>OY728126.1:829894242-832394242 GCA_963277665.1 Viscum album | reverse complement strand
AATACCTCTAAAACAACAAAAATAAAGAATAAATCAAACCACCACTGATGGAGAACAAAAAAGAAACTCCAAAAAACCAAAAAGATTATGGCGATCACCAAGATGAGTCTAAATAGAAGAGGAAACCACTAGTAGAAGTTATAGTAAAATATTGGGAATTTAGAAACAAGAATCAATGTCGACTGCCCCCACCAGTATGATAACAAACTACAACAAATACATGTAAACAAGGTTGAAAATGGGGTCTGGAACAAAGGGCTCAGTAGAAATAGTATATGAAAGGGAAAGTACAATGATGAGATATGAATCGCCAAACGACACCTCCAACACAACCAAAAACCCCAGAATCACCATTATCATGAACCATCATTGGGTTAAGAAGTGATGTGTTAGGTTTTATATGTAGTGAAGGAAGATTTTGTGGCTCTAAAAAAAATAAGAAAATAGAAGGAAGACACCACTAAATAATTCCCGAACCTAATATTAAATCACATGAGAACCAATGTTTAAAACCAAAAAGGGGTTAAAATACAAAAAATATTGCGATAACAGAAGAGGGTAAGCCAATTATGTCGTCGAAACACCAATAGTGATGCACTGCAAACAAGAAGAGAACCCAAAATGGTGAGAAAAAGGGAGACGTTGAGAGGAATCACCGAGATTAATCTCATGTCATTAGAGATATGTTGAGGGGGAAGGAAGGTTGAGAAGTGTTGAAGTACCGTCAATGTTAATGCAAGGAGATTCTAAAGGAAACCCTGATAGACGCATAGAGCGATAGAGAGGAAAGAGGAAGTGAGGCACCATAAAATTATTCCATTATTTACTCTAGAATCTATATCTAGTTCATTATAATATCATTATAAAAACACACCCCAATCAAAATTTATGAAAATAAAATTCATATATGTTGTATATAAATCCATGTTTAAGTTTCACAACAGTTTTTTGCGTCTAATTATCACATAATTGAGTTCTGTGTCCTTTGAAAATTTAAATCCCTTTGTGATTGGCTAGTTCCATTTGTTGAATTGAGATATAATAATTCTATCTTAAACCATTACCTATAATTTAAATTTTTTTTCCTATAAAGGTTATGTACCCTAGAAGTTTTGTGAATCCTAGAAATATTTATTTTTTCCTTTTTGGTCATATATATGCATTAAAAAATATCATCTTTATTGTTATTTTATTAATATTTATTCTGTGAACAAATAATGAAATTGACCCAAAAATATTACTTGGTTCACCCTAACTCGATAATCCAATGGGAATATAATTTAAATGAGATGTGTACTATAATCACTATAAGAAACTACTATTATAATGTTTATAGTTGTCTCACTATTCCCAAGGGTTATAACCACTCACTCATTGAAATCATACTACTCAATGTTCTATATATTTATTATTATTATTTTAGTAGATATTCATTGATGAATTGAGTGAACGTTTACCATAATTTGTGTTTCATGAATATTTCATTTTGTTAAAAATAGTGAACCAATATTTACCACTAGTAATCTATAAAATTTGTTTGATATTCACAAAACTCATCAAATTCACACATACATCGAAATTTTGAGAAACTCTAACTCTTCTGTAAAATACTTCAACTTCCATGGAACTTTCTTATATATGAAAACAATATTTATTTTCATAAATAAACTAATGTTTATGTATATTGTTTTACTTAAACAGTATATTGACCCAATAATTATGAAAATTCAAACCAATGAGACGTTATCTCATACATACTGCTATAGAATAAGATGTAATGACTTATTTATTGGACATGATGATCATTCACACATATTTTTTAAACTAGTATAACTGATTTAATTATAGAACATTTTCACTTACAAGTCACCGTATTTATAGAAATTCACTTCTAAATTCACTAGATCCAAGTAACCCCATATTGGGTAACTATTCATGATTTTCCAATATCATTATCAATTGAAGGATTTCAAATACAACTGTTCCAAACCACTATATTGTAATAACGTTATAATTTCATGAAAAACAATTTTCTATTAATTACAATGCAATTTCTCTATGATATTATCTGATTTTCATCAAAATTTAATAAAAAAGTGCTTTTTCAAATGGATTTGTCTATAAACACAGCAAACTAAAACATCAAAATGACATCAATAGGGATTTTTCCAAAAACAAAATTCACGATTTAAATTTCAAAAGGAAATAATTTATAAAAAAGGAAAATGGACATTAATTCCGAAATATATTTATTTATATATTTAAATCTATATATTGGAAAATAATATGGATATTTGGAAAATTCAATCAAGAATAAATTATTAAAAATATTTATTAATCAATAAAAGGAAATTATGTTAGAAAAACACATATGTATTTTGGGAAAACATTAATAGGTGAGTTTCAAAAAAATTATTTTTGAAAAAAAAATTATTATTATTAATAAAACATGAATACTGATAGTAAATATTAGTGTAGATGTATGTACTCCTTCTAAAAAATATTTGGTGCATAATAGGAAACATGCCTTATTTTTTGAAAATGGAGATGAAAAACCCTTACAAATTATTTTATGTTTGAATAAAACACATTAAAAGAGATATATTTAAATATATATTTAAAAACATTAAATTACATAAACATTTTATTTTAAAATTCTACAATTTTTAATATATACTAAAAAATTAAACAAGTTTTCATTTTCAGGAATATCGCAATGAATGTAATGTTGAGATGAGAAACCCCTTACTTGGGATTCCTACTTCATTAAACACACTATAAACTTCCATACAATAAATTTAGGTATATTAATTTTTAATATAAAATTTATATTTTTATATATTTTACTAAATACCATTCATTTATAATTTCTTGTTACCCATTTATCAATCATTTTTAAAAAAAATTAATATTCAGGTGATTATTGTCCTATTTATTTTTTCCCATCCAAATCATGGTGTTATTTCTTATGTGTCATCTTTTCCATACTGGTTATGATCATCAATCCTTGATGATATCTTCAAAAACTCAAAAATTATAATTTAGGTCATATACATGTGTTTGATATAGGTTTTATGTTCAATTTATTATTTATAAATCTATATAGCCATTTCATTAAGAGTGATTAAAATGTTATTTTTTGAATTTTGATTCAATATAGTGGATTAATTTTAATAATGAATATACATAAATATACATACATATATATATATGGTTCTGTATGTGTTTTTATTCCATAATCCTAAAAACATCGCCAATTCGTCAATATTTTATCAAATTACTAATATTTAAGTTTTTATATTTATCCATTAAATAAATTTAAACACATTATTCATGTTAGATGTAGAATAGACTTAAGAATAACATGTTATAATGAAATAAGGAGTGTGAAAATTTTAGGGCCTGAAAATAAAATTACTTTTAGGAAATCTAAATCATTCAAAAAGATATTTATGTGAAAATGTTTATTATAGATTTGGTGGATAGATAACAAAAAGAAAAATTAATTAATATAATATAACACATACAATGAAGACTTCAGTATTCATTTAGATAACCTCATTAAAATAAATTATTTAGGACTCCATAGTATGACCACAGGTTAAAATACTACGGGAGACTCAATAATGATAAAAGGCTCAATATTACTTAAGAGAGAATTTTAGGAATGGAGGTCTTTGTGGTGGGAAGCAGAGTGTTCCTTTAATTGTTGATCTATAGTAGATCTTTCACAAATATTAATGACTATGAAATATAGTTTATAATGGGAAGTGAATAAAAATTTAGAATAATGTTGAGATAAGACAATTAGAGTTCCATTATTCCTATATCAACTAATTTATAGACAATATTTCAAGTTGTTTTCGGCCTTTACCCCCTTTTAAACAAATTTACATGATTTTACCAATTCCTTAATAATTCAATTTTTAACTCAGTAACTTATTCTTATTAACAGAGATGATAATAATGTTATTACCCAATTTGTTAATTCTAATTAAAATTATAAAATACATTTTATTAGATTCAATATCTGAAGTTGATAAAAAATAATTTTAATATACTTATACACAAAATACATAACAATAATTTTTAGAAAAAGTAATTTTAAGCAAATAAAAATGAAATTATTCATATTAATTAACAATTAAAAACAATTATATGAATAGATATTTGTTTTATTATATATATATAATAAATATATTTAAAATTATTCTTCACTAATGAGCATTTTTATTTATTCTCATACAACACATAGAAAAAAAATATATAGAAAAATATCTCTTTTTTCAATTAATTAATCTTATCTTCATTTATGATTAATTTATAGTTAACGTATGAATAATTATTATTTATTTATTTATATATATATAATAAATTTCCCTAAAATTAAATATATAAATATGAGAAATATATCATTCAAATAAAAAAATATAATATAAAATAAGAAGGATTTTTAAAAAAAATGTTCTTTTCAATATGAATAATGAAATTTGTTCTCTGTATATTTAATAAATTGTTCATTAGATGTTACTTTATCATTTTTTTGGTCATTCCTTTAATTTTTAATAATTATTTTTGACCACAATGTTTAACAGTAAAAAATTTAACTAAAATATGCAAATCATAGGAGTAATTTCATTAGAATAAATTATAATTTATTCAAATAAATTATAATCATGTTGTTTTATTACAAAATAATTTAAAAAATTTAAAATAAATAAATCAAAATGGAATAAAATATTTTCAATATCTACCTAAACATTATTTATGTTAGTAGTATCTCCATAATTCTAAATTGTATACACGCTTACTGAAAGTAAAATCAATAACAATATACCCATTAAAACTATTATTAAATGATTATATTACCCCATCTCATGTTATAAATTCATGTAATTGTCACTGAAAAAGAAAAAATCATATTTATTTTTCTTTAATATTGGATTTTACACAACATTTTATCTTTTCATGATATTCATTCTCATTGTAGGTTTATTTTAACTAACAGAAATTATCAAAGGGGAAGATGATTTAAGAGATTTTCAATTTGTAAAGATATTATTATATTATATTTATAGTTCATTTTTAATTGAAGAACTGTTATGGGATGAAATAATCTATGAAATTTAAAAATAAAAAGAATAGACCACTTGGATTAAGTTAATTTTGTTGTAACTTTTCACTATGAGTGAATAATTTATTCCTATTCCAGTTAATATTTCCATTGACCTATTTTACAATAAATTTCAATTATTTTTAAATTATAAAAATAAATTTATGAATTTAAAACACATTGCTTATGGAAATATTTTTTTTACTAAAAACTAGGTTGTAACATTCTGAACCTTTTAATAAATTGAAACCTTTCAATTTTAATCATCCTCAGTGATGAAAATATTTAATGGTATACATAATATAGACATTACTGAATATATAATTAATAATTAGAAATCATCCTCATTACATAGAATAGAAAATATATATTTGAGAAAAAAAATTATTCATTAATAATAAGTATATTTTCAACCGTGAGTTTCTTCAAGAAGTATTGAGTTAAATACTCATCATAATTAGGAATTGAGACCCATATAATGGCTATTTTCATAGGAATTTAATATTATATCTATAACAACACACATAATAATAGAATAATTCTATATAATATTTATTGGTAGTCTTGAAATATGTGGTTAATTACTATAAGATTTTATTCAGATTTATAATTTTCAATTAATAGTTTTTTTAAAAATAATTAATTTAATTTTTAATTAATCATTTCAAAATTATCTATGTAATATTTTTTTGTTAATTTTTTGAAAATATTTATTTTTCAATAAATATTGAAAAATATGGATATTTATTGAAAATTGTATCTCCATTTAATGGAATTAAATATTAATTTTTTTTCAATTATTATTAATTTTTATTAGTTTATTTTTATTAAATTTTCTCGAATTATGTATTTTTGAATGGGATTTATTCTTTAATTTTGCATAACATTTTTATTCATAAAAATGGGATTTTCATAACAAATGTTTATCTTTTCATTTTTCCAATTTTATACAAATTAAAGGTTGCAGCATCAATATTTTTTATTTTTGAAAATATATTTCATATTTTTAATTAGTGGGTTCAAATTTATTATATAGTCCATTTGTACTATTGGTCGATATGAATAGTAACCTTCAAAAATTTTGTTACAACAATTAAAGATAAATCAGTTTATTAAGGGTAAAAATAATATAATTTTGGATTATTAAACGATCCTAAAACATTGAAAATTGTATTTTTTGAGATTATTTATACCATAATTGTCTATGGCTCAAATGTTTGACCTTTTTAAGCCTTTTAGATGACATTAAGGCTGTAGTAGTATTTTATTTAATGAAAATCCAAAGACGTGACATTATTGTTGATACCAAGTATAACATTTTTAATATGTGGTTATCGAGATTGTATGTTTAACCATTAATATTATTTGGAATATTAAATTATTTATCATCGTCATGGTAATTTATTTTTAATTTTATGGTCTAAATAATTACCTTGAATTTATTCTCAATGATAATGAATTAATTATTAAATAAATAGAAAAATCAATTAAGTAATAATAAAAATATAATATAAATATAATATGAGATAATTGAGTTGATAAATGAATTATATGGATTACCATTACATGTTTAAGACATAATCATGTATCTAAATCCTCTTTTTACTTACTTTTTGATGTTTTTAAAGTCCATATAGTTAATTGTTTCATTTTTTACAATGATGATATTTTTCATAATTAATGATTTATTAAATTATTCAGAAACATAAAAATATTATAGGATTCAAAATTGGATAATATATGGTCAAAAAATTATCTTCTATTCAATTTTAGGACATTCAGAAGTCTTTGGAACAATAATAGTCATATTATATTCTATTATTTTATGAAATTCTTGTAGTGCCACTCCCCACTCTTACAAAAGGGAACATACTCATCTCAAATTTACACCAATAAAAACACATTTGGTTTAAAAAATCACTAAAAAATAATATCCTAGAATAACATATCACAATATGGTTTTCTTGGATTAGGTTGAATACCATACTTTGTTGTCTTAAGCTGTTACTGAATGGATGATCTCTGTGGAGTAGGTAGAGTTTTAATCTACATGTTTAATTTTTTTGTTATTACACATCTATCAAAATATTATTATACAATTATAAATTAATTAATCCTATATACTTTATAAAAAAACATTTTATTATTTTATTATAATAATAAAAACTGCCTCTTCTTTCATGAAATGGGATACAAAACCATCATTCATGTATATGGAAGACTACTACCTCACTAATCGATGGTATTAGTTTTCAATTATACCCTCACATGGAATTATATAGTGATGTAATTAATGTTTATATATATATAAATATATATGATATTCATGATTTATTTATAATTATGAAATGATGATATGTAATTTATTTTTTTACATTCCATGTATAGAAAAATGATAACATCGTTTGTGCGTACTTGGGGACTACCGCCAAGATAAAGAGATGTTATTACTTTTACATAACCTTATCTAAAGAGAATATTTAAAAAAAATTATAATTATTTAATTATTATTCTTCTATAGATGGTGGAATAATTAACACTTTTACTATAGTCCATCTACCGAAGTAAATTTGGATATATAGACAAAATATATCCAAAACATTTGATGTGAACATAAATAATTACATAATTGTAATATCATTGTAATAAATGATATAAAAGGAATAATAAACATGAATTTTATTCCCATGAACTTAAATAATTAAAATAATTTAATTATTATTGGTGTTAAAATTCAGATGTTACAAATCAAACTCCAGGTAAGCGTATTCTTATCTCAATTTTATATCTTCTAGTTAGACATCTAATTCACTGATTATGTCATGAAAATTTTATGAATGAAAAAATTTCAGATTATATTATATTGTATTTAAAATTATTTTATAGGATTTATATCTGATACACATTACATTTTCTATTATTTATTCCACTTAAAGGATATGCTTTTTATTCTGTTTCTTAATTCATCTTTTAATATTTATTTCTACAAAATTTGAAATGAATGTTTTTAACATATAAAAAATATTCATAGTTTCCATATTTAATGATGAGTTAATGATTTGATGAATTCTATCTAATATTATAGTTCAATTTTCTTGGAATATTTTTTTCCTTTTTATGTGTGCATTATAATTTTAAAATATGGGATTTTCCTCAATGAATGTTTATATGTTTCAATAATTCATCTTTTATGATTTAACAATGGTTAATGGGAATTGATTAAGATGATAAGTTATTTAGTTATATGCAAAATATGGGTGGGATAGTGATATCCCTCTATTTCATTGGGTATGATGGAATTTGACCGTAATAGTTATTCATGGAGAAATTGTGATGGTTACATCCAAGTACTACCACATTGGGATATATCATGTTTAATGATGATGGTTATTTGATGGTAAATTTTAGAGTTACATACTAATTAAGTGTAATAATAAAATGAATCCTCTTTTACCTATATTTTTTATTTCTTTCTTTTTTACATGAATCTCTTCTTTTAATGAGGTGCATTATCGTGGTTAAACTCAAATTAATGTATATTTCACTAATTAAGTGTGAAAATTATAAATGTTTGAAAAATGATTCATGAGTTTGACATTATTAAATGGATTCCATTTTGAGATTTACTTGTTTATTTATGATATTTTATGTAATTTTTAATAGTTTCTTTTGAATAAAAGTTGATTTCTTGAGTAGTTTAACATTAATTTGGGATCAAAGTTATATAAAAAATAATATTTGGATAATTAACATCGACTAGTGGATTATTTATTTATTTATTTTTATGCCCCATGCTGTCATTTTTGTTATCTTATGATTATTTAAACTTTTTTCCAAAAGAGTAATGAATAGTTAAGAGGAAGGGTTTCGACCAAGATGGTGATGAAGGCGGTGAAGGTTGCAAGAGTTGTCATTTTTTTCAAGATTTGTTTTGAAGATAAATAACCACTTCACTTTGTTTTGGAAACAACTATATTGAGATGTTTTTATAAAATAACGAATTAGTTTCATGAAGATTTGGCTTCCCAAGATAATGTAACATGTTGGACGTGAATTATCATATGTTTCACAGTTGAATTGATATGAAACATCTATTCTATTTGGGATAATAATTTTCAGATTTGTATTTCATATAAATAATTAGTTAAAATGAAAACATGTGTTTGAGGCATGAGATAATAAAAGGAGCATGAAAGAGATGTTTCCTATCAAAGGATAATAGAATTCCGATTAGTTTTGAAAACAATCTGAAATGAATCTTAATTAGATTTAATATGTCCAGATGACAAATAGGAATAGTCGGTTCTAATAGTTTTTCAAAAAAATCAGAAAACATTGTATCATGATTGAATATGTGGTGCCAAATTTTTTTCAAAACAATCGATGTGGTACCGATGGAATGGTTGTGATGATGAAAGTGGTACTAATGGAAATAGGGTTTCGATGAAGTTAGTGGTGAAGGAAAAGGTGGTACCAATGAAAAGGGTGATACCGATGGTAATGATGATGTCAATAGAAAGTGGTTATGATAAAACTGATGTCGATGGAAGAGGTCCGTGCGATGGAAGATGTGACACCGATTCTTTTTCACAAAAATCATCTTTTGGTAGAATAATTGTAAAGAGATGGAGTTTATTGAGAATAAATCATATTCCGATTGTAATGGATCAGAATAGTTAAATGAGATGCGGTTATACCCGAAGATCTTAACTCGAATGATCATACACGATAATTTTAACTAGAAATTGTTAACAAAATGATTGTAAGCAGAAATGATCATATCCAGAATGATCATATTAAGAATGATCATATCCATACCATTTGTATTGAAAAAAGATGATACATGGGTTAAGATGAAAAATAGTGAAGTATTTTTTAATGGAAAGTTACAATACATTCCTATTGAATTCAGATGATGCTAAAGCTAATCCTCAATGATTACAAAGTCATGAAATAATTCATGATTCAAGGAATGGTTTTGAATCTGATGACTTGTTTTCTCAAGTGGGTCAAAATAAAATAAGATAATGTGGATATTGATGAATCATTTGTGGAGGGGGAGGCTTTCATTTAAAAGAGTTATTTTATATCATGTGGGAAGTGAATTTATTCAAAACCATTCAATTGGATTGGTACATAGCATTGTTTTGAAGAAATCATCATGAATAAATCAGATTTAGATTATCAGAACCATGTATTCCTAACAATTAAAATTGGTCTCAACATTTGAAATTGTAGTCTAAAGAGGAAGAGGTGAAGAATGTGGATATTTCGAGAAGAATCGAGTTGAATCGATAAAATAATAATTGCTCCATGAATATAGAATAAATTCATATTTGAGTGAATTTATGTGTGTGGGAATGTGTTTTTTGATTCTTGCATAAACATGTTTGAGGTCACATATAAAAGGGAAACAAGGACATTTAAATTTGGTTACTCTTGAGCTGTTCACTTCAGAAGAGAGAGAGAATCTAGGTCTCAAGAGAGAAGAGATCAATTATGTTCAAAATGAAAAGTGTCTTCAGTTGTGCTGATTCACTCATATTCTTCTCAGCTTGAAATTTTTATTCATGAATTTATGTGGTGCTAATTCTGGTCTATTTTTTTCTATCAGAAAATCAGACTAGGAGCTTTATTTTTTAAGATTCAGACTCCAAATAATTGGACCCACTGGAAAGGACTCAAAAAGGATAAGACTCTGTGTTTAATAAAAAATACCAGGTGGTGCCTGCCTTTCTTCTAGGTATGGAACTATTAAATTGTATTACAATTTGAAAACAATTTTTGAATTGAAAATAAGCAAATCTACCATGAGTTGTTATAAAAAAATTGTATTAACATATCATGCTTAGAGTATGCACATGCACTAGTTGTATGGTTTCATAGTGCTACATGAGTGTAAGGGTACTTCTTAATCATTGTAATCCAACTATTTTTTTATAAGTGGATTTCAATGTATCGGATCATTTTCAAACCATATGAAGGGCATAAATATTCTTATTGAATAGAGAATCATGTAAATATTTGTGTTCCTGTGGATGTGTTTTGAGTTTGTTTTCAGTAGGGAATTAACATCTCTAACAGTAGGTGAATGTTTTTGCAATTGAAAAGAAACCTAAAATAAAAATTGTATCTCTGGTTAACACCATCCCACTCTTGGTAATACATTACTCCTGGTGGGCACTTTTAACTGGTATTAAAGGGTGGTTCCCTTCTATATTCTTTGAAGACAGAGAACGTGAACTGTGTGAGCAGTAATGTTATTCTGGTCTTTGATTGAAAGGACTATCATATATGGGATGATAAAATTCTTACATATCTTATGTCTATAAGATATGATGTTCTTGATTCTAGAACTGTTGGGTTTCCTCCCATTGATAATAGTTCTCTACTTACACCTTTTGGCAAGGCGTTTCTTGAGAATGATGGAAGGGACAAGAATTATATATTATCATCACATTCTAAAAGTGAATTGTTAAGAGTTAAAGGATTTTCCAAAACCAATGGTATATGTAATAAATTTAAAAACATATACAAATGCAATAAAAAAGCGAAGTATGAAAATTTACTAATACGATGATCGATGTATGAACATTTGAAGATGGGTGAGCAAGAATCAGTTCGAGTATTATTTACCAGGGTGAATGAAAATGTGAATACTATCAGATGTCTTAGTGAAATGCGAAAATAATCTATAGTTGTTGATATGATCTTGGGAATTCTAACTGAAAAATTCGATGAAATAGTTTCTTCATTATAAGAGAGATATCTAGAAACATTCTCTCTTGGTGATTCACATAGAACTCTCATCACCTATGAACTGAGAAGATATAAATCTATGATGATAAAAAATGTATACCACGAAATGTGTTTCAAAGATATGAAGACTGAAAAGTCATATAATATTTTTATTGAAGACGATACTGGTGATTCTGACTCTAAAAATGAGGTATGTAAAAATCTCAATGAAATAAAATACTTGTTTTCTATAAATTTGAAAATAGGTACATGGAAATTCAGAGGGAAAAGTACTATGAAATGTTTTCAATGTGGATGTGTTGGTCACATTGGGACTAATTTTACTTTAAGAAATAATGAATAGGATAGTTATATTGAATAATTAAATACAAGAAGACTGTGGAATAAAAAGGAGACAAAGGAAAAGAAAAGAAATTTATCAAATCAAAATAAAGAAGTTTATTTTATAAATATGATGAGGAAGAAGAGAGTGATGTTGAATATAAAAAATCCATTGAGTATGGTAATGAAAATAATTTCATTGAAATAGTGAATGTTGAAGAATTCAAATTCCGTAGTTATGAAGAAGAAGAAACTCATCTTGAAATGCATTAGAAAGAAGAGTTGAATGAATGTCTGAGAAATATCAGAAGAAAAAAATTGGAAGATGATTTATCATGCAAAAAAGAATGTTTTACTGGTGATAAATAAAATATGTTTAATGAGAACGATAACATGAAGAAATCTATTGAAGAATAAAAGAATAGTTATAAGCATTTGGAGGTAAAGTTTAAAGAAAATGAATAAGTGTTGAAACTTTTCCATTAAAAACTCTCTGAAGTTGAAAGGAAAATTATATGTTTCCAAAACAATATCAATGATGTCAGTGAATGTTCTCATATTGAGAAACCTGAGAATGTTCAAAAAAGATACATTCAAAGGGTGAGAAGAATAATAAAGTTGTTTCTGCTAAGAAGAATGCTAGAGGATTTGAGGTCTTATAGAAACCTAAATCCAAAAATGTCTCAAAACACCCTATATGAGGAAAACTTCCAAATAACTCTGATCCTATCATGGATAAATAGAATAAGAAGAATCCAATTGAATGTGAAAATATTATCGTTGAGAAATAGTTTCATAACTTTATTCAGTATGGAGGTTTCAAAGGAAAGTACTATTTATCTAGGTATTACTGGTATTGTGGGGGATTTGGGCACATAATAAGTTTGTGTTGCTTCAATCAGAAACATTACTATTATCCCACAGGTTATGAAAGTAAGATAATGAGATGGATCTAATATCTTCAAAGAAAGAAAAATGAGAATGTTGTCTTGAGAAATATGAAAAGAATGATGTGAATATTGAAAATAGGTTTCATCCATTGGATACTATTTTTGAATGATGTGAATAACTTGGACACCTTGAAAAAACATGTTTTTCTTTGTTACTATCACAATAAAATATTCCCAATTATAGAAATCCAATGATAATGAATGAAATTAATCGAGAAAATTAACTTTTTTTCAATCTATATTAAAAGAAATGAAAGGATAATGACCCTGGATACTTGATAGTGGGTGCGCAAAACCACATGATAGGATGCATGAAAATTTTCAAGGTTGTGAAAGATTATAAAGAAGGAATAGTAACATTTGGTAATGGTGAATTGTTGAAAATCAATGGTGTTGGCTCACCCATTATTATAAAATAAATGACGAAATTTATGAAAAAATTGTGTATTGATGGGATGAAACACAACCTGATATGTGTCTCACAACTGTGTGATGAGGGTTATAAGTTTATCTTCATGAAAGATGTATTTTTTTAAAGATTACTGAAGATAGAAATACTGTTACAAGAGTCCAATGTATGAAATGAAATTTTTTTCAGGTTGGTAATTCTCAAAACATTTATTATATGAGCATGGTGTAAGATAATCAGTTATGGTATAAATGTAAAAGGAATGTGTGTTAGAGAAACATGTGAATGATCTCTAAAAGAGATAGTGTTCGAGACATTACTAATTTTTAAAGAATATGATATTGGTGTTTTTCTATGTGCCAAAATGGAAAAACTAAAAATTTTGTAAATAAGACATTTGATATTTGTTCAAAATCACTCATAGAGCTGATCCATTCCGATATATGTGGGCCTATTAGAAATCAAACAACACATTGAGATATGTTTGTAATTACTTTCATTTAATATTTTACTCTCACTACAAGTGTTATTTATATGAAACAAAAATCATATATTTCAAAAATGATTAAATGTTTCAGAGGAAAAGATGAGAAATAATTTGAGTATTCTGTGAAGTAGTTGAGAACTGATAATGGTGATGAATATAGAAGGGAATTTTTTTAAGACTATATTGAGAAGCATGGAATTCTGCCTGAAAATAACTCTTTATACAGTCCCCAAAAAAATGGAGTTGTTGGAATAAAAAATATAAGCCTTGTTGAAATGGAAAGAACTATATTACTTGAGAATGACCTTTCTCATGAAGAATTGTTGATACATTTGTTATAACTGTTATTGAAAGATCTGAGAATGATAAACATTTCTAATTAGAAAATGAAGTAGAGCAAGTAGATGAAGATAATTATGATTAGATACAAACTATTTTAAACCTAATAATGGTGAAGAATCATACTCATCTATTTCCAGTGATGAGGAAGAAAATCAAAGGTCTTATCCAAGGATAAGAAAAAATGTCAAACCACAGAATATAACTGATGATCAACATAAAAACGTTCAAACAAGAAGAACCACCAACTCCATTACACATACTTCATTGTATTCAAATGTGAAACTGAATGATGTGAAAAAATTGTTGGAGCATCTTGAATGTGTTCAAGCCATGAATGAATAATTGGAAAAGATTGAAAAGAATAATACCAGGGAACTCATAACAAATCCTAAAAACAAAAACATCATTGAAAAAAATGGTGTTTCCGGAACAAGTTGAATGAAAAAATTGATGTTACAAAAAAAATATTGATTGGAAAAGGGTACTCGTAGAATAAGGGTATTCATTTTGATGAAACCTTTTCTCCAGTGGAAATACATGAAACAATATGAATAATTCTTTATATTTCTACCCAATGAGGCTACATGATCAATCAAATGAACTATAAATTTTTATTCTGAAATGGTGATCTTAAAGAAGAGATGTATATTGAACAACCTTTTGGATTTATTATTAGAACATAGGAAGATTATGTGTTCAAATTGAAAAAGGAATTGAATGGACTAAAACTTTATCTGAATGCACGATGTTCAAAATTTTATACATGCATAAGAAATATGAATTTTAAAAAAGGAAGAGTGGATAACAATGTTTCCATCAGATAAAGTCAAGAGATTTCCCTCATTGTAATCATTTTTGTTGATGATATTATCTTTTCTAGGAATGGTGAATGATGTTGTGAATGTTTTTCGAGAGAAATGTAGAATGTAATAGAAATTTGAATGCTGGGAGAAATCAAATTCATTCATGTGTTAAACCTCTAGAAAAATAAAGAATACATTTTCCTCTCCCAAGACAAGTATGAAAATGAACATGTCAAGAGGATTAGAATGGAGAATTGAAAACCTATTTCTTCACCCATCGCAGTAAAAAAATATGATAAAAGATGGAGATGGAAAAGGAGGGTATCAAAAAGAGTATCGAATTCTTATTGGATGTCTATTTTATTTGACTTCTTCGAGTCCCATAATTATTTATGTTTTTACCTTATGTGAAATATTTCAGAATTCTCCTAGAGAATCATATCTTATTACTAGAAAAAAAATTCTCAGATACATTAAGGACACAACCGAATTTAGAATCAGATATTATAGCTCATATAGTAATAATTAATTTGGGTATTCTGATGAAAATTGGACACGAAATGTTGATGATAGATGATCCATATCTGTTGGTGTATTCTGTCTATAAAATAATTTTTTTAGTTCGAATTTGATGAAACGAAATTCCATTACTCTTCATATGTTTGAAGCTGAGTATGTCGCTTCTACTCAAGCCACTACTCAACTTATGTGGATGAAAAAAAATTGGAAAATATAATTATTTAAGTGAATATACCCTGGCCGTTGGGTTGTGAAAATCTAAATTAAATCAATATCACCAAGAATATAGTGCACAGTTTTCATTAAAACGTAATGATATCAAATACCACTTCATCAAAGAGCATGTGGAGAAGAATTAATTGAATCAATAGAATGTTCCAACATCAAAAAAATTGAAAATATTTTCATAAAAACATTATCGAAGGAAACATTCTCAAAAATGAGGTTGAACCTGGGTGTGCAGCCGTTTTCTATTAATGGTTTTGGTATGGGAATTTTACCCTCTCTCATCATAACCTAGGATTGTTTTTTCACTGGGAAGAATTACTTGGTATCATAAATCAATTTCATAAAAGGGATATTTGTGGGTAAGTTATGTATTCAGAATTTTGTTGTGTGAACTATTCTAAATGATTATTGGAGTGTTTTTAAGAAAATAAATTGAATTGTTCTCTATGGGGAATTAAGAAAAGAACGATAAAAGTAAGAGGTTTTCATGATCATTATTTGGATATTATGGTTTTGATATTAATGTTTCTTGTTTCTTAGAATGAGTTAGATCACATAGGATTTGAATTATTGACTTTTAATATATTTCTTGAGGATACAAAGTTTTGTGATATTTGAAAATTTGTTGAAAACAAAATACAACGGGGGATATAGTTTGGACGAAGATGATGATGATGGAAATGAAGGGTTCATGAGTTGTCCTTTTTTTTGTCAAGATTGGTTTTTATGAAATGAAATAACATCACTTTTTTTGGAAACAACTGTTTTGAGATATTGTTTTATAAAATAATTGATCGATTTTTGGAAGAATCAGTTTCACAAGAGAATGTATAATGTTGGATGTGAACTGTCATTGGTTTCACAGTTGAACCAATGTGAAACTTGTTTTTCAATTTTGATGAAGATTTACTGATTTTTATTTCATATAAATCCTGAGTTGATATGAGAAGTCGTGATGCATTATTGATAGAAGAACATAGGAGTGAAATAGATGCTTTATATTAGAAAAAAATTATATTCAGACTGTTTTTCAAAACAATTAGAGAATAATTATATTTATATTTAACATATTCATATAGTAGTGAGAAACAAGTGGTACAGATTTGTTTTCCAAAAAAATCATAATACAATCATATCTAGATTGAAGAGGTTGTACCGATTGTGTTTAAAAATAATCAACGTGGTATAGATGGAATAGTAGTGAAGATGAATTTTGTTTTGTTGGAAATGTGGTGTTGATAGAGGTGGTGATGAAGGAAAAGAATGTGCTGATGAAAAGGGTGATACCAATGGGAAAATTGATGCTGATGGAACGTGATTAAGATTGAAGTGATCCTGATGGAAGAGGTGATGCTGATGAAAGATGTGAAACAAATTGTTTTTCAAAACAATCATATTCGGGTAGACGAAATAAAAAGATATGGTGTCGATTTAGAATTAATCAAATTCAGATTGTAATTGACCATGTCTGGGTAAAAAAGAAGCGGTGATAGCAGAATTATCGTAACCTGAATGATTGTACCTAGAAATCATAACCAGAATGATCAAAACTAGAAATGTTCAGTTCTTAGAATGATTGAATTCAGAATTATCATATTCATAATGATCGTATCCGGATCATTTTTATTAATAAAAGATCATTCTTGGGTTGAGATGAAAAAGAATGAATTTGGAATGAAGATAAATTTACAATACATTTCAATTGAATTTAGACGATGAAAAAGCTCATCCTCAATGCATTCAAAGTCATGTGGGAAGTGATGATTCAAGAACATGTTTTGAATGTGATGATTTGTTTTCTCAAGTGGGTCAGGAGAAAAGAAATTGAAGTGGATAATTTTGAATAATTTTTAAAGGGGTAGCCTTTATTTTAAAAGAGTTAATGTATCTAATGTGAAGAAGTGTGTTTATTCAAAGAAAATTTATTAGTATTGTATCAAGAAATTTTCTTAAGAAATCAACATGATAGAATCAGATTCAGATGATCAGACCCATGAATTCATAAAAATTTGATTCATTCTCATCAATTGAATTGGTAGTTAGACGAAGAATATGTGAGGATTGTGGATGTTTTGAGAAGTATCAGGTTGCATTGAAAAGTCATAATATCTCCTAGATTTCAAGATAAATTCATATTTCAATGATTTTATGTGAGCAAGAATGTGTTTTAGGATTATCACCTAAACATGTTTTGTTTCACCTATTAAAGGAAATCAAGTTAATTATAGTTTGAGTATGCTTTAACTGTTCACATCATAATAGAGAGAGGCTCCGAGTTTATAGAGATAAGAAGAGATCAATTCTATTCAGATTGACAGTTGTCTTGAGTTGTACCGATTGATTAGTATTCTTCTTCGCAGGACAATTGTATTTGGGAATTGTAGTGGTGAAGATTCTACTCTAACATTTTTATTTGGAAAATCCTACTTGGATCATTGTTTTATAAGAATCATACTCAGAATAATGAGAGTCAGAGGAATCATACTCCTAAAGGATATGACATAGTTTTTCATAACAAATTCTATGTGATTCTTACCATTCATTTGGGTAAGAAATTGATGAATTGTATTAAAATTTTAAAGCATTTGTTGAATTTAAATACAGCACCGCTGGCAAGATTTGAGAAAAAAATTATATTACCCAATTGTGAAAATAGTATGCACATGTACTAGTTATATTATTTCATTGTGCTACACATGTGTATGGGTACTACCTACTTGTTTTAATCCATGGGTTTTTTTCATACTGGATTGTAGGGTATTTGATCATTTTCAAACCATAACATGGATGTAGCTATTCTTATTGAATAGTGAACCATGTAAATCATTGTATTCCTGAGGATGTGTTTTGAGTTTTTTTAGCAGCGAATTGAAAACTCTAATAGGAGGCAAAGGTTGATTAAATGGAACAGAAATCTAATAGAAAAAGTGTATCCCTTATTCACCCCACCCCTATCAGTGATACATTACTCCAACTGGTCACTTTCAAGTTGTATCATACGGTGGATCCCTTCTCTATTCTTTGCTAATAGTTAATGTGAACTATGTGAATAGTAAAGGTATTTCAGTCATTGATGGAAAAAACTATCATATATAGAAATATAGAGTGCTTCTATATATTATGTTTATCAGTTATGATGTTCTTGAAGCTGCTACAGTTGGGTTTCCTCCCATTGATGATAGTGCTCCACATACACCTCTTAACCAGATGTTTCATGAGAATTATTGAAGGGACATGATTGTTATATTTTCATCACTTCTTAAAAGTAAATTCTTGAGAGTGAAAGGTTTTGACATAGATAACGGTATATTGGTTAAATTGAAAAACATATACGACGTCAATAGAAAAGTTGAGGCAATCTTACAAATATGTTGATTGATGTTTGAAGATTTGAATATAGGTGAGCATGAATGTATTGGGAAATTCGTTACTATTGTTAATGACATTGTAATTACTCTCATATTTCTTAGTGAAATGCTAAAAGACTTTAAATTGTTGAAACGTTCCATATAATTCCACCTCAAAAATTCGATGCAAATGTATCATCATTAGAAGTAAGAGATCCTTAAACAATATCTCTTTATTATTAATATATCACTATCATCACTAATTAAAAAAGAATAGATAATGATATGAAGATCAAAACAATGTCTGATAGATAAATTTCTTTCAAGGATAAGAAAAATGAAAAGTCAAAAAAGATTGTTATGAAAGATGAAGATGGTGTTTCAGACTCTGGGAATGAGGTATGGAATAATATCAACTAAATCATATCCTTTTTTAATAACAATTTGAAAAGTGGTATAAAGAAATAAATTGGAAAAATTACCTTGAATATTTTTGAATCTGGAGGTGTTGGTCACATTGCGGTTAATTGTCCTTGAAGAAAGAAAGAAGAGGATAGTGATATTGAAGAAAGAATGAAAGGAAGATCATGGATGAAAAGGGATAAAAAAGAAAAGAAAATATAATATTCAAATAAAAAAGTAGGTTCTTTTCCAAATAAGATGAATAAGAAGAGAGTGATGTTGAATCAAAAAAACTCATTGACTGTGGTATTGAAAATTCATTCATTTCAATAGTCACTAATAAAGGATTGAGAAGCAGTAGTTTTAAAAAAGAATATTCTTATCAAGAAATTAATTTTATAGAAGAGTTGAAATAATTTCTAAGAAAGATCAGAGGGTTTGAAATGAAAAATAAAAAATTTGAAGATGAATTGTCAATGAACCCTGAATGTTTTTCTAGTGATAAAGAAATCATGGTTAAAGAGATTGGTAACTTGAATAAAACTATTGAAGAATAAAGGAATTGTAATTAGAATTTTGAGGTGAATCTGAATGTAAAATAAAAATAGATGGAACTTGTCCAACAAAAACTATCTAAAGCTTGAAATAAAATTCTATGTTTCCAAAACTATACCAATGAATTTAGTGAATGTTCCCAAAATGAGAAACATTATAAGGTTGAAAATAATATACCTTCAAATGTTGAGAAGAATAATGAAGTTTTTTCTATAATGATGAATGCTAGACGTTCTGATGTCTTATGGAAACCTATATCCAAAAATGAATCAAAACATCCTTTCTCCAGAAAAGTTCCAAATACCTTTAATCATATCAAGGTAGAAAAGAAGAAGAAGAATCTAATTGGAAGTGACAAGAAGATGGTTGATAAATGCTTTCAAAATTCTGATTATTATGGAAATTGCAGAGGCAAATACACTTTCTATAGGTATGGTTGGTATTGAGGGGGATTTGGGAACAAAACAACCATGTGACAGTTTAATCTAAAAAATCACTATTATCTCATGGGTTATGAAAGGAAGATATTTAGGGGGATCCAATATCCACAAAAAAATAAAATGAGAAATTTGTCTTCATAAAATCTGAAAGGAATGAAGAGAATATTTTTAATAGGTTTCATCCCTTGGAAACTATTTTTGAAATATGTGATCGACCAGGAAACCTTGAAAATGGATGTCTTGTTTTGTTACCGTGTCTAAAAAATATTCTCAATTCTCAAAATGTGAAGGTGAAGAATGAAAAGATTGGAGAAAACGCGCTTGTTGTTGAAACAGCTTTAAACGCATTGAAAAGAGAAATGGCATGGATACATCATACCAGGTTCTCTTCTCACATGATAGGAGACATGAAACGTTTTAAAGATGTGAAATATTATAAAGAATGCACAGTGACATTTGGGAATGGTGAATCGTTTAAAATAAGAGGTGTTGGGTTAGACATTATTGGAAAATAAAAGATGAAATCATAGAAAATGATGTATGTTGATATGATGAAACACAACCTATTAAGTGTATCAAAAATGTGGGATGAGGGTAAAAAGTTTATCTTCAAAAAATATGTATTTTATGTAAAAATTGAAGAAAATGGAAATATTTTTACAAGAGTCCAACGTACGAAAGGAAATTTTTTTCTGGTTGGTGATTCACAAAACTCTTGTTACAAGAGCATGGTGGAAGAGAATCGGTTATGGAATAAAAGTCTTTACCATTTGTGTTAGTGAAACATGAGAATTTTATTTAAGATAGAATGTGTTCTAGACATTCTTGATTTTCCAAGAAGAACAGATCGGTGTTGCTCTATCTTCCAGAAAGGAAAAAATTAAAATTGATGTGCATAAGAAAGTTGATATTTGTTCAAAACAACCATAGGAGAAGATCCAATCCAAATATATGTGGGCCAATGTGAAAAAAACCTAGATATAATTACTTTATTACATTCATTAATGATTTTACTCACATTACATGTGTTATGTACATGAAACACAAAACAGATGTTTGGAAAATGATTGAACGTTTTAGAATCCATGATGAGAAAGAATGTGAGTATTTTTTTAAAGTACTAGAGAACTCATAATGGTGGTGATTATAAAGGTGAAGTGTTTTAAGACTATCTTGAAAATCATAGAATTCGGTATGAGTATATCTCTCTATACACTCCCCAAAAATTGGATTTCTGAAATAACGAATAGAATACTTGTTGAAATGGATATACCCATGTTACTTGAGCATGACCTTTCTCATAACATTTGGATGCAAGCCTTGAGTGCTGATATTTATATTCAGAACCATTTTTTTATAATCCTCAATTAGGAATGACTCCACTATAAATTTATTATAAAAAACATCATGTTTGAAGAAAACTTCCAATTCGATAAGGATACAAACAATTGAAATCCTTGTAAAGTGGAAGAATCTGACTCAGATATTTATAGTGATGAGAAAGACAATCGGAAATCTAATCCAATGTTGAGGAAACAAGTGGATGCAAAAAATATAGTTGTGTATCAAAATCAAAAGGTTCTAACAGGAAGAAAAACCAATTCCATTACCCATACTTCTTTATATTCAAATGTGGAATCGAATAATGTAAAAGATGCTTTTGAGAATCCTGAATGGGTTCAAACCATGAATAAATCACTGGAATATATTGAAAAGAAAATCACATTGGAATTCATACCCAATCCTGAATACAATAACATCATTATCACAAAATGGGTCTTCGGTAACTAGTTGAATGAAAAAGTAGAATTTAAAAGAAACAAATGAAGATTGGTTTGAAATGGGTTTTCACATATTGATGATAATGATATTGATGAAAACTTTTATAAAGTGAAATACTTGAAACAATCAGAACCATTCTTTCAATTACCACACAATGGGGCGAAAAGATATTTCAAATGGATGTGAAATATTCATTCCAAAATGGTGATTTGGAAGAAGTGGTTTATAAGGAAAAACCATGTTTTTTTGTTATTAGAAATGATGAACGTTATGTGTGTAGATTGAAAAATAAATTTTATGGCCTAAAACAAGTTCTCTGGGTGTGGTATTCCAAATTAAATAAATTTGTTAGGAATGATGAATTTCAAAAATGTAAGAGTGGATAACGATTTTACATCAGATAATTTCAAGAGTATTCCCTCATTGTAATCACTTATTTTGATGCTATTATCTATGCTAGGAATGAAAAAAGAATCCGTGAAATATTTTCTAATGAAATGAATAATGTCTTTTCTATGTCTATGCTGGGAGAAATGAAATACGATCTTAGGTTACAAATCGAGCAAAAGAAAGAATATATTTTCCTCTCCTTTGAAAATTCTGCAAAAGATTATACAAAGAAGTCTGGAAGAGAAAAATTCAAAACATATATCCACACCCATTTCAGTAGAAAAAATGATCACTAATTATGGAGATGGAAAATGAGTGGACTAGAAAGAGTCTCAAAATCGGATTGGAAGTTTTCTTGTATTTTACTTCTTCAAGACCTGACATCTTTTATTTTGTTACCTCATGTGAAAGATTTTAGAGTTATCCAAGATAATCACATATTGTTGTAGGAAAAAGAATTCTCAGAATAATCAGAGGTGAAAAAGAATTCATAATCCTGTATTGCAGCTCAGATATTATTAATATATTTGGGTATTATGATTTACAATGGGTAGGAAATGTTGATGATAAAGATCCAAATCTTGTGGTGTATTTTTTCTTAGAATGAATTGTTTTAGTTGGAATTCAAAGAAACAAAATTCAGTAACTATCAGTACAGGTGAAGCTGAGTATGTTTCTGCTACTGAAGCCACTACTCAACTTATATGGATGAAATCACAATTGGAAGATTTACTTGTTAAAGTGACATTACACTTTCTATTGGTTTGTGATAATCAAAGTAAAATCAATCTCACGGAGAATCTAGTTCAAATTTAACATTCAAAACATATTGATATGAAATATCACTTCATAAAAAAGAATGTTTTGAAGAATGAATTGAAGCTATAGTATATTCAAAACATCAGAACAAGTGCTGATATTTCAACAAAACCATTATCAAATGAATCATTATAAAAAATGAGGTTAAACATGGGTTTCCAATCTCTTTATCTTTATGGTTGAGGTATGTGTATTTTTCCCCTATATCATCTTACCATTGGATTGTTTTCTCAAGGGGGAGAATTGTATTGTATCATAAATCTATTGCATAAAAGAGAGAGTTGAGGAAAAGTTATAAATTTAGCATTGTTTGTGAGTGAACTATTCAAAAATTTTCATAGAGTGGTTGTAGGAAATGAAATTGAATTGTTTTTTGGGGAGAATTTTGAAAAGAAAGAAAAAATAAAGAGGTTTTCATGATCAATTATTTTTGGATCGCATGGGTTTTCAATTAATGATTCATGTTTCCTATAAGGAGTTAGCTCACAAAGGCTTAGAGTTATTAATATTTAATCTATTTCATGAGGATATAATTTTCAGTTATTTATAAAAATTGGTTCACATCAAAATCTAAAGGGTGAGATTTTGGGGGAAAAGATGATGATGAAGGTGATAAATGTTTTAGGAATTATATTTTTTTTCAACATTGGGTTTGATGAAAAGAAATCACTTCACTTTGATTAGGTTAAATTTTTTTTGAGGTTTTATTTTACCAAAGAATTGATCAATTTGAGGAAGAATCTGTTTCATAAGAGAATGTATTATATTGAATGTTAATTTTCATTTATTTTACACTAGAACCGATGTGAAACTTGTGTTTCAAATGTGACGATGCATTGATGTTTTTTATTTCTTATAAATCATGAGTTTATATGATATCTTGTGATTCACACTTGATTGAAGAATGGAGGATTAATAGAGATCATGCCTATTATAAAATAATAATATTATGATTCTTTTTGAAAATTTTCAGAAAATATTCATTTTATGATTTATCGTATAGGGATGGCCGAGTGAATGAATAGGTACCAATTGTTTCTCAAAACAATCAGAAGACAATCATATTGAGATTGAAGATTTGGTGCCAATTGTGTTTCAAAACAATCTATATGGTATTGATGGATTGGTGGTTCCAATTAAATTGGTACTGATGGAAATGAGGTGCCGATGAATGTTGTGGTGAAGGAAAAGGAGATCCTGATGAAATGGGTGATACCGATGTGAAAGGTGGTGTCGATGCAAAGTGGTTATCATCGAAGTGATACCGATGGAAGATGTGACACCTACTATTTTTGAAATAAATCATATACAGGTAGGCTAAATTGAAATAGTTGGTTTCTATTGAGAAAAAATCATATTTACATTGTAATTGATCAGATCTGAGTAAAAGATAAGTGGTGATACTAGATTGATCATAACCAGAATGATCATGCCTAGAAATCATAACTAGTAATGAACGTGTCTAGAATGATCATATTCTGAGTGATCATATCCATACCAATTGTATTGTGAAAATAACATTCAAGGTATGTGAAGAGAAAGAAAGAAGCATGAATGGATGGAAAGATGAAATTTTTTCTAATTGAATTAATAAGATACTAAATTTTATCCTCGATGCTTTCAAAGTCATGAAGGAATTCTTGATTCAAGCATAGGTTTTGGATATGATGATGTGTTTTCACAAAATTTTCAAGTGAAAAGCAAATAAAGTGGAGATTGATGAATAATTTTTCATGGGGGAGACTTTCATTTAAAATTGTTATTGTATCTCAATAAGAGAAGGGAATTTCCTCAAACACAATCAATTGGTATGGTATCAAGCATTGTTTTAATGAAAGAAACATGAAAGAATAAGATTTATATAACCATAACCATGTATTCCAAACATTTAAAATCAGTCTTAGAAAATGAAATGGTAGTATGAAGAAGAATATGTGAATATTTGTGATGTTTCAAGAAGAATCGAGAAGTATTGACAAAGTCAAAATTGATCTGAGATTTTAAGAGAAAATCATATATTGGTGAATATAAGTGAGTGGGAATTTGATTTGGGATTCCATCCTATACTTTATTTGGATCACCTATAAAGGGAAACAAGTACATTGTAATTTTATTGTACTTTCAATATTCCCTTTAGAAAAGAGAGAGGTTATGGGTTTCTATAGAGAAGAAAAGAACAATTCCATTCGGATTGTAAATTGTCATGAGTGGTGTTGATTCATTTGTATTCTTCTTAGCATGAAAATTTTATTCCAGAAATAATGTGGTGCAAATTGTACAATATTGATTTCTATTAGAAAATCAGACTGGGAGTGTTGTTTTTTATGTATCAGAATTATAAGAATCGGACTCTGTGGAATCCGACTCAGAAAGGATCAGACTAAGCATTTCATAACAAAGTCCATGTGGTTTTTATATTTCATGTGGATATGGAATTGAAAACTTTTATTACAATTTGAATATATTTTTTCAATAGAGAAGAAGTGAAGGTAACATGATCTGTTACAAATTAGTTGTATTACACAATTGTGGTACAAGGGTATACATGCACAAGTTCTATTGTTTCATAGTTCCACACGAGTGTAAGGGTAATTCCTACTTTTTATAACCAAAGGTTTTTTTCTTAGTAGATTTTATGGTATTGGATAATTTTTAAACCATACTAAGGATGTAACCATTCTTATTGAATAGTGATCGTTGAAAATATTTGTGTTCCTATGGATGTGTGTTGATATTGTTTTCATAAGAGAATTAAAATCTCTAAGAGGAAGAAAAGGTTGTTTCAATTGAAAATAATCCAAAAAAATACTAGCAGAGATTCTCCCCTCCCCCTATTAGTAATACATTAATCCAACTGGGAACATTCAATAAGGAAGAGATCAATTTGAATGATATGAAGAATTATCCGGAATATAAATCATGGAATATTTTTTAAATGTTTTCTCTGTTAAAATTTATACTAGGAATAATTATCCCATTTTTATATATGGGTTAAATTTTTAATAGTTTCCTTTAATCATCAAAAACATATAATATTAATATATCCTTGGAATTTTAATCTAAAATGCAGTTTGAAAAACATGAATATTTAATGCTTAATTTTGTGTCCCTATAGTTTCTATCAAAGGATAGTTTAGATAACATTAGAGGATAGAAAAATCTTAATAGCATACCCTTGAATGATTTAATATTTCGAGTATGTTTAAATTATATAGAATTAGAATATTATCATGTTTCACCATCAAAGATAATATATCATTGAATGGTTTTCCATAGATAAATCAAGTAATATATTTTGATATGTAATCAATAATATGACCTCCTTCCAAATAGGAGAACTAGATGGTTCAACATCGAAACTGAACAGTTTATAACTCTGATGGATCAGTTGAATCAAATTATAAATAATGGTGGAATCCATGGTAGAGTGTATCATGATATACAACAATGGAATATGATGATAATGGAACATTGTATGAAAAATATTCTTCCTAAATTTAGTTTATCGATTGAAATAATAGTTGTTTAAGGGTGGATTAACGTCCAAGAAATGATTTTTGATGTCATGGGGTCTTCAGGTCATCAAAATTTTATTCATTAAAATTATAATTTTAATGGTGAATATGAACAATGGTTTTAAATTTTCATGAATATCAGAGATATACATGATATTGATGCCATAGAATGAGATGAATTTAAGATTCTTTTATTAGAGAGTTATTTTTCGTAGGCAGTTCAAATCAGGATGGAAGAGAAATTCTCTGAATTGAAATTAATAGAGGATGATTTAGTGGGGGTATATTAAGAAATATTTACTTATTTATAATGGTATGCACAATATTCTATTCAAGATCTTGATATTAAAATCAATCTTTTTTACTCATGAATTAATCCATGATATCAAAGGGAATTGGATTCCCAAGATTTCAAAACGTATGGTAATCTTATTTGTTGTATTAAGAGGTTATAAGTGGATTTTTTTGGTGATATTATGTTTTATGAAAAAATAAAAAGAAACATTCTAGATTTTTGTATATGAGAAAGTAAAAATAAATTAAATATTATGTTATGAAAATAATTTTATGTTATTAATGAAATTGTAGTAAAAATAACCATGTTGAATACGTTATCATATCTGGGAAGTTCTTTCAATGTGTCAGTTCTAGACAAACATACAATTATTATAATAAAAAAGTTTTATCTAGTTGTATGTTTATTTATAATATTAATGTTATATTGTGTTTTAAATGTGTTGATTTGGGGAATTATGCACATACATTCCAAAAAAATGAAAAAAAAATAATTGGAAGAAGCCAATATATAAGTTGAAATGTGTTGTGAATGACTTTTAACTACAACAATAGATGTTGGGCCATATAATAATGTGGAATCATGTGAATTAATAGTTTATTCACACAATAATAATGTATTTATTGATTTTGGGTCTAAAAATTCATCCATATTGGAAATGTTTTCGGATAAATAGGAAATTCCACCTCAAGAAATAGAACAAATTATTTTAAAAAAATAGAAGGGGAACGTATTAAGTGAAAAAATATAAAAATCGTTATTTTTCGTAATGTGGAATGATAATTCCATTAAACATTTTTATCATTCCCCAAGATGAGTTTGACATTATTCTAGGTACGTATTGGATTTATATCTATCATGAAATGACACATTGTTGATATAAAGTTGTTTTTTTCAAAAAAGAATAAGTTTCTAAAAAATAATAAACTCATACCATTGATAACATATCAGGATTCTGAGAAACTATTAAAAGGTAGAAATGAATTTTATCTTTAATATATATTATAATAAAGGGATGTGATAATATTAATGATGTTTTAGTTGTAAATGAATGCATGAATGTTTTTCCTGATGATTTTTTCACGTAAAATTCTAGATAGGGAATTTGAGTTTTCTATTGAGTTAGTACTTAATGCTAAAATATTTCAAAATACTCTAATCAAATGCCTCAGGTAGAACATTTGGCACAGAAAAAGTAAATGAAGGAGTTTCTAGATAATGGTTTTATTCAACCTAGAACTTCCCCAAAAGCTGCTCTTTTTTTGTTAAAAATTTATATGGTTATATATGAATTTTAGTGATTATAGAGGATTGGATAACATAAATATTAAGAAAAATAATCCTTTCCTTCATAAAGAAATTTTTTTTGATTATCTTCTAAGAGTGGTGTTCTTTTCAATGATTGATCTCAGGTCGGGCTACCATCAACTGATGGTGATAGAGGATGACATTTTGAAAAAAAAAATATAGAACAAATATGATCATTATGAGTTCGTAGTAATTTCTTATGGTTTGAAAATATCTCATGTTTAATTATCACATCTTATGAATAGAATATTCCAGGAATATTTGGATAAGAATTCGGTTGTTTTTTTAATGATATACTATTTTATTCAAAAACTAAGGGGATCATGGAAAAAATTTAATTATTTGTCTACAAAACCGTAATAAAAAAAGTTAAACAATTATTTAAGAAATGTTAAATTTGGTTATAATAAATTTATTTCCATGGGAATATTCTTTATAATGATGGATTTAATTTTGAAAATGGGAAAAAAAATTTGACGAATGTAAAATACTATAAAATGACATATTGATTCTAATTTTTCTTCGGTTGGCAGGTTACTACGATCCGTTTGTTGAAAATTTGTCTTAGTATTCTAAAAAACTAACTATGTTTACATAAAAATTGGATAAATTTTTATAAAAAAAATAATTTATGATTTATTTTTGATATTGAAGTGATGATAGGTGAATTCAATTGTTTTGTCCTTACCTTATAGAAATATTCAATTTTTTATCTACAACAATGCTTCCTTAACGTGACTATGTTGTTTCTTAATGATGAATGATCAGGTAATTTGCAATTCATTATAGTTACTAAACCATCATGAGATAAATTACCTTACAAAGAATTTGAAATTAGTATATGTGGATTTTTCTATAAAAATTTGGAGGCATTATTTATATGGAAAAAAGTGTGAAATATATACTAATAATACATGTTTCAATAAAATATTCACTCCAAAGGAATTGAACATGAGGAAAAAAATGGGTAGAACTAATAACAAATTTTTTTAATTATTAATTACCATACTAGAATAGTAAAATATGCATTGTAAGACTTTATTCAAAAAAATAATGAATCATTAATTATATTACATATAAAACATGCCCCTTTTATTATTGTTTTCATCAATTTTGTCTTGGATGTTGTAGGTGTATGAAAATTCATAGTTTTATTTCTTGTATCGGAAAAATTATTTCTTTCTAATATAAATAAGAAATATCATAAGGTAGAGCTTAAGTTACATAAAAATGAAACAATATTTGTGAAGGTTATGTTTCATAAGTTAAATGTTGATGAAAAATGTGTTCTGGTATTTATAATGAGATTATGTGTGACTTTTGATTCCCTAACTCAAGAAGAAATTTTAAGGTGATTCTCAATGATAACTCGTTTCCATTCATCATAGGTGTTCAATGATATATATATATATATATATATATATCTTTGACCGTATTACTTTTTGGAGGGACTAAAAATATATAATTTTTAATTTTCCTTGAAATTTTTAACTTTTTAATAAGTTATAGAAGGATCACAGTTACTAAACAGGATGCATTAGTCTTTATAAATTCCACAGATGAAATGGGAAAATATATCTATTAATTTTAATATTGGGACTACAAAATAATTCTCATGGTAAAAATGTTATTTGGGTTATTTTTGATCAAATAACTAAATATAGAAATTTCATTCCTATCTAACGAACCATGTATTTAGATCAATTTTATTAAATTTACCTCAAAGAGATAGTCATTTTATATGGGGTTCATCTATTTTTTTGTCAGTGATCTAAAAGTATATTTTAATTTTTTGAAATTTATGAAACAATTGTTGGATACTGAATGAAAATGTAGATAATAGTTTCATCATCAATTGTATGGAATCATAAATAGAATACATAATTTATAATTCATGCTTTGTTCTTTTTAATTTGTTACAAGAGAATTTGTGATCCAAATAGTTGTTTACATGAGTTTTCCCACAATAACAGTCTTCATTCTAATATATAGATGGAATAATTTGAGATATTATATATAAATTATTACTGAACTCCAACATTTTCTGATGGAGTAGTTAAGAATAAGTTAATGGTCCTGAATTTGTAGAAGAAGTGGTTGGGGAGGTGAAAATGATTCATAAAAATTTGAGAACAACCTAATGAAGGGAAGAAAACATATACAAATAATAGGTTGAAATGGAATTCATTAATGGTAGGTGATCATGTTCTACATAAAATATATCAATGTAAAAGTGTTATGCATTTTTATAATAAGGTAATGTAAGGTCCACAGTTCATCGAACCTTATGAGAATCCTATATAAAGGTTGATTAGTTTCGTACCGAGTGGTATTACCTCTGATTTTATCTAAGGAACAAAATATGAATCATGTTTTGATGTTATGTAAATACATTCTACATTCTTAACATGTTTTTATCCCTTAAGTGGTTCATTTTGAAGAGAACCTTCCATATGAGGATCAACCTATTTAGATTCCTAACTACAAAGAGAAAGTATTATGGAGAAACGTTATTCACTAAGATATGATTGGACGAACAAACCACGTGGTTAATGAAGAAATATGGGAATCACAAAATGAAATGAGATAAAATAATTAACACATTCTTTATAAATTAATAAAAATATTTAGGATTTTTTTTTATTTTTTTATAACTTTTTTGAAAATATTGATTTTTCAATAGAACATTGAAAAATAGGGATTTATATTGACAACTATACTTTCATTAACAATATTTCCAAGGTAAAATTATGTTTTGTATTATATTTAAATTATAATTATTTTATTTTCATTCATTCAAAACCAATTGATTTTTCATCGGTTTTGTAATTGAATTTTGTATAAAGACATTTTAAATTTAAAAATGTAATTATTATGTGTAATTATTTTTATTTTGGGTTTTACAGTTTATTTTAAATTCTATGTTGAAACATATATGGTCTTAATTTTTGGAAATGTATTCCCAATTTGTAATATATGGTAAAAAATCTAGTAAGTAGGCCCCTTTTATTTTTGGTAAATGTGAACGGTAATGTTAAAAAAAATTAACACACTTGTGTGTAGATATGTTAATTAAGGGTAAAAATAATATATCAAGAATTATAAAAAGAACCTTAAACTATCATAATAATATTTTATGATTTAACTTATAACATAACCATCCATGGGTATAATTTAGGACCTTTTAGAGATACTTTGTTGATAGTAAGGCCATTATAGATTTTTTATGAAATGTTTATGACATCACACAATTGTTTTTGATAAGTATAACATTTTTAATAAGTGATTAACTAGAATATGTCTTATAGAATAAATATTATTATTAAGTATTTTTTTTCTTCATCATGTAAATTTATTATTAATTTTAATGAAAGAAATAATTACCTTATATTTATATGCAACGATGGTGTTATTACTATTAAATTAATGGAAAATCAATTTATTTATATTAATATTGTTGAAATAAATATAATTTCATAATATTATGGTCATAAAAGAATTATATATATGGATATTAAATTATTATGATATATTAAAATTGTTATTTTAATTTGACTTGTATTTTTATACTTTTAATATCTATGTGATGACTTGTAAGAAACTTGACAATAATGATATTTTAGGGAAATATTGATTTATAAATGTATTTAAAAATGATATAAATATAATAAAAATCAATCAAAGAAATATATGGTGTTCCATTTCATCCTATATTAATTTATACCCCATTTGGAAGTATTTTCCCCAAAATATCCTTATAATAATTTAATATTTTATGAAATTCCAAGAGTGCCCCACCACTATCTTATGAAAGGGAACAACGTCTTCTCAATGCTACATACATAAAACCGGATTAGAAAAAAAACCATACCAAATAATTTAATTTAATCCCTTATAAAATAATAGAAATATCTTTTAGGTATAATAAACTCATTATTTGTCTTAATCTATGTATGAAATGATAACTTCCAATGAAGTGGTATTGTTTTTATCTGTATGTTTAATTTTTTTTATTCTTCAACCTCATTCCGAATATTCTAAAACCATTGATGATTTAATAATTAATATCATTCATATACTGATATTTTAATATGTTTATATCATTACCTAAAAATTCTTCTCATTCACTATATATGATACAATATCAACATTAGTGTTTACGACATACTACTGCCTCACAGACTAATGCCTTTAATTTTCCATTTTCGCCTTTCATGGATTAAAATAAAGATGAAATTTATTTTTATATATGATAAAATAACATATTTATCATTAGATAAAGAGAATATATCATTTAAATTACTACCTTTTCTTAAATTAATAAATGATAATGGCATTCACGTGTATATGTGGACCACCACATTAACAAAAAATATAATTTTTTTTCAAAACTATATACAATAGATGGATCTAAGAGTAAAAATTATATATAAAAATGATAATAATGAAATTATTATAATTCTCAAGATGAAATAATAATGAAATATTTTCCAGTATGCCTATGTCATTTTTGACATATGTATCGAATATTATCAAACCATATGACAAAAACATAAATAGATTTGTAATTTTTATAAAATAATGAAAATTTATATTAAAGGAAATATTAAAATGAAAAATGATTCCATGAAATAAAATAATTAAAATAATCTCATTATTTGGTTGATAAAATACATACCTATCAAATTAGAATCAAGATAACAATATTCTTAACTCAATTTCCTCTCTTTGAGTTAAATTTATAATTCATGGATTATGTTATCATAAGATTATGTGTGAAAATAAATTTGATAATATTATGTTGTATTTAAACTTGTTTTATGTGGATTTAAATCTAAAAAACCTAATCTAATATTTTCATAATACTCACTTCAATTATATTATATATATAGGGATTTTAATTTTAAAAAATATTTATTTAATATTTATTTTTACAAAAGTGAGAAGGAATGATATTTAACATATCCACCATGAGAGATTTGTCCCAAATTTATGGAAAACAATAATGTTTTGAAGCCTCATCTACATGATTAGATAGTTATTTTTTGGATAATTTTTCCCTTTTTATGTGTGTGTAATTCTTTTAAAATGAGTGATTTTCCACAAGGAATGTTTTAATGATGCAAGCATTCATGTGTTATAATTGTTTTATGGTTCTTGGGAACTTTTTATGATGATTGGTGTTTAAATTATAAATCAAATAAGGGTGGTTTTGTAATATACCTCAAATGCATTGGGTATGTTGGATGTTTACAGTGATTGTTAATTGAAATGTAAATGTGATTAATATATCGAAGTATAAAAACATTGGTTATTTAAAGTATCACCATGAGGGTTATTATATTTTATCCACTAGGGTTAGATCATAATTATCTTTTATAAGAAAATAATTCCACCCATTACAAAAATGATTAATTATATTTCAATGTTTTTACATTATTGTCCTTTTTTGACAAGGTATGTTATTGAGTTAATGTTCAATAGAAAGTATATGATATGTATTAAGGTTAAAAAGTTTATCTTTGTGATTATTTTTCATGATATAGGAATGTTTCCAAAAAATATGTATGTGTTATAATTTTCTTATAAAATATATTATCTAATGTTTTATCAATACTTTTTCATAGAAAAGGTGTTTTCATAATTAATAAATTATTTATTTAGAGCCCAAAGTTTATTTTAAAATATGAAAATTTTAGTAATTATTATATACTAAAGATTTCGTAATTTATTTATTTTTCTATTCCGTAATGATATTTTTGTGAAAAATCTCATGTTTAAAAAAATGAAAAGGTTTATGGATGGGTAAGGGAATGAAAGTTATCAAGATGAGGTTTGTGAAGATTTATCAGGAAAAGAATGCTTGTATAATTTTTTAAATATTTTTTATTGGAAAATGGATACATGGTATAAGTGTCCACTTAAAATGTATGATTTTTAACTGTAAAAGTTTTCTAAAATCATTTAAAACTATAAAGTGAAAACATCTATGGAATTATGATTTGATTTCAATTTCAGAAACACTACAATATTCAATAAATAGGGTTGGGTCCTTATACAACCATTCACCTGTAAATGACCACAAGTTGTTCTAGGATAGAAAATTGGATATAATTTTCAAATAAATTAATATCGTCTTTGTATATATTGATCTTATAAAATCAAAAAATCACATAAAGTTTTTCTCAATTATGAATAATAATTCTTGAAGCAAGCACATTCCATGAATCATCTATTAGTGAATATGTATAAAATTGGGGTGACAATATCATACTATTATATTTTTTCACTAATAATTAAATATAAATTTATCCGAATTTTAATTTTATTCCCAAAATGGCATTCATGATAGGGAGGATTTGGTATATCTAGAATTAAATAAATAATTTTTAGTTTTCTATTCGATGATTAGAATGTTGTTCACCTTTTATGTTACTAACCAACATCCATATATATGATTTTATAGGCCTTCTATTTTCCCCTAGGATTATGATGATGATGATGTCTATTTTACTCATTGTCCCTTAGGATATGGAATTTATTTAGAAAATTATAAATCCCCTTACTGTTTAATCAGTGATGTTTAGGTAGTGCATTGGGATGAGCATTTAAGATAATCACTTCATTTAACAACTAGATATTTTAAAAGAGGAACATATTGTTTGTTATAATATATGACAAAAAATTATGATTTAAAAAATAATGCATCTCCCTAAGCCTTTATGATATATTTATTTCTTTTATAATTTAAATCTCTTTGGCAACATGCAGTTAATGTAACACCCAGTTTCAATGAAATAAAATTTTCTATTAATATATTATTTTATAAACATAACCATTTTAACCTAACTATTAATTTAGAGGTAATGAATATTAATAAAAAAATTCTGATAATTATGTGGTTTACAAAATTATAAAATAAATTCATTTTATACCAATTTTTGTGGAATTAAATAATAACTATATAAAAGAAAAATAATTGATGTATAAAAAATTGTATTGTTCAATGAAATGTTTAGTCAAACGTGGAAAAAATAATTTCAAATAAATTATTACCAATTTTAGATTATTTACCTATAAAAATTAACATAATTTTTGAAATCAACATTATAAAATATATTTGGGTTATTTTTTATAATTATTTGGAAAATTAATTTTGTTATGAGTATAGAAAAATTATTATATTTATTAAATATTTCATTTCCATACAAATTTTTTTAAAATATATATAATATTATAAATTGGATTTAAAATCACCTTAGCTAAATTATATTACTATTTAAATCATTTTGGTCATTTGAATCAATTTCATATTGTTTTCTCACATAAAATCATTTTAATTTTATGAATGTTTTTCTTCAGAAAAAATAGATCTTTCATCACATATAAGACATAATTTTAAATGGTATTCTTCTACTTCTATTAAATTAATTTGGAAATAGGTATTTTATATTTTGAATAAAAATAATTTATATTATATAGTAATTTTATGTTATTTTTCAGTATAATGAAGAGTGAAAATAGTAATAATTATTTATCGCATTTAAGGCAATATTGGCTTTATAAAGTGGGGTTAAACTAAAAATGTTACTATTAAAAATAATTTAAAACATGTACCAAATATACCTTAATGACATATTTCTACATTATCACCACTAATTACTTATAATTAAGAAATTTTTATGCTTCTGACATTATACAAATGTGGGTGTAGGTGTTTTTTTAATTCCATGTGTGCGCTGATTCTCATGAGGCCCCCCTCAGTCCTCCCATATTCACATTTCCAATTATTTTTTGTTCATCCACAACATACCCAAACTACTTCATTACTCCCATCAAAACTTCTTAGATCCATTTTTATTATAAATCTATATATGTATGGATTTTGGTTCAATCATTGCAAGGGAATCTGTTGAAGAGGTATACTTAAATGATAGTATATATAATGGTTTTTCTTTGAACAAATTAAAATTTTATTCAATCATGATAATATTAAATAAATCACTTATGATATAATTAGATTTTATTATTTTAACAACATAACCTAGATTAATCTCATATTTTTTTAAATGCGAAACAAAACCTTTGATATGGTGTAAGGAAAGCTTCCACCTCACGTACCAATGTATCTCATTTTATAAAAAACCCTTTAATGATTTTATATAATGATATATTAGATGTATAAATATATATATATATATATATATATATATATATATTATTTTTGTAATTTTATAATTATTTTATTATAATATCAGTTATGCCTTTATAATTATTGTATTATAATATCACTTATGCCTTCCTATATTCCATTCCATTTAAAATACATAAAAATCGATCGTTTGTATTGAAAACTACCACCTCACGAGGTGATGTGGTTCACTTTTCACCTGAAATATATATGGAATGTGATATGAATAATAATAATTAATAATTGTGATATATATTAAATCACCATATGACTTTATAATCTTTTTGATTAAATTTAATTTTGTTGATAGTTTCCATTTCATGCAACGCATAGATTAAACAAAACACTATTAATCATGTTTTGCACAATTAATAATATTTTTACACTTTTAGAGAATTCATATGGAATGTTTATATGTTATATATCAAATTAAATAATTTTTATATCATATAATATTTTTATAGCAATATAATAAGAACACACCAAATTGTAAATAAAAACCTATCTTTTTAGAAAGGTAATTTCACAGCCTTTTAATGGTTCCCCTATATTAAATATAAATCTTGAAACTTTTATATATTTAATATAATAAAAAAAATTATTTTTGAAATATATATTTTAAAAAAAATTGGGTGATTGTTTTGTATTTTTTCTCCGAAGTTTTATGTTTTGATGAATAGTGGAAAATACTAACATTTAATTGAAAACATCTTTTTGTTTAAATTATCAATTAGGATAAATTATATTATATAGTGGTTTTTAAAGTAATATTAGGTCAATTATAATTAAAATTTATCCAATAAAGATCATTTGAGTTTATTTTAAATTTAATATGAACATAAAAACATCTCAGTCATTTGAACAATTTTACTTTTAAAACACGTATTGTCATCTTATTTTGGCATTAGTATAAATTTTATTTATATCACTTCTACAGTTGGTATTTTGAAAAAATGGATTAAATATTTATGAAATAATAATTTATATTTTATAATTACTTTAATTTATTTCTTGACTAATAATATTATTGAAGGTAATTAAATTTAATTAAAGTGATTAAGAGAAAATTTTGCTTGAAAAGGGATTAAACATTACACCTAAGGGAAACAATAACCTAGAATCATGTCCAAAATCCATTGGGAAGGAATATTTAGACAATATAAAACATTTTAATTAATTTTAATCATTATTTTAGGAACATTATGTAAGGGATAACTCTCAATTGTGTTCAACTTTTTATTTTTACATAAATTCCACTACTCCTCAACTATAAAAGGTACTCACCCCTTCCACTTATTGACACCTATAAAGAGTATTGGCTCATATAGAACCAAAAAATATAATCACTCATATCCCCTACCATCATCCTAGAATCATAATATTGGAAATAAAAACAACGAAGGATGACTTTTACTATAAACCAAAAGTAGTTACCAAATAAAGTGGTAACTTTCTTCAACAATAACTTTTGTTTCATTAACATATCCACCAGATCAATTATTCTTATGTTAATCCAATATATTAAAATAAGTATCCAAAATAGAATGAAATACTGTTATGATAATATTATGAAATAAACTTTCAGACACATCAATCAAATGGGATATATAGTCTTCATTCTTGTATATGGTGGATTAACGCCTCCCAAACTGATGTTGTTTGTTCTTTTATTACAACCATTAATCAATAAGAATATAGATATATTTATAATTTATATATTTTTTATTTTTTATTTATAATGTATTTATTTTTCTTAAATTATTTTATATCATATAACATCATGTATACCATTTTGGGGGGATATGATAACATCATTTGTGGACCTGTGGACTACTGTCTTCTCAAAGATATGTGATTCACTGACATTGTATGCATAATGAATTAAGGATGGTTTTTCTACAAATATATAAAATATGACCAATAAATGATAATTTAATGATAATATATATATATATATATATCTATTTTAAAATATGACAGGGAAAAGAATGGTGCATTCAAGCATATGTATGACCCAGTGTTTCCTTGAATGTTGGATTTCATTTTCTATTTACAAAATTTTAAGATTATTATCAAGAAATTTATGATTAATATATATAATATTTATATAATGGTTTAAATCATAGAGATAATTAAATCCTTATTGACATAAAAGGAAAAAAGATAATAAGGAAAAATATAGATGACAAAATGCCAATTAACACTCAAAATAATTAAAATATATCCTATTTGGAATCAAATGGGTAATAAGAAGAAAAACTATTATATTATAAATATGATTATGGTTTAAATATAAGTTATTGACAATATTAAAACCATTATACTTTATATTATTGTATTTTCACCCAAAATGAAACACACGGTAAAGAATTTTGTCTCAATTTTCACTCCGTTGAGACTTGTTTGTTATTAAAAAAAAATTCAAATTAATGTGGTGTATATATATAACCTTTTACATTTAATAAATAAATTAACTAATAATTAATTTTATCTAATTTTCCTTGAAAAATTTAAACCATGGAGTTTTGATGTGTAACTTTTCATGTAGTGAAAGATATATTATCAATATCAACTATTCTTGTGATTGTTAATTTCTCATGAAACAATCACATACATCTGATCCAATTTATTTTATATTAAAATTATCCTAAATATACATATTATCATTTAAAAAATATTATTATTTTTTAAACCATATACCATTTTTACACACTGTGTTCACTTTGACTGTAATTTGATTAACTTGGTAATTATTGATTAATATGTATGTATTATCCTATATAGATATTTGATAAGGAAAATTGTTAATGAAATAAATTTATTACATGATATATGGGGAATTACATGGAAAGGAATGAAAGAAATGGGACCCACAATTAGATATTCCATCGATTTATAAGTAGGCTGATAAGATGAATTATTTGGAAAATGAGATGGGTTTTACACAATATGTTATATACAATGCTGCGAAAGGTAGAGACAATAAATATACCACATAACTCTAAAACATGGAATTTAATAATTATTTATTTCACTCATTCAAACTCAGTCATTATTTATCAATGATATATTTTTTCAAAATCTTTCAATGATTTTAATTCTCAATTTATTAATTAAATGGAATTGTTTCTATTATTTTCCATTACATATTTATTATTCCCTATCTAGTTGCATAAATGGGAATTTTGTTTGGTTATTTTCCTTTAAATATTTACTATTAATATTTATTCATGATTTATTCCATTGTATTCATATCCTTAATGAAAAAATTACCACACTATTATTTTTTTCATTTTATGAGTTTATGATGAATAAATATTTGAATCATTTTTCAAGGATGTTGTTCATTTCATTTAAATTTTTTTCATTTTTTATTTTTCAATTCCCAATATAATATTCATATCATGTATAGAAAATGTATTTTCAAAATTCCTTAACAGATTAGTCATTTAGGATTTGATTCCTTGTAATCATGTCAAAGTATTAAAGTCAGGAACATGCTCGTGTTTATTGGGGTTTCAGTGTTATAGTTAGTATAAATGTATGTTTAGTATAAATATTGAAATATTGATTTATTAAAACATATATTAGAAAACCTAACCATATAATATACATTTATGATATATAATGAAGAACCTACTATAATTTTGGTAAGGTAGGGATTACATGAGTTTTCTTACCAATACATCATTGTCTATATAGTACAAGTGAATGTGGTTTTGGAAAAGATGATCCTTTGGGTATAAACTATTGAACAGATCATTGGGTCTGACTCAAGTGTAACCTCATACATGAAAATTTTCCTTAATGTACACCAACCTAGAAACTCATAGTGGTGATGCTCAAGATAATCCACATTTTTTTAAAAAACTATTATGAATGATTTAGAAGTAAATATGTCCCCAAAGAAACTGATGATTTATATTTTATGATCTATAATTAATAATATTTTAATTTATATTTATTTTTAAATGAGAATTGGGATTATACATTATAATTTAAAATTTATTATTTTATGGGTTAATCCATGATGTTTCATTATTTATAAATGGAACTTGGAAGGATGAATGGTATTAATACTCATTACAAATCAAGACATTTTCTTTCTTTTGAATCTAATACAACTCGTATAGGAATTGTGAAAATCTTTACTATAATTATGAGGCTCAAAAAATTTTTACAAAATAAATTTTCTAGAATGGATCAGTCTATTCCATAGATAGAATCTAATGTGAATGATTTATTAATACAATATATTTCATCACATTTTAGTGGGACTACAAATCAAATTATAGATAAGCAATGGATTAATTCTAAAGTAAATATATTTATATACATTAGATATAGTGAAATGGATGTGGTTACCCTAGTGATGTGTTGTATCAAAAACAATACTGACCAATGGTGGTCCTAGATACTAATACTATGGAGAAAGAATAAATAGAACTCGTGGAATTTACATCTTTAAAGAAGAAATTCATTGATAAATACGTCCCTCAGGGTCAAAAAAGTTAGGTGAAGAGAAACATCATTAAATTAAATTAAACAGAATAATAGAGTGTTACAGATTATGAATCCACCATTATGAGTTTATGCAGATATGATATATATTAAAAACATAATATGAAGTTCATGATTGGATACTTATTTTTAGCCCTAAAGATAAATCATTGGAGGGTGTGGAACTTTTATTAATTTTTACCATATGAATATATATTTTTATTTTACAAACAAATGGAAAAGGAATTATTTAGGTCATAAATGTACATGGGAATCCTATGAAAGAAAATGATTAATGGTCAGAAAGACAAAGTTACGCTGTTGAACAAAACGATAAAAATTAAAAAATTTCATCATGTGAGAATAGCGGAAAGAACCACCAATGGAAATTCATGAAGGGAATGCGAGTCTATTATATTTCTGGAGAAACGGATAATGATATTAAATAATGCATGTGGTAGAATGAAATAAATAATATTTAGGGTTACATCTACAAGGATATGGGGCACTACACTAGATAATTCCACAAGTGCATTGAAAATCTACAACATAATAGGCCGTGGAGGGATGTCCAATATTATGTGATCGTTAAAGAGGAGGTATAGGTAAAACAATTATGTTGGGGATGGTACATTAATCATGTCCTCATATTCTAAATATTCCATTTTTGATTAGGGATTATCATATTCTATTATATATACTAATTTTTTCAAGAAAATTAGACACTAACCTTTTGATTTGAAAGGATAGTTTTCAGGCAAAACACAAAAGAGATTTATAATTACAACAAATATGTGTCAAGAAGTCTCAAATATGTTACATAAATGTGATTTACTTACTGAAATCGTTATCATACATATGTTTGAATTTGATATAATCCTCAGTTTGGTATGGTTCTTGAAATATTAATCAAAAATTCATTTCAAGATGATAGAAAATATGATTTGTGAGGAATATATATAATTACTCACATTAATATTAGAAGCTTCCTCTCATAATTATTTTATATATTAAGAACTATTAGATCTATGTAATTTAATTCTTTAGGAATTAGAGAAAAAAATAAAAATTTATAATGTAATCCTAAAATTGAGGATATACCTATGGTGGATGAATGCATTGATCTATTTCCATAGGAATTACCTAGAAATCCCATAGATTGTGAATATGAATTTTATATTGACATAATCCATTATGCAAGGCCAATATCATTTACACCCAATATTATTTCCACACTGGATTAAGGGAGTTGAAGAAAAGTCTAGAGTATTTGTGTAATAAGGTATTTATTTCCCTTGTGTTTCATTATAGGGATCCCCTTTCCACTTTGTTAACAAGAAAGATAGATCCATGAGGTTGTGTATTGAATATTGAAAAATCGATGCTATTATAATAATGAAAACTTATCTTCTGCCTCACATTGATGAATTGTTTGATGAACTTCATAGAGACCATTATTTTTCAAAGAGTTGTCTTCATTCTAGGTGTCACCAATTTTGAGTAATGAAGTATGATTTTACAAAGAAATTTTTCGAACGATGTATGGAAATTATGAGTTTACCGTAATTCTATTTGGAATGAATAAATCACCATCAATTTTGATTGACTTAATTAAAATATTACTGAATAAATCTCTTGATGAATTTTTTGTGGTATTCATGGATAATATTATGGTGTCATATAAAATCTACAGGGAACATGAGAATCACTCTAGGATCATTTATAAGACTCTTATATTGGAATAGTTATATATAAATTTTTTTATGTGTGGTTGCTAGATTCATGATATTTATTTTATTGGATTTATTTTCTTTAAGGATGAAATATTGGGTGATCGAACAAAGGAAAAGATTTTTAGAGAATGGGCTACAACAATAAACATTTTTGAGGCACACAATTTCATTGTTTTGTAGGCCACTATTAGTGATTAATTCGTATTTTTCCCCATTTTTTTCCCTAAAAAAGAATACACATAATGGGGATATTCATTTTTGGAAATTTTAATGCGGGGCATGTTTTGATGAATTGAAGAGCAAATTGGTAAATTCTATGATTTTTCCTATGAAAAAGAAGCAATGTGTTTGTAATATACAATGATTCATTAAAGAAGGGATATGGTTGTATCCTGACATAATATGAGAATGTTATTTCATATGGATCAAGGAAACTAAACACTAATGACAGAAACTATGCAACCCATGGTGTGAATTTAACCATTATAATAGTTGTGTTAAAAATATTGATACAATATATTTATGGTGAAATATGGGAGATAAAAATGAATTCTAAAATTCTAAAATAAATCATCTCACAGAAAGTACTCAATATGAGAAAAAGGTGATGGCTCGAGATACTCTTAATTATGGTTTCTCAATACACTAACGCTCAAGGGATGAAAATAAGGCATTATATTCACTATGTAGAAAGGATCACATAGTTCTATTACAAATGAGGATTGAGAATTATTATTATTTAATGGATTTAATAAATTTTGAAATGTGAATATATTTTCAAAGGTAGACATGAATAATTTCATAAATGATTTTCAAACCATCATTATTAGAGAAGGTAATGAATTATAAATCATATAATGAGAAATTTCTAAATAAAAATAATGTTGTGATTGATGGAAAATAGGAGGACATTGTTTGTGGAGATGATGTTATAAAATTAGGAAATAGATTACGTATTCCATATATACATGATCTAAAAAAGTTAATTGTTCGATGATTACCATAGCTCAAATTTCCATATACACCCATGAAAAAGAAAGATGTATAGGGACATGAAGTAAATTTTTTTTGGGGTAACATGTATTAGGAAATTGAAGATCATGTTACCAGATGTTCAATTTCTCAACATGTGAAAGCTATGGGGAATCATCAAAAAAAAGTCATGCAACCTCATCCTATTCCTATATATATATGTGATGCAATTACTATATAAATTATAACAGACTACCAAATACTCATAGAAATAATGAAAATATATTTATTCATATTGAGGAATTTTATTAATACTAGGATAAAATATAAAAGGAATTATGGGAAAAAATAAAATGAAGACAGTAGGACCTAATATAATGTGGACCCTAGTAATCAACCCAGATAAAGGTTGCATAAACTATGGTAAAGGAACCACGGTCCGAATAAAAAATAAGAATGATATCTTGAGTACCCATAAAAGATAGTAAATATTCCACAAGATCACAATAATTACTTGTATTCTATATTAATTCACAACATATATAAGTCATACATATTCTAATGTAATAGATAAAGGGCCATTAAGTGACATAGTTTACTTAGAGATGATTTGGGATTGAAAGGGAGTCAATTTCAACCATTGAATTTGGGGATTTGTAGGATATAAACACCTCGATCCCATTTATCAAAGAATTATCCTCCACCGTAAGAGAGTAATTGTTCCCATAGAAACCATTGAAGGTAACAAACATCAACATATTAAACTCATAAATACCTCCTCTTCCACTCATAATTACAGGGTTATGAGAACAATAACAGTTGATATTGAACCCATATATATCGGGATTCAACTAAACCCATTGGATAGAGGGCATCCGTGTCTTTGATAATGATTCATTTCCGCTTCCACCCATGACCATCCTTAAAGAATGATACTTTTTCCAATTTTTAAGAAGAGGGTGTAGCTCAACAACCACAAACCTATATTGAGATTATAAAGAAAAAACTAGTATGTGTAATTACTTCCACCGTTTACCTATTCATAGAGTTCAATAAACACAAGAAGCCAACTGAAACTAGAGATGTTATCCCTTTTCATTCCAAGATATTTTCTACCACCCCCTTAAACCACACCAAGATAAAAGTTCTTCTATTCCCTTCAGAAAACATGACACAAATGAGGCTCCCTAATCTATAATAAAAAACTTTGGACCAATCATAGTCAAATAAAAAATGATCAACGATTTCTTCTTTAGAGTCATGGGAAAGGAAGCATTTGGAGAGAACCTAAATACCTTTCCTTTTGAGTAAATAATGATTTGGAAAATCCCGATGAAAGACGCACTAGACTTAGTAGTATTACATAATTGGTATGTATTTACTCCAAAAGATATTGTCCATTCTAACCATAGGATACACATATGGTTCCATACGATAGTCCATAGCTAAGAATGCCTATAAATAAGTGATAATGAATACAAGATTACTTATATACTGGGAAATATATATATATATATATATATATATATATTTGAATACCTGACCCTATTTCTAGTTTATAATATCCTTGGTTACATCTGGGAAATCACTAGTTTGAGATAATTTAATATTGGGTATAGTGAAGCCCGAAAATCCTAGTGGAACCCCCACACAATTATGATTGTATTAGCATAAGACATCAAAACCTAAAATCCACCTGGTTCGTTGTTGGATCATTGGTATGTGTCCTCAAATAGTTCTCCATGTGGTGAAGATATTTCCTTTTTGGTTGCAAAAATTATCCCCACAATTACTCTCAATAAAAATATCCCACAAAGATAAAAAGTATTGGATTCCTAAGATATATTTTCTTCAAGACTCTGTGTGGTTTCCTCTACATTTCCTTGGCCAGTGCATTAATATTCCACCTTCATTGACATTATGGCCTAGCAGGCCCAATTTAAATGGCCTTCCATTTTAGAGTTCCAAATTCAAGAAGTCATGTTTTTTTTTAATTTTATTGACCACCAATTTATGGACAATAAGGGTATAATGTAAATACATCAGAATGAAGTTATCAATTAAATTTACCAATTTGATATTTCCTCCAATGGTCTAATAATAACTCTTTTAGTTATCTATAAGAGTTATTACCCAGGAAACCAGGCCCTCATTGTGTGGAATTTGAAGACCCCTAGGAGAATTCAGAGTCCCAAGGCAATCTAGGAGAAAATATTTTATGCTTATTCCAAGGATTCCCTCAATATTTTGGGCACATCCTTTAGAACATGGTTGCAGATAATATTTTCAATTCCTTTAAAAATTAATTCACTAACCCCACAACATTAAATATTTCTTCATATCATTAATCATTCCATGGATAGATCTCTTATTACAATTAATGAATAAAATGATGTCATCAACAAATATGAGGTGAGGAAAACAATTAAAATGACTAATGAAACTATAAGGGACGTTGATTCTATCATTAATGTAGGAGGAAATAAATATTATAATGGAATTTTGATCTAGAATGGAGAGACAATAAGATATAGGGTCATCATTCTCACTCGATGTTCAAAGCGAGGTCATGAACACATGACTTTCAAGGTATGTGGGATAAATAAATATGTTTGGTATAACATTCCTATAATAATAGTTTCTATTTTAGTATTAAAATGACACCATATAAATAATTTTTTTAAAATATATTTCATAATACAACTTTTTGGGATAAATTTGGTGACTGTAAAATCATTGACCCGAAACATGGTGATGAAATGAAGGCAAAATTAAAGTATATTTTGGATCATGTTAGAGACTATTAATGTAAGAAAAAGTGTTATGCTAATAATCAAAAGCAATATTTAGAGTTACAAGAGGGAGATCATGTTTTACTAAAGTACCTCAAAGGAAGGGTATTATAAGGTTTGGAATGAATAGTAAACTAAGTCTTTGGTACATCAGAGCCATCCAAATTCTTGAATGTCTTGGTGTGATTTCTTATCCTTTGAAAATCCCCCCAAATCACTCAAATTGACATGATGTGTTCCATATATCTTTTCTTAGAAAGTACATGCCTGACCCAACACATGTTCTCACCTCTTTTGAAATATATTTGGATATGAGAAATTAATAATATAAATAATCCATCTAGATTCTATCTACTATAAGTCATGTATTGAGGAATCAGTCTACTCTTATGGTAAACGTAGTCAAGAAAAACACTAAATAGAATATGTAACAAGGGTACTAGAGGATTCATTGAAGTAGAACTACCATCATATCATTGAAGGTAATAATTCAAAAATATTGATGATGTCATATTTCTAGGGGAGGAAGTTATCACCCAAATACATTAAAACCTTTTATATTTACAATAAATTAATTTTTTTGATAGCTTACAACGCAGGCAACATGAGGTTTAATAAAAACAAAATTTAATAAGGTTTTTCATAATAAATTTTATTTAATAATATTAGATAAATTATATTTTAAATTAGTATGATATATATCCAATTAAATATTTTATTTCATTCAACCCAAATAATTACTAGTCATAAGATAACAACGAACCGAATTTTAAATGATAAAACCTCTAATTTTATAAAGGATGTTTTATCACCATTTAATGGAACAACACATTTAAATATGAATTCGGAACCCTTTTTAAATTTAATATTTCAAATTAAATGTTGTTTTTAATATTTAAAGCTCAAAATTTGGTAAGGATAAATTTTTGGTATTTTTCTAAGAAGTTACATTTTTTGATTAATAGTAAAAAATACTGAAATTTAATTGAAAATTGATATTCCATTTAATTAATTAATTAGGTAAAATTATATTTTCAATATATTTTGATGTAATTATATATAATAATAAATAATATAACCCAACTTATGTAATTTGAGTAAATTTCATATTAAAAATGTATATAAAAATAGCCAAACCTTTTGATCATTTTAACATTAAAAAATCTCTTCTCATCCCATCCATGAGATTAATTTTAAATTAATTTATGCCACTTATATTAGTCGATGTTGGAAAAATTATTCCATATTTTTAATAATAATAATTTTTATTGTATAATATGGTCAACTTATTTATTTTACAAAATATCTTGTAAAGTTAATCAAAATTAATTACAACCATCAATAGAAAAACTAACCTAACAAGAGAGTAAACCTTAATCTTAAGGTCCAAAATAACCTAGAAAATTTTTCCAAAAGTCATTAGATTTATATATTATACACCATATCAATCACTGGATATAATTCGGATAATTATTTTAGGAAAATGATTTATTGGGTATCTCTAAATAGTGTTTAACTTTTTTATTTAGAGAATGGAACTCATATTCCACTATAAAAAAGAAATTCATCTCTTAAACTTATTCACTACTATAAAGCCCATGTGTTTACCCAAACCCAGAAAAAATAATCCCCCATCATCCCTCACATCATCCAAAACTCAAAACAAATTTCATAAATCCTACAATGTATGTATTTTGGTATAAATGAAAAATGTTTATTTGGAAAAGTGGTAACATTCTTCAACAATAACTTTTCATTAATTTACATATCATGGCATCAAATTCATATTATATAATGATTATATAATAAATTATGTAGAATAAATATACTTATTTTTTTATGATTATTTTTCTACCAATATATTCACATACACCCATCAAATGTGATGCATAATCATCGTTCATGTGTACAATAGGCTTATACCATGTGAACCTGTGACATTTGTTCTTCCATTACAACCATTAATTGTTCCAAATAATGATGTATTTATCGTTTATATATGATATTTATTATATTTATATTGTATTTATGATTATTTACCACTAATATAACAAATTTATTCCAATTCTCCATTTTGTGGGGATACGAAAATATCGTTTGTGGGCATGGGGACTACTAGCTCCTTAAAGCGGTGTGATTCATTCACACTAGAGATGAAAAGTATTCAAGATGGTTTTAATAAAAATATGTAAAATATATGACATATATATGATAATTTAATTATATTGTAAATATATATGTCACTAACTTGTTAAATATGATAATTAAATTAATGTATCGTTCATGCATATTTACAATGTATCGTCTCTATGATTAGTGAATTTTATTTCCTATATCCATATAATATGGATTATTATAAATGAATTGATAATGATTATGTATGATATGTAAATCATATTTTATATATAATAGAAGATTAAATCATGATATACATAATAATTAAAAGACCAAATATCAAAGAATACAAAAAAATATGACAGTTAACACAAGAAACGATGAAAATAATTAATGATTTTTTTATAAATGAGTAATGAGAAGATCATATATGAAATTATAAATATGATTATGGTTGTTTCATAATTTATTTAATTTCTCAAAACCATTATAATGTTAGATAAGGAAAATTCTCCCATAAAGAAATGCAAGGTAAAAGATTTTGACTCAATCTACATTCCTTTGAGACTTATTTGTTATTATACACTAATTCACTTGAATATGTTGTATATAATTCAAGAATTTACATTAAAAATAATTATTTGATCCTAAATAATGGATTTTAATTTTCACTTCGAACTATATCATCCATGGGGGTTTGACATGAAAATTACCAAGTAGTAAAATATATCATTGCAATGTCATTTTCATCTGTGATTGTTATCCTTATTTTGAAACAATCACATATATATGATGATTTTTATTATAATTTATATTTATCTTGAATATTTATGTTATCATTGAGCTGATATTATTATTTTATAAACTATATATTTTTTTCCATATGGAGTTCAATATGAATGTTATTTGATATTCATGAGAATTATTGATAAATACTTTGGTTATATTCAAAATGGATATTTGGAAACACACATTGTTGATAAAATAAATCAATTATTATATATATTTGGTATTTTATGTAAAAGTATGACATTGGTGGGGTCCAGATATAGATATCCAAAACATGTATCAGTAGTCTCATGAGATGATTGAACAATCCAATCAGATGGGTTTTTATTTGATATGTTATAAGAAGTCTTGTGGAAGGTCTTGATGGTAAAGGTACATTGTTTCTAGGAGTCATGGTTTCCAATAGTTAATCATTTCCCTCATTCCATCTTATTTATTATTTATCCATGATATATTTCCTTTTATAGTATCTAGGGATTATATTATTTCTCATTTTTTGATTAAATGGCATGTGTTTCTGTTATTTTTGTTAACATATTGATTATTTCTCATCCAGTTTTTTAAATGGAAAGTTTTTTGATTTATATATCTTTCCATATTTATTATTCTTATTGATTGATGATTTATTATGTTATATGCATACCCCTACTGAGCATTTGAGCTCACCCATATTTTATTTCCTTGTACTATGTTATGATAATGAATTCAACGAATAATATTTCCATGATTCTTTTCATTTAATTTGTTCTTGTATCAGGTAAAATTTTGAACTTCCAAATGTAATATGTGTATAATGTATGTAATCACAATTTTCAAAACTGATAAACCGATTGACCCTTCATGATTTCATTCCTTGTAATCATGCCAATTCAATAATTTAAGGTACCAGTTTCAGTTTTTTAGGGTATGGGTTTCACATATATACGATGATAATTATTATAGAAAATTAATATATCACCCATTTTTTACTATTTCACTCATTAAAGCAATGATATCGTTGCTTGTGCATTCGTATAACCAACCATCTACATAGTGCAATTTGATTCATTTTCATGGTCTAACTATACATAATTATTATAATAATGTATCTAATGAGTAAATAATTTGTTTAAAAAATAATAAAATTCTCGATATGATATATCTATATCAGATGTACATGAACCACAACCTTAATAAAAAAGACCCAAAATAAAACAAGTTAGTTAACACCACAATATAATGAAATTAATGAAATATTATTAAAAACAGTGGAAAATATTATAAGGGGATTTAATAGGATATTATAAATATGAAAACTGATATTTTTTAAATTATGATTTTTTTAAACCATTGTAGAAGTTTTTATTTAATTTTCAACAAAAATTATGAATGGGGTATGGGATTTTGTATCAATTTCTATTTCATTGAGATATATTTGTTAATATGAACCTATTCATTTTTATATGGTGAATATACATCCCTATTGATGTATTTAAAATAATTACCTATTTATTCAAGATGATTAATATTTTGTTTCAGGTTAATTATTTTTTGGTTTCAAATTTAAATGTTAACCAAGAGGGAAATAATTATTTTACAATATCACCTTATTTTGTGATTTTTTTATTTCTCTAGATGAAATCAATTTATTATCATAATTTTTCATTGGAAACTAAATTTCAATGAAATATTTATATTCTCAAATGATGGATATTATTATTTCATAAATAGAATTCAATTTTATATATGATTTTTACTTTTGAATGTAATTTGATAAACTAGTAAAATATTGATAAATCTATATACTTACTCAACACATATATTTTATGTTAATTAATATTGATCTAGGAATGTAATTAATTACATGTAATATGTTGAATTATTTGGACATGTAGTTATGGGTGGGGCTTGATTATGGATAACCGATTGATTCATCAATAGGTCTTATGAGACATATCAGTTGACCAAATCATATGTATTTTACCTATAGGTTTAAATTTCTATGTGAAGGGTCTTGTTGTTATATGTTTTAAGATTCTTTAGATCCTACTATAAAATAATTAATTATTTAATTCATGATAATTTATTTTTTATTATTATCCTTTATATTTTCATTATGATATTATTTCAATATGCATTTCAATATTAGTTTACAGATTAAATTGTGTTTAGTTCATTTAGAAACCTTTCCAAATTGACTGTACCTAATTTTACGATCAACATATTGATGAAATGGAATGCTCTTTCCCATAAGTTCCATTATATATTGTTTTTTATTTTTTTCTCATTATATATTTAGTTCTATGCAACCTATACCAATATTTTTAGATCACCAATATTTTGTTTATTTCCCTTGTAATTTAAGTTGAATACTTTGAATCAGTTTCACGGATGATAAAAATTTTCATTTGTTATGTTTTATTTTATTTTTAAAGTCTAATATGGGTATCATATGTGTATTTGAATCTCCAAAACTAATAAAATGACCAATCATTTATAATTTTAAACATTTATTCAACGTTAATGTAAAAGAGTAGACATTTGGTTCAATTTACTAGTGTCGAGGTCATTGCCAATGGAATTAGATAATTTTTTTGTTCATCATTGTGAACTCTATAAGAAAAAATAATTTAGGAAATATAATACGGTGTATTAATTTAATGATATTTTTTTTATAGGATACAATCTGATAGTTTTAGTAAGAGATATATTACGTGGATTTCCAAGAAATATATCCATTCTTGGATATTACAACTAGACATGGTTTTGGAAGAGATGTGCATAGGGAAATAACTCTGAAAAGGGTACATCAATATAGAATCATGCATTATATATTATACAACTATCATCCAAAAAACTATCTTGTTTTAACACTCCCGAGGGATATGTTACTGTTATTTCAAGTTCTCTTTGAAATAAATTATGAAGGGTTTGGAACTACATTTATTATTTAAAAACATTACATAATAATACATGTTTACGATTACGGGATTATAAATACATAACTAAACAGATTTATCATAGATATTGGATTAGTATTGGTATTATATATTATAATTCATGACTTTTTATCTAATATAGTGTATTAATTTTTTTATAAAAGGTTCCTAGTGTATAGAATGATAACTGTATTTATTCACAAACCCCAAGTTGGTAGATCCATAATTATAATAAAAATGAAGTAAGAGCTATAGGTGTAGGTGGAACTGAATAAATTATAACCCTCATTTAGAATTGCGATCATGGTATGTGAAATTAAATTTTCTATATAAAGTATCATACTAATCCACCATTTTGTGTATCAATGTTACAAATCATTATACATCGACATCCTTCCCAATGAAATGGGAATAAAAATCCATTTATATATGAGGAATATATGTGTTATATATAGAAGATATTTCATGCATTGAGATGTAATTAAATGTAAATGGTTTTCATGGAATTTTATAATATCTCATATATTTTATGTCATTTATTTTCATTGATTAAAAACACTATGGATAAAAAAGAAATAGAAAACATTTACTAGACATATTTTATGGTACTAATCTTGGGAAAAGTACTTTACACAAGAAAAATGAGTTGATTTGGTTATAAAATTCTCATGAATATGGAAAAAATAACATATGAAAGTATCTATGTACGAATCTAACTTTACTATGATATTAAGGAACTACATATACTATATATGTAGTCTAATGTGAACGATAAACTATTTTTGAATGGTTAATTCCAATACTTCAAAGTTCATTTGTATCTGAAATATTCCCTTTATATAAGTACTTAATATCATGTGTTATGAAGATATGTAAATAATTCTCTGAGTAATATAGATTCTAAGGGGTGATATAGAATAATAGCAAGATATATAAAAGAATAATAAAAGGAAAAATGGAGAATGATTTTGTAGATGTGATAATGGTGAAACAAAACACCATTGTACTTTCTTGAAGGTAACATGAGTTTACTAAAATATAGGATAGAAATTACACCATTATGGGGAGGGAAAGAGAATGAAATAAGTTCAAAATAGTCAATTATTCAACCCTAAGGATATGGGGTATTATAGAAATGAATGTACTAAGCATCGAAGGAATGTAACTCTAAATGAATAAATGAGTCAAGGCCACTCTTATACTATTACTATCGATAAAGAGAAATGATTAATGTGATCATGTTCACATTCATGTATTATTATTTTTGTATTTATTATCAATGATATTATGTTTTTAAAAAAAATTAAATATAAATAACTATACTACAATACATTTTCTTTATGAATTTTATTATATATGTTAACCATTATCAACAAACATAAAATGTTATTATATGGGATGTTGATCTATTTGGGAACAAAATTATTATGGTAAGAAACCCCTAAAAAATTAATTGATGTTGAAAAAATAATGACAAATATTTTTATGTGATGATATTGGTGAAACAAATGGAAAGTTATTTGATGATTTATGTTATATTCACTGGAATCCACTAAATGTTTAATTTTTTTAATATACATGAAAACCTAAGATTTTATTTTTATATGAATGCATGTGATGTTATTTTTTATAGTGATCATGGAATTAAGATATTTTTATTGAATCTTTAAGATTTGGATTTTATTTTTTGGGGAATATAATTTTGATTTTGCGACCTTCCTTTTAAAATTTAGGACATTGAATTTTGTTATAAATATTTTGGATGACTATTATGGTTAACCATTTTTAAATAGATTAAGAAATATTTTTTGAGTTACTATTAATTATATAGAAAATAATGAATAATATTTTATATAATGTGATAACCATCATGGTTTTAGTAAATAGATGAGTAATAACACAATTCTCTTATATGGATATTATAATACATTAAATGTTAATTTTACTATATGAAGAATAAAAAATTCAATTGTAGATATAAATTTCATGATATAAGAGATTTAGTGGAAATCGATTAAATCACAACCAAATTATTTAATGGTACTTGTGGAAAAGAAATATATTAAGTATTTATATTTCATATATTCATTGAAATTAAAGTAATTCCTAAAATACTGGAAAATTAAATTTTAAAAATTCTATTAATATAAATATTTCAGAAGAACCTATGGGATTATCTTACCTTATAGAACTATGTTTTTGTTATCATTAGGCTTCTATAGATAACCAACCTTACTATCATCTAGGACCTATATAAATCTCTATAATTATATATTATTTTCTACCATGCTCATATATTTAATTCCCACATATGTTCTCCAACTTGGAATTCTAGTTATGTGTTTATTTCAAATGACCATCATACATCCATTTATCCCTTATCAAGAGAATTTTGAATTAACCCATAAAATAATTTGGGATTATTAGAATGGTATTTTCAAATTCCAACCCCTTAATTTCTGATATCTATATTAATTAGTCGGGATGAATTTTATTTAAGGGGGTTATAATGTAACAACCAAGAGTTTTAATTGTGTAAAATCATGTTTAATAAAATATAAAATACCATAAAAATAAAGGTAATAAGAGATAGTAACACCCTAAGACTTTATAATATATGTATTTAAAAAAATCACTATGAATACATGTCACGCAAGAAAAACTAGGTTTGAAGAAAAACTGGTAATCTATTAAAATATTATTATTAAAACATGGCCCTCAAAACCTAGATTTTAGGTTTGGAAGATATATATAGAAAAAACTAAATTATAAAAAATATAGAATTTATAATTTTTTGAATTAAATTCAATGGAAACCTATTCATTATAATTAAAATAAGAATTATTTGATAGAAAATGAAATGTTTTCTGAAAAACAATATTTTTTAAAAAGGGGGATTAGTAAATAATTTTTCCCATAACTTGAATATATATTTCTACTATTTTAAAATATTTATTGAATAAAATAAAAATTATTTTTTGAATATAAATTTAAATATTAACTAGGAGTGATTTATTGTGAATTTTTGAAAAAGAGTAGTTATTTATGAATATGGAAAAATACTGTTTTTATAGAAAACTAAATTTTCATTGAAATTATTTTCAAAGTTAAATTCATTTTTAAATTTGTTTAATAGTAAATTTTACTTCAACAAAAATAAAATTTAACTAAATTTATTCATTTTAGTTAATTAAATATTCAATTATAATAATAAAACATTTCATACAAGTGATTTTTTTCTTCAGAAAATATTCTCCTTCATTAGGAATGATGTTTAATTTTATATTTAATTTTACAATATCTGTGATATCAATTGGGAAAATAGATTGCAAATTTTTAATCATATTATTTAAATATATAAAATACGGTCAACTTATTTTCTAAGAATAATGAAGAGAAAAAATAGTAAAAATTAATTAAATTAGTTAAATTAGTTAGGGTAAAAATACGTTTACTAGGGGTATAATGGCCTAGGGTTAACATTCATGTGTTCTATATCATTTTATATTAATATTCAGCACACTAAAAAAGAAATTCCTAAGGACTGAAATGGTATAGAGTCATTAGAATCTTGAAAAAAATCGTCTATCATGGTGAATGATCTTCAATATCTCCAATAATGATCTACCCCATTAGTACTCATACATAAAACTTTCCATCATAACACGGGGAAAAGAAACATAAAAAATCAATGAGATTAAATTATTAGTAGGGGTAAATAAGGGATATATGTAAGAATAACATTAGAATAACGGTATCATAACATTATCATAACATGATAAGATCATACCCAACATATAAAAGATAGTAATCAAGATTCATGGAATAATGATTGGATGTTAATATGAAATGATTCAAAAGGTAATCAAAATTTTAATCTATTAGAAAAAAAATGAATAATATATGCTATTCTGGAATACACATAATCAAAGAAAATAATATTTCAATTCTACCTAACACGACAATAATTACAGGTTTTTCTTTGGATAGTAACCAGTGTATATATTTCGGTACTAGGATACTCTCCTATATACTATCTTATTTTAGTCTTGGGATTTAATCTCATGTACCCTTTGATTTCAGGTGTAGGATTTCATCATGCATACCCACTTATATCATGCTATGGATTCCCTCTTAATTCGGTATGGGAATCCCCTTCTGTGTACCCTCTTCTTTCAGGGTTGTGATGAACTTATGTGTATCATCTTATTTTGGTCTTTCGATTCCCTCTTGTTTCGGTCTTGCAATGCCCTCATGTGTATCCTCTTGTTTTGAAATTTGGATTCCCTCTTCGTACCTTCTTATTTTAGGATTCTGTTTTCCTCCTCTGCACCCTCTTCTTTCGAGCATAGTATTCCCTCTTGATTTGGGATTGAGATTCACTACAATGTACCCCATTTTTTTGATATTGACATTACCTCCTGTGTTTTCCCTTATTTTGATTTTAGGATTACCTCTCATGTACCCTCCTTTTTTAGGCATAGGATATAAGGACATGTCCTTAAAACATTACTTAATCTTGAATTAACTCAATAATTAACAATGAAAATATTTTCTGGTTTAGTGTTTTAGATAATTAGGCTATAACTATTTCATTACATCTCAAATATTACAAAGTAGACACTTCAACTCAGTATCAATTTTTTCATAAAATATAAACACTAAAAATAAAACCATAATTCTTTTCTTGATATAAATATTCTTGAATTATTATTTTCTCTTTCCCTTCTGTATACCTTGTGAAAGACATATCTAAAAAATAAGATGAGCATAAAAAGCTCAATAGGGGTGATAAAATGAAGAAATAAATAAGTATCCCATAAATAAATTCAAAACATAAGATCATTAACACGCCTTATGAAATCATAACATTTATGAATAACACATTTAAATTATAAATCATAAAGAAAAATTGGGGCATACACAACATAATTATGTTGTAGCTCTCACATCTACGTAGTGACTTACGTTTGGAATACCTATCATAGTGTATTTCTAAAATATATTAGGATAAACATTAATGTTTACCTCTGTCACATTACACAATGATTTGGTGAGCAATCTTGGGCTCACCCACCCAAGGTTTATCAGGAAGCCACCAGTATATGTAAACAATGCCCAAGAATAATAAAATAATCATCAAACATGAAAAAACATAAAGGAAATATAACATTTCCACATTGCAATCAAAATATAAAATTTTCATATATTGACATAATCAATCCATTATCAATTCCATTTTCAATACCAAAATATGTAAAAGAGTATATTATGTTTATTTTCCTTTTAAAAACATTACGGCTTGTTAAGGAAACCAAATATCAAATAACACTAACAGTGGCGGAAAGTTCATTGTCACCACATACAATAAAAAAACATTTGCTTGGTCGTTTAGTAAAATGATACCTAGAAAAAAGTTTCCCTTTGAATGAAATGAAAAATAAAAGGGGTTTATACACGATATAAAAGCATGTCTGGTATAAATCTAAATATGCCTCAATGAAAAGAGATTGAGATGAAGTCCCTTATAAAGATCCTATCATTACATTAATTATAAATTAATGACATAATTATTTGTGAAAAACATAAATACCCACAATATATGTGGATATTATGTTTAAAACAATCATAGGTCATTCACACATATTCATAGCACCACATAATATTGACGTAGATGTTTAACACAAAGAATGTAAATTGGGTTATGAAATTCCCTTAACTCGTTTCCAATTTGACTTGTTTTGTATTTTATATCATGAATAATAGACTAATGTTAATTTAAAATTTCATAAAAACCTTTTTCAAGTTTATTATTCCTTTTATATTATTTATTACCATGTTATAAACATTACATAATAATTTATGTTAATAACGATCATTTTGTAGATTTTATGTACTCGAGTCAAAAATGAACTTCTTATAATTACAAGTTGTACATATGGTAAACATTCCGTTATCTATAGAATAATATTCATTATTTATATATCATATATATCATATATATATAGTATATATATGTATTTATTATAGTATACAAAATTTGGTGATAAGAAATGAAATGCACCGTTCACGGAGACAGTAAGTTGTACGTTCGCATGAATGCTACATTCATTTCTATTTTGTATTTAATGGAATAAAAACATAATAACACATAGGTATATAATAGTTCTAGTTTATTATCATAGATAATTTCATTTATTCAATCCTTTATACGTTCCACGTATAGAATGAACGAGTCATATCACTTTGAGGGAGTGGTAGTCTTCACTGCTCAAATGAAATTATCATATTTACCTATTATAGAAACCATAAAGGTATTATATAAATGAAAAATAAGAAACAATTTAGGAAATATAAATATATTATATATAACATATTAATACAGTTCCATCTTAATGGACTATAAGAGGATGTAGGAGATAATTGAACAATCATCGTTTCGTGAGGTAGTATATCGCCTTCCACGGAAACAATATGTTCGTGTCCATTAGATAAAGGTGTGTGCAAGTCTAGTTCGAATCCATCTTATAACAACATCCTAGTATATTTAGGATACTGTTGTTGTTAAAAAAAAGAATGAAATATAGAGAGTTTAGGGGGTTAGAGTTGGAAAATAATTGAGAATAAATTGAGAGAAGTCGTTACCTTTAAATTGGGTAACTCTGTTTGGTATGAACCAAAAGGCATCCTAGATGTGCCTTCTGCCTATGTTAAGACTTATAAGTAGAATATAGGGATTTTTTGAGCTTCTTGGACCAGATTTTGGGTGACCCAAGAGGCTTTAGAGGTGTGATTAATGGGATAGATGTGGTGGCCTTTTATTAGAGTGAGGATGGGCTCTTTAGGAAAGATTGAATGTTTTATTTTATTATAAAATGATTTTAGGTTTCAAAAGATCATACAATTTTTTAATTAGAACATAAGGTAAATATAATTTGAAATAAAATCATCCAATAATAATTGGATAGGTTTTGAATATTTATTAATCCTTGTCATTTTTATTTATCCCTTTGTTAACTCATTTATCTTTAGACAAGTCCAATTATATATTCATACTATATGGTAAATATATTTAATATAAAATTTCAAGAGACCCAAAATGGATCACTTACTAAATTTGTAACAGTAATTAGGTCATTTGGATTAATTTTATATTTTTTGGATTATTTGATGATATTATAAAATAATAATTGTTTTAAATACATATTTTTGTCAATTTATAAATTATTCATTTAAAAACATTTAAAAAAATATATAAATTGATTCTTTCGAAAAAACATCATTAATTCCAAGATAACAACCCATTATTGTCTTTAAAATTCTTTTATTCCACAAAATGTTACGAAATGAAGTTATTTTAATAATTAATATATCATTTTTTTGAATCCTTTATTAATAATTCAATTACTCCATCACTATTGTGTCATAATTAAATTTATTTTTATAAAGTCTAGAAATAAAAATAAAATATCATGATGTATAAATTTTTTTATCTTTGAAGTTAATATTTATAGTAGAAAAAATAAATTATATTACCCCATATAAAAGTGTTTTACTAAAAGATATAAGTTTTTGTTATTTTTGTCCTCAAATTATAGTAATTAATATAAAATTTCATTATCACTCTCTTGTGGCTCCATGGGGTCCCATAATCAACCAAAGGTTTCCAATGGTAAGAACTGTATCATAGAATAAGATTATGAAATGTGTTAGGATAATTTAATATTATTATAATATTATTTTTCACCATTATTTACCAGATTGACCTTTCAACCATAATAAATAAAATATTTACTGAAGTTACTATTCATAATGTCTAAAAATAATTACATATTTATTGAATTTAGGACACTTGATTCCAAATATGGAATCCATTTTTTCTAATTCAAAACAATATGTTTCAGAAATTAATTTAAAATTAATTTTCATTGTTAAAACAAAAAAGCATGCTCTTACGAAATAATAACTATCAAAAGATTGACATTTGTTAATATCCTACATTAAAATAAACCTATTTAAAATGACCAAAATTGGATTAAATGATAATACTATAATCCAATTAAACAATAAAACCAATTAAAATGAAATAAAATAAATAAATTTGACCAAAGGGACGTTTTCAATTAAAATTTATTATTTTGAACTATTCATTAATAATAAACTTTATGAGAAAAATACAAAAAATTAAACCAATGTAAATATTCATGTCCCGATTCTAAAAAAAATTTATTTTGGCAAATAGAAAATATAAATGTGAGTGAAACTAGATTTAAAAAGGGGTCCCCATAAAAAGGCAGTAAATCAACCTTTTAACGAATATTGGAGTATTTGTCCATAAAATTGGATTCATTCAGATTTTAATCCTTTAAAATTTATTGGATAAAAGTAAAAACATTTAACAAAACATATGTAATCATAATGTAGTTAGTTCTGTTCATTCCTTTCTATACAATGACTTTACATTAACTACCATTGAAAATAATAATATTAATATAATATTTTTTAGTATAACTCAATGTTGTATGCAATGTAATATTTCAAAGAACCTCGTTGTTACGTAGAAGGTACTCCATAAAACATAGCATCACCATTAATGTAAAATTAATATTTTATTCACAATTATTAATAAATAAGAAAATTTCAGATTCATTATTTACATGGGATGTTATGTCCTTCCCACTTTTGGAAACGGAATCCTCACAATTTTATTCACATATCAAATAAATGGTGGTATTTATCCATCATTGAATTTTCATATTCCCATGTTTCCTCTTCAGCTATATGGTTTTCCCACAAATACTTTACCTGATTAATTAACTTATTCAACAATTATTTCTCTCTTTTGACAAAAATATATACTGGTTGCTCTTCATAATAAATATTATACTCCAACTGAACTATCATTGGACACAAAACATGTTATGGATCCGGCATATACATTCTCAACATTGAAACATTAAAAAAATTGTGTACCTTAGATAATGTTGGAGGTAAAGCAACACTGTATGAAACTAATCCAACTTTCTCTATGATTTTATATGGTCCAATGAACCTCGGACTTAGCTTACCCTTCTTACCAAAGCGCATCACACTTTTCCATGAAAAAACGTTGAAAAAGACATGATCACCTACCTCTAAGGAAATATACTTCCTCTGGTTATTCGCATAACATTTCTGACTACTCTGAGATGTTCTAATGTGATTTTGAATCAAAAAAACTTTCTCTGTTGTCTCTTCTACCAATTCTAGTGCCATCAATTTCCATTCACCTACTTCATTCCAAAAATTTGGACTTAGACACCAATTTCCATATAATTCCTCAAGTGGAGTCATCTGTATATAGGAATGAAAAATGTTATTATAAGAAAATTCAACCAAAGAAAGATGGTGGTCCCAACATCTCTACTAATCTATTGAGCAAGCACATATTGTATCTTATAATATCAGAATTTTTCATTCTGACAGCCAATCTGATTGAGGATGAAAAGTTGTACTGATATTTAATTTAATAACCAATGACTTCTGAAGGCCTTTCCAAAATATTAACATAAACCTGGGATCACAATTAAATACAAGGGAGAGGGGAACTCCATTAAACCTGACTATATCATTAACATACAACCGATATATTTGATCTAGAGACAAATTATCTCTAATATCAAGGAAATGAGCAGATTTAGTCAATAGATCAATAATAACCCAGATTGTATTATTACATAGAGATGTCTTTGGTAATCCCACAACGAGTTCCTGTGATATATTTCCCCACTTCCACTTTGGAACCAGTAAAGGATGAATCAACCCTTTTAGCAACTACCTCTATTCTTTAACCTATTAAAAAGTTAAATAATTCACAAAAAGTCAGCAAAATATCATTTCAATCCATCCCACCTGGAATACCCCTGAATATCTCTGTATATCAGTACTGTCTCGATTAACTGAAAATATAGAACTATGAGCTTCACAAAACAACTCATTATTTAATAGTGAATCACAAGGCACACATAATCTCTTCCAAAACATCAAAACACAGTCATTATTACTATTAAATTCATGTTACATACCCTTCTGAACCAACTCTACCTTCTTATGCAACTCACTGTCTTCCTTCTGTTCTTGATGTATTCTATCTATTAAGGATGTATTCATTGATAACTAAAAAAATTGAGGAATATCTTGCACAAACAACTTCTATTACAAGGTTTATGAAATCATTAATCAAAGTATCTTTTTCTAAACATAAAATGGTTAATGTAGCATTAGTTTTTTGACTGAAACTGTCAGCCACTTTATTTAACTTTCCTTAATGGAAATGAATCGTGAAATTACAGTCCTTGATTAATTCCTTCAATATCCTCTATCACATGTTCAATTAATTTTGTGTGAATATAAACAAAAAAAATTTGATCAATATATATTTCACAGTTTACTCTATACAAATGATGCCTTTAAATTTTAAAACCAAAAAACAACAGTATCTAATTCCAAATCTTGTGGTGGGTAATTTAACTAATGAGGATTAAATTGAAGTGAAACGTAAAAAATTACCTTATCATTATTCAATAGGATGAAGCCAAGTCCTTTCAACAATAAATCAATGTTTATTACAATTTTACCATATCTAGAAGGATATTCCAAAACTGGAGCATTCACCAATCATCATTTCAATTCTTAAAAACAATCATCAAATTCTTTTATCCAAATGAACATAAAACCATTTCGAGTTATCTTAGTCTGTGGTCTAGATAACCATGAAAAAATTTCAACAAACCTCTAGTAAGAACCTACCAGACCAAAAAAACTACGGATCTCTGTGAAATTTGTATGTCTTGGCCACTCTTTAATCACTTCTGTTTTGGTTGGGTCAATAATTATGCCATCTTTGGAAATAATGAGGGCAAGGAATGAAATTTGTTGTATTCAAATTTAAATATTACTAAACATCATATATTTCTTATTGTTATGGTATGCAATACAACACTTAGATGACTTTCATGCACCTATTTACATTTAGAATAATCGAAAATATCATCTATACACACAACCACCATTTATCAACTAAATCAACTGATCCATCACTACAAAAATTGTTCAATTCTGTTTTCAACCATCTCAGGATGCTGATTTGGAAGGTTATTCTCATATGTATGCCTTTCTAGCAAAGTTGTCATGTTTCCTCCTTAGAAAACCATGTTTAACTAAAATATCGTAAATGATGAAAACTGGTAATCTTCAAATTATATATCATTTCAATTTGAACATAAATTAATTTATTTATATTAAATTAAAAATATCCTACCTCTTAAAGTTATCTAAACTGACCATTGGTACCACGTATAAGGACTCGGCCTTAAAAAAATTAGTTAATCTTTAGTTTACTAAATAATTAATATTTGGTATCTTATCAGGTATGTAGTTTTAGTGAATTAAGAAATAAATATTAAATTACATCTCAAATATTACAAAGTACACACTTCTACTCAGTATCCATTTTTTAATAAAATAAAAACTCTTAAAAGAAAACAAGAATTATTTTCCTGAGATAAATCATCTTGAATTCTTCCTTTGTCTTACAATGCCTTATAACTTGTGAAAAATATTTCAGAGACTTGGGAGGAGCATAAAAAGCTTAGTATGGGTGATAAAATAAGGGAATAAAACATTATCCCTTTAATAAATATGAAATATAAGATCTTTCACACACCTCGTGAAATCATAAGATTTATGACTAACACATAGAAATCATAAATCATAATGGTAACTTGTGGCATCCACAACATACTTACGTTTAGCTCCGATAGATACAGAGGGAGTTACATTTTTAATACCATTCACAATATATTCCCAAAATATATTAGGAGAAACACTAAAATTTACCTCCATCACGTTACCCAATGCATTGGGGAGCTTTCTCGGGCTCACCTTCCATATGATTATAAAGGAACCGCCCATATACGTAAAAAAAATGCCCATTAAACATAACATAATCATAACACATGAACAAGTATAAAGGAAATAAAACATATCCACAATGCAATCACAATATAACAACTCAATATATTAACATAATCATTCAATTTTCAAAACAATTTTCAATACCAAAATACATAAAAGAGTACATGGTATTAATTTTACTTATAAAAGCATCACGGCTTGTTACGTAATCCTAATATAAAATAACGCTTGTAGAAGTGGAATGATCATTTTCACATTATATAATAAAAAGAAAAATCCTCTATTTCATTTAGTAAAAATCAATATAGAAATAGATTATATTTTTGTGAAATGAAAATTCAATGGGGTTTATACACCGTATAAACTAATTTCCTGTATAAATCAAAATATGCCTCTATGAAAAGAGATTGATATGATCTCCCTTACAAAGATCATATCATTACATTAAGGATAAATTAATGACATAATTATGAGTGAAAACATAAATAATCACAATATAATTTGATATTATGAGTAAAAAATAATAGGTAATTCACACATATTCATTGCACCACATAATCAAGAAGTAGAAGTTTAACCTAAGGAATGAAAATTGGGTTAAGAAGGTCCCTTACCTCATGTCCAACATGACTCGTTCATTCATTATTATTATAAATAATAAACTAATGTAAATTTATACTTGTTTAAGAAAGATTTTTATGTTTATTATTCCTTTAATATTACTTATTACCACTTTATAAAAATTACATAATCATTTATGTTAATAACGGACATTTTGGCAATATTTGGTACTTGAATCCAAAATGAACTTCTTAAAATTACAAGTTGTCCATGTTGTCAAAATAGAATTATTTATAGAATTATAGTAATTATTTAGATTTCATATATATCATATATATCCAATATATATGTATTTATTTATAATAGTACACACCATTTCGAGATACGAAATGAAAGGCACCATTCATTGAGAGAGTAAGTCGTACGTAAGCATTAACGCTACTTTCAATTCTATTTCATATTTAATGGAATAAAAACATAATGATATATAGGTATATTATACTTCCATTTTAATATCATATATAATTTCATTAAAACTAACCTTTATACATTCCACACATGGTATGAATGAGTCATATCACTTAGAGGGCATGGTAGTCCGCACTTCCTCAAATGAAAGTATCATATTTACCCATTATGGAAACCATAAATGTATGCAATAAATGAACACTACTAAAGCATATAATAAATATAAATATAATAAATATTACATATCAATACAGTTCTATCTTAATGGAAACCATAAGAGGATGTAGAAGATAATTGAATAATCATCTTTTTGTGAGGTAGTAGTTCATCATCCACAGAAATAGTTGTTCTATCCATTAGATTAATTTGGGAGGAATTGTAGTTTGAATACCTCTCATAAAAACATCCTTGTATATTGATCATAATATGCTTTAATAAAATAAAGGAATAAAGTGAGTTTTGGGGGTTATAAAGGGAAAATAAATGAAATGAACTTTAGAGAAGACGTGACCTTTAAATTGGGAATCTCTCTTTGGATTGAACCAAAAGGCTTTCTTGAAGTTCCTTATGCATATGTTAAGGCTTCTAGGTTTAATATAAAAATATTGGAAAATTATTGGAGTAGATGTTTTACGATCCAAGAGGCTTCAGATGTGTGACTAAATGGTTAGAGGTGGTGCCCTTTTATAAGAGGGAGGAGGGCCTCTTTAGGAATGTTGGAATGTATTATTTTATTATAAAATGATTTTCAGATTCAAAAGTTCTGAAACATATTTAATTCAAATACAAGGTACATATGATTCTAAATAAAATAATCCAATATTAATTGGATAGGTTTTGGATATTTTTTAATCCTTATCATTTTTATTTAATCCTTTGTTAAATTATTTTACATTTTACATGTCCTCTTATATATTCATACTATACGGTTAATATATTTACCATCAAATGAAAATCTATCAAAAATGGATAATTTATGATATTGGTAAAATTAGTTATGTCCATTGGCCTAATATTAGATTTTTTGGATTATTTTATCATTTAATAAAATATTAATTTTTTTAAAAACTCATTTATGTCCATTTATAAATTATTAATTTATATTATTTTTAAAAAATCAATAAAAACGTGATTATTTCGAAAAAAAATCATTAATTCAAATATAAAAACTCATTATTTTCTCTAGAATTCTAGGATGGCATAAAAAGATTCAAAATAAAATTATTTTAATAATTATAATATCATTTATTTGATTCGTTTATTAATAAGGAAATTGATACAACACCATTGGGTCATTATTTAATATATTTATATAATGTCTAAAAATTATAAATAAAATACCATACTGTAGGAAATCCTTTTATCTTTCAAATTAATATTTATAGTCAAAGGGACCAATTATATAACCCCATAAAAATTGTTTTACTAAAAGATATATATTTTTGTTATTCTATTCCATACTTAAAATTAATTAATATAAAATGTCATTATCACTTCCATGTGTCTTCATGGGGTCCCACAATCGTCCCAAAGATTACCAAGATCATAAATTTATCAGAAAATAGGATTATAACATTTGTTAGGGAAACAAAATATTATTTTCTACTCTTATTTGTCATATTTTCCCTTTAACCATGGTAAATAAAATATTTACTAATGATACTAGTCATAATTTCTTAATATAAATGTTTCCTATTTACACAATATTTTACTCATAATTCCAAATATAGAATCCATTTTTCCAAAATCAAAAATACAGAATTTTTTGAAATTAATTAAAAAATTAATTCTCGTTGTCAAACCCAAAATGTGTTTTCTTAAGAAATAAGAACAATCAAAACATTGACAATGGTTTATATCTAATTTCAAAATGACAATACTTATAATTACCCTAATTGGATTAAATGATAAAAATCAATACAATTAAACTTTAAAACAAATTAAAAAGATAATTGATCCATATAAATAAATTAGTTTAAAAGACAGTTTGGAATTAAAATGCAGTACTTTTGCACTATTCATTAAAACATGAACTTCATTAGAAAAATACAAAAATTTCATCAAAATTAAATTTTGATGACCCGATTCTAAATAAGAATCTTATTTTTTCAAATATAACATATAAAAGTGACAAAAAAATAGATTAAAAAATGGTTCTCCCTCAAAAGGTGTAAATCATCCTTCAAAAGAATATTAGAGTATTTGTGCATAAAATTTGATTCGTTCACATTTTATGACTCTAACATTTATTGGATAAATGTAAAAACATTTAACAAAAATTTGTAATCATATTGTAGTTATTTATGTACATTCCCACCAAAACAATGGTTATGTGTTAACTACCATTTAAAATATTAAGATTAATATATTATTTTTCAGTATACCTCAACATTGTGTGCAACATATGATTTAAAAGAACCCTACTATTGTGTATCAGGTATTCCATCGAAAATATAATCCCCATTGATGTAAAATTAATATTTAATTCACAAATATTAATAAATATGAAAAAATTTATATTCTTTATTTACGTGGGATATTACCCTGGATGCCTATTTTTTTGGGTTTGGGATGTCCTCCTCTATTCTATAATATTTCGTTCTCTTAACCCCATCCCACATAGCCTCTTGTTTCAATACTAGGATGCCCTCTTATTTTAGGACTGGGATTCCATCCCTTGTACACTATTTTATTGCAATTCAGATTCAATTATACATAACCTATTTTTTCATGTTTTGTATGTACTCCCAATTACCCACTTGTTTTTATAGAATGATGCACTCTTGTTTCAGGAATGGTAGTATCTTTTGGGAGCCAAATTAATTTTGGATTGGGATAACCTCCCATGTATGCTATTGTATAAGCCTAAGGATTCTCTCATATATACCCTATTTTTTTGGGATTATTAATCCACCTTATATTATTTTTGGGATCAACTTGTGTACCCTTTGAGATCATAAAACATTTGTCATCTCCCAATGCATTGGAGGGACATATAAGTCCCAACCTTAATATTATGAAATAATACATGAATTTTCCACAAGATAATAAAATATTTATGTTATCAAGACCAACTAAAATGTATGGGTTTTATAAAAATTTCCATTGAAATGAAATGGATGTAATTAACATTTTCTCACATTATAACCAATGGAAAATATATAGGTTTCAAAATAATTTCATCAAATAATAACCCGTGAAAAGAAGCTGGTTTGAAAAGAATATAATTTATTGATGATAATGGAGTGCCATAAACATCATTCCATAAAATCATTAACCATTCAAGAAATAATATTAATGATATCATTGGATCATATACCTAATAAATAAAAAACTACAATAATGTATTTCATCATTGATTGAGATGGATCTTGAAAGGTCACATGAAAAATTTAGTAATAAAAATAGCGCCTATATGAAAAAAAAATTTCAATGAAACCATTTCAAAAATAATTTATTATAAATAAATCAATAAACATTCATTTAAAAAATTTCATAAGAAAATTATCTTTTCCACAATGAAAAACGTATTTTAAAATATAAAGAAATTTGAAAACATTTTTATTTTATAATTGTATTGAAAACATATAAAAATTATTGTAAATATTTTGAAAACATTTTTCAATAAAAATAAATTGAAAACATAAAAATGATTGATTTATTTTGGAAAATCTATTTTTATAACACCGGGTTTAAATAATGAACCTCAACAATACAATGGAAATGTTTTTCTTATAAAAACCTCATTATCAAAATTACAAGTAACTTTCATGAAAATGATAGTAATGAATGAGGGTAAATCCATTTAATATACATTTTCATTTGAAACAATTAATGTTTTATCAATTTTCCTTCAATGAAAAATGGAAAGGAGATTGTTTTTTGAAAAATTTTTTTAAAAAGGTAAAACATGGGTAAATGTTTTTGTTACGCATCATTATAAATAATTTTTTAAAACATTTTTATAAAACATGGTTGTAAAAATATACAATTTTCTCAACTAAATAGAGAATTGATGTATTTTTTTATTAGAATAAATTTTTTATTAATCATAAAAAAATAGTTGAAATTTGTACCAATATATAAAAATATCATAGATAAAAAGATTATATGAAAATTCATAGAATATATTTATATATGGATCATATGACTTTATTAATGGAAGCATAACAATAATCAATCCCCATAATAATGAGGTTTTCCAAATAAACTATTACACTATATGTAGCATTGAATCATATTAAACATTTTATAATATATGTACATAAAAATTAAAATAACATTAGAATAAATACATTAATGATATAATATATTAAATGGTCAATATATATATCCATAGAAAAATATAGGTGCATGGTGTAACATGTGTCTCAAAAGAGGAAACTAGAGACAAAATATGTTTTGGATTTGGAAACGTTTGAATAATAAACCCACTGAAAGAGAAAAAATTAAATGGATATATAAATACACATAAATTTATTTATATGGTTCATATAATATATTAATGGGAATTAAATAATTAAAAAAATTAGTTGGTGAACATGTCACATATCTATCAAATAAAAAAAGTGATGTGAGAAAACCATTACCTTAATTCTTGGTTTTCTACACACATGTAAAAACACCATGAGAAATAAATATAACATTAGTATAAAACTACAATTGAAAATTATTCCTTTATATAATATCATATAAGACTCACTTCAGATATTATATAACTGATTTCATAACAAATTCCATGTCAATGTAATGTTTCAGGTAATTACCACTTTTTTATTGTACATGTTTTGAATTTTTATCATTTATACTTGTACATAGATCATGATTTAATTACTTAAATAATGGAAAATATTATGTATATAACATATTTATATTCTAGATATAAATACATGAAATAATTTTTAAATTATATAAATATGAAATTTGATACACTTTTTATGGATATGGTAGGTTGTACGTATGCATGAACATTGTTTTCCATTTTTAATAGTATTGAAAGAAATAATGAAAATTACATATATATTTATATATTTTCATTACAGTAAAATTATTTTATGAGATGTTTCATATAATTTAACTAAATTCAACTTTAATACATTTTGTGTATAGTGTAAACAAATTACGTCTCTTTAAGGAGGCGATAGTCCACACATCCACAAATGAAGTGATCGTATTTATATAAAATGGAACGAAAGAAGTTATAGGATATAAAATAATTACAGAAGACTAAATAAATCCTAAATATCATATATATCATATATGTCATATACCTATAAATAATTCCCTTCAATGAGATGTGGTAATGTAAAAACAAACAACATCGTTCTGTTATGCGTTAGTTCACCATACACAAGAATAGTTTATTTGTTACCTATGTGATTTTTGTGAGTCTAAGTGTAGGTAGAAATCATTTAATTTCAACATATTATAATATTTATGATATTATTTCATTATATAATCATGTAATAGAAATATTGTTTTGGGGATGAGAGTGAAAATAAAACAAAATGTCTTGGGAAAATATGTTACCTCTTTTTTGGGTAACTCCTTCAGTTTGCAAGAATGGGATTACTTGGAAGGATCTGTGCATAACGGGATGCATATATGGTGAAGTGAAGGAATTAGGTTTGATATTTGGGTAGTTTTTTTCTGATCTAAGTTGAATGGGTGTTGTAAATAGAGAGGGAGGAGAGAAGGCCTTTAATAATAGGAAAAAAGGACACATTGAGTATTCTTGAAAGGCATTGTGTGATCCCCACATTTAACATGTCCTATAGGGGTTCCAAAGAAATAATTATAGATCCTAAGAGGAATAATGGATATTTTAATATTGTAAAATAGTTTTTATGTAGGTTTACTGTTATTTTCACACCTTATTTTCTATGTTTTGGTATTAATGAACATTATTTATACCTAAATCACTGTAATTAATTGTAATTACGTTAACAAATAATATTTACCCAAACCTAATTTTCCCTTATCATAAATTATAAATTATTATTCTTAAATATTTTGAATCTATTTTTCAAATTTTAAATAACATAATTAGACCAAATTATTTTAAAATTAATCTCGCATACGTGTCGCGGATGGGTGTTTTGTAAGAGAAAATGTTTAGGAGATTGAAATAATTTTATATCCCATATAAAAGTAAAAATTGGTTCCAATTACCTAAATTAAATTAATTTAGGTAAAATTTATCTACATACAAATTATAAGAATCAAATTATAATTTAATTTTATAAATAAATTCGACAGAAATGCATTTTTGGAATAAAATTCTATGTTCTTCACTATTTATAAAAAACAAAAAATCTTGAAATGTAAATTTATATATTATAATTTTATAAATGTTTTTTATTTATTAAATAAAAATAATAATATAGTAAAATAAAATTTAAAAATTTTATCACCATTAAAAGGCAGTAGTATTACCTTTGGTTAAAAATGTATATTTTTATTCATAAAATTGGATTTATTCATAGCTTATGCTTATTCAATATGTTGGATAATCATAAAAAAATTATTGAAAATATAATATATTATAGATATTAATAAATAGAATTCTTTTAATTTATTGAGATAATATGGTGTTTTTTCGTAGAAAAATAGTATTATCATAATTAGACATTCTTTATTTTAAAAAATTTATTAAATTTATTTCCAGATAATTATTTACCAAAGGGTTAATTTTTTACACATGCCTTAGTAATATTTTTACAATTTAGTTAATATTATTCATAAATTCTATTCTAATGGTTATGTGACCACTGTAATAAAATTTTTACAATAATATTAATAGTAGTTTATATTTTGGTAAAACTAAATCTTGCGTATAATGTAAGATATCTATGGAAAGTATCATTCTATGTAACCAAAAAAATATAGTGGTGTGAGTACAAAAATCTAATATATGTTTTTAATGTAATGAAAACATGACATATTGTTTTATAGAATGAAATAATAACTTGGTTCATTTATATTACACAATATATAATCATTGTTGTGTGAAATTTGGAAGATAAAGAAGATTAAATTAATTTGGAAAAAATTATTGACAAAATCATATAATGTTGCATTCTACAATCCATAAAACTATTTTTCACCTAAAATTCATCTGGTTTATCAAAATATTAATACATTAATATTAATTTTATATAAATCCACATCATAAAAATTTATAATAAAATTACATTTATTAAATAATATTGATACAGTAATGGTTAACAAATATTACTCATAACTATGTCTCTGTATAAGTAAACATATGATACATGTGAAAACATGGAAATGGAAGGGGAATCAAACTATCATGTTTTCATTTAGAGTGATAAATAAATTTCTCATGATATTGTTAATGATAAAAAATCAAAAAACTATAAAGGCATGGGAAGGGTAACTGATATCCTAAAAATGATTTTCAATGGGAAATTTTTTTATTTTAGGACACTATTTATAATATTGAATAATAGTAATGATAGGATATACATAAAATATTTCATCAAAATCTCACCCATTGTTGTTCCTTGATAAATTTATACTTCATTTATTTTTACCCAAAATTACGGTGTACCTGTTATTCCTAAAGAATTAATGTATCAGAATACCCATTAATAAAATGATAAGTCATTCCATCTGTCCTCAGTTATAATCAAAAAAAATTATAGAAAAGGTTATTAAAAATCCATAAATCATCATATGGTGAGTTAATACCTTAATCTCACAAACATAATAAGAATTTTAGCATCAAATTCAAAAATGGTTATCTTTAGGACCATTTTGAAGGATTAAAATCCAAAACATTCGAAATAATGTAACTATGTTTCTAAATATAATCTTAAAATTTATCCCACATATATTATAGAGTATCACTTTATTTGTAACAATAAAAACATGTGAATACCATAATAATTTATTCTAAGGAAACATTAAAATTACCTAAATTAATTAAGAACATAATTGATAAAAATTCGTGTTTCCTTATTCCAACGTTTATTGGATATATTTTGTAATTCCAAAGCTGTAATAATCTAAATTGACTATAACATATATCACTTTTTTTTATAATCCCTTAGTAGATATGAGGTCATAAATACTATCAAAATTACTTTATCTATATAATTATCACTTTACCATATTAAAAATCATTTACTTATCTTTAGTATAATCAAAAAGTTACCTTACATTAATGTAACATTTCCATGAAATTAGGATTCTAGGTCATGTGTATCATTTAACAAATTCTAGAAATCGATAAGAAAAAAATACCTAAAATAATCCTTATATAATTCATGATTCATATATTATAATCTTAAAATTACATATAATATACACTTCAATAGTCTAGCAATATTCATATACCACTACTCAGGCTTCATCATTTATTTTCAATACCACATTCCTATAATTAGAAATATGAATCATGTCTTATGGTTATTTAATCTATTCATGATTCTTTCCTTTAATGTAAACAATATTGTTAGTACATCCCATACCTTTCATATGTTTTTCCTAGTCTCTTTACCTTCAGCATTATAACCAATAAACATACAAACTTTATGATTCACTAAATGATATTTCCACTGAGGAGATCAGTTTTTATAATTTCCATACTTTTCACATCTAAAAAATTTAATTTTATCCAAATTACTTCTCCATCCTGATATTGACAATTACTAGAAACAATAGTGAGAGAAATAGTTATCATAAAATAAAACTACGTAATTATTTAAAATTACTTATTGGATTCCTAAATTAGTGCACCTACATTTAAAACTTTAAATCCTTCGGTATTCCTTATATAAATCCCCAGGAATATGTATAGCCATATCCCAAGGGGTCTCACTAATATTTTCAAATCCTAGTTTTGAATGGTTCAAGAAATCTATCCATTGATACCAACTGTAATGACACTAGATTATCATAAAAGTATTTTAAATCATTTTAGATTAATATTAAAAACATTTGAAAGATACATACTCAATGAACATAATTGTTTATTATCTTTTGAATTGTGGAAACATAATATTCAAACTATTTGAAAGATCATTAACATCTCCCTTAATGATATTCCTCTTTATTCAACCTACTTAATACATTTCATTATAACAAAGGGAAAGAAAACATACAGTATTAGATTAGGTGATTTGTAAGGGTTAAAAAAGGTAGACATATAAGAATACCATTATAATATGTTTATAAGAACAAGTCCATATCATTATAAGATCTTACCATACATATAAAATATCATAATTTGGGGTCATGTAATATATATTCACAGTTCATAAATGAGGAATAATGAAATAATAAAGAGCATAATCATTGGGAGCATAATATAAAAATATGTTTCGTAAATATGAAAGACACATAAGAATAGAAAATCACATTTCAATGCTACCTAGTAATACCTTTATAACATGTTTGGATTGGCTAAATAACCCGTGAACAAGGATTAGGTATGGGATGAACTTTCGTCTTCCATCTTATTTTGAGATTGGTATGACCTTCAGTGTACCATCCTATTTCAGGATTGGGTTGCCCCTCATATAATCTCTTATAATAGTCTTATTATTCCATTTTGTTTTTGGATTGGGATGACCTCTCATGCACCATCCTATTTTAGGAATGGTATTTCCTCATTTGAACCCTCTAGTTTTAGAATTAGGATTCCACCTTATTTCTACCAAGTCATGACATCCCATGTAATCTCTTGTTTCAGGATTAAGATGATATAATATGTACCCTAATGTGTTTGGATTTGTATTCCCTCATATGTACCCTATTATGTATGGATTAGGATACCCACTTTTTGGGGAATGGGATGCCCTTCCATGTACCCTCTTGTTTCAGGATTTGAATGCCCCCTCATATACCATCCTGTTTCGGTCATGGGATTCTCTCCAATGTACCCTCTTTTTATAGGAATATGTTGTACACTTCTTTTAGTCAAGAGAATCCCTCACATGTAACCACTTGTTTCATGCTTGTGATTCCATCTCATATAAGCACTAAATTCTAGACTTAGGATGCCCACATTGTATAGTCTTGGGATTCCTTCATGTGAATCCTCTTGTTTCATGATTAGGATGTCATCTAGTGTACCCTCTTATTTTGGTGTTTGGATACCTTCCTATGTACCCACTTTTCTCTTTAATTGGAAACCATCTAGTTTCATTCTTTGGATTCCCTCCCATGTGCCCTATTGTTTAGAGCATATGATCCTTCCCCTCGTTAACCCTCTTGTTTCAGGATTCAGATTCCCTAGGGTGTACCCTCTTGTTTCAGGCATAATATTCCATATTTTTATGTATTGGTATGTACATAAATGTAAAAAATGACCTACTAAATAATTATTCATTCCATAGTTTATTAAAGATATATATTGGTTCTACCCTTCACTTAATGAAATCATACATGCATGTGGGATAAGATAACAAAACACTGATCATATCATAAAAAAATATGGGTTTCGAAAAAATAAAATCATATCCCACGAAATGAAATAGTGGAAATTAGAATTTCCTAAAATAATTACACATATAAAATAGATATGTTTCCTTATCATTTCATCAAATCATAATGACGATTGAATAAAATTTCTTTTAAAATATCATTGAAAACATATAATGTAATCTTGAAAATATTTTAATCATTTTTCATTGAATGATTCATGAAAGCATAAAAGAATGATTGAACAAATTTTGAAAACTCTCTTTCAAAAAAACCAAATTAAATAAGTTTAATTTGATATAATATTGGGAAATACATAATCATTTAAAATAACCTTTTAATCATTCATCTTAGGCTTCAAGGAAATGATTTTCATGACGGTAGGTAAATTCAAACATGTCGAACATTCATTTTTCACTGTAAAAAGATTAGAAACTTTCTTTACCAAAAATTGAAAAGAAGATTAATTTTAAATTTTAAATTATAAAAAACCTAAAAAATGGGTTCATTTTTTTACACATCATTATAAAAAAATGAACCCCCCTTAAGAGAACATGGTTCTATGAATAAATAAAATGTTAGACCGAAGAGTTAAATAAAATTGTATTTTCATAAAATCACATCATTAAATATAATTATTAAAAAAGAGTATGAAAATGATACCAATAAATAGGGATATCATATAAAAATATATTAGAATATAATTTATAATATTTCATAAGATAAGGATGATGATATTTCATCAATAGAAGTATACTCATAAACAATCCAGACAATTAGGATATTTAAGCAATAAACTGTTACCATATTAGTAACATTGAATCATATTTACCCAAAAAGAATAACATTAAATGGAGATTAATTTGTCATGAAAATAATTATATTCATGATATATAATTTCAAGTGTAAATATATACACCAGATAGATATTGTTTTGCATGACATAACATTTATCTCATAATAGGAAACTAGAGGCCAAATCTAGTAATATATTTGGTAATTTTAGAACCATAATCACCTGGAAATAGATTTAATAAAATGACTATGTAAATAATAATATATTAAATTATAATTATCATAGAATAAATTCCTGGGAAGGGAATATACCAATCAATATAAATGGGTGGTGAAAATGGAATATATCTCACATATATAAAATGGTAGATGAGAAAACAATTACCTTATGTCATGATATTATTCATACACATTCAGAAATCCTTTTTAATAATTATAATTTTATTATACATATATGAATGAACCATATTACTATATAAAATTCCATATATGATTCACTTATGACTTCATATTACCCATTTATTAACAATTCCATTTTTTTAAAGGTTGGGGCAGAAGACTCATTTATTGTTATAGAAAATCAAAGACAACTTTTAAATGGGTAGAGGGAGACCCATTACATATCCCCAAATGCCCAGTAGAAATTTTTCCCATTACATGGCCCGAAGGCCCAAATTTTTTTCCCAAGGCCCACCCATTGAATAGTACTGCTACAGTACCCCCGCCTACAACATTATCAAATAATACTCGCTGTTGCTATAATACCCCCCGCCACTACACTGGCCTGTCGTTGCTACAGTTCCCATCGTTGCTACATTTTCTTCGATACAACAGTTCACTATTGTACTACTATAGTACCTGTGACCAATGGGTTTTGAACCTCCATTTTTCATGTATGATTATTGGGTGCTTACCACTATCCCATTAATGAAATGTTTTTGGTAAATTTTATTGTGTCCATAATATGTGTTTTGACTTGTTATTCTTGAAAATATTATTATATAATGATTTAATTATTTATATAATATAAAAATAATTTATACATAATATATATTATTAATAAATATATATTTAATAATCTATAAAAGACATAAATGTGAAATATAACGCACTTTTCAAAGATATGGTATCTTATATGTTCGCATGAACATTGTTTTTGTTTTCTTATATAATAGAAAGAAAGAAAGATAATGAAATATATATATATATATATAGTATCATTAAAGTAGAATTATTACTTCATTTAAATAAAATATTAACACTAAATCCATTCTAAATACATTCCATGTAATGAGTGCACAAATCACATAGGCTTTAGGTGGTTGTAGTCCACACATCCACAAACAAAGTAATCGTATTTACTTGAAATGGAGTGCTTGATGGATTATATTATATAATAATTATAGAAGAAAAAATAGATCATTAATATCATATATATCATATAAAAATATATTTTACACCATATTTCTTAATAATGAAATGTGTTATATGAAACACAAGAAAAACAATTTTGTGAGGTGGTTGATCGTTGTATACATGAATGTTATGTTTGTTACCAATTTGATGGAACAATGTATATGTATTGGTATAAAAATTATAATAAAAAATTAAAATTATAAATAGTATAATTATTTTATTATATAATATTATAATAAGAATATTTTAGGGGTGGTTAATGAAAATAAAGAAAAATTGATTAGGGAAGGATGTTATGTCTTTTTTGGGTAACTCCTTTCAGTTTTCACAAAAGGGATACCTTGTACGGATTTAATCCAAAGGATATGATTATAAGATTAATGTAGGGATTTTTTTGATGAGATTAATCCAGGTTTTGGGCTAGAGAAAATGTATTTATAGTTGTAAAGAGAGGTGTAGGAGAGGGGGCCTAATATAAGGGGGGAAATGACAGATTGTGCATTCATGAAATGAATTATTGTCAACCCAAGTATTAGTTTTTCCAAAGGTGATAAAAATGTATATTTATAGATATCTAGAGGAGAAGTGGCTGATATACAGCCAGAAAATATTTTTTAGATGAGTGTAGGGTTATTTTTAAACCCAATATTCAATATTTATTATTTAATTATGCTCATTTTTACATTAATCCATTTAGGTAATTATAATTTTTTTACTCATAATTTCTCCCAAAAAAGAAGATGAAAGGATTAGAAATAATGTATTATTATTATTCAATATATTGAATGAAATTGTGAAAAATCAATTGACATAACTGGTTGAAATTTATTTAAAAATAATCACACACACATGTCATGACAAAGTGTTTTTATGAGAAAATGATTAGATGTGGGAAATGATTTTATATCATATTTCAATGTGAAATTGGTTTAAATGACATAAACTGGAATAATTGATGTATATTTGATACATTTACAATATAAAACCCAATTAAAATATAATTTATCTACATAAATTAATTATATGAAACAAAGTTTGGAGGAAGAATCGCATATTCATCACTGTTCATAAAATAATTAAAACTTAGCAGAAAAATATAAAAAATTCATCCAATGTAAATGTTGATATTACGATTTAAAAAATGAGGATTATTTTTTAAAATAAAAATTTTACAAGTTCCTAAAAGTATTTTTCAAATTGGTACTCTCATAAAAAATAGTAAAAATTACATTTTGAAAAAATAAATATTTTTATTAATAAAATAAGATTTATTATTATCTTATAGTTTTTAAAATATATTTGATGGGATTATTTTTATTAATTTATAATACATTGAAAACATTCATTAATTATTGTTTTTTATTTTATTAAGATAAAATGGAATTTTTAAAAAATTAGTTTTCCTATAAAAAGAATTTATTTATTTTCAAATATTTATTACTTTCACTTATAGATAATTAATAACAAAAGGGTTAATTTTTTACACATATTTATGTGACATTGTAAAAAAATAACCTTTATTATAAATACCATCTAATGAATCTTTGAATAATTTAATTATATTTTAACAACAATATTAATAGAATTTTGTAGTTTGTTAAAAGTATTTTTGGAATGTTACATAGGATATCTAAGGAAATAACAATTTTCTATACTAGAACACAAACAGAATTTTGCATGTACCACAATCAAATATATGTTTTTTTCTTTTACAGAAATCATGACTTGGAATTATATAAAATTCTTCAATAATGTGATTCTTACATATAACACAAGAAATATAATGTGTTCTGTGAAATTAAGAATATAAAAATTATTAAATTAATTTGAAACAAATATCTAAAAAATATGGGGTGTTAGAGGGGTTTAAAATAAGATAATAATGATTATAAAAGGGAAATAAAGATGTCCAAAATTAGTTGGATGGAAATATTTATTTTTTATCACCAATAAGGGTTTATAATGTCCCATTTAGGAGGCATGTGAAATGATATAAACATGGTTGTAATTGATTTATTTCAAATAATCCATGTCATCCCCTCTCCTCCCCAATTAACACATACAATACCAATTGTTTTAGTAAATAACATACATAATATCTTCTTTACCCCTCTCCAAATATCCTAGAGACTTTTTATGTTCATAAATCAATTATAGGATGTCTTTGGGTGAAATCCTAAAGTGCTTTTCTGAAGAAGAGGTAACAATCTTAAATGCTCATTTTTTTTATTTTTTTCCCCACTCTTTAAGATTTTATTCAAGCATGATAATATACTAATAAGAGAATCTAATATGTACTATTATTTTATCATGTTAATGGAATAACCTATATCAATATCCTCTTCAGTCAAATGGGAAATGAAATGGTTGATCCTGGGTATGGAGATCTACCACCTCGTGAACCAATGAAACACATTTTTAATAAAAAAACAATCACAATTTTATATAATGATGTATTTAAAATATATATATATAATTAAAATAATAATTATTATACTGTAATTATAATATCACATATGGCTTGTTACTTTCCATTTTATTTATAATATGACAACATCTCTCTTGTATACGGTGTATTATCGCCCCACAAAGCGATGCAATTATTTTTTTGCATGAACATTACATGGAATGTAATGAGAATAAAATTAGTGAATATATATGATATATATATAAAATGATATTGATTATATAAAATTAATATATCACCTACATCCTATCCATTTAACTTTTTAATCTAGTGATATCATTGCTCCTGCATATGTATGACCTACCATCCCCATGATGTGATGCGACTAATTTTATATTTTAATCATTAAATAATTATTATAAATATTTAACTATTAGAAAATATAATATTTATAACATTAATATAATTATATTTATGTTGGTTCTATATCCTATAAAAACTAATTTTAAAATTCATAACCAAACATGGATGAGAATGTTATGAAATTAATATGAAAAACAATGAAAAAAATGATATTACATTAAAAAAAGGTGGTAAAATGTTACAATAGGATCATGTATGTTATTATAAATTTTAATATAGTTATTTTATAAATTAATTTTTTTTCAATTCATTATATATTATGTTAAATATTTTCCAACCAAAAGTAAATTGTTTTTAAAATTTTGGGGTCGAAGCCTCCTTTTATTATTAAAGTGAAGACCACATGTGACAAGGTAGAGGGAGACCCATTATAGAGCATAAAGGCCTAAGGTCATGTCACCAGAATACAAGGCTTGAAAGCCCATTTTTTGGCCCAAAGGACCCCTCGGTGAATAGTACTGCTACAGTACATTGAGTATTATACTAACTGTTACAGTACTGCCACCGCTACAATTCCTGCTACAGTACCTCCACCTCTACAGTTCCACCGCTTCTACAGTAATTCTACAGTACCCTGTTATAGTGATGCAATAGTACCCTATGAATTTTTTCTCTACCCAGATTTGATCCTGGAACCTTTAAATACCAATTGTTTTATATATTTAACATGAATAAAGATTTATACATGATTATTAATGTTTATTTGATTTTTTATTTAAATCCTCATAATTTAAAAGCAACAGAATAGGAAAAATATTAATTTTCAATCTCACTTTATTTTTTGATTGTTTAGATTCAATTCATACAAAAACTTTCTTATGATAAGCTTTTATTAGACACTGTATTTCTCTATAATATCAATATTAATCTTTATATAAATTATTTTTTACTAAAAAATATACCATATTAACATAATATTTTCACATTTAATGATATTTGATTAACTGGTGAAATATTGATAAATACATATCATTTACTAAATATAGATATTTTATGATAAGACATATTGATTCATGAATTAAATTTCTTATTCAATATATGAGGAATGATATGGAAAGTATTTTACTAGTGGGTACCAGTTATAGATATCCTTTATATTCATTGACATGTCCCATGAGACCAATCAATTAACCAAATCTTATGGGTTTTTACTCATAGTCATAAATTGTCTTGTGATGGGTATTTCTAGTTGATGTATTATGATGAATTAGATAATGACATACCTTAATTATTAATTCCCTACATTTATAATTCATTTATGATCATTATCAATTATATTTTACTTATCTCATGCACAATTTAATTACTAAATGGAATGTTTTATTAGTTACATAACTTTCCATGTTGAATATAATTTGTTTTCTCGTGATAATTTATACTACATTTAACCCTTTATAAGAAATATATCTCACTATTTTTTTCTTAATCTATGTTATAATGATAAATCCTTTGAATGGGTTTCCTGGATGTTAAGAATCTTCCTTTTTTAAATTTTATTTTATTTTCAAAAGATAAAATTTTTATAATTTCTGTACTTGGTTTTACAAATAATATATTCAAGTTTCTATTTTTCCATTTGAACCTATGTATATATAATTATGTAACATTGTAAGACCCATCTCTGAGTTACTGGAGTTAGGTCCATTACATTTTAGGAGTTAGCCACGTCATATCACTTTTATATTCCAATTATTGATGAATAAACCTCCCAAAAAATAAATATTTTCTCATTCCATTTTGTAAATTTCACTGGTGCTTCCTCCCATATTTTTTGAATATAGGAAGTTGAATTTTTTATCGCCCATAGGATTAATCATTCTAGATTACTAAAAAACCAGTTTTCCATTAATTTTCACCAAAAATATGTGAATAATGATGGTATCAAATTTTCATTTACACATAGATAAACCAAAATTATCACTGCATTACTTCCAAAGTATCTTATTTCTTAATATTTTCAAAGACATGAGTTTTAAACATTATTAAATGATAAAATTTTAATTCTGGGTCACTAATAAAACAAGAATTATACCATTAAGGTCTTAAGAGGTATCCATAATTAGTAGTAGTAGATTCATCTTTACTTTTGTTATTCAACTGAGATTATCACATAATTTTATTTTGAGGATTTTTAGGGAAAATATAAATTGTAAAAAACCTCCTTAAACTCTTCCCATTTGAAGAATTTTATTTCCTCATCTTAGTAAATATTGTTTATTATAATCCACTATTTATCATCACTATATTATAAATAATAGATAATCAATATTTTATTTCTTTATCTTATTGTATTTGAATTTAAAAATATTTAAATCATTATAATTAATTTCATAAAAATTATTGTCTTATAAGATCTAGTAAATGATTATATTTTTATCCATAAAATATTTTTAAGCGTGGTGTTTCTTATTTGGTAGGTTGTGTGGAATATTACTATACATGTAAATAGTCATAACCAATTATTTAATTTCCAGGAATCCTCTCACTCTATCTCCTCTGCCATTTAGTTTCACTTGGGGAAAATTACCTTTTGGTCCATCACACTCATTAATACTCGGTTACTAAAAGATCCAACCATTTACTTAAAATAAAAATTGATAACATGATAAATTAACCAAAATATCTCAATAAAATATTAGTAAATAATCATTGAATATGATAAATCACTCCTAACATGTCTTACTCGGAGACACAATAATTTTAGCCTATGATTCTATCAGTATAACCTATTTTCCTTTATGTTGGATTCACTTATATATCCTAACCTAATCTCAAAATATAGCATAGCCTCAATTTTCTTCCAATTGTTTCAGTATAAAAATAACATGAATATATTATATATTTATTCGATAATTTAATCATGACATATCACTAATAAACATAGAATCCAATAGTCGAATGGTTCAGTGTCTGCGATGATAAGCTATATAAATGTTTTCTTTCACATAATGTATTCATTATCTTCAGTATATTAAGCTAGCTAACAAACAATCCATCTAGAAAAAACATGATTAATAATCATATTTATTATATGAGGAATGAAAACATAAGAAGTTTTGAACTCAATCCCCATATAAAGAAAAACTTATTAATGATTTTTAAATGGATTAGTTTACAAGCTTGTGAGAAAATATTAAAATGAGAGAAATATCTAATTAAAGTAAACATAGAATAATAATAAGAATTATAGGCAATGATAGCAGGGAATATATCCCATAAAGATCATACATATACCATTGAGTATGAATATCTGTTATATTTATAATAATCACGATTCATGGAGAAAACAACATGGTTATGGAAAAATATAAAAATATGGTGTAAGCCTAAGTAGAAAAATCATAACACAATAAACTTATATATCATCAACTATTTCAGAAAAAATATTGATCATTGATAGCGGTAATCTAATCCACTAATTGTTTCTAATATAATATAATATTAATCAAATATACAAATAATCTTCTTTAAAAATCTACCTGTACTCATTTCCACTCAAAAACATGTGAATAAGATTACATGTAATCATGTCGAAAGACAACATCATAATCATATGAGTTACAATACATTGCCAATTTTATTCGATGTCCATATATGGACAAAAAATAATAGAAAGATAAAAACTAAGTATAAATTTCATGTGACTTCAATCATGTATATAATCATTAGAAATGAAAGGAATTTAAAAGGGTTAAATAACATTTGCAAAAGGAATCACATAAAATTAAATCAAGAATTAAATCAATCGATACCAAAAAAATTATATCCAAAGGAAGTATAATATGGGAGTATTTTGATGTTCACTAGTGAAATATATTTCCATAATAGGGATATAATTTAATAATAGAGAAAAAAATATATGAAATTTTTTAAGAAGCGTTCTCATAAATCATTTTAAACCTTTTTAAGAAAAACTAATATTTTTGGTTTTCTTTAAAAATAATTTTGAGAAGTTTATACGAATTTTTTTAAGAATTATTATAAAACGAATATCCATTAATGTATCCTTGAATAGTAGTTATAATTATTTATATGAATTTGTATTGGAGAACAATAATTATGTCTAAGTGATATTAAATTAATTTTTTATGATGTTAGAAACGTTTTCGATAAAATAAACATCAAAAAAATGTAAAAATGTATCACTTCAAAATAGATAAATCAGAATTGGATGTTTAATATAATAATAATTATTCATATTTCAAAATATGAAAATAAAAAATATTACTGTATAATAAAATATGGACATTTATGAGGAAAATGTAATAAAATATAATAGTGTTATATTTTTGTAAATGAAATCTGTTAGAGAAAGAGAGTTTGACATGAAAATGTTATTTCCCCAAATAAAAATAGAACATTAAATATGATATAAGAAAATAGAAAAATATAATTTCTTTTAAATAAAATAGTTGAAAAGGATGATCTATAATTTAAGGAAATGATATTGAACCAAAAAATCCTAACTTATATAATAAATTTTATTTCAGAAGGAATTAATTTACAAATGGATATGAATATTAATTACTTTTTAAATCGATCAATACTTGAAATATATGACTTTTATAAAATAATAATGTATTTTTATGGAAAATTAAATCAATTTATAGAATTAAAAATTTAAAATGCCTCAATGAATACAAAATTAGTTAAATAAACTATTATATCTTTAGTAATAAATGTATAAAAAGAAAATGAAAGAGTCATCTTGGAATATACATGAAAATACCATGAATGAGAACTGAATGATTAAAATTTAATTCATGGTGGTAAGTTTGTACACCACATAAAAAATATAGTGTGCAACATTAAACATTACACAATTAATGAAAAATGAGATAAAAAATAGTTAGAAATTTTCAAACATTTGTGCTAAAATCCAATGAAATAGTGTAAATTAATTGGATTTATTAATTAAATTAGTTACATTAAATGAATTTATGATTAAATCCATTGTTAAATATAAACACAACCCAAAAAAAACAGAAAATATGTGGAATATCTCAATGAATGGACAATTGAGATGATAAAACCCTAACCATGGATTCCCCCATGGTCAGAAAATCTCAAATTACATATATAATAAATTTATGTTTTTATTAATATATATCCGAAATATTTTTATATTTTTTTTACTCGATAAAATTTTAACACCCCATCCTAATGTACCAGGTCTAAGCCAGAATGTCATAAGACCTCATGTGTTAATCCTCATACACATGATATTACAGACTAATAGTGAGTGATGAAGGGAAAATGTTTGGATAATATTCCCTAATTACTAGTTAAACATCAATGTACCATAATGTAATACATAACAAGAAAATAAAAAAATAACGAATAAATAAATAATTAATAGAATAAATCATACTCATGATGTTCTAATCCATGAAATATTAGTGTGCCATATCAATAAATAATACAGAACTATGAAAATGAAATCTCTACAAGAATTGGATCAATGTATGTTGTAATTAAATTAAAAAAAATATAAACAAAAATTAATCTTTTCGGCAATCTAGTAATTCAAAAATCCTCTAGCTAAACTGGAACAATTGTATATTATAGTTTTCTTTCCTTTGATAGATCTCTAGCCATATATTATATAAACTAATTAAAATGACTGAGTAGGGTATTAGATAAATACTTAATAATACCACACATACATACCTTAAGATAACTGCACTGTATATTGTGTTTCATTCCATAAAATTGAACATGATACATATATATAGAGAATATATCACAGAAGAAAAATACATTCATCATGTCATCATAGATCGGCTCTACCTATATGAACTCCATGCTGGCAGGAAAATTAAACATCCAACTGACACATCCCCCGCATTGTGATAGTGAAAAAAAATCTAACACACCCCACTTTAATAGATATCCTAAATTCATATTGAAAAAATGTATGGTAACACTCTCTTAGGGTATAATACATATGGATAAACCAATATTCTAATATAAAATGATAATGGAACACATATAATGAAATATAAAAATTATATATTAATGTCCCATAATATTATGAGATAAAAAACCATAACAATCCATAAAAAACAAAAACTAGATATTTTTTCACAAGGGAAATCATGTCGACGTCATGTGAAAAAGTATCAAAAATAGATTTCACATTGCTATAGCTACATTCCAAATTTAATTAAATGATCTTTTATAATATGACATAAGTCAGGGTCCACTTAAGTTTGGTGTAATAATGTTTGATGGATAGGGAAACCATCAGAGTCTAATAACAACACTGAATCCTAGAACCACACCTGATATGACATTATTATAAAAACTAGGATCATAGTTATGTATAAAATACAAAATAAAGTTGTTCAAGATCAAACAACATGAGATGATTTCCTACCAACAATGATCTATGTTTGATGGATGCACCAAAACCAATTCATTGAATCCAAGTGCTAATTCTACCCACAACTTAGAAATACTTTGATAGTCCATGTCAAAACCACCAAATCTGAAAAATAAATAAAAACATAGATTTATATTGATCATGAAGTACTGAAGAGGACCATAATAGATTAAATAATAACTCATTAGGATAGAAACACATAATTCATCTGTTATCTGGGTGTCGAATAGTGGAGATAGAATGGAGGAGAGAGACCAAGAATCATTAGAGATATATCATATGTTTTTAGTGGTCAAATAGGTTATTGATAATGTGTCAATGTGGTTGGAGGAATGTTTTAAAAAATATTATAAAATTGGAGTTCCTAAGAGGATATGAAGTATTACACCAGGAACATGGTAGATAGTGTAGCTAGATTCTAGTTATTGGGTAGAACCAGTTGTTCCATGGAAACCTACTGGTGAGCCTATAGAGCCACTATAACTAAGAGAATCTAAAAAAAGATAAATAGCCATGCCTATTCCCATATTAATCCTCATAGAATCCTCTAAATATCTTCGAAAAATAGAAAATTAAAAATCAATATAAAACGTAATTTAGGTGTAACTTATACATATGATTCCAAAAATTTTATTTTCATTAACTCTCATCCTTGATATGTTTTTGCTAAGGGTTTCTTGAGAAAATAAATAAAAAACCATTGAACATAAATTTTTAACTACCATGACACCTCCTGAACACATCTATGCCTCCTATGAAACTGGATATGAGGAATAATTTTCCATTGCATCATCATCTCACATTTGATTACTAACTAAATTGGTTACCTCACAAAGGATGTGTGAAGCTCCAGCTCAATATAATGTTATTCAAGAACATTTATATTGAGTCATTTTATCAAACTTACCTACATATCATTTAATTTGATTCTGCTAATTTATTTAAAATATAATAGGGAATTTTATAAATTAAATTTATATATAAAATGGCCCTAGAAAATATAAAATCCATGTTCCAATGAGTATTTTTTGTTGATAAAGGTTTCTAACTCCACCAATCTCAACTATTTTCAATTTTACGATTCTTGATAATGTGTCTAACTATGATGGAAATTCTAATGTTGTAGAGGGTGAATACATTTTTTCATTTTCCATTTCTTATTTAGGAGTCCCCATTTGATGAGGTTTATGAACATAAAATTACCAATGTATACAATCATGTGCACAAAATATCTTGTTGAGTTTCTAATTAATATGTTCAGACAACTTTTTTATGAAGAAAAATTCTTCTCCTACATTGGTTTAGGGATACCATTTTTTATTGTGGGGGGAATCTATTAAAATATATGAAAAAAGGGGGAAATTGTTTTGGTATAATATAATAAAATCTTATTGATAATACATCATGGTTGTCCTTGTAGTGCATCTTGTCTGTGAAAACTCGAAATCTGTTGCAGGATAGGTTGGGAATCTCATTGAAGAATCCACTTTGGAGTCATTAGTCAATCAGATGGAAAAAATTAGTAACGCTAGTAAGATTCCTACATAAATATAATAACATATGTTAGAAAAATAAGTTCTGTCAGTTTGATCAGCTGTTAGAAGATATGCATATGTCAGGAATTGACTATGTCATGGAATTACAACATGGATACATAATGCTTTTGTGATCAACTTGGCTACAACAATAATCCACTATATTAAGAGATTTAGATGCGGTTGGAACCATCTATGTGATCCAAATCTCCTACATGAGAAATGAAATATGTTGACCAATTACAAACATTTAGGGAATCAGGTTCATTGATAAATCCCTACGTAAACAATTATCCTACTTCAATATAATTTGGCATTATTGGTAGAATCTGGTACATCTCATTTTTAGGAGATTGTTTTGTAGGCTGACCAACTATAAATTCTATCATTCGTACTTATATATGTTTTACAATATGAGGTTCTTACAAGATAACGTTTTTATCTCTCAAATAGGGGATTATATTATCTCTACTTCTTCAATAATGTATGATGTTTTAGGAAGTAGGTGTTTTCAAAAAAAAGAGCCAGTATTTATTTTAAATGGTATGGTCTGGGAGAGCTAGAGGAGAACAGAGCTGGATACACATAACACTCTAGGAAAATAATAGGGATATTTATGGATATGAGTAGTGTCACTATTATTATGATTCACTTACTTGAGATTTCTTGTTTTTTGATTTATTATTTTTATTCTTGTATTTTACAATGTTTTATGGATTTATTAAATATTATTTGTATGATGGATGGAAAATTTAATACTGGAGAATGGTGTTTAGAGGGGTCATACCTTAACATCACTTATGTTTGAGGAATATTACATGTTGAAACTTTCTTACTAAAAGGGTTTTCCATATATTTGAACTACAAGAACATATTAATAACATTTGGGTTATTTTGGATATGTTTTACAAGTCATTTTGATTTCCATATAAAAAAAGACATTCCATACAGGAGTAGGATTATTTGTACTTTATTGAGTGGGAACATTGTGGATCTACTTGATAAATAAAAGAATACTTTCACCCATAGGTTTTCAATTTAGAAGAATTGGTTAGCCACATTAACATGTTCTATATCATTTCAAATTGATTAAGGAATAAAAAAATGAAAAATAATATGAAAACAATCCAGCTAACCAAAATCTCCTATTAGATCACATGAATTCCTAAAAATAAATTTTTTATCCTTCCTATAGATCAAATATATTATTTTACTCTATCATCCACTTCTTTTCATTAACAACAACATAACAATTTATCTCACTTGTCCTCTCTTTGTTTTTTGATTTGGATTTTATTTGTTTTCTCTTTTACATGGTCTCACACCACACAACATCTATAGAATTTCTTCCCTATAGATCAACCCCTACTCACTACTATACATGTTTTTAGTAGTGTTTATAAACTCTTAATTTATTTATGTACTAGTAATGGGATGATATATAGATGAATTTTGATTCCATTTTTAGGGATGAGATTTAGTGGTCAAGTAAAAAAACCCAAAAATAATCGTTCTTTTTTAATATGATGTGGAAGAAAACATGGTATTCAACTAACATTGTAGAGGAATTCATCTTGGAAATCAATAAACTATCGAGCCACCAAAAAATTGAAAAGTTTTTGTACAGGGAAAATCTTCAATTGGATTCAAAAAAAACAATAAAAAATATAAAAAAATCCAACATGATACAAATATTGACCCCCATTAATTACTAATAATATGTTAGATAGATTGAAAATTAGAGCGTATCAAGGGCCTACTATTTCCAATAATACATCCTACATTAAGGAAATACAATGGTATATAAATTTTTTGATTATAAAATACCATCTTTCTATGTTTCCATATTACCATGTAATTCATAATGAATATTCCTTATACATTATTCGAGACATATATGAACTAATCAATCAACTTATAATTATAGGATTGAGTGAGACATAATTTAAACAGATAGTTAGTCCCTTATACATGAAGTTAAAAGAAATATTTTTTCCAAAAATGGTTGAAGTTATTTTTAGTTCATTGGACCAATTATACAATGAATTATTTATCAAATTATACCAATAGATAATGTGTTTTTAAATTAGAAAAATAATCAGTATATTCTTAAAATATGAAGGTGAATTATTCTACCAATCCTGGTATAGATTCAAAAGACTCAATTGGTAATTCCAAACCACCAATTTATTCCCTAGTTTCATTTGATACATTCTATAATGGTTACACACTACATCATAAAATATTATTTCGAAAATATTCTAAAGGATATTCCTTTGATAAGACAACAGATGAGTTGAAACAAAATTTTAAAAGTTTGGAACATATTTATCAACAAAAATGTTTCTGAAGAAGAACCATCATTAAGAATGAAAGAATAACCACACCCACTATAGTTTTGAGAAACATTTCCAAATTATCCCATTTATACAATGAATCATTAATAAAAATCATGATTCTAAATTGTTAATTTTATATAAATTTAATGTGGAACTAAATTTAGATATTAAATTTATTGAGGAACCTATCAAAATAAATTCATAATAGATATCTTTAAAGAAAATATTATTTAACCAAAATACATTTAGAATATTTTATATATTAAACCTAACAAAGGAGTGAAGTGATGTCTTTCATAATATAAAACTACTCAGACATCATGATCTTGGTCGCATTGTAATTCCTTGGATATTTTTTGATAAAATTGAAATGTTTAATTATGTTGTTGACCAAGAGTCTAGTGTCAACATGATTCCTTTATCATTGTTTAAACAATTTATATTAGGGGTTCCCCAACCCATAAATTTATTTTTGGAACTCACAGATCTCTATATAACCCGACTTGTCGGTAGGGTAGATGACTTGTTGGTAAAGTTATGTGTATTCAATTTGATAATGGGTTTTCTAATTTTGTACATGAATTGTCTTATTGAGACCCATATTATTCATTGAAACCCCATTCTAGACACGGTGAGAAGTTATTGAAAAATTAAAGGTAATGTTTATCACTAAACATGGATATTAAATGAAATAATTTATAGTCTTTAGATAAATAAATGAAACATGTCTGTATCATCAATTCCTATGAAATAATACTTTAGAAGATTATGAGGTATTTTACGTGGAGAAGGGGGAGTTTCTGTGTATGCCTATGGAAATAAATAGTCTATATGATGTCTATACTATAACATGAATGTAAATGTTTTATTTTGAGGAGGAATATTCCTTTGATGAAGTTGAGTGATAATTCATGGAACAACTTTATGAGTTTTATTTTGAGCACTTTTAAATCTCAAAAAATAATCTTAGAGTGGGGAACTATTTTTTTAAACAATAACTATGAAGTGGATGCCCATGGAACCATATTATTCAAGTGAAAATTTGATGATATTATACCTACTAAACCCAAGTGATATCCTTCATATAGTGTTCCTCCAAATTCGGATCCCAATCGTTTTTCTATTCATCATAAATACTCATTTTACAGAGAAAAATAAACATTATAAACCAGAATTTATTCTAAATTTGAGAGTATTGAAGAGGATCAACTTCTTTCAATTTGATAGAAAAATATTTATATTATTTTATGGTCATTAACAGAAAATAAATGTATTATACCATCATGTTTCATGAATAAAATTATTATGGACTCTGAATATTTTCTAAGGATATAAACTAAAAAAAGACTTCAACCAAATATAAAAGATATATTAATAAAAGAAGTGATCGATTACATGGTACAAGAATAATATTTCCCATTTAAGACTGACCATGGGATTTTCCTATTATTTTATTACCTATGAAAAGTTGTGTGACAAATGTAACTAATGAAAATATGATCAATTACATACCTCAGTTGTGAAAAATAGGAGTATCAGTATAAAATATAAAAAACATTGTTATTATAAATGATCAATTTAACAAGCTATTTCTTAGTTATATGTTTCAATTGTTTTTTTAATCTAATATTTCTATTCTGAATGGTTTTTATGGTTATTATTAGATTATCATTGCCCCAAAGGATTTACATAAAACCATTTTCACATATCTATTTTTGGAAATTTCTTATTGAATAACTCCTTTAAATCAATGATGTTCTCTTACCAAATTTCAGAGGTGTTGTTGGTACATGGTTATTTGTGAGTCCATATGTTAAACAAATTTAGGAATCAAAAGTAATAATTTGTCTCAGTGGACAGTCCTGAGTATCCAAATGGAGATAAGCACATGATTTGGAGTGTGTGTGAAAGAACAAAAACCAACGCACATGCCCCTTGTGTACCCAATGCAATGTCAATGGGGTTACATCACTACGAACACCCAAAAAATATCCATGGAATATGTGTGAAGGATATCCAATTATCTTACAAGAAATTCATTTTATTGAAATCCTTTTCCTGACCCAATGAAACATCATATGATCCCCTTCGCACCGACCAACTTAAGTGCCACCACTAGGATTTTCACCTATAAATAGAAGGGTACCCTCTTTACTTCGATATTATTCACAAGAAGTCAAACCTTCTCTCCCGCGCATGTAAGAGGGCCCCTTCTGAGGCCATGTATATGTCATGGATTCAAGGTATAGGATCATACATGATAGGTCCCCAAGGTTCTACCTTTGGGAGTTCCCTCAATGGATTGACCCTCTCCCATTTCCTTTTTCATGTATTGAATGTGTGGAGGAATGACCTATCTTTGATGTAAGTCTTTTCCTTGTGTAACCATTCTCTTTCCCTGACCATTCTATCTTGTACGCAAGTCTCTAGTATCTCATTCCACCTTTAATATTGTTCGGATGAACCTAATATTGCATATACCCATTTTATTGGAATCTATGGGTTGTCCTTACTCAATTTAACCATGTTCGAATTACTCTTTCACCCAAAATCCATGTCTTTCGTGATCATTCTCCACCCATCCCTTTAGGCTTATGTGCTGTGGTATCCTAGTTCCCTGTGTGGTGCTTCTTGTTTTGTAGACATAACTTATGAATCTTTTCATTGGTATAGTAACAACTATTTCTTCTTCTCATAGCAAAAATAATATGGACACCTCAGTCGATAATTCATCCACCCTGTTTTATCTAAGAATTGGTTTTCCCTACCTTCCATAAGCAGAAGATGGTACAAGTTATGCAAGTAAAAGGGGTTAGGAGTGAGTCTCTCTCATCCATTATATAAGGAATTAAACATCCAAGAACCCACATCTTCAATATATGAAATTAAAATATAATTTTTTTGCACGCATGATGTCTTTGAGAGTACAAGAGAGGTGACTGAACCCGAAATATGTTCCTTTAAACCTTTCAATCTACCCTCCCTCACCCTCTTTGTCCTTTGTCACTATGTGTACCTATGTTAGTCTCCACATAATCCTTAAACAACCATATCAGGCTTCCCCCATATAGTATGTCCCAATATCTATCCCCATGGGGCGCTAACGTTGTGTAATCCCCACACCATCTCTCTTGTCCACACCTTTCATGACACAACCTTCTATTCTACTATTACATCTTATTTCAAACACTGAGTAGGTCTCACATGGGAAATGAGTATGTATTGAAATTGACATCCTTTTTGGGCTTCTAACTACAATAAATCCCAATAAAAACATTGGTATGCTAGCCATGCATAAGCCCCATGCCCCTCATGCAGCAAAATGTTAATCTACATATATCGCACTACATAGACAATAATCCATTCCTTTTAATTGGGTACATAAGAAGTTTCCCTGAGGTTTAATCTCATAACTCTCCATATTCCATTTTCCCAAACTATTTCACATCGGTTCACTCGTCCTGCATGATGTTAAACTGCACCATCCTAACTACATCAGTTTTGATCCCTTTCGGGTATGTGAGACAAACAATTTAGGTTAAATCATAGATAATGGTAAAAAAAAAGTTTCTCCCTTATATGGATGTATCGTCCTGATGCACATCATCCCTTTTTGGGACACATCCCTCAAATCCATCCATTTATGTTTGCTAATCTACATGGAATGGTAACCATGCATAAGCCCCACACATAAATATTCTCATTCAGCCAATTGTGTCCCTATTACAATGGGATGCTATACATGCATTATACCTATCATGTATTGGGTCATTTTCCATTATATGCACCCTGATTATAGGCCCCCATATTGAACTATGTGGAATTGGATCCTAGGATTTTAGACAGGGTATGTTAGAACCCTCCCCAAGGATCAATCCCATCCCCCACTTTCCATCATGTTATTTCCATTCAGCCTTTGGTTCAGGGGAATTTCATGCCCCAAGCCAGAGGTTCTACTTCGTTTGGGTACTTATCTACGTGCTCCATTCTCATGATCTTCTTCTCAAAGTATCTTATATCCACATCCAAAAGTATGTGAACTTTTTCCCTACCAATGGGATATGTAGGAAGCCTCAATGATGGTGAATCCAAAAACTATCACCTTCACATTGGTTCCTCTTTATTCATTCCACCAGCTTCACCCATTCCCATGTCATCCATCTGGATTCTTATCTGATCGGCCACATCCCAGTGGGATCATTCCATCCATTCAAGAAAATAACCATGTGAAAGCCTCAAATCACCCATTTAAAATATGTGGGTTTTGATAACTATCTTCAACAAAAGGTATGTAGGATGCCTCCCTGATGTTTGTTCCCTACCAATGGTAAACCTCAGGGTCACCTTTATTAGGGCCCACCATTCTCGGATCTTCCCTTTGTTGTTTATAGATAAGCCTTCACAGTGTGAAACCATACCCTTTGTGGGACTCACCATACCATATCTATCCCTATTGGGTGTTCTAATATATCAATTAGTCAAACCTTCCAGGTCCTCTAACATAGAGATGTACCCATCTGATCCACTATCATATGTTGTTCTGATCAGTCTATTCCATCTCTACAAGACATTTAACTCATGGAATACCCCATTTTGAACATGTAAAGATGAGGAAAACCTGATATACATAACTTAGGAATAAGATTCCACGCATTCCATGTGGGATTCCTTGGGCTTCCACTCCCTAAGGAATCCCTTTATATGTGAAAAGTTAGCTGTACAAATGCTCTGGTGTCCAAACATGCCAGCGATACCCAATGTTACTACTTCATTGATTGATGGTTTCTTCTTCGACATGACCCTTTGGAATGTCCTAATAGAAGTTGCATAATTATCTAGTGTCCAAAACGAGATTGCATCAGGAGGAGTTTCATGAACAACAACTTAATCTCTATGGGAGATCAAGACTATGTGATGAATTCAAAGGAGGAATACAAGGAATTAGGGATCCAACAGCCCATAATCATATTTCGATCAATGAGAAACATCCAAAATAAGTGATGAATTCTACCTACCTTTGGAAAGATGGAATGTGGGACAACATATGCGTGTCCCCACAGATGTCGTGTTCTCCAACAGGAAGCATCAAAAATAGAAATGGTTAATCCGAAATATAATATTTCTCATTAAATAATGCCAATTACTATAATTCAATATATCTGTAGATAAACATACCAATAATTCTAAATATTAATCACTAGTCCGACGTATGATAATAGTGGTCCTATCATGGAACTCACTAGAATTTTAGGTAGTTAATCATTTGGAATTCTGGTATATGACATTATCAGCATGGATCTCTCTATCCATCCAAGGAAGAATGAACAATTTTGGGGCAGTGTGAACTAATTTCCTACTATCTATATTGATATATGAATCTTCCTTATCTACAAAACCAAATCTATATGAAACCAATCACCTCCCACCCACAGACGTGTGGGAAGGGAAAATACTAATGTGACAATTCCATTTGGCTCCAACTCCTCCACAACAACTTCCACTACCATATATACCAGATGCCCATGGACTATCTCACCATTAGAATTCGAACTAATAATGGTTATTTATATACATATTTTATGGTATGAATAAAATGCCGTCATCCCATCCCTGGATATGACCTATAGGATTTGGAGGATTCTATTCCTCGTAATCACCACCACCCTAAGGGGCGAGCATGGATACATTGTTCCCTACTCTTACATCCAACCATTTTATGAGCCTCTCCCCATAATGATCTTATGACTTGTTACCCAACACTGACGATGTTAGGGATATCTGAGTCATTCCACATACAACTAACAACCAAGATCCGCCAAAGAGGGATCCCACCAGGCTGTGTCAACACTATCATCTAGTCCTACAGGTAGATTAAAAGTGGTTTATGCACCAAATCCCCCAGTCCCAATTCAAAATACTTGATGCCAACATCAGGTGTATGATATAGAAGACGCGCATCAGGGGTCATCATATTCTATAGATTTTTTTGCTCATTCCCCCTTGACACATTCTCTCAAATCCCTGGCACAACTGATCTGTGATTATCCATCACCTGATTGGGAAAAAGACACCAGACACCTCACAGGCAGGCTAGTTTGACACTTCAGGTCACTAGTGTGAATAGTATCTATCGTGGGCCAACCAGGATGTTGAGATTTAGAACAATGGCCCTTCCCATACCATCTCTAGTCATAGTAGATGTCCTTCCCACTATTTTTCTTAGTACAAGGACCTCCACATGCCACTGACATCATTCTAGGAAGAGGCTCACCCTATCTTGTTGACATATAACATGAAGTTCTTCCACATTCCCATGATATTAGATATAGTTATTTCAACCAAATTTATGTTTATCAATCTGAAGTTCATCCTCAACCAAACACAAATCTATAGGGAGGTCCTCCACATTTTGTCACTCGATCTAGGGGTGCTCCTCCTCTGTATTAGACTGCCAGTCATTTTGGTCCTCCATGCACGTCTAGAAACCAGTATCACGGTCATCCCAATTAACAAGCTCATCAACACGATGTTACTCCCCATGATACCACTACCAAATAGTGTAGAGGTCCTTCTAGGACCACATGCGGCCAACATGGATGCCCTCCACATGTTCCGGTTGACATCTATGTGGGTGCTCCTCACACCCCTTCTCACCTAAGTGGTGGTCATCCCCACTATCTTACAAATCATGGAAGTTACCTTCATGTCCTCACCAGAACTAAGAGTGGAGGTCCACTGCACTCTCATAACATATCTGGTAGAGGTCCTCCCATCTCTGATGAAAAATGGTATGTGAGACCTCCTTGTATTACATCCAACTCTAGAGGATTCCCTACCCACTCCAACACTATCTCGAATGGAGGTCCTCCCCCTGTTCAAGAATTACCATTCCATGAAGAACCATCTTGAGGTATAAGGGATAACAATCACACCAAAGGAAGGACTCTGAGAAGTGCCAAATAGTGGCCAATCTAGTTCTATTTTCAGATACTGATGTGGGGTGTGATTCGATGATGGAGTTGTCACCTTGGTCCTCATCATCAAGGTTTCATTCATGAACATAGACTGTGGGGTTAATCTTTCAAGAAAGATATATGTATCATATCCTCAATGACCATCACAAATAAATGCAGGTGGGGGAATATTTTTCTGCCTTTCAGGGTCTGGCCAAGTAGTCTTATCTGTTTTCACTAGGATCATTCTCTATCTCAACAAGAGATCACATGGATTTCGTATGGGGTGTGATAGATGAAGTGAATAATCCATATATATCACCAGTCATCTCCTCCATTGAAAATGAAGTGGTGTTCATAACCTCATGCATTAGGGATGTGATGAAGTAGTCAATATCTTATCTAAGAAATGACCCAATCTGTAGTATCCTGTCAGCTAATGATAAATTTTCTCCACAAACCATTCCACTACACTCTCGATCCACATTAGTGTCATTACTAGTATCTTAGCCTCCCCCAGTTGATGAATATGGAAAACAAGGGCCAAATACTGATTATGAGAAAAGCATTTTTTGGGACATTCCCATAGCTGATCACTTTCTTGAGAAGTTCTAGCCAATCGTCACCCCAAACATTAACATTTCATAAGCTGACACTCGTGACGAAGTATTTTGTTTCCTCAAAACCATATAGTCCATGAATTTTTATCTCTGGATCCATTAGTGGGTGAATCCGAATTGCTAGGATCGTTAAGATGATATCATCAAGTAGTGTTTCATAGTTAACACAAACACACTTCTCATCGATTAGCACTATGTATAACCCGCCATCAATTTATCTCTATTGCATAGATGTATTTATAGATTTCCTTTACTCCACAAAATTGTATAACAGGAGTACCCATATGTGATCATCTGAGGATGGTTGCAGTATGATTCCCTACACTTAATCCCAATCCTATGACATCTACACATATTCTGTGACATCAAGGATATGATGTTAGCTGTATTCATGCTAAATATGGCCATACTCAAAATTCTCAAGGATAAATATATAAATTTAGGGTTTGAAGAAGATACCCTAGAACTCGGAGAAATAGATTGACTAATGGACACCCTAGTCACTATCACTCACCAACAATAGGATTATCATCCAAGTAGTGTTGTCAGACTCATTTGTAATTTTTAGAGTCCCAATAAGGGAAAAATAATGATCAAAAAATCTATTCCTTCTGAATCATTCGATTTAGTGTAGAAAACAAAATATGGTCTCGAGAAGGCCATGTTGCTCCAACAACTCACAGAACAGAAAACAATAATTTAAGAGATCCTTGTAGAGAATGTTGGGGAACACCACCCAAATTATAGTGATCCCCAATATGACCCCATTCATACACCGCTGTGGAAGTAGGGGTAGGCATAGATTTTAATATGTTATTTTTTTTCAATTGATCATGACAACCCTGTATATTCTGATAGGGTCGAGGTAAAGTCTATGGAAGGTAGTCGTGGTATACATCTCCAAACCCACCCGACATGCATGAGAATATTCTCTAAGAGGTTACTATTTATGACATTCTTTTAGGACACCCTTAAGTTTCATTCCTCCAACTTCTCCACAATACATCCCTCCTACAGCTCCTTGGGACGTTTGACTAGACGCTCTATGAGCTGTTGAGCCATCCAATCGAGTTGAGGTGCCTACCAGTGCACTGGTGATCAGGAATCATCACCAAGAAATGAATCCATTATAGGATGAACAAATGGAGGTCTTATTTCCATCCTTGAGGCTCTAGAAACATGATAGATGGAAATAAACCCATAGGGAAATCCATATCCTACATGGGTGGATGATATGACAGTGCCCTCGAGCTTTAGAAATCATATGTTATACCACTTCAATGAGACGAGACACCTACGATAGCATCTAAACCAATTTATTTCAAGGTGTGGGCGTATGTTGGGTACTCTATCACAATAGTAATCCACTAAGATCCATTGTTTCATATAGACACTATAAGGGCCATCCTTCATTTGGTATGACTAGCTACCTGTTGGGTCCATTGCTAGTTTGTATGATCTCTACAACAAGTTTCTTTACAACTTCAGATCCACCAACTGCATGAAAAAATTGAAGAGTTTTTCAATTCAAAAAAAAACAAGATTAGTGTCTTTCAAAATTATTCACCAATTTGAAGGGCCTCATGTATTTTCTCGATATGCTGCTAACTCATGAGAACCTGTTGATGATGTGCATGGGAAATGTTAAGACTGAAATAGTCTCCTCTTTTATCACTCAAATATTCATATTGGGATTCTGATATTTCATTTAAATTGATCAACACCTGGAGGAAGACCTATATACGGCTAAGAAGACATGTCCATTTCCTCCTATATCTCGTGTGAGAAAATTAACCAAGTCCGAGACATCCACTGCTATATTCGTAGAGGACCCCAGGCTGCTAGAGTGGTTACATGATGAACTGCATCCACAACATCACTGAGGGCCACAACCTCTAGCCTATTATAAGTCTTCTTATCACCATCCTTAGAATTGATTGGCGCTATCACATAATTAACCACCACAACCTATGAGTGATAATCTAGTTATACCTCCTCATGAGCCTCTATCCCTCCCATCAAGGCCTGGATCCCATGGCCTCTTTCCTAGAAAAGAGAAACTGATCCTACTAATTTGATGAATCCTAGGTCAATAATTATTTCTTATGTACCTTGGATTGGTGAATCCTTTTGTTTTAAGAGTACACGAGACCCTTGGAGGATGATATAACTGATCACCCCAACTATAGTTCCAATCATTAGTTCCTGGGTGATATTCAAGAAATTTTATGTGTTCAAGGATTTGCTCTAGGACCAGGTCGACAATAATATGGTATAGTTGGATCCTTTTCTAGAACCAATGTCATCCATTTCTACAAAGCTAGAAAACAACATTGATGTTTAATGGATGCTTGTCTCTATATGTGGGTCTCATAATTATAATGATTGTTTAGCTTGTAATGTAGTTTATTGCAACCATGGTATAATCCATCAATGATTTAATTATCTCGAGCCTCCTGAAGTCACCACACCACCCCCATCTACTATTTCTTACATCCACATCTCAATCATCCACCTATCAAAAGAGAATTCACCAATGACATAAGGGAAAACAATGCCCCCCCCCCACTGGTGCTGAATCCATCTCATACTCTCAGTGACTTCATTCTCCCAAATATGAAAAAAATCCATAATTTTCCCCACAATGTGGGATTCCTCAAATGATAACCTAGAGTATTCCTTGGTAAACACAATTGAGGTTGTGAAACCATACATGGTCTATGATGCTGAGGAGTTTTAAAAGGATCCCCCTAATGTCCTTAGTAGACACCATCTTCAGCAAAACCGTTGATTCATTAATATTTAAAATACATCGGCCAATGTATCCAGACAAACCATGCATGGAACTATGGACTGACAGTAGTCTCAACATGTTCTCTCCTCTCATTCCACTTCATCTATTTCATGGCCAATACCATTCATGTTGCTCGACTAGGAAAATTCTCCATGACTATAACATGATCAGACATGTCTAGGAATGGATAGATTCCAGTAATTTGATAGTTAGATGATTTTAATTGTGTGTGGGTCATCTAGTGAGAAATGAGATATCTGCATCACTAGTCATAGTGCACTGGTTCGACTAGTAGTTCCTGTTAGACCCCCTACCACAGATCATCCTCTTATCAATATAAATAGGAATATATTGAGAATGTATGATGTGATGAAGCAACCCTCTCACATTCTAGGAAAAATCTCAATCTTCTAGGATCCCCACATATCAGAAGATATCTGTGCATACATCATAGAAAATTTAATAATCCTCCTCTAGTTAGAAACTTAAGTAGTGGTTGCAGATGCTTTCCATGATTAAGAAGTAGAGCATGTATAATTACCAGGCATCATCTCATTCTTATTAGAAGATGAAGTTTACATTTTATAAGGGAACATAGTCACATTTTGAAACACATTCTAAAAAAATGGAATTCAATTATTTGGTTTCCTTGTAGATACAGTTTTTGGGATCAACCTTTTCCCAAATAGGAGTGTACAACATTTTGGAATTTCTGAAGTAGATTGGAGTCCATCTAACCAAAAAAATTTGGAATTTCTATGTGGGAGTATTTAATTGAAGATGCAGTTGAGTGGAATGTTTACTAACAATAAATTCATGGTCACCCCAGATGACACATCCTACAATGCACTGATGGGTAGAGCTTGGGCTCATCTGCACGTAGTAGTTCCCTCCTCAAATAATTAATGACTCTTTTACTCCCTCAACCGTAATGTTGGCATACTATGGGGTGATTCATCTCTCATTTCCACTAGTGAATCTAGTTATTTAAACACTGACTAGGAAATAAGAAATGAATAATTGCTGAAACCCATTGAGGATGGGCACACTATTTCTTTTGACTAGACCATTGACATATTTCAATGATGTATTCATCCTCCCAATTCGTAGGTTGGAAGACTGAACCACAGACATAGGATACTATTTCATTGTTTCTTGAAAGAGTGGGAACCATGTTTTTATGTATATTTATTTCTAGTGTATCACTTCATATTCTTATATGGACTAGGTTTGAGTGATTTCAGGTCCCTTACCCCTATATGGTATCAGGTTGTCTACACCATGGAAATTGCAATACTCCTTCCATGCTTGTTCTACCAGGCCAGTTTGAACTAAATTAAGCCAATTCACCACTACATCCTTGATTTTAACAATCATGTCACCCTGTGTCTAAGGCCGGATAGGATTGGGTTGATAGCCTTTGTGTCCATGGTTGTAGTGGTACATGGTTCTCCTGATAAATATTCCACCACCACCCATGATGGAACCAGCATCCCCTCTGGGTCTGATTACTCAGATAAATTTCCTCCTCCCAATTATCCTCTAACTTTATATGATGAAGTGTATTTGGAATATTCCCCTACCACAATTGTAGAAGGCTTTCTACCACCATCTATCATTTGATACTGGTGGATATCAGTACCGAGGAAGACTCGATACCAACACGGATCACTGCATCTATGCATTTAGAAGATCAATAATAGTATGTGTATCTCTTGAAGTAGAATCATCATTTATTTTCATTGAGATATGATGACATGACATGACTATATTATCAGGTAGTCGTCTACCACCTAGGTCTACCAAAAAGTCCTCACAGGTTCAACCAACCTCCCAAGAAAATTCACCCTTATCATGGTAATATTGTTGAGGCTGAAGTAGAAAGGATCATCAAATCCAACATAATCAAAATAGTCTAGTACTCTATATGGTTTTACGGCATCATTCATATCAAGAAGAAGGGTGGATAGATTAGAGTGTGCATCAATGTCTGGATTCTCAAATGTTATTGTATAAAAGATGGTTTTGCACTTCATAGGACATAGTTATTGATCGATGGCACTGCTGGGTTCCAATCTCTCTCCTCATGGATGGGTAATCCAGATATAATTAGAACGGAATGGGCCTTGAGGATGATGATTACACAAACCTCATAAAACTGTAAGGTATATTTTGTTACCAACTGATTCCTTTTGGTCTAAAGAATACAAAATCCACCAATAAGAATGTTATTTACCACATATTCATATTAATCCATGGGACCTTGGTGGAATGCTACGGGCATTATCTAGTGGTCAAATACCACCAGTATTAAGACCATTTCAGATATACAGAGATATTGTTCAGATTCCTCCGTACATTTCATCTAATAATGAACAACTTGAAGTGATACTTTGAGGATTCTGATAGGATTTTCCTCAAAATTCATGTATGATAAATAGGCATCAATATTGATCTAGAGAATATCAATCCCATAAGTTAGATGCCACCTATGAGAAATCAACAGGATATCTATGGATTCCTAGTCCACTTAGCCTACATTCTCCAATTTATCACAAAAAATTTTGTAATGTGTAATCCCTTTTCTTGACTCATGATGAATGGTGATGATTATTAGTGTGACGAAGACAACAAGACTTCCTTTGAGGAGACTATGCAGTATCTACTATAGCCTATGTTTTTGATGCCATCGGTCTCTGGAAATTTTTTGGCCCTTTATTTTACATATATATAATGATCCATCAGGTCCCATCTCACAAAAAAAATGAAGGGATAGATAATAGTTTGTACTAATTCAGCCTCATTCTACTCAAAATCAAAACCAGATATTTATCTATTGATAAGATCTTCCACGCACTAGTTCTTGCAGTCCAAATGCTGTTGAATTACATGATACATCATGAGATATAGATGTTTTTCCATGTGAAACTCTTAAATTACATTCTGAACTGCCCAAGATTTAAATGTTGTTTATCTAGTTGTGTAGTGATCCTTCAGTAGTTCGACATCATGTTCATTCTATAGAAAGCTATCATGGGTCAAGTGCCACTTGAAAAACATGTTACACATATATCCCCATAATAGCAGTCTCTTTATTGTGTCTTCCTAGATGAGGTCATACTCACAGTAGATCAAGATATTCCATGCTGGTAGTCTCACTTTTTGGGTGCTTCATGGAGCCCATTGGAAGAAGTATCAACAATACCAGACTCAATGGAGCAGGCATGAGTATCTTCTTCATCACACCAACACAAGCTATCTTTCCCTTTTGGTTCTTATTATCCAAAGGATTCCCCAAAATTGATATGAATTATAAGGATATTATCACTAGTCACAATATTTCCCTCTAGATGGATGTTACACAAATAGATGTGAAGGGGGGCCCTATTCTATCTATCTTGAGGATTAGAAATGACTATTTCGTTAAGAATCTGGAGCTTATTCCCTGGTTAGAATGCTCAAACCTACTATTAGACTAGTTATATTCTTGTATTGAGGCTATTATAGTTCTTGGTCATAAAATTATATAGGTTATTCCTTGGTAATATTTTAAAAAACTTTTAGAAACCTTACTGGGATGATTTGATCATCCATGGGGTGCAACAAAAGGTCATCGCTCTTGTCACCCAGGAAAATTATGGTGGATGGTTGGTAGGACATATTACCACTGGTGATTATACATCGATACCTCTAGGTTCCCAACCATAGTATAAGAGATCTCTATTTGGAAAAATACCTTTTGTGAGTACTTCCAACATGAAAATATTCTAACAGACATAGCCAAACGTGAGAGAATCTGTCACCGTGAAGTGTAATTCGCCTTCCATAGTTTCCCCATCATTGAATAGATCCGAGAAAAACATTATATTGAAGTTGTTATCCTCCATTCCATTTATGTAGATTAGATCTCCCGAGTTATTTAGGAGTACCATGAATGTTTTTATAGAGCTCATCAGGAAGCGGTGAAAATCTCTCAATAGATATGAAGGTTGGGCTACTTCTGGGAAACCACATTGTGTGATTGTATCTTGTAAGCTAAGAGGTTTCACATGTGTTAGATCCATTCCAATTTTGGGAATAAAACAGCAGGTCATCTCCATACTACCAAATACTCTAGGTCCTTCACAGTCTGTGGACTCAATGTCATTGGACCATATCAACCAGCAATAGATCACTAGGGCTAGTTCATTATGACCACCATAGATTTCTTCCACAAGTGGGAAGAAGAGAATCCATTCAAGGGATTCAAGGCCCATTATATTGTTGAATTCATGAGATCCAGCATCATCCACTGATTCATTGTCCACCACACTATCATCACCAATAACAAATCATACTTTAGAGAAGCTGAGTAGAAGAAATTGTATGCCAAGAATATTATCTTGTCTAACCACACTTATTGTTACCATATGTGAGCAAATGGATAGATTTAGGTGTTTAACAAAACCATATATAACATTTTCCAAAATATGGAAGGTCAGAATAAGAAAACCTTTACAGATAAGCACCCCAAATATCTATGGTCTTATAGAATGATGACTCATAATTCAACCCAACTGAACCAATATTCCCTATTATATGGAATAGAGGATTCCTTAACCATCAAGATTTAGTTATCATAAATCTATACCAATGTTTATGATCAGAATACATCAGATAGGGTAGAAAAAAGTCTATCTAGATGAGTTATAAGCTCTCGAAGTGAATAGGATTCAGGCATTGCACAATTTGGAGAGGTAGCAATACAAGATTAACAGAACATTTAATAAGAATGTTTTTCTACCCTTATTCATTCAAAGTGACACAGTTATGGAACTAATAATCCTAATGATACTTGGCCATAAAACACCAATATTGGTGCCAAATGGAATGGAACCTATATCATTCACATTTTTTACCCCAATGATGAACATTCTTTTTTCACTTTGGATAGATTGAATATTACTCCATCCACCACAGCCAAGTTCCTCAAGAAATACGTTGCACGAGGGAATCCTTATCACGTTCATCTTGCATGACATTAGACTTCATGATACCAAAAATCGTTCTTGACGTTAAACTAAACAATTTTCATCATCCTTCATGATTATAATTAGTATGGTATCTCCATATGGAATGATCTCCACGTCCTTAATCTATGATATCTTATGTCACAGATGACATTAAATTGAAATCCCCATTTTGTTTTTGTTCATTCTACATGATGTTAAATTATCCATCCATCCTTATCACATGATGTTAAACTGAATGGAATCTAAAAAACAATGTATTTCTTAATTATCATCCATTGGAGATACATAGGAACACATGTACATTTTACCATTAGGTCCAACCCCATGATTTCCCATATTCGGTCTTATGAACTATATTATCTCCTATGAGAATGTTTTTTGGTATACAATTGTTCCTCATTCATGTTGGGTATGCAATAGATGCACAATGTGCCTACCTTTGTATCCCATTATTATTTACTGCATGAAGTTAAACTGAATGAAATATCATGAACTATGTATGGATAGATTTATTTCCTCACATGATATGTAGGAACACACAATTTTTCCCCCTTGGGCCTATCCCCAGGTATCGTAAATCCATTCATCTTTCTAGCCTTTTGTAATGATTATCCAGGGATCACATGATGTGGTGTTATAACTCCTTGGGTTATTGTTCACATAGGGTTTAAAACTTCCATGTCTTATATCCTCATTAGGGATCCTCCCCTTTACCAATTCATCTTTACAGCATGTTGTTAAACTATAAAAAATTTCATGAACTATGAATGGATTCATTACAATACTTATGGGATAATTATGAACTCTTAGACAATTCATCTTTAGGTTCATCCCTATCTTCCTAAACTATTCTAGTCACCTGTTGGACTTATCTTATGGTCTGAGTTCTGTTATATTAAACTAATACCACTTCTATAACACAAGATGTTAAAATTCACTTTCCTGCATACATGTTGTTAAAATGGAATGAATTTATAGTCTTTTCTGCATGACTGTGAAAAGAAACTGCACCTTTATCCCCCTTGATTTTAAACTATTCCTTCTACAACATAACCACATGATGTTAAACTTCCCTCCATATCATTAACTGCATGTATCTTGATTTATACCCTCATATGATACATAAGAACTCCCAAACATTATTATTTTTGGTCTAGCCATAGGTTCATCAATTCTTTCTCCTAGACCCCTAGCTTGAGTTTTCTGTTGGTATTTTGAATGGTGTAGTGTGGAATTCATCAGGCCTCATTCACATTGGGTTATTTTATCATTACATCCACACACCCTTTTTGGAAAACTCTCAAAAAAGTATCCTTACCACATGACATTAATCAGCATTTAATTCAATAAGTATGGGTGGATTGATTCAAATCCTTATGGAATATGTTGGAATGCGAAAACATTTTGTCTTCAGATCCATTTTTGGGTTTATCAACCCACTTTTCCTGTTTCCTCCACTCATTTTTTCAAGGCATTTTACATAATTGGATCCCTAAATCCTTTTATGCCTCATCGATATGCTCTAATGTTCTATTTTGTAGGTCATAGAGCATTGGATTCTATATGAAAATTCATTCATTCAATTTTTATGATTCAAGTGTGCCTTTATTTGGATCATCAACATATTTATAAACTGATGGTCCACAAACCGTTTGGATTTTATGCTTTATAGCACACCCAACATCCTGGGAGAACATCCCAGATGATTCCAAACTAAATTTTTAGATAAGTTCCACATTTCGAATTTGGTTAGTGGTCGACCCTAACGTGTTTGTTCCCATCCCAAGCCACAAAATATGGATATTGTGTCTCTAACATGGTCAACAATTATCCTCCATCGTTACACCATCTTCATTGTGTCCCAAATATCAGACATCGTGAATCACATCCCTCTTCACATCCTCATGTGTAGACCGAATTTCAATACACTCAACTCAGTTTTATCTCTCCATGCACCTTTGTGCATTGAGTGGGAAGAGTAGTTTCATTGGGATATTCTTGACTTCGTACCTCCATCCCCCCTATCATGTCCTTCGATATTCAAAATGATAATTTCCACCCAATTTTCCCCACCGAGCATGGCTCACGTGAGCTTAGGGGTCTTGGTGTGCTTTTTACCAGTATGGAAAAAGTGTACCACCTTATTGTTCGAACTCTACGACATTAAAATTGGATGTGACATCTAAGGTTACAGGCATCATGGACACAAACCTTATGCATGTTCCCTTAGGAGTTTTTAGTATGGTGTGAACATTGTTGGTCCTAGTTAACATCATATATCTTTATGGGACATCACTATAGATTTCCATATTGAAATCCTCAAATTAGGTATGAAATCTATGACCATAAACTAAGACCCCCAACATCATTATCGTATGACATTAAACTATTCCTTTTTCATCTATGCAGTATGATGATAAAGTACCCACTAATATGATGTCTTCAACCATTAAGACATTTCTATTTTGGTATTGGCTATCTGTCATGCCATCTTTAAGAACTATTTATGGATTTATACTCTCCTTAGTGAGATATGTAGTTGCACCCAAACATTTTTTACTCTGGTATAGCCATAGAATCAAAAACCTTGTATCCCATTTCTTATCATGGGTTCAGTCATATGTATGTGGTGTGGTATGTTGTATTCTTAGTCCCCGTGTAATGTTGGGTTTCTAGTAAACCATACAATGTAGATCCCTTAATATCCCTCAATGTATTGATCCTTAATGTGCGATGTTAAACTATACAGGTATTTCTCACACACATGACATTAAACTTGGAACATCATGGTCGAAAATATATGACCTTAAAATAAGATTTTCAGTGTCCAAGTTCACGTGATCTTAAGTTGTGAAAGAAGCATGATTTTACCATTTTATAGGTTATATACACTTTTAGAGTTGGATATTTTCCATGACTTCCATCGAGAGCTTTGCACGTCTTGATTCTATCCCACACAAAAAATGTAGAAACCCCTTGACCTTTCCACTATTGTCCGACCACCAACCAGCTTTTTCTTTTTAGTCTCTTTAAATAGGTTCTTTCGTAAGAATGAGGTGGGTTGATACCTCCTTGTTCCTCATTCGTGCTAAACATGCAATAGCTGCACCGTATACCTCCCATGGGACCACTCCTTGCCACCGTCCTTACAGCAGGATGTTAAACTGGGCAGGTACGTTTAAGCTATACACATCCCCTTTATTTTGGTCTTTATTATCTTTTACATAAAAAATGACCCCCAAATGGTATGGATTATTTGTTTGATAGTTCATATAGAATCTATGGCCAAGGTCCTAGATGATCCGAAATGATATTTTTAGACATGTTCCATGTATCAAATATCTTTAGTGGTCGACCATCACATGTCCATTCACAACTCAGTCTACACGATATGCATACTATGTCTAAAAAATGTTAGCAGGTGTCCTGTTTCATTACACCACCCCCATTGCATCCCAAACACTAGATGATTTGATTCACATTTTCATGTCCTTCTATTCTAATGGGTTTCCAACACCCCTAGTGTTTTCCCTCAATTCATTTGCGCATGTTGAGTAAGGAATTTTTATCTAGTTGAGATTTTACCACCGGAAATTTCATTCTCACTTTGGAACGCTCAAATGTGATGGGGAAATCGTAGTATCACTGATTGTTTCATACATAGAGTGTGGAGCACATAGGATTTAGACTTTTGTTAAGTTCATACCCACATGGAATGTCATGCAACATCGTGGTCCTAGTTTCCTGAGTACAATCTAAGATCTCTATCATTAAACATTATGAAAAACCATTGTATCATTACCGTACAACATTAAATTTCATAGTTCCTTCCTATCATATGATCATAATAGACAACATCATCATCCTATCCAAATGACAAAAAACAACACAACATTATTGTTTTCTCACTTGAGAGGGAATCAATTAGGGAACTGGTAATTTGTAGTGGTCATATCACTTTTGAAGGACTATATAGGTCTTGATTCCCGCAGTGACACTCTGGATTTCCATCATTGGCAGGTATCTCCAAAAAAATCACAAACAACAAAATAAGAAAAAAAATATTTCCAATAAATCTTCCCTATATGTATGAGTTTGAGGTGCATGACAGAACAATCCCATAACTATATGTGTATTTATTCCTACCCTTGTTGGATACCTAGAGAAATTCATTCATCATTCCTTTGGGTCCATCCATAGAATGGTAAACTCCCTACTTTTCCCTTTCATGCCTCCTCTCCTATTTTGATGAGTTGTGGCATGGTATGAATATTTCCCATCCACATTAATGCTAGGTTATGTACATAACCACAAATTTCACTATTGGGGTTCCCATGTCCCAGCCATATAAAAGTAAACTACATATAAATAATCTTCCTTACTGCATGATGTTAATCTTCACGACAATCTGTAAGAAAGTGTGGCTCCATTTCTCTCCTTACGAGATACGTAGTGATACCCATACACTTTGTTAGTGGACCCATCCATAAACTATATGGCCTAAATTCGATGACCACTATCCTATATCCCTATTTTCCCATCCCTATTTCCTTAAAATAAGATCCAATATCCTCATGGTTTGATAGTAAACTACAATTCTACCCAAAACATGTTTGGGATGTCCCATGATAAGTATGGGATGCTCAGTCTTCCTCCCTGGAGGGTATTTCCCCCAATAGTGTTGGTGTCTCAACACACTATGCTTCATGATCTATGTATGATTTATTCCCATCCTTAAGAGATATACAGTGATACATGAATATTTTTCCTCATTCCCAACAACAAATTAACTAACCATAGGGGCCATTCATCCTCCACAATAGTCCAATATTTATTAACATAATCTAAGAGAATCACATGAATGAGTGATGTGATTATTTATTATGGGACCCTATATCCTTCATACATGTAATGTTCTTTCCCTTACCACATAACACAGGTTCATTTCACGTCTACTCCTCGGTGTTTTTATGGTGTTCTTGAATCTACTAGATCATTCACGATGGGGTTATCTCCTTCATTCCATGAGAACATTCTAAGAATATACAACATAGTCCATGTGACATGAATCTAAATTTTTGGACATTTTCTAGAAAGTATGACCATTAACCTATGTGCAATGTCTTCGTTATATGATGTCAAACTATACCATGCATCTTCATCCTTGTCATATGATTCTAAACAATGTGTGTATCATCCTCATTAGAATGATGTAAAAAACAAGATACTATAGGTCCTTACCATAGAGGCCATTTATTGAATTGGGTTTGATGGAAAATAAAACTCATACGTTCACACCAATGTGCTTTGCTCATTGTAGTGTAATATCAAGAGTTCTATAATCCTTTCAAAAATCTGATAATTCCATCTCCACACTGTGTGTGACCTTTATTTAGATAATTATCCACTTTCTCTATTGAAGGATCCCCCCTAGCGACCTAGTATAATGCCACATTCTCTCACATACCATCTTGGAACCAGGTATCATAGACTTTTTGTCTTCTCTACCACATTTTATCAACTAGATAATGATGGAACATTGTTTGAATACGAAGACCATCTACCCCTCTGGAAAATCTAAAGAACAACCTGGTGCAAAGTGACCCAATTCGACCCAGCCATTCTACCTATGAAAGACTAAGGAAGCATTTGGTTCCCTTACATTCCTTACACCATGTCATATAAATCACCGGGGTTTCACTAGGAACATCAACGTCTAGCAATTTTGGATCTATAGGTATATATTCAAGATAGATGAACATATGTTCAACAAGAGGGTCTTCCTCTGATATCCTTTTTATGGGACTGGGCTCTATAATACATGGGAGACCATTATCACTCAATTATTCTTCAGCAAATTTACCTCTTATAGCTTCATGATACTATCTAATAATGGTATCAATTGTGAACACCAGCTCCCACTCACTGGGTGGCATGTCCAGATCAATTAGAATGGTTGGTTCTTAAAAGGTATGTTCAATAACCATCATATCCCCCAAAGATGTCTCATAATCAAGAGTTTAATAGGATTATATTCATGTCATTAGTGCATAGAGAATGGGTGCCTGGGTCTATTGGATCCCTACACAACAGGTATGTGTATATAAAAAATGATGATGGCTTATGAGGGCTAAGTGCAGCCAAATCAAGTGCATCAGTTACCATAGGATCTATCACCATGGGATATCCGTTAAATATTATTAATTCAATGATTCGTGTAGGTTACTAATGGAAATATGGGATAGACTTGGATTATAAGGTTTTCATTTTATCCTCTCATGATAGTTCACCTATGGCCACTTCTGAAATTACTGGTATGCCACCTTGTTCAGCTCTAGAAATGGATTTAAGGAGACAACTTTCTACATCTGTCAAAATATTTTCTCCCCAAGACATTGAAGCCTCTTAATCATCACTTCTAGAACGTTCCTAATCAGGGTATAGTTTCAATAGTGGTTTAAAGTTATGAAAAGATGTGGGAAGAAGAGTGATAGGAGATAAAAATGACCTCAATGTGTTCATAAAGTTCCTTATTAGAGTTTGTGATATCGCCACTCCCATGTGGGATCCTATAGTGGGCCACTATCCCCTACGATCCTTATCCTCAAGTATTTTCATCCTTAGCCTCCTCTTATTCCCCTTACACTTTCTGCCCCCCTCCCCCCTCATCTACATCATCTTCTCCATCTTCATTGTCATCCCATGGTGGAATTTCATCATGGGAATTCTATTGAATGAGAATTACATAGCCCCTGAGATGTGGTTATTCAGACCACCTCTATTGGCATGTATAGAAATCCATGGACATCATCTACTTGTGTTAGAGATTAAAATTATCCATTTCAACCACATGGATCACCCAAATTTTGGAGTATCATTCCTATTACAAAACAATTTTGCTACAGCTCATTATATAGAGACCCAAAGCCTGACTTACATGGACATTACATTACTTTTGCGGAATAATTAGTACATAAAAAAACAGACACACAAGGACAATAATAGTTTGGTGTCTTTGGAAACTTGGAACATAATCTTTTTATCATGGTGAAAGATCTTCAACATCTCCCATAAAGATCTTCCCCCTTTTTTCATACCTAAAACCATTCTTTATATCCTAGGGAAGAGAAAACATAAAAATGGTGATCTCAAATGCTCAGTAAGGGTAAGCATGGAGAAAATAAAACAAACCATATACATTTGAACATAAAAACATGAACATAATGTTTAAACATAAAAATCTTGAGCAATGTCATAAAACATGGCAGTAAGGAAGGCATAGATCAAAATAGAACATCAATCATGATAAATAGCATGTAAACAATACTTGTAATTGTGGGAAAACATTAATCACATGATACGATTTCAATAGTAGCCAAGGCATTGCTGCCAAGACCATCTTAGTAAATAAAGTCTCTTTTTGAATCGAGTTCACTCCTTGTTCCAGTCCTGTATTACTGAATCGGATTAACTTACCGTTCCAGCCATGTCTATCTCATGAGATATAAATCTTTACCCAATTCATTGGAGGGAGATATAGGTCCCACCCATCTCATAATGAAATCATTCTTAGTTGTGACACAAAATAAACTTAAAACATTCATCATGACCCAAAGAATAAAATGGGTTTCATAAACATCATCCCATCATCACATAATCCATATAAAAGAAATGGATATTTCATCATAAGAAAAGTGAAGCTATTTAAATCATATAGACATTATACTTGAAACATACACATATGAAATAATTTCATCTTAAATGTAAAATGGTTTTGATAAAACACTTAAAATGAGTTCTTGAGGAAAATATCCTTTCTTCTTCACAATCATTTTCTTTTCACAAAATGGAATTTAATATTAAAAGAAAAGAATTTTGTTGAAAATAATCATAAAATCTTGTATAGGAAGATTCATTTAAATGAGGCATTATGAAACCGTAAAAATCCGTTCATGCCGTATAAGTTAAAAATAACATTTTCCTCGTACTTTTGTCGGAAATGTCAAAAAGTACCTTGTAGGGTAATAAAAAGAAATATTCCTTCCATACCATGGGGAAAAGTCAAAATGGTTAAAAAGGACTTTAAACATACATGAGAACAATTTTATAAAACATGTTTGTGGATGATAACAATAAACCCAGTAAATACTTAAGAATAAGCAATCTCGGATAAAAATGAGATTTGCAAAATTATCCCTTACCTTAGGTCCGATATGCTTCATACATATCCGAACCTACTGTATAATGATTTAAATAATGTCATTGACTTATTACAGAATCATATTCATTGTTATGATATCATATATGGTTCACTTATGACTTTATATTACCCATTCAATTGTAAGTTCCATGTTAAAGCAGCGTTTTGGGTTAAATCGTTTTATTTATCGTACATGTTTGGACTAGTTGTTCTGGATATTATTACTTATATCCTGATTTACATAATTCCAGAATGTAAAACATGATTTATATGTAATATATATTCAGCATATACATATATATATATATATATATGATATATCGATAAATGGAATGAAATACACCGTTCATGGAGACGGTATATCGTACGTACGCATGAACGATGTTTTTGTTTCCTTATTGAATTGAATGGAATTAAGTAGATGAAATGAATATATATATAGATAAATATAGTATCATTATTATGTCATATATTTCATGATTAATTATTATATAAACTTTATAATCATTAATGAATGGCTAACATGGAGAATGAATCTCATCGCGTCGTGGAGACGGTAGTCTGTATGTACGCACGAGCGATGATATCATTCCAATGATCGTGGAATTGTATTGAAGTCTGTGTATAATATTTCAGAATCAATATAAATTTACAATAATCATATATAGTTATTTATTTACACCATTATACCCATCCAAGTAAGGTGGTGGTCGAAAACAGATTACACCACGGCGTGGAGACGGTATTCCGTATGTACACACACGCGGTGATTTTGTTTTCTGTAGGATGGATAGATGGTGAAATATGGATGTTTCATACATATAATAACATATCAGTATTTGAGTGACATGGATGTTATTACTTCATATTGAAACAACTAAAGAAGAAAAATTATAAGAAGAAATAAAGTTGAAAGAATCGGTAACAGACATTACCTCTTCTTTTAAGCGCCTCTTCTTAACCTCCTCTTAGGGAACTAAAGATGGTATTTTAAGAAGAGAAGAACCTATAGGATGTTTCTAGGGAAGTGGAGAATATAAATTTTCAGGGGTTGGCTGAGAATCAAAGCTCAAAATGGTGTGAAGAGAAGAGGGAAGGGGTGCCCTTTTATAAGGGAGGAGAGGGGCACCTTTGGAAAAACTAAAAATATTATTTTATTATAAAGTCATATTAGGTTTTTAATAGATCCAAATTGATTTATTTCGAATCTAAGGTGGTTATGGGTAGAAATTATCTCATCCAATAGAATTTAGACAAGTTTAGGTCTCTATTTTAAACGTATCATTTAGATTTAACTTTAAGTTAAATAATATTACTTTTACTGTGTCTTCTTGATTTCTTACACTATAAGGTTAATAAACCTACTATAACAAGCCAAACGAACCCAAAGTTGTTTATTATTAATATATATTACCGTATCTAGGTCAATTGGCTGAACCTTAGATTTTTGGGAATAAAATAACTATTAATAATATAATATTTTTAAAAAAACTATTTCATGTAAATTTTGACACTATTTGGTAATTGATTTTTGTGAAAATTATAACAGAATGATTAGTTCGAAAAAATTTAATTAAATCAATAATAACATGTCATATTAACCAATAAAATTATTTTAATTCATAAAAAGTTTCAAATTACATTTATTTGGTTATTTATAATATCAATTATTTTAATATTTCATTATATAGGTAATTAATGCATCATCATTGTGTCATAAATAACTTACATTATTTAATGTCTAAAAATTATAAATAAAATACCATTAAGTAGGAAAACTTTTTAGCTTTCTAATTAATATTTATAGTCGAATTTATCTTATGTATACACATATATTAAAAATTAATTAGTTATTAAACATTGATATTAACTATTTTAACCCTTCTTTAAATAAATTTATAATAAATGTCCTAATCTAATTCAAGTTGACCTAAATGGTCATATATTATTCCTATGGTTGTTTTTGGTTTAATTATACTTATCCAATATAATTAGGACATGTGTTAGGTTAATATTAATATCATTTGTACCCTTAATTACACTATTTACTTTTAATCGTAGTAAATAAAAGAAAAAAGTTACTATTCACCAAAAATTATTTTCATCTCATTGAACCACATTTTAGTCCTTGATATTAACCGTGTCTCTCGTATTTTCGAAATTCAATTCACAGAAGTGGTAAAATTTCATTTAAATGAAAAAGTCAGTTTTTTTAACTACCATTAAGTGGTTTCACTATTCATCGAAAATTGAAGTTTTTCAGAAAAATACCAAAAATTCATCCTAATCATTATTTGATATTCCAAATTAAAAATTGATGTCTATTTTTCCAAATTCAAAACATAGAAGTGGAATTAATTAATTTTAAAATTAATTTCTGTTATCAAAACAAATAGCGTGTTTTTAAGAAACAAAAACAATAAAAAAATTGATACTTGTTTATATCAAATTTCAGAGTGAAACTAATTCCAATGAACAACATTGGATCAAATGGTAAAACTATATTCTAATTATACTTTTAAACCAATTTAAATGATAATCTAACCATATAAATTATTGCGATGAAAAAAGTTGTTTTTAATTAAAATATAGCGTGTTTTTACTATTTATTAAAATATGAAAGTTATCAGAATAATATGTAAAATTTATCCCAAGTAAATTTTTATATCCTGATTCCAAAGAAGAATTTTATTTTCTCAAACTGAACTTATAGGCATGTCAAAAACAATATTTAAGGTGGGTGTGCCATCAAAAGGCGGGAAAACTGCAATTTTTTAAAAATACATATTTTACACCAAAAAATTATTTTGTTCTAATACCATATTCTAGAAAATGTGTAAGATGAATAATAATGTTATAAAATTCAAAATTTAGTTAATACTATTCATAACGACTAGTCCATAATAATATTATAACAATATATCGTTATTTAGTGAATCCCGGTACTGCGTACTACACACGCTATCGAGTAAGGTCGTGATTGCGTGTAATGCAAGACAAGTTAGGGTTGCATGTTGTGGAAGACTGCTCCGTTTTTCCGTATAATAGAATCCAACCATATTTCATTTATACATTAAATATATATATATATACACTTAATGTTGCGTAGAATAACTACTATCGAAATTGTGTGTAACATGATCCAAAAATAGTGTTGCATATACAGAAAGCTAATACGGTGTTGAGTATAGTGCAAGGTACTCTTGGTGTAGAATACAACACAAGACATCAATGAAATTAAAAAAAATAATTCTCATAAAATCTCGGGTTGTTACACATTAGTTGTCATTGATTTTCGTAGTGTTGTCCAAGAAGATCATGTGTATGGAAAAATTGCCTCAGAATCCAGAAGTCGGTGATATATCAGTTGCTTTCTAAGATATTTGATATCTAATATGCATGGTCACATATAGTACCACCCCTTTTAAGAAGGTAGATTCACTACCACACCTCTTTACACTCCTACCATCGATGTTCCTACTTGTGTCACCCTTGATGCTTGACTTACATCTAGCATTTCTTCTCTATTAACATCACACATACTCTCTCATGATCAAGAATCAACACTTACTACCTTGAATTATTGGATGTACATTTTATATATTGCTTCCGGATTTGTTGCCACCCATAGATCATCATATTTTGTTGATAAGACAACATCAAATTTGGTGGGGGGGAGGTGATTATTTCTCTAATGCCGACAGTTTTGAACATGAGCCACAACTGAAGAAGGATACATGGATTCTGATCTTAAAAAAATACTTTATATAATTTATTTGGCATCTTTTTAATTCACCCAAACTAACTGGAAAGCTGTGAATGCACATAGGGTTTATAGAAGCTCTTCCTATTGACTCGGGCCACCAGTACACCACCCCTGATACATACCTAATACTCTCTCTTCTCTAACAGACATCACAATCCATCCACAATATGGCCATTTGGGGGATTGAATGGGAAAATTTTTATGTTCCTGTGATTGTTGATATAGACCATGGTATCTTCCTCATTATGCATAAGAAAATAGACCCCACTAATGTTTAGTGGAGTTGGTGATACAACGTCGCTTCGAGGCTGGGTGGTGTTATGTGAAATCATACCCACCATAGTAATCTACAACTCAACCATGAAGAATTTGAAACATTCCATATATTCTCCCTGGAATACATCCTCTTGAAATTCACCCTTGGATGTTGTACAACATCTTTAATACAAGTACCCCTAGATTGAACATGTGGTGGGCTATCATGATTCTATCCATCACTAGAATTCCAGAATGACCTCCCATCGTGATACATCTCACTGGACATATCCATCCTCTAAGGAAGGCAGTAAATAAACTATTGTACCATACATTTAGGTCCCAAAAATCATTCACATAGAACCCCCAGGACTGGTATTCACCTGCCTCTAGGACCACTCTATATTACCCAACCTTACCACTCTGTGAAATATTTGGACACTATTTTCCTCACCTGGGAATACTCATATTCCTATCCCTCTAGAGTAATATACATAACCATTCTATATATGAGATTTAATTCAGGATGTTCTTATTTCCTAGAATCTCCTTTTCAAAATCATGAAAATTTCATGTTAGAATAACAGTTATGTCCAATAACCCCTGATGTTCTCTGATGGAAATAACTCTTCATACTAGAACCCTTAAAATGGTATTCCTCTGATGAAATGGATGCCCCTAATATGATGTTGATCTCTACATGGTATAGATGGAATGTATTAGTTTTACCAAACGACATGTCGAATTGCTTCGACGACTGGTCCTATTGGCAGTAGAAGTGAAATTATGATGTCCACACAACTTTTAATAACCTGATTTATCGAAGCACTACACTAAACTCCCCATGTGATTAGCATACCTAGTATGCCCATTCCCACTCATTGGTAAACTTTACCAAGACCTAAAGTTCCATTCCTCCATCCACCCCTTGTATTTAACTGTGATACTACTCTTGAATGTTCTTGCATAAGGGGTGGGAATGTCCACCACAACTAGTTCACCCTATTATCTACCCTAGTAATCAGGTTCAGGATGTAAACATCCATATCCTGAGTCTCCCTAACTAGGTAACCGATGATTTTGATGTTGAACCAATAATGCTTATCTTCACACGTCACCCATGACTATTGCATGATAGTATTGGAACTCAGAATCAACACCTACTCAATAATGAAAATGTTCCAGAGTAGGAGGCTATTGCTCATGACATAGTCCTTCTGAGCCTATGTCAGAATTCCTAAGACCATCATATCATCAAATAGTAGTCTTTTTACATCAATAATATGTGTGTTTTGACCATATCAGCCCTATGTGCTGCTTTAGTGGCCTCCCTTTTTGGATTAGTATATTCAATTACCATCTCATCGAAGATGCACATACATAATGGGGTTAGTGTGAATGATTGAGGGTTGGTGCCCAAAAAATATAGTTGCATGAAATATTGGATGGGGGCTTCTGAAAACCCCAATCAAGTAAACTACATACAAGATCCTAAATGCATGTACAAGATCTGATAGCCATCTAAAAGGTAGAATATGGTCTTTTATATTCTATGCAGAAATGGTCAACAAACATGCCTGAGAGAAAATAGTCTATCATAAAAAAAACCATGGTATAGTGACTTGGGCCCCCCATGTATTTATAGGCTCAAGGCTAGTCTTCCATGTTTTTGTGAGGTTTCAAGCACAACAGTTCTACCATTTTTTACTCACCACAAATAATGAATTGTTCTCATCAGTGTTTCCTTCAAAACACATCCTTTTGTTCTCCTTTCAACTCAAATTATGAGGGGTGGGTCTGTTGGTGTTGAATTTTACATGAGGCTACATGTTGACATATTTAATGAACCCAAAGGAATAATTTGACTTGGTTGATGATCTCAAAGATCCCAAAAGAGCTTCACATAAGAGTTGCAGAAGACACTTAAGAAAAAAATCTCCGTGCAATCCCCTTGTTCACCCAATGATATATCAACATGTTTCTTGCACACTGTTCTCCTAAGAAATATCCAATTTAGAAGTGTGAGTGACATCCAGCCAGTGTGAATGAAATACATCTTAACATAATCCACTTAAACACCCAATGTGACATCAAACATCCCCTTTCACACTAGCCTCCTTATGCCCCACCATCGATATTTTCACCAATAAATAGGAGGTCCTCTCCCTTCGATATGACACTCTAGAAGTTAAACTATTTCTCCCATGCATGTATTAAAACCCCATTTAATGGCCTCTTGAATGTCATGGCATCACAGAATAAGATATTCTAGGACAGTTCCAAGATTGTTCATCTTTTGGGTGGGCTGACAAGGGATTGAACCACACCAATTTCTTTTTTCACCAAAGGCTAGGGCATGCATAATTCCCATCTTGCTCGCATGTCTTTCCATTGTACAATACTTCTTTTTCCTCGAACCATCCAAAGTTTTCTCAAGTATCCAATTTTGTGTGTACTCTTTATTCTTACAAGAAAATCCCTAAAATTATGAAAACCCCTTCCTTAGGACACCATGAAATGTCTTTACTCCATGGCACCATGTTTGAGCTCCTCTTATGTGCAACATCCCTATCATGCATGCACTTCCTCAAAAAAATCCTTCTATCAGGTGTGTTGTGGTTTCCTAGTTCCCTATGTGGTCCTCCATCTTGTGTTGCCTTAGCTTTTTCATATTCACATAGGTACACTAGCATCTATTATATCTTCTCATAGCTATGCTAACATGGGAAACACATTCTACCATTCCCCCACGTCATTGTATTCTGGCATTTATTGTGCCTTACAATCCACAAGTGTTGGTTGGTACAACTTATCTATGTATAAGGGGTGAGGAGTGACTCCTCCTCCAATTAGATGTAGGATTTTTAACTACAAAACAACCAAGTCCTCAACCCATTACATTAAACTATATGTTTTGGCTTTCATGATGAGTCTGAGAGGACTAGAGAGTGGATGGGACTGGGAACCATTTTCTTCCCATCTCTCAGTATATCTTCTCTCACACCCCTTGTGTTTTTTCAATGTGTTCATTGGGATGCCGCCATGTATGCTCTAAACCACCTTTTCAAGCTTTTCTCTTGAATTAAATCTCAATCATCTTCCCACTAGGCCCCTAAAAATGAATAAGCCACAAGTTATCTCTCATGGACACACCTTAAATGAATCTATTGTATGTTATGTTGTTACCACATGTTTCTCACACTGATCATGACTCGAAGGTACATAGATTTAGGATCGACCATGAGATCCAATACAGTCTGCCAACCATCATAAGTCCCAACATGACATTGGCTTGTAATCCATGAGTAATCCCCATTACATTCAACCTAGATGACTTTAAAATACGTATATCAAATTATTTTTAATTTGATCAATGTCTTTTATGCTGGGAACATGGAAATCCACCTCGAGGTTAAAAACCATCACTCCCCACAATCCATTTGTCCCAACTATTAATCGTTGATTCCCCCATCCAACAAGATGTTAAACTTCACCCTCTAAAAAATTCGTGCTTTGATCCCTTTCATGTACACAACACACCTTCTTGAGGTTAAATCCCATTAAATGGTATGATGTGGTGCTTCCATTCAAAGATATACCCTCCTGTTATAAAAACATACCTTTTTGGGACACGTCACTCAGATCCATCCTTTTCTGTGTTCTTATCCATATGGAAAACTATCCATTAATAAGCCCCACACATCACCATAGTCATTCAACCAGGAGTACCCCTCTTTTGATGGTATTATAAACATGTTTAATCCCCAGCATTTAACCATTTTGATGTCCATTTTGGGAACCCTTATTCTATTCTCCTTCCAGAACTATGTGGACTTTGATCCCTACTATTTAAATAGGGTGCATAATAATACTCCGTAAGTTTCAAGACCATCACCCACATTCCATCCATTTTTCTATTTTGAGACTTTGTGTCTTGAGATTATCATGACCCAGCCCAGAGTTTCCACATCCATTCTGTTCTTATCCATGCCCTCCATTCTCATGATCCTCCTATATAGGTTCCTTATTACCCCATCCCAATCTAAAAGGAGTTTGATTCCCATCCAAAGGGATATGTTTGAATCCTCTCTATGGTTCATGATCAACACTTTAAACATCTTGTCGATTCCATGTCATTCATTCTATCAATATCTCCCCATCATGCATTATCCATTTGGATTCATACCTGATGTTTCCGTATAGAAATGGGGATGACCTCGTTTGATTATGGTTCAAACATTCCAATCGGTTTCTAACGGGTTTGTTTGTAGAACCGGAAACATCCAATGAGTCTATATCCATTTGGATCTACTTTCTAAAGGTAGGTGCTCATTATTTGTGGACCGATGAGGCTTACGTATTTGCATTGGTTGGGAGGATGGGAGGTCGGACTCATCACACCTTTTTGGGGGGGAATTATTGTCTACTCTGTGACTCTATTTATAGATTTAAGTTATGATTGTGAAGCCTTATTAAATTACCAAGTATGAAAATTATCTTTCCTTTAGATATGAAAATAAATGATTAATGTGTATGAGATTTAGAGAGTCATTTATATGTATTTGAGGTTCTTCATCGATAGAGAATCATTTGTATCTGTTAGAGATTCATAGTCAATGGTATCCTCCAATAAATTATATAGAGATCTCTTGGTAATTATGATAACCATACTGGTTTTAAATCCACTCAGCGGGGCACTTAAAGTTTATTTTCATTCACAAGAAAATGGATTATTTCAAGTTGGGATCGTACCCATAGATGGGCTACCTACGTATCCTTATTTAGAAAAGGAATCAGAACCCAGTAGTTCGAGTAAAGAAGTTTGAGGTTTATGCATGATTGATGGCCATTATGAGTGCATGTTTGATATAACAGACTTAATCAAGATAATTCCAGCCACTACATCATTTGGATGAGAACATATTTTATTGATTGTTTTGTAGGCTCTCTCATTGAATTTAAATAGGGGCCTAACAAATATGTAAAACAAAATTTTAACATGGTTAAGGATTCATGTTGGGTTCACCATTTTTTTGTTTCCCTCTTGAAATGGGGATGGCCTCGTTTGTTTAAGGTTCAAAAATTCCAATCGATTTCTAATGGGTTATTTTGTAGAACCGAAAACATCCAATGATTCTATATTCATGTGGACCTACTTTCCAAAGGTGGGTTCTCATTAGTTATGGACCGATGAGGCTTGAGAATTTGCATTGGTCGAGAGAATGGTAGGTCAGACTCATCACACCGTTTTGGGGGGAATTATTGTGTACTCCGGGACTCTCTTTATAGATTTAAGTTATGTTTGTGAATCCTTATTAAGTTACCATGTATGAAAATGAGCTTTCCTTTAGATCTAATAATCAACGATTAACATGTATGATAATTAGAGAGTATTTTATATGTATTTGAGGTTCTTTATCGATAGAGAATCATCGGTATTTGTTAGAGATTATTAGTCAATGGTATCATTAAATAAATTATATAGATATCTCTTGGTCATTATGATAACCATACTAGTTTTAAAGCCACTCAGTGGGGCACATGAAGTTTATTGTCATTCAGAAGGACATGGATAATTTCAGAGTTGGGATCATACCCACAGATGGGCTACCAACGTATCCTTATTTTGAAAAAGAATCATAACCCATGTAGTTCAAGTAAATAATTATGAGGTTTATGCATGATTGATGGCCCAAAAAAATATGTCATAATTACTTTTATTCTCTAATCCCACGTGAGTAATACTCGGTGTGAGAAACTAGAGGTATCAGCAAAACCGGACAATTGTGTCACGAATGATAAAATTATAATAAATGATGTGGGGATTATGTATGTACAACTGCCCATATAGATGTGGATTGGGACTTAATTCAGGGAAGAAGCTAGGGAACAAGGTCCATAAAAATATATGTGGTTTACTGAGATTTGGATACTTAACTTAGGACTTAATCATGAGGAGGATTCCCAAATTAGAGGGGACTTATGATTGGGTTTTATTCTTGAGAAGGAATCCCTAATTGAAAGTAAATTAAGACGGGGGCTTACTCCTAAGGAGGATGCCTAGGTTAAGGGGACTTGAAACTTGGGACTTATTCCGGAGAAGGAGTCCTATGTTAATGAAAATTATGACTGGGACTTACTCCTAAAAAGGAGGGCCAAATTAGGGAACTTGGGGCTTACTCCTAAGAAGGATGCCTATATGAGGGAACTTGGGGCTTACTCCTAAGAAAGATGCCAAAATTAAGTAACTTGGGGATTACTCCTAAGAAGGATGCCCAAACTATGGAACATGGGGATGACTCCTAAGAAGGTTGCCCAAATTAGGAAAATTGGGGCTTACTCTTAAGAAGGATACCCAAATTAGGGAACTTGGGGCTTACTCCTAAGAATGATGCCCAAATTAGGGTTCGTGGGGTTTACTCCTAAGAAGGATTCCCAAATTAGTGAACTTCGGGCTTACTCCTATGAAGGATTCCAAAATTAAGGAACATGGGGCTTACTCCTAAAAAGGATGCCCAAATTATAGATCTTGGGGATTACTCCTAAGAAGGATGCCCATATTAGGGAATTTTGGGATTACTCCTGAAAAGGTTTCCCAAATAAAGTAACTTGGGGCTTACTCATATGAATGATTCTCAAATTAGAGATCCTCTCATCTTTAAAGGATGAGTTTAAATGAATGAAATCTATAACCTTAGTGACATAAAGATATCTAAATCACTAGGTATTGAGAGATGTTCCACAAAATTCCTTTTAGAAAAGTAATCCAACAAAAGAATAATGCCAAAAATGGATTTGAAGAAGGTTTTGAAGGCTAAATATAGACGATGAGAGGTGGTATTGAAGAAATGAGTTGAATAGGGAGGAGAGGCACCCAAAAATAGGTAGGCAAGCAAGTCTTTTTGGGGCGCACAGGTCTTGGTCGCGCAAGTAAACCTACGCGACACTTGGGTACTTGCACGCCGGTCAACCCATAGGGTAATACATGGGTGAGGCTTGGATCAAGCCATTCGTATTATCCCTAAAGACTTCCAAATGAGAGGCACACAGGTTCTATTGATGGGATAAGGTGGCGCGCAGGTGTGATCATTTCCCTTAATGGTTAGACACTTAGGCGTGCAAGTGTTGGGGAATTTCAACACATTGGCCTTATCCCACCTCCATATATCTTCCATTATAGGTATGAAATTACTTTATAAGTTTTCGGAATACTTCAAGAAGAGACTAGGGTGCCGAGAGCTCAAATCTAACTTTTGGAATTTTTCGTCTCTAAAATGGGGGGTCCACAAGGGGTATTTATATTCTGCTGAATACCATGGGAAAAATCAAATAGGGCACACAGGTTATATGTGCGCCCAATATGTGGCATGCAGGTATACATTTGCGAACATCTTGGGACATGCGCGTCCCCTTCTTAATGAAATCCATGTTCATGCCTTTAATGATTTTTATTGTTTCTTCAAAGGATGAATCACTTTGTGTTTAATGTATTTCCCTTTTCATTCTTTAGACATTGTGATGGAATGCAGTGTCAAAAAAATTCCCCCCTCTGAGTTAGATCCGAAAAGAATGAGTATTTGACTCTGAGGTAAAGGAGAAACCAAGGAAGAATGGCGCGCAAGTTTTGGCACGCAGATGGAGGCGCGCAAGGGTGAGCCGCACAGTCTTCGGCGCGTAGGGCTATGGACTTGCCTATAAATATGCATTCCAATCTCGCACAAAAGCACCCGGATCTCAAACACTTCCACTCCCACCACACAATTTGTCATCGTCGCACAAGTGTCTTGATTTTCCATGGTTCATTGCTTTTTTTCATGTCGCGCTTCTGCAGAGGTATTTTGTCATGCGCGGTGATACTTGCATGCCAAAACTTACACGGCATAGTTACACTTGCGTGCCAACATTGGACTTGTGCGCCTTAATTCCTTTTCCATTTTTACACTTTTATTCACAAATTTTATGAAAAATAAACTTACTTAAGAGTTAATTATTTGACCTTTGTGTAGATTCAAAGGCTCCTATAAGAATCAGAACGGCTGATGAACTGGCTAGCAAGCGGATTGATGACACGATGTCGTTGTTGGTCATGATTACTATGATATCTGTGACAGCTCTCTTCTAGATTTGTCCATGTACATGAAGAGGTATCATCTTATCTTCCCATAGATCATCTACTTGCCTCTATATGGGCATGGTCATCTGCAAGAAGTCAATATTCCAGAGGCAATGAATTATCTCCCACATTCTTGGTTTCATAATTACACAAATTTTGCTTCATCAAATATCTCAATTGGGGGATCATTTGTTAATACTGGAATAGTGGATATGGCCTACATAATGAATCATAGACATTGTTCCCCAGATCTGAAACCTCAAAATCCCGAGCTGCAACCACATTGTTATCCTTCAATCTTCCTAAATTCTCAGATGGATCAATCCAAAGGCTGGAAGAAGAGTTGGGACATCCGTCCAGGAGGAGGTGTAAAGCCAAATTGGATGTGAGAATATTGGGTGTGAAAAAAATGTGTAGAGTTTGTTGAGTATTTGAAAGGAGCTGCAATATACGAAGCCATCTGTGCTGGGAAGACATATGTCTATAGGAATGATGACTTTATAATGGAGCTAATCAACCGATGGAGCCCAGAAACCAATTATTTCCTTCCGAATCATGGAGAGGTTGGAATTTTTTTGTGGTATGTCTACAAGATATCTAGGGATCAAATTGTGTCCGATATGTATGATGAATGCATCCCCCCAAGGCGACTTGGAATAATTCTGAGAAGACTCCGGCATTGGGTCAGGAATTATTGAAAATCTTCTACAAGCTCAAGAATTTTAAGACCACCAAAACTCATTCTAGAATGGATATTCATCCAGAGGAGTGGATGGATATATTTCTTACCAGGAAGAAGGGAGAGTGGCCCAGTTGTACTCGTCCTACTATTTCCCCAGAATAGTGAAGTGGGGTGCTTCTGGCACATTCTGGCAAACTCTAGAAGCAGGAGAATTTGAGATGTGGGGGTACAATGTGGATCAGAGAATCCCAAAAAAGAACCATCTGGATGTCTTCTTAGCCTTTTGGATCAGTGTTTATCTTTTTCTAGGCAGGTATTCGAAAGGAGGCATCAGGCCAGGGACCTTCGTTGTGGCAGCCATGTTTGCTGCGAAGAAAATGGTTGGGTTGGCCTTCCCCATTTTGGCGAAGATTCACAAGATCTTAGCCCATGTCTTTATGGGTAAGTCTCCTTTGAGAATAGTGGGACCCTTCCATGTTTTTTGGGGATGTATCACCACTCATTTTAGGACCTATGTTGTCCAAAATAGAGTACATGTTTCTGGATGTTCTTTCAGGCCATCAGTGCAGGCATTTTCTAGAGTTGCTCCGTTAGCTCTCAACATCTATGATATGAAGGTGAGGCTAAGCAAGTACAATGAATTAAATTTCATTACTTATGGAAACCCACCAACCGGGCAGTTTTTTGATGATGGAATAGCTGGACTAGAACTGAGGTCATAAATGTTGTCTTGCAGAGATGGTGTACTAGCCACCAGGATTGACGGAGAGATTATATGCGAGCCCTATGCTTCATACATATTTTCACGCCAATTCAAGTGTCTGTAGTAGACTACTCTATCCCCTCCTGTGCATTTCAGGTCAGAGCAGCATCTGATGGATGCCCGACAACTATGGTTGCTGACATCTATGGAGAAGACATGGGTAGTGTTTGATCTTCCAGTTAATAAACCAACGAGTAATTTGAATACATTCTATGCTGAGAACTAGATAGCATCATAGCCTGAAGGGGTATTGAATCATCCAGTTTATCAGGTGGGGGAAAAGAAATAACATTAGAGAACGAAGACCTTCATCGGGAAGATGACGCTTTCCCACCAGGAGCTGATTCTCCAGGTTCCTCACCTAGGGATGAATCCCCGGATTCCCAATATGGGGATGATGAGGCACAACATGTGGCAATGCGGCTTCGTTCCCGATATAATCCTCCTGTCAGAATCAAGAGACCCACTCCATCGATTCCTAGTGAGTTACATCATTGAGGAAATTTAATCTTCATTAATTTATAAAGAAATAAGTTTCATTTTCTTATTCTCTATCTATAGTTGTAGGAGATGGGAAGAAGCAGAAGTCTAAGATTGTAGGACCCTCCTCACAGCCTTCTGGTACACACGCTGAATATCTACGACTAGAGTCTGTCCATACATGGTGGAGTTTATATTGTGATGCTGAAACTACCTGGATGGATCTATGCAAGGGGATACACATCCCTGGAATAGGGAATCTTCGGGCCTCCACCAATATCCATTTCGAGGATACCCCCGATGAAGTGCAGGCTTACATTAGAGAGCTAGAGCTGCTCATATATTCCACTGATGATTCCATTCTTGTCACCAAGCGGGTGAAGGAAATGAAATATCATGGAAACACTGAGGGGACTGGTTCTTTCGAAGATGAAGAGTGTCATGATTACGTGGCTCCTGAATATGTAAGTCTCTTTCTTTATTTTCTTTGTAACTTGATTCTAGTTAAAGATTTGTCACTCGATGAAATTACTTTCTTCATTCTGCATCTTGCAAAGAAAGGAACGGATAAGGTTCCTTCACCATTGTATAGCCCTAGTGGTACTGCCATCGGGGCTAATGAGTCTCCTCATGAGCCTGGTGAGGTATCTCCTAGCCAGCAGGCCATGGTGGAGGAGTTAGACATGGATTTTCATTCTCCAATTCCTGTATTTGGAGAAGATGATGTTATTACTCCCAAAAATCCAAAGAAACAAAGACATTGAAGGAAGAAGTTCACAGCTCAATGCTTCATTAGTAGTGGTAAGTCCTTCAGATACTCATGAGTCTTAACCCAAAAGAATATTGCTCAAACTTTATGGGATTGCAGGGGCCTCTTCAATTTCCCCTTTGAAGGAGAGGACTAACCCACCCTTAAGAACGATGGAGGGTGCTGGTGAATAGTTGAAAATTCATGCTGACTTAGCTGCCTCTGAAGAAGGTCCAGCGTCTATTCCCAGTACTGCTCCTGATGCTGCTGTAAGGAGAGAAGAGCTTGCTTCTGGTAATTTAACAATGCTTCATAAAATACTGAATGAAAACATCAACTGACATCTATTCTGTGATACTTTTAGGTTCAACACCTACACCAGATCATTTGGCGGCCACTACAACTGCCTCTGCAATTTTATCTGAAGAAGATGTCCGGGGTCAGAGGCTGCAGTATGAGGGTCGCCAAGAAGATACATCGAATGCTCTCACTAGTGAGACTAACCAGGAATCCGAGATATCATTAGATGAAATGATGAAACATGGCGCATCTTTTGATTAAATTTTAGATCAAGTTAAATTACCCTGTAATTTAGAAGATTATGGACGTGAGTGTTATCCTTCTCCCTGTTAAAAAATAATCCTTATTACATCTCTGATCATGATTAGTTAAAATGTGCAGTTCCATTTGAGCAAGCTACTGAACTGCCAGTTCCTGAAGGGGGTATGGACAAGCCTACTATTGCAGAGACACTAGCTCAAGTGGAGCTGAACCCGGTAGAGCTTCTCGAAACTCATCTTGAAAATCCTGTTGAACCTAGGAAAGACAGGGTGGAGCCTTCTCATGATGTTGATCTACCATTGGGTAATAGATAAAAATATTTGCGACTGTACTTAATTTGCAAGACAACCAATCAAATTTTTTTATCCATTGAAACTAGCCAATGCTTTCAATTTATTAGGCACGACCATCAATTTTAGTGGCTAGATCTGGAGGTGAAGCCTTAGCCTCTGCCCCAACTAGAATAGAATGTGAAGTAACATGGGTCACAGGGGAAGGAGCATATCATGGGACTTATTTAAGTGCATTAATTTCAAATTATATTCCCCCCTATGATAGTGATGCTGAGTCAGATCCGGAGGTACAAAAAGTGCTCCAACATTCATGTCGCAAGGCATGGAAGAACATATAGAAAATCATATCTAAAGTGCCTCTTGAAGAGCAGTCATTGAATATCCCCCGACTGTCATCCATGTTCTTCATGTTGGGACTTGGCGGTTTTGGATATCAAGAGATCCATGCCACGATGAAACAAGTCATCTTAAGAAGGGAGCAGGATCAAAAGTACCGTCATGATTTGACCAGGGTGAGGCTGTTGACCAATTTCATCGAATTTGAGGCTGTGGTGTCCTTGAGTTGAGACTGATCCTGCTGCCAAGTTAAAGGAGATGAAGCATAAGATCCAAGGGAAACTCATAGATCAGATGCACCTTCAGCAATAGTTAGATGATGTTACTTGGGAACTTGACCTGCTTAATAATTCACTAGAAGGAGTTCGTATGAATGGTATGAAAGCCATTATAGATGCCAAGAAATCACTCCTTCAATCTAAAAAGAGTGAAGCTGGTCGATTGCACGAGCTTCAAGTGGATACTGATAAAGCTCGGGATGTTGTGAATCAAGTGAATAGTTATGTTGATAGCCTTTTGTTTTCTTGGAAAAAAGAAGAGACTCCAGTCTTTGGATGTCCTTCTAACTTCTGTGCATCAATGAAGAATACTTTTATCTACAATCATTTGTGCCTGCATTCTTTTACTACCTACTTTAAATTTTTACCTATGCCAATGGGCCTAGTAAGCATAGTTTGATTTTTACTAGGATTATAAAAATAACCTTACAAACATTGAATCATTAATTGCTCAATATTACCTAAAATATATGAAATTTATGTTCAGTGAGCTGGGACTTGACTTTTTTTAAAAGTTCCCTTGTCTTTTGTGGGCAGTTTAAAGTCATTCACATCGTACATAAAAAGGCTAATGTTTAAGGTTGAAATATCTTTGACCGAATGGATTAAAATTAACTCAATTACATGATAATTTACTTGAAAACATATTACCATATTCAAATATGGGGGAATTCATGTAAACTATGACTTAGGAAATTTTGAATATGAGGAATGATATGAAAAAGGGCTAAAAGGCATTAGAAGAAGTATTTCCCAAGAATTAAGTTACCATTATTTAACAAACCCGTTATGGGGTTGAATTATGTAGGGGCCCTTAAGGGAATTGGCTGCATAGTCAAATAATAGCATCTTTTGGCTGACAGGCCCATTATGTAGACTAATTATGCAAGGCCACCTAAGGGAATGTACTAAATTTTCAGGCAAAATAACTCTCAGAAATTTCACTTTTATACTACTAAAAAGCCAGTGGAAGTTTATGGAAATTCAAATTTTCCAAAGCTTAGAGTCTGTTGTATGGAGAGAGGTACTTGAACATGGAGAGGATATTTCCAATCAAGATTGTCAAAGAATTGGATGAATGTCACTCATGCGATGTTCTGACCCAAACATAGGGAAGGGAAATATAAACCATAGACTTAAATACTTTTAGATCATGAAAAAGAATATGGGACAAATATGTTAAGGATGGCTATTTTTTCGGATCCCAACATATTGTCGTTAAGAAAAATAAGGACAAAAGAGGTTTTCTTCCCAAGAATGAAGTTACCGCTATTTGAAAAACACGTAAAGGTGTTTAATTACGAAGGGCCACCTTAAATGCTTTGGATGAAAAGTCAAATAATGACATCTTTTGGCTGACAGGTCTGTTATAAAGACTATTTATGCAAGGCTTCCTAAGGGCACATGCTGCATAGTCAGGCAAAAGAACTCTTGAGAATCAAACATTTTGTGACCAAAAGTCAATAAATAAGTTATGGAGATCTGGAAATGTTTATGTTTTGGATTATGACACATAAAAATGGGCATTATCCAATGCATGTAGAGATACACAGACCAATGGTGACCATAATAATGTTGTGGCTGGGTCCTGAATTAAGATGTTAGACTACACTACATATCTCATTAGAATGAGAATCAAGCCAAATTTAGTTCTTGAAATACAGTTTCATGTCATGTGGGACGAGATTATAGGAGATCTTAGTTTAGGGTCATAGATTTATGAAAAAGGGGGACTTTTTAGCCAAGGGACTGAAAGTGGAATTTGGGGATAGGCCCAAAGACATGGGTCTGGAATCGAGGGATGCTCGAACATTCCTATGTATCCCATAAGGATGGGAATCAAGCCACACGTAGTTCTTGAAATACCCTCTATACAGATTTGGTTTGTACATATGAAGGGTGAAAGGGGACATTAGTGCAATGATGGTTTGACACAATATTAAAGGTTTGGGAATTGACAAGTATTCATGTAGTCTTTGGAATATAACATGAATGGAGATAAATATATATAATGATTCCATCTCATATGAGGGTGTTAAAGAATGTTGTAGTTTATTATCGTACATGAAAAATGTGTGAATAGTTTAACATCATATATTAAGGACGATGGAGAACCAATGTAGAAAAAATATTGGTTCTAGGGGTGGTTCCACGAATCAACATCGTATGAGACGGAGGTCAACCGTTGTGAAGAGATTGGTTTTGGTCTTGAACCTCGAGAGGTTTCCTACGTACCCATCCTAGAAGGAAAGGATCAAAGTCCACATAGTTCAATTGAAGAATTAATTGGTGATCAAGTTGTTTTTGAGAACAACGACCTAAAAATGGTGTTGGGACTTACGCATGGTTAGCGGCCCAGAGAAGGTGTTATGGTTGAAGTTTACTCTAAGCTCATGTGAGTCATACTCAGAGTGAGAAACAAGAGGTAGAAAATACCATAACGATGCATAGTTTAACGTCGTGTTGGACATATAAGGGACTGAACACAGTTTAAAGTCAAGTTGGATGATGGGGGACTATGCAGTTTAATGTCATGCAGTAAGGACGAAAGAGAAGATTATGCAGTTTAAAGTCTTGCAGTAAGGACTTTGGGGACCGTGCAGTTTAATGTCATGCAGTAAGGACAACACAGTTTAACGTCATGTTGGACGAAAGGGGAACAATAAAGTTTGACATCATGTTGGATGATGGAGTGATTTATAGTTTAGTGTCATGTAGCTAAGACGTATTAGTGACTTTTTCACGGTTTAACGTCATGTGGGACGAAGAGGTGCACAGTTTAACGTCGTATAGCTCGAACGATGGTTATGCAGTTTAACAACTTGTTAGACGTAAGAAACTTCTGTACAGTTTAGCATCATGTAGCTAGGATGTCATAGTTTAACATCGTGTTGGACGAAAAAGGGACTGTGCAGTTTAAAGTATTGCAGAACGGACAACATAGTTTAACGTCATGTTGGACGAAGAAAGTGAGGACTTTTTTTCTTCAGTTTAACGTCATGTTGGACAAAGAATGTGACAATACCTTTTAACTTCATGTTGGAGGAAGAAGAGATTTGAGTTACAGAAAATACTTCTTCAAGAATCATGTATTGGATGGAGTCGTGATGAGTTCTCCATCCATTGAGATCAATGAATAAGCTCTATTGGAGTAGACCTTATGTATAGAGTAAGGTCCTTCCCACTTTGGCTCAAGCTTGGGAGGTTTCTTTCCTATTATGATTGGAGTTCGGAGAACCATTACCAATTCTCCTTGAATGAATGAACAAAGACGAACATTATTGTTGAAAGCTCATGGTATTCGATTCTGATAGACTTCTAAGTGATGCAGGGTACACAATCTTTTCTCATCTAATTGTTCCAATTCATCCAATCACTTTTTAGATTGTTCATATATATGTGACTGATCACAAATGGCTACTCTAAGCGAAGGTAATTTAACTTCAATGTTTAAGACTGCTTCTATTCCATATACCAATGAATTTGGAGTTAACCACATTGCAGTGCGGGTGGTGGTTCGATAAGCCCATAAAGCATGAAAGAGTTTATCAGGCCAATATTTCTTATCTTTATCCACCATATTTGGCAGTATGTTTGAAATAGTCTTATTGAAGTATTCTACCTGTCCATTGGCCACTACATGATACCGAGATGAATTTTTGGATTTGATGTTGTATTCTTGATACATCTTGTTTACATCAGATGAACAAAAGTTGGTGCCATTGTCTGTCAATATGGTATGAGAGACACACAATCTGGTAATGATGATAGACTTTTTGAAGCTAACAATTCTTTTAGAACTAACCACTTTGAGAGGTATTGCCTCTGTCCATTTGGAAAAGAAGTCAGTAGTAGTAAGAATATACTTAAACTGCTTGGCTGTAGATGAAGGGTAAGGTCCCACTATATCCATTCCCCATGTGGAAAATGTAAATGAGTATTTAGCTGTATGAAGAAAATCTGGGGGTTGATGAATGAAGTTGGCTCATACTTGGCATGAATGACACTTCTTCGTGAAATCAACACAATCTTGTATCATTGAAGGAGAAAAGTATCCAAGCCTTTGAATTTGATCAGACACTCTATGTACTGACTGATGGGCACCACAGACTCCTTCATGTACTTCTTTCATGATAGCCATTGTCTCTTCACCATCAAATCATCTGAAGAGAACTACATAAAAACCTCTTTTGTAGAGAATCTTTTCTAGATTATCTGGGCTGTCATAAAGAGTAACTATAACCACACGTCGCCAGATTTGTTCTTTCTTGGCTCCATCAGGTGGAAGTGTTCCATTTTAAAGGTATTCCCTGATAGGTGTCATCCATCCTGTAGTATGACCATGTGGTTTAGAAATGGGACTAATTTTATTGATTTCCTCTGTTATGGATTAAACATAATTTGAAATTGTATGACGGTGGGAAATACTGATGATTGTTTCGTCCTAATTTGGATCTGCAATAGCTGTGGCTGAATTAGCCAGTGCATCAGCTTGGGCATTTTTGGGATCGCGGGACATAAGAAAATATATGTTCCGAAAGAAATTCTACCATTAAATCTCTGACGTAATCATAAAATCGATTAAAACTTCTTTTTTTATGGCATAATCCCCATTGACTTGTTTGATTACCATGTCTGAATCACCTTTCACCATTAATTGATTCAATTTTTCTTGAAGCGCCAACTCTAATCCTGCGATGAGAGCTTGATATTATGATTCATTATTTACACCACCTTCCCACAATAATAAGGAATAGGGTAGAACATCATTTTCCATGGAAATAAGTACAATTCCTAACCCAACATTGTTGAGTTTAGGATCTTCCATTTTCTTCAAGGTTGGGCTTCTGGAAGCACCATCCAAGTACATTTCCCATGATTGAAGATTATCTTGAATAGAAAATACTTCTTCATTAGGAAGTTCAATATCTAATGATGTATCTTCTACTAAAGGGTGTTCAGAAAGGGAATCAGCCAGATCTTGGCCCTTTATTGATTTTTGAGACACATAATGGATATCAAATTGCTACAAAATAACTTCCCATCTTTCCAGATGTCATGTAAGCATTGGACGACTAAGGATGAATTTGAGCGGGTTATTTTGAGATAACAATTGGATCTCATGATGTTTCAAGTAGTGCCTCAACTTCTGAACTGCAATGTTTAATGCTAGGTAGCACTTCTCAATACGTGGATATCGGGTTTCTGCTTCATGTATAGTCCGACTGAGATAGTAGAGGTTGTTTTTATTCCAAGCATCATTCCTCTGGGAAAGGAAGGCCCCCAATGATCGCTTTAAAGTTGTCACATAAAGAATATGTGGCATTCCTTCAACAGGTGTCATTAATACTGGTGGGCTCAATAGATATTTCTTGAGAATATTTAGTTCTTCTTGACATTCTCCAATCCACTTGTAAGTGACTCCCTTCTTCATCAATTTGGTGAAGGGTAAACTTTTGCCTTCCAAATTGGCGATGAAACGCCGAATATAGGGTTAGTGTCCTTGAAGTCCTCTCAATTCTTTCAAATTTCAAGGAGGTGACATACCAAGGATTGAATTTTTCTTCTCAGGATCGACTTTGATACCATGATGGCATACAACAAAGCCAAGAAATTTTTCTGAGGTTACCCCAAAAGAACATTTCAAGGGGTTCATCTTCAAATTGTGTTGTCAAAGTTTTTGGAATATAATTTCCAAATCAGCCAAGTGATTATAATGTCGTCTGGACTTAACAACCAAATCTTCCACATAACATTCAACAAATTTCCCTAAAAAGGGTTTGAAGATACGGTGCATGGCACACTGATATGTTTTTCCCGCATTCTTCAGGCCAAAGGGCATTACTCGATAGCAAAACACACACTGAGGGGCTCTAAAGGCTGTAGATTCTTCATCATCTGGAGCCATTCAGATTTGATTATACCTGGAATATCCATCAATGAAGGAAAGTTCTTCATAGCCAGTTATTGCATTAATTAAGAGTTCTATTATTTTAACTGGAAAATCATCCTTTGGAAAATGCCGATTAAGATCCCTGAAATCAATGAAAACTCTAATTGTTCCATTCTTCTTTTTCACAGGGACAATATTATCCAACCACTCGGGATATTGAACTTCTCTGATGAAGTTATATTTGATGAGCTTATCCACTTTTGCTTCAATTTTGGAAGCATAAGATGGGTGTGTTCTTCTTGCGGCTTGCTTAAATCCTCGATGTTCTTCTGGAAAACCCAAGCGATGAGTAGCAAAATCAGGATCAAGCCCTAGCATTTATGTATACTTCCAATCAAATATATCTCGATTTTTCTTCAAAATTGAAATATACATTTCTTTATATTCAAGAGTCATGGACGCACTAATTAAAGTGGGGCATGGATATTCTTTTGTACCCATATTTATTTCTCTGAGTTCATCCACAATGGTAGAGATACCCTCTTCAAATACTGGAGGAGCATCCCTATGGTCTTCCTCTTCTTCTTCAACACGTGTTATTTCTTCTGTTTCTGCTTGCATAGTTGATGATAAAGCAGAATTTCATTAATCAGCAGAGATGTTAAAATTTGAACATCTTAAAGAAGAAGCTACCATTTCTAACCCAATTGATGATGAAGGGACTTCCTTGGGTAATAAAGAGGAGTTGGTAGATTGAGAATCGATATCATCGTTCAACTCTAACATTGATATAACTTCTTCTGGCCTAGTTAGCGAAGTATAGAATTGCTGAATTTCGGCAGATGAAATGAAGAAATCTCCATTTGAGCTCTCATCATTTCTTGGTGAATCTCTAATTTCTCCCATGTTGTCTGGTTTGATTTCTATAATTTCCATTATGGAAGATTCCATAAGAGTATTTGGATTTGGGCCTATTCTGTCAATTTGACTGATAGGAAACACATAATATGTACTCACATGTTTGAGTGGGTTTACTGGAATCTTTTCCATACCATATGGTGCATTAATTTTGGTAGCCTCTTTTGCTGTAGATACCTCCTTTCCCCCCATGTGATAGAATTCTGGCTCATTGTATTGAGATTCGCATGTTTTGAATGGGGCTTTATAACCATACAAGGTCCCAATTTGACCATTAAAACAATATTTGGGACATTGATTGTATGATGAATGTATATCCACATGTTGATGTATCCAAGGTCTTCTAAGAAAAATGTTGAAGGCTATGTCATGAAGAACAACCATGAAAACTGAATTGGATACAAGATCTTCAAAATGAGATCTGAGTGTAATCTCACCCAGAGGTTCTTTTTCATTTTTATCATATCCTTACAACATCAAAGTAGAAGGAGATAAATCAGATTCGGTGAGGCCCAATCGACGAAGTGTACGGATAGAGATGAGGTTGACTTATGAACCATTATCAATGAAAACTTTTCGGATGTCTACATCATTGACCTTTCCAGATAAATACAAAGTTCTAATATGTCCATGCACAACATCATCTTCATCTTCAGTTGTGAAAGATATCACTGCATGGCATTCTGCAAGATTATTCTCTACATGGTAGATTTCAACCGCATCAATTTCAGTTTCGAATTCCTGAGGACGTGACAAAGCCACGATGAGTGCCTCTCGAAGATCCTTTGATAGATTCAAGGCATCCAGAATTGTTAACATGACCGGTACTTGGGCCAAATTTTTCAACACATCATATTTTTGATCCAAAAGTCTGAGTTTTCTAACAAGAATATGTTGTTTTGTAGGTACCTTAAGGGTTGATGCTTTGGAAGTAGATGCATCTTGTATCGGGGTAGGAGTTAGAAATACTCCTGGATTTGGAAGATTAGACCGAATAGGTCTATTTACATGATGAGAGGAAGAATGTGGAACCTCTAACCGATCCTCCAGAATAACTGTGCCAGGACAGAATCTGCCCTATGTGAAAGAACTTTCTTGTTATTATTGAGCTCGCTGAAGGGATCTTCCAGAAGTTTTTTCAGCATATACAGTTCTAGAAGGGGTAGAATTTTAATAATGGCTTCTGGGATATCCATGTCTTCCTATGTATCCCAAACCTTTGTAACTCTCTCTAATTCCTCTATTTGATATAGGTAATTCAGGCTCATTAAGATTGAAACTATGACTGGCATAAGGATCTATTAAGTGAATCATGTTAACAAAACCAAAGATCAACTCTTCATCTGATGAAGACTCTGTCTGATTAGCCAGTTTAGGTTGTGCCATTTGGTGGGGCGGTGCCTGTGGCTTTGAAGTAGATGGCATAAAATCTTCCAGAGTCAAAGACAACTTGTCCTTTGACATGATCTCATATTCTTCTGACTTCTCTTCTTTCTTTGAATCATGTCGTTTCTTTAAGGATTTTCCTTCTAATGAAGGAGGTTTTGATGTGGCATTCATAGTATAATAGACAATTGGGTTCTTCAATTGTGTTCGCAAAATAGCATGAGTTTGGTTGATCATTTTCCTGACCATCCAATGATCATATTTCTGCACATTTTTTCTTTTGAATTCTTGACACATGCCTTCTTCTTCTAGATCTGTAGCAGTAATACATGCTACCTAAGCTGAAGAACCTTTCAGTTTTACCTGTCATGAGTCCACCAACTTTTGCAGGATGTCTTTGAAGACAAAACACTCTAGAATTGGATGCCCCAACATCTGATGAAATGGGTTATAATTGGGATAGTTTTCATCCCCTTCCTTGTTCAGCCTTTTAGGCCTTGGAAATTGAACCAAATTATTTTCCAGAGCTGAAATGAAGTAACCAGGAACATGTTCAATTCAGAAAGATTAATATTTGCTCTTAAAATCCTCAAATTTTTTCTGTCTTTGATCTCTTTGATCATCTTGATGAAACGACCACTGTTGATGATGCTCAGGTGGTGGAGGCCCTCGATAAGATGAAGGTTTTGAAGTAGAAGCAGGTACCGGTGCTTGCTTAAGCGTAAATATACCAGTATTTTCTTTCTCTATTCTCCATCCTGAAGATAATGGAATTACACGAGTTTTATCCTTAGTCTTTATAAGAGAGTCTATGATATGTGGGGTGATAGAAGTAAGGTCTTGAAACCCTCATGTGAATTTCACAGGGATCAACGATGTGCATAATTCATCACACAAATTTTCCAAACAGATTGGAAACAATTCTTCTTGAGGGAGTGATAATTTTAGAGAATATGTTAATCCCTTCCAGTGAGCAATAAAATATGAAACCCTATCATTCTCCCTTTTCTTACAATTTTTATGATAAAAAACTATTGTCTTTGGAAACATTGAGATGAATTGAAAAAGGAATCGTTGATAGATATCCTCCGATCCGGTAATTGGCCGGGATTGCATGCTTGTATAACAGACAAAAGAAGGTCCTTGTAATGACTGTACAAAACACCAACTCTTAACTGCTTCTTATTTTTGAGGGGTTCCCATCATAGGATAAAAACGAGAAGAAAAATTTGTTATGTGTTTCTCTGGGTCTCCCAAACCATTAAAGATTGGGAATTTGGTACTTGAAAACTTGATGGGGAGGAATTTCATCAACCCATTCAGGGTAAGATCTCTTTTCTGGTTGAATTTGTGCATGTGTTTCCTCTATAACTTCCAACCGAGCTGTTAATGACTCAATAGTAGTTATTAACATTTGAGAAACTTTCGGTTGAGCTTGGACCTGAGCAGGTACAATAACTGGAGCTTGTAAAAGTGTGGTGGCTGGTAATGCAACTGATGGTAGAACCACCGATTGTTTTTGCACAAGACCCATAGGATTAGACTTGTGAGGGTATATTGTTAAAGGAGGATACTCTTGATCCATATCAGTAGCCGCAACAAATTCCCTTGATTGACTGAGTTCAGCACGCTTAGGAGGAAGACTACCTTGAAGTAGTTCTTGCATTCAACCTCCATAATTCCTTCATTTCTTCCTCTTGTTTTCCTAATATTTTATCTAGTGAGAGTGATTGGAATTCTCCCGAGGAAGGGTATGTAACCTGATTATTTCCATTTCCCTTGTTAGACGCCATTTAGAGAGGGGTAAGTTGATTATTTGAAGGAATACCTAGATTCTGAGTAATCCTTTGATTTCGTGTACGCACACCTTCTTCATTTGTGTCTCTGTGTACAACTTCTTGAGCAGTAACTTCTTCATCTGATCCCTCTAAATGAGCCTCATGTTTTGGAGGATCAACAACAATGGCATTGATGATATTTAATGAAGCATAACTCATTGCATCCTTTCTATTAGAATTTTAGCGATAATTTCTTATTCCATGTCTTTGATGAGACATTTCCTTTTGTTGAGTTGATCCCTCAGGAACTTCTTGATGAAATGTAATTTGGATGGAATCTCCTGATAATTCGGCTCTACATTCCTCTTGTGGATTCTTCCCCAATCGAGAGAAGATTGACTTTCTCTGAGGAAGAGATTGAGGATTTAAAAAATTCCCTAGTACTGTGGACTGGGGTTGTTCCTACTATTTCTGCTCAACTCCTTGAATCATATTTGTTGATTCTAAGGTTTGGTTAAAAGAGTCCCCAGTCTAGAAAGTGGGGGTAGTTCTTGATCTCCTACACCGGAGACTTTCTTAAAAGCTCTCCTATTCTTGCATACTTTAGTCTGGAAATTGGATGGATGCATTAACCTACATCCACTAAAATCACCTGGATCAAATGAACGCTGGATGATTTCTTACACTTTGATCACCTAATGATGCACTCGCTCTAAATGAAAAGCCTATTTGATATTCTCATTTTCCTGATGCAAAAGTAATTTTACAACTTGTTCTTTGTATGCCTGACTTTGATAAAAACTAGTTGAGGCAAGTTCTTGAGCAAGCCTTTGATTACAAACAATGTCAATTGGTTGTTGCCGTCTATGGACAATGACATTTCTTGAGACCATTTTTAGTAGGCTTTGTTGACTGGAGAGTACAGTGAAATGCAGTGCTCCATGAACACCCCATCCCCTGATATGAATACTAGATGGGGAATTGGAAATTAACTGGTGAAATATTTTTAGTGTTTCAAGTCATGAACGTTGAATGGATCTCTGCTGCTTTTCAGCCTTTAGATATCAAGAAACAGAGAGAGAGGGAAAATTAATTTGGCGTTGTAACCCTTTTATTTTCTTGACATTATTTTCATATTCATCATAAGATAATATTTTCTATTTCAAGTAACAACGAGTTTTCCACATGTTGAGACAAATATCGTGTATACAATATTCTGTCAACATCTCTGGAATGTCATATTGAGAGTCAGCCAAAGGCCAAAACATGACTGGAACTTCACCTTTCGCTAGTTGTTTTCTCTTATTCAACACTTCCTCTTTGTCATTCAATATAGATTCTTCTACCTGATTAGACCAGAGCTGGTGCTTCCATGATGCTTCATCAGATTCAACAAGATTGGTAGATAATTCATTTATCAAACTAGAAGATGAACGACCCAGGGGTCATTTGGAGAAGGACCTACACCCCGTTCTATCTCTTGATTGAGAATGTATTTCACCTGCTAGTAGTAAAGCATTAAGCATGACTGGCTTCACATTTGCAAGTGCCTCAAGATAAGAGGGCTTTATCCTCACTACATTTTCCATTGAATCATTTTCCAGGAAATGTGAATTACTACTATGTAGAGGACTTTAGTAGCTAAATTCATCATCATGGGGAGAACCACCATGGTGGGTTACAGAAAAAGATGAAACATTTTGCTCCTTGATATTCTGGCCACACAGAGGGTTCTTGTGGCTCTCATCTGAAGATGAAACATCGAGATCGACCGAACTGTCATGAAGAAAGAATTCATGAGGATGTTTCCGAGGAAGACCTTCGGAATTAATGATACCACTATTGGGAAATGAGAGAGTAGAATCTTGAATTCCAACCAATTATTGGCTAATGGCTTCAAAAATTCTAACATCGAGCAAGGCCTTATTAAAAATTGGCTGTAGATTTATTTACTATGTTGGACATATATTCTTCTTAGATGCATTATTACTCACTTTAGAAACCACTTTTTGAAAAAAGTGGTTATTATGGGCAGGTGTATGTTCTTGTTAAGGAGAAATAGTCAGGTTAGGCTGATTATCTCCACTCAAATCAGGTGTATGTGCCTTACTTGGTTGTCCGTATGACATGGGGGATTATGTCCCACAACCCTCTTGGACTGGAACAGAGGTGTGTATCTATTCCGGAGTGATATGTTGATGTGCACTCCATCGGTAGGGACAAATTTTCATTTCATCCCCTTTGATGCTGCTGAAGCAGTTATAATATTCTGACAGGCATCCATAATATGAGCAGGGATTTGCTTCTGCTCTTTCACCATTGTTAGAATGTGCTTGGTGAATTCAGCTACCAGAATGAGAATATGCATCCATTCTATGCTTGGAGTATGTGTGTATTCCTGCTCCTGCCCTCCTTTTCCTCTCAGTGAATTCTGACAGTACCCATGTGTGGGGGTAGAGAGTTGAGTCTGCTCTAAATTTGTCATCGGATCTTTCTGACTGACTTCTACGGATGCTACCAAACCAAAAAGCTGGCAGGATTGATGAATATTGGCTGGTGTATGTGCCAGATGTATATTTCTCATCATGTATGGTTGACGATTTTCCTTCAATACTAGCAAAAACGAGACAGCTGACAGAATTGTTGATTGTAAACAAGTGTATGTTTCTGTTTATCAGTTGCCATCATATCATATTGGCGACATTCTTTGGTTGTTGTCAGACAATCCTATTGGCTAGCTGATTAGTTATAAATAGGTGTATATGTCTGCTTATAATACTCCACCGGAATAGCCTGGCGGGATTGGCGTGTTGTTTCTAGTCGAGTCTGTTGGGAATTAACATTAGGATAGACTGGTGTATGTGCCCGCTCGTTTCCTGCCAACAAGTTGGCTTGATGGACTTCTCCAGTGGGGGAAGAAGTAAGGACATGCTCTCTATGAACCAGATTTCACCTCTGGCAGTTTTTCCTGAATGCTTGGGTCTGAGGGAACTGAGTCGAACCCCTGAAGGTGATACCCTCATCATGTTGAGGGCACACGGCCGCACAAGTCTGGCGGCGATTTTTGCTGGGAGCCCTAGGGAAAGACTCCTATATCCTTGAATTAAGGCCTTGAGTGACCTCCTCATTCACCTCCACATAATCTGGGAGGGACTGGTGATTACGTTATGGGGATAACGACCCGAAACGGTTGGAGACGGTGGTTGGTACCACCTATTTCTTGATTGCTGGTCGTCGCTGTCTAGACAACCAGGGTGAATTATTGACTTGGAGGGCTTGTCGAGTGGCCTCTAGAGTTGGAATGGTTCCATGTTGACAGTACTCCTTAACCAGTGCATTTGATACCCATCGTTGAAGATGCTGAGTAGGTTATTTCATCCTCAGAGAGGATGAACATAAAGTAGGAGTAGTGGCAGACGCATTCACAGGTGTGAACTTTAGAGAATCCATTTTGGTAATGTAGAGAGATCTTGGAAATGAGTTCATTTTTTATATAACATACTTAATCAAGATAATTTCGGCCACTACATCTTTTGGATGAGCACATATTTTATTGATTATTTTTTAGGCTCTCTCATTGAATTTAAATAGGGCCCTAACAAATAAGTAAAACAAAATTTTAACTTGGATAAGGATTCACGTTGGGTTCACCGTTTTTTGTTTCCCTCTTGAAATTGGGATGGCCTCGTTTCTTTAAGGTTCAAACATTCCAATCAATTTCTAATGGGTTTTTTCATAGAACCAGAAACATCCAATGATTTTATATCCATTTGGACCTACTTTCCAAAGGTATTTTCTCATTAGTTATGGATTGATGAGGCTTGAGAATTTTCATTGGTCGAGAGAATGAGAGGTCGGAATCATCACACCTTTTTGGGGGGAATTATTGTCTACTCTGGAACTCTCTTTATAGATTTAAGTTTTGTTTGTGAATCCTTATTAAATTACCATGTATGAAAATGAGCTTTCCTTTAGTTCTAACAAACAAAGATTAATATGTATGAGATTTAGAGAGTATTTTATATGTATTTGAGGTTCTTCATCGATAGAGAATCATCTATATTTGTTAGGGATTATTAGTCAATGGTATCCTTCAACAGATTATATAGATATCTCTTGGTCATTATGATAACCATACTAGTTTTAAAGCCACTCAGTGGGGAAAATGAATTTTATTGTCATTCAGAAGGACATGGATTATTTTAGAGTGGGATCGTACCCGCAGATAGGCTACCAACATATCCTTATTTAGAAAAAGAATCAGAACCCATGTAGTTCGAGTAAATAATTATATGGTTTATGCATGATTGATGGCCCAAAGAAATATGTCATAATTACTTTTATGATCTAATCCCACGCGAGTAATACTCGGTGTGAGAAACAAGTGGTATCAGCAAAACCGGACGATTGTGTCACGAATGATAAAATTATAATAAATCATGTGGGGATTATGTATGTACGACTTCCCATATAGATGATGATTGGGACTTACTTCAGAGAAGAAGCATGTGAACAAGGTCCATAAAGGTATATGTTGTTTAATGAGATTTGGATACTTAACTTAGGACATAATCATGAGGAGGATGCCCAAATTAGAGGGGACTTATGATTGGGTTTTATTCCTGACAAGGAAGCCCAAATAAAAAGTAAATTAAGACTGGGGCTTTCTCCTAAGGAGGATGCCCAGGTTATAGGGACTTGAAACATGGGACTTATTCCTGAGAAGGAGGCCTAAGTTAATGAAAATTAGGACTGGGACTTACTCCTGAAACAGAGGCCCAAATTAGGGAACTTGGGGATTACTCCTAAGAAGGATGCCCATATTAGGGAACTTGGGGCTTACTCCTAAGAAGGATGCCCAAATTAGGGAAATTGGGGATTAATCCTAAGATGGATGCCCAAATTAGGGAACTTGGGGCTGAATCCTAAGAAGGATACCCAAATTACGAAAATTGGGGCTTACTCTTAAGAAGGATACCCAAATCAGGAAACTTGGGGCTTACTCCTAAGAATGATGCCCAAATTAGGGATCTTGGGGCTTACTCCTAAGAAGGATGCCCAAATTAGGGAACTTGGGGCTTACTCTTAAAAAGGATGCCCAAATTAGGGAACTTAGGGCATACTCCTAAGAAGGATACCCAAATTAGAGATCCTATTATATTTAAAGGATGAGGTTAAATGAAAGAAATATCTAACTGTAGTGCCGTAAAGATATGTAAATCACTAGGTTTTGAGAGATGTTCCACATAATTCCTTTCAGATAAGGAAACCAACAATGAAATAATGCCAAAAATGCCTTTGACTAGGGGTTTAAAGGCTAAATATTGAAGAGGAGATGTGGTTTTGAAGAAATGAGTTGAATAGGCAGGAGAGGCACCTAAAAATAGGTAGGTGTGCAAGTCCTGTTCAGGCGTGTAGGTCATGGTCGCGCAGGTATACCTACGTGACACTTGGGTACTTGTTCGTCGGTCAACCCATAGGGTAATACTTGGGCGAGGCTTGGCTCAAGACCTTAATATTATCCCTAAAGACTTCCAAATGTTTGGTGTGCAGGTTTTGTTGAAGGGATAAGGTGGCATACAGGTGTAACCATTTCCCTTAAGGGTTTGACAATTAGGCATGCAAGTGTTGGTGAATTTTAACACATAGGCCTTATTCCCTATATTTAGATCTTCCATTATAGGTAATAAATTACCTTAGAAGTGTTCGGAAGACTTCAAGAAGAGACTAGGGCGCCGGGAGCACAAATCTGACTTTTTGAATTTTTCGTCCCCGAAATGGGGGCGGCAGATGGGGTATTTATCGGCTGCTGAAGACCTTGGTAGAAAATAAAATAGGGTGCACATGTCACCTACATGCCCAATATGTGGCATGCAGGTATACCTGTGTGACCATCTTGGAACTATTGTGGCCCATGCTTAAAGAAATCCATTTTCATGCCTTTTTCGATTTTTTATGCTTCTTCAAATGATGAATCACTTTGTGTTTAAGGTATTTTCCTTTTCATTCGTTAGACTCTATGATAGAAAGGAGCGTCAACACCCAATCTACAAAATCTTGGTGTGATTATTCCTTCCATTCGAAAAATTATCCATGTGTAATCCCCAAATCACCCTATTGAACTATGTGGGTTTTGATACCTATCTTCTACATAGGGTGTATTGGACGCCCCTATGTGGATCAATCCTATACAACTATAAACCTTGGTGCCCCCATTGTTAGGACCCATGATTATATAATCCTCCCTTTCTGGTGTACAGATTAGCCTTCATGGATGGAATCCATCCCCTTTGTGGGACATGCCATCCTGGGTCTATCCTCACCTGGCATTTTGAACCATCCATTTGGTAAACCATCAAAGTGCTCCCTCCTAGGGATATACACATCTGGTCGACCCTCTATGTGTTCCAATCATTTTGTTATATATCTACTGGATGTTAAAATTGTAGCATACCCTATGTTAATCATGGGACGATGGGGAAACCCTTGGAGACATTCCACCGAAAATATATTCCTTACATTATAATTTGGATTCATTGTGATTCCTTACCCTTGAAGAGACCATTGATAAGGGAAAATTCAGGTGTGCAAGTGATCCAATATCTATACGTGTCAATAATTCCCAATGTGACTACATCCATGACTGATGGTTACTATGTTGACTTGACCCTTTGGAATATCCTTAAAAATGCAGTGCAATTAACCTATGTTCATATAGAGATGACAACAATAAGAGTTTCAGAAAAAAATTTATTCATTATGGGAGACCCATACTATGAGATGAATTCTGAGGAGGACTCCATATAATTTGGGACAAACATCCCATATTCCCATTTATATCATGGAAAAAACATCTCTCACTATGTGATTAATTTCACATGCATTTAGAAAGCGAGAATGTGGGACAACAGATGTGCATCCCCACAGACAAAATGCAGCCTAGTAGAATGTGTTGGAAACATGTGTATAATGGATTCTTTGTTTGATAAGGTTGATAAATTTTTTAAATATTCTTTGATGACATTTCCATTATAGGATATGATTTTAAATACTATTTGAATCATCTGGAATCTTGCTAGTAATGATGTTAATTGGCAGACCTAGTTTTTTATTGTGAAAACTGTTCGTTCATGACTACTGAATGAATTTCATGGGGTCATTAATTTTCCATGAGTTAATTAGAGGATTTTACTACTAAAATTGAAGTCATTCAAAATATACCACCACCATTGACTGTAAATGGGGTCAATTAATTTTGGGAAATGTGGGATTTTATAAGAGCTTCATCCAAGACATCGTAAAAATATAAAAAAACACTTTTATTATTTCCTACTAAGGAAACACCATTATCGTTTGATAAAACATCTTTGTACTCTGTAAATGTTTTTATGAAAATGCTCTTGTATCCACCATTTATGACATCTGTAGACAGGGAACTCAAAATTGAAATCATTTGTGATGGATGTGACATTGTCGTGTGGGTTGTATTAGGGGTTTAGAATGATATTAAGTATTATGAAGTGTAATATGATAATTGACTAATTGATGATATTGAATGATGTTATACTAGAGTGGAGAGGGAACACTTATTAGATATTTTTTCCATACCAGAGTTCTGAAAATATTTTATAGCTCCAAATTTCACTGTTTTTACAAACCATTCTACTCTTATTTATCTTTTCATAAGAATTATACTAATTCAAAGAAGATCTGCAGGGATCTTATATCGATTGAGTCAAATTTGTAGTTAAAAATGACTAATTGGGATGAACATTTTGTTGTTGGACACCTATTTATGACTCTTTTTAATGAAAAAAAGACAAAATGAAAATAAATAATTCATTTCCTAATAAAAATGTTTTTGTACTTATTACTGGATGAAATCTAGGTTTTTCTGATTTTTTTAAAATTCTTACAACTATTAGTATTCCTCATGTTTAAAATTATTATAAAAAATAATAGGTTTACCTTTGCACTTAATTATTTTCTCATGAATTATCCTTTCATATTTAATAGGTGTTGAGGGCCTTATGAGGAGAATGTTCTATATGATGATATTCTATCCACTACTGAGAGCTTTCATTCAAACCCTTAGGGAGGGAATCATGGTAGTGAGAGAACTACTCAACAATTTTAAAATATAGGTTTTGTTGGAATATATTGTGTAGGGATTTCCAAACACATTATAGCAGGTGTGACTAATCCATGATATATGAAAATATAAGAAAGATGAATGAGATTCCCTAAAAGTGAATTTTGGTGGTTGAAAAAAAATAACTTATTGAAAATTGAAATAATATTACCGTTCTCATTCACCATGTTTAATTGAATAATTGTTTTCAATTAATTAAAAATTTAAATGAGTTGAGGTGGTGGATTCTCTAAACCAACAACTGACTATTGTAATCTTGTTATCAATAAGATCATATATTGAAGGCTTTGTGTTCCCAAATAATTAATTAATGATAATGGAAATCAAATTAAGAAATATAGGTAAAAGATATAATGAAATACTGTGGTTGTACTCACAACACTGATACTACTTATCATCCAAAGTCCAGTGGCCATGCAAAAGTATCTAACATCGAATTTAATGTGAATATGGAGAAAACTATTAATATCTCTAAGAAGTATTGCTAATTGAAATTTGACAATGAATTATGGAATTATCGTATAGAATTAAAGACCACAATAAGAATGTATCTATATATACACTTCATTGTATTATCATGTTATTTTCCCATTGTACTATTGTGCTTGATTTGAATTTGGGTTTCAATACTTCTTGAGTATGAAAATTGCTTGTGTTATGTGAGTTGGATGAAATTCATGGAGAATCCACCGATAAATATATGATTTATATAGAAGTGAAAAAAATATTATAATCAATGTATTATTAAAAATAAGGAATTTTATGTTGGAGGACATGTTCATATGTTTAATTATATGATCATGTTATTCCATTGTAGACTCAGATCCAAGTGGTTTGACCCATTCACAACTTTATGAGTGATAAAAAATGGGGAGTTGGAGTTTGATGGACATTATAGCATACCATTTCTAGTCAATGGTTAAACAACAACCCATTATTTTCTGGTACAACTAATTTGTGTGGTTGTCGATTTTTTGTTTCAATGTTAAATAAATTTTTAGTCTTACTAAAGACTACACAAATAGTGATTTATTTTATAAATCCCGTCATTTTTTTATTTTGGTATTTTTATTTTAAATTTTACATCATTTTTATTAATGACTATATATATTTAATCTTGTATTTACCCGATTTCAATATATTCATAACATGGTGGCAAATCGATTCATTTGGGGGGAAATTTTGGATAGACATCATCACATTCAGGGAAGTCATTTTTTTTTTATTTTAATATTTTTTGGTACAAATTGTTTACTATTCGGGACAATATGTAGGAATACTCTCCATTATTCTATACAGATTCCATTTCTTCATTATTTATCATGCTTCAATCAAATTCAATGTTCAAAATAATTTTATTTTTTTATGTTCATAGAAAATAATCAACAATTTAAAAAAACACCCCAAAAAATTGTTTTAGAGTTTATTAGAGAGTGTGGGAAATGTGGTGTGTTTAAAAATTCCTAAAACTCCTATCATATTTTTATGAATTATTTATTATTATATATTTTAAACCTTATATATCTATCACATTATGTTTTTACATTGGAGGAAATTTTGGGTTTTATGTGTGGGTAGAGGGGATCTTTTTTGTGCCTTATCTATGCTTTAGTAGTTTCACGTTAAAACACCCTATAATTTTGTTTGAAAATTTATCAATTTTAATTATTTATATCGATATTTTATTCTACAAATAAATAGTTTTTTAGTGGATTTAGATAAATTTTAATGATAAAAATATATGTCATGTCTAGGAAAACATTTCATGTGTCGTTTGAAAGATTTAATTATGGCTTGCATTATGAGTTTTGAGTGATTTATGAGTGATGTTTTTCTTTTTATTTATGGACATAGGGTTAAAAACGAGTAAAAGATGATTGGTAAGTTATATTCAAGGGAAATTTGAACAATTTCATGAAGACGATTTAGTTTTAAGTTAAACATAGGTATTTTTCATAGTAAGGTGGAACACCATAGGGAGTGAACTCAAACACGAGTAATATAATTGTTTAGAATCTAGAATAAAATAGGGTTTTGGGATCTAACAACAAGTATCTAAGATAACATGATTCATTGTTTTCTATAAATAAATCCTTCATCAATATGTAATCAGGAAAATACAATGAAATAATTAATTGATGGGTAAAATTCAAAAAAAATCCCTTGTAAAAAATGTGCTCATGTCATTGAGGAGATTATTGAACAATGTTGAAAAAGGTGAAAATTGTTTTATTACAAAATTATTATGGTATCAAAAAAGTGGGAAGTGGGATGTTTGTTTAGGGAAGGTATTTCTGAGTGATTGTTTTTCTACATTTATAAACATCTTCCCAATTGGGTCTCTATCATCAGAACTAAAATAACAAGAACATAATATTGTATTAAAATAGGGTAGTGTGAATAAAATCACATATGAGGAATGGCAATCATTATAATGGATGATTTCAAGGATTATGTTTTAGAGGTTATATATAATTGATCATAGGAAGGATAAACTTCCTTGAAATCATATCCATTATTAAAAACCCGTTTTGAATTTTGTAATTTATAAAAGTTCAATGGATTGTGTGCTTCGTAATTTGATTTTTAACCAATATTTCGTACATTTCCACATGTCTTTTGTTGAATTAAATTTTTTTCTGCTAGTGAATTGATTATATAATTGATAATTGGTTAGTCTATAACAATATTATAGGAAAATATTATTCATTAAATATTTTATTCAAAATGACCAATTATTAGTGTACAATTTGTCTGAGATGCTTCAGCGAAACTTTATCCCCGATTATTATGTAAAAGCAATATCATTTTTTGGAAAATCCATAAAAATCAGAAAATCAATAAGAAATGTACAAAAAAATAATAATCATTAATCGTTATACATATTATTCATGTTTGATCATCTTGGTCGAAAATAAAAAACAATTTTCCTAGAAACATCTTATATCAATGTTCCCCTAAGTTGATTTTACACTCTAATCATGTCAACACCAAAACACTATACCAGTTTCAATTTGATGATGCTTGTAATTGTGGATGATTGTGAAGGACCCTCCATAGTTGTAGATGGATAATCTTTTTCCTCCTTTATTAATGGGCGAGTCCCCATATTATTAGGTATTTGAACTGATAATTACCAAAAAAAATTACTAAATTTCACTTAAATCATGATGAGTTGTTGTTGAAGATTTAGTAGAAAAATTCTTGGCTAAATCTCAACAGTATTCCACCTATTGTTTGGGGATGAAATATTTGACGTTAGGAAAATGATGTTTAAATAGATAATCATAATGGGAGTTTTTTATGTTTGAGTTAAGTAGTTATACTGGAGAAAGCATCCTAGCCAGCCTTGCTACACCTCTAGTTGTATATTATTAAAATTCATCTAAAGGATTGGTTTGGAAATTTATAGAAGAATCCAATCTACTAAATTTGACAATCAGATGGGGAAAATAGGTTACTTTATGAAACAAATATGTAAAAAGATCCACACAATTGAAAAAGAATCATCTAAATTATATAGATTGGACATGAAAAATATACAATTGCATTGATAATCGAGTATTTCATGAAACAAATACAGGGATTCTAAAAGATTACAAGATCAAATATGAAAATTTTGATAATCTGCTACATAAGGGTATTTGTTAAAAAAGAGAATTAGGTATTTGAGTGAATTTTACAATATGAGATATCATATATTTAGCGTAATTTCATACATGAAGGAAATATTTTATATTGATAAATTCCAACATAGAAAATTCATCTATGTCGATCAAGTTGGATGTGTGGGTAGAGTCATCTTCATAACTATTTTAGGAGAATTTTCTAAAAACTGGTATAATGGAATTTTTTCCATTCATAATTTCATGAAGAGGATATTATGAGGTTTGACTAGGATTATATTTTTTTAGTAAAATTAGGATATTATTTTTGGAATACTTTTTCTTGGGAGAATTTTTTTCTAGGAAGCATTTTCGTCTAAAATGATAGTATATGAGTAAAAAAATTTAAATAAAAAGTGGAATATGATATGGTATATAGAGGGAGAGATATATTGGATAAAATAAATAGATAAAAAACCCTACAAATAAAAATGGTGGATTCAGACTAAGATGTGCAATCTTTCTGTTGTTCTGAAGCACATGGTCGAGATTCCTTAATATTATTATTTACTTTTTCATTCCATTGTTTTTAATTTTTTTTTGATTTAATTAATATTTCTATTATGAAGGATATTTAAATTTGATTTGGGGAATAAGGTTCAGAATTTCGGTTCATTATATACACCTAATTATCAGTATATATAGGATTCTACCCTTTGTCACTAAAATGGTTATCCCTATTATTGAACATACAAAATACAGTGAGAAATGAATTTTTTGGGATCTCTAACTTGTAATTTGAACGTCCATAGGAGATGAGGACCCTCCATTCATGGATATGATTTCTTATTCATTATTGAGTGTCCATGTAAGGGATTTAGTGTATAATTTGGAGACTATATTCTCCCATTGGTTTTCAATTTGATATAATTGGGTTATCAATATCCTTGGTTCTGCAACATCTGACCTTGAGTGAAGACTCCCAAGAAAACAAATAATGAAAACTGATGACCGAAGCATCCAACCAACAAAATTCAACTATTTCGAATACTGAATTCATCTATCTTTTCATGTTCTACTTCATATAAATCTAATCAGGATTCTGAGTTGTTTTATTTTTTGAATGTTTTTTTGAAACTGAATGTTGATATTCAATTTCTTGAGGATCTTATACCATTAAATTATTAATTTTATATTTAAATAAATTATTTTCGAACTAGAAATAAATAAATGATTTTCTATATAAAATGTCACATAAGAGTGATTTTTTTCCAATAAAATATATTACATCACAAAAAAAATATCATTGGAGCTTCATAATTCTTTCTACATTTGGGGATAGAATTGATAACTTTAATTATGTTTGTCAACTTAGTGCTTGTATCAAATTGATTCCTTTATCCTTGTTCCAACATTTTAAATTAGGGGTTATCTAACACAAATCAATAGTTTTGTAACATGCGGATATCTCTATAACCCCCTGTTGGTGCCAAAATATTGCACGAAAAGAAGGGATGGAAAAGAAGCCTGACACGCTGCCTCGCGAAGCTCTGACGCGAATCACCCCCCGAGAAGCACAGCCGCCGTGAAGCACAGGAAGCGGTAATTCTCCGCGAATGCCCTGAAGTTCGCGAGCCCGCCGTGAAGCACAGGAGGCGGTAACGCTCCGCGAACGCCCTAACGTTCACGAGCCCGCCGCGAAGACCGTGAGGCGGTAACACTCCATGAATGCCCTGACGTTCGCGAGCCCGCCACGAAGACCGTGAGGTGGTAATGCTCTATGAACGCCCTGACGTTTGTGAGTCCACCGCAAAGGACCCATTTCCACTTCGCGCCGCGAGATTTCTACTTCGTGGAACCCCTAGCCTATATATACTGGGTTCCCCCTGATCCTAGGGGACGGACGATCCGACCTTTAGGCTTCTCAGCTCACGAATCGTGAATCACCCTTCGCCCCTGGGAATCATGAGCTCTGCGAGGTACTTCTACTTCGTGAGATTCCTTCGCCTTGTCTCGTCTTGAGCCCCTCTTCCGAGAAGGATTCCCTTCGAGAAGCCTAAGGGCATTCGCGAAGGAAGGGGATTCCCAAGGGAACCCGGGTAGCCGTGGAGCGTTTATGCTTCGCGAAACACCCATATTATACTAGTGATCCACATTCCAAGGCAGGGTCGTTGTACATCGCGAAGCACACTTCTTTCGAGCACCTTGCTTCGCGAGGCCCCTCTGCTTCATGAGGTAGTGCTCCGCGAATACTATTCCACTTCGTGAAGCACCTCCCATTCACACCCCTGCCCCATGATAAGGTCGAGCCACTCCACTTCGCGAAGCATACTCCTTTTCTTGGAAATTCCTCTTCCCGTGCGACCCTCTAGGTTTGCACGATGTGATTTCAAAATCCCATGGACAACACCACCCGTAGCGTTACTTCGCCTAATGCTTCTTCATATAGGCACGCTAACGGCTATTTCTTCTTTGCATAGCCATGCTAACATGGACCCCTCGATGGTTCACTCCACGACCCACCTTTACCATGGTCTTTCAAGTACCTTACCTCCCCCAAGGAACATAGGGTACCGGTTATGTAAATCCTAGGGGTGTGGAGTAAACCCACCTCGTCTGAGCTGCGGGACGTTAAACTGCCAAGCACCTCATCCTCAACACATGATGTTAAACTGTGATCGGACACCGTGCCTCGCACACAGGGTCCGCCCCAGCTTGGAAATTCTTTACGCCACTCGTCTCCACGGGAATGGAATCGCCCTCACACAGGATGATATCCTCCTTCTCGGAGTAGCGTATGTCCACGGGAGAAGGGCAACCACCCTGGTATAAGCCCCAAGCCTATCTTGCGGAAGGTAGCACCCATGAACTTCTGTACTTCCCCACTACCAAGGCCAGTTGAGGGCGTGATAGGGAACGATGCACCATTCATCTTTGGTCCCAAATCCCTTTCCCGCCGCTCTTTGTCACACTTCGGGCCTCCATTTTGGAATAAGTCCCAGCACTATGGGCTGCCCAACGCGTAAGCCCCACTTCATTTCTCACGGACGCACCCTTCGAGACGTGATCGTCAAGTCTCTGCTACCTCTTGTTTCTCACACTGAGCACGACTCATGTGGGATTAGAGTAAGCATTGTCCATGACAACACCTCGTCCAGCATGACGTTAAACTGTATGCCCCCGTCCAGCATGATGTTAAACTATGTACCATCCAACATTATGTTAAATTGTATACCCCTGTCCAGAATGATGTTAAACTGCACATCCATTTGAACTACGAGGTCTTTGATCCATGTAAAGTCATGGTACGTAGGAAGCCTCCATGAGGTTTAATCCCACCACCCTTCATTTATTAACGTCAGGTTCCACCCTCATCCAGCATGACGTTAAACAAAAATTTCAGTCCAACGGCAAGCCGTTGTGACCAAACCGAACTACGAGGACTTTGATCCATGTCAATGAACGGTTCATAGGAATCCTCCCTGAGGTTCAAGCCCATCCCCCATCGGACCAATGTCCCTTTTTCACGTCGGTTCATCAACACCCACTACCATACACGAACTACGAGGACTTTGATCCGTGTCAAGGCACGGTACGTAGGAAGCCTCCCTGAGGTTCAAGCCCATCCCCCATCGGACCAAGGTCCCTTCTTCACGTCGGTTCGCCGACACCCACCGCCATACCCAAACTATGAGGACTTTGATCTGTCTCAAGGCACGGTATGTAGGAAGCCTCCCTGAGGATCATGCCCATCCCCCATCGGACCAAGGTCCCTTCTTCACATTGGTTCGCCGACACCCACCGCCATTCCCGAACTACGAGGACATTGATCCATGTCAAGGCATGGTACGTAGGAAGCCTCACGAGGTTCAAGCCCACCACCAGGGGACCCCCGGGTTCACCTTCACATCGGTTTACTGACGAAACCCCTTTGAACTACGAGGTCTTTGATCCATGTCAAGGCATGGTACGTAGGAAGTCTCCCAGAGGTTCAAGCCCACCACCTGTTGGTCACTTCGACCTTCTTCACATTAGGTAACCAGCACCTGGGAAACCTAGTGTGTAAGCCCCACACCATCTGGACCAAGTTCCTCACTCGCATCAGTTCGCCGAAAAACCATTATGAACTATGTGGACTTTGATCCATGTCAAGGCATGGTACGTAGGAAGCCTCCACAAGGTTCAAGCCCATCACCGGGTCGTTCCGACCTCGCTCATGTCTGTTCACCCCCATGTCGCATGACGTTAAACTGTATTCCACATTCCACCTGAACTATGGGGACATTGATCCATGTCAAGGCATGGTATGTAGGAATCCTCCACGAGGTTCAATCCCACCACCATTGGACCCCCGGGTTCACCTTCACGTCGGTTCACTGACAATGCCCATCGGGCCAAGGTCTACCTTCACGCTGGCTCGCCGGCACCATCCCGAACTATGCGGACTTTGATTCCCTACCATGGGGATACGTAGGAGGTCTTTTCGAGGCTCAAGCCCAATATCATTGTCCCCCTTGCGATAGTCCCATCTCAGTCCCCCTCCGCTTCATCCATCCATCCATCATCCACCCTGATTCTCACCCGAACTTCCATATCCCGGCGAGATCATGTTATTCCACTCCTATTCACAACATTCAGGAAGTCTCCCATGGATTGGCCCCGATATCGGCATCCCTTCAAGGGAAATTCATCAATATGATCCACTCCAGTAGTGTTTTGATCAGGCCGATCAATCTCCGTTGGACATTAAACTCGCGACCTACCTCGTGATAAACATGAGATGCCTGAGGAAAACCTCGGATGGCACACCCCTGGCGTAACCGTCTCCATTGGACATTAAACCTGCGACATAACCAGTGTTAAACATAGGAAGATGAGGAAAACCTCAAATATATGCCTATGGAATATAATTCCCCGCTCTTGATGTGGGATTTCTCGGGCATCCATGCCCTCGAGAAGCCCTATGATAATGGAAAAAAGACAGACAAGCCAGTTCCCCAGTATCTAGACACGCTACTGATGCCTCGACATGACTACTCCCACAACTAAAGGTTTCTGCCCTGATCGGACCCTTTGGAATGTCCTGATAGAAGCAGTGTAATTAACCGGCATCCATGGAAACATGGCACTGGGAAGAGTTTCACGATCAATGTATTAAATCTATGAGGGAGACTCGGACTAGGTGACGAGTTCCGAGGAGGAATCAATGGAAGGAAGAACCGACATCCCATCATCCTGGTTTTGATCAAGGAGAAAATGTCCCTGAACAAGGAATGGATGCCGCCCTCCTTTGGAAAGTTGGAATGTGGGGAAACAGTTGCGCGTCCTCCACAGATGGATGCGCGTGCCCTGGCGAAAGTGTCGGAAACATAAATGGTGAACCCAACATGAAATTCGTCTACTCAATGTGAAGATTAGTAGCGTTCGAGACACTAGTAGATTAATGTGTCACTGGATCCATATATCCACCGCTAGGTCCCGCCATAAAAATAGCGGGCCTGGCGTGAAACTCAACGTAAGTTGGGGCAGTAGAACGGGGGCATTCCGTTCTACAACGTGTTGCCATGGATCCCTCTTACCGACACAGAGTATGGAATGAAGCTGGGGCACTGGTTGTCAATCCTTTTCCTCGCAGTGCTGATGAGTTGATCTCTCAGTTTCCTAGGAACCAGGTAGCTGCTATGGAGACACGATCACCGCTCACTCGCCTACACTAGGGAAGGGGCAATACCAGCACAGCCGCCCTGCATGGCTTCGCTGCTGCCACGACGGCCTCTACATCTGTGAATACGGGGGGGCACGTCCCCTCTCCCCGTCATAGATCATACAGCGAAGGGTGATCAACAACCTTGTACGCAGGTACGGGGAGGAAGGGGTCTCCCCAACTCGGGATATGGCCCGCCTGGACCTGGAGGCATCCAGGCCCATCCGTCAACACTGCCCTTAATGCCCGCGCAGGGAGCCCCTGCTCCCCACCCCAACGTTCAATCGTTACGGGAGCCTATCCCTAGAACGCCTTGATGACTTCTCGCCTTATGCTGATGAGGTGGGTGATGTCTGACTCGGCCTGCTCAGAGTCCCAATCTAGGGTCTCCTGGCATGGGCTCCCATCCGGATGCGTCAGCGCCGCCGACCGGCTTCTCCAGAAGAGCACGTAGGCTATGCCCCTGCACCACCTGTGCTAGCTCGTCTAACCCGGCGTCAGCGTTGGACATGAGCTGAGGACGCTTGTCAAGGGGCGTCGACGTCAACAGCTACTGTGGCCCGAGCCACAGCCGATGTGCATCATGGAGTCCCTGCACACACTGATCAGGGGAACTCTTTCACCCAACAAGGACTGAGGTTCCAACCGCCCCATGGGCAGGTCGGGTTGGCCCTCGGGGTTGCAGGCCTGAGTGGTGATCGCCAGGAACCAATTCGCGGTGATGTCACCCCATACAGAGGGCCTCCTCGTACCACTATTACACAAAGCGTGGGCCTTCCCCTCTCTGAAGCTCGTCATGGAGGTATGCCTCCTGCTACCCCCATCTCAAAGGAAGACCTACCCCGCGGTAGTGACGCGCGGTGCGGAAACCTCTCCTGCGCCCACCATACAGGGTATGGAGTCCCTCCTCTTGCCTCCAACCATCGATGTGAAGGCACTGCACATCCGGTACCTCTCCAATGAGGGGGGTCCTCCCTACATCCTCTCTGTAACTGGTGAAGGTCCTCCTCGCCCCGACAACTCGAGGAGTGAAGGTAAGCCTCACTCTGCCCGCCCCAACCATGGAGGTCCTCCCCATGCTCTTGCTGGTTCCAACAGAGGTTCCACCCATGAGGGTGATATCCATGGAGGCCCTCCCCATGTACCCTTCACCATTTTCCCTTGTGCCCCTCGCACCCCGATTATCTCAATCGGGAACCCTCTCTGCCATGGCGTCAGCGCCGCCCCGAGACCACATGTTGAGGATCATCCTTATCCCGAAAATCCATCTAGGGGCAGGAGACCGGGTCGTCGCCGCCATAAGAAGAGTCCTGGGAAGGCCCGGGTGGAGATCAAACCTGCCCGTTTCTCGGATTCTGAACTGGAATGCGACTCAACGATGGAGCCTTCTCCCCGCTCCTCTGTGTCAAGGACTGGGGTAGGAACCAGGCGCGTCAGCCTCATCCTCCCAGAATGCATGGTCCACCTAATCCTCGCCTCTCTCCGCAGGTACATCTAGGAGGAAGAAATTGTGGAAATTCTGCAGGTCCAGACCGCGCAATCACCACTATCGTCACCAGAAGCGCCCTCTACCTCTACCAAAGATCACAGAGAGCTATTTTGGGGACCAACGGTGGTAGAGCAACGACATGAACTATAGCCGGCAACCGCGATTCCGGAGCTAGAAGCTGTGGCTATCAGCCCATCGTATCGTGATATCGTGGTTAGGTCACCTCACACTTCAAAGGATGGCCCAAAATTCGGTGGTCAGTCAGCTCATTAGCCGTATTCTCTGCCGCCAAATTTACTACCCCAGCAGTCCGCCTCGGTACCGCTACCAGTCCCTCAGCCTCCTCCGATTGACGAGTGGGGCAATACGAGGCCAGACCCCGAGTCCGAACCTAGGAGATTCTGGAGAATCCTCGCAGTGGATCACTTCCTGGAGAAGTTCTGGTCGACGGTAGCACCTAACTTTTGCGCACTAGTGTCCCTTGCCCCAGAGGAAGTGGGGAGCTTCCGCAGAACCCTATGGGAGACACACTTCCGCCTTCGTTACGAGCGAGTGATGTACCCCAGGAGTTGAGAGCACTTTGAAGAAATCGGCGAGCAATGCCGCCTGATCTCTTTGGCCGCACTCCCTGTGGCCCAGCATCCTGAGTCACCAGGCCGTCAGAGCACCCTTTAAAGGAAATGCGTTCAGAGTTTCAAAGTACTCCGCAGATTCATCAGGGAAGCTACCCCCCATGTGAAAGTCTGTGGTTGGGAACACTATGTCGTTCTCCTCTTCAGACATATCCAACGGCAGCCCGATTCATTACGTGACATTGAGGACATGCCCTCGAGAGGGGTCGCGGTCCACATGGTTGTCATAGTGGAAAAGGATGACGAGCTTGAATTTCTCGATGGATACTTACCCCCCGAGGGCGTACCGCCACTGCTGGACCCATCAGGGAGGGTTACCCGTCAGTAGAGGAACCTTATAGGCCTCCATGTACCCACTGAGTCGTTGGTACTCAGTCGAAATGCCCATAATGTTAAGTAGCACGTCGGAACTGTCAAGCACTCTGACTCGTCCGCCTCTGTACAGAAGACGGACGAAGATCCTGAGAAGGCCGCGTTACACCAGCAGCTTGCAGAGCAGAAGAGGCTAGTTGACGAAATCCTGGCTGAGCGCGCTGCAGAGCGGGGACCCGACTATGGTAATCCCAAGCCGGGGCAGCAGGGGCAGGAACAATTTCCCCCATGTGAGATGCCTCCGAGAAACCATGATCATGCTACTTCAGTGGATAGGGCAGAAGCTGGAACTGACGGCAAGAGGGAGCGATACGTCTCGCCAAACCCTCCTGAACGACGGGGCAATCTGTGGAATCCAGCCCGGGTTCCCCCAGCCGCCCCGCAGGCCATTCCGTCAGTCGCCCCATGAGCTGCTGAAGCCATCTACCCTGTCGATGAACCTGGAAATGCACTTCTGATTAGGTATCCTCGTCATGACAGGGACCCCCACCCAGATGACCTTATAGTGGCACTCATTTCCCACCTCGAAGCATTGGAAACGCGGAAGGTGGTAGTCCCACCGGTTGGCAAGCCATATCCCACGTGGGTGGATGACATGTCCCCACCCCGGGTTTTGGGAACCCCACTTTCTTGCCCTTCAACGGGATAGGGGACCCGCCAAGGCACTTGGTCCACTTGTCTTCCAGGTGTGGCCCCATGATGGGGACTCTGGCCCAGCAAGAGGCCGCCAAGCTCCGATGTTTTGTGAAAACATTGGAGGGCCCCGCATTCGTTTGGTATAGCCAGCTCCCCATCGGATCAGTGACCGGTTGGGAGGATCTCCACCGGTAGTTCCTATAACATTTTAGCTCCACAACGTGAAATACCAGCACCGCGGACCTCTTCAAGTGAAAACAATGGCCTGATAAGCGAGTCGCGGACTTCATCGCCCGGTAGAAGGGACTTACATACTACCTCGACATGCCACTTACTCAAGATAAATTACTGACGACGTGTGTAGGGAACGTTAAAACAGTGTTGGTTCCTTCCCTGATCACCCAGAACTACCCTGGAGGGTTTTGGGATTTCTTATATAAGGCTCAGCACCTCGAGGCGGCTCCCCAACAGGCTAGTCAGGAACATTTGTTGCCCCCTGTGATCCCAGCCAAGAGGGCTGCTAGAGCTGAACCCGCCGCGGTGGCCCAAATAGAAGCCCCCAGGCAGTTGGAATTACTGCCAGCGGCACCGGCCCCTCAACCCCGCAGAGGTCCTCCACCTCAAGCACAGGCTCTTTCCCAGCAGTGACCGCCTCAGAATCGACAGGTTCCCCCACGCAATGTGCCACCACCACCTAGGCGAGACAATCAGAGGTCGCCTCCTTGGCAGGCCCCTCCAACCCCTCGTCAGGGCTAGGCCCCCAGGGACCCCTGTCCGGAAAGAAGGCACCAGACCTATCCGTTCAACGAAAATCAGGTCTCTGGCTACTTCCGAAGTGCTCTAGAGCAAGGGACTGTGCGCTTACCCGAGTGCAGAAGGCCAACAGAGGCGAATCTCACCGATCACCCCAAATACTATCCTTATAATTAGATTCTGGGGAACACCCTCAATCAATGCTATGTGTTTAGAGACTGGCTTCATGACTAAGTCGACAATAACATAGTCAGGTTGGGTCTAGCACCAACACTTGTAGCGGGTGACTTTGTAGGGTCAGAGATCTGTAGTGGCAATGAAGGCGAGTGGCATCAGGTTCCCAGCCGTGGGTCCGAGAAATACAACGATTGGATGGCTCGAAAAACCGTCGCCCATGCCCATGGTATCATTCGGGAACATCTGAATCATCTGGAGCCTTTGGGGGAAGTAGCCAGTACCTCTGCATCGTCTTCAAAGTCGACCTCTTCCCAAAAGGGCAAGTAGTGACGACACAAGAAGAAGTAACGCGCTCCACCACTATCATCATCATCCCGCACTCTTGGCAACTTTATGCCCCCTAAAATAGGGATTCCTCCCAGAATCCACCCTGTGGTGGATGACTCGTCGAGCGACAGCCAGGGGTATGCTTCGGTTAACACCGTGGAGCTGGTAAAGCCCTATATGACTCCCGACAAGGGGGAACGCCAGGCGAGCCTCCACAATGTTTCCTGCCGACGCTGACGTCAGTGGAACCAAAACCACGCTGGTCGTTGAGGCATGTCAATGGGAACTTTTAGTCAGGCCGTGTATGCTACTGAGACCAGACAGCAGGCTCAGTGCAGAGCTCAGCACGCGCAACCTCATCTGATTCCCTCATTTCTACATCCACCGCCGTTTGTGCTACTAGATCAGGCAGAGCTGCCTCATCCGTATCACAGTCAGTCTTGCCCAGCTACAAGCCGATATCCGTTGTCCGATCTTAATCCGGCAACTACTCTCCATGCTTCAACTAGTAGGCAGTAAGATATGCCCAGCGCTAGCCAACTTCCGGTTCAACCGGCAGGACCCGCTATGCCTCCAACTACAGAACGACCACCTGTAAGTAGAGGCTCGCGCTTTGCACAAAAGTATCATGTCTTGTAGCACCTGTTCAACAGTCTAGTAAGGCTTTCTATCCTTTAGGACCTTCGCCTATCATCTGAAATGCGTGAAGCACTTGCCGAGGCCCTAAGAAGCCCCCTTCAGTTTGAGATGGAGGTAGCAGCAGTGGAAGCCTTCAACGCCGAAGTAATTGAGAACACCAAATGCCATGAAGTTATCTTGTTCTCCAGTGAAGATGAAGACCCTCCCATACAGAGGCATATTCTCCCACTCTACATCACTGGCCACTTCAATGATGTTGAAGTCTGCCACTTCCAAGTTGACTTGGGTTTCGGGATCAACCTAATCCCGACTCGGACACTGCAAATGCTGGTTCTGTCAGATGATGATTTGACACCCTCTGACCTCATAATATAGGGATATGATAGGACCGAGAAATCTCCAGTTGGCAAGATCCGCCTGAAGACCCAGTTCAGTGGCCTAATTGCTAGCACCGAGTTCATAATTGTCTCTCAAGACACCGCCTACAACGCATTGATGGGTAGTCCATGGCTCCAATTTCACGCAGCGGTCCCTTCTTCGTATCACCAATGCCTCAAATACTCCCTCAATGGTCGAGTAGGCGTGCTCTAAGGAGATGCGTCTCCTTTCGCCTCTTGTGAAGTCCACTATATGGATGTCGATTATTACAAGAAAAAGGATAAGCAATTCATGTTAAGTGAGGATGAACCCACCCCGGTCGCAAGTGATCCATGGGTAGGCCTGGATGATGCCTAAATCTTCCCGATCCATCGATAGGAGGACACAACCCCGGACATGGGGCAGTGTTTTGTTGTTTCGGGTACGCAAGGAAGGCGTGTTCCCATGTCCATGCGACGATGGAAAATTACCTCGTACTCCTACACCAACCAGGCTCATATGATCCTGGATCCTCCTACCCCTGTGCGGTACCGGAATGTCAAGCTTATGACAACGGCAGTACGTCATACGTGTCTCTTCCGTCGGGCACGAATCAACCGACTCAGGCCAACACGTCACCACTACTTTGATGTCATCAAACGTGGACACTTAAACCGAAGGCCATATGGGATAGGATCGACTGCCTTCATTGCTATGGTCTCAGTGGCGAGTGGGTCTCCAGATTTGATGACCACTGCTGCCCAAGCTGGCACCAGCTGCCCATCAGGGTGTGATAGTCCAGAAGAAGACCCTTTTGCGGGAAACCCCTCCACGGGTGGAGAGGATGATTTGGAGGATGCCCCCCCCCCCCGCCTTTGAGGAAGGCATCTCTACCATGGTTGATGAACTGGTACAAGTGAACCTTGGTAGTGAGGCAGATTTGAGACCCACATTGATCAGTGCAGCCATGTCCCCCGAGGAGCAGCAGAGGTACATAGACTTTTTCAAAAACACCGTGATGTGTTTGCCTAGAGTTAAAACGAGATGCCAAGACTAGATCCCCAGGTAGCCATTCACCACCTGGGCCTCCCGTCAAAGCATCGCGGGTTTAAGAAACCTCCCAGAAAGATGCACCCTTCTCATAGTGCTATGATTGAGGCTGATGTTGACAAGTTTATCAAAGCCAACATAGTCAAGGAAGTCCAGTACCCCATGTGGCTTTCCAACATTTTGCCAGTCAAGAAGAAGAATGGGCAGATCAGGGTCTCCATCGACTTCCATGACCTCAATCGCCACTACCCAAAGGATGAATTTCCCCTCCTGGTGACCGAGTTATTAATTGATGCCACAACCGGGTTCCATGCTCTCCCTTTCATGGATGGTTATTCCGGGTACAACCAGATCCAAATGGCCCTCGAGGATGAGGAGTCCACTGCCTTCAAGGCTCCCCAAGGTACCTTTTGTTACCAGGTTATGCCCTTCGGCCTGAAAAATGCAGGTGCCTCTTATCATAGGGCCATGCATCGCATATTCAGGCCAATTTTCAGGATGCTGGTGGAATGCTACGTGGATGACCTAGTGGTCAAATCGCGCCAGCGCCACGACCATCTCAAGTACCTTGAGAAAGTGCTCGGTATCCTCCGTTCCCGCCACATGAATATGAACCCATTAAAGTGTGCCTTTGGGGTCACCTTTGGAAAGTTTCTTGGATTTGTTGTTAGATATCGGGGCATTGAGATCGACCCAGAGAAGATCAAGGCCATCAGCCATATGCCTCCCCCGAGCAATATTCGGGAACTTCGAGGTCTCCAAGGACACTTATCCTATATACGCCGATTCATCGTGAATCTGGCCAGAAAGTGTAAGCCCTTTTCTCAGCTCATGAAGAAGGGTGTCGCCTACGAGTGGGATGAAGAGTGTCGGACCGCCTTTGAGGAAATCAAGTAGTACCTGCTCCAACTTCTGGTTTTGATGCCACCCGTCTCTGGAAAGCCACTGGTCCTTTACGTGACTGCCCTGGAATGATCCCTCGGTGCACTTCTCACCAAGAAGAATAACGAGGGTACGGAGAACGGTCTCTACTATCTCAGTCGCATACTTCTCGATACAGTGATCAGATACTCCCCTGTCAAAAAGGGAAACCTTGTGCTCATTTTTTCTCTATTGAAGTTGTAGCATTACCTGCAGCAACATGAGGTACAATTGGTCTCTCTGGTAGACCCACTGAAGTATATCATAAACCGCCCCATGTTGACTGACCGACTAGCACGGTGGGCGGTGATCCTCCAGCAGTTTGATATCAGGTTCATACCTCAGAAGGAAATTAAAGGACATGCGTTGGCAGAATTTTTAGCTGCCCATCCAACCTCCGTGGATCAATCCCTGGACCTGTATTTTCCTGATGAGACGATCCTCCAAGTTTATCATGCCATCTCATGTTGGAAAATGCACTTCGACGGTGCCTCCCAGAGCCCCAAAGCTAGGAGGCTCAACGATCCTAAGCACAACAGGGTGGGCCTGGGTATTGTCTTCATCACCCCGGCGCAAGCCATCCTACCATACTCATTCCTATTGTCAGAAGGTTGTACCAACAACGAGGTAGAAGACCAGGATCTCATCACTGGCCTCGAGTTGGCCCTTGACATCGACGTGTCCCATCTACATGTGAAAGGAGATTCTGAGCTGGTAATCAAGTAGGTAAATGGAGATTACGTATTTAGGAAGCTGGATCTTGTGCTATTTCTAGAGTGCACCCTATGCCTAATGGCCCAGTTCTCCTATCGTCCATAGGTCACCCACGTCCCTCGGTCACAGAACGGTCGAGCTGACGCTTTGTCCGGCTTAGCTGCGTCGCTCGTAGATACCGAGCAAGATGATTTGATTATACATGTGGCACATCGGAGAGTCATTTCCCCCATCACCCAAGAGGACCATGACAACCTGCGGGTAAGTCATCTCACCCCCGGACCCTCTATGTCAAGGGTCTCATGTTCGTCAGACACAGTGGTTGAAGGCACATCCGACTAGAGGGCACCTTTTGTCGAGTATCTTCAAAATGGTTGCCTCCTGGACCACCGGGCCGAGCGCGAGCGAATCCGACGCCGCGCGCTTCAATTTACCCTCCAGAGTGGTCCTAGTCTTGAGCAGATCCTCTATAAGCGGAGCTTTGATGGCGTTCTCCTCCGTTGCATTCAAGGGGTCGAGATTTCTCAGGTTATGCAGGAGGTTCACGCTGGTTCCTGTGGTGCCCATCAAGCTGGGCCAAAGCTATCCCACCAAATCCAGAGGTTGGGGTACTTATAGCCCTCTATGATCCATGATTATATCAAGTTTTCCAGAATATGTCATGCGTGCCAAGTTCATGCCAAATTCCTGCATCAGCCGCCAGAACCCCTCCACTCCACCAGGTACTCTTGGCCACTTGCGGTGTGGGGACTTGATGTAGTGGGACCATATCCACCAACAACAACTCGCCAGTGTAGGTTCATCCTAACTGGTACATATTTCTTCTCAATGTGGGCAGAGGTAGTTCCACTAAAAGAGGTCAAGGCCCGTTCCATCGTCGACTTTTTGAGCTCCAATATCATCCACCGGTTTGGGGTCCCTCACACTGTCCTCACTGATAACAGCACCAACTTCCAAGTGGCTGAGCTAAAAAAATTGTACGCCAAGTACAATATCTGTTCGAACCATACTTCCCACTATCATGCACAGGCAAATGGACAGATCGAGGCATTCAACAAGACCCTCTCTAACATTCTACAGAAAATGGATGTTCAGAACAAGAAAAGCTGGCAGGACAAGCTCCCCAATGCCCTTCGGGCTTATCGAACGACGACTCGCAATTCCACCCAGGTGACCCCATATTCCCTGGTGTATGTGGCTGAGGCCATCCTACCCATTGAGATCTAGCTTCCATCGTTACGCACTGTAGTCTATGACCAGCAATCGCCAGATGAGGTGGCCGAAATCCGTCTAGCTGAATTGGAAGCACTGGACGAGAACAGGCTGCAAGCCCTGCACAATCTGGAATGGCATCAGAATAAGATATCAAGGGCCTTCAACAAGAAGGTTTGCCTTCGCTCTTTTCTGCAGGGCGATCTGGTTGTGGCCCTTCGAGCACCAATGATCCCCGGTAGGAAACCACCAAATATAGAGCCCAAATAGGAAAGGACCCTACGTCATCCACAAGGTTTACCCCAACGGAGCATACTCCTTGGCGACCACGAATGGTGAGCGCAAAACTCCTCCCACCAACGCCAAGTTCCTCAAGCAGTATTTTTCCTAGGGTAAGGTGGTTCTACACGACCTTAAACTGCATCCTCATCCTGTAAGACGATAAACTGCAAAATGGTCTAAGATCTATGACCTTAAACTAAGATCTCTCCCCGTCCATACTCTAGGACGTTAAACTGCAAGCCGGTCAGGTCTCCCTAACCGCGGCTCGGCCTCAGGCACCTTAGTTTTCCCCAACTCACTCTCTTGCGGGATTATACGGTGTGGTGTGGGACTACGTCCTCATTCATGTCGGATTACTCGTCATATCATCCATATCCCCAGATGAGATATAGTTTCATCTTTCCCCATCCTCATTGCAAGACGTTAAACTAAAAATTGGGCAGGCCTTCCTGACGGAGGCTTAGCTTCAGGCCCCTCGGCCTCTCCAGGCCCACGAACCATGTCCTCATTGCAAGACGTTAAACTTCAAATTGGGCAAGCCTTCCTAACCGAGGCTTAGCTTCAGGCCCCTCGGCCTCTTCGGGCCCACGACCCCCGTCCTCATTACAAGACGTTAAACTGTAAATTGGGCAGGCCTTCCTGACCGAGGCTTAGCTTCAGGCCCCTCGGCCTCTCTGGGCCCACGACCCTCGTCCTCATTGCAAGACGTTAAAATGAAAATTGGGCAAGCCTTCCTGACCGAGGCTTAGCTTTAGGCCCCTCTGCCTCTCTGGGCCCACGACCCTCATCCTCATTGCAAGACGTTAAACTGAAAATTTGGCAGGCCTTCCTGACTGAGGCTTAGCTTCAGGCCCCTCGGCCTCTCCAGGCCCATGACCCTCGTCCTTACAGCAAGACGTTAAACTGCATGCAGGAGTCCTTCCTGACCAAGGCCCAGCCTCAGGCCCCTTGGCCCCATTGGGCCACTGGCCCTCGTCCTTACTGCAAGATGTTAAAATTCAATTAGGCCAGGCCTTCCTGACCAATGCCTAACAATCAGGCCCCTTGTCCTTTTCGGGCCCCGACCCTGGTCCTCTCTTATGGGAGTGTATGGTGTGGTGTGGGATTATGTCCTCATTAACGTTGGTTTATTTTCCGTACCGTACACCTCCCTTGTTTGGGGGTATATTACTCTCCTCTTCATCCCACATGACGTTAAACTGCATCTAGAGAACTACGTGTGGCTGGATTCCCATCCTCATGGGACACGTAGGATCACCTTAATGTCTAGGCTTCGGGTCCAGCCCCATCTCTCGGGAATCTTCATCCCACCTTGGCCCCTTGGTCTACCCTTCCTCCATGAGGGGATTATATGTCGTGGTACGAGATTTTGTCCTCATTCATGTTGGTCTTGTAATAACCACGCCATGTGACTCTCATTCTCGAGCTGTTTCATTAACCCTTTCTGACGGTTCACCGATGTTCCTAAGGGTACTCCGGTTTATTACCTGGAATTTCTAGACTTTACTCGGATAGGTCTGCACTCACTTTCTAGGCTTTGTGTATCCTTTCATCAGGGCTCCCATCATCTTTCACACCTGGAGGGACCCCCAAGAACAGCCTGGATACTACACCCAAGGGCTCTCCTACCGTTATGGGCCAATTCCCCCGAGGTTTTTGGACAACAAATCGATAAAAATCCCGCATTGCGAATATGGTCAGTGGTCGATGCTCGTTTGTGGTTCCCACCTCAGGCTAACGCGATATGGAAACTGTTTTTTCTGCCACGGTTAACGGTTATCATCTATCACCACGCCAACCCCATTAAGCCCCAAATTTCGGTTACAAGATTCACATCCTTCTCCAGTCTCATCATTCCCAAGTAGTGTTTCAGAATGCTTGGTACTATTCCTCTGTGCACGTCTGCGCGTTGGGGGAACAAAGCCTTGTCAAAGGTGTCCTGCTGGGCTCTTCACCGACTCCCCCTCATGGGATGTTTTGTGTATTGCGATAAGGATCTTCCCCCCTTGTTTCCCACACCGAGTTTAACTCACGTGGGCTTAGGGATCATGTCGAGGTCTATGCTTACCTGGAAAGTTGTCACCCACCCATGGTCCAAGCTCTAAGACCATAAACTAATATCTTCTCGTAACGACGCTCAGCCAGAACTCCCATCCTCATGGGATACGTAGGGCCACTCGAATGTCTCGTTTTCGGGTCCAGTTCATCTGGAAGCTCGTCTCTCCCCCGTTACCTTTCACCTCTATGTGGGACACTCGGTCTAAGGTTCCTCTCTTGGGACTTTGTATGGTATAAGGTGGGATTATGTCCCCATTCACGTCGGTTATGCAGCACGACACCATACACATTCCCCACCTAGAATCGTCTCTGTTACGTCTGTGCTACATGATGTTAAAATGCATTCTTGGTCCTGTCACGTGACCCTAAACTGTGACATTATCGTCATGGCCGCAAGACGAAAAACGACACTGCATTGTGATGACCTCGTTGTAGAGGACATCACATTGGGTATTGGTCACATGCCATGCCATTTGTCAACGCCTATCACGACTTTATTCTTGTGGGACGTGAGGTCCTGCTACCCTAGGCATGTCACTTCACAAAAAAAACCACTCACCTTAAAGGAAAAACAAGATTTATCAAATTCCGCTTCTTTTAGTGCAAGGGCCACGCCCGCACTTCCCTTTTCCCCTGGCACTGGTACCTTACCATGCCACCTTTCAGAACTACGTATGGCTTGATTCTCATCCTCATGAGATATGTAGGAGCGCCCGGGCACTTCCCCAAAGGCCCAGCCTAACCTTCATGTTCGGTCCCTCGACTCGAGCATTTCCCTAGAGAACACATGGTAAGTAGGGCTTAGGTCCTCATTCACATCGGGTTTTGTAACCACCTTGCCATGTGTCCCCTGCTCTCCATACCCACTCATGGTCCAAATTCTACGACCCTAAACTATGATCTCCCTATTGGAAATGACTTTGCTCCCTCAATCTAATATGTCTCGTTGTTGTATTCAGATATGTTTTGACAAAGATCCCGAAGAGTGGGATTTTCATGGGAACATCCCCCTCTCCCCATGACCAAGCTTCGTGAGCTCGCTATTCGGATCTTCATCCTCTTCCACATCCAAAAGGACCCTCGGACGACATGGATACTAGGCTTAAGGGCTCTCCATGGATGTTGGGCCTAAGGGCTCCCCTATCATCTTGGGCCAACATCCCTAAGGATCTCTGACAACATTTGCGACATGGTCCCGTGTTTCGAACATGGTCAACGGTCAACCCTCATTTGTCTGTCCCCATTCTAGGATAACGCGATATGAATGCTGCGCTTCCATCATGGTTAACAGTTATCCTCTATCGTCATGCTTCCATCATTGTGATCCAAATCTCGAGTGTCACGATTCACGCATTTCCACTTCCTCATGTTCAAGTGGAATTCCAACATATTCGGCTCTATCTCTTCGTTCATTAAAGTGTGCCACATGGGCGTGTTAGTATCATGGGGTGGTATTAATTGAGCATCCCTTCACCCTAACCTGCCCTTTTCTGGGTCGGGAAAGTCCCACCACTACATCTTGTTTCCCACACCGAGCATGACTCATGTGGGCTTAGTAGTTTTGGCAGGATGTGTACCAACAGGGCCAGGCTTCTCATCGTCCTGCATGACGTTAAACTACGCTTCCAGAACTACGTATGGCTTCATTCCCATCCTCATGGGATACATAGAGACACCCTGGTATTTTGACTAGGGTCCAGCCCATAGGAATTTTCCTATCCATTCATCTCCAGAACTACATATGGCGTGATTCCCATCCTCATGGGATACGTAGAGACACCTTGGTATTTTTCCTAGGGTCCAGCCCATAGGAATCATTAATCCTATCCTTCCCCTTTCCGCCCCCTGGTCGGACCCCTCGCTAGAGAGGCCCTGTCCCAAAGAGGGAAGGATCCATAACCGAACCAATGCGCCCATCTGGCATACTCCCACCACCGTGGTGTGACTACCTGAGTGTTGGATTCTATTCGGACAAACCATCAATCCATATTCCACGCTTTGTGTACCCTTTATTCGGACCCTCATCCCATTTCATGACTGAAGAAACCCCCTAACGGCCTGGTCCCATGCCGCATCGGCTCACCTACCGTCTTGGGCAAACATTCTGGAAGACTGGTCATGTCTGAAAGGACCCCCTAACAGTATGGATGCTTGACCTAGGGTCCGCCAACTGTCCTAGGCCAACGTACCGAAGGATTGACTGACAACATTTGTGACCTGGTCCCGTGTTTCGAACATGGTCAATGGTCGACCCTCATTTGGTGTCCCCATTTAAGGCTAACGCAGTTAGGATGTCGTTTCTCCTCCACGGTTAACGATTATCCTTTATTGTGACGTCATCCCCACAATGTTCTGAATCTTGTGCATCGTGATCCGCACTTCCCATTTCCCTATGTTCATACAGATTTCAGCTCCCCTGGAAATGCACCATTCGTGCATAAGAGCATACTAAAGAAACAGTAATTCGGCTGTTCTGAGAACCTCCTTCTCTGGTCAGGCCTCTCCCACCTTCCGGAAATCCGGACTGGTTATCCAAACCCCAGAGGCCCGAAGCATGTTTTCCATTCCCATGTCTGGTGGGACGATGAGGCATCTATCTCTTATTTCTCACATCGTGCTTGACCCACATGAGCTTGGGGAACTGTCACCGGACATCCCGCCAACATTGCAGGGATGTAATGAACCGATTCAAACAGTGGAAATCGTGCGTGCTACGGTATTCAAAAGAAGAAAAAATTGAAGCGCGAAAGTACCATTAAAAGGTTTTTAATTTTTTACAATACTCGGGGGTTGACTCCCCCCATGGATGGGTTGAACCCATCAAAAGAACATTGAATCTCCGCCACCCTTCATCTTGTGGCGTCCAAAACATGCTTCCGCCGACTCAGCTCACGATCCTCCTCAGCAGCAGCGGGGTGCTGTTCGTCAGCCTTGGCTATGGCCCTCTCTACGGCAGCCTGAATGGAAACCATATTTTTAGAAGCCCACCTCATATGATCTTCTACCTCTGCCAGCTGAACCTTCAACCATGAGATCAGCTCAGATTGTGCATTAAGAGAGGCTGAGTGCTCATCCACCCGAGTCTGCACCTGTTGGACCTCGCTTTCAGCCTCCCAGAGCTTCTTGATGTTGGTCACCTTCCTCCGCTGCCAGCCCACGCTGAGCCCGCGATCATACTCCCAGATCTGTTCGGCCATGAGATATCGGATGAGCGCATGAGGACGTTGGGCGTCCACTCCCCCAGTGCACAATTCACGCAGCCACAAGCGAAGACTGTCCATTTCGTTCAGCCATAGTGTTTGGGGTGTGTCCTTTATGAAGCGTTTGATTAGCTTCCATGATCGGCGATGGCCTATGCTGCTGTACTCCTCGTCGGAGGTCATTTCGTCCCAGTCTGCGCGATTGGCAGGCTCTTACGCAGAATACGCCCATAGGAAGTCCTTGGCAGGATCTGCATATGGTGTTGAATCCGGCATGACATCTGGCGCCGGAGTAGGCATGACAGGACTTGGGTCGGCCGATTGATCCTTTCCATCAGACTCCACCTCAATAACATCAGGCACGACCATCTGGTGGCCCCACCGGTGATAGTGAGTGTTGCATCTCGGGGAGATGGGGGGACTATCGCCACCATCACCGGCATGCCCCTAAGAGGGTTGCCGCTAGACATCCCGACCAGCCTTGTCGCAACATCCCATGCTAGTCGAAGAACTGTACGATAGATAGGGACACAAACATTAGTTGGCACAATCTACATATGAAAACAATGAATCTAGTAGAGAAAACTTACGAAGATCGATCTCCTGGTGCTTCTCTTGAGTCGATGCTGACGGGACCCCGAGGCGTGGCCCTCCGTATACTGTTGGAAGGTCTAGAGATTCTTGATGAGCCACCTCAGGTGCTCTGGCCCCACCAGATGTAGAACTGGACGTAGTCGTAGGCTCGAGTTCTGAGGGTCCTCCATCGTCACCCGCCAAGGGGCGAGAGCGAGGCTTGCATACAAGTTCCTCCTACATGGTCAAACATCGGTGAGAAATCTGTGATGGCCCAAGGACAGACCGTAAGGAAAGAAGTTCAGAATGCTACCTCAAGAGACTCTGCACAATCATCAGAATCAGAGTCTTGGTCTCCGACTTCACCCTCCTCAAACGGGTTCCTTCCTTCAGCCTCATCCTCCTGAGAGGAGTCATCTAATTCTTCCGGCAGGGGGAAGTGCTCCCTCAGATCGGCAGCTGACAGTTGTGGGGGGACCGTCTGATCCAGCAGTACCCTCACCCGGTCTATCATTAGGCGTGGTACACCACTGGAGTGAACGTAGTCCTCCAGCTCATCCAAGAATTTCTCCACCTCCGCAGGAGATGCCGTGAAACTAGCCCGGACTGGGCCTATGCCCAGTAACTCCATCCCAAGGTGATTCTAGGGCACCCACATCTCGGGTGGACTTAGGAATTTCCAGTTGACATCCCAAATGTCCCATGCCTCTGGGAAGACCGCATCCTCTGCCATGTCGATATGACGCAGCCGCTTCCCCGGATCCTGAGTGGATATCCTATGAAATACCCTCGGTGGAAGCCCCTCCGGATGGTCCTATTCTTCCGGAATCACCGAATCTGCCGCTGTTTCCACACCCTCGGCCGGTGCGGGTCTCGCCGCCATGGCGGCCCCATCACCGCGAGAGGCCCTTGCTTCCCTACAACCTCGACCTCGGGATAGAGGAGGCCCGCCATCACCAACCCGAATAGTTGGCTGCCTCAGCATCTCCCCCGGATAAGTAGCCTATCATCTAATGGAATAATCCCTCACCAATCCGAAAGCGGCGGTGGATGGAGGAAATTTAATTTACATCTTCCCATCTTCCCGTGTGAGCATGAGCCACAACTGCCACATCACATGCGGGTGCTCCTCCTGACGCACCTCCCAGTAAACCAGCGAGGTCAGCCGCTGGAGGCACCAGAACTGCCTCGCAAACCGATGCGGGGTGTGCAATTCACAGAGCGGCTCACGATCCACTCGTGCCACCAAAACTACGCCTCGAAAGGAAAGGAGATAAACCTGGTGCTCTTCTGTTACCTGCCCGTCGTCAGTGAGTATCCCCGTCGGCAATGGAAATGGGTGGAATTTAAACTCATCCTCCCTCCACACCTGGTTCAGCACCATCGGCACAGTTAGTTTGAATGGGAAGCTCCCGGCCGCATTCAGAATGGAGGGGAGGAATTTTGATCGCGGTGGCGAGATAGGGTTTGGATACTCGTAAATCCCCCTGATGTGTGCCGCAATCCACCCATACAGAAGGTGGAAGGGCCCGCATATCCTTGGAGGATTTTTTGCCTCGATAACGTGCCACAGCATCCTATATAGCTTGGCGAGCATTGGAATCCCCAGGTTAAGCCGCTGCCCCATGGCCTGCACCGATGCCATGATAAACTAGCTGGGCCGCACCCCCAAGCTGGTATGCCTCACCGGTGGGATCCAACTACAGATACGGGCAATGATGAATGCCGCCAGCCTGACTATCGGCTGTTGTTCAGTGCTGACACTGAAACCCCAAGTCTTCCATTGGCTGTCCTCCAAGACCCGCCAGTATGAGTGCTCCTTGCCCCGTTGAGCCGCCTTCAAACAAGTTAGTGGCCTCAGAGGAAACTCTCTATTCTCTGGGAATTTCAGGAACCGCTCGAACCACTTCTTAAAGTGGACATCCCTCACTACTTCCTTGTCCTCTCCAGGGACCAGTTCCATCAGTGCCGACGCCAGTTGCGGCATCTGATCCGTATCCTCCCACATGCTCATGACAGGGAGGAACTCATCATACATGGCCTCTAAGATCGGAACCCATGAAATCTAGTGGACATCCCACAGGCTGATGCCCACCTCCCCATGGTGCAGGTGAAAAATATTGGTCCAAGACAACCATCTGCTCAGCAGCTCCGGCATCAGCTGTTTCAGTTGGTAAATGTAGAATTGTGAGGCCCATGCCGCCTCATACAAACCCACTCTCCTCAGGTCGTCCCCAAACTCCTCACATGAGGTGCCTACCCAGTAGGGCCATTCCAAGTCATTTGTGAAGTTGCTGCCCTGGTGCAGGTCCCACTCATCAAACCACCCCTTCTTCGAATCCTGCAAATCCGCATTTAGAATGGTACGGTACAGAGGAGTGGATGTCTCCATTTGTAGTGTCTTCCCATCAATATTGTTCACATGGTTGTAGAGACAGTCGGCGGTGACGGGTGTGAAGTCCTCCCACGTATGACCATCGACCGCCCTGAACCACAAGCGCTGGCATGGCGAGCTCCTAAACCAGCAAGCCGGTTCGTCCCTTCTCGCGTCAGGGATGAAGACGTAATCCCTCATCCCAAATCCATATAAGGGAAGATTCTTGCACTGTGGATAGTTCTTTTGTCCCTCTGATAGCAGTTCTGTCAAAGAAGTATGGTCCGAGTGGCATCGGACCATCTCCCCTAGGCCCAGACAATTGGCCATCTCATCCCTCGGGGTGGCATCTGCAAGGACTCCCAATACAACCTCTCGATGGGCCATTTCGGTTTCGGCACTCGGAAAAGGATTTTTTCGGGCTTGATCGCGAAGCTTTCTTGTGAAGATTCCCCATGAAGCCCGGGCGCAAAACCAAGCCGTGGAGTCTGGCCTAGGCCAGAAAACAGAAATTTGCTTGGAGTGGTCCCGGAGTCAGAGACTCGCGATTCTCCGCGAAGCTCGATTCGCGGAGAGCGGACGCGGAGGACGCAGAGCTTCTTGAAGTCGAGAGAACAAGAGGAAATAAGTCACAAGAAGAAAAAAGAGAGCTCAGCCCCCCTATTTATAGGTGGCGACCCTGGAGATTCGCAGCACGGCCCACCCGCGTGGAGCATCCCGGCACGTCCGGACCGCGTGGCCACCGGCAGCCCCGCGGGCCCCTTCGCGAGGCCGCATCGCAAACCGCCGATCATTTTCACGATTTTCCCTCAGACTTAGACCCTTCGTCCCTCCGAGGCTCCAAGTCTGAGGGGGGGGGTGTTTGTTGGCACCATAATATTACACGAAAAGAAGGGACGGAAATGAAGCCGCGCACGCTGCCTCGTGAAGCTCAGACGTGAAGCACCCCCCGAGCATCGGGGACGCCGCAAAGCACATGAGGTGGTAACGCTCACCGAATGCCCTGACGTTCGCGAGCCCTTCGCAAAGACCGTGAGGCGGTAACACTCTACGAATGACCTGACGTTCGCGAGCCCTCCGCGAAGCACCCACTGCCCCGTCGCGCCACGAGAGTTCTACTTCACGGTGCCCCTTGCCTATAAATACTGGGTTCCCCCTAAGCCCAGGGGATGGACGATCTGACCTTTCGGCTTCTCAGATCATGAATCGTGAAGCACCCTTCTCCCCCGAGAATCCTGAGCTCTTCCAGGTACTTCTACTTCGCAAGATGCCTTCGCCTTGTCTCATCTTGAGCCCCTCTTCCGAGAGGGATGCCCTTCGCAAAGCCTAAGGGCATTTTCGAAGGAAGGGGATTCCCAAGGGAACCCGGTATGCCTCAGACCGTTTATGCTTCGTGAAACACCCATCCTGTACTAGTGATCCACATGCCAAGGCGAGGTTGCTGTACATCGTGAAGCACACTTCTGCCCAGCACCTTGCTTCGTGAGGCCCCTCTACTTCGCAAGGCAGTGCTCTGCGAATACTATTCCACTTCGCGAATCACCTCCCATTCACACCCCTTCCCCATGCTAAGGCCGAGGAACTCCACTTCGCGAATCATACTCCTTTTCTTGTCAATTCCTCTTCTCGTGCGACCCTCCAGGTTTTCACAATGTGATTTCAAGATCCCATGGACAAGACAACCCGTAGCGTTGCTTCGCTTAATGCTTCTTCACAGAGACATACTAACGGCTATTTCTTCTTCGCATAGCCACGCTAACGTGGACCCCTCGATGGTTCGCTCCGCGACCCCCCTTTACCATGGCCTTTCCAGTACCTTCCCTCCCCCAAGGAATAGAGGGTACCAGTTATGTATGTCATAGGGGTGTGGAGTAAACCCACCTCGTCCGAGCTGCGGGATGTTAAACTTCCAAGCACCCCGTCCTCAACACATGACGTTAAACTGTGATCCGACCTCGTGCCTCGCACGTAGGGTCCGCCCCAGCTCGGACATTCTTTACGCCACTCGTCTCCACGAGAATAGAATCACCCTCACATGGGATGATATCCTCATTCTCGGAGTAGATTATGTCCACGAGAGAAGGGAAACCACCCTGGTATAAGCCCCAAGCCTCTCTTGTGGAAGGTATCACCCATGCACCTTTGTACTTCCCCACTGCCAAGGCCAGTGGATGGTGCGATAGAGAACGAGGCACCTTCCATCTTTGGTCCCAAATCCCTCTCCCGCCATGATTTTCCGCACATCAGGCCTCCATCCTGGAATAAGTCCTAGCACCATGGGTCGCCCAACGCGTAAGCCCCTCTTCGTTTCTCAGGGACGCACCCTTCGCGACGTGATCGTCAGGTCTCTTCTGCCTCTTGTTTCTCACACCGAGCACGACTCACGTGGGCATAGAGTAAGCATTGGCCATGACAACACCCCATATAGCATGATGTTAAACTGTATGCCCCCGTCCAGCATGATGTTAAACTGTGTGCCATCCAGCATGATGTTAAAATGTATACCACCGTCCGACATGATGTTAAATTGCACATCCATTTGAACTACGAGGTCTTTGATCCTTGACAAGGAGTGGTACGTAGGAAGCCTCCATGAGGTTCAAGCCCACCACCCTTCATTTCTTCACGTCAGGTTCCACCCTCATCCAACATGACATTAAACTACAATTCCAGTCCGACAGCAAGCCGTTGTGACCAACCCAAACTACGAGGACTTTGATCCTGGTCAAGGAATGGAACGTAGGAAGCCTCCCTGAGGTTCAAGCCCATCCCCCATCGTACCAAGGTCCCTTCTTCATGATGGTTCGCAGACACCCACCCCCATTTCCGAACAACGAGTACTTTGATCCGTGCCAAGGCACGGTACGTAGGAATCCTACCTGAGGTTCAAGCACATCCCCCATCAGACCAAGGTCCCTTCTTCACGTTGGTTTGCCGACACCCACCGCCATACCCGCACTACGAGGACTTTGATCCGTGTCAAGTCATGGTATGTAGGAAGCCTCCCTGAGGATCAAGCCCATCCCCCATCGGACCAAGGTCACTTCTTCAAGTCGGTTCACCGACACCCACCGCCATTCCCGAACTACGAGGACTTTGATCCATGTCAAGGCATGGTACGTAGGAAGCCTCACGAGGTTTAAGCCCACCACTAGTGGATCCCCGGGTTCACCTTCACGTCGGTTCGCCGATGAAGTCCCTTTGAAATACGAGGTCTTTGATCCATGTCAGGGCATGGTACGTAGGAATCCTCCCAGAGGTTCAAGCCCACCACTTGATGGTCACTCCGACCTTCTTCACGTCAGGTAACCAGCACTTAGGCAGCCTAGTGTGTATGCCCCACACAATCTGGACCAAGGTCCTCACTCGCGTCGGTTCGCTGACACACCATTATGAACTAAGAGGACATTGATCCATGTCAAGGCATGGTACGTAGGAAGCCTCCATAAGGTTCAAACCCATCACCCGGTCATTCTGACCTCTCTCATGTCAGTTCACCCCCGTCCCCAATGATGTTAAACTGTATTCCACATTCCACCTGAACTACGGGGACATTGATCCATGTCAAGGCATGGTACGTAGGAAACCTCCACGAGGTTCAACCCCACCACCAGTGGACCCCCGAGTTCACCTTCACGTCAGTTCGCTGACAATGCCCATCGGGCCAAGGTCCACCTTCTCGTCGGCTTGCCGGCACCATCCCGAACTACGCGGACTTTGATTCCCTACCACAAGGATAAGTAGGAGGTCTCTTCGAGGCTCAAGCCCAATCTCACTATCCCCCTTGCGATAGTCCCATATTTGTCCCCCTTCGCTTCATCCATCCATCCATCATCCACCCTGATTCTCACCCAGACCGCCATATCCCAGCGAGATCATGCCATTCTGCTCCTCTTCACAACATTCAGAAAGTCGCCCACGGGATGGCCCCGATATCAACATCCCTTCAAGGGAAATTCATCAATCCGATCCACTCCAGTAGTGTTTTGATCAGGCCAATCCATCTCCATTGGATGTTAAACTCGCGACCTACCTCGTGATAAACATGAGATGCCTGAGAAAAACCTCGGATGGCACACCCTTGGCGTAACTGTCTCTGCTGGATGTTAAACCTGCGGCATACACTGTGTCAAACATTTGAAGCTGAGGAAAACCTCAGATATATGCCTATGGCATATAATTTCCCACGCTCGATGTGGGATGCCTTGGGCTTCCACGCCCTTGAGAATCCCTATGACAAGGGACAAAAGACAGACATGCCCGTTCCCCAGCATTCAGACACGCTAATGATGCCTCAACGTGACTACTACCCCAACTGAAGGTTTCTTCCCTGACTGGACCCTTTGGAACGTCCTGACAGAAGCAGTGTAATTAACCGACGTCCATGGAAACATGGCACTGGCAAGAGTTTCACGAACAATATATTAAATCTATGAGGGAGACCCGGACTAGGTGATGAGTTTCGAGGAGGAATCCACAAAAGGAAGAACCGACATCCCATCATCCTGGTTTCGATCAAGGAGCAAACATCCCTGAACAATGAATGGATGACGCCCGCCTTTTGAAAGCAGGAATGTGGGGAAACAGCTGCACGTCCTCCACAGACGGATGCGCGCGCCCTGACGAGAGTGTCGGAAACACCCCCGATTTAAATAGGGTAGATTAATTTTTTTGTTGGGTTGGGGGTCCTCAATTTTCATGTTGATTTTCTAATTTTGAACATGGAGTGTGGCCTAGAGTCCCATATTATTCTTAGGAAAACCTTTCCATCCATAAGGTGATGTTATTATCATTTTAATGGTAATGCTTATCATTATCCTTTGTGACCAAAAGGGGGAATTTGATGTATTTAGAAAAATCAATGAAACTCTCCCAGACTATTATGTCCTAAGAAATAAAAATTTAGAAGCTAACGATGTAGTTGAAAACATGGAGGAGGAGTTTTTGAGTGTTATTGAGGAAATACGTAGTCAATATAAGGTGTATACTAAAACACTTAAGGATATATATTCTCTTTTTTAAGAAGATCCCCATGATAGGGTCGACGGAGAATTCCTGGAACACCATGAAGAATTTTATTTAGAATAATTTTGAATCCCAAATAGAGAATCAAAGAGTGAGTAAATTGTTTTGAAAGAAATAATGAGGAAGTAGGTGATTTTAGAAATATATTCTTTAGTAGAAAATATGAGGATATTATACCTTATATAGGCATGTTTCTTCCCTCAAATAATGTTTCTCCAACATTAGATCTCAAAAATTGTATTTTTCATCACAAATAATCATGTTTGGGATAAAAATCATCTTTACTAATCCATATTTACCTTAAATTGGAGGGCATTGAATATGATAAACTATAAACAATATTGCAGAAATTTATGTTAATTTTTGGATGGTATATAGATGAGATTAATGGTATTATCCATTTCTTTTTCATGAATAAAATCACTTTAGAATCTGATTGTAGACATAGGATAGAAGCACAAAAAAGACTTAAACATAATATAAAATAGGTATTCCTAGAAAAAAGTGATCATTTTATTTTTAATTGAATAAAATTTATAATTTTATGAAGTCCATGGTTATGTCCTATTCTTGTAGTCTCCAAGAGAAGTGGAGTGATTTTATTAATTAATGAAAGTAATGGAAAAATTTCAACAGGATTTCAGATAAAAAATCAAGATCCTATATAGAATATTTAAAATAGAACATTGTAACTGGAAATAATAATTTTCCAAATAAATTTCATGATTAGTTAATTGAATTATTTTCAAGTGATATAATTTTTCTCTTTTTGGATTGTTTTTATGGTTATATTCAACTACTTCATTCCTTATTCGATTTTGATAGATCAAAATTCACATATCTAGTTGTGGAATTTTCCTATCTAATAATTACCATATGTTTATGGAATTATACTACCATATTTTAGAGGTGTATGATGGACATTTCCTACAGAAAGGTTCAGATAGTTTTTGAACTATTATAAAATGAATTTTACATTATAGGTTCTTGTTTTAATTGTTATTTAAATAATCTAGAAACTAATTTTTAATGATTTGAGGATACATACCTAGTTTTGAAATGTGATAAATGACAATTAATTATTATTGAATTAATTGGGGGAGGGGTTATAAAATTTCCATAAATTGGTTATTGGTTTTTACTACATAAATTTAATTCATTCAAATTATACCTCCACTTGATAATATACAGAAAAAGAATTATTTTTTGGATTTCTAGAATTTATATGAGAATCATAAATTACTTATCTAAAAACAACTTTGTTGCATTCTTTTTTAGGATACTCTATTAATGTTTGAAAGAAATTTAAAGCAATAAAAAAATATTATTAATGAAAAGATTGTGTTTCCACTAATAAATACTCCATTGGACTGGGATATCCTAGTTGAAATCATCAATGATTTTAGTGAAATTTTTAAGGGGGTTGTTATAGGATTAATAAAAGATATTATGTTTTACTTATCGTACATTGATATTAAAATACATGATGATGTAGAAAGAAGTTAATCCACAATGGAGAGGGAATAGTTATTGGTATTATTTTCCTAATAATTGATATGAAAATATTTCATAAGACCAATGGTCATTGTTTTTAAAAACCATTCAACTCTTATTTAACATTTTCCTATGAATGGGTCTAAACTAATTGTGAAATTATTTTATATTATGTTGCATGAGTTTGTTTTGGTTGTTTGAGTAATGAATTGAGATTAAAATCTAGTGGTTGATAACCTATTTAGGACTCGTTTTACTCAAAATGAAGACACGAGAGAGATAACTAATTCTAATGAAAATAATATGTTTCTATACAATACACATACCATGGTTTTATAATATATTAATGTTTTTTTTGGATATTAGTAACCCTTAGTTTTTCTATTATAATTAATAAAAAATAAGTTTTCTTCTGCACATAATTAATTTTTCAATAATTACAATTTTTTATTTATGAGGAATAACAGGAAGTATAAGGACATTTGTTCCCGAGGTTGTGATTTTATCCATTGTTTATAGTTTTTATTCATCCTTTTAGTTAGGACATTATGTTACTAAGAGAACAAATAAATGGTTTTATATACATGGTTTTATGGGCCAAAAATATATAAGAATTCTATAATCCTTATTTTCAGGAGTGAAAAATCATAAATACAAGTAAATATAATAAGAAAGAAACATATCCCCAAAAATTGAATTTTTGTGGTTTAAAAAATCAATTTTTTTGGGGGAATTGAATTCTTGTTAAATTTTCCTTTTTCATGAAAAATTGAATAAATTTTGGTTTCAATTGATTATACTCCTAAATGGGTCGAGGTAATGGAATTCCTAAACAAAAAAACCTATTACTGTAATCATTCTTGTTAAGATGAACATCTTTTCAGGGCTTGGTATGCCAAAATCATCTTTTACTAACAACAGAATTGTAACAACCAAAATTATGGGAATTAATTCCAAATAAATTATCTTTCATTGGAATTTAATGTCATTAAATATACCACTTCATTCCCATACAACCAACTTGTATTTCACTACACACAACACCGACATGGTGTACATTACATAAAACATTGAGTTTCCTTGAAACATCGCATTATTTTTAAAATTATTTAAATAATATTGTTATACCATAGATGTTAGACTTAGTAATATGAATATTAATAAATAATTTAATAATATTATTTATAATGGTTATATATAAATAAAAGAAAATGATAAAGAAAAAATATTTTTTTGGTAAAGTTATTATGTTTTAAAATACTATTTTCTCAAATGATATACTTTTCATATCCATATATGAAATAAAGTAATATTTATTTTAGACCCAGTATGATATATAATTTTATGAAAAAACATTAATTTTTGAATTCAGTGATAAAAAATTATGTTAGGGTGAATTTTTTTTATTTTTCTGAGAAGTTTCAAAAAAAATTAAACAATAGAAAATTCAAGATTATAGTTAAAAGATGTGTTTCTCATTTAAATAATTATTATATATTAAATTGATTTTTAAAGTCCCAATTGATATTATATATATATATATATTGACGCCAAAATCATTGAAAATAAAGAAGAAAAGCATAGCATAAGGGGCTCCCTCACAAAGACCGTTCACGGAGCCCCGTAGCTCTATGGTCGACACAAAGCACTCCCTTTGTGAACCCTCTGCGGAGCAAGGAGGAAGGATTCTCCATGAAATGATTTGACAAACGTGAGCCTACAGTAGGGAAAGGAGTTGGGATGCACCGCAAACTGATCTGACGTGTGTGAACCCACCGCAGAGTAAGGTGGCAGGATGCTCCACAAACCCCTTTGACCTTCGTGAACCCACCGTAGAGCAAGCTCCGTCTTAACACCGAGATAGATCTACTTCACATAGCATATTAACTATAAATGCCAGACTCCCCTCAAGCCCAAAGGATGTATCCTCTATCCTTTTTCCTTCTGAGCTCCCACATGGAAAAAGAAATTTTTCTTTGCAGACCATTAGTTTTTCAAGGTACTTTTGTATCACAAAGAGCCTTCCCCTTTGCATGGATTTTGCCCCTCTTCAAAGAGGGATGCCCTTCGTAGAGCCCACATGCCTCTGCGAAGGAAGGAGATCACCAAGGGGGTTTGGTTCATCAGGAAGCATTTATGCTTCGCAAAACACCCTTCAAACACATGTGATCCGCATGCTAGGGCTTGCTCACAATGCTTCGCTAAGCACATTGCTTCACAATGTTATGATACGTAAAGAACCCTTTATTCGTGAGACATTTCTCTACGGATGCCTTTCCACATCTTGAAGCACCTTCCATATGCACCTATTCCCAATACCTAGGCTCAGAGACTTCACTTCGCAAAGCCCATCGCTTCATGAAGCCTCTCCACTCCAAAGAGAACCAGAGCTTCACAAGGTTTCTACCTATGAACCCCTTTGCTCTGCAACTCCATTTCTCATACGACCCATCAGGTTTGCATGAAGCAATTTCTACATCCCTGGGGTGGTTCTACCAGTTACGTTTCTTTTCCTCATGCTTCTTCTCATAGGCATACTAACAACTATTTCATCTTTTCCTAGCTACGCTAACATGGACCCCCAAAATGGGTCGCTCCATAACACCCCCTTTCACGTCACTGCCGATGACTACATTCCCTAAAGGGCGGGTGGGTATCGGTAATGTATGTCCTAGGGGTGTGGAGGAAACCCACCTCATCCGAGCTGCATGACATTTAACAGCCAAGAACCATCGTCCTCAACACATGACGTTAAACTGTGGCATCGCCCCGTGTATCATACGTGGGGTACCCCAACATGGAAATTCTACCCGCCCACTGGTCTCCATGAGTGTCAGTTCATTACTCACATGGAATGAGATCCTATTAATTAGCGCGTCTTCTGTCCATAGGGAAAGGGAAACCCCCTAGTATATGCCCCTAGCTTTCCTCACACAAGGTAGCATCCCTGCTTATCTCTTCCTGGGTGCCAAATCCATCTCCCGCTAGGCATAGTCACCACTCGGGCCTCCATCCTGTAGTATATACCAATCTCTATCACCCTCAAGATATTAACCACACATAAGCCATTTTTTCCACTTTGGGCCACCAACTATGTGTAAGCCCCATTCCACTACCCACAGACATGCCTTATGTGACGTGATCATCAGGTCTTTGCTGCCACTTCTTTCTCACACTGAGCATGACTCACATGGGATTAGAGAAAGAATCCACCATGAAATCCTCTCTTGGAATCATAGAGTGTACGTCCCACACACCCTACCTGATCTACGAGGACATTGATCCCTACCAAGGCAAGGTACGTAGAATTCCTCCATGAGGTTCAATCCTTACACCCATTGGTCCCGAAAATCTTCACGTCGGATCACAAACCTCCTTTCGAACTACATGTACTTTGATCCTTTCCAAGGAAAGGTACGTAGGGAGCCTCTTGAAGGTTCAATCCCCACAACTATTTGTTCTGACCCCCTTCACATCAGACAACCATTGCCTTGCATGACGTTATACTGTATGCCCTCTCTTTAATCCTGAATGATGTTAAACTGCATCCCCACTTTTTCGTCCTACATGATGTTAAACCGAATCCACCTTCCAATCTACATGGGCTTTGATACTTGTCTCCAAGATAAGGTACGTAAAAAGCCTCATTGAGGTTCAAACCCCATCCAACGATAAGCAGTTGTGACCCCATCCAGCTGTAAACCATTTTGAACTCATCCAACGATAATCTGTTGTGACCCCATCTAGGGGTATGTCGTTGTTACCCCATCCAGCAGTAAGCCATTGTGACACCATCCTGTGGTAAGCCATTATGACCCCATCCAGTGGTAAGCCATTGTGACCCCATCCAACAGTAAGCCATTGTGACCCCATCCAGCGGTGATCCATTTTGACCCCCATTCAATGGTAAGCCATTTTGACCCTCGTTCAATGGTAAGCCATTGTCAACCCAATTTGGTGGTAAGCTATTGTCGGTTGAATTACGAGTACTTTGATTCCCTGCCACAGGGATATGTAGGAGGTCTCTTAGAGACTCAAGTCCAACATCACCATCATTCTTGAGTTGACTCCATCTCAATATCCACCAACATCACATAACTATCTGTCATCCATTTTGATTCTTACATGGGCTGCCACAACTCGGTGGGATCATGCCAACTCAATCCCCATTCCCATTAACAACAATCGGGTAGCTAACCATGCATTATCCCAAACCTCAGAGTTACCTCTAGCGTTTTCACTCACATGATCCACTCTAGTAAATGTTACAATCTATCTGATCCATCTCTGCTAGATGTTAAACCTGCGACATACCCTATATTAAACATATGAATCTGAGGAAAACGTCAAATACATGCCTATGGAATATATGTCCCCGCATTTTACATGGGATTACCCCGGATTATTCACCCTCTAGAAGACCAATAATAAGAAGAAGAAACCCAGATGCACAAGTGTTCTACCATCCAGACATGCCAGTGATTTCCAACGTGACTACTCCCTCGACCCAAGGTTGCTTCCCTGACCGGACCACTTGGAATGTCCTGAAAGAAGCAGTGTTATTAACTGTTGTCCATAAAGACATGACACTGTGGATAGTTTCATAAACAACATCTTATGTATTTAAGGGAGGCCTGGACTAGGTAACATGTTCTGAGGATTAATCCACGGAAGGAAGAACTGACATCCCATCATCTTGTATTGATCATGGAGCAAATGTCCCTGAGTAAGGAACAGATGTCGCCTGCCTTTTAAAAGCGGGAATGCGAGGCAACAGCAGCGCGTCCTCCATAAACAGATGTGAGCCCCCTAAAAAAGGCGTTGGAAACAATATATTAATATATTTGTTTTCATTTCAAATATTCTTTTAATTATATTAGATATATAAATACTTTTTTTTCTTTGAACGTTCTTTTTCATGCCTTCCCGCAAAGTCTCCAGGACTTGTATGAAACATAAATATTCATCTTATGTGCATTAGATATTGAAAAAAATATAAATGGTTATAATCATTATATTAGTTATATTTTTATAAAAACTACCTAGTTTTTTTGGATATGATTATTATATAATTTAGAAAATTTTCATTCACCCCGGTTAATGGTAAATCATGTAATTAAAGGTAAAACTAATATTATAAAATTATAAAATTTTCCAAAAACATAAACTAATTTTATTGGATGATTTAGTTAAACCAAAATCATACTTAGGTAGAAATCAGGACATTTTTAATACAATTAGGGTATGAATGTGACATTTATCATATTTTATTTAATGATAACTCAAATATATCCTACTCATATTTTTAATAACTATATATTTTTTAATATACGGTTATATAAAAGATAAATTAATCTATAAATAGTCATTAAACAATTACTACATAAATCTAAATCAGAAAAATATATTAATAATTCTTTGATAAAAAATCAATTCATTTTAATCTTTTACAATGATGAAACAATAATTGTTTAATTAATTGAAACATCGAATACACTATGGTAAAAATATAAATATAACTCCAATTTTACCTAATTAATTACATAAAAAACATTTAAAGATATTTTTGGCCTATTAGGTAGCTATTAGATGTTTTTTTTTTCTAATTTATCTTGTTAGTGTGGTATTTTATAAAAGTCAAATAATTAATTGTATCAAAATAATAAACTGGTACTTTAAAATTCAATATATGTTACTAAATGATTTATAATTAATGAAAATAAGAATTATAAAAACTATATATAATAAGGTTACGAATTGCGTCAATGATCTATTTGGGTTTCATGTAGCACTTTAATGTAACCATATTAATCGTAATGAGTAAAAAATCCATGTTGTCAGGGTAACGTTAATGGGTTTAACTAAGTGTTAAATCCAAAAAGTAAGGATCATATTGTAACAAAATCATGTCTTAAAATAATTATTTTATAGGATAGCTACCCATAATAATATTATCATATAAATAACACACATTTTCTATATTTGAAATCTAAAATCAATTTATATTAATTTAACATTTTTTGAACATTCCATGAGTACCCCTCTCCTCTATTATAAAAAGGAATGATGTCCCTAAATTCCCCACACCATCATGATCCTTCAATATTGACCAAGCACTGACCATTTCTACTCTTATCATCATTATTCATGTTATATATGTTTGTGTATTCTCAAAATAGCTTCTATATTATCCCTATGAGAAGATCCAGAGGGAGCTCGGTGGATAAGAGGTAATCTTCTTTACAGACTCTCTGAGGAGTATTTCTTCTTATATATTATCTTCATGTTTTTTATATTATAAATTAATAAAACTAGTATTACAAATTTTATGATATTTATTATGAATATTTTAGAACCATATTATTTCCTTTATCCATAAAAAAACCAAAATCACCACGCATGCGTATGTATACCCTATCGTCTCCATGTCATGGTGTAATCTGTTTTTCATAACCACATTACATGGATGGGTAAAATGATGAAAAAGATGAATATTTTTTATAAATATATCATTATATTTATTTTGGAAGAAAATATATACCATAAACTCCCATACCATTTCACAATTAATTGAATGATTTCATCGCTTGTGCGTATGTAAGGCCTACCGTCTCCTCGATGTGATATGATTCATTCTCCACGACCACCAATAATGAATGATTATATAAATGTATATAATGAAATATAATTTTATTTACTACCTTAATATTATTTTTAAGTGAATTAAAAATATCATATCTACATAAAATGTGTCTTATATGACAAAACATTCATAAGAAATTGGACCAGTTAACACCAGAAATAATATTAATATTGTATAATTATTAAAAAAACATGTGATAATATGTTCTTATTTGATATCATATGAATATAGTTCTATAATTGGTTAATAAAATTATTTAATCCATTATAAAGGAGTTATAAAAACAAAAAAAGGTAATCATATCTAAGGTAGGTGTTAATCTCTCAATATTTTTATTAATCAAGATTGTTTATACATAAGTATCTGTCTTGGGGATATTTATCAACCATGTCCATGTTTCCCAATAATGTCTTCCAAAAAACATATACTATTATTATATTATGGTAAAATTTTATTTTTACCCAAGTGTGATATAAATATTTTACTCCCCTTCCAAATTATGTAGTACATCACTTTTCTGTAAAATTAATAAAATGCGAGTGTATGGAAATTGGGGGTAACAAGTTTTGGTATAAAAAAATAACCCTTTGAAACTAGGATGATAAATCCATATTGAGAACCCCAATTCCATTTCTAATAATATGTATAATGATATTGAAAATTATTGGATAATTTAAATGAATTTTATTACAGGACTGAGTGAGTGGATTCCTAGAAATACATCTCTATTTGGATATTACATATGGATATTGATTTGAAAGAGAGGTACCTATGGGTTAAAGCTAACAAGGTGCGTCATTCTGAAATAAATCTTAACCTGGTACTCAAAAACATGCAATTGCTAGACAAATTGTTTTAAACTCCTAACAGATGCTGTTTAAGAATTCAGAAACTTTAAATGAACCATCATGAACGATTCAAATATAAGTTTGATTTGAATAACCAATGATAAATCTATGGAATAATATATTGAGGAAGATTTCATAATTTCATAATCCTATATGTGACTTGTTGTGATTATGTGGATTTACATTAGGAAACTAGTTTCTTATTGTATTTTGTTTTGTTTTAGTCAATTGCAGGAACCTAAAGGTACCATGTCAATGGAGATTTTGATGGACGATGAAATGATTCTCCTATCAGGATATATAATTATATAGGAGATGCAATGAAAAATTTCATTTCTACAATCACACTGCATTCTAAATATATGAATCATGGTGGGATTCCAAATGATGAATGGATGAAAAAACAATCTATTGAGTATTTCATAAGGAAACATCTTCCTTCATTATGTGGTTATTCTATTCCACATGTTTATGAACAATGGATCAGAACTAATTAAATTATTTTCTTAGTTCACTATTATTTAGAGAATGATTATGTTATTCTAGTTGTTTATTGGTTAGAATGTGAATTAGACCAATGGTGTACTCTAATTATGAAAATGAAGTAGTAAGATAAAATTTAATCCATGCATCGGGATGAGTTCAAATGATTATTTTTAAAAAAGTAATTCACTTAGTTTCTTCCTCCCATGATAGATAAATAGTTTCTTGAGTTGATGAAATGGATTGATGAATCTGTTGGAAACTATTAGGCAAATTTCAGAATACTTGTGAGGTATGCTAAAATAATTTTCCACACACCCAAAAGAAAATATGATTATTAGTTTAGTGGCTTAATTTGATGAATCAGAAGGGTTTTTTCCATAAGAGACTTGAGTTGATATGAAATGAGTTTGTGTTGTGCAATCAATGTTGAATTTTAGGTTGGTGTCACATAAAAATCTGATGGGTTTGACAAGAAGAGGAAGATAAGGATTAAAGGGAAATAAACTAACCTTGATGAGAAAAATTGGAGGTTCCATTAATGCTCTAATTGTGTGAAGAATCATGTAATAAATTTCTTTAAGGGGTAAGAATGTTTTATGTATGGAAATGATCTCATTATCTTTTTGATTAAGGATGTGATGGGAAGAAGTTAGCTAACGATTCAAATGTAGGGAATGAGGTACATAATTCACCCCCACACATCATTGCTACAAGTGTATGGAGAATGGGTATTATTTTAACTTGTGCAGAAACCCATTGTATGGTGATAATGATTGACATCATAAACCTCTTAAGTTGAGGGACAATGGAAAATCTAATATGATCACTATTTCTCGATGGAGATTTTTTAATGATGTATTTAATTGTACATATAAAATCCACTCTAGAACTGCTAAAATCATATTTGATTCAGGATCTACCACTTCATTCATATCTAATTAATGTTATGCATGTATAGTTTCCACCAAAATGATTTTATGTGGAATTACCAATGAAAACACTAATTGTAAAATTACTACATCTTAGGTATAAGATTCATATTCAGAAGAATTTTGTCGGAATGTGTTTCATAAAAATCTTATCATTCCTCACCTGGTTGAATTTGATGTCATATTAGGAAATGAATGGCTTTATAAATATAAGGACCACATCAATTTTCACAGAAGGGAAGTTAAATTTGATGTTTCAAACCAACATATGCTTCTATATCTATGTGATTATATGTATGAACATTATATGTAGATTACATCATATTTATGGTTATTAATTCCCATTCACAAAAATTATTTTTATCTAAAATGGACGAAGCGGGGGAATTGGAATTGATGATATTTCTATTTCTCAAGAATATTTGGAAGACTTTACAGAATATTTTCCAAGTCTTCCACCAAAATCAGAACTGGATTTCTCTATATAGTATGTACTTGGTTCTATAGCAATTTCAAAGAATCCCTATAGAATCACTACTGGAAATAAACAATTTCCCAACGGTTCAGAACCGTTGGGAAAGCCCCTGAAACCGTTGGGAAAGGTTTTCCCAACGGTTCTCATAACCGTTGGGAAGTAAGCCGTTGGGAAAGGTTTTCCCAACGGTTTACTTGCAACCGTTGCAATAGCCCATAGAAGTTACCCTACCCCAACGGTTTGGGTGAACCGTTGGGATAGTTTTTCCCAACGGTTCTCCCAAAACCGTTGGGAAAACCAAATGCCACACATTTTCCCAACGGTTCCAAACCGTTGGGATATACCATGTGGAACAGTTTCCCAACGGTTTTAAACCGTTGGGAATTGGTGAAGTCTTTCCCAACGGTTTAGAACCGTTGGGAAAAGACATGCTAAAACTTATATCCCAACGGTTTAAAACCGTTGGCATACCCTATGCTGCAAATTGCAGCACCCTGCAATTTGCACAGCCCCTGTCCCCTGTCTATCACCACCAGTCATCAGGCCTCATTTTCACCTCATTTTCACCTCATTTTCACCTCATTTTCGATCCAACTATTGTACCAGTAATAAAATAAAACATACATATTCAATTACGAACAAATTCATACACATTTAACATATAATGGATCCTGAAACTATACAAATCCATAATTAAATTACAATTCATAAACATACATAATTCATATAGAATTCAATTTAAAATTTAGATGACAATTATACGTGGAATCTGAAATTCAATTCATAATATGATCGGTTTTTTCTATACCATATATTTTTACCTCAAATGATGTCCATTTTAAACAAAATACATACACCTGAAGTGATACCGGCCACACCGCACCTCAGATTGAGGCGGGGTTAACTCGTACACGTCACATTTGACTCATGGATCGTTGTGCTAAAGTATCGACAGAATCCTAATGCGTTTGGTCGGTTTTCCGTATGCCAGTTGATGTTTTTCACTTAAAATGGCGTCCTTTTGAAACAAAAGACGGACACTATGAGTGGTGCCGACCACACCGCGTCTCCAATTGAGGCGGGGTTGATTCGTACACGTCACATATGACTCATGGATCGTTCTCCTAAAGTTTAAATGGAAACCGAATGCGTTTGGTCGGTTTTCCGTATGTACCTAAAATGTTGTCCATTTTAAACAAAAGAGTGACACTTAGACTCATCCCGACCACACCGCGACTCAGATTCATCCCGGGTTGGCTCGTACATGTCACATATGACCCATGGATCATTGTGATAAATTATAAAAAGATTCCGAATGCGTTTGGTCGGTTTTGCGTATGCCAGTTGTTCTTTTCATTTATAATCATGTCCATTTTAAACAAAAGAGACATAGTTAGAGCGGTGTCGGCCACACCACATCTCAGATTAAGACGGGGTTGACTTGTACACATCACATATGACCCATGGATCGTTGTGCTAAAGTATCGATAGAATCCGAATGCGTTTGGTCGGTCTTCCGTATGTCAGTTGATGTTTTTCACTTAAAATGACGTCCTTTTGAAACAAAAGACGGACACTTTGAGTGGTGTCAGCCGCACCGCATGTCGGATTGAGGCGGGATGATTCGTACACGTCACATAGGACCCATGGATCGTTCTCCTAAAGTTACAATGGAAACCGAATGCGTTTGGTCGGTTTTCCGTATGTACTTAAAATGGTGTACATTTTAAACAAAAGAGAGCCATTTAGACTGATCCCGGTCACACCGCGACTCGGATTGACCCGGGTTGGCTCGTACACGTCACATATGACCCATGGATCGTTGTGATAAATTATCAAAAGATTCTGAATGCGTTTGGTCGGTTTTGCGTATGCCAGTTGTTCTTTTCACTTATAATCCTGTCCATTTTAAACAAAACAGACACAGTTAGAGCGGTGTCGGCCACACCGCGGCTCGGATTGAGGCGGGGATGATTCGTACACGTCACATATGACTCATGGATCGTTCTCCTAAAGTTTCAATGGAAACCGAATGCGTTTGGTCGGTTTTCCGTATGTACTTAAAATGGTGTCCATTTTAAACAAAAGAGAGCCACTTAGACTGATCTCGGCCACACCGCGACTCGGATTGAACCCGGGTTGCCTCGTACAGGTCACATATGACCCATGGATTGTTGTGATAAATGATCAAAAGATTCGGAATGCGTTTGGCCGGTGCACCAGACAGAAGCAAGGGATTTCTCTGGCTCCACCGGCTGACCGGTGCTGAGCCACCGGCTGGCCGGTGGTCTGGACAGAAGCATGCTATTCTGTCTGGGTTCCACCGGCTGGCCGGTGGCCAGGCACCGGCTGGCCGGTGGTCTGGACAGAAGGTATTCCATTCTGTCTGGGCCCACCGGTTGGCCGGTGGCCAGACACCGGCTGACCGGTGGCACCTGGCAGAGGGCAAGGCCTTCTGCCTTGTCCACCGGCTGGCCGATGGGCTGGATCCGGCTGGCCGGTGACCTTACCGGCTGGCCGGTGGTCTCACACCGGCTGGCCGGTGGACTTAAAATGACGTCTTTTTGAAACAAAAGACCGACACTTTTTGAGTGGTGTCGGCCACACCGCGTCTCCGATTGTGGCGGGGTTGATTCGTACACGTCACATATGACCCATGGATCGTTCTCCTAAAGTTTCAACGGAAACCGAATCCGTTTGGTCGTTTTTCCGTATGTACTTAAAATGGTGTTCATTTTAAACAAAAGAGAGCCACTTAAACTTATCCCGGCAACACCGCGACTCGGATTCATCCCGGGTTGGCTCGTACACGTCACATATGACCCATGGATTGTTGGGATAAATTATCAACAGATTCGGAATGCGTTTGGTCGGTTTTCCGTAAGCCAGTTGATTCTTTTCACTTAAAATGACGTCCTTTTGAAACAAAAGACGGACACTTTGAGTGGTGTCGGCCACACCGCGTCTCCGGATTGAGCTGAAACCACCGTGAAACATTCTAATTATTATTCGTGACGTGTACGCGCAGACGGCACGTCAATCGGACGTGCGGTTTGCGCGGTACGGCTCAATATTAGTGTTTTAAGTGATGCGCGCGCTTCGTAAACGCGCGTGAGGGGGGTCCAAACGGGCCGAACGATGTCGGAATGGCCTGAAATCAGACGACAAATACGGGTGAGTGATTTCTGAAGTGGTCGAGCAGACGGCACGTCAATCGGACTTGTCGTGTGCCCGCGGTGACCGACAACGCAGTTATGGTGTCATAAACGGCCAGAACGGGCGTCCAACGGTCAAATTCATAGCGGACGGCCTCGGATTGATCTGAAACCACCGTGGAACATTTTAATTATTATTCGTGACGTGTACGCGCAGACGGCACCTCAATCGGACGTGCGGTTTGCGCGGTACGGCTCAATATTCGTGTTTTAAGTGATGCGCGCGCTTCGTAAACGCGCGTGAGGGGGGTCCAAACGGGCCGAACGATGTCGGAATGGCCTGAAATCAGACGACAAATACGGGCGACTGATTAAAATAATTCAACTCCAATACTATACTACGAGTCTAGATAAAACCAACAACTAGAATAGATTAAACATCACATGTCAAGTCAAAAATGTAACGGATCAATATGTCCCACATCAGCATCACCATCTCCATCATCATCATCATCATCGCCCTCGTCATCGTCCTCCTCATCGTCATCACCCTCCTCAACGCCTTCCTCCTCGCCTTCTCCCTCCTCCTCGCCCTCCTCATCTCCATCCTCTTCTGAATCAGACTGCTCGCCATCATCATCTTCAAGCTCGACATCGGCCTGACCACCACTGGAACTGCCACCTGGTGCACCATATATAGAATGTATCGACGACATGTATTCATCAATCGCTGGGCTGGCCTCTGCTGGAAGTGTTGGACGTAGAACTTCAATAAATTTCATAAATGCACTGTTTGCCCTTGCAGACTGTTCTGCCGTCTCTGTGGCCCTTTTCTCAGCCTGTTCTGCCTGTGCCCTAACTTGCTGCAGCTCGGTGGCACTACAACTCGTACCTGAGGCAGGCCAATACCTCGTCGGGGCTATCCTAGGTCGGCAGCGTACTCTGCCAGAATGATCATCTCCCAACACCTGATGTAAGTGATCAGATGGCCCAAAATTGTCTGCTTCTTGGGCATCGAGGGCCTCTAAAGCATCCTGTTACAAATATAAATATATTGTTAAGTTACGAAATAGATATTAAAATATAAAATCAACAGATTAAAACTTACAATCTGCTGCTGAGTCGCTTCGTTGACAGCACGTCCATCCTTTTTTCGTCTACTCGAGCAAAACAGTTTTGCTCGAGGCACACGTCCTTCAATATTTTGTACTTTCCTCTACAATGACATTGAAAACAAAATTTATATAAAGACTTCAGCAAATAATTAAATAATTGAGGAAAAAAAAGAAAATGTAAGTCGTAAAGAAAACTTATAAACAATTGTCATACCTGCTGCCTCTCATGATCCGGCATCGTCGTGCGTCCTAGTGTATGGAGGTATTTTTTTGCATCAATGTTTTTTTTATTTTTACCAGATGATTCCTAAATAAAATTCGATAATGCAAAGGATAATATTAATGCAAAACTTGAAAGTTATTATTTAAATATCTCAAATGTAATTCATACCTTAAACTGGGTACTCGTCCAATGAGTAATCATCTGACGATACTGCTCTATAGGACAATCATCCACGACTGGTACCGCCTCTAACTCAGTGCCAACTCTAGCACGCCAGCCAATATACAGCTCATGCTTGTAGGCTCTCCAAAGCTCGCCTAAATCCTTTAGACGTTCCATTCGTGCACCCTCACCATCAGGAAAATTAAATCGAAGCTGAAATGAAAATATTAATTTATATAAATACAAAAAAAAATTCATGGCATTAAATACAACAGATTTTTTTACCCATATCTCTGCCCAAGCTCTATCTTTGACCTCATGTGGCAAATGTCTCCACGACAGCGGGCTGACGGGAATGATGTCGGAGTATTTGGCAAGCGTCGCCATAAAACTCCGACATTGCTGCCCTGTTTTCTCAACCATCTGATTGTCTTCATTATATTCCACCATAACCTGTGTGCGACGGTTCCACACCGAACGCATGCGTGTACGGCCCCGCCCCCACCTCCTTTCAGTAGATGTATCTGTCATGAAAGAAAAACAAATATTTTATCAAAACATGTTATAATGAAAATAAATATTACTATAAAAATTTGATAGGGTTTTATAAATATACCTGTGCTAGTCTGATCAATGAGTGGCGCCGGATCCACAGAACCTGATGGAACACCCTCTGGTGGAACGGGAGTTGAAGACGATGGAATATAAAAGCTCGGAGAGACAGAAGTAGAAGGAAAAGAAGATGGAACAACTGTATGACCTGATGCTGACTGGGGAGTGGGAATCATCATGGGATGTGAAAATTATGGGGCAGAAGATGCAGAAGGTAGCGAAAACATGGGAGGTCTAAATATCCCGTGTGTCCCTAACGACACACCGGGATCAGAATGTGGGAAGGCTGAAATGTCAGTGGGAGGGGCAGGGTCTAGTCGGGCACGCGCAGCTCTATGTCCACCTCTGGTACGAACCCTCCTCGTACCACCGGCCTGAGTACTCGGACCAGTACTAGGCTCCTCGTCAAATAACTGTCGACGTAATGGTGGATCCTACAAAAAAGTTTACAAAAAAAATTAATCACATGACATTATATATTCTGTAAATATATATATATATATTTGAAATAAAGTACTCACTGTAGGCACTAATGGTGGAATGCCCAGCTCCTCCATCCGACGATTGTTCTCCGCCATTTTTTTTCTTCGTCTCTCTTCAATTGGCTCCATTTCCTGCATTGGAAAACAAATATGTAATTAATTAGAAAAAGAAAATTAATGTGTAAACCAAAAAACTAAATATATGAGGGAATGAGGGGATTCATTGGTAATTTAGCTATCAATTGTTTTAGAAGAGCTTGAATGAATTTAATAAAACATACAAGTTGTAATGTTCACCAAGTTTGAAATATTGTTTGATTTGGTTTGAATACAGTTCAATTCCAAATTAGAAAATGCAATTCAAATAAAACAGCAACCAATAAACATTGAAAATTCACATAACGGTCAAGTCAGCTAAAACATATTTGTGATCAATACTAAACAAATATGAATATTACCAACCTTAACAACCCAACTCGAGGTAAACCAAAAGAATTGAGAACATGGATGAATGATTCTATATATTTCCAACCACAACTTCAGGTTCACAATCAACTCTGACAATTGAGCTATTGGAGTCATCAAAAGAAATAAATGGATTGGTTCCAATGGCAATAGGGACAGTGTCAATTCCATCATCAGCATCATCAAAAATATGTCTTGGAATTACTTCAACTACGACACCAAATTCAGGTTGAAGTTGATCTTTGACATAAAAAACTTGTTTAGCCATTGATGCCAACACATATGGTTCTTCGGTTGCAAGAGTGCGGGTCATATTAATTACTCGAAATCCACAATCATCAATAAATGTGCCATGTCTCGTCATCGAATCAAACCAATGGCATTTCATCATTGTGACTCGTCCATGAGAGTAATAATCCAATATTATTATTTTCTCAACGACTCCATAATAACCCACATTTTCAAGTCGTGGTCTACTATCTGATGCGCTGGCATAACAATCTGTTGTGGCAGTAACCATAATACCATCATGTTGTGTTCTCATGTTTTTGGCTCGTTCAGTGACAATAAATCTGTACCCATTGATAACAATTGATTTACAGTCACGAACCACGGTATTAGGACCAAAAGCCAAAGCTCTTATTTCCTCAGAGACAGAGTCAGCAGACAAACTCAATACCTGCAATATAAATGACAGCTAAACTTAAGTAAATATTGAAATAATTAATTTAAACAGTAATATTTTTACCTTCAATTTTAACCAAGCAGAAAACTCTTTGCTATGCAAAGTCTCTCTCCTTCTCAAAGATAAAGAACGATGCTTCCTATTTATCATTGTTTTATGTTCCCTGTAGATAAAAAAATATGAATAGTTTAACAGATATATATGTAAGATATACATATTCAATTTTGTTACCTGATATAGTCATCGAACAAATCACAGTTGAACAAAACTGTGCGATGTGCCATCTCCCGCTCTTCATTGCTTAATGTCTTCAATGTATATGATCCAGGAATTCCTCCTGTTTGAGGAAGTGATGGAAAACTGGGTTCAATTTGCTCATATTGTTCTTCTTCATTTCTCATTGGTCTGCTCATTCTTGTAGTAAGATCAGACAAATACATTGAACAGAAATCCATACATTCTTGAGCTAAGTAACCGTTCACGATAGAACCTTCGGGATGATTCTTGTTTCGAACATAAGACTTTAATGTGAACATATTTCTTTCAGTTGGATACATCCAACGAAAAGAAACAGGTCCTCCGAGAAGTATTTCAGTTGGAATATGGACAGTCAGATGCAGCATGCATGTGAAAAATGATGGGGGAAATATTTTCTCCAACTCACACAAAATTAATGGGGCATCTGTCAACATTTTTTGCAAGAAAGACTTCGACAACTTCTTAGCACAAAGATCTCTAAACAAATGGCACAACCGAATAACACCCACCCTTACATTATTGGACAAAAGATGACGGATTGCTATTGGAAGCAACTCATGCAGTAGAACGTGATAATCATGAGTCTTCAAAGATTTTAGCTTCAACTCTCTTCTGTTGACCCGTTTAGATATGTTGCTTGAATAGCCATCAGGAACTCTAATAGTCTCTAATACTTCCAAAAATTGTTTTTTTTCAGTAGGTGTCATCACATAAGAAGCACATGGAAGTTGCCATTTATTTTCACTGATACGCACAGGATGCAATTCTGGTCTGATGCCCCAATCCACCAAGTCACGTCGAGATCGTAAATCATCTTTTGTCTTCCCCTTGACATTTAGAAGAACTGAAAGCAACATTTCACATATATTCTTTTCAATATGCATTACGTCTAAGCAATGACGTAGCAAATTGGTTGACCAATAAGGCAAATCAAAAAAGATACTCCTCTTCCTCCAATTGTAACAGGTTTCTGTGGAAACATTCTTTCTCTTTCCAGATTTCATTTGACCCTTCCCGAACGAAAAACTGAAATCTTTCAATTCATTAAGCACATCAGTTCCAGACATACGCTGAGGTGGATCATCGGTCTCTATAGTATTATCAAATCTTCGACGATTCATTCTATATGGATGATCCTTTGGAAAAAATCGTCGATGTCCCATAAAACTGAAACTACAACGATGTTTCAGTCTTCTGGATCGTGTATTCTTCATACAAACTGGACATGACAGTTTCCCCTTCGTGCTCCATCCAGACATCATTGCATAAGCCGGAAAATCATTGATTGTCCACATAAGCGCAGCGCGCATCTGAAATATGTCTTTCGAACATGCATCGTATGTGCGCACACCCACATCCCAAAGAAGCTTCAACTCTTTTATTAAAGGTTGCATGTATACATCAATATCAATGCCAGGATCAGAAGGACCAGATATGAGTATACTCATGAAAGTGAAAGGTTTTTTCATACACAACCATGGGGGAAGATTATAAATGTGTATAAAAACTGGCCATGTGCTGTGCGAAGTAAGCATCTGCCCAAACGGATTAAAACCGTCGCATGAAAGACCCAGCCTCACATTACGCACGTCAGCTGCAAAATCAGGATGTCGAGCATCAAATCTCTTCCATGCAAATCCATCTGCAGGATGAACCAACTCATCATCAGTCTTCTTTCTCTCGGTATCATGCCATCTCATTTTTATTGATATGTCATCAGACATAAAAAGATTCTGGAGTCTGGGAATCAATGGAAAGTGCCACATTACTTTCTGTGGAACGCGGGATGGTGTTCCATCAGATTTTGACTTCCAGCGGGATGTGCCACATTTTATACAATCATTTCGTTCAGCGGTTTCCTCCCAGAATAAACTGCAATCTTTCGGGCAAGCATGAATTTTGTTTCTTGAAAATCCAAGTTCCTCAACTAACTTCCATGCCATATAGTGGTTTGAGGGAATATCTGCATCATCTGGAAGTAAATCCTTCAAGAGGGTAAGAATGTAATCGATTGCTGTATTAGAAATCCCATACATAGTTTTCCCATGAAATAATCGGATTAAAAATTCCAGCTTTTTCATTTTATCGCATTGCCGATATACTGGAGTCGTGGCAGCATCATTCAATTTTTTCACCCTATCAATATCATCATTTTCACTAGATGCATCAGCTGTCCTCATATCGAAGTCTTCTTGAGTCGAAATCCTTTCTTTTTCATGATGACGAATAAACGGAAACCGATCATCTAACAAATTCTCCATTCCAGTCTTTTCATTTCGATCATCACCAATTTGAGATTTCGTTTTCTCCCCATTGTGATACCACAGAAAGTAGTTTGCTTGAAACCCATTTTTGGTTATGTGGTAGCTGACTTCTTCACGGCTCAACCAAGGTCTACCAACACAATTGGAACATGGGCAGTGTATGCGACCACTATCTGAAGCATTGTCAAATGCAAAATCTATAAAGCTCTCCAAATTGTTTTGAAAATCATCTGAGATCCGATCGGTTTCATACATCCAACTTCTGTCCATTCTGTAAAAAGAATTTATATAAGTCATTTTGTCATAAACAATTCAATAGGCATTAACTATAATAGAATATACATTTAAGTAAACGATAAAGGAAGAAAATAATCAAGGTATCAACTACACATGTCAAAAAAACATACAAATGTGTTATTGAAAAAATGTAAAACCAACAAGAACTTAATGTGTTATATCACATAACAGCATGACTCATCCCATAACCATATTAGTAGGGTATCATGAACATGAATAACATCAACCTTGTGCCATCCTCCTACCCTACATGACCCCAACCACATGCCACATCTTATTATAGCCTTATCACATCACACCTCATCGAAAAACACTAGGGAAATCATAGTACATCTCACCTGAAGACACATGGACAATCACATCGCATCTTGCCTAAAAACACATGGTCAATCACTTTTGAAGGAAGAGTAGGGAATGTTGTACCCCACTCTCTTGGATTTTAATGATCACAATCACTCTCATAGTGATCTAATGTTGTTTCAAGTGTTCTTGTTAATAGGCATGATTTCAGGAGCAAGAAGTGGCAAAAAAAAGGAAAAGTGGACTTTTTTCAAGTCCACCGGCCAGCCGGTGTAGGACCACCGGCCAGCCGGTAAGGGCACCGGCCGGCCGGATCCAGCCCATCGGCCAGCCGGTGGACAAGGCAGAAGGGCTTGCCCTCTGCCAGGTGCCACCGGTCAGCCGGTGTCTGGCCACCGGCCAACCGGTGGGCCCAGACAGAATGGGATGTCTTCTGTCCAGACCACCGGCCAGCCGGTGGAACTCTTTGGAATAGTGAGACCTACTGTCTCACCACCGGCCAGCCGGTGGCCTTCCCACCGGCCAGCCGGTGCCTCCTGGGCAGAAGCTCTCTCCACCTTCCAAGGCACCGGCCAGCCGGTGGGCAAGCACCGGTCAGCCGGTAAGCAAAGTCAAACTAGCCGTTAGAGCTTGACCAGACTTGCCCACTTGATCCCCAACGGCTCCAAGAACCATTGGCAAAACCTCTCAAATACCAACGGTTATACCAAACCGTTGGTATGTAAGTGTTGGGAAAACTCCAGTTTCCAGTAGTGAGGATCTTACATACTAGGATACACATCATGGATCACTATCAAAACCATAAAAACATTGACAGATCTCAAAAAATGAGTGCATGCCATCATTACCTCATAGAATTGAAAAAAGGTAAGTAACAAGCAATATATCTCACTACTCCATACTCACCCCACAACATAAGGGTCTCACATTACTAGGGAATAATTCTATCCAATACTAAATGATCTTGATCCATTTTTCATATACATATATGATTCACCTCACCAATTACTAAATATTAATAACATACAAAATTATGATTCCATTTAACTAGAGTTAAACCATCAGGTTTTACAAGGAAATTCTATATAAGTATTTGTTTACACTTTAAATAAAGAACATGAATGTCATGTTAACACTCAACATTGATTCATTAATAAATTTTATTCGAATTTTATGGAAATACCAAAATAAATTAGTGAATCAATGTACCTATAGTGGTGCACATGACCACCATGAAACAATCATAAATTTTTACAAAAACCCTAATAATTGGGAATAACGAAATCAAGAATAGAAGTATATGATTTATAAGAGCTGGAACTATATCGTTGATAAAATATAGGAGTCTAACCTGGTAGGTGCTGATCTGATGGAAGATGTGGGGATTGGGAGGTCCTTCTGCAAGGAATCGCTCCAGGAGGACATGAACTGAATGCTTGTGGAATGTGGGGAGGCCGCTGGCTCGATTTGGTATTTGGGGCTTTTTTTTCCCAACGGTTATTAAAAACCATTGGGAATGACCAACATTTCCCAACGGTTCCATAGAACCGTTGGGAAAACAAGATTTTTCACCACTTTTCCCAACGGTTCTTAGGAACCGTTGGGAAAAACCTATCTTTCCCAACGGTTGTATGAAACCGTTGGGAAAACTATGCATTGAGGGGTTTTTCCCAACGGTTTCTATAAACCGTTGGGAAAAACAAGATATGCCAACGGTTCATTGAACCGTTGGTACAAAACTGTTGGGAAAGGTCCCTTTTCCAGTAGTGAATGTAACCAATTTACATAAATAAATTTCTGAATCAACTCCAAGAACACCTTGACAATGGATTCATTAATCCAATTGTGTATCCTTGGGGTCCACCGGCTCTTTTTCTGAAGAACATAGATGTATCGATGGTACTGTACATTGAATATTTAGTGTTAACCAAGATCACAGTCATGAATAAGGATCCAATTCCCCATATTGTTGATTTATCCAATAAACTATATGGAGATCAATTCTTTTCAAAGATTTACCTTCGTTCTGGATATCATAAATTAACACTCAATAAGAAGGATAAACCCAAAATGAAATTACGTATAAGTTGTAGAGACTATGGATATTTTGTAATGCATTTCAGCCTTACGAATTCCCCTTCTATCATTATAGATTGTATGAATAGTTTATTTAGAGATCACCTCAATCAGTTTTTGGATGTATTTATAGATGATATTTTTATCTATTAAAAGGGAATGAAAGAGGAAGAGGACCAATTTATAATTATACTAAATATACTTTATAAGGGGAAAATATATGAATAATTTACAAAGTGAATTTTTGTTGAAAAATGATTCATATTTATGCCATATAATTTCAAGAGATGGTATAACAGTATATCCATCAAATATAGAGGGTATTGAGTAGTTCCCTAGACCAACCACTATGATTGAGATCTGTAACATTTATGGTTTAGTTGGATATTATCAATGGTTTTGAGATAATTTCTCATGAATGTATAATCATTTGACCATGTTAACTTGGATGTGTGGTACGTTACTATGGAAAAATGATTGTGAAATAGTTTTGAAGGATCTAAATATAATGGTATTTAGTGCACCTATGATTACATTACCCTAGAGTGGGGAAGGGTATTTAATCTATAGTGATGCATCCAAGAAAAGATTGAAATGTGTTATTATGCTGAACAACAAGTTTATCACTTCTTCCTCATGATAGTTCATGATTCATGAGAAAATTTACCCAAATATTTTTGGGTGATAGCTACGATAATTTTTTCATAAATGATATGGTGGAACGAAATTTATGATGAAATTTTCTATATATATATATACTAATCATAAATGTATGAAATATGTATTCCTGTAAAAGTAGATGAACATGCAAAAGAAAATAAAGATATATACAGTAAAGGATTATGATTTCCCAATAAATTTCCACCCTAGGAAAGCATTCACATTGGATGAGGGTTTGATTCTAAGAGAACATTCAAGATTTTTCATGATATAGATCAAAAATTATCTAATATTTTTATTTTCAAAGTATGGACCTAAAAACATGAACGAAGGGGAAAACCCCTATCTTACCCCATTGAATTATAAACCCTCAATCCTTATGGGGATTAAAGTGGCACAAAAAAAGATTTATAGATGTAAAAGAATATTATAAATTTATTTGACTTTACCCTTGATCAGGATAGAATGATAATGTTTTAGAACAATGCATTCCATCCATCAGTACTGGATTTGATGGGGGAGCTATTATAGTATTCTCATAGCTCTTAATTTTATATTAATCATTGAATTATGAAGATTTAAAGTGAATTGAAATAATAATTATGGTGGGAATGAATGCAGAGTGGCATTTCATAGTTTTTATCTTGGTTCTATTATACACGAAATTTAAAGTGGAAAGAAAAAATGGTAAGGGGATGCTGCATCCATTATCCATAATGTAATGGAAATTGGAGAACATGAACAAGGATTTCATCACTGGACTCCCCAAAACATTTAATGGGGTTAATGCTATATGGGTTGTTTTAGATATCCAATATAAGATAGAAAAAAGTCATTGATTTCATTGAAAACTTCCATCTGCATAAAATTTATTGGATATACATTACGAAAGTTGTAAGGTTTCCTAGAGTACCATGTTATGTTGTATCTGTTCTGGACCTGCATTTTATCCCCAATATAAAGTGAATTCTGGAATAAGAGTTTGATAAAAAATTATGTTTCATAAAAACTTATCATCCTCATATGAATGGTTATTCAGATTGAATATTTAATCCCAATAGGATATGTTGATATATTATTCTTTAGATCTCAATGGTTGTTGTGATCTGTGCATTAATCTAGTTGAGTTTTCATATAGCAATTGATATTACTCATTAAATTAGATTGATTACTATGAATCCCATAATGGGAATAAATGTAGAGCTCCGACATACTGGAAAGAAGTTGGATAATGACAGATATTGGGACATGAGATCACTAATGATATATATGTGAAGGATAATTCTATATCCTATTAAGGAAGAACAATGTTGACCAATGTGTTTTGATAAGTAATGAAATACTATAAAATTTGATTTTGGTGATAAGTTGTTTCCAGGAAATTATTAATGGAAGAAGGTTATGAGATTCGGGATGAAAGGGAAACTTACCCCTAGAAATATTGATCCTTTTAAAATTATTGTTCATATCATGAAATTAGCCTATCTCTTGGAACATACATAAAAAATATCTAATGTACACGATGTGTTCTATGTATCTCTCTTGATGATGTACATACTTGACTATTCTCATGTGCTGAACTCATATTCAATACTGTTGGAGATAGTTCCCCCTTAAAATGAATAATGGGTTGAAAATTTAGTTTTTACAGAGAAATGTCTCAAAAACAAGACCATTCACCTTTTCATTAATTTGAAGTAATTTTTAGTTATAGGAATATACATAGAACCATGATTATATGATGATGCATAAGTATCCTATTTTTTATATTAGAAGGGTGAATTTTTAGGTTGAAATTCAATATATGGGTGGTCGAATGTTACACCCTTAGTTTTTGTGAACTTTTTTTTAATAAGTTGTTTTCGTTAATTTCATAGATTACACTAAATGAGATATTTAGTTCACATTACACCCACTTGGATTTCACTATATGAAACACCAACATGGTTTATGATACCCACTATAAGGCCCCTACCTTAAAAATTACTTAATCATGAGTTAAATGAATAATTCACATAGAGGAACTTTTCAGGTTTAGAGTTTTAGAGAATTAGGTCATAACTATTACATCTCAAGAGATTTCATAGTAGACACTTCTACTAAGTTTACATAAAATAAAAAAAAACTTAAAAAGAAACATGTCTAGTTCCATGTTTTAGATAGAATGTATTTCCTTGATCCCATCTTTGACCCTATTCATCTTTCAGTCCTTTGGAAAACATTTTAAAAACATGGGATGAGCATAAAATTCCCAATAAAGATTACACAAAGAAGGAAAACTCTTAGTTTTTCAAATCAAAAAGTAAACCATGAGTTCTTTACCAAAGTAATACTTTTCACCATTATGAAGTAGTAAAAAATCTTCACTGAATAAAATACCATTACTTACCCTTTTGTAATCAAAATATTACCATAAAACCCATATAAAGAACACATAACATATAAAGGTAACTTGGGACATAAACATACTTAAGTGGAATAACCATACGGTCGACTTACACACATACTTAATGGAATATCCATATGGCTTATTTCCATACCCAATTCATTGGAGGTCATAACGTAACCACACATCCTGTTATTCACGGAACCACCCATCATATGTCCAAGTACCATTATAAAATCATAAAACATAAAACAATTATAAAGGAAAGAAAAAATTTCCACATTTCTAGTGCAATATATCACTTAAATATATTGACATAACAAATCCATTATCAAAACCATTTTCAATAACAAAAAAGAATATATGTTATTTATTTACATTTAAAAAATATAACGGCTTTTTGAGAAAGCCAAATATCAAATAATACTCATGGCGACAGAAAGGTCATTGTCACCGCGTATGTTAAAAAGAAACATACTTTTTGCCATTTAGTTAAACAGTTTGTATAGAAAAGATTCATTTAATAGTATAAGTCAAAGGTTTTTATACACTATATAAAATAAAACCTTGTATTAGAACAAAAATATTCCTTAATGAAAGGAGGTTGAGATGAAGTCCCTTACAAAGACGGTATCCTTGGATTAAGGATAAATCAATTACATAATTATGTGTGACAAATGAATACACCAAATATAAGTGGATATTAAGTGTAAAAAATCATAGGTTATTCACACATATTCATATAACGACATAGTCAAGGAGTAAAAGTTTATCCCAAAGAATCAAAATTTGGTTAAGAAGCTCCCTTGCAAAAATTTGACAGTCTAACGGCGTCACTTCAAAATTCAGAAAATGAGTTGATGAGAAATAAAAAGGCGTATCTCATCACTTGGACATAACATTTATAGAAATAAGGATATATAAGAACATATCCCATCATAATAATATTAATGGACTTAAAAAAAGAATTCTTTTAAAATGAGGAGGGTGAAAGGTTCCCTTACCGAATTGGGTAACTTCTAAAACGTACACCCCATGAAATATGGGTCATACAATGAAGATGTAACTCCCCATATATGAGATTTTATTATACAAATAGTAAAATAATGGGCAGTACATACACCAAATAGAAGGAAATATTGGCCAATGTAGCATGAATCTCACGGGAATAAAAAGTGAGATGAAAATCCCCTTATGAAAATTCAGCAGCCTAACGGCGCCACATAAAACTTCAAAAATGGGTTGATGAGATCAAATAGGGTATCTCATCATATTAACATAAAATTTAAAGCAATAGTAATATAAAATAGCATCCCCCAACATAAGAAATACGATCTTAAATGAAATGACATAAAAGATAGTACTTAAAAAGAAAGAGAGAGGTCAGATCCATTACGAAAATTCGGCAGCCTAACGACGCCACACAAAACTTCCAAAATGGATTGATGAGAACAAATAGGGTCTCTCATCATATGAAAATAAAATTTACAGAAAGTGGAATATAAAAGAACATCCCCCAACATAACAAAGAGGAGATTAAAAGAAGTGACATAACAAGAGTACTTAAAAATAAAGAGAGAGGTAGGATCCCTTACCTCGTGTCCGACTTGACTTGATCGTTATTTAATCTCCTGAATAATAAACTTGAGTTAATTTATAATTTATTAAGAACCTCTTTCAAGTTCATTATTTATTTTATATCACTTGTTACTATGTTATGCACATTATGTAATCATTTAAGTTAATAACGGTCTTTTTGTCGATACTTGGTACTTGAATCAAAAATAAACTCTTTATAATCACAAGTTTGTTCATGGGGAAAAATATCCATTATATCCAGAATTATATTAATTATGTAGATATAATATATATAATATATATCGATTATATACATTCATTTATAATATTACATAATGATTTAGAGGAAAGAAATGAAATGCACCGTTCATGGAGACGGTAAGCCGTACGTACGCATGAACACTACTTCCATTTATATTTCATATTTAATGGAATTAAAAAATAATGATACATAATAGTATCATAATTACAGTACGGTATAATATATAATATCATTAAATCTATCCTTTATACGTACCAAATATGGTATTAACGAATCAAATCACTTTGAGGGGGCGGTAGTCCGCACTTCCTAAAATGAAGATATCGCGTTTACCCATAACGGAAACCATAAAGGTATGCTATAAATGAAAAATACATAAGATTAAAGAAAAAATAAACATATTATATATCATATATAAATATATTGAACCCTTAATGGCCACCTTTGAAGGTGTTAAAATAATATTGAACAATCATCATTTCGTGTGGCAGAAATTCACCATCCACAGAAATAGTATGTTCTTTAACCATTAGATGTAGGTGTGTGTAAGTGTAGCTCGAATCATTCTTAAAACAACATCCTAGTATATGGAATATACTGGTGTTTTTACAAAAAAAATGAACAAAAATAATTTAGGGGGTTGGAGAAACAAAATAAAACAAAATAGCACAAGTGAAGATGTTACCTTAAAATCGGGTAACTCCCTTTTGTTTGAACCAAAAGCATTTCTTGAAGAGATTTATGCCTAAGGTAAGGTTTTCAGGATAAGGAGAGGGATGTAGAGAGACAAAATGATCAGAGATTGGCCGAGCCAACGGCTTGAGAGGTGTGGGTAAGGAGGTAGAGGTGGGGGCCTTTTATAAGAGGAGAGGAGGGGCACTCTTGGAAATGTATAAAATATTAGTTTATTTTCAAATGTGTTTCGGATTTTAAAGGTCCGGCATTGATTTATTTTGAGGATAAGGTTATAAGAGTTAGAAATATACCCATAAATTAGGTTTTTACATGTTTAGTTCTTAGATTTTACATTATCTCTTCGTTTTATTTAAATCGTTAAATAATGAGGTAATCGCTGCATCATCATGATGTCATAAATAATTTAATTTATTTAATGTCAAAAAATTTAAAAAAACTACTATGATGTAGGAAATCATTGTATCTTTCCAATTACTATTTATGGTAAAAAATATGACTTGTATTACCCCATGTAAAAATTGATTTAGTAAAATAATACATGTTTGTGTCATTTTTACTTTTACTTTAAATAAAAGGCATAAATGTCATTATCTTACCGAAGTGGCTCCATGGGGTCCCAAAAATAGACCCATGGGTTGTCGTTTTCGACCATGACTCATCCAATAGTGTTAGTACAAGTTTCAATATATTTTCATTTTATTATAATATCATTTTTACCTTAAATCACACTAATTACCTTTAATCGCGATTAATAAAACATAAAAGTTACTTTTCATCAAAAATTATTTTCATCGCATTGAACCAAATTTTACTTAATAATGAAAATCATTTATATTGGATTTTTGAAATTCAAATCACAGAAGTTGTAAAGTTCCATTTAAACTAAAAATCTGTTTTTGTAACTACCACTTTGTGGTTTCACTATTCATCTAAAATTAAGGTTTTCAGAAAAATACCAAAAATTCACCCTAAGCTATATTTGATATTCCAAATTAAAAAAATGATGTCTATTTTACAAAATTAATAACATAAAATTTTCATTAATTAATTTTATAATTAAATCCTGTTGTCAAATAAAATAGCGTGTTTTTAAGAAACAATATCTATCAAAAGATTGACACTCGTTTATGTCCAATCTCAAAGTGATATTAATTACAATGAACACCATTGGATTAAATGGTAAAAATATATTCTAATTTCACTTTAAAACCAATTAAAAAGATAATATATCTATATAAATAAATTATATTAAAAAGAGGTTTTGAATTAAAATACAACACTTTTCACTATTCATTAAAAAATGAACATTATCAGAAAAATACCAAAAATTTACACAAAGTAAATTTTTATGTCCCAATTCTAAAGAAGAATTTTATTTTTTCAAATAAAACATATAAAATTGTCAAAAGTATATTTAAAAAGGGGTTTCCATCAAAAGGCGGTTAATCGACCTTTTAAAGAATATTAGAAGATTTATGCTTAAAATTGGATTCATTTGCATTTTTAATCCTCTAAAATTTATTGTAATAAGTAAAAATATTTGAGAAACATATATAATCATTTTGTAGTTAGTTCTATACATTCCCGTCATTACAACGGCTAGGTGATTACTACCATTTAAAATAAAATTATTTTATTATTAGAGTACAATGTAAGATTTCAAAGGAACTCATTGTTGCGTATTGGGTAAGCTATCAAGCATAGTGTTCCCTTTAAAGTAATATTAATATTTTATTCAAAAATATCGATAAATATTAAAAAATGTCATATTCTTTATTTACATGGGGTGTTACATCCTTCCCCCCTTTTGGGAATTGCGTCCTCGCAATTTTAAAATTTGGCTCGGAAACATCATTGAAAGCCCCACATCGGAAAAGGAGTAAATTAAACTATCACTTTTAAAGAAAGAAAGGGAAGTACAAAGGTCACCCGAGTTAACCCATACTAGGATTCCAAGTATGAAAATATGGATATGGAAGAAAAAACAAAGGGTCATGTTTCGATGGAGTGTGATAGAAAACATGTTTAGGAGAAAGTTAACCACCAGAAAATCACAAACTTGAGATGGGTTAAACGGTATTTGATTCCCCAGTAGGAAAAGTTAACAGAAAACATTTTTGTTTTAAGTTACTTTTCATCACGGAATTTATTTTTGATCTTAAGGAAACATACTTACTTGTCATGTTGACTATGAACTTTTACTATATTTCACACACAAACTCATAATTTCCCCAAAAGATGAGTATTTAGGAAGACTTGTTCGCATTAAGAGTACTATAATCAACTTCTTGAGAATCACCTAATCAAAAAAAGAGAACTATATATTTACCATGTCTTTAGATATCAACCAAATCCAAACAAAAAATTTTAGTACGAGATCAGATAATACCCAAAAAGGATATATATTTTTTTACAAAAAAAACTCATAATCTCCAAAATTTCTCCAACAATACCCAAAGTTCAACAAAGACCATTAAATAAACAACTATCCATGAAATTATTCAAATTAATACAAACTAATATTGAAACCCAAATCTCTGAAAGATTTAATCACATTGTCTTCCAATATAAATCTTAACATTTATCTTCAAATAACACCAGTTACTCTTAAAGTCTCACATTGATAAGTAATTAACCTAATCACATATTCTCCATGATAGTATAATCATTTCCATAGATAACCCAAAATAAACTTATTCTTGATTAATAAAATCATTTAACTATAGATAATTAGTAAAACTAACCAGGGAATTCACGTAGTCCAGTGGTAGGCGATAAATACCAGTTGCACTTTAGTGTGGGTTTCATTCCTGCAGCTTCATCTGACGCGACGGGTTGTCACACGGTCTGCGTGTTTTCCTTTTTCCAAACTATATAATTCTCAAATCATTTCCCAAAAAGAGATAAAATCATAACATAATTTAACATCATTTTTATCTCATGCCTTTCACTTTCCATCATAACATATAGTTACCCATAATTACCTCAAAAGTAAGGATCATATAAACCCAAATGGTTATTTATAACTATGTCCACAAAAGAAAAAATAACTATTCCTTGAATAAAATTTTCATATATCAAACATCAGGGTTACAGAAACTATAAAAAGTCTTCTAATGTAACCCCATCATCAAAAGAGACTTAATACTCTTAATAATTTCACCATATCTCTTAAAGCCCTTATATATTGACTTATTACTCATTCAACATTCTTTATGATACATTAACCATTCCTTTCCAACTTATTCTGAAATACTTCTTTCCTATAAACAAAATCATGAATCATATCCTAAAATTACAAAATAGGAAAACAAAAGTTAAGAAATAATCCATACCTTTGATTGGTCATTGTCAGTTTCTTCATCCTCAATCGTAATGGCATTAGGTATTGGTAAAAAAAATAATTGTACGATCTTGGTGATCCCATCCCCGAAACTTCTTCATAGGACATGTGTTTGCATAATGACCATTCACACCACATTTAAAACATTCAATTGATCCCTTAGAAAGAACAGCATTCCCTTTCCTCGAGTCAACTGGATGCTTCCTTTTTACATGGAAGGTTCTTGCATTATGACCTTCATTTCCACATCTATAGCATATTTCTGTCCCTTTGAAACATTTTCCTAGGTGTTTCTTTCCACATCCTTGACACTTAGGTTTTTGAACACACTTACCTTTATGATTATTACCTGTAGTTCTGTAGGGATTTTTTTCTCGCATATATGATGCCTTATAGAAATCACCACGGTTTAGGTGGTCAATCATGACTCCAGATAGTTGGTTGAGGATAAACACAAGAGTTCTCATTGCAGCTCCCATATCATTCAGTTGCTCGCTCAGAAAACTATCACAGTTTCCTTCACATCCACTGTTACTTTGGTGCCTGCTAGATCCATCCATTTACTAAAACCAAAAAGGTCAGTGTGAGTATATAAAAAAAACCATTATGTACTAAAGTGGAAGAAAAACACTAAGATATACTTATTCAATTTATCTAAAACTAGGACTCTTTCTGAAATCCTAACCATTATGGTAATGTCACTTATGCTTAGAGAATACCCTATCCTCTAAAGTTATCTAAACCGACCTCAGATACCAACTATAAGGCCCCATCCATAAAAATTTCTTAATCATGAATTAAATAAATAATTCACATAGAGGATCTTTTCAGGTTTATAGTTTTAGAGAATTAGGTCATAACTATTACATCTCAAAAGATTACATAGAAGACAGTTCTACTAAGTTTCAATAAAATAAAAAAACACTTAAAAAGAAAGATGTCTAGTTCCATGTTTTAGATAGAATGTCATTCCCTGATCCCATCTTTAACCCTATTCATCTTTAAGTCCTGTGGAAAACATTTCAAAAACTTGGGATGAGCATAAAAAGCCCAGTAAAGGATACACAAAGAAGGAAAACGGTTAGTTTTTCAAAACAAAAAGTAAACCATGAGTTCTTTACCAATGTAATACTTTTCACCTTTATGATGTATTAAAAACTCTTCAATGAATAAAAGACCATCACTTACCCTTTTTTAACCAAAATAGTACCATAAAACCCATATAAAGAACACATAACATATATAGGTAACTTGGGACATATACATACTTAAATGGAATAACCATACCGTCGACTTCAACACATACTTAATGGAATAGTCGTACGTCCGACTTCGATACCCAATGTATTGGAGGTTATAACGCAACCACCCGTCCTATTATTCACGGCACCACCCGTAATATGTCCAAGTAACATTATAAAATCATAACACATACAACAATTATAAAGCAAAGAAAACATTTCCACATTTCAAGCACAATATATCACTTAAATATATTGACATAACAAATCCATTATCAAAACAATTTTCAATAAAAAAAATAGTATATGGTATTTATTTACTTTTAAAGAATATAACAGGTTGTTGAGGAAGTAAAAGATCAAATAATACTCACAGCGGCGGAAAGGTCATTGTCACCGCGTACGTTAAAAAGAAACATACTTTTTCTCGTTTAGTAAAACCCTTCAAATAGAAAATATTCCTTTCGAATAATAGTATAAGTTAGAGGGGTTTATACACCTTATAAAATAAAAAATTGTATTAGAACAAAAATATGCCTTAATGGAAGGAGATTGAGAGGAAGTCCCTTACAAAGATGGTATCCTTGGATTAAGGATAAATCAATTACATAATTATGTGTGACAAACTAATACCCCAAATATAAGTGGATATTTAGTGTAAAAAATCATAGTTTATTCACACATATTCATAGAATGACATATTCAAGGAGTATAAGTTTATCCCAAAGAATCAAAATTGGGTTAAGAAGATCCCTTGCAAAAATTTGACAGCCTAACGACGTCACTTCAAAATTCAGAAAATGAGTTGATGAGAAATAAAAATGGGTATCTCATCACTTGGGCATAAAATTTATAGAAATAAGTATATATAAGAACATATCCCATCATAATAAGTTTAAAAGACCTAAAAAAAGAAGTCTTTTAAAATGTGTAGGGTGAAAGGTTCCCTTACCGAATTGGGTAACTTCCGAAATGTACACCCCATGAAAGAAGGGTCATACAATGAAAATGTAACGTCCCATATATGAGAGTATATTATAAAAATAGTAATATAAGGGGAAGTACATACACCAAACAAAAGGAAATAGTGGCCAATGTAGCATGAATCTCCCGGGAATAAAAAGTGAGATGAAAATCCTCTTATGAAAATTCGGCAGACTAAAAGCGCCATGTAAAACGTCAAAAATGGATTGATGAGATCAAATAGGGTATCTCATAATATTAACATAAAATTTACAGCAAGATTAATATAAAACAACATCTCCCAAAATAATAAATATGCGCATAAAAGAAATGACATAAAAGAGAGTACGTAAAAAGAAAGAGAGAGGTCGGATCCCTTACGAAAATTTGGCAGCCTAACGACGGCACTAAAAACTTCCAAAATGGATTGATGAGATAAAATAGGGTCTCTCATCATATGAAAATAAAATTTAAGGAAAGGGGAATATAAAATAACATCCCCCAACATAACAAAGAGGAGCTTAAAAGAAGTGACATAACAAGAGTACTTAAAAATAAAGAGAGAGGTAGGATCCCTTACCTCATGTCCAACTTGACTCGATCATTATTTAATCTCCTGAATAATAAACATGAGTTAATATTTACGTTCTTAAGAAACATTTTCAAGTTAATTATTCCTTTTATATCACTTATTACCATGTTATGCACATTATGTAATCATTTAACTTAATAACGGTCGTTGTGTCGATACTTGGTACTTGAGTCAAAAATAAACTCTTTATAATCAGAAGTTTGTTCATGGGGTAAAATATCCATTATATCCAGAATTATATTCATTATTTATATATCATATATATCATATATATCCATTATATACATGCATTTATAATATTACATAATCCATTAGAGTTAAGAAATGAAATGCACCGTTCAGGGAGACGGTAAGCCGTACGTACACATGAACGCTACTTCCATTTCTATTTCATATTCAATGGAATTAAAACATAATGATACATAATAGTATTATAATTCCAGTATGTTATAATATATAATATCATTAAATCTATCCTTTATACGTACCACATATGGTATTAACGAATCAAATCACTTTGAGGGGGCGGTAGTCCGCACTTCCTAAAATGAAGATATCGCGTTTACCCATAATGGAATCCATAAAGGTATTCCATAAATGAAAAATAAATAAGCCTAAGGAAACCATAAACATATTATATATCCTATATAAATATAGTGACATCTTAATGTCCACCATTGAAGGTGTTAATAGAATATTGAACAATCATCATTTCGTGAGGCAGAAATTCACCATCCACAGAAACAATATGTTCTTTAACCATTTGATGTAGGTGTGTGTATGTGTAGCTCTAATAATTCTTATAAAAACATCCTAGTATATGTAATATACCATTTTTGTTACAAAAGAAATGAATAAAAAGAGTTTAGGGGGATGGAGAAGCAAAATAAAACAAAATAGCACAAGTGAAGACGTTACCTTAAAATCGGGTAACTCCCTTTGGATTGAACCAGAAGGGTTTCTTAAATAGATTCATGCCTAAGGTAAGGCTTATAGGATTAATATAGTGATGTAGAGAGACAAAATTATCAGATCATGGCCGAGCCAAAGGCTTGAGAGGTGTGGGTAAGGAGGTAGAGGTGGGGGACTTTTATAAGAGGAGAGGAGGGGCACTCTTGGAAAGGTATAAAATGTTACTTTATTTTCAAATGTGTTTCAGATTTTAAAGGTCCAACATTGATTTATTTTGAGGATAAGGTGATAAGAGTTTTAAATCCACCCATACAATAAGTTTTTGACATGTTTAGGTCTTATATTTTACATTATCTCTTCATTTTATTTAAATCGTTAAATAATGAGGTAATCGTTGAATCATCATGATGTGAAAAATAATTTAATTTATTTAATGTCCAAAAATTATAAAAAACTACTATGATGTAGGAAAGCTTTCTAGATTTCTAATTAATATTTATAGTAAAAAATTTGACATGTATAACCCCATGTAAAAATTCATTTAGTAAAACAATACATGTTTGTGTCATTTTTACTTTTACTTTAATTAAAAGGCATAAATGTCATTATCATACCCAAGTGGCTCCATGGGGTCCCAAACATCGACCCATGGGTTGTACTAGTCGACCATGACTCATCCAATAGTGTTAGGACAAGTTTCAAGATATTTTCATTGTATTATAATATCATTTTTACCTTAAATCACACTAATTACCTTTAATCGCGATTAATAAAACAAAAAAGTTACTTTTCATCAAAAATTATTTTCATCCCATTCAACCAAATTTTACGTAATAATGAAAATTATTTATATTTTATTTTTGAAATTCAAATCACAGAAGTGGTAAAGTTCCATTTAAACGAAAAATCAGTTTTCGTAACTACCACTTTGTGGTTTCACTATTCATCAAAAATTAAGGTTGTTCAGAAAAATACCAAATATTCACCCTAAGATATATTTGATATTCCAAATTAAAAAATGATGTCTATTTTACCAAATTCATAACATAGAGGTTTCCTTAATTAATTTTATAATTAAATCCCGATGTCAAATCAAATAGCGTGTTATTAAGAAATAATATCTATCAAAAGCTTGACACTCGTTTATGTCCATTCTCAAAGTGATATTAATTCCAATAACCACCATTGGATTAAATGGTAAAAATACATTATAATTTCACTTTAAAACAAATTAATAATATAATCTAACTATATAAATAAATTAGATTAAAAATAGGTTTTGAATTAAAATACAACACTTTTCTCTATTCATTAAAAAATGAACATTATCAGAAAAATACCAAAAATTTACACAAAGTATATTTTGATGTCCCGATTCTAAAGAAGAATTTTATTTTGTCAAATAAAACATGTAAAATTGTTTAAAGTATATTTAAAAAGGGTTTTCCATCAAAGGCTGTTAATCGACCTTTTAAATAATACTAGAAGATTTATGCTTAAAATTGGATTCATTTTCATTTTTGATCCTCTAACATTTATTGTAAAAAGAAAAAATATTTGACAAACATATATAATCATTTTGTAGTCAGTTCTATTCATTCCCATCATTACAACGGCTAGGTGTTAACTACCATTTAAAATAAAATTATTTTATTATTAGAGTGCAATGTAAGATTTCAAAGGAACTCGTTGTTGCGTATTGGGTAAGCCATCAAGCATAGAATTACCTTTAAAGTAATATTAATATTTTATTCAAAAATATCGATATATATTAAAAAAATGTCATATTAATTATTTACTTGCGGTGTTACATCCTTCCCCCCTTTTGGGAATTGCGTCCTCACAATTTTAAAATTGGGCTCGGAAACATCATTGAAAGCCCCACATCGGAAAAGGAGTAAATTAAACCATCACTTTAAAAGAATGAAAGGGAAGTACAAAGGTCACCCAAGTTAACCCATACTAGGATTCCATGTATGAAAATATGGATATGGAAGAAAAAAAAGGGTCATGTTCTGAGGGAGTGTGATAGAAAACATGTTTAGGAGAAAGTTAACCACAAGAAAATCACAAACTTGTGATGGGTTAAACGGTATTCGATTCCCCAGTAGGAAAAGTTACCAGAAATTTTTTTTGCTTTAAGTTACTTTTCTTTGAGGAATTTATTTTTTATCTTAAAGAAACATACTTACTTTTCATGTTGACTTTCAACTTTTACTAGATTTCTTACACAATCTCATACTTTCCCCAAAAGATGATTATTTAGGAAGACTTGTTCGCATTAAGAGTACTATAATCATATTCTTGAGAATAACCTAATCCACAAAAGAGAACTATATATTTCCCATGTCTTTAGATATCAACCAAAACTAAACAAAAAAGTTTAGTACGAGATCAGATAATACCCAAAAATGATATATTTTTTTTACAAAAAGAAAAACTACTCCTAATCTCTAAAATTTTTCCAAAAATACCCAAATTTCAACAATGACCCTTCAATAAACAACTATCCATAAAATTATTCAAAGTAATCCAAAGTAAGATTGAAACAAAAATCTCTAAAGGATTTAATCACATTGTATTCCAAAGTAAATCATAACATTTATCTCCAAATAACACCAGTTACTCTTAAAGTCTCATATTGAAAAGTAATTAGCCTAATCACATATTCTCCACGACAGGTTAATCATTTCCATAGATAACCCAAAATAAACTTATTCTTGATTCATAAAATCATCTAACTATAAATAATTAGTCAATATAACCAGGGACTTCACGTAGTCTAGTGGTAGGCGATAAATACCAGTTGCACATTAGTTGTGGGTTCGATTCATGCAGCTTCATCCGACACGACGGGTTGTCACATGGTCTGCGTGTTGTCCTTTTTCCAAACTATATAATTCTCAAATCATTCCCCAAAATGAGATAAAATCATAACATAATTTAACCTCAATTTTATCTCATGCCTTTCACTTTCCATCATAACATATAGTAACCCATAATTACCTCAAAAGTAAGGATCATATAAACCCAAATGGTTCTTTATAACTATGTACACAAAAGAACAAATAATTATTCCTTGAATAAAATTTTCATATATCAAACATCAGGGATACACATACTATAAAAAGTCTTCTAATGTAACCCCATCATTAAAAGAGACTTAATAATCTTATGAATTTCACCATAACTCTTGAAGCCCTTATATGTTGACTTCTTACTCATTCAACTTTATTCATGATCCATTAACCATTCCTTTCTAACTTATTCTGAAATACTTCTTTCCTACAAACAAAATCATGAATCATATCCTAAGATTCCAAAATAGGAAAACAAAAGTTCAGAAATAATCCATACCTTTGATTGGTCATTGTCAGTTTCTTCATCCTCAATCAGAATGGCATTAGGTATTGGTAAATGAATATTTGTATAATCTTGGTGATCCCATTGCTGAAACTTTTTCATAGGACATGTGATTTCATAATGACCATGCACACCACATTTAAAACATTCAATTGATCCCTCAGAAAGAAATTCGTTCCCTTTCCTCGAGTCAACCAGATGCTTCCTTTTTCAATGGTAGGTTCTTGCTTTATGACCTTCATTTACACATCTATAGCATATTTCTGTCCCTTTGAAACATTTTCCTAGGTGTTTCTTTCCACATCTTTGACACTTAGGTTTTTGAACACACTTACCTTTATGATTATTACCTGTAGTTCCGTAGGTATTTGTTTCTCGCATATACAATGCCTTATAGAAATCACCAAGGTCTAGGTGGTCAATAATGACTCCAGATAGTTGGTTGAGGATAAAAACAATTGTTCTCGTTTCATCTCCCATATCATTCAATTGCTCGCTCAGAAAACTATCACAGTTTCCTTCACATCCACTGTTACTTTGGTGCCTGCCAGATCGAGCCATTTACTAAAACCAAAAAGGTCAGTGTGAGTATATAAAAAAAAATTATGTACTAAAGAGGAAGAAAAAAAGTAAGATATACTTACTCATTCACTTTATCTAAAACTATGACTCTTTCTGAAATACTGACCAATGTGGTAATGTCACTTATGCTTAGAGAATATCCTAACCTCTAATGTTATCTAAACGGACCTCTGATACCAACTAAAAGGCCATGGCCTTAAACATTACTTTATAATGAATTAAATGAATAGTTCACATAGAGGATCTTTTCAGGTTTAGAGTTTTAGAGAATTAGGTCATAACTATTACATCTCAAAATATTACTTAGTAGAAACTTCTACTAAGTCCCCATAAAATAAAAAAACACTTAAAAAGAAACATCTCTAGTTCCATGTTTTAGATAGAATGTCTTTCCTTGATCCCATCCTTGACTATATTCATCTTTATCCCTATGGAAAACATTTCAAAAACATGGGATGAGCATAAAAAGCCCTGTAAAGGTTACAAAAAGAAGGAAAACTGTTAGTTTTTCAAAACAACAAGTAAACCATGAGTTCTTTACCAAATTAATACTTTTTACCTTTATGAAGTAGTAAAAACTCTTCACTAAATAAAAGACCATTACTTACCCTTTTGTAACAAAAATATTACCATAAAACCCATATAAAAAACACATAACATATAAAGGTAACTTGGGACATAAACATACTTAAATAGAATAACCATATGGTCGAATTCCACACATATTTAATGGAATAACCATACGACCGACATCCATACCCAATGCATTCGAGGTTATAACGTAACCACCCGTCCTGGTATTCACAACACCACCCGTCATATGTATAAGTACCATTATAAAATCATAACACATAAAAAATTTATAAAGGAAAGAAAACATTTCCACATTTCAAGCACAATATATCACATAAATATATTGACATAAAAAATATATTATCAAAACCATTTACAATACCAAAAAAGAGTATATGGAATTTATTTACTTTTAAAAAATACAACGGCTTATTGAGGAAGCCAAATATCAAATAATACTCGTGGCGGCAGAAAGGTCATTGTCACCGCGTACATTAAAAAGAAACATAATTTTTGTCATTTAGTAAAACGCTTTGTATAGAAAAGATTCATTTCGAATAATAGTATAATTCAAAGGGGTTTATACACCGTATAATAGAAAACATTGTATTAGAACAAAAATACGCATTAATGAAAGGAGATCAAGACGATGTCCCTTACAAAGACGGTATCCTTTGATTAAGGATAAATCAATTACATAATTATGTGTGACAAACGAATACACCAAATATAAGTGGATATTAAGTGTAAAACAATCATAGTTTATTCACACATATTCATAGAACGACATATTCAAGGAGTACAAGTTTATCCCAAAGAATCAAAATTGGGTTATGAAGCTCCCTTGCAAAAAATTGACATCCTAACGGCATCACTTCAAAATTCAGAAAATGAGTTGATGAGAAATAAAAAGGGGTATCTCATCACATGGACATTAAATTTATATCAATAAGGATATATAAGAACATATCCCATCATAATAATATTAAACGACCTAAAAAATAAGTCTTTTAAATTGACGAGGCTGAAAGGTTTCCTTACCGAATTGGGTAACTTCTAAAATGTACACCCCATGAAAGAAGGGTCATAAAATGAAGATGTAACTACCCATATATGAGATTATATTATAAAAATAGTAAAATAATGGGCATTAAATACACCAAAAAAATAAAATAGTGGCCAATGTAGCATGAATCTCATGGGAATAAAAAGTGAGATGAAAATCCCCTTATGAAAATTCGACATCCTAACGGCGCCACATAAAACTTCAAAAATGGATTGATGAGATCAAATAGGGTATCTCAACATATTAAAATAAAATTTACAGAAAGAGTAATATAAATGAAAATCTCACAACATAAGAAATATGAGTTTAAAATAAATGATATAAAAGAGAGTACTTAAAAAGAAAGAGAGAGGTCGGTTCCCTTACAAAAATTCGGTAGCCTAACGACGCCACTCAAAACGTCCAAAATGGATTGATGAGATAAAATAGGATCTCTAATCATATGAACATAAAATTTACAGAAAGAGGAATATAAAAGAACACGCCCCAACATAACAAAGAGTATCTTAAAATAAGTGACATAATAAGAGTACTTAAAAATAAAGATAGAGGTAGGATCCCTTACCTCATGTCCGACTTGACTCGATCATTCTTTAATCTCCTGAATAATAAACTTGAGTTAATTGCTACTTGATTAAGATCCTTTTTCATTTCCATTATTCCTTTTATATCACTTATTACCATGTTATGCACATTATGTAATCATTTATGTTAATAACGGTCGTTTTGTCGATACTTGGTACTTGAGTAAAAAATAAACTCATTATAATCACAAGTTTGTTCATGGGGAAAAATATCCATTATATCCAGAATTATATTCATTATTTAGATAGAATATATATCATATATATACATCATATACATGCACTTATAATATTACATAATCATTTAGAGGTATGAAATGAAATGCACTGTTAATTGAGACGGTAAGCCGTACGTATGCATGAACACTACTTCTATTTCTATTTAATATTTAATGTAATTAAAACATAATGATACATAATAGTATTATAATTAAAGTATGGGATCATATAAAATATCATTAAATCTATCATTTATACGTACCACATATGGTATTAATGAATCAAATCACTTTGAGGGGGCGGTAGTCCGCACTTCCTAAAATGAAGATATCGTGTTTACCCATAATGGAAACCATAAAGGTATTCCATAAATGAAAAATACATAATCTTAAAGAAAAAAAAACATATTATATATCATATATAAATATAGTGACATATTAATGGCCACCTTTTAAGGTGTTAAAATAATATTGAACAATCATCGTTTCGTGAGGCAGAAATTCACCATCCACAGAAACAGAATGTTCTTTAACCATTAGATGTAGGTGTGTGTAAGTGTAGCTCGAATCCGTATTACAAAAATATCCTAGTATATGGAATATACTGGTGTTGTTACAAAAGAAATTAATAAAAAGAGTTTAGGGGGATGGAGAAGCAAAATAAAACAAAATAGCACAAGTGAAGACGTTACCTTAAAATCGGGTAACTCCCTTTCGTTTGAACCAAAAGGGTTTCTTGAAGAGAGTCCTGCCTAAGGTAAGGATTCTAGGATGAGGAGAGGGATGTTTAGAGACAAAATTATCAGATATTGGCCGACCCAAAGGCTTGAGAGGTGTGGGTAAGGAGGTAGAGGTGGGGGCCTTTTATAAGAGGAGAGGAGTGGCACTCTTGGAAAGGTATAAAATGTTACTTTATTTTCAAATGTGTTTCGGATTTTAAAGATCCCACATTAATTTATTTAGAGGATAAGGTGATAATAGTTCGAAATACACCCATCCAATAGGTTTTTTACATGTTTAGGTCTTAGATTTTACATTATCTCTTCATTTAATTTAAATAGTTAAATAATGAGGTTAGTGTTGCATCATCATGATGTCATAAACAATTTACTTTATTTAATGTCTAAAAATTATAAAAAAATACTATAATGTAGGAAATATTCTAATATTTCCAATGAATATTTATGGTCAAAACTCTAACTTGTATAACCCAATTTAAAAATTTATTTAGTAAAACAATACATGTTTGTGTCATTTTTACTTTTACTTTAAATAAAAGGCATAAATGTCATTATCTTACCCAAGTGGCTCCTTGGGGTCCCAAAAATAGACCCATGGGTTGTATTGGTCGACCATGACTCATCAAATAGGGTTAAGTCAAGTGTAAATATATTTTCATTTTATTATAATATCATTTCTACCTTAAATCACACTAATTACCTTTAATAGTGATTAATAAAACATAAAAGTTACTTTCCATCAAAAATTATTTTCATCCCATTGAACCACATTTTACTTAATAATGAAAATCATTTATATTGGATTTTTGAAATTAAAATAACATAAGTGGTAATGTTCTATTTAAATGAAAAATCAATTTTTGTAACTACCACTTTGTGGTTTCACAATTCATAAAAAATTAAGGTTTTTCAGAAAAATACCAAAAATTCACCCTAAGCTATATTTGATATTATGAATTCAAAAATTATGTCTATTTTAAAAAATTCATAACATAGAAGTATCATTAATTAATTTTATAATTATATCCTGCTGTCAAATCAAATAGCATGTTTTTAAGAAACAATATCTATCAAAAGATTGACACTCGTTTATGTCCAATCTCAAAGTGATATTAATTCAAATGACCACCATTGGATTAAATGGTAAAAAATATATTCTAATTTCAATTTAAATCCAATTGAAAAGATAATCTAACTATATAAATAAATTAGATTAAAAAGATGGTTTGAATTAAAATACAACACTTTTTACTATTCCTTAAAAAATAAACATTATCAGAAAAATACCAAAAATTTACACAATGTAAATTTTGATGTCCAGATTATAAAGAAGAATTTTATTTTGTCAAATGAAACATATAAAATTGTCAAAAGTATATTTAAAAATGGTTTTCCATCAAAAGGAGGTTAATTAACCTTTTAAAGAATATTAGAAGATTTATTCTTAAAATTGGATTCATTTGAATTTTTAATCCTCCAACATTTATTGTAAAATGTAACAATATTTGACAAACATATATAATCATTTTGAAGTTAGTTCTGTTCATTCCCGTCATTACAACGGCTAGGTGTTAACTACCATTTAAAATAAAATTATTTTATTATTAGAGTGCCATGTAAGATTTCAAAGGAACTCGTTGTTGCGTATTGGGTAAGCCATCAGGCATAGCGTTCACTTTAAAGTAATGTTAATATTTTATTCACAAATATCGATAAATATTAAAAAAAATTCATATTCTTTATTTACCTGGGGTGTTACACCCACAATATCGAGTATCCATGAAACATCATTTTATTATTATAATTATTTAAACAAGATGGTTATGGCCTAACCATTAAAAATAGTAATATAAATATTAATAACTATATTTCAAATACTAGTTTGAATGGTATTATATATATCAAATATATTTATAATCAAAAACATAATTTTCTGGTAAGTTCATTATATATTTTAAAAATCATTCTTCTCAAATGAACTGATTTTCATACCCTTTTATAAAAAATAGTAAAATTAATTTTAGACATTTTTAGAAATTGAATTTGATAAAATAAAATAAATTTTAAATTACAAATTTAATAATTATCTCTATGTGAATATTTATTATTTTTCTATGAAGATTCTGTTTCTAAATAGTGAAAAATACTACATTATAGTTAAAAGGATTATTTTTAATTTAAATAATTTTTATATATTAAAATGAATTTTAATGTTAAAAAAGATCAATTATATATATATATTAAACCAATTTATTTCAATTTAATCATTTGTATTCTGAATGTAGATAAAAAAATATTTAACTTTGAACCTTATTTTCTCATGTGTTCTCACTATATCAACTAGATTAGCATTAAACATATTTATGCTTCTGTTGTGGATTAAATTTAAATAATAAATATATGATTTTAATTAGTATTATATTTATAATCTATGTGGATAAAATTAAGTTTTTTATATTATTAATAGTATTTTTGGTATAAAAAAATTACCGCAGTTAATTGTATATTAGGTAATAAAAAGTAAAAATAAAATTATAAAGTTATAAAATTACCCTATCACTTTTTCTAATTTCATTGGATGAGTGGTATTATATATAAATCAACCATTAGTGGAAATTATATCCTTTTTAATCCACTTTGGTAAGAATATGACTTTTATTATATTTTATTTAGAGATAAGTTTAAAAAGTCATACTCATTTTTTTAATATCTGTATCATTTTTAATATCGGTTTCTACCAAAGAATAATTAGACTATAAATTTTCAATTTAAATAAAATAAATTTTAATTCATCATAATAATTTATTTATAATTTTTGAACAATATCTAATTTAATTTAAGGCTTTCATAATGATGATGCAATAATTACTTAATTAAAGATATATCAAATAAATTATACTAAAAATATTACAATAAATGTAATATGACATAATTTGTCACATGAAAGAATTTTATTGAAAAACATTTAAACATTAGCGAGACATTATAATTTTTGGTTTGAGTAATCATGTAAATGTAATCTTTTTTTAACATAAAAATAATGTATAGTAATAAAATTTTAATAAATGATACTTTGAAATAAACTAAAATTTATTAAATGATATAAAATTTATAAAAATATTTAATTCATAAAAATAACTATAATAAGGTTAAAAATTTAATCAATGATTCCATTTTGGTTCATTTGGAATTTTATAGTAACTATATTAACCCTATAGAGTTAAAAAAGAACAGTTTTCATGGTAAAAGTTAATATTTTTAACTAGGGGTTAATAAAAAATTATAAGGTTGGTATTATGACCAAAACATGAAAAAAAAATTAATTATATGTGATGAATTATAACCATATTCATCCTAGATTTTAAATAACCCTATTTGGAGATTTTTGAAATCATAAATAAATTTATATTAGTTCAATATTTTGAGATGTTTCCAAGAGTGCCCCCTGCTCTTTTAAAAATAAACATCATACCTCACTTCCTCACACAACCATGAGCCATATATCTCATATAAATCATTGCCATTTATCATTATATAATCCTTATCATTGTCTTGGAGGATCAAGGATTCTCAAAATACAAACTCTAGTGTCCTTGAGAGAAGATCTATATAGAGGCCTCTAAAGAATAGGAAATCTCATTTACAGACTCTATCAAAAGTATTTATTCATCTTGTTTCTATTCTTATGTTGATTCAATTATAAATTAATATATTTAATATCGCCAATAATTTTATATGATATATTTATTATGGTTCAAACATATTAAATATTTTATACATCATACGAAAAATGAAATCACCACACGTGCATACGTATGGCCTACCGTCTCCATGTCGTGATGTAATATGTTTTTCATCACCACTATACGTAGATGGTTATAATGATATAAATAATTAATACATTGTATAGTTATAAATTGATAATTATAATATAAAATAATATATAACATACAATTCCCTACCATTTAACAATTATGGGAATGAGATATCATCGATCATCAGTACATATAGACTACCATCTCAATGACATGATGTGATTAATTATCAATTATGGCCAATATAAATGATCGTATAAATATATATAATACATAAAAATGTTATAAAACACCTTATAATTTTATTCAATGAAACAAATACATCTTTTCCACAAAAATTGGCACTTTTATGACAAAAAATTCTTAAGAAAAGGATGCAATTTACACCCAAATTAAGAGTTATAATGAAATATTATTAAAAAATGACAGATAATTTGATCATATATAATATCATATGAACATGATTCAAGAATATGGTAATATCATAATTTAATCTAGTATATATTTTATTCTGATACGTGTGAAGGAAATCATACCTATGGTAAGGGTTAATTTCACAATCTTATTATTACACCATGCTGTCTATACATAAATATATTTTAAAGGGATATTTATCTTCAAGTTACATTTTTCTTATATTTTTTACAAAAATATATTTACCAGTCTTCTATACTTTTACAAATTCATTTTTCTCATGTGTGAAATGAGTTTTTTTCATTTTTCTAATAGTGTGTTTTTTAACTTTTCAACAAAAGTAATGTAATGTTAATGAATGGAAAGTGAGGGTCACTATATGAACTCACAGGGAAAACTAGAAGTTTATGTACATAATGTAGAATTATTGTTTTCCTCATGAAACCTGTAATAATTACAACGCATAGATTAATGTCCAATCTAAATTAACTAACATAGAGTTGAAATTGATCTGGGAGAAAACAATCAAAATATTTTTGAGGAATTGTTCATTGAAACTGGAAGAGGCATTATGGGGTTGTCCGATGGAATTTATGATCATACTAGGAATGTCTCCATATATAGTACTCATTGTATTATCTGGTCATTTTACTATGGTACTATAATATATTAATTTATGGAATGTAAAGGATTTGAATTTTTTCCTCTATTTTTCTAGATAATGAAAATTTCATTAAATTAGTGAGTTGGATGAAATTCAATTCGAATAATATTATAATGAAAAGATCTATTAGAAAATTAGAATAACTATTCATGAATCTATTATTCAAAATGGAAAATTTGAAGTAGTAGGAAATGTTCTTCTATTTAATTATTGGATCATGTTATTCCATGGTAGACTATGATGAAAGTGGTCCAACCCACTAAAAATTTTGAGTATGTTGGTGAATAGGGTGTTGGAATTTATTGGACATGATAACATACCATTTATTGTCAATGGTTGAACTGTGAAAAATTATATACCGGGACATAAATAGTGTGTGTATACCATATATCATTCAATGTAAAATAACTAATGAATCACACTAATTACTATATACCTAGGACTTCATGGGGTTCAATCCCGTGTTTCATGTTTTTGTTTTTCCATATAAAATTTTCAATATTTTTAATTTAATCACAATATTTATTATATTTTATTTACCACATTTATATATATTCTTAACATGGCACAAATAATAATCTCTTTTGGGAAAATTTTGGATTCACATCTTCACATTTAGGGATGTATTATTTCTTATTTTTGTGAATTTTCTCTATGTATGTTCTTATTGTTCTATATCATAGAAAAAGTGTATGAATATTTAATTTTTTAGAAACATTATTTTATTTCATTATATATCATTATTCATTATGATCTACTTTTAAAAATACCTTTATTTTTTTATGACCATAAAAATCCATCAACTTTTTTTAAATAACCCAAAAAATTTATTTTAGTGTTTATTAAAGACTATTGGATTTGTGTTGTTCTTGAACATTCTATAAAGATCACATCATATTATTTTAAATTCTTTATTGACATATATATTTTTAAACATATCTATATCCCACTTTAGTATACGAATTTGTGGAAAATTTTGGGTTTTCTATGTGGGGAAGAGGGGACCTTTTTGTGCCTTGGCTATGCTTCAATTATTTAAAATTAAAAAGATTTATATATTTTTTTTAAAGGCCTCCATTTTCATTAATTATTTACACCATTTTGTATGTAAATATAATTTTTTGTGTCTCTTTAGGTTAGTAGTAATGAGAACATTGTTGGTTTTGTGTAGGAGAAATTCCATGACTCAATTAAAGTATTTCACAGTGTTTAAAATTATGAGTATTAAATGATTTATAAGTGATTTGTTTCAATTATAGTTATTGACATAGAGTTTGAAAACATGGAAAATGAAGATTTATAGGTTATAGTCTTGTGTAATTGTAACTATTCGCTAAGAAAGATTGAGTTTGAACTTGATATTAGATACTTTTCTGTAATAACATGGAACAATATAAGGATCCCACTTAATTGAGAATAATATAAATATTTTTTGTTTTGAGAACAATGTGTTTTAGGGAAAAATGGTGTAAATATGTGGGAAGGGGAAAATTTTGTTTTAGTATATAATTCCTTAATCAAGAAGTTCACTACACAATACCATGCACGAATTTTTGGCAGGTTAAAATAAAAATAATTTTTCAATGTTTTAAAGGAGAACAAGTGAGTGAGAAAATTATTGAACCAAGATGAACATTGTGATACATGATTTAGAAAAAATATATTTGGAGGTGTATCAACAAAGTGGTAAGTTGAATGTTCATTTATGGAATCTGCGTGTGAGTGAAATTTGTTTTCTACATATTATACACTTATTTCTACTTGGGCCTCTATCATATGCTCCCCTTTCCCTAGAACATAAAATTATATTGTGAAAGTTAGTGTGAAAATAATAACATAGGAGGTAGGACATTCTTTGTTTTAGATGATTCCATGTTTTTCATTACCATGGTTTAATATATTGGTTTTAGTTAGGATTAAATTTATTGAACTCATATCATTTTTTAATAGTATATTTAAAACCATGAATTTCACATTAGTATAATGGATTATATATTGGGGAACATGATGGAACTCCATTTTATCATACTTTTCCCAATAAATTTAAAGGAATTAAACACGTTTCTATCATATTATTGATCTTATAATAAATAATTGTATAATTTAGAAAAAACAAATATATTTATTATTAATAGACTTCTATAATGAAAATATCCATTTTTAGGTTTGAAACTGATCTATGCAGCTGTAGTGATGTTTTAGCCACAATTATCATGTAAACTAAGTAATCTTTTTTGTAAAAAAAAAGTCCAAAATATGAAAATATTTTACAACAAACAAAAAAATGAGAAATATTAATACATATATTGTTCAATATTGATCATCTAGGTCAAATACAGTCTAACATTGGACTAGGAACATTTGATATCTGACAGCCACTATATTTACATTACACATTAAGGTTGTTAATATCACAACTCGCCATCAGTTTTGATTTGAATATTAATATTATTGTTACTGAATCTAAATGAACCTATAATATTGTATAGGGGGAATATTTTTCCACTATTAATCAGGACTTATTCCCCCTTTTATAAGGTATGTAAAATGATCATTAACAAATTTTTTACTCAAGTGAACTAAAACTCATTCTTATTTGATTTTGAATATGTAGAAGCAATATTTTTGGCAGAAAGTCATTGTTATTCCCACCATGGTTGGGGGATACCAATTGCGATGGTTGAAAATGATGTTCAAATAGAAAAACATGGAGGGAATTTTATTCTAGTTTGATTAAAATATATGTATTGTGGAAGACATCATGTTCATACATGAATCACCTATAGTATTCAATTATTCGAATTCTGTAAAGGGATGGGTTGGGAAACATATAGAAGAGGGAAACTAACAATGTTTGACAATTAGAAGTGAAAAGTAGGTCACTTGAAGAAACAACTATGTAATGAGAATCATATATGTTAGATGAATCATCTACATTATCATGATACGATATGTGTAAGATACACTTATGTCTACAATATGCTACGTCATGGAACAAGTACATGGATTATAAATGATTATATGATCAAATCGACCATATTGATAATAAGCTTCATAAAGGTATTTGTCTTAGTCATGAACTTTGTTTGTGAACTAAATTAGACATGTGAGATATAACATACATATACCAATTTCATACATGAATTTAATCCTATATATGATAAAATTACAACATCGTAACTTCAGCAATGTCAATCATGTTGGATATCTGGATAAAGTCATCTACATGAATATTCTAGGGTAATTCTCTATACACTGGTCAACTGGAATTTCTTCAATTTTAAAATGTGTGAGGAGGTAAGTATGAGGTTATACTAGGCTCATATTTTCTGGATAAAATAATGGATTATTATAGGTCTAATACCTATAGGGACCAGGCCCATCATAGATGTAAGCGATACTATAAATTTAATGTGAGAGGCTATATATTTTATAAATAGAGGAAAATGAATTTATAGATAGTGGGTGATAAATAGAGGATCACATACCTAAATAAAGAACACTACAAACAACTGAGTATGATTCAATAGATATGTGTAATCTCATTGTTGTTTTGAATCCCCTGCTACGTATTTCAGAGTATTACTATTTTCTTTTGATTCCTCATTTTCATAATGATTTTATATTTAATAAATATTTTTGTTATGATTTTTATCTAAAATTTATTTGAGGAATGATGTTGGGTCAGTAGGTTCATTATATTCACTTATGTATTTGGAACTCTAGGTGTCTACCCTTTCCCACTTAATGGGTTATCTGTGTCATTGAAATTCCAGAATATTGTGAAAACATTTTTGGTTTTTTGGGAATGAAAATATTGTAATTTTTTTGTCCATTTTGGAACATGATATTCCATTCATGGTAAGGATTTTTTTATTCAGTGGGAATGTGGGGGATTTAGTTGAGAAGATAAACACTAAATTCACCCATTGGTTGGCCATTTTATAGAATCGGATGTCCACTATCCCAGGTTTTGCAGCATCAGACCTTGAGTGAAAAATAAAAAAAATAACAAACTTTTGAACAATGTATTCTTCCAAAAAAATTCTCATATTTTCTATTTCTACTTCCTATAGCTTGTTTAGCTCTCTTAATGTAGTTTCTAATATCATGTTTACTTCTATCCTCCAACTCACTCCATCTACATCATCATTACTATTTCTCTCAATAGGCTTCTACTAGTTTTTTATTTGTGTGGTTTTTTGTTATCTCATTTACATTGTCTCACTCAACACACCATATATAAATTTCCTTCACATTAGATCATACCCAAAACATTAAAACACTAGTTTTAAATATTTTTTATATATAACATCCTGAAAATTTAATTTAAATAAATTACATTATAATGTTATTTTAAACAAATAAAACTTTTTTCTTCAAAAAATATAACATTTATGATGAAGTATTTATTTATTTAATTATGATTTTAGGAAAATATAGTTTTCATATCTTTTGTTATAATATTTTATATAAATTATTATTTTCAAATCAGATTTAGTTTTTATTAATACTTAATAATTATTATAAAAGTACTATTTTTATAAACATGGAATTATTTTTAATTAATAAGATAATGAAAATAATTAATATTATAATTATATAATTGATTAATATAATAATAAATGAATAAATGAAAAAAATTATTATAAAATAATAGTAATAATAATAAAATGAAATAGTGTGCATCGTTCAGGGGGATCAAGATTCTTCTTCCGGATGAGTTACGGGAGAGGTAGGAGGTGTGATCATTGATTTCTTGAGGCAGGAGGATGGGTATAGGAAGGATGATCTGAATCCTTCATGCCACATAGTAGATCACCAACTAAGGATATGGACTAAGTCGAGATAGTGATGGAGTTTTGATCAAGGGTGGTCCGAGCGTCCATTGTGATTATTGTTTTGGATTCGTACATCAGAGTAAAAATCTTAGGATTTTGAGTAGGTTAGATGTTATTTTTATTTCTCCATTGATACACATGAGGAAGGTTTTTTTAGGTGTTTAAATTTCTTTAAATATTATTTTTTTCAATTTTTCTTCTATCATTTTCAATGGCATGTTCATCTTTTATTTTTTTCATTTCACTTTAGTTAAGTCATGTCACTGGACTCAACTTTGGTTGCAATTTTATATTGAATATGTTCTGTTATGAACATTTTACTTTTTTATTTTTTATGATTTTTTGTTCTTTACCTTTTAGATTAATTTAATACAACAAATTTATAGACATATAGACCATTTGTTTCTATATCTAAATATTCTCCTTACTCTGCAAGACTGTAAATTTCCCTATTATAAAATCTTGCGGAATCCATTATTATCCATTTTATCCATATTTGTTTTCACTCCATTTGATAGTTTGGATATTTTTTCTATAAAATCTAGTTTACCAGGTGTGGAAATTATTTTTCATTATGAAAATCAATTTGGATTACGTAGCAACTAATGTTTTAGTAATTCAAGTAAGGGGTTTTTTACATTCAAATTCAATATTTTATAACTATGATTATATACCCACAATTTTGAATGATGATTTATATTTATATATGTGTAATTCTATGATATTTTTTTCAATAATATATAAATATGTATTATTTTCAAAACCAAGGATTATTTATTTCAACATAAAACTTTTGTGTGTTTAAATTTGGGGTTTGTTAAAATTTCACATTCATTCGAATTAAATTATTTTTGAAATGGTTAAAATTATTTTCAATTTAAAATAATATATTTATAATAATATATTTATTTATATATATACATGTATAATAAATTAATGTATCTATTTTATGTAGAAATTTTTTTAATTAAAAACTTAAGGATTTACGAATTATCTAATGATTTTTGTTCTATAAATATATTCATCTATGTATATGTCTTACCCTTAAATTGAATTTTTTTAATTAAAAATATATTGTGTGTATGTGATTATAATTTCTAATCTAAAATGATAAATTAAAATAATAACTTTTTTTATTGTTTGCCTTAAAATTTATTTAAAATCCTTATTTTATTCATATTATTTTTATTTATAATTTTATGTGAGACAAAATTATCAATTTCTTATGATTATTTGTAAGAAGATAAAATAATATGTTTCTTATTGTTAATATTTAATGAGATGTGTTTACATACTATTTTTATATACATGTCATAATGAATTTATGATTTATGTCTTTATATCAATGATTTCTCATGTAATATCATACCTTAGTATTTTATTACATGTAGATATGTATTTAAATATATGTATATGCATTGAATAAATTTTATTTTTTAAAACTACCTTGAAAATGATGTTTTTGGGATTTTTAATGATGCATTAAGTATATGGATGGCAATTAATCTTTTTTGTATATATTTAATGTCAGGTATCAAGATATTTGGATGTTCCATGACTAATAAATGGTTTTCCATGAAGGTTTATACAACTATATATAAAATGAGTGTATGATGGTTTATTATAATTTTTAAAGTATAAAACTATATTGTAAAATATATATAATTATGTATATATGAAAATGATTTTAGAAAACCTGCACTTAAACATGTTAAATATTATTGGGAGTAGTGATTGAACCAATCCCTAAGGAATGTGTGTAGTCCCAGATAGCATTCCATGTATCCTGTTTCCAGATTTGTATTGTCTTAAAGAGCGTGCATATTATTCTTCATAAATTTTATATAATATGTTCAATGTAATTTTGAGAATAATTAATTTTCAAATAAATGACCTATTTTTTTCATAAGTAATTTTAATAATGTTTTAAAAAATTTATATTTGAATGTATCTTCAAAACATATTTTAATGGAATTCAATAATGATTTTAAAACACCTTTTTGGGAAATGTAAATTTTCAGAACTTTTTAACTTATTTTTCTTCGATATAGTATAAGTATGTTGGTTTTGGTCACTTATAGAGTTTTCACATCTGATAAATCTCACATTTTTTTATTTTTTAATGATTTTTAATATCTTAAGGTGTAACCATGGGTGGCGGACAACCCATTTCTCCGAGATTCCACTCTATGGGTCAGTTTCTCAAAGTCTCTACAAAACATTTTCCTGTCCCAACAATGTAAGTCCTTCTCCATGAATTTCGTTCTTCGCATCGGCTGTTTTGAATCATTGTTACATATTCTTCATTAGGAAGAAACACTAAACTGAAGGATTAATTCAGTTTCATATTTTCAAATGACTTTAGGTGGTGAGAATGATCTCTAGAGACCCATTGGTCTATATTTCGATGTCCTCCAAAGAAGGTGAACTGATTTTTCATGATTAGGTTCATCGATTTCATATTCAAGTATGGTCAAATAATCATTAATTGGTTTCACATTCTTTATCATGGGTCCTCTAGGTTTGGTTGTCTAACAGATAATTATATGGGTGTGTGTTTGTCCTCGCCAGAGTAATATGGCAGCTGGTTGTTATTGTTAGGTGTTGAGATCAATTCCAAGTATGTGTGCGCATTAATGTGTAAGTGGGTAGGGGTGAGCGGGTTGTTCTTTGAGTTAGAAATTATTGGCATGACCAATTCCTTGAGGAAAGGTGCTCAAATTTTCTTAATTAATAAATCAAATTAGTTTTTAATAACCATTGTTGGGAAATTTAACTACAAATGCTGAATGAATTAATTATTTGTATCAAATAATTTATTTTATTAAAAAGTCACATTTTTGTTATAAAACACCTCTAACATAGGTGCACTTCCTCCAATATAAAACAATAATGAATAGAGTCAAATTTTTGATTAGGTTTCTAATATGTGTTTCGCAATTTATGCCCTTATATGTTGATGCGCATGGGTTATGTCGTAATTATGAGTACTGGGTAGGATAAGATAAGATAATTAATTATATATTAATTAATGAGATATAATGAGATAATGAATTTTTATTTAATTATGTTCTATTATAATTGTAACTAAAATAATTAATTGGGGGTTTAATTATGTGATATTAAATCGGCTTAGTAGAGAAAATTAATTGTGAATTAATTTTGTGTGATGAGATTTGTAATAGAGATACTTAATCTAGGAAATAATTAATAGATACTAAATTATAAAAGTTGAGAAAATTAATTGTGAATTAATTCATTTTTTTAGATTTTTAATTGTAATAATTCATCAAGGGATTAATTATGAGATATAAAAGTGGCAAAGCTGAGATAATTCATTATAAATTAATTTTGCGATTCGATAATTGTAATTAAGATAATTAATCCGGGGATTAATTATGAGATATTAAATTTCCTATGTTGAGATAATTAATTATGAATTAATTTTGTGGCTTGAGAATTGTATTTGAGATAATTAATCGGGGGATTAATTATGAGATATTAAATTGGATAATTTGAGAAAATAATTTGTGAAATAATTTTTTTGAGATTTTTAATTGATATAATTAATTGGGGGATTAATTATAAGATATAAAATTAACAATGTTTTCATAATTAAATGTGATTTGATTTTGATTATTAGGAATTTTAAATGAAATAAATAATCAGAGTATTAATTATGATATATTAAATTGGATAAGTGGAGATAAATAAATGTGATGTAATTATGTTCTATGAGAATTGTAATTGCTGAAATTAATATGGGGATTAATTGTGAGATATTAAATTGTCTATGTTGGGATTCATTTACTGTGAATTAATTTAGTTTCCTGATATTTTAAATAGAGATAATTAAACATGTGATTATTTATGTGATATTAAATTGGTTAACATGAGATAATTAATTTTTAATTAATTATGTTCTTTTATAATTGTAATTGAGATAATTAACTTGGGGATAAATTATGATGTTTTAAATTGGATAAGTTGTGGTTAATTAATTGTGAATTAATAATGTGTTTTGAGATTTGAAATTTATATATATTTAATCGGGTGTTAATTATGAGATATAAAATTGTCTATGATGAGATAAATTTTTTTGAATTAATTATGTACTTTGAGAATTTTAATTGAGATAACTAATTTGGGGTTAATTATGAGATATTAAATCATCTATATTGAGATAATTAATTGTGAATTAATTGCGTTCATTGAAAATTGTAATTTTGATAAATAATCAGGGGATAAATTATGTGATATAAAATTTTTCTAGTCGAGATAATTAATTATGAATTAATTATGTGCATCTAATATTATGATATAGATATTTAATTGGGGAATTGAATATGTAAATTTGAGATTTAAAATGAGATAATCAATTATTGAAAATTAATTTTGAGATATTAATTGGGGTTTTTATTAATTAATTGATAAATTAATTTATGAGATTTTTGTACATAATTAATTTATGAGATAACAAATGGATTTTAGTATGAAAAATTAGAGGAATAATAGTATCTAACCTCATATTTTTTGAGTTTAATGTGATGTCTATGTTAATTACAGCACCCCAAGATTTCATATTACGTTATCTTATTATTGTAAATCAATAGCTAGTGCTACATGCAACACCGAGTTCGAGCACACCACAACATATTAAAATAACCGTTCAAAAAGTGGTTATGAATAGTATTAACTGAATTTTGAATCTTATATACTCTATATAATTTTAACAACCCTATTAATTGTTTCAAGGACATAATATAAGAACAAATTCATTTTTTCAGACAAAATATATATTTTACAAAAAATGCAATTTTAGAACCTTTTAATGGTGAACCCTTTTTTAAAAAATATTTTATACATTTATATATTCCATTTAATGAAATTAAATTATTCTTTAGAAGAAGGAAATAAATATTTAGTTTGCATAAATTTTTAGTACTTTTCTGATAACTTTCATATTTTGATGAATAGTGAAAAATAATATGTTTTAATTGAAAACAACATTTTTAATCAAAATATTTTATAGTGAAAAATTATGCATTTGAATTATTTGGAAGTATACTTATATTATATTTTTATCATTTAATACAATGTTGGTCGATATATGTAATTTCATATTTAAATTTGACTTAAACACATGTCAATATTTTGATAGTTTTTACTTTTTAAAAATCATGCTTTTTGATTTTCACAATGGGAATTAATTTTAAATTAATAAATGAAAATTATTTGTTTTGAATTTGGTAAAATAGACTTCATTTTTGAATTCTTAATATCCAAATTATCTTAGGGTAAAATTTTTGTATTTATCTGAAACCATTCGATTTTTTATGAATAGTGAAAAACATTGTGTTGTTGGTTAAAACCGACTTTTAATTAAAATAATTATTTATTTTATTTTAATTTATTTTAGGTCAAAATAGATACAAAATTCCTATATATTTTCAATGTAATTTATTTGAGTCATTTTATAATAAGTTTAGTTATATAAAATTTCATCGAACATTTTTTCGTCTTTTACTCACCTCCGAGAAGCATTTGCAAATTTTAATAAAACGTAATTTTACCTCTTATGTGAGTTGAATTTCAAAAATGTGAGAGACACAACTGATATCAGAAAGTAAAATGTGGTTCAATAAGATGAAAATAATTTCTGGTGAATAGTAACTTTTTACTTTTATTTACAACGGTTAAAAGAAAAAAGAGTAATTAAGGGTAAAAATGATATTATTATTACCCTAACACATGTCCTAATTCTATTGGATATGTATAATTCTACCTATAACATTATTAGGAATAAAATATGATTCTATTTGATCCACTTGGATTAGATTATGATATTTATTATTATTTTATTTAAAGAAGAGTTAAAAGAGTTAAATTCAAAGTTTAATAACTAAACCATTTTTAATATAGGGTTATACATAATATAAATTTAGAAATGAATATTCATTATAAATATAAAAGATACTTCCTACATAATAATATTTTATTTAGAATTTTTAGACATTAAATAAGTTAATTTATTTATGACACAATGATGACAGTGTAATTGCCTTAATAATGAAATATTAATATAATTAATATTGTAAATATCCAAATAAATGAAATTTGAGACTTTTTATAACTTCCACTAATTTTATAGGTTAAAATTTCACGTTATAATTTGACATGTCAATTTACTTCGAAGTAATAATGTTATTATGACTTTTAGAAAAATCATTTAATAGATAATGTCAAAATTTACATATTTGAGTTTTTAAAACAAATACTATATTATTGGTTGATATAATATTGCTAAAAATATAAGGATTGGAAAAAGGGCCTTAATAATATTATATATGTCATTAATGAATTTATTTTGGTTCTCCTAGTTGTTTATAGTCTATTTATTAACCATATAATATAAATTACAAAAAGAAATGGAAAATGTCAAACCATTTAACTAAGAGTTAAATAAAAAAGATAAGGTTAATATGATGACTTAACCCATCTAAAATCTATTGGTTGGGAGGTTTTCGACACATCCTAACATTATACTTTAAATAATTCATTTTTGAGCCATTAAAAACTGAAAGTGATTTTATTATAAAATAATATTTCAAGATTTTCCTAAAGTGACCCTCACCTCTCTTATAAAAGGTCACTTCCCCTTCTCTTAATTTCACTCCTCCAAAGTCATTTGGATCGACCACCCCATACCCAAATATCCTCCCAACTTTACTCCCTTCATCCTGGAGTCCTTCCTTTGGTTATAAATTTAACATAAGGAGCCCTTTTGATCAAATCAAAAGAACTAACCGGAAGAAAATGTAAATATTTCATCACCAATATCAAATTCATTTCATATTCCACTTCCTCTTTCTTTGTTGTTTCCATTATAAAAAAAATAACTCCAGTATCTTCTTTATACTGTGATTTTATTATAAAAATTTTATAACCATATTCATTATTCTATCCATCCTATAAATGATAAAGTCACCATATGTGCGTACATACGGATTATTGTCTCCACGTTTTGGTGTAGTTTGTTATTCAAACACGTCATTATTTGGACATGTATAATAATGAGTATAACTGATTTAAATAATAAATATAACATGTTAATTATTATTTATGTCTGATATAACATCCAATTACATATGATTTCTCCATCAATATAATGATATTGTTTCTTGTGTGTTAGTATGGATTACCGTCTCCACGACGCGATGCGATTCATTTCCATGTTCACCATTCAACAATGATTATAAAATATATACCATTAATAAGTATTTAATATATGACATAAAATGATACTGGAGATATATGTAAATATATATATTTATTTAGTTTCATATATCTTATTCACTTAGTTCCGTTCAATACGATATGAAAAAGGAAACAATGTTTATGCGTACGTACGACCTACCATCTCCATATACATTGTTTTCCATTTTATATAAATAAATATATTATAAATATTTATATTCTAAATATATATGATATTTATATCATGACTTATATTCTGGAATTATTTAAATCCCGATCTAAGTGATACAATCAGGAGTAACAAGTTAAAACACGTACGATAAAGAAAGAAATTATTACCTAAAATGTTAATTTGACATAGAAATTATTATTAAATGGGTAGTATGGAGTCATAAATGAATCATGTATGATATAATAAATATTAATATGGTTTTGGTATAATTTAATAACATACTACGTTTTTTCTATAGGAGGTTAAACATACCATCGACTAAAGAGTAGTGCAAGGTAAGGGTAAATTTCACAATCTCTTTATCATCTGAGATTGTTTTTACGTAAGTATCTACTGAGAAATATTAATTATCCAAGTCCATGTTTCATGAAAGAGTTTTCAAAGGGAATCTTTTAAGGGAATTTTTTACTAAAACGTCATTTTAAATGTTTTAAAATTTTATTCTTTTAAATCATTTTCATTAATTCCCATGTTTTAAAAAAGGTTTTAAGGATTTATCTAGATTGACATTAATGTTTTTAAAATGTTAATTCCATTCCAACGGTTCAAAGTGGAATGGGACACTTTGATTCAAAAATGTATTTAAATGTAACCTTTCTATATTTTTTGACTTTTAAATGTTTTCATGAAAAAGTGATATTTCTCTCAAAGAGTTTTACAAATCATTTTCATCAATTTTAACATCTGCTGATTGATTTAAAATTTGTTTGAGGTTGATTTATTATGATACAAATCTTCTATTCTGTATTGAAGGTTTTGTGATATGTTTGATTGTGGATGTGTTATTTTTATACCATTAATTATTTATAGATAATGTATTTACATTTCGTATGCTAGTTTTAATACGAATGTTTATTTTATGTTTAAACCTTTTAATATAAGGAACACATTAGACTTTGTAACTGACAGGTGGAGCCTGTTATAGCTCCTCGATGCATCGGTAGGTCTCATGAGACAAACCAGTGTCTGGGCATAGGGCCTTGACAAAATCTTATTTGTAGTCTTGGCATAAGGCCTTGACTATGTGGTTATGAAGTCTTAAATTATGCATTCCATCATTATGACGGTGTCTATTTGATATTTCATGTGATTATTTGACTAGTAAAATAACCATGTGAATAAGTAAATTGCATTATTTTATTGTATCTTTTCCATATTATGCAGAAGTTTAAGTTTAGAAGGCTTCTATTTTAGTCTTATACATTGACTTAAATGTTTATACTTATTTACAAAAGTTTCTGCTATATTGTTATCCTTACTGAGCATCTAAGCTCACCACTATCTATGTTTTGATTTTCTCATGATTCCAAGAAGTGTATTATGATTGATAAGCAGGGCTAATCTAGGCGATTAATGGCGCTCTTAAAGGATAAATTTTGTTGAGTTTTATTTCTAAATGTGTAATGTAATTTTCAGGTATGTAATCTATTTTCCAAGACAAATAAACTGATCAGTCTTTCAGGACTTGATTCCTTATAATCATGCCAATGTATTAAAATAATGCACCGACTCTGGGCTTCTGGGGTCGAGGTGTTACATTAATTTTTTAATTGAAATACAGAAGATGGTTTTCCTAAAGTATAAATATGAATATTAATGATTATATGTAATTGAAATGTGATAATGAAATGCAAGAGAGATTAAATACTTCATGAATTATATGTTATGAATGGTTATACCTTGTATAGATAGGGGAGCCATTGTACTGTGAGAGCCCTTGGGGAGAAAGAATATGTTACATTTTGTGATGATCCTCTAGGGAACATGACAGCTTGTGGAGTTGAGTTGGGGATGGGAATTGATGTTTACACTACTTGTGATTACATCTGATTTGATTTCACCATGAGCGACTGGGGTATTTTCTATTGCTTATAGATTTTTAGAATTTTGAAATTTTACCAATGGCCGGATATGGCATGGAAATTGCATCACATGCATCATCTTAGGAACTTAAAAATTCACATTCCAGGAATGTATCATTCAATTTATTTCATTAGTAGGATGTCTATTAATTTTTATTGAGGGCCTTGGATGAAATTCCTTGTTTTGATCTACATTAGCCTGCCTTCTTGTATAACATGTTTAGATGATTATAGTATATGGTTCCTCTATTATTACATGTTTGGTTGGTGTGCCATGATTTTTTATTATAGAATATTATTTCTTTACTGTTTATTATAAAATGATAGATTTGTTTTGATATTTAAATGGATACTTGATTATGAATTGATTGGTATCTTTTACGATGAGTATTAGTTTCATGGGTCCGCGATGACTATCAAGGAATGTGTTTTCGATTTGGGTTTTAAAATTCTTAATAGTGGGTTTGGAATTTGGGAACACAACACAACTATTCAAATGATACTTCATGAACATGGTGGGTTGGTTGATGTTGGAGTAGCTCCCAATAGATTCTCATGGATGAGATGTTTTTACGATGGGTATATTATAAAGTCTTGTGTTTTTTATCAAGCTAAAAACACAAATTTTTTTGATCATTTTTTTTAATGAGAGGTTGGATTTAAAATCAAGCTCCGGGATAATGTATCATGAGTTGAGATCCTTTAAATGTGTATTTATGGGGCTTGGGGAATGGCACTAGGTGTTTCCAGGATTTCTGTATGGGTTTCAGAGGCACCGTGCCTGACATTGGTGTACGCATAGGCTATGCACGGTTAGCAAAACCATGCAAGTCAGCTATGCATGTTGAAAAGTGTGTCCATTATTGGTTACCAAATCTATTAGACCATGTGAGTAAAACATTTCATATTACCTAGTTTTATTTATTGGGATTATTTATTGAATGAAATTTAGGATTAGAAATTATTTTTTAAAATGGTGATTAATTTGGTGTCGAGTGGTTTAATTACATTATTTTAAAATAATTAAATTAAATAAAAATGATTTGGAAAATTAATTTAATTAAATTTGGTTGGAATAGAATTTAATTAAATGGTGAGTTTAATATGAAGATGTGGTTTTATCTAATTAAATTCATAGTTAAGTTGAATCAAATTATTTGAGGAAAAATGGGGTTTTTAATTGAATTGTGTTCATAGAATTTAATCAAATAACTTGAATTGGAGATATTAATTAATTAAAATTAGATGGAACAATTTTAATTAAATAGTAATTAATGAGGTGTCATACTTATTTAATTGAATTATTTTGAAAGAATTTAATTATTTAATAACGAGTTTGAAAATATATTTAATTAAATTCAGTTGGAAATGAATTTAATTAAATGATGACGAATGAGCGTTTTATTTAATTAAATTATGTAGATAGAACTTAATAAAATATTTATGACATGGAAATTTTTTTATTAATTTTTTTGGAGAAACAATTAATTAAAGGATGTGTAAATGGACAGTTGGGGTTTATTAAAGATGTGTGATATTAATGTGTAATAATAATAATAAGATGATGGTTATTATTATTATTATTATTATACTAATTCATATATAAAAATAATGAATTTATTTTATTTATATAGAAAATCAGAGGGAGAGATGCACAACATAAGAGAGGCACGACCCCTCCGCCTCATGGCTCCCCCATGGGTGGCACACCACCCATTTAACCCAGATCCCTATTTGTGCATCTGTTTCTCCTAGTCTCTTCATAGATATTGTGTGTCTCAGTGAGGTAAGCCCTTCTATGTGCATTTTGTTCTTTACTTCGGCTATTTCGTTTTCTCCTGAGATGTAAATCATGTTCATTTGTTTACTGCTTTTAGATATGTACGACCAGGACATGCATATGTTTTATAAACTTGTGTTGTCCATTTTCTTTATTGACATCATATTATAATTAAATATCTAAATCATAATATAAAAGTCACATAATTGATTCTCAATTATTTGTCTCACATTTTCCAAATTTTATATATCACAATTAATCCCCCGAGTAATTTTCTTAATTAAAATTCTCAAAGAACATAATTAATTCACAATTGATTATATCAGTTTATCCAATTTAATATCCCAAAATTAATCCCCCTAATTAATTATCTTAATTACAATTATGAAATCTCATAATTAATTCACAATTTATAATATCAACATAGCCAATTTCATATCTCATAATTAATCACCCTATTAATTATCTCAATTAAAAATCTCAGAGAACAAAATTAATTCACAATTAATTAATCTCAACATATCAAATTTAATATCTCATAATTAACCCCCCATGTAACATCCCAGTTCTAGAAGCCACCCAGAGGTTCCCCATAACCGGTTGGCCAGATGGCCTCAAGCGCATTTCTTCAAATTCCAGAGGCTACCGACTAGCAGCGAGGGCATTGGGTGTGATAGTGGGGAAACTATTCCCTCATTGGCATAGTACACATCAGAAGTAAACAAAGAAGATAATAGCAGAAGAAGTAAATATCCAACAATAATAAACAACGGAAGACTAAAACAACAAACAAATGGAGCACACATGTATATAAGAAATAATACATGATACATATGTCTATGAAAGCAGTCAAACAAGTCCCAATTCTGAATACAATACTAAACCGATGTACAAAAAGTGAAAAATAAGCAACTCATCAGCATCGCAAGCCTCTACTTGGTCACACGCTCTCATGATCCAAAGCAATCAAGCACCAGAAGTCGAAGGGCTCTTTCCCTTGACTATACCTACAACAACATAGTCTGTTTGGGCCCAAAAGCATGACCCAAACAGGGTGTGAGACTAATCCCAGTAGGCAACCACCTGATGATTTGTGGCTTACAATCAGTGAGTATATGGAAGGTAATAGTATAGTAAGCAATAAAATTAACAGTAAACAGCGGAAGTAAGCAGTAAGCAGTAACAGAATGATAAACAACATTATATCAATCCACAGAACAACAGGCAGCAATGAATCAATCAGCTAACTACAACGGGAACCCCTCTGGGAAGTACTCGCAGCCAACCCCTTTGGTCTTACCCAAGAAGTACCATCAACCCTCTTGGCAGTGCACTCAGCCTAACCCCTCCGGTTTGGTCATACAAAATTATAAGACTCTTTGGGGAAGCTCGCTCGGTCAATTCCCCTTATAGTCTAGGGTAGTCAAGGAATCTCTAAGTAAGATCACGCGGTCTAACCCTCTAATAGCCCCAAGGTCTAGAAACTCTCTCAAGAAGCTTGCTTGGTCAATTCATCCTATAGTCTTAGGTCTATCACATAGTCTCTAAGGAAGCTCGATCAGTCAATTCCTTCTCTAGCCTGGAAAGGTTTTAATGAAACTCAAAAAGAGTAAAGACACTCTGAGGAAGCTCACTCGGTCTACCCTCCTGTTGTCTATAATATCTAGGACTCTCTGGGAATCTCACTCGGTCTATCCCCTGTAGTCTATAACGTCTAAGACTCTCTGAGGAAGCTCACTCGGTCTACCCTCCTATAGTCTATAATATCCAAGACTCTCTGAGAAGCTCAATCGGTCTATCCCTTATACTCAATAGCACCAGGCTCTCACAATCTCGTGCTAGTCAGTGCATAATAATTCTATAAGGACAAAGTACACCTACAGAGCTACTTAGCTAACTGGTCTACAACATAACAAGCATGTCCAGAATATCATTCCATCCTACGGTCATAAGTCATGGAAACAGGTATAACGACCAAAGGCTAACAAGACCCCAAAGTTTGTGACAAGAACAAGGCATGTGAAAAACATACAAGCACAACAAATATCCACAAACATGATCAAATTACCTCTACATAAGCATACAAGAAAAGCAAGAAAACAATAGGGGAAAAACGGTAAACACGCAATACCCCATTCATGGGTATTGGTGGAATTTCCACATAAAACTCAAAGACATCTAAAGTTAAGGCACAAACCACCTACCTTGATGCTAGGAGATCAATATAATTTGGCCAAGAGACTTGATTTTCCATATAATGGCGTAGATCTATGAAAACGCACAAAATGTTCATCCCATGATAACTTGAGAAAAAAAGAGTAATTGGAAAACAATGCTCTAGGAGAAAGAAGAGCTTACCACTGCGGTCTCAATGCAGTCGACAGCGGTCGATTCGGAGAACGGATGGAGTCATGGGGGATCAGAGAAGTTTTGTGGTCGTACAGGTTCTCTCGGATGAAGACGGCCTAGACAAAGCGAGTTTTGTCCGTCAGGCGTGACCCGAGACCGTTTAATGAAAAAAAAGAAACTACATGGCATGTACGTCTAGGGTAAACGGCGTGTACTTTTCCTTTCTGTACTCTGCATTAAGAGGCCTCCACATCACCCCTACACACCACGTGTGTGTGCCGGACATGGCCAGCACATGGCCTAGCACTGCATCAAAGTACACGGTGTGTACTTCAAAAATTTCCAAATATTCATGTTTTTCTAAAAAACGACCAAAAAAAGAAAAACATACCTGAAATGAAGATCTGGGTTCTTACAAACTTCCCCCTGTAAACAAATTCATCCCCGAATTTCCCTACAGAGGCATAGATGAAGAAACCCTAAATAGCTCTGGCCACTGTGATCGCACATTGGCCTCCCTCTCCCAGGTCTCTTCCTGTACTCACCCATGTTGTCATAGTACCCGTACCAGAGGAACAGACTAGCCATGGAGAACCTTTGTACAGCGATTGAAAATTCGGATAGGATGCTCTGGAAATGATGCATCCGCTTCAAGTTCAACCTCCTTGGGTTCAGAGACATGAGATGGGTCTGAAAAGTAACGTCGGAGCTGAGAAACATGGAAGACGTCGTGCATAACCCGGTACCTATGAGGTAACTGCAACCGATAGGTAACCGGCCCAACTCTCTCCAACACCTAAAACGGCCCGACGTACTGTGGAGAAATATTACCCTGTCTCTGAATCCTGTTGTGTCCCAACCTCGGTGTGACATGATGTAAAACCCGATCCCCACCCTCAAACTCCAGAGGTCGTCTCCTCTGATCAGCATAAGACTTCTATCAAGACAGTGTTGTAGCTGTCCTCTTCCGAATCAACTCTATCTGCTCTAAGGTCTCTTGAACAAGACGAGGTCCCAGAAAAGTTGCCTCTCCTGCCTCCGGCCAGCACAAAGGTGATCGACATGGCCTACCGTACAAAGCCTCATAAGGTTCCATCTGAATAGTCTCTTGAAAACTGTTTTTATAAGCAAACTCCATCAGAGTAATATGCTTCTCCCAAGAATCACCAAAGTCTAGAATGCAAGATCAGAGCATATCCTCAAGAACCTGAATCATATGCTCAGACTGGCCATCTGTATGGGGATGGTATGCTATACTCAAAAGTACCTGTGTACCCAAAGCCTTCTGAAGCCCCTGCCAGAACCGAGAAGTAAAAGGTGTATCCCTGACTGAAACAATTGAGTATGGATCTCCATGCAGACGTACAATCTCTAGTATGTACAATCGCCCCATCTCATCAACACTGAATGTCTCCTTGATATGAAAGAAGTGAGCAACCTTCGTAATCCTGTTGACAAAAACCCAAACAACATCACTGCCTCGAGGTGACCTCAGTAACCTGGTCACGAAGTCCATCACAACATCGTTCCACTTCCAATCAGGGATGGGTAACTACTGTAAAAGCCATGTTGGTCGCTGATGTTATTCTTTCACCTACTGACAAGTAGAACATCTCATGAAGAACCCAACAACATATCTTTTCATACCAGGACACCAGTACTAGTGGTGTAGATCATGATACATCGTGGTGACGCCAAGATGAACTGCCCAAACTGAAGAATGAAAACCCTGCATCAGCTCCTCACGTGTGTCTACTGGCACCCATTAGCTTCCATGGAAATACAAGATCTCATCCTCACCCCCTGTCCATCTAGGAAGAGGATCCTCTCATGACACACTCTCCCACAGGACTAGCCCTTCTGAGTCTGAAAGCTTCCTCATCCATACCTGATCGAGAAGATTGGAGGTAACAACTACAGATGAAAGAAAAGTCTGCCCATGTTTGTCATGTACCTCCAAATTCATCTCAGAGAACAGATCTATAAGCTTCCATTCACTACTGGCCTCCTGAACTGCCTGAATCTGAGTTCTCCTACTCAATGCATCAGCCACTGCGTTTCACATTCCCAGCGTATAGGCATGCTCAAAGTAGAAGGACTGAAGATACTCAACCCACATGTGCTTTCTCATATTCAGATAATGCTGAGTGAATATGTACATGAGACTCTTGCGGTCGGTGAAAACCACAAAGTGCTATCCCAGATGATAATGTCTCCAATAGAGTAAGGCATGAACAGCAGCTGCCAACTCCAGATCGTGCGTTGGGTAGTTCCTCTCGGGTGGCCTCAACTGTCGAGACTTATACGCAATGACTCCATTTTCCTGCATAAGCACAACTCCCAATCCGACACCTAATGCATCACATTAGACTATATAGATCTTTCCCCACTCAGGAAAGACCAGTATCGGTGCTGAGGTCAACCTCTCTTTCAGCTCATGAATGGTTGACTCACAGGAATCTGACCATAAGAACATCACCCCTTTCTTGTTCAGACCTGTCAGTTGTGTTGAAAGGCGTAAAAAGTCATGTATGAAACACATGTAGTATACATCTAGCCCTAGAAAACTCTGCACATCAATGACATTCTCCAGCTTCTCCGAGGAAACTACAACTCTCACTTTTTCCGGGTCTACTAATACTCTTGTCTCTCAGATAACATGACCCAAGAAGTGAATCTAATCCATCCAAAAATGGAATTTCGAGAGATTAGCATATAACTGATGCTATCTCAGTTTCCTCGGAATGATCTCAAGATCGGTATCCTGGTTGTGTTGAGTGCGAGAGTAAACCAAGATATTTCCCATGATGACCACCATGAAAGATTCCAAGTATGGATGGAACACTAGGTTCATCAGTGAAATAAAAACTGCTAGCGTGTTCATGAGACCGAATGTCATGAACGTATACTCATATAGACCATACCTGCTCTTGGAGGCTGTAAGAAGTATGTCATATGGTCTAACGCACAACTGATGATAACCGGACTTCAAATCAATCTTTGATAACACATGGGCTCCTCGAAGCTGATCAAAGAGGTCATTGATCCTCATCAAGGGATATCAGTTCTTGCCTGTCAACTGGTTCAGCTTCTAATAATCCACGCAATTCCTAAGGGTGTCATCTGCCTTCTTCGAAAATAGGACAGGAGAACCCCATGGAGAAGAACTGGGTCGGATTAAACCCATTGCCTGCAACTCCTCCAACTGATTCTTGAGCTCCTGCAACTCAGGTGTAGCTATCTTATAAAGAGGAATGGACACTGATGCCACCCCTAGCATGATCTGAATCAAGAATTCTACCTCACGCTCCGGTGGAAAACCTGAAAATTCATCTGGAAAGACATCCCTGAAACGATCCAACACTGGAGAAAAGTCTAACTGTGAAGTCCCATGGTCATCCAGATAAGGACTGGAAATCTGGGTTGTAACTCCTCCTATCCCATGATCCTCTGGTCCATCTCTACCCACATGGACATCCCACTGACCTCAATGAATAAATGATCTTCCATCTGGTGATACAAAACTCACCCTGTGGCGATAGAAATCAATGACTTCCTGGAAGGGAACTTACCAGTCCATATCGAGAATGACATCATAGCCTGTAATCTCTAGGACATAGAGGTCCCATAAGAAGTGACATCCTGCAACCTCAAGAGGGCACTCTCTACACTGACATACACTATATGTCCTCGTTCCCAAAGGTGTATCAAGAGTCAACATGTAGAAATATGAAAAGATACAGAGCCCAAGGAACTCCACAACAGCAACAGAGATAAAACTATGAGATGTACCAGTATTGAAAGGAGTTGGAGATAAAATTGATGCTACTAATATCGTACCTCGAACTGTAGAAGGGTCGGGATCCTACTCCTGATAGTTCTGATCCATGGAAAAAGTCTGGCATGTACCACGGCCCAGCGCCCCTGGCTGACCACTCTAAGCTGATTCACTATGTTGTCGCTGATAACCTAGTGACTGACCACCATGGCCGCATCCTCCACCTCGGCCTGAATTTCTAGAAGAACTCCAGTTCCCAGACTAGTGAGAAACAGATGATACATCTTCTGTACTCAGGGTCATAGAATAACCCCTTCCACCAGCTGTATGCGAGAAGATCTGATTAAAATGCGGAAGATTTATCATCTTTCTACAAGATCGGCACTCCATCAGATCTCTCTGACACTAAGGCCTAGTATTCCCACTCCTACCACACTGGTATCATACTACCTGAACGCTCGAAGATGCATTCTGCCTACCCTGATCTCCTTGAGTAGACTCCCTGTGGCGATTCCTGTTATCAGTAGGAGGAGCGCAGACTCTGGATATCGAACCACCCTGGATCACTACTCTAGAATCTCTAAGATTTCTCTCATTGATCATCGCCTAGTTGATAACAGATGATATCGATGTTAGCCTGAAGATATTCACCTGGAAACAGATCTCCTACCTAAGAACATCCTTAAACATCCTTGCAAGGAACAACTCATCACCTGCTGGAATCAGCGTGAAATGTTGTAGCTCGGTAATGCAAGACGAGTACTCTATAACAGAAAGAGTACCATACTCGAGACTCGTAAACTCTCGGGATAGATCAACCCTCAAGGTCTCTGGGTAGAAGTAATCATAGAAGATGTTCCAGAACTCATCCTACTTCATACTCTGTTGGTGCCCGGACTATGAGATCACCTCCCACCACCTCGTGGCGGTGTCTTGGAGCATATAAGTGGAAACCATTACCCTTTTATTTGGAGGTATCTCCAGGTGCTCGAAGGTCGTCAGCATGGCCTCCAGCCACGGATCTGAATCATGGGGTCCTCCATCCCCTAAGAAATTAGGAGGATGTTGTGGCTGGAAAACCCACGTCAACTCAGCCATCGATGGGGTAGGAGGCTGCGCTCCCTGGAAGGTATGCATCATCCTCGGGAATTCATCCATGAACTGTGCATCGGCACCGGCAACGGTTATAACTGATGGTTCCAAGGATGGAATAGTGGGAGGATCCGTAGTAGGATCTGCAGGAGATCCCTGATTGGCCATATCTGGTGTTTGATCATCATCTGGCAGCTGATGAACAACCGGAGGACGTCTCAGAGGCATAGCTCTAAAAGATCAAAAGCACACCTTAGACCATTATTATCAAAGACTGATAAAAAAATAGGACAAAATGGAAATAATAGGAAAGAACAAACAAGTTCTACAAAACATGACTACATGGTGTGTATAAAACTACACGGCGTGTCCCCTAAAACTAGACACATGGGCGTGTACTTCAGCCACAGCTGGTCATGTACACCACATACTACACGGTGTGTTATCCCCACACACGGCGTGTACTTGATCTGCATTCCCCTAGATGAGTCTCCTTACACTTCTAGCCCACACGGTCCTCTTAACCCTAGACTACACAACGTGTTCACTTAGGACACGGCATGTACCATACAAGGTTTCGTTGGCCCGTGTTTTTAGTTACACAGCCGACTACATGGCTGACCCTTACACGGCGTGTATAAGGGAAGATATCACTGGTGCGTGTTGTTTGTGACATGGCCGGGTACCTAGAACAGGGCTACACTGCGTGTTCATACCAAACAGGGCGTGTATGAAACGAACTTCCCCGACCCATGTTGTTAGTGACACGGCAGGGTACATAGCTCACTACTACATGGCGTGTAATGATCGTACACGGCATGTTCCTGAATACTTTTCACCACCCCGTGTTTCTTCTCACACAATCAGTGACATGGTTTAAAACTACACGGTGTGTAGTCAAGTACACGCCGTGTATTCTGTTTTTTTCTATGCAGTAGCTCAGAAACTGCACTTATGCCCAGAAAACACTGAAAAACAAACATTGAGGTGCCAAATTCTGATCCGTGAGGGACCATACTCCCTGCGAATCAAATCTTGACATCTCCTACCTATCATATACAAGGAAAAAAAGTCAATGATCCACCAAACTCTGATTCATGAGGGCCCATAACATATCAATAATAAAAATTTGGCGTTCATTTAAGTAAAGGTAAAATAAAAACAATTTCTCTACCAAACTTCTGGGATAATAAAAACCATCTATCACAATTGCATGAATAATCTACACAATGTCTATCACAACAACATGCAATCACTAATGCACTCTAGATGGCAGAGAAAGAATCCATGGCTTGTGATTTATAACAAGTGCCTATATGATGCATGAGATGGAATACCCTCATATCAATGGGTTGTGACAAAAATAGAACTGTAGTAGCAACAACAATAACAACCCATGGCATGTGAATCACTCTAGATGAAATCATATCAACCGCAAAATCTCAAAACCAGAAAACTAAAATAAAGAGGTAGATTGGTTTTTCCCGGTACACGGGTTAGCTACTCCCGGGCACAACTTATTACCAGGTACTGAATCCATCCTATCCCTAGCTAAAGGCACCAAACTATAAATCAAGAGAAAAGAATTCCTCTAATATCCCTTTGTAACGTCCCGGTTCTAGAAGCCACCAAGAGGAGCCCCGTACAAGGTTGGTCACATGGCCTCAAGAGTATTTCCTCAAACGCCAGAGGCTGCTGACTAGTAGCGAGGGACTTGGGTGTGATAGTGGGAAAACTATGCCCTCCTTGGTAGAGTACAAAGCATAAGTAAAAAAATAAGACAATAGAAGAAGTAGTAAATATCCGAAAATAATAAACAACATAAGAATAAAACAACCAACAAATGGAGCACACATGTATATATGAAATAATTCATGATACATATGTCTAGGCGAACGGCCAAACAAGTCACAATGATGAATACAATACTAAACCAAAATATAAAATAATACAAATAAGAAACTCCTCTGCATCGCAAGACTTAGTATGGTTCCATGCTCTCCTCCTCCAAAGAAATCAAGTTCTAGAAGTCTAAGGGTGCTTTCCCTTTTCTATACCTGCAACAACATAGTCTGTTTGGACCCAAAAGCATGACCCAAATATGGCGTGAGACTAATCCCAGCAGGCAACCACCCGATGATTTGTGCCTTATAGTTAGTGAGTATATGTCAGGTAATAGTATAGTAAGCAGTAACAGTAACATTAAATATCGGTAGTATGCAGTAAGTAGTAATAGAATGATATACAATAGTAATCAATCCACTGAACAACAGGCAGAAAAGAAGCAATTAGCTAACTACAACGGGAACCCCTCTGGGAAGTACTCGCATCCAACTCCTCGGGTCCAATCCAAGACGTACCAACAACCCTCGGGGTAGTGCACTCAGCCGAACCATTCTGGTTTGGTCATAAAAAATTATAAGACTCTCTAGGGATGATCGCTTGGTCAATTCCCCTTATAGTCTAGGGTAGTCAAGGAATCTCTGAGGATGATCACGTTGTCTAACCCTCTTATTGGCCCAAGGCCTAGAAAAACTCTAAGGAAGCTCACTCGGTCATTTCCTTCTATAGTCTCAGGTCTATCACAGAATCTCTAAGGAAGCTCGCTCAGTAAATTCCTTCTCTAGCCTGGAAAAGTTTTAAAGAAATTAAAAAAAATTAAAGAATCTCTAAGGAAGCTCACTTGGTCTTCCCTCCTTTAGTCTATAATATCCAAGACTCTCTGGGAAGCTCACTCGGTCTATCCCCTATAGTCTATAATGTATAAGACTCTCTGAGGAAGCTCACTTGGTCTACCCTCCTGTAGTCTATAATATCCAAGACTCTATGGGAAGCTCACTCGGTTTATCCCTTATAGTCTATAGCACCCGGTTCTCACAGTCTCGTGCTAGTCAGTGCATAATAATGCTATGAGGCCAAAGTACACCTACAGAGCTACTTGGATAACCAGTCTACAACATAACAAGTATGTTCAGAATATCATTCCATCTTATGGTCACAAGGCATGGAAACAGGTATAACGACCAAAGGCTAACTAGACCCCAAAGGTTGTGAAAAGAACAAGGCATGGGAAAAACATCCAAGCACAAAACAATATCCACAAACATGATCAAATTACCTCTACACAAGCATACAATCATAGGAGGAAAACAACAGGGGAAAAACTGTAAACACAGAATACCCCGTTCACGGGTATTGGTGGAATTTGAACATAAATTTCAGAGATTTCTAAAGGTAATTCACAAACCACCTACCTTGATGCTAGGAGATAAATATACATTGACTAAGAGGCTTGATTCTCCTTAGAACGGTGTAGATCTATGAATTCACACAAAAACTTCAACCCACAATGACATGATAAAGAAGAGGAATTGGAAAAGAAATATCTAGGATAAGGAAGATCTTACAACTGTGGTCCCAATGCAATCGATGGCGGTCGATTCGGAGAATGGATGGAGGCATGGGGGCTCGGAGAAGTTCTGCGGCCTTACGGGTTCCCTCCGACGAAGACGACCTAGAAGAAGCGAGTTCTGTCCATTAGGCGTGACCCTGGTCCGTTTAATGAAAAAAAAAGAAACTACTCTGGGTGTACTTATGGGGTTCACGGTGTGTACTTGGCCTTTTCGTACTCCGCTTTAAGCGGCCTCCACAACACCCCTTCACACCGTGTGTGTGGTCTGTACACGGCCAACACACGGCTTAGCGCTGCATCAAAGTACATGGCATGTACTTATAAAGTACACGGCTTGAACTTCGAAAATTTCCAGATTTTCCTCTTTTTCTAAAAAATGACCAGAAAATGAAAAACATACCTGAAACGAAGATCCGGGTTCTTACACCCCGATTAATTATCTCAATTATAATTCTCAATAAACATAATTAATTCAAAATCAATTATCTCAAATTAGCAAATTTAATCAGACATAATTAATATCTTGGTCAATTATCTCAATTACAAATCTCAAATCTTTAAATTAAATCTCAATTAATTAATCTTAACATATCCAATTTAATATCTCAAAATTAATCCCCGGAATTAATTTCCTTAAATAAAATTCTTAAATCACTTAATAAATTCACAATTTAATATCTATACTTATCAAAATTTAATATATCATAATTAATCCCCTAATTATTTATCTCAATTTAAATTCTCAAAGCACATAAGTAATTGACAATTAATTATTTAAACATATCCAATTTTATATCACATAATTAATCTCGTGATTAATTATCTCTATTAAATATCCCCAAACATAAAAGTAATTCATAATTAATTCTCTCAACATATCCAATTTTATATCTCATAACTAGTCCGCCAGATTAATTATCCCAATTAAAATTTTCTAACTACATAATTAATTATCTAATCTTATCCAATTTAATATCTCATAATTAATGAACAGTTTAATTATCTCAATTACAATTCAAAAAGAACAAAATTAATTCATAATGAATTATCTGAACTGTTCCAGTTTTATATCTCATAATAAATCCATCGTTTAATTATCTAAATTTAAAATCTCAAAATAAAAAATTAATTGAAAAATAATTTCCTCATAATAACCAATTTATTACCTCATAATTAATCCCTCCATTAATTATGTCAACTTCAAATATCAAAACACAAAATTAATTCACAATTAATTTTCTCAACATATAAAATTTAATATATCATAATTAATCCCTTGATTAGTTATCTTAATTACAATTATAAATTTACAAAATTAATTCACAATTAATTATCTTAATATATCTCACTCATTAATTCATAATTAATTATCTCAACATATCCCACCAATACTCATAATTACCAGTTAACCCAATTGTTTCCACATGTAAGGGATGAAATAGAAAAACACCAATTAACAACCTAAACAAACATATGAGTTTAATCATTATGTTTTTTGGTTGAAGGTAGTGCACCTCCGCTGGAAGTGTTTTATTAAAAAATGTGAATTTGAAATAAAATAAATTATTTTATACCAATAAATAATTAGTTCAGCATTTTCAGTCACATTTCTCAAAAATAGTAACTAAACTACTATTGTGTTTTATTAATTAATCAAAGTTGAGGTCCCTACCTCAGATAATTTGATGATCCAATGAAATCTAACACAAACTACAACTCGTTCATGCATACACCCTTCCACATTATTGTGTACACATACATGGAATTGATTTTAGCACTGAACAACAATAATAATCCACCACAATTAATACGGTGATGACCAACACACAACCAAATAATTATCTGCAACTCAACCAAGAATTGTAGACCAATGATAAGAAGTGAGAATACAATTAAGGGTCATTTAACATTATTCAAATATGACAGAAGTGGACCAAATCATGCGGAATCACTTCAAATTTAGTGTCAGTCATCGGAATATAGACCAACTAGTCCCTAGACATTTTCTTCCCTACCTAATGTCAGGAGAAAATAAGAAACAAAATTAATCCCTTAGTTTTGGGTTTCAACCCAACAGAGACTGAATGACGAATAGCCAAAATAATCAATGTGAAAAATGAATCACATGGAGAAGGACATAACATGCCGAGACAAACAACATCTGTGGTGAAACTTTGAGAAACTGATGTGCGGGGTAGGATCCTAGAGAAATGGGTGGTGTTCCATTCATAGGAGAGCCTAAAGGGGGAGGGTCGTGCCTCACCTATGTTGCATGTCTCTCTCTCTCTTATTTTCACAATAAATAAATTAAATTCTAGATATTATAATATAAATTATTACAATATTTATAATAATAATAAAAAAAAAATATATTATTATTATAACCATTTAATATCACACATCATAACAAACCTCAACTCCCCAATTACATATCATTTAATTAAATTCTTCTCCATCAAATTTAATTAAAAAAGTTCTCCAAGTAATCATTATATAATTAAATAATCTCAACGTAATTTAGTTAAATTTAACACCCATGTTTTATCATATAATTAAATTCCTTTTAATAATGAATGTAATTAGATAAATACCCCACTCAACATTTATCACATCATTTAATTAAATTACTTTTAAACTAAATTTAATTAAATAAAATTTCCATCTAATTATTATTTAATTAAATTATTTCAACATAATTTCATTTATAATTCCAGACACCTTCTTAATAACCATTTAATTAAATTAGTTCAAATTTAATTTAAATAAATTATCTAATCAAAATTTTATTAAATAAAACCCCCATTTTTCATCATGAAATTAAATTAATCTAAACCTGCAATTTAATTAGATAAAACCACAAATCCATATATAACACTTCATTTAATTAAATTCATTTCCAAAAAAATTAATTAAATTAATTTTATAACTCATTTTTATAAATTAAACTCGGTCAACATAATTTAATTAAAAAAACCCTAACACTTGATTAATCATCATTTTATAAAAATCTTCTATAATCCTATATTTCCTTAAATAAATTAGCGTAAAACATGAAAATGGGTAAGACGCATGGTTTGACTTGGATGGTCTGATATACTGTCTTCCCACTAATAGAAACCCATTTTAACTTGCACAGTTGACCCACATGGTTTGACTAACTGTGCATAGCTTGTGCATACACCTCTGTTGGGCACCATGCTCCTGAGACTCATCTAACCATATGAGAAGCTCCCCGAGACTTTACCCAAGACCGATATAAACATAGTTTAAAGAACCAAAGTCAAATAATATCATCCCAGTGCATTGTTTTTAAACCCACAAATAATTTTAATGAAAATGTTCAAAAACATTCATGTTTTAACCCGGTTAAAAAAATAAGGGGATTTACATATGTTTCTCATATTCCTTATATCATAGGAAAGAAAAGGTCCTCCTGAATTTAATTAAATGGTTTGTTCCTTTCATAAACAAAATACACATTATTTTATAAACTTATTACATATGTGCGTGCATAGGATGTTATAATTGGTATTAGAAGAACGACATAGTCATGATTTGGGATTATATTCTCTTCTAAGTAGTAGAGTTGAATAGTTTTATTGTCCTAGTTATCATAATTCTATAGATTGAAATTTATAATTTTATACAGTCTAACGAACAAATTTCAAGGAAACAGTTCTTTTTGTCGAGGGGATAATGTAACATCCAAAAAATTAAATTTAAATAAATTAACTTATAAAGTGATTTTTAAAATTTGAATTATATTATTTTTCAAAAAAAAAGTTATATGATGATGTATTAAATTATTTAATTGAAATTTTATGAAAAATATAGTTTTCATACCATATGTTATAATTTTTTTTACAGATTTATATTTTTGAATGAGATTTGATGTTAATTTAATATTAAAAATAATAAAAGAGTAAAATTTTTATAAACATGTTATTATTTTGAATTAAGAAGATAATGAAATTATTAAATATTATCTTTAAATAATTTATAATCTTAAAAAATTGAATGATTAAATTAAAAATAAATAATAATATAATAATAATTAAAATATAAAATCTAATTATGGTGTGTTGTTCAGGGGGGTCATGATGCTTCACCAGGAAGAGCCATGGGTGAGGAGGGAGGTCTTCTCATCCAACACTTGAGGGAGGAGGTCGAGCCCATGAAAGATAATATGTGTCCTTCAGGTAGTGTAGGAGAGCGATAATTGAAAAGAGGTGCTGATTTGAGCTGAAGATTTAGTTTCAACCAATGGTGGTCCAAGCATCCGTTGTGGTTTCGATTTTAAATGTGCACATTAGAATGATGATATGAGGTTCTCCATGAAGGTTATTTGTTTTTCTTATTTGATCTTCCATAATTGTGAGGAATGTTTTTTTAGTTTATAGTTGTCAATTTTTTTTTAACACTTTTCTTTTTCAACTTTTCTTCCAAAATTTTCAGTGGTGTATTCATTTTTCATTTTTCTAATCCTTTTCTCAAATATTGCCCTGTGATTCAACTATCACTACAATTTTATTTTGAATTTTTCCTATTATCAACATTTTATATTGTTTATTTTTATGTTTTATGGGCATTTTACTTTCAGATAAATCAAGTAAAATAAATTTATATTCTTATGGTCTCATTGTTTTATATATCTAAACACATAGAATTATTTTCAAGCCTTAATATATCTCTATTACAAAATTTGGTAGAATCCCATATTTTACACTTTATCCACATGGATTTTGTACATAACCACAGAGTGGGGAATTTTTTTCTCTAAAATCTAGTTAAACGAGTGTGTAGATGATTTTTTTAAGGATACATAACATGCAGTTTGCATCAATAGACGTTATAGAAATTCATGGAAGGGGAATTTTACATTCAATTTCAATGTTTCATATCCACAATTATAAACCAACATTTTAGAATTATGATTTATATAAATAGATGTGTAATTTTGAAGATATGTTTATCAGACATATAAAAATAAGTATTATTTTTAGAACCAAGGATTATTTATTTTATTCTTAAATTTAAGAGGCTTTACATTTTGTGTAAATTTAAATTTTCATATTCCTTTGGCTTCAATTATGTATTAATGGGATATTTTTTTTATTTATGCTAATTTTATACATACATATATATATATATATGTACTAATTTATACGTATGTATGTATGTGAAATTGTTTATATATATTTTATTTATTCTTTTTTATAACTAAAAACATATGAGATTATGTTTTGCCGAAAGGTTTTTGTTCTATACATATGTACATATATGTATATGATTTACCATTAATGTGAATGTTTTAAATTAAAAATGTGGTCCACATATGCGATTATAATTTCTGATCTTAAATGGAAAATAATAAAAATCCTTATTTTGTGATTGTGTGCCTCAAAACATCTTTAATGTGGTTGTTATTTTTATATTGCAATTATGGATAATTTTATGTGCATCACATAAGTTCTTACTTCTTATGATTACTTCTAAGAAGTGAGAATTATATGTTTTATATTTTTGTTATTTTATTTTAAGTGTTTATATACACTTTTCATATACATGTCATAAATAACTCAGGATTGATGGACATAAATCGTTAATTTCTCATGAAGCATCATAGATTAATATAAAAATATGTATATAGATATATGTATTTACATATATGTATAATAATTGAATAAATTTTACGTTTATTGAAACTACAATTAAATGGATTTTTTGGGATTATGAATGATGTTTTATGTATATGGGTTATAATTAATCTTTCATAAAAATATTTAAAGTAAAGTATCATGTTATTTGGATGTGACAAGTCAATTTAACTAGTTTCAAGGAGGTTTATACATTTATATATTAAAATGAGTGTATTATTGTTTATATTTCTTTTTTAAAATATAAAAATATTGTTGAGAATTTAAATAAATAAGTAGGGGAAGATGAAAATGTTTTTTTTAAATCTACACTTTAAAATTGTAGAGTTGATTGGGAGTGGTGGTGAGCACTTCCCAGAGAAAATGGGTTGTCTCACATAGCCTCACATGTATCAAATGGCACCATGTTTTTTGTTTTTAAGACCTGGTTTTATATTTTTAGAAAAAGTATGGGAATACTTTTAATTCAATTTAGAGAATAATTAATTTTCAATGAAACATGATCATTTATGTCGTAAGTAATGTTAATAATGTTTTAAATTTTTTTAAGGTATGATCATATAATATTTTAAATAAATATAATTTTTTTGAAACCCCTTTCTAGGAAATATAATTGATCACCCCCTTGTTATAAATAATTTATTATAGGAATAATATATGTATGTTGGGTGTCATTTCTTATAGAGTTAGTGAAACCAAAGTGTCTCATATTGATTTATTTTCTTTAGAATTTAATAATGTTTTAATGTTTGTCTATACTCCATATCCAAGACCAGTAATGGTCCTATGGTATATAATTAAAATTTGAGTTTGTTTAATTAAAAAAATACCAATCATTTTATGCACTGAGCTCATAAATGTGGGATTAGAGCGTCAAATTATAAATAATTAAATTTTCATGGATCTATTAATGACATGGGTCTAGTGAACACATTACCATTCTTATTTTTTTATAGAAAAATCTACAACACATGGAACACATTTTTCAAGACCTAGTATCATGGAGAAAGATTCAACTAATTTGACAATATGTTGATGTGTTTGATGATTTCAAATGACACAACATAACCTGGTTCCAATTTCAATCTCCACCTAAATCAATTATTCCCTAACAGAGGTGACACCCAGATGAAAACATTATACTCTATAGATAACTACTTGGGTCATCTCTTTTAGATGAAATAATCCACACCCTCTTCTGACCCATAATAAAACATATCTAAATTAATGAAACTCCTCTGAGGTATCTTAAACCATACTAATCCAAAAAAAATTAAGATTCACCTACCTCATTCCTATATTATTGTGATTGACATGGACACCCACACAACTCCTAGAAAATATACACATGATTTGAGGACTATAAGAGGTTATTATATGAAAACACTATATGGGTCATGTGATATTACCAATATCCCCTAAATTCTAGAAAAAATTACTGATTCATGTCAAATAAATTATTTACCATTTTCAATAACATCCCTTCAGTATGAGGAAGAAATTATTTAATCAACATCAACCTAGTTAAAATCAACTTCAACAAACCATTCCTATAACACAATTTTATCACAGTGTATTTGTTAGATACCTCATTTTATAGAACAATGTGAATTCATACCATCAACAAAAAATATATAAATCTTATTTAATTAAATTAATTATATATTAAGATGAGTATAATTGAGCTAATTTTTTTAATCAATACACTGAAACATGAATAGAATCTCATCCCCTCAGGGTCCTGGGATACATGACATAAATTCAATGTAACACCATTTCAAATCCACAATAACATTGTAAGTGTATTGAGAAACTATCCATGTATTTGAATCTAAACCATGATGTTATGATATTTCTTTAATGAGGGAGACAAACATGTAGTGTCCATCCTCATGCTAGAAAACATGAACAAACATATGAAATCATGAATCCTAATGGCTGATCTTGGGTTCACTATCCACTTTTAAGCATGGGAGGCCCTCATCATCTCTTATATGAAAATTTAAGGAACCACTAATATTCCATATTCCAAAAGAAAACCATTTCTATCAAAGATCCACCTAAAAAATATATATTCCCTTCTAACATACAACACATCACAACACACTACGGATCAAGATCATCAATAGACATAAATTCATTCATCCAATTATGACATGACCACTAAGAGATCATAAACCACATCCCCTCAATCATAATATAGATCCACCTTCTAGACATCCAATAAATAATTTATCATCCAACATGATTTTACACATTACCTCCCACACTACATGTGCTTTCCTCCTAAACAAAATGTGAACTACATTACCTTTCCCATGATCATACTCCATCTTAATTTAGAACATATGTTTGTATAGAACCCAATTCCTCTGATGAAGATTCTTCATACACTGGTATAAAATATACCATAGACACTTATGGTTAGTATACATGAAATATATTTCCATAAATAGGTAGTTTCACCATAATTTCAATAGATGAACCACACCTACTAACTCTATGTTGTGAGTATGGTATTTCGACTCATGGGGTCATCGATTATGAGACCCATATGCAAACAACATATTATACTGCATAAGAATTTATCCCATGAAAACACCATATATGTCACAAAAAAATTATACTCTATAATACGATCAGGAAGAATAAATAATAAATATGAAGTAATCCTCATTTTCTAATGTAAGAATTATCCATTATTCTTTTTGTTCCATTCAAAAATGAATACAAACATTGTCAGGGTGGTTATAGGCACTGCTTGGAAAAAAATTAATAAATAATGCTCTCATAGTAACCATTAAACCTATGAAATCTATTTATATTAACACATTCCTCTTACTTTCTTAAGATATAAATGTTTCTATTATATTTGGATCAATTTATATTTCTTCATGAGATGCCATGTGCCCAAGGAGGCACACATCCTGTATCCAAAAGTAACATTGTGAATACATGAAATAAATACGATGTGATTTATGAATACTCAATATGATATCAAGATGTCTAGAATCTGATTTCGATTGTTGAAATATATCAGTATGTTGTCGAAACAATCAATGGTGAAGGAGTCAAGATATTGGTGGAAGACATTGTTTAAGATATCTATAAACACTATTAGGGCATTCATTTGTATAAAGGGAGTAAGAAAATACTCATACAACCTATAACTTCTCTTATACAATGTCATAAGTATGTATTCTTCTCTATTATATAGTTGATGACAACCAGTAAAATAACATTTTATCTTTTATTAATGAATTGCACTTCTAAATGAATAAATTCTTTATTATGTAATTTGACTATATAAAACACATGCTCTAATTTGGTTATTTTTATCCAAATCTAAAATATATATATAGTGATTAATTAGAAATTAGGACATTTAAAAATGAATAATATATCCATTTACATTAGTCATTAATTTTAGAATATACTAAGAATTACGGTAATGTTAAATTTGAATATAAGAAAGGAATGATTAACTCAACATGTAGGATCATACCCTATGAATCCCACTTGTCAAAGCTTCTACTGGATGTGGAATCATTTTGAGTATACATTAACCAATACTATGCTTTAATTAACAAACATAATAATGAAATAAACCATTTACACGAGACTTTAAATATTATTAAGATCACAATAGAATCCATGTTTACCAAACCACCATAAGAATCCCCATCATTTCACACCATACTCATAGGGAATACGATCATGTAGAAAGGGAATATGTATCATACCATAGTTATAATAATTCTTACATATTCATTTTTAATAAAATAAATATTTTATTTAAAGATTTTCAATATTTTAATTTAGTAGTAGATGATGAAAATTATATAATTTTATAAAGAGAAAAAATTATTTTTTGAATATATACAGATTTATTAAAAAATTTCATGTGATTAATTAATTTTTTTTGAAATAATAGTTATTTTAAAAAAATATTAATATTAAACATTATTTTTATATAAATTAAAATATAAATTACTAACAGACAATAAAATATTAATAAGAGTCATAAAATTGTAATTGATGTAAAACCATTCTTTCAAAAATTGAGAATTTGGATATAAATGTTTAAATTATCTTATTTATATAATTATTTTGTTAAAAATGATTTTTCTTTTCTAAAATAATATCATTAAAATAATACAATGGTGAATTTTTCATAATTTATTGTGATATTCAAATTTTGTGGTCACAATTATATATTGTATAAATATATGACATGTATTATAGAATCATAATATCCCAAAAGAGACGTAATAAATATAATAAATGGATTCCATACAATAAATGATTTTTCCATTTAAGATAATGTATTTTTTAATTTATTTTACTAAATTTATAAACCCTGAACTAACACTCTTAAGCCAACATTTTTATTTTAGTGCTTCAAAATAAATTATTTACTAACATCACTCACTTATTGATCACCAATGGTGTTATTTTAAAGGGATAGATTATTAGAGTTATAAATCATTTAAAACCACACCCCTTTAAAAGAATTCATGTTAAAACTACAATATATGTTTTATAGTTTTAATATTTTAACATATTGAGTCCAAAACCCTTGTTTATAAATTAATACAAAACTCCCCCACTATTGATATAATTAACCACCCATCCTCTCACTATATATTAGTAAAAACTTTTTATTAGAAATTTTATTTCCCTATACCACTATAAGTCCATCCCAATATGCTCATAATCACTGAATAAGCTTCTTATAATCTTTTATAAGTGTTATCTTAGTGTTCGAGAAACTCTACTCAAATTTCATTTTATGTTCTTTTTATAGGATACATCTATTTTATTTAAAAATTTATATATTGTATTGAGTTTTTACACAAAAAATTATTATAATTATGATACCCATTAATTGTGATACAACTTTCCACTCTAATTCATCCATTTTATAATCCATTCCATATAACCATCATGCTGATGAAATTATCCTTCTATTTTCCATGCCAATCCCTATTGTAGATAATATAATTCCCCATTTTCACTCAATGGAATTCAATCAATTGTACCTATAATTCATTGATTTGGTACATATATTTATGTAAACCAAAATCTTTAATCATGGGGATTAAAAATTATTTAATTAATTCTTATGAAGTTGGATCTATTTGGAACACAAATGAATGTTCATGATATGAATGTATCATCTAGGTACACAGTTGTATATCCCACTAATGAAATGGGTGATGTTTTTATAACATAATATTCCTTTTATTTTGTATAGGAGGATTCCTAAGAACACTCTAAAATGATATGATAGTGGTTATCCTTTACATATTCTTATTTAAAATTGTTGTATTATTTTCAAATATTCCTTTATTGCATTGATTTTATCATCTTATATGATCATTTCATGATCATGTTTATATATTTTACACATTTTATAAAACATTTTGGCCATATTCCTTATGATGAAATACTGTCAAAATTTTATGTATTGATTATTCGCTTGATGTGATTTATAACTCCCACTTCTCTTGCATTAATAACCATGATTTCCCACGTTTTATCAGAATATCAATGGAAGTTAAAGGAATGTTTTCGATAATTTAAATATTGTTACTGTACCCATGTTTCATGTTAACTTGTTATGTATTAAATTTCAAAAAATATCATATTTTTGATGTTCTTCCTGGATTTTGATATGTGTATCCTTATTTAATAAATGTTTAAAAAAACATATAAATAAAATATATAATTCTATAGTTGGTAGAAATTTAAATTCTTCTTATATTTGAGTATTTGGTATGGAAAAACTTATTTATGAAATATAGATATGAATGAACTTTTTAAAACAACCATAAATATTTATATAGATTGTATTAATTGGTTTCTAAGAAAAAAGAATCATTTATGGGTATTAATTTAGGATGTTTCTATGGAACAGTTGTACATTAGGAAAATAACCCTGAAAATGGTGAATTTCTCCATTAATTAATCATCACACAGTTCTTGATAAAGTGGCTGGAATGTTCACCTAGTTTGAATTTCCTATGGGAAATTCATTGGAAGGCTCTTAAGGACTCTACGATCCATTATGAATGAAAAATATACATAAGGTTTTATGTTAGGAAATAGATTGTGGGTAAATTTGGTTGAAACATCAAAATTAAATGTTTAAGTAATGTATTTATTTTATGATATATCCCTTAAATTTATATAGTTTCCATTTTATGTTTTTAGTAGTTTTAATACTATCATCCCAAATTTTACCTTTTATAGTCAACGTCCATGGATAGGAGTAATTGGGTCAACAACCAATGTGATGATAAATGTTATCGTTACCCAAATGAGAATCTCAACCCAATTGTAGAAGGAATATAGATCATCATGACAATAATTTCTCAAATAACTCATGTATTTAATTGAATTTTGAATCAGGAGAAAACCCCATAACCCCCCCCCCCCACCATGAAATTTAATGCTGAAATCGTGACATTTATGTTACCATGTACTGCATCTTTCAGTGGTTCTTTTGATACATAAAGTTTGAATCCATGGATAAACATCATTGAAATGATAATATATATAAATTAATTATTTGATAAAGAGGAGGTCATGGAGGATATATATATATAATGGATGGAAAAATTGAGCATTGATAGATATGGATAAGAAATACTAATCTTGAGGAATAAATCAAAGTGAGGGAGTGGAATGAATTGAAAAATAGGTATTTGATGGACATTTTACCAAAAATATCAGATATAGAATGTATTGGGATTTCAATATCCTAAAGAAAAATGAAAAAAATCGACCATAAAATATGAGGATAACATCAAAATACATTCAGGTAGTTCAATTAGTTTATTCGAGCCCCAAGAAAGTTAATTTGACCACTTGATTTTTGGGGTGATGCAATGTTTTTGAAAACAAATGTTGATTCAAGGCCTTAATGGAAATAAAGAAATTATATTATTCACCTTCAATAATTAAATGGATATCATAATGTATATTGGGTCACATGTTTTAGGATATAGAAATTAGCAAATAGATTTTATTTCTAGTGGAGAAATGGATAAATATCATGGTGTAAAACATTTCAAACATCACAATTGTAAAAAGTTCTTGGGGAAGCATCCTGAATATTACGTAAAGGGGAAAAATAATATATTTTTGTGTGTAATAGAAGGCCCCCTAGCTATTTAATTCCAAATATAAAATCCACCAATTTGATGGAATAATGGAATTCTTTAGATAGCACACATCATATTGTACAATTATTTAATTTTATGGAACACAATACTTCTAAAATAAATTTATTAACCAAGGTATATTGATGATATCTAACACTAAATCCTATAATGTCTATACTGAATGTCAGTTCATATTCTGTAAATCAAAAACGAGATTTATTTCAATAATGATGTGGTTACATGTACTTTAGTTACTCATTTATGAACTATGAACGTATATTTTTATTCTAGTTCTATGAATTCTTTCATATCACACATTTTTTCAAATCTATTCAAAGATACATCAAAATATGGAAGTTATGAAATATATGTAAAGGGAAAATGGTGAATTATTATATCAAAATTATATAACATATCCCATGTTATTATTTATTGGATGAACATCCCAAATATCATTATGATACACCGTTACAATAATTCTACGCAATTCTAGGTGTGAATTGGATTTCCTTTTATAGATAATGCATAATTTTCAAGGAGAATCAAATTACCTTCCATATCATGAATCACCCACCAATACTATATATGTTCATGTATTATAATTAAACTACATTGGTATTATCATCTAAAGCATTGATATTCATTCATTGATGTTTTGAGTTTGTTTTCTCAATTGATCTTGTACAAAGATATTTTATATATTCATTATTCCATATACAAAAACAACTATAGAACTAAAATATTTGAAGAATAAATTATAGGAGAATCAATATAATGGGTTTATACACCCAAGAGCTTCACCATGAGGTTAATTTTTTTACATTTTAAAGAAGATTTATGCGTTAATTTTCCTATATATTGATTATTGAGGGAAAAAATATCAAAATAAAGAACATGTATCCTATTCCATGAATAGATGAATTGTTTGATCAACTATATAGTGAAAAATCATTCAATATGTTGGATCTTTATTTACGATTTTATAATTTAAAGGGGAAGAAGTTGGGTATCCTAAATACATCCATTTATACAATTAATAGGCACTAAAAAATTAATAGTGGTTCCATTTGGACTCAATAATGATCCATCTAACTTTATGAAAATATTGAATAGTTTATTTTTGGATTGTCCTAATAAAAATTTGGTAGTATTTGTAGATGATATTGTAATATAATTCAAAGTTATGGTTGATCTTGAGGAGAAATAGAATGATTCACTAAAGAACCATTGAAAGGAATTTATTTATGTAATGGATACAAAATTTGATTTTCTTATGGATAATCTAACATTATAGGGGCATGTTTTCTATAGAAATGAGATATATTTTGATCCATCAAAAATAGGAGGTAATTAAAGGATGACTAGGACAAACATCTATGATTTATATCCATAGTTTCCTTGGATTACCTAGGTACTATATTGGATTTTTGAGAAACTTCCCAAGATTTTCAATCCCAATAGCCAAAATTACTCGGAAGTCAGTGACGTTTTTCAAAAATTATGATTATGAAGATATACAAAAAGAGTTAAATAAGTGGATAATAACTCCACTTATTCTCACATTTCCTACCATTGGGGAATTATTTTTTATCTACAATGATCAGTAAAGAGTGTTTTAGTCATTTTTAATCATGCAGGATGAATAAGTGATAGCTAATTCCACCAACTAAATAATGATCCCTGAGAAGAACAACCCAACACATGATTAGTACATGGATAAAATAGTTTTTGTGTAGAATAATTGGTATAATTATAAATAATGGGAGAAGTGTTAAATTTAAATAGGGAATAAAATATTTAGGTATATAATTATAAGATAAGAGATCAATATGAACCATTGGTGGTTGTTAGGTATAATAAAGTATCATGATTATTCAATCAATCACCAACCTGGGAAGGTGAAAAAGTGATCGATGATCTGAGTATAAATGACCTGGTTATGCTATGCATGAAATGGATTGAAACTATTCCAATATTCTTGGACATGACAGGGATGAACATGGGAATAATATATGGATATTTATCATACCATTATCAAATAACTTATAAAACATTCATTATAGAGAGGATAAATAACACCTAAAAACATTGATGTGCTACAGAAAAATTTAGAGAATATTCTAGTGGTCAAGATTATAAATTCAATGTTTTATTTTTTCGAACCACGATAAGTGTCCCATGAAAAATAAAACCAAAAAAAATATTCTAAATGACATTCATAAATCTGCCTTACCTATTAATCCAAGATTCGATTAGATGTATAGTTATTTGAATCCAAACATCTTGTGGGATAATATAAAAAGGGATATAGTAGAATTTGTATCTAGATTCTTAATATATCAATTTATAAAATTTTAATGAAAAAAACTACGGTTATTGTGAAACCATTTACCAAACTTGTATAGATATGGGGAAAAATAACCAAATATTTAATCTATGGACTCCATAGGATAAATAATGGAAATAAATCCATTTCGGTGATAGTCAGTCAATTTACAAATTTAGTGCATTTCAATGACATCATAAAATATTTCCCTCTAGTCCAACTGATCAAGAGATATTAAAGGGAATCAGTTTGACTTCATGGAGTTCCACTCTCAATATTATATTATTGAGATTCTAGAGAATCCATCAGCTATAATTAGATACATTGATGTATTATAATTCATTATATAAATCTCAGTCACATGGACTATCTTGGAGAACAATTTAAACTCAATAGGATATGATGGGATGGTGTTCAATGGATTTCCAATAGTATTCTGGTAAAAATTGTCCCCTAATAGATTTATCATACTGCAAAAACTTCTGATCAAGATTCAAACAAGAAACATATGAGGATCTATATAGAAAGGGGTACTGGAATCCAACTTGTGGACATAAATTAAGGGAGTGAGAGATGATGGGACTAGATCCTGTATATAAGATATCAGATAGGTTTAAAAACATTTACCATTATATGAAATCAATGAAATGTAGATAGAAAATATGGGAAGACAACAATTTATTATAACCTGATTTTGTGGTTGGAGATACAGTTTTCCCATATATATCTCAAAGAATGAATCTCGTGTGGTTTGAAGAAAGGAAATCATAATTGATGATTGATTCTCCCCATTGATATTCATGATTTTATCGGAGTTGTTAGACTTCATCATGAAATTTCTCATAATATATCACAATTACAAGATGGGTTCCATGAATACCTATTAATTAATTACACACCATACCCAACACATTTGTTAAATCAAGAGGTAGTACCTTTTAGAATGAACATTCATATGTGGAGTTTCTAGTGATGATCTCAGGTCATAGGGGAAAAGGTTGAATAAATAATTCAAGTCAATTGGAAAATCGGTTTTTCAGAAACCAAAATCATGTGGAATAAACATGGGAAGTCTAAGATACAAGGAAAATGAAGTATAATCATACTCTTTAGTGTATGAAATTAAAATTTGGAAGAATAAATTTCTTACATGGGGATGTTTTTAATAATAAAATGATTCTAAATGAAATTCCCTTTTGACTGAATAAAATACTTATTTAATAATATAGTGATAAAAATACATTCTCTGCATTTTTATTCTTGGAATTACTATAAAAATATATCATTTCATATTGAATAGAATGTTAATAATAATAACCATTTATAACATAGACATTGTTTTGTGACATATAAGATTTTTATATATTAATTGTTATAATAATTTCATATTTTCACATATAGATGGAGTCACAGTCATAAAAAGTATGATCATACCATATAAATCCCATAGATCAGAGCTCTCAAGGGATATATAATCTACTGGACTTTCTATATACCAATCCCATGATAAAATTCAACAATTTGAGCATTAAAGAATCTTTTCTGTGAGATTATCAGTGTTATTTAGATCATGAAATAAACAATGTTTTTCATAACACCCTTATAAAATCCCCACCATCACACACCATACCCTTAGGGACTACACTTATGTAATAGGGTGTCGTGTATCTTGACCGCAGTAGTATAAATTTTTTTATTTACATTTTTTATAGATGTATAATTATACATATCTCTTTTTATTATGACAAATTAAATATGAGTTGATAAAAACATTATTTTCATATGAATAGACGAAAATAATATGTTATGAAAAGATAAGGGTTTAATTAAAACACTCAATTTGATGATTTATTGGATTTTAGAATTAATTTTATTTTCATATAATATATTTATTAAATAATATTTATAAACAAATGATAATATAATTTTTTGATGTCTAATGTAATTATTATAAAGGTTATAGAACTATTATTGTCATCGGAAAAAATATATTTTAATAAATATGAATTTTTTTTAAAAAGTCAAAATTCACATAGAGAGAAAATTATATTGATTAAATGGTTATTATTAATGAAATAAACACATCAAAATTATGAATTGGTATATTTTTAATAATTTAATTTTATTGTCAATTTTTTTGATAAATATTAAATATGATATAAATATATAGTATTTATTACATCATCATAATACCAAAATAGTGGTGAAATAAATAGTATAATTTAATAATATAAGAAAAAAGTGGTTTTCTGATTGAAATAAAGTGTTTTGAAGTTATTTTATTCATTATTTAAACCCTTAATTAGTCCTCCAAAACCAATATTACATTATAAGGTTAAAAATAGATTTCTAATAAAAAAAGACACACATACACATTACCATAGGTATTATAATTAAGAGTTAGCTTCATGGAGTTATAAAATATATAAAATATTTTATCATTAGATAAAATGATGGGTAAAACCATTGGAAGTCATGCTATTGATATTATTCTAAAACATACTGTCCAAAACCTATGTTTAGGAATTATAAAAAAGGATTATTTTTCAACAATTATCAACCCATACTCCTAATCCCCTACACTAAAAACCAACTAATCGCGATGTTACTCAACCTACCCCCTTTAAATCTATCCCACTTTGATCCATGATTTTTAGAATATCATCAAATGATTTTGAAAAATATCTTTCATGGAAAGAGACTCTCTCTTATTCTTTTTTATTTAATCTACATTTTTTAAACTAATCCCATTGGATTTATAATTTTATATTCTACCACTTTTTTACACTAAAATACATCTTCTTAATTATTTCGATTTAATGGGAGGCCATCATTTTCTCACATTAAACTTATCTATATACCATTACATACACCAATTATACATTCTTAAATTATCATGTGATTTTCCATGTAAAATATCTATGGAGTGAATTCCCATCACTATTTCTACTCAATGATATTATTCTTGTTGTATGTATCCTACATTTATTCAGTAATTCCTTGAATTAAACCCATAGTTATTAATCACGTGGGTTAATATTTATGAAATTTTTTCTTATGTTGTATGATCTATGTAGCACAAAAATGCGTGAAGAGGTTATAATCATGTCGCGATGTTTGGAGTTGATTTATTCTTATGATGACATGTTTTATATTGTTTTCACATTGTCATTCTTCCATTATGTTCACATCTAATATCATGATTCAATGATATTTTTATGATTATAACTACTTATATGTCACCTTGATATGACACTTGACTAAAATATATTAAAATCATTATTTTATGCTGTTATTATTCCTTTACTAATCACAACTACTCACCCTTTTCTTATATATGACACAAAGTTATCCACAGAAGTGTGATAAGATCGATGGAATATAATGGATTAATTGGAGTTTCTATATAATGATGTTAAACCAATGTTTCGTTTTAATGTTCCATGTACCTAATTTACTAATAACACTTAGCCTAACAATCTTCTGGTAATGTATTATGTGTATCATAATGTTTTAAATAATTATATAAGAGTTATAAAAGTCAGAGATGTGATAATATTATAGTAAAATTATTGAACGCCACTACCCCCTCCACTAATTGAAAAACAACCCATTAATTCATTAAAATATACATATTTTCTTCCTTTGGATCTCATTAAACATGTAATAGTACACGAATATTTGGGAATTATTATCCCTTTTATGTAATAATACTATAGCACTAGATGAGGAAGTTATTATTCTGATAATTCCTTTATCCTCATGATCATACAACTACACCATGATTTCATTCAAATCATATAGGAACATGTTATATTGTGGAATTGATTTGGGCCACACACCATATAAAAGATCAATTTCAAAATCAACATAACTTTGGGTGATTAACCCTTAGAATCCCTATAGAATTAAATGTTTGAACCAGTCTACCATGTACAGAAAGAGGAGGTTGTCACCATCTGATCCATGGTAAGGGTCATATTATCCAACTATATTGGAAAGACATATTGCTGATGAGAATCTATTACCACTATACTTCCCACAAAATATTATTTTCTAATAAAGACGAAATCATCCCCTTTAGGTGATGAAAATGTAACTCATCTTTTGCAGGAGCTCCATGAAATATTAATCATGGTCAAGCATTAGTGAATCTAATAAGAACCCCTCATGGAATTTAACCCTAAATGCCCCCCACTTTATCGACTAATATCTACCACCATAGAGCATGGGATCCCAACAATTTCTAGATATTCATTGTAGAATAATGGTTGTATGATTAAACATGGTGTCATCTAGTGTCACTATTATATCAAAAAACATCTTGATGTTCCATATCTTTCCCTCTACATCTGGGGTAGCTATAGTTCCCTAAGAGGATAGGGGTTGTTGGAAATGGAAGTCATTAGCATAATTGATCGTCATTGGCCGGTCATTATGGGTTACTCCACATAGAACATTAACTATCCAATATAGTCCTAGGAGTGATTTTTTTAAAGCAAGACCCATTGCAGAATACAAGAGAACATGCATTGTTTCTTCCTTTTACACAAAAAGTTATACAACTGGGTATAGAAGACATAATTGAGGTGAAATTTCATAAAGTGCAAGATTAGACCATAGATATGTTCAACATCCTAAACCAGGAGGCAATTTACTAAATAGAGTCACAAGTAAGGGTTCACAACAAGGTTAATCTTATGATTATACTCATACTAAAGGAATAACACCCTATGAACTACCAAAAACCCATGAAAATCATACACTGCCTGTAGGTTAGCTATAACAATATATATACAATTAAGTATAGAATACAAATGCTCAAATAACATATTGAAAAAAAATCACCTAAATAATATTTTATAATTCCAATTTTCATTTAATTTGTTAGGATATATCTAACTAAAGAAACCTGAATATTTAATTTTCTCCTAAGTGCCTATCATGGTGCATGAATGCACACCAAATCCCATAAATAGGTACACCAACATGATGTGAATCACCCAAGGTTAATTTAAATCTACAGTAACATCAAACCAAAAGAACCTAAACTCCCACTTCATGGAAACTCATAAGTTGTCTATACGATGATAGTGACAAAGAAACACAGTCCCCCTACCTTACCCTCATCCATCATAATTATTTTATACCATTTATGAAAACAATTAAAATCAATGAAACTAGTTATTTAACATTAATATTTGATACCAATTTGTAACACCAAAAAACAAATCATTATGTTCGAGACAAAAATCCTCAAGGCATACTATTCAACAGCCAATATGTGGACTATTTCTAAATATTGTTAAGGGACAAAGAGACAATTTATAATTTCGTCACCCTCATTACCATGTATCCATTATAGTATAGTAATTATATAAATAAAAATTAAATAAATAAAAAATTAATAACTAATTAATAATCCTAAAAAATATACCTTGGAGATTACAACAAATAAAGCATTAGTATTCCCTGTCAACTCATAATCCATGACTAAGAAAATGGGATAACCATAGGCATTGGATAAATTAATTAAGTATATAAACTAAATCTTAAAAACCTCAAGCATATATCGCAATTCCCATCCAGAAATGCATTCATCCTTTGCCTAAACCTGTTCAGCAATCCAACCCAATTATATTTCGCTTAATCAGATCCTTAGTCATGAAATATACAAACACACTGAAATCACAAAGTACGGTGTGATTACAATAATTATTTGAAAACACTAATTACCCCTATCATATGTTTTTAATTTATATTAGTTCATTCAATAAATATAATCCTTATTTGAATAAATATTATATATACGACACAATGACAATATATATTAGGTCCTCAATAAATGGATCTAACTACTTCGGATACATGCTATATGAAACTCCAGTCACTCTCACGAGACATCCCCCTAGATAGGAAAATAAAAAAAATATGTCTTAACAATCCTCCCTGAAAAAACTACCCAACATCAAGTTGAAAAACATATGGCTTAACATGAAGGCTCAACTATAAGGATAAAAGAACAAAAAATACGATATGATATAAAATCCTAGATCAACATCATAAAACCTAAATAAATAAAAATAACCATCACAATACACATGAATGAGTAAAAAACACTTGTTCAATAGGGATAGACACACATCTTGTGAGAAAATAACACACATATGACACACATGGATTGAAAATATTGCTAACATTCATGCCAAGAACACATATCACATGCACTACTATGAAGGTATTCATACCTTCTGTGTGTGGTGTGTGTATTTTTAAATTTAATTATACCCAAAAGAACCAAATATATATAATAAATCATGTGATTGGAAATAAATGATCAATCTATTTTTAGGAATAGATTATAGGACATGAAAGGGGGGATAGGGTCCGAAATAATGAAAGACTGCTCTTAGGGTTCTAGGAGTTGAATTTGTATTATGGGAAGGAATTAAATTTAGCAGAATACATGTTTTTTAATAAATTCCTATAAACATGACATGCCTATTGGGCACTTAAGGACTCCATCAATTTTCCAGTGGCCGATAGGTAGAACCTGTTCTACCAAGGAACCCAACAAGTTTTATAGTTGGATCCACTTCCATGATATAGATATTATAGATTCCAGATACTGGATTGTGAATCCCATCTATAATATAGTGTTGATGTTTTATATTTTTATAGCTACGAAATCTAGCTGTCATAGACTTTCTACTTTGTTATCATCCTCAACACTACTTTCTATCCCAAAAAACAAACTATAAATAGTTATTCCTAAAATAGAGATTAAAATTATTATATAATTTTGATATTATTATTAAAAAATTTAAAAACATTTTATTTTAATCTATTTCTAAAGGTTATTAAATTTTTTTTATTAATAGTACACTTAACAAATATCAACTTTTATTTAAAAAATTACTTTTAAAATATATAAAATATTTTATTTTTATTTCATAATATTTTATAATAACAAGATGAAGGTCAATTTATTTTAATATTTATATAATAAAAAATATATTTAAAATCTCTCTTAAGTAGTGATTAATTTAATTTTCAACGCTATAATACTCAGAAAAAAATTCATGGAGAAATATTTACTTTTTATTATTAAAGTATTTTATAAATTTTCTACCCAATTTACAATAAATGTATTATATAACGCCAATATTTTAATATATAAACATATATTCAATTAAATTTATACTATGTCAAATGAAATATATATCAAGTCACATTGAATAAGAACTAATCTCATATATCAATGATATTAAATTATAATTATTAAATACAACCATTATAATATAGTCTTTAAATTGGTCTGAATAAAATGATGTAATCACATTATGACATATATGAAATCATTAAGTGGTAGTATTTATTATGAGGATAATGTTTATGATCTTTGATGGAAAGTAGCCTCAATGGGATTTTCATTAGAGAAAGACCAAACTGAGTTTCAATAGGTAAATTATAATGGTAAGGGCTCTCCTGAACCATTACATTGCCAAATTATGGTGTTTGGGATATCCTGGGGACCACTAGTGACTCAATAAGTAGTTTTAAAAATTTTATACTGAACGAATGATGGAACCAATCAAAACTAGTTGCACCGATGAGAATCAGTGGCATTAATGGGTGTCAGTGGGACCAATCAGCATCAGGGGCACTAAGGGGCATCAGTGGAACCGAGGGGTATCAGTGGCACAGATGAGATTCAGTGCATCGATGGGCATTGGTGGAACTGATGGAAATTAGCGGAACTGATGGGTCGCCCGTAGCAGTAATTAGCATCTGTGACAGTGCGATAGTGCTAGCGCAATGGTTCTCAGGCGATGGTGACTCGCATAATGGTGATTCCTTCCCAGTTTTTATAGGACTTTCCAATTTACCTCCACTAATGTATTTTTGTGGTAAAAGTGTTTGAATTCCCCTTTCAAATCCCTTTTAGGAACAAATACGATTTATTAAACCCCAAAGAGTCGGGAGATCCTTGAGTTACCAAAAAGTGTATCCTTTTTACCCGGTGTCACACCCCTTGTCCTGTTTGATAGTTCGCCCCCATTAGGCATTTTTCTCCAGTTAATGGAAGTTAATTTTTTTAATCACATTTTTTTTATTCAAAGTGAAGAAAGGACATACAAGGTCTCCAATAGGGGCCATGGACAAACCATATTACGGAGGTATAAAATAGTGAAGTTCAAGATCATCCCCCATAATAATGTTAATCCCCATTAGTTTTAGACTTTGAAGAGTGTGACAAACAAGGCCCTCTGATTCTGAAAAAACAAGCAAACAAGGTATTCCGCCGTTTTGTTTCCTTCCCTACAAGTATGCGATACAGTAATATCAGAGTTAAGAAATCCACAGAACTTATGAATCACATACTCAATAAACCAGGGGGTAGCTCCAATACCTTGAATAGCATTAGAAACAAAATGGTCTCTTAGATTTTAGGATCTGGGATCTTCTTAAGCTGATATCCTCTCTTCATTTCCATTCGGTTTCTCTTAGTGCGCCTGCAAACTTTATTTTGAGACAAATTGTATGCCCGTACTGGATCCCTTTTCACTTATCCCTGGAGTCCTCAGTGTTCTTCCTCTGAAAGTTTTACATCCCTATTTCATGGCCCAAGGTGAAAACATTAATTATTGGTCATCCATGTAAGGTTTTTTCCTACATCTCTCTCATTTGTGCATCATGTGGGGTGGGTGTGATGGTGTTCCCTTAGTACATAGATGAAACCACCTCTAAATATGAAAATAAATGGATTTTTAAATAATGAAGTTTTGGGAAAGTTAATGAAGTTGATATGTTGTGGATTTCCTTTTATGTTGTGATTTTATGGGCTTATTTCCACTAAATATAATGGAAATTGGTGATTTATTCATGTGCACTAATGAAACTCTGTTTTTCTAGAGAATCTCATGATTGATTTATTGTATCATAGAATCTAGTTAGCTATATAAAATTGGTTGATTAAATGGATGACCGATGAATTGTAAACCCAATGTGTTGACACCGGTTAACCAATATAAAAGAAGAAACCTAAGGAATGGTTTGGAAAAATTTGTAAACACCCTTTCTCTTTTCAGCTGATATTCATAGTGGTTCTGTTTGATGCCTTATGGGGTGAAAAAAGAGAAGGGTGGGTGTCTCTAGAATGTTATGCATGATAAGTTATTTTAATATAAATCTGAGGTCTTGTAAAGCCGATATCTTGGGGCTGAGTTTGGATCTAGTACTTAGATGGATATCACGGATCCCATTTGATGGTGTGAAATTACAAGAGAAGTGGGAAGGAATTCGTAAAAGTATGCATGGACATTTATCATTTAGTTTTTGTTTATGGAATGTGGTTATTCATATTAGTAACCCAGTAGCGGAGGAGTTTTTTTATAAAGGAGTCACTTGAACATGAAAACAAAAATGGGTACAATACGGGAATTGATTTCAATTAATGGATTGTATTGTTGTTTGTGGTTGTGGTTCTTTTTATGCATGAAGGGATAATAGCATGAGTGGTTGTGTATGGGATGGAGGTCTTCTTCATCGCCCTTCGGTTTGGATGAGTGCATGTTTTACCTATATGAATAATATTTAATTTCTTTTGTTTCTTATATGCACCCCACCTTTGTTGATAACTTTGTGACAAAAAAACCCATCCCATGGGGGAGGGTGTTTTTTCCAACATTCTATGTGTGGATGGTTATTAGCACATTTTTCTCCCTCTTCTAGGTATACCAAGACTCTCTAGGTAGGTTTTGATGGCATAGGGTTCATTACGTCCAAATAGTCTTCATGAAGGTTGGTGTTTTTGTTGCTTACCCATGAATCTGTGGACATGTTATTTTCCCAAGGGTCTTCGGGATGAGGCCATGGTGTCTTCGGGCATGGTAGTGGTTGGTCTAGCCTAGTTGTCTTCAGGCATGGATGTGGTTGTTGTGGCCAGGTTTCTACAGGCGTGGTTAGGTGTGGTTTTGGTGGTTCAGGTGTTTTTTATGTGGGATGAATGTACGATTGGGATGGCCCATATGGTTGTTGTTGGGGTGGCAGTGGGACTGAAGTAGGATATGTGGGGGAGGTCTTACATGTAGGATGTTCAAAATAACCATTGAAAAAGTGGCGAGGGGTACACAAATATAGATGTGATGTTTCTATTATTCTAACTTGTTTTCATTATCTTTTGATTCTGTGTTGGGGATGCTGGGCGGGTATTTTACTTATTATGTGTTTGGGTTACCATTAAATTCTCACATGGCATTATAATTCCTCCCCACTTGTGCACAATATCTTTTTGTTTCCCCTAATTAGTATTCCTGTGTACTCACCCAACATATATAAAACTATTTTTAGGGTTCTAGTAGGACTTTAGGGATTGTGCTGGTGCTTACTAGCTCAAATGTCAGGATGGGTTTTGTTGCTGTTTTTTTCTTCGTTAGTACTTTCTTTTAGAATTTTTTTGTAATTTGTACCACATTATTTCGAACATGCATATGTGAATGGGATTTTTTCCTGACTTTTATTTTTAGTATTTGGATTTTTTATGGATTACCATCTTATCACCTGATATAGATCTAAAAAATGTAATTCCTTCCATAATGTGTGAGATTCTATTCTATTGGTGCCAGTCATCACTCTGAGTCCTATAGAAGGCGAGTCTTCGAGGTTATTATCTCTCTTTCAACATGTCGAAGGATGGGGCTCGCAGTTTCTGGACCATTCTCTCATCTTAGTGAAGGTAGGTCATGACAGAATGGTATCAGAGGTGGTGGTTGAGAGATAGGATGGAGCTTGGGGTTAGACATATTGATGATTGCATGGGATGGTAGGGAAACAGTGTTAGATGATCATGGGGCATGAAATATGCGGGGGAAGTCTGGATTAGAAATTCTATATTAGGGCCCCTGTGTTCCGATGAAAGGACTCATGGCCTACCGAACGACCAGGTAAGGATACACTATTTTCAGGGTAGAGACCCTAGGAATGGTACATGAATCATAATAACATATTTTATTGTGTGTCTTGGGTGTTTTGGGAATTTAAAATGCATAAATTGTTTTAGAAAAAATTAAAAGAAAATCTTATATATTTATTAGGATTAGGAATTCCCTGATAACCATTCATCTATGGAAATTTAGATACATCCATGTGTAGTGTTGGAAATTGACACCCAAGAGGCTGATCATGTCGATCATCAGAGGATTGACCTAGAGGAAGATTTTGACTTGTGGAAGAAGAATCTATGTTTTTTCCAGCGGAAGACCCTCAGGATGTATAAGAGAAAAGTTTCTTACATGGAGATAGAGGACTGGCTTGAGGAGCAAGAAATAACTTTTACCGTGATTTGTGCTCCGATAGAGTATTGAGTTTCATTAGAAGTCAGTCAGATGAGGAGAGCAACACGTCAGTGGTGGACGCTCTATCTCAAGGAGAAAAGGGAAGCTTAGGTTTCGTGGACTAACATTGAGATGGAGTTCCTAGCGGAATTCATTTCTTCCAAGATGTAGGATGTAATGTGACAAGATTTCCTCTCCCTCTAGCAAGGGGGTATGATGGAAAGGATGTTGGGATTCATGATCAAGGATCTCTATTGTTTCAGTCTAGACCTCTTTCTAGATAAGGAGTCTTGGGAAAGACGTTTAGAGGAGGCACTTCGACCATCTTTACAGTATGTTGTTACTCCCTCAACACTATTGACGTACTTAGAGGTTTAGAAAAAGGATAAAGTGTTGGATAGGATTCACATGTTGGGTTTTGTGCCACAAGAGTGGAACCAACTAGGTTAATAAAAGAGGAATGCCATTAGAAAAATGCCTCCAGCGTCGGGGCCTTCTAGGTTTTAGCCAGCAGGGAGAAGACCCCAACAGTTCCAGTTCTGATCTCCTAGAACTCACACATTCTCTGTGGGCCTGGGATGGAGGTGCTTCTCTTATGAAGGTTTTGGGAACATCTATATATAGTTCCCATTTTGGGTGTATTGTGGTGGTGGTGGGAAGTTTCTGCACCCACCTTAGCAGCAACAATTTCTAGCCAGACATTTTCAATAGCAACAACAAGGGTAGTGAGATCCCACTGCTATGAGAGTAGACGATGTAGGAGGAAGGTGTTCCACAGGGACCTCGACCAATGAATATTCAGGGAGGCAGCTGACATCCAATGGGCATATGAACTTGGTGTGGGTAGTTTCACGACATGGAGGCAGCATTTAGGGTAGGTCTAGAGGTCGTTCTAGGTACAATCGGTTTTTAGTACTCTTGCATGTGCCTTGTATGATTCAGGATCTTTGCACTCCTTTTTTGCACCCTGTTAATGCAATGACTTGGGATTGGATGTATATATACTCTCCATGAACCTGGTACTGAATATGAAAGTTGGGGGACAGACCAACCTGTTTGATGTTTTTCAAGGATACAGATAGATGTTGAGGTTTCATCAGTCTAGTGGAGAACTACTTCTAATGAAAATGCATCCATACAATTTAATAATGGTGATCAATAGGTTATTTTCCATGCATGTTTTTATCAATTTCTTCGGGAGAAGGGTCATGTTCTCAGATATGGGTGGCCATCATGTAGCCTTCGTTGGTGAGCAGGGTTTCTTGGGGGGTATCTAGCGTGTGGATCCCCTTATTTCATTATTAGTCGAGATGTAAATGGAATCGATAGACACAATGATTGTGGAAGTTCCAGGGATTGTTAATGAGTTCCTAGAAATCTTCCCCAAAGAGGTTGAGACACTACTCCCTCAATGTGATGTTGAGTTTCGGATAGAAATTCAACCTGGTTATCATCCATTTTCAACGGATACCTATCAGATGGAATATTCTTAGTTGTTGGAGTGGAAGATTTTGTTTTATTACCTAATAAAGTAGGGTTTTATCCAACCTAGCGCTTCGACATGCAGTGCTACATTCTTATTCGTAAAGTAGGTAATTGGTGTTCATAGGCTGGGCATAGACTACCAAAGATAGAATCAGGTGACGTTCAGGAACCGTTACCCTCTCCCATGGTTCAATAACTATTTTGACTTGTAGAAGAGAGAAGGATCATTCTCTATGATCGACCTGTGGTCTGGATGTCACCAGTTGAGGGTGAAGGTGGTTGACATCATGAAGACTGCTTTCATTAGCAGTTAAGGATACACTGAGTTCATGTTCATTCCCATCAGCATTAAAACTACACTAGCTGTGTTCATGGGGTTCATGAACTCTATTTTTGCGGGTATCTCAACATGTTCATATTCATTTTCATTGACGACATCATGGTGTACTAAATAATATAGGAGGATAACACTGAGCAATTGAGGATGGTTTTGGATGTTCTCCAACCCCACCAGATCAATGTGATGTTGTCCAAGTGAATGTTATGGACACGGGAGGTCTACATCCATGGACATGTGGTGACATTGAAGGGAATAGAAGTGGACCAGCCGAAATTTTAATTGGTTGTTTCTTGGTTATCACACAGGAACATGGATTAGGTTCGTATTTTTCTGGGTTTTTCAGTTTACTACCAGACGTTTGTACCCAAATTATCTTGAGTTTCAGCACCTTTTACATCCTTGACCAGAAAAGACCAGGATTTTGTATAGAGTTGGCATTACTAGGATGCTTTTGGTTACCTAATGGGAATGTTGGTCAATTCCCCAATAATGAAGTTTCTCTAAGAAGGAGTAACATTTTAAGTGTTTTGTTATGCCTCTAGTCTAGTCTTGGGGTGTGTCCTGATGCGGCATCAAGAAGTGGTTTCTTATGGGTCTTGGTAGTTATGTCCTAATGAATTTTACTATTCCACCCATGACCTAGATCTTGTAGCGCTTCTATTTTCACTGATGTCGTGGAGGCATTACCTCAATGGGGAACATTTCATGGTCTTCAAAGATAAAAATAGCATGAGGTATGTCTTCTCCCCGCAAGACCTAATCTTTCAACTGTGAAGGTGGATGGAGTTTCTTGAGGACTAAAACATTGAGATCTCCTAGAAATCTTGAAAGGGGAAGATGGCGGTCGATGCCTTGAGTAAGAAGTCATATAAGGATGTGGTTTGGGAGTCAGCAGATGCTTGGAATGTAATGGAGGAGTTGGATTCCTTGCACATGGATGGAAGGGTGGAGGATGGTAGAGGATATTTATTTCAGATGATAGTACAGTCATCCATTGTATGTCTAGTGGAATATTTCTTGTGGGGAGAATTATAGGCTTAAGAGATTTTTGATTGTCATAGCTAGTGAGATATTCTAGAAGTATTTTAGGTAGATGGTTAGAATCTGATGCTGTTTCAAGGATAATTGTTTGTCATATTGGAAATGTGTGAGAGAGTTCTCGATGAGATCCATAACTCACCCCTAGCAGTACACCCAAGAGTTTCCAAGATGTATCAGGGAATAAGGGGTCAGTTTTGGTGACCCAGAGGGAAGTGATAAGTTGAGGAGATTATAGTTATGTGCCTCACATTTCAGCTAGATAATGATGATCACTGTGTTCCTAGTAGTTTTTTACAGCATTTAAAATTCTATATGTTGAAGTGGGATGAATTTTTAATGGATTTCGTCATTGGAATAACCTTGGTTCAAGGACGTTGTGACACTACCAAGGTAGTGTTAGACTGACTGATGAAAACTGCTCACTTTCTGGCGATCAAGGAGTTGAATGTGGTGGATGTTGTAGCATGGTGATATGCGGATGATGTGGTTTAGTTGCATGGATTTCCCTGAAAAATTATTTTAGATATGGATACAAAATTTATTTAACCGGTTTGGAGGGGATTACAATGTTATTTTAGCACCAAGGGATGCCATAACACTAATTTCCACCATCATACATATAGAAAGTTAGATAGAACCATCCAGACATTGGAGGATATGTTGCGAGCATGTGTTTTGGACTTCCGATGATCAAGGGTATGACACTTGCCTCTAGTAGAGTTTTCCAAAAACAATACATATCAATATACCATTAGCATCAAATTATTTTAAGCCTTGTATAGAATACCTAGACCTTCACCCATTTGCTAGATAGTGGTTGGGGAGGCAGGTGTTTCATTGTCTATTGGTAGTATAGATAACAACAAAGAAGGTTCAACTTGTGTGTGAGAGGATAATGGAGGATCTGTACCATCAAGAAGTTATATTATGATCATTGGAGGATACCTTTGGAGTTCAAGGTTGGGGACCACATGTTATTAATGGTCCCCCCTCATTGTGGGCATCAAAGGTTTGACAGGGTGAGAATGCTTTCTCCCAGGTTCATTAGACTCTTTGAGGTGTTGAGACCAGTCAGCGAGGTGGAATATCAACTAGCGCTAGAACTTCTTCAAGAGAGCGTCAAAAAATTATTCCATGTACCTCTTCTTAGTTAGTATGTATATGACGACTCCCATTTTTGCGAATGGGGAGAGTTGGATATCGAATTCAACACATTGTTCATGGAGAAACCGATGAGAATCGAGGATCATAAAGAGACGATGCTTCATGGGGGGACCATTCACTTGGTCCATTTTTTATGGAGGTATAAGGGCCTTATGGAGTGTACAGGGGAATGGGTGGCATAGATGTGTACCCATTACCATGAGATAATTTGAGTTTTATTTTTTTTAGTTTTGTACTTGGTTGTGATGTAATGCTTGAAATTTCTAACTAAGAGATGATATGTTTTCCTTATTCTCTGAATGTGTTTGTAATGTCCCACTAAGGAGAGGGGAGGACCTGATCCCTAATCAAGACACATTAAGGTGGATGTGATTGAAACTGTGTAGGTGATTCTGTTCCACCCATAGAAGACAACATCTTAACATGGGATGACATACTCCTTAATCCATCAGTCTAGATGGTGTGACCATTTTATGTTAATATGGTTGCGTAGGGGAGGGTATAGGTAGTGTATCCTTAGTTGTTCAAAAGATAGATGAGGTAGTGGTGTTCCTAGATGTCAAAATTTTGTTCCAGCCTTGGAACAACTCGGTGTGGGTTTTCCTTTAGAGGTATCTTATGTGATGGTTGTTCAACCTATCTCTTTTATTTGGGTTAAATCTTGAAATCATGAGGGGGAAAATAGTTTGAAATGAATTTGATGTACTGGACCAGACCCTCATGGTCCATTACATTTCAAAATTCTAGTGTTTAGGGAATCTGAATGACCATCGTTGACTCATTAAAGAGTTCACCGAATTTCAGCTTGAACGAACGGTGGCATCGATCGGCATCAGCGACATTAATGGGAATTTGTGGCATTGATGGGAATATGTGGCATCGATAGGATTTAGTGGAACCGATCGACATTAGTCACACCAAAAAACATCGGTGGCGCCGATGAGCATCAGTGGAAGTGACGGGTGTCGGTGGCTCCAATGTTTATCTTCCACATCGATGGGTTGTCAGTAGCACCAATCAGCATCGGTGTGAGGGCAATGGTGCCAGGGAGGTGGATCTAGGGAGGCGGTTCTAGGGCATTGTATCATGGGTGATGGTGACTCACATAACGGTGAGTCATCTTTATTGTTTCAAGGACATTCTAGTTTCAATTTAGTTATGTATCATTTGACGTAAAAGTGTTTAAATAACAATTTCAAATCCCTTATAGGCCCGTAAAAGTGGTTTTAAACCCCAAGAGTTGGGAGATCCATGAGTTAAAAAAACCTGGGGCCTTTTTACCTAGTTTCACACCACTTTGAGTGATTTACAGTTCGCCCCCATTACACATTTTTCTCTTTTTAATGGAAATTTCATAACTCATAGTGGTTAACCCAACAATCCCTGGGGAGAAATATTAAATTTCAGTAAATTCATTTGTGTAAAACTACCCAACCATATGGTTGAGCCTATATCTGAATTTTTAAGGACATAGTAATCATCACCTTGATTTATGGATCTGACCACTTCTTATGTCGAGACCCTCTCATCTTTTCTTTTTGGTTTCTCTTAGTACACCTCGTGATTTTCTTCCGAAATGAATCATGTTCCCATGCTAGATCCCTTCCTGACCAGCCTTGGAGTCCTCAGTTTTCTTCCTCTTCATGTTTTTCATCCCTAGTTCATGGCTCAATGATAAAATATTGATCTATAATCATCCATGTATGGGTTTTTTCCTCTGTCTCTCTCATTTTTGAATCATGCGGGGTGGGTGTGATGGTGTTCCCTCGGGATGTATATGGAAGATACTCTAAAGAAGACAATAAATGGAATATTAATGAATTAAGGGTTGGGAAATTCTATGATGTTGTTGTGTTATGCCATTTTTTATCTTGTTATTTGTATGGTATTATTTCCACTAAATATCATGGACGTTGGTCGTCCTTTATTTTCCATAGATGAAACTCTATTTTTTTAAATAATATTTTTATTGAATGATTGTTTCATGGAAACTGGTTAATCATGTAAACTCAGTTAATCAAATGGATGACTGATGAATAAGAGCCTATGTGTGATCTCCCTAATTGTCCATGCGAACAGAAGGTACTTACCAAATGTTGTGTCTAAATCTGAAAACTCCTTCCTCAATTCTACTAATATGCATAGAGGCTTTGTTTGATACCTTGTGGGGTTACAATGAGGGGGGGAGGAAACTTATGGTTAAAAATTTATTTTATTGTAAATATAATTCCATCTAAAGATAGTATTTGGTGGCTTGGATTGGTTCCAATAATTAGAGTGATCGAACAGATCCATTTTGTTGTTAGGACATTAATACAGAATGGGGTTTGAATTCTTAAAATCATTCTTGATTGTTTTTTATTCAATTGTTGTTTTTTATTGTGGTTATACCTGTCAGTATCCTGGTAGTGGAGGAGGGTTTTAGAAATGAATCAAATGAACATGAAAATGAAAATAGGTACAAAAGAGGAACTGTTTTCTAGGAATGGATTGTGTTCTGGTTATGGTTGTTGTGTTTTTTTGTGCATGTAGAGATAGAAGGAGGAGTGGTTGTGTATGGCCTAGAAGTCTGCTTTTCAGACCCATAGGTTGGGATGAGTGCATGTTTTTCCTATATAAATAATATTTATATTTTTTCTTATTATACACACCCCACCCATGTTGCGAACTTCATGTCAAAAACCCCCATCTCATGGGGGAGGGTTTTTTTCCAATATTTTATGATTGGATAGTTATTATCTCATTTATGCCCCCCTCCAAGGTATCCCAAGTCTATCCAGGTAATATGTGACACCCTATGGTTTATTATGGTCCAAGAATCATCAGGCATGGAGGTGGTGTGGTGTCTAGCCAAGGCGTGTCTATGCAGGTTGTTCTCCCAAGTGTCTTTAGGAGGAGGCCCAAGTGTCTTCGGGCATGGCAGTGATCATTATAGCCCATGTGTCTTCAAGTGTGGTGGTGGTTGTTTTGGACCAAGTGTCTATAGGAGTGGTTATGTGTGTTTCTGGTGGCCTAAGAGTTTGCGGGAAGGATGAACGTATATTTGGGATGGCCCATAATGTTGTTGGGGGAGGGGAGTGGGATTACAGTGGGATTTATGGGGGTGGATTGACGGGTAGGATGTTCTAATTAACCATGGGAAAGCAGTGTAGTGTACCCAAATATCGATGTGATATTTCAATTATTTAATCTAGTTTTCTTTATTAGGGGAGAGATCCTTGGAGAGGCTGGGTGGGAATTTTTATTTGTTAGGTGTTTTGGTTACCTTTATATTCTCATAGGATATTAGAATTCCTCCCTACTTGTGCATGAGAGCTTTTGGTTTTACCTACTGTGTATACTTGAATAAATACCCTACAAATATAATACTACAATCAGGTTTCCAGGAGGACGTTGGGAACCATGCCCGACCTTACTAGCTCAGATGTCAAGATGATTGACATTGCTGTTTTTATTTTTGTTGTTACTTCCCTTACGCGTTTTCTTGAACTTTTTATCAATTTATTTCAAACATGATTATGTGAATGGGGTTTTGGCCTTAATTTTACATTCCATCTTTCAAGTTTTTTGGGAATACCATATTATCTCCAGATCATGTTCTACAAAAAGGGTCATGCCTTCAATACTGTGTGAGATTCTACACCCTTTGTTCTTGTATTCACTCTAGGTCCTATAGAAGGCGGTTCTCGGGGGTCATTAACACTCATTCAACTTGAAGAAAGAAGCGTATGGCAGTTTTATGTCCCTTCCATCATCTTCGTGAAGGTGGGTCGTGACATAAAGATTCATCAGAATCATCTATGAGAGATGTTCAAGCACATAGACATAATTATGAGGCTCATGGTAGCTGAGCCACAACCCTTGATTTCCATTAACACACATCATACCATTAGATATTATGTGATGTTATTGAGGGATTTCATAAAAAATATGGATGATATTAACATTTAATTATTTAGAGGATAAAATTTACACGATTTCATTATTATATATAGATTCATACATTAGAAATTTTATAAAAGTTTTTTTTAGTAATCATATTAATTATAAAGAACATTATAAAATAAATAAATAATGAAATAAAATGTATGATAAAATAATAACAGTTAAGATATAAATAAAGAAACTATTACAGATCCTAAAAGAGTTACTCATTTTCAAACCAAAATATTTGTTTAATTTTTGTGTTATATATAATTTTTATTAGATAAATTTATCTTTTTTAGAGTATTAAATTTATGAAAAAATATTTTTTCTGCATTTAAAAAAATTTACAATCATTCATGCATTGATTTCCTATTTTTTAAAACTAAATATAAAATCATTTCAAAGTAAAAGAAGAATGTTTTTAGAAAACTATTTTTATAAGTAACATTAATTTTTATCCTAATAAATTAGTGTAATCCCTTTTTATGAATGATTTTAATATAATTTATTGTTAATATATTATATCCCAAAAAACTATCAATCATGAAATTTTTATTACTAAGTAACTATTTTATGTAAATATATTTTATTCTTGAAGATACATTTATTTAAAAATAGTTTTTTCACATTATAATATATAGGATAGAAATTAATTTTCAACAAAATTATAATATAAAATTGATAAATTGATTTTAATATTTGGAATTAAAATGATAGGAATAAAAAAAATTGATTAAATTTTTTTAGTTCATTCAAATAAGTTACCATGGTATATGCTTGTCACCATGATAACGGGTAAATGAGTTCAAAACATGGTTCAAATTAATTTAAAATGCCCTAACTATAACAAAAAATGATCTAATTGGATTAGATGTGGGTATTACTGACCTACCATATCATATATTAAATATTGGGCTAATTTGGAGCCACATCACTTGATTATGGTATATATCATAAATTATATATTAATAAAACATGTATTTGACCGAGTCTCACTCCTCTCACATATCAAAGGATCCAATGAAAACATAATCTCTACAACAAAATAGAGATTATTTTATCAAACAATAACATATAAAATAACTCCCCAAATCTATTTATCATGGCATAACGGTTCTTTTAAAACCATAATACATATCTATTTTGTCTTGAGGAGAGGCCTACATAAGAATATACAAGGAATAGGTAAACATAATAACTATGTTCTTTCAGGATTTATTTTTCTTCCACCCCTCGATATATTTTATAAAAATATTATAATGATTTTAATATAATTATATTTCAAAAATTTGATTTTATGGAATTAATAACCAATATCATCCTTCCTCCCATGTACTTAAAAAGTGAAAACAACGCCAGTGTTATGTGTAGACTACTGTATCCATGGATTTAATATGTTATTTTCCATAAATACTATAAGTTGATGGTCATAAATATGATTTTGTAAAAATATATTATATTTACTAAATGATAAATATTATAGAATTTTAAATTTTACATTAAAATTATGATATTAAAAATAAATGATAATAGTTATTTTGAACAACCCCAAAAAATCAATAAAATAAATTTTATAATATGAATATATTTTTTATAAGATATTGAGATGTATAAATTTTTACAAATGGAATGGTAAATTTTAAAAAACACTATAATTGTAGAGATAATGAACTCATGGATATCAAGGGATGACCAAACCCATTACACTGAATAATGGTAACAAATGTTAAACTTCTATGAACTGTTTATCAATATTAACTAAAAAGTGTAATAACTATAAAATAAAAATACCAGTAATTATAATCTAAAAGTTATTTAATCTGTATAATATTATTAAAAAATGATATATTATTCATAGTTGATTATATATAATGTAAAATTATGTGTGATAATGAATGTATTGAAGGTATGGTTTTCTTGGTATCAATATCAATTTTTTGAGACATATTTTATGATATGTATATATTTTTATCTGAAATGGTTTTCATATAAAGATATTGAGTTATTGTATCTTGAATAATTTTTTATTCATAATATATTTTCATAAATTTATTTTTTCCTTTATGTTTCATACAATTCACTCATTTCCTTAACATTAAGTTCTCTTATACCAGAATATCCATCTATGAGACACATTTTATTATAGACCTATTTTATTTTATAGTATGTGTGTACAATATCCCAAAAATAATATACCATTTTTTTATCATCATTCCTGTTATATAATGATCTATTTCAATTTATAATTTTATGGTGTTTTAATTTTAATGTTACAAAATCTCTATATGGAGTTTTATTAGAACATTTATGTTAAATGGTTTAATGTTTCTACAAAACTATTTGTCTTCTATGTCCATATTTAATATTTTGATTCAGGAATATTTTTAATATAATTAAATTCTTTTCTAATATGATTCTCAACTATATATTACATTTTTATAGAATGTTTTAAAATGAATATTCTAAAATATTTCTATACATATGAAATTTTATAAGAGTTTGAAAATATTTTATTCAAATTTTATTTCTTGCCAATATTTTTCCTTCATCATTTAAATTATTTATTTTTATAATTAAATTCAATGTTTAAATTTACCTTCCAACAAATAATATATCTATTATTCTATGGATTTTTCAATTCAGAAGTAATGGTTATTTTCTTCTTGGAAGATATAAAAAATTACATTCAATTTTTTTATTTATCAACCAATCCATATTTATTATTATTGTCTTTATTTAATTATTAAGTTTATTTCTTGTCAAAAATAATACTATAATACATTTTTTATAATAGTTTTTATAATTATAAATATAGAAAAAACACCCTATATGTTGGTCAAGTATAGATTGTGTAAATTACTAGAAATAATGTTTCTCTCTAGATACACATAAGTGGATACAAGAACTAGCCCAAATGAACCCATTGGCAGTAACCCTAAAAACGGTTTTTTGGGTATTAAATTGATTTTCACTTATTGTACAACCAGTATGCCATACTGAATAACATATTGGACTCCCGTTTGAGATACGATTTCGATATTTTACTTATTTATGAGCCATTAAACATAAAATATGAAAATATACATCTATTGAACTATTCATATATATATCATTCAAAATAATTAAGTTACCTATCTATCCATAAAAGTATTTTTTATATATGTATAAAAATATATATTCAATCATTACCCTGTTAATTGGGGTTATATCCTATTTCTAGTGGTCCCCAATAATCCTAAATCGATAATCCCAATATCAAATCCCATTAACCACATCTTTTGGGGATCACTTCTTAGTACATGTCCTGAATAGTGTTCAAGTGGTAAAATTGTCGGTAATGGGAAGTAGATTCTAGTAATAGAGTATGCAGCAAGGTCAATGGTGTTGGGATTAGTATAGGTAAAAACATATTTTCTATCGAGTATGGTGGTTATCTATGTTGTGTATGTCATTTTAATTAGTATAGTGGTGGCATCATCATGGGAGTGGATGATGGTGATGGTCCATGCTACAGCGGTGGATACTGGGGGTCGAAGAAGGTGTTACAACATGCTGGATCTATAGGTTTGATTAGCGGAAAACATTCTCCAATGTGACAAAATAACATAACAAAATAACATAATTTATGTATATTTTGAATGTGAATTCAACATTGAGCTTAAACAAAAAATTAAATATATTTCATTACATTTAATCACTTCAATAGCTTAAAGAACCAACACCCCTGAGTCTTAATGAACCTTAATATTATATACCAATATATCAAAGTTTTTATATATGAATGTATAAATAGTAATAACTAATATATTCAAATTATGGTTATCTAATTATTATATATAATCATTAATAATTTAAAAGAGAATGAATTATTTCTGAAAAAATCAATTTTTTTTAAAATGAATTCCATTTGTTCTTTGGGAAATTATTTCAATATAATTTATTTATCAATTTTATATAATAAATTTGAAAAAAACATCATTTTCGCAATAAAAATATCAAAATAATATTAAGGTTAATTTTGGGGTTTTTTAAAAAATATTTTATTATTCGACTAATAGTGAAAATAATAAATTTTAATTGAAAATTGCAAGTTCATTTAAAATATTTGTAATGTAAAATTATATTTTGATATTGTTTTAATGTAAAAATTATGTCAATAATATATAATATATTATTAATTTTGGCCATTGTAATTATTTTTATATTGAATTTTGATATTAAAACATTATTTACTTCAAAAAAATTTCTCTTGGAAAATACACTTTATCATCGTGCCTACCTGATTAATTGTAAATTATATTATACCACATAAGTGATCATAATTTGGTAAATAGATCCCACAATGGTAATTAGAATCATTTATAATTTATAGTATGGTTAAATTATCTTTGGACTAGAATGAATAGTGAAAGCATTAAAAATTAATTATTGATGTTTTTGTAATAATTGATAAACCAAAGGATTAATATATGATTTTAAGGTTTAAAAATGACCTGAAAACTTATAAAACAACCATTTAATGTAAATATAGATACCATATTTTTACTAGGTATGATAATATACCATTTTCACTGTACAATTTGTGGTAATTGTTGAATCATTTCAAATAAATACAAGCAACCAACTCACCTCACTTATAAAAGGCATCCACCTCTCCTCTTCACTTCACGCCTTCAAAACCTTTTGGATCAGAAAATACCTACCAAAGTCACTTAAAAATTTAACCCACCCATCAAAGAATTATTATTTATTATAGAAACCCCACTAATGAATTATTTTATTACAAACCTATGGAGGATTCCAAAAAAAGTGTGAACATTCATCGAAGAGAATTTATATTTTATTTCCTTCCCAACATAAATAAATTATTATTAAATCTTGATTAAATTAAATTATTATTATATAAAATATAATGGGTTTTTATAGTATTTTAATGAGATAAAACCATTCATAATTGCATTAAATGGATTATGAAATATTTATTTATGTATACAGAGGACTACTGTCTTCCGAGTCATTGTCATTCATTTTTTCATTACAACATATTATAGATGGGTATGATGGTGGATATAAATTATATATATTATATTTATAACATAATAATATCTATTTATTAAATATATAATATACACTTTTATTATTTTACATTCTATATGGGAAACAATAAGGTGACATATGTGTACTGAGTATTACCACCCTGTGAAGTGATGTGATTCCTCTTTCACTAACTATTAAAATTTAATGTGATAAGGATGATGTAAAATATTATTTTTAATATATATTAGAAAAAAATCATATTCATTAAATTTTTTCTTTTAATAAAATATTATATTTTACATTTTATTTCTCATCATCCTACACAATAAAATACAATAACATCTGTCATGTAGGTGTGGACAAGTGCCCTAACGAAATGATGTTACTATTTTTCATCACCACAAAACATAAATAATTTATATATATATATATATATTTAAATAAATAATATTTTATTTAGTACTTCAAGATCATTATATATATAATAAATATTTCTTAACATCTTTCCATGTCACTTTTATGTTATGGTCTATAATAATAATATTAAATGAATTATCCAGGAAATTGATGAATGTTTGGTTTTTTACATCACTATTATTTCAATCTTATTAAATGTGGAATAAATACTAGAGGATTTCGATAATAAATGAGTTAAAATTGATCAATATAGTATACCTATTAGATTTAGGATCCATATTCTTATTTACAGTTTGAATATTATAGTTATTATCAAGACACATCTCCAATGTTTTGGTTGTTTTATAGATATAGAATACTTCTTCATCAGGTATATTTGAATATAGAGGAATCTCCACAAGTTAATAATGTGTGGCTATAAAATTTACTTATGGCCATCATTTATTTTCCTTGTGTGAGACGAACTCGATATCATTTTTTTTATAATTACTAATCATTTTTTTAAAAATCTAGTTTAAATTTGGTGTTTGAGAATATAAATTGTTGGATATATGTGGGAAATTTTATTTAATTCATGATTATACAGGTATCATCACATATTTTTCACCACTAAATTAATGAATTAGTATTATTTTCCACTATTATATATTGACAATCAATATCTTGAACAATGTAATAGAGGTAGTATAAATTATTTTACAACCCCAACCATTATTTGATCTAATATCGAACATTAGATCATTCATATACATGATAAGAGGTTTCAATTATATGAGACACATTATAATTTAATAGATCAATTGATACATCATCATGATATTGAATACCCCTAAGAACTCTACATCCAACTAAAAGGTCTTCACCCTATTGATGTTTTATATGTGATGGAATGTATAAAAAAAATCATAATGAAGTGTATGATAAATGTGAGGATCCATTGAATTCCTCTTAAAAATAAGAGGTCACTATGTGAAAGTATATATATAATGGATTGGGTATTTTGGGATCAACATCAATATCATGGTGATTTACCATGAACCAATGAAATTTCAAATATGTGACCCCAAATTAACATTTCAGAGATTTCCTCTTCATGATCTTCCATTATAATATATAATTTTATACTTTAAGGCCTAAAATGTTACCACACAAGTAGTAAGACCATTCCACCAAAGAATACATAAAATATTCTAATGTGTTTTGATGAATGAGAAATAAATCTACTGTATAGCCCACTAATAAGTGGCAAAAACAATCTATAGATAAAAATTCTTCATTTGATAACAATTAATCTATCTATGAGGCTACAATGAAATTTGACTCTAACGTTTTTTTTCTACCAAGATATGCTTATATGTTGGGTATTTATCCACAATGTATAGTGATTTGAAAAAAAGTAGTTAAATCAAAAAAACATTCCATGATATAGAATTTGAATCTCATAATTAAAAAATGGAGGTTCATTAATCAAATTTTATTATATTCATTGATTTTTATGTAATAATTCTTAGTGGGACCAATATTTAATATCAATTAGGGATAATAAAATTCAGACATCAAACAAGCATTGATACACTTATTTTCTAAGACCATAACCATAACACCATTATATTAGTTCTTTTATATATACCAAATTTGTATACATAATACTTTATTGAGACACTAGTTAATTGTAAAACAACAATATTTACAATAAAAACCCTTGATTTTATTAATTTTTCTGATTAAATTGTATTTCATCGATAACTTCGACTACCCTAAACAGTGAGTCTTGTCGTAACCCGACATACTATTTTAATGTTAATATTTTATATGATAGTTATCTTAAAATTTGGTATACAGAATATGAAAAGGAATGACAAAATTATGAAAATTTATAGTTTAAAAAATAATATTAAATTTTTTCTTTGGTAACCAATTAATTATAAATTAAAATAATTTTTTTTGAAAATAAATGAAATGTTTTTATGAAAACATATTTTTCTATGAAAAAACAATATTTATTTAAATAAATTAATAAAATAACATTATTTGTTTTATTTCAGATAATTTTTTATATTATATATTAAATTAACTATTAAAAATTGATTGTAAGATTTTTCTAGATATGAGTTACGAATAAATCCAATTTTACGCTTAAAAACCTTAATTTTATAAAAAGTAGTTATGTCTCATTTTTCAAACTTATTTTGAAATTAATTTTTTAAACACATATAAAATTTATTTGAAGAAATAACAATCATTTTTGAAATAATAATATCCTAAATACCATAGGGATAATTTTTGATTGTTTTATATAGGATAATTTTTTATGAATAATGAAAAATACACATTTTTTAAAAAACTAACTTTTCATTGTATTTGTGCGTTTATTATTGAATTAAATTCTTATAATTATATTAATATAATTTATAAAAATGGATTCATTATTTTTAATAAAAAAAATTATTATATAATATTGTAGACATAATTTTTAGCCAATACAAATAGTTAAAATAGTATAGATTGTTTTCCATGGTTATGGTTGAAACAAATTTACTAGGGGTTAATCATTTAAAATATTGGGTATAATGACAAAGATACATATATAATAACCTTATTATTGAAATAATTATACCTTTTAAATCATATGATTAGATAATAACCTATTTTGGAGACTTTTGTCATATGAATAGCATGGTTACACTTTATTTTTTTAAAAAAATTCAATTTGTGCCCTTTCCCCCTCTTATGAAAGGGAACAACTCTCCTATCACCTTAAAACATATAAAACATGATGTTTTGGACTTCACCAACCCAAATTTATTCCATAATTACATACCCATAATTTTTGTGATATTATTTGATTAAAAATTCCTTATGAGAATTAATTATCTTTAAACCTAAATAGGCTCTATGAAGAATATGTGTAGTCTATAAACATGGGTTTTAATTTTAATTGTTACTATTACTCACTAACATATTCAATATCTATGATTATTTATTAAAAATATAATTTAATATATAATTATATTATACTATGTTAATGGAATAAATTATATCCATATCTAATTCCTTAAAATACTAAATGAAACTGTCGATCATCTATGTGATAGACTACCCCTCACGAACCGATGTTATTCTATTTCCCTCACCACCACCACTAATTTTTATAATAATTCATTTAATGTCTATATAATATATTTAGGAATTTATTATAATTATTTAATTAAAATATCAAATAATCTATATTACCATCAAACCCATTGAAAAAATAATGTCTCTCATGTGTATAGTGAACTATTGCCTCACTAGATGATTTGACATTTTTTTATTTATATTTTTAATGGGTTTTAATTGGAATATATTAATATAATATTTCTTATATATCTTATATTATTATACTTTTTAAATTATCATATCATTTATTCTTTTGTACTTTACATTCTGTTGGAGAAACGATTACTTCACTCAAGTGCACGAGGGACTACATCCTCAGGAAGAAATGTGAATCATTTTTCCCTAACACATTCCATGGAAGTGTATAAATACATTTTTAATGGATATATTTTTACATATGAAATAATAATAAATCTATAAATTCTAATCATCATTTTTTCCACCACTTAAAAATTTGATACAACAATCATGCATACGTACGACATAACATCTCCATGAACTGTTTATTTCATTTTAATTCTACAAATTTTATTTATGAGTAAAATGAATTGTATATTGAATATATATGATATTCATATTATTTTTAATTTTTTTGATATTAATAAATTTTTATAAATTTAAAATGATCAAATATTCATATATACAAATATATATAAAAAATAAGATAATATAGAAAATATAATTTTAATAAGAAATTATTTATAAACTTTTAACGACTTGTCATAAGTAAATAATATAAATAATGATATATATATGTAGTTTTATGGTATAAATTATTCAAAAACCAATATTTATCATACATGAGGCTAAAACATGTATAATGGAATTCGATAATTAAGGTAAGTGATTTTGGTTTCAAATTGTCGTCTCATGGATTTATGTTATGTTACTGACCTATGTTCTTTTATGAGGTGTATATTCAACCAATTTTACATTTTTTATTATTGATATATTTATTTTTATTATATTTACAATAAAATTTTATTTTATTCTCTAATGGGTATTATGATTCAAAAGTTTCCAAATTTTTGATGATTTTCTATTACATTCTCATGGTTAATCGAGATTAATTATGATTATTTTTTTATGTTGAAATATTTTGATAATAAAATCAAGAAAATAATATTTTTTTACTCTTTTATTTGGTAAATATATTTTTCTCTAATTTTATTCGATTAAATGATTAAAAAAATAAATAATTTTTTTTTAAAAAGTCTCTATTTCAATATATTTTTTAAAAACAATTAATCTTCAAAATCCATGTTTTCTAGTAATGTTTTGAAAAATGTTTTACATTATTCCAATGATTTAATAAATTAAATTTTTCCCATATTTAAATTTTCCATGTGTTTTAAAAAGGAATCTTCATGTCAATTTCCAAACAAAGAGCATTTATCTTTTCTAAAAACGTGAAATAATTAATTTATTTAATGTTTATAATGTAAACATAATTTTCCAATGTCAAGAACATAATTTTCATTTAATATTATTTATATTTTTTCATGTTTATTTTCGATAATAACTATTTAAATAATATTTTATGGATTTATAGTTTAAATTTTTTTTCTTTTCATAGAAATTATATTTTCCTTAACAAATGTTCAAAGGGATTTTTTTTCAAAATCATATTCCTTTTAAGATAAAATCCACTTATGTTACATAATATTTACTAGTGATATTTTCTAATGATACTCTATTTATTACTTTTTTATATACTTTATGTTTATGATTTAACGATTTTTATGGGACCCAATTCTTTTCTAAGGGTTTTGCTATGATGAATGTTTTCATATATAAATTTTCTTTTTCAAGTGAAATGATATGAAAAAGTGTTTTGATGCCCATTTTTTCATGCATTCTGATATGAAGAAATATTTTAGATATCATGTAATACTAGAGTATGGTTTTCATTATGTGATTGTGGTTACATTATAAGAAAATACAATGGTGGAATTATACAGAAAGATGCGTGGGACATATATCTACCTCCACTGAATTTGATGAATATTGATATCATATTCCCAAAAAATGAATAGAATGGGAAGTGAAATTCATTTAGTAATTAAATTTTCCCAGAATGATATTCATGTGAGTTAACCACAACAAGTACAATAGTGTGCGAAGGGAACCCAATCACTTAACAGACTTGGGGGGTGAACCATGACTACAATAATGGCACCCAACACAGTATGATAATATTTGAAATGAGTGTTAACTATGAAAGTAACTATATTCAAAGCATAGGTTTATTCCATAATTCCAAGTATTATGTTAATGGTATGGTCTAAAGAATCATGTTCTTTTAATTCATATTGTATCATGTATTATGAAATGAAATTATTTATACAATGACTTAGGATTGTGATCCATTGTATGTAGGTTATGGTTTTCATATGTTATGCTCTTATTCTCATACACTTATAGTCACATTATGTTATTTATTTACATTTAATACCCTTACCGATAATCTTATATCACCCTTCGTAATGATGATTTTTCATACCTTATGAAAGTATATAATATTTATGATATATAATAGAAGGTATCTAGTTATGATGAACTATATTGAAGTTTATTTAGAACTCTTATGAACTAGTTTTGTATGTTTTGTAGTTCCCATGGGAAATATACTAGTTAAATCCTAAGGAATGTGTTTATTTAATTTATTAAATATTCCTATAAATATATATAATAACTATTTATGAAAATATTGTGTCACTATAGATGTTATTATAGAAAATTTTTAGAAAACATTTAGAAACTTGGATGTGAAAACCATAGTGAGATCCCTAGGGATATGTCTAAGGAATATTATAATTATAGTTATTTTTATATGAATATATCCTATAATATTGATAAAGGATAGAGTGAGTGGTTATCGAGGAATAAATCCCTCTCTCGATACTAAAATTATACGTGGTTTTGGAATATATTTACTTAGGCGTAATTACTATTAAAAATGAAAGGTGTTCTTGACTTGAGAGTTACCTAGTAGATGATAATGAGCCTTACTAAACACCAAAATTTACATGCCCGAAGTATATGTTATGAAAAATAATAATCTCTTTTTAAACCATCATGATGGATATAAATAATTACTATTAATGGATTGGGATAATCCAATGGTGCCATATATTGGGAAAAAGGTGTCAGGATTTATATATCCTATAAATGTTTCTTCATGATGAAGTGGTTTCCAACTAATATTATTGTTACTCACAATAAAAATTATGTTTTAGAAAATGGATTGAACTTTATAGATCCATGTTAATGTTGAATAAAATAATAAAAATAAATGATTATCCTCCTCAGATAATTACAATTATAAGAGATGGAATGAGAAATATCATTTATAAGATCAGAAAAATATATCTAGTTATGAATCATGCAAAACTCCTAAATGATAAAATGTGTGAAAAATGTTATGTTGACTTATTAATAAGGAATCATACATAATATTTTATTGGTTATACTAATCCATTGTTTTTTATAAATGGATCAATACTACTGAAAACATTATCTAAATTGTCAAGTGTTCAAAATTTAAAAAAATGGTATTCTATAAATTGGATAATGATGCGGATAAATGGTAAACTGTCATTAAATGTATGATTTAAAATGATAAAATTTAATCCATATAGTGATATTAGTTTAATATCTTAGTTTCCAATAAGTAATTCCATCACATGTTTATATTGGAATGGATAATAAATTTCTAGAGCTAAAGAAGTAGGATGATAATGCTAATGGTATAAAGAATTTTTTTTAAATACTCAGGAGGCACACTTATGGAATTACCATCCAAAATGAAATTATTTTTTATCATTTCTTTAGTGTATAAAAATCAAGACTCCACGTGGAGTTAGAAAAAATGAACATTTATATCTATGAGGAAATCATTTGAGTTACACTCAATGGGAAAATTAAGATTAAATATATCCATCAATATCATGGTTATTATAAGAAATGAAGGATATATTTCAATTGATACACTATGAACCATATTGAGAAGAAGTTTAACTCCACATCATTCTTTATGTGTGTAAGGAAACATCGAGTAAATTGCCTAAAATATATAGGTAAATGTTTTATGCATTAAAAATAATGTAATCAGAATGACTAATTTTGAATTGATGGCAAGAAGTAATATAATAATTATAATAGAGATAAATATCCACATTATAAACCACCCAAACAATAGTTCTTCAAGTGAATGTATTTTGGTTTTTATGTAATTTCATTCCCCAATAAAATAGATAATGAGGATGATAATGACACAACAACATATGATAAAAAATTGTAAAGTAGTGATTATGAAATCACAAAAAATTAAGTGAATCAAGAGAATAATGGGAAAATTATCATTAACTCCTTACATAGTAATTACATGATATATTTTTAAGAAAGAGTCCTTTAGAAACCTTATTTTTAGTCATTTATTGAAATTTTAGTGATTCCGAACATTGATTATCCCTCTCTAAATAGATTTTAAATAGTTAAATAACATTTTTATTCTATCAGCGCATGTATGAATCCATGATTCTAATGGAAATGTATTTTTTATTAGATAATATATTATTTAAGGAATAAATGGTAGATGTATTTATATATTATGATTTAATAATTATAATTTTTAAGTATTTCAACAATGTTATTTTGTCTATAAGAATCATGAAGCATCTTATGGCTGTGTAAATTTTTGAAGCATATATGTCTCCATGTAAGATTAAGTTAATAAATATGGATACCATAATGGGTTAAAAGGGTAAGGTTTATGATATGTCAAAAATCTTATACTCCCCTTTTTATGTTTTAAGTGGTGATTTTTTTATGATGATTAATGATTTTTTGGTGAAAAATATTGATATACAGCCCTTTTGTTTTGTATATGTCTTAGTGGAATTTGATTTCAGGAAGAATGCACAAAGATTTTGGATGTATGATTAATGGTATTGGTAGTATTTATGTATTATATTGTATTTCATGTGTTCTTATATATAATTTACAGAATATTGGGAATTATATTTAAAAAAAATTCATAATGGATAACCCACATGCCTGGAAAAAATATTTGACATCTGACAAGTCCATAGGACTTAAACCCATAACTGAATGATGATGGGGGTATAATTTCTACCACAAGCCTACATGAAAGTGTAATAATTGAGTTAAAAAATTAGGGGTGATATTACTATGTTTTTGTATATATTTTTTTAATTTTTGAAATTAAATGGTGAGATACAAATGTTTAAGCGGATTCCGCATCTATTATCCACAACAAAATGGAAATGGGAAAACATCACCATTGATTTTTTATATGGATTCCCCAAAATAAAGGGAAAAATTATATATTCCATATAGTCGACCTATATAAAATGTATGTAAACTTCTTCATTATCATAGAATATTTCTCTCTAGATCATCTTTAAATGATATAAATTAATGAAGTAGTAAGGTTGAATGGAGTAAGATATTCCATTGTGGATGAACATGATCTGTGGAATACCTGGAATTTATATATAGTCTTTATCCAAATATTAATAAATATATTATATTTTTCACTGTGTATCATCCAAAGATATATGGTAAATCGTTGATAACAATTCAAACCCTATAGTATATAAGAATTTCATGTTCAATGGATTTTCAATGTAGTTGGGATCAACCACTTTCACTAGTTGTTTTTTCATAAAATAATAGTTATTCATTGAATCATTGAAATGGATTATTATGAATCCATATATGGAAATATGTTTATACATCTGATTTATTTAATTGGAGATTTATTAAAAAACTATTTGATACTGAGATAGTTAATGCGATGGCAGAGAGGTCAGTGCTATTTAGAAACACTTATTGATGTAAAAAATATGACAAAAAAGTCATATGGGTATTAATCAACATAATATATGATTTTATATATGTGAGAGAGTGTTTCTATGAATATAACGATCAATGGAGTTATTGAAAAATAATAACTATTTATATTTGTCCCTTTAAAATTCCTTATGGTATGAGGACAATAGCATATCATTTTATAATCCCAAAAATCCTCTTTGAGGTTCATGATGTGTCCCATTTATCTATCACAAATATATACGTAAATTATCTATAAAAAATAATAAACCTAGAGGTGGTATCATTAGAGTTATATTTTTATTATTAGGAACCACTAATGGAGAATCTAGATTATAAAGAGAATGTTCTATGAAACTAGGCCACAAATCTGTTAAAAAAATTTATTAGAAAAACCAAAATATTAAGGAAGCCACATGGGAACCATAGGATGTAATAAAAAATCAGTATCATATTTTACATGTAATAATGTTAGTTAATTTTGAAGTTGAATATCATTCTATGATGGGTAGAATGTAACAAAAAATTATTATTATTTTATTAAAATAAATTTATTCGATAGCTTATGCTACACACAATACCAAGTTTTAACAATAGAAAACATACTATTATAATATTACTATTTAATATGATGGTTATTTGATATAAATTTTAATGTAATGTTTTAATAAGGTAATAAAATTATTAATTTTTTCTGTATAAACAATTATATAAAAATAATTAATTATTAACCAATTAATTAGAAATTAAAATAAAAACACTTTAAAAATAACAGAAATATTTTTTGGAAAAACAATAATTATGATAACAATTATTTATTATCCAAATAAATTAAAAAACCAAATTTATCAAATTAATTTAATATAATATATATATATATATATATAATATTTAAAAAAATATTTATCATTCATCTAATGTATTTTCTAGATTTCATATAAGAATAAATCCAATTTTATGCTTGAAAACAATATTTTTCTAAAAAAATGTATCATCACTTCTTGTAAACATATTATAAAATTAATTTATTAAACATCAATAAAATTTCTTTTAATTTTTTTTAAATCATAATTTCTAATTAATCATGGAGTTAGTTTTTTATAAATTTTCTAACATGTAATATTTCTGTTAATAGTGAAGAATAACAGTATTTATTGTAAACATAATTCTTATTAAATTACTTAAAAAGATATTTTTTATTATTATATATATTTCAGAAGTAATATTAATTCAATTATATATTTAAGAACATAATTTTGGTGATTTATATCAATTTCAATTAGAATTCTATATAATGTTTTTATAACATTTTGAACCATCTCTCATTGTAAAACTATTTGTTGATCATATCTATGATTTTAATATTAAATAAAATAATTCAATTTTTTTATTAGAATATAAATAAATGGGTTAATTATTTTTAATAAGAATAATTTATATTATATAATACTGTAAAATTATTTTTTGGCTAAAATGAAATGTAAAAATTGTAAATATTATTTTAAATGATTGACGTTACGTTTTTCTAGAGGGTGGTGAAACTAAAAATATAAGGGGTAAAAATAACATAAAACATGTATAAAACAAATTTAATGCCTTTATATTGACCTTATAACTTCCATTATTCGTTAATGACCCATTTGGATCCTTTTTCATGAGAAAAAACATTGTAACACTTCATTCAACTCAAAAATTCCATGTCTGTCTTCCCCCCACACTTATAAAAATACCCCAAATATTCTCTCAAATCCATACATATATAACCATTTGGATCCTCCATGAACTGGAAAAATATATTCCTTAATTTCCTCCAAACATGATTGTTGAGTTATTTTTATTAGGAATCGAAATTTTGAAGGTGTTAGGTGTAATCCTAAAGAGGTTCATTATTGAAAATGTATAGTCCTTGAACAAATATTCTCATTTTATGTCTTCCTTAAATCCATAATATATCATTAAAATATTCTTATATAATAACTCCATTATATAAAATATTCTTAGATATTATCATCTTAATGTAATTACTAATATACATCGCATCTTATATAAAATAGGAAAGGAAATTGTTGATCAATTGTACGGTGGACAAATTTATCGCAAAATGATGGTAATCATTTTTTCATAACCTCCACTCAAGAATGGATATAATTATGTATTTAATATTTATATACTATATATATTACATTATTAATCTTATTAAATTATAATATAAAAATTACCTTACTTATATCTAACCATTTGGAAAAACAATAATGTCTCTCGTGTGTATGATGGGAAACCACATCACAAACCGATGTGATGTGTTTTTAATTTATGTTTCAATTTGATGTTAATATAGAAATATTAAATTGGTAATTTATTATATTTACAACATATTTTTTTTTTTGATTTATCCTATCTAATATAAATACTTACATTCCATCTGATGGCGGATACAAGAAAAATGATCATGTGTACGGTATACCATTGCCTCACAAAGTGATGTAATTTTGTTTTTCACTAATAGTTTTCAGGGAAGGTTAAAAGGATAATGATAATAAATATTTTGTTATATATATAAAATAATAAAAAAATTATTATTAAATACTTTTACAAATATTTTCATAAGTCATATTAAAATAGAAACAATCATCATGCATATATATGGCCTACTATCTCCATGAATTGTGTATTTCAATTTATATCACATACATTTAAGGACTACTATAAACCTAGATATAAGAAATATATATGATGTTATTATCATGGATAATATTTTTGATATGGTTGAACCATGATTAATGTATAAGTATTGAAAATACCAAAGTATAACTAACATGAAAAACAAAGTACTTATTACCCAAAATGTTATTCTAATAAAGAAAGGTTAGTAAATTTATAATAAAAGGGCATAAGTAAATAATATGTTGTAAAAAATATATATGTATGATTATGGAATATATTTATAATAAATCTATATTTGTTTTATAGGTTCTTCAATTGTTTTTTTTAGAATTCGAGACATAAGGTATGGAATTTTTGTCTCAAATTGCCTTATTTTGGAAATATGTTATACAATGAACAAATATTATTTTAGGAGGTGTTTATACTACAACATTGATATGTTATATCATAAATATCATTATTTTTATCAAATTTAATTTTATATTAGATGTTATTCATTAATTTGGATTATGATAGAAAATATACCAAAGTGGTAATGTTATTTTGTTTCAATCACCGTGGTTAACAGGATTTTCTATAATTAAGATTCCACTAATGAAATAATATGATAAAACTATAATGAAAATATTTTATTATATTATACTATTATTAATAGAGAATATAACTTTTCTATCTATTTTAATTACTTAATATGGTAAAATAAGTAAAAGTTTTTTATTATGAAATCCATTTTTTATTTTTCTCTTCAGTAGATTTATATTTTTCATTAATATACATATTTTTAAAATACGATTTATAATATTATATAAAATTTTAAAAATGATTTAGTAAATAAATTTTTACAAATCTCAAAAAATTTATCATAGTTGTTTAAGTGGAATATTCATGGTTTTTTCCAAACAATGTCTGTTTGACATTAACAAAAAATATTAAATGAATCTACATTTTTACATTTATGAAAGGAAAAAAATATCACAATGAAATAGCATTATTATATTTTATATTTCATTTATATTTTTCCAATATTTATTAAATTAAATTATATACATATTATTATTTGAATTTTTATTTTTAAAAATTCTGATTTCAATGAAGGATTATATTCTTCAAGAAATACACCATGTTATTTTATTTCAAAATCATTTTCAATAGATGATAAAATCCAATAATGTTAGACATTAATTACAAGAAATATGATTCAATGATACAATATTTTTTTATTTATCTAATTGTATTAATTTTTAGGATTATAATGTTTTTGTGAATATCGTTTCTTTTCAATGGGTAATGAAATTATGATTTAATTTTTAAAGACCATTTCATTTCATTGGACCTGATAAGATAAATATGCTAGAAATCCCATTTCATTTCATGGGTTATGATATGATAAATGATTTATTATCCTATGTCACCATTATGTATGGTTGTAATGATATGATTGTTGTTGCAATATAAATAATGATGATGGTTATGTTATAACCAAAGATTGGTGGGACACATTTCTCCATATAGTTCATTGGATAAATATTTATTTATTATGTGAGAAATATGAATCCAATAAAGAGGGACCCCAATTCATAAGGTGAATTTTTACACTATGAAACTAATTGAAGTAAAACATGACTATTATAGTGGTTGAGGGAGTTAACCCAATTCACTATGACAGTCATGTAAATGAGTATTGACTACTACTGAATTAATTATTTAGTCATATGGGTGTGGAAAAATTTCATTTGATATTTCATTTTGTGTTCTCTCATGGATCATGGTATTTTATTTCATTATGATTCATGTCTTATGAAACATCATTATTTATTCCATGTCTAATGATTTTTCTCCTTGATGTGTTGTGTATTATTTTCATGTTATTTTCTAATGTTCTCATACCCTTATACCCACTTTTTCCTTCCTTACTTACCATGTTTACCCTTACTAACCATCATAGATAATCCTTTCTTATTTTTATTTTACCCATTTTATGATGACATTTATTAGGTGTGACATTTCCAAGAAGGGATATAGATATGATTAATTAATTGGGAGATGATGTAGAACTATTTCAGTCTAGAAAAATATTTTTCAATGTTTTCAATGGAATTATATGTTTATAATCCTTGTAATTTTTTTTAATGTAATGAATATTATTTTAGAAGGATGTAATGTCAATTTACAAAAATCACATCACTCTATATGTCCAGTATATAAATTTTTATTTAATTCAGTGTAAATATTTCATAGTGTTTTTTGATGAACACAGTGTAATCATTTTTCTACCTTAGGATCATGGACCTATTGATTAATGTGGGATGTGGGTATCTGTTAATACCAATGATAACATGTGTGATGTCATCTGTAATTGTGGATAATCCCAATATAAAATTGGACAATGCTTTATTATGTTCATTTTATAATATATTTGGAGTGTTAGAGGATTAACTCAAATCTTAAGAATCTAATGAAAATATTATATTTGTGCCTCTAATTTTAGGGGAATAATTGAATGAATCATTATTATTGGGACATAAATAATGGTTTCCAACACTATATAAATCATTTATTTAATGGCGGAATACACCATGATTCATAAAAATTATCTAAAATTCATGTTTATTACATCATATAAATTTTTTAAGAGTTTTATAAGTTCAGTATTTAATTCCAAAATGTGATGAATGAGAAAATTAAATAATTTATTTCCATTTCTCCATTGATTTTTTTGGGAAATTTCCATCATATTATTCCATGTTACTTTAACTATATTTTTATTTTAATTCTATTTCCAATGATTTTTGTAATATGATACATGTATTTATTTAGCCTTGAAAATATCAAATGTGGTTTTATCATACAAGATAATATGTATTCATCCCTTGAATATATATTTCATGAATTTGAAATAAGATGATGTTACTACCATGTGATCATGAATCCAAGGTTATCTAAATAGATAAATGAAATTAGTGTGTTGGATGATGACCAATAAATATATATCAGTGTTTAGATGTAGAAATTGTGTTTCAATAACAATAATTCGAATGTATTTCTACTCATTTTATAATATCTATTTATTTTCATGGTTGAAGGAGTAATACAAATGTCTTTAAATATGAGGAATTTTATAGTTCATGAAAAAATAATATTAATTTACAAACAATCCACAAACAAAATTATGAGAATAGTTGATCTATAATGATTGAAAATTATGTAAATGGGACCAATTCTCCATTAAATAATATCCCCATACAATTTATTTATGAAGGATATATACATGTGATAACAATAGATCTCTTTCTTATAATTTTATGCTTCTGATTCTTGTACCTCACTGTCTAAATCATGTTGATCTTTCTAGGTTTTGAAAATTTCATCTCTGATTTCATTAGATGTGTTCAAGGAATCCCATATTGTGATTCTAGATAAGACTATAGTGATTTGTTTATACATGTAATACTTCTCAGAAAATGACCTCCTCCTCCTACCATGATTTTTTATAATATTTTATGTGGGATAAGATTTGGGGTTATGAAAAGACCACAAAAAAAATTATGGGGGTATGGTCCTATTACTGAACATGGGTTTGAATAAATAAAAGAAATATGGTTTTGAGGAAAAATTATAAGTGAAGAATCAACAAAAAAAAATAAAAACTGATGAATATGAGTAAGATATTCCATGAGATTAGTTATATCTTTTGTCATATCACTTGATAGGTATTGTGAATTTCCATTTTCACAGTTCATAAAACATATATTGAATGGTTTTGGAGTGAGTCAATAATCCTTGGAGGAACTAGACTATTTATTCCTAAACCAAGTCATTGATAAACTCACATAGCAAAGATTAGAATAAAACTCAAATATTTATTATTTTAAAATAAATAGATTTCCTAATTGGATGAAACAAGATGAGGTGAATAATTCCTCTATATACAACAAAAGCACCATTTAGAATTTAAGTGATTTTCCTTGTAATATTTGCGGCATATATTCCATAAAGAGTTGATATATTTAGGGTAAAATTGGAGGTTCCTTTTTATTGTTAATATAATTACCATGATGATCATGTTGTATTCGTGAAATGTTATTCATTTTTCACCACATTGGTTGAAGATAGAAATTGGTTCAAAACTAGATGGTTCATAAATTCCCTAATGGCCACATTGATGTGATTAAAATATTTCCTAGTAACCTATCATTGATATTTTAGAGACTTTTTGGAATTTTCTACTGCTCCCTTTCACTTTTTATATATATGGAGGCCACATTGTTGATGTGTTTTCTTTATAAGGGGATATTTTAGTTGGATGTCATTACACAATTTTTTACGATAAATTTTAATATTAAAAATATCTTGATAGTGTTCCCTTATATTCTATAAAAATGAATGTTTTAGTATTGTCCTAAGGAAACACCTCATTGGGATTCATATCCAAATATAATATGAGCAACAATGACTTCAAAAATTTCATCATACTACATTTCCATTTATTGTGCATGGGTAAATATCAAAAAATACACATATAATTGGATAATTTGATACCCCATATGACGTATTATATGATCCAAATGATATGATAGAAACTCACCTAGTGATCTAGAAAATAATTCAAAGGTTAAAAGTCTTGCAGTTTCACTAATGATGATGTCAGTTTAGTGGGTGGATAAATTATATAGCATATACATGGATTAGGTAATACAGTTTTAGGTAAGGAAGTTCAATCATAGTAGTAAATATAATCTTATGATAGAAATTTATCCTCATCTATTATTTTATAAATATATAGTTTAATATTACTAGTGTTCTCCACATTAATTCAATGATATATCCCAATCTCCTATTTACAACTAGAGAGTTCTTCCCCAGTTATGAGTTTCTAAATATTATTGAGTAGAGTATTAGTGGAGGATTGACATTCCATTTAACAATGTTTTTGTAAATTACTTTTTAATAGACAAAAGTAATTGTTTAGGAGGTGTAATTTTCTATTATTACTTTTTATATAATATTTGTGCATGTACTCGACTCTCTCTAGTATGTGGGGTGTTTTCAATCGGGGGATTCTCCTTGTATTTTTCATTACGGTTCTAGTTATTCTCTAAAATGTTAGTCATGATAAATCATGTTAAAGAATAAGTTACTCTTTCCCCTTGATTAATGGTTAAATATAAGTCCACATCAATATTTTAAGAACCATCATATATGACTCTTTGATATATTATAGGCGATTGAAGAAATTTATGACTCAACAAACCATTTTATGGGCCCTCCCCCTAGAGTGAAGACATCCTATAAAATGTAACTATATTATTCATGGAATGTTATCAAGAGTGAATATCCTAATGTGTTTACTATGTTTAATATAGATGGTAATTTATTTTTAATAGTTTCTACTAATGGGACTCCCAATATACAAAATACTTTTTTTATTGTAATATGCATTACCAAGGTAGAACGCATCTAAATTCACCAACAAAAGTAGATCAACATCATTGGTTAAATTATTAAATTCTCATTAGATACAATTTATCACATTCCCAAAGATAAAATATTTTTGTAGTCTTTGAAAAAATGATATATATTTGAAGTTCACATATAATTAAAAACATAAATTGAAACATTGTATTATCATTAAGAACACCATTAATCAACATTGTGTATCCCTGTATATCATTGATAAAACATTTCTTATGAACAAAGGGAAATGAAACATAATAACATGGTGTGATTAGATGCTTATAAATGGTGTGCATATTGAGGAAGTTTTCATGAATAATAATAGTAAATAATATAGTAAGGTGAACAAGTGGTACACATTCTATTAGAAAACCAATAGGATAATACTATGTTGGGTTAAAAGAATTATTATACGATACATATAACAATCAAATGAGATAATGACATATCCATTGACATTCAATACAATTGAATAATCAAATGCATAACAATAATTTCTTACATAACGATGGAATGAAGAATTCCAGACATCATAAAATTTACAATGCAGCCTTGGAAAAGGTATATGAAAATTCATTCGAGATGTTATTCCATGAAATCTACAAAAATGGTTAAGGCATCATCCAAAAACCATTGTATAATGTCTCATGTAACATACTGAGATCTCAAGGGGATATTAATAGATCCACATATCAATTATTATGTCAAATGAATTACTCATTTGAATAAATATTAAAACTAAATCAATATTCCTTAACCAAATCAATAACTATCCTTATTAGATGAAGTATTCGTTTGGAATATCAGTCAATTATATAGTCCAAATAATTATAAACCATCCAATAAAATATTTTAAATGATTTCGTAACAATAAATCACAAATACAAGACTCGTCAATTAATTTCGACATAGTTGAAAATACATTAATAAAATAACTCATATATTGTTTTGGGGAAAATACCCATTTTAGGATGAAAATAAATTTTAAAATATGAAATAATCACTTGTAATAAGGAAATAATATTCTTTCAAATGTTAATTGTGATATTCTAAAGGAATCATTAAATCATTGAGGTATCATTTGGACAAGAATTTTTTCCATGTTGTGTAATTTTTTAAAAATTTGTTTCAAACATTTGTAGGAAATGTAAAAAATTACATCATTCAGTTAATTATGAGAAGATTCATTTTTAAAAAATTTGATAAAAAATAAATTTGTGATATAAATAGAATAAAAATTTAATGGAAAAAATTAATGGAATTGATGAAAACATGCGTAGTAATCATTAACATGGAAGATAAATATTCCACTCCTAAGACATAAAAATAATCAATCCCAAATAATTATGAGAGAGTGAAATAAAACCACAATATATGAACCCATGTTTTCATAAGATTTATCGTGTGTTATTATATAACACATTAGTTTTGACAGAATGTGAGGGTATAATGAGATCAAGGAAGATTCAGAGGTGTTCTAGGAATGTTTGGATCCTGAATCCTCACATTTAAAGAAAATGAGATGGGTCACATGATTAGGATAAAACATGCACCAAATCATCGCATTTCGGACATACCATGATGGGGATTAATTGTTTGTAATAGAATGATGAATGATATGATTAATATGAGAAAACTAAGATGCATTGCTGTGAAAAATACTATATACATTTAATAGAGGTAAATTAATGGTTGGGGAATGGTTTTCCAAACTGTATGCATGAACTATGTGAGGCCCCCATTGAGGTATTGTAGGCTTCACAATTTGGCAGACAATGTGGGCAACTAGTTTCACCGGGAAATTTTCTAGGAAATGAAAAAACATCCCTTAAAAATTCTTATAACCAAATACATATTTCATTCATCCTATTTTGGAAATACCCTTTTTAATGGGTGCTTAATTGTGTAGATAATTCATAGTCTTTGCACCCATTTATCAACTCTGACATGGATTCACATAGAAATCATCTAATTGGAACCCCCCCCCCCGACATGTTCTTCAATCATCAAGTGTCATTGATCAATTTTTGTGGAATTGAATGCGTTATTTAGATGCATGTAAATATTCCTTATTTCTAGTTGTTTTATCCATTATTCATTTCCCATTTGATCTGGGCCAAATCATAAGTTGATACTAGATTATTATTCTATTATGGAACTACGGTATGTGGTCTATTACTTTACATCATATTTTGGTTTTTATATTTGATTATGTCATTATGAATCACATTGATATTTCTATAATTCCACAAAAATTCATTGAATTCCTTGATTAAATGAATCAGAAATAGTTAGGTTAACCATTAGTTACCATTTTATGGTCGGAGGTCATTTATCCTCTACCTGGGCCACCAATGGGGTGCGACCTCATTATTTCTAATGTTATAACATCATATTGGGGGAGTGTGAGCTTGAATTCCTATAAGGAGACTTTATAATGTGATTTCAATTGAATTAAGATGTTATAATATATCTGAAGCATGATTTAAATGTATTTACATGGTATAATTTGTTTAATTTTTTGAATGGAAATTTTTATAACAGCTGGATGAACTCATGTAATATTTTTAAATTTGAACTAATGTATGAATGAGATGAAGAGTTGTTATGGTAGTTGATTCTACACATGGTATACCATGGATCCAGATTTCATACGATTCTATGGAAATCTCTCCCATGGATATTGTTTATATTAGTGGATTACATGGACATGTTTACACCTTGAAACCAAATATTTTATGATTCATCTAGCCTTCATACCCTATGGAACCGGCTTTCATGGACTCTCAATATACATAGTCTGTTGATAGGATCCTGGGAATCTAATCAAGTTTCATCTAAGCTTCCATTGAGATGCTCAAGGGGATCAATGAGGATTCCTTTCTCTTCTATACATTGGTTTCATCCCATCCATTTTAACACTTTTTATTACATGCGGAGGCCATTGGGGATGACATGACTATACGGCATGGATGTAGTGGATGTTACACCTTTATTACAGGACATGTTCATTGTGGGTATTTTGGAATATTTAATATATACCTATAGTACAAGTAAAATTTTACAATTGATGGGTAGGAAAAATATTACACTTGCTTATATTTCTTTACGATTTCTATTATTTGGGTGATCTTGACTATTGTTTGCATAGATCTCTATTTGGATAGATAATACCACATATTCCTTTGGAAAAATAATTTCATTACTAATACAAATGTTTTAAATATCTCACACTACATAGAATGGATTTTCTATAGACACCGTTGGAGGTGGCCTAATTGGTGTTATCTCAATCGTTGTCTGGGCCACTGCTGGGTACTCAGAATTACTATATGGATATCGATAATAACAAGGGAAATCACCCACTATGTGATTCTTAGTTTTATTGTTTCATAGGAAATTGGGAGAATAGGACCAACCATCACTTGTGATGCTGTAGGGATATAGATGTTTTTCTTCATGTACTTCTGATACATTTATTGTACTACAGTACATATACTTGTTTTGTTGTTTTGTAGAGATATGACAAGTTACATCAATATTTATATGATATTAAATTGTATATTTTTTATATACTGTTCTTGGATGTTTATCTTCTTATCCAGAGGATTTACTACAATATCTATTAACTGATATGTTTAATACAATAGTGATACACACTAAAAAGATTTAATTGTCTCTCGGTGGACACAACCTAGACCATCGCTACTAGTTGGAATCCCATGTAATTATAGGAGGCATGCATGAAGCCATCTGACTCACAAGTTTTGGGAACCATTTAGTGGCCTCTAGTTCAGGACATAACAAAGAGTTATCATAAATATATTTATAGTTTTATATTTTGAGACCATTGATAAAATATTGGGATATAATTAGGATTCAATAATGAGATGGGTCTAAGAGTAGCGAGCCCATGTAGAAAAAATAGAAAATTTCTTGTAAAAAAATTTTATATTTTCTGGATTTTCTTATAAAAGTTTAATTAATTCCACCATTAGTTTATGGTCATGATTTGTGATTTAAGTATTGATATTACTGAGGGTTCTATTTTATTATTTCCCAATGAGATGAGGGCATTCATATCGTTCATCATTTTAGGTACCTTCTATAATTCATGTTCCATGTATTATGCCATTCCTTGTTGGTTTTATTTTTGAAACATGGCTTGATTATGTGTGCCTTACAAGGCAATATGAGACCTAGTAAATGATCTATGAAAAACATTGTGAATCATTTTTGGTACATATATTTTCTTCAGTTGCCTAAATAGTGTTTTCTAACATAAGCTATATATAAAACAATAAATAGTCTACTATGTGAGGTTGAGTCATGGAGTGGTTGTCAGATTGACTGGAACATGTTATGGTTTGGATTATGTGGACGTAATATTTTGGTTTTTAAGTTGTATGGGACCTTATGTATCATATGTGTTGGATAATGTTTGTAAAAAATTTAAATAGAATTATTAATAAATGTGAACTGAAATTGTGAATTTTGAAAAATTGAACTTGTACCTTACATGGCATTAGGTTGTATAGTTGGAAGTGTCTCTAGTGATGTAAATAGCTTTAAATTTTCTCCGAGTCTTAGTTATAGGTGTTAGAAGAGTGGAATGAATTATCTATAGGAACATATTCACTTTTCAACCATTTAATTTTGTGAAACATTGTTAGCAATTTTTCTAAGGCATGTTTTTGGAATTTAAAAGACATGTCACAATGAGGACCTCCAATCGTGTGCCAGGAGGGTGGAGATGACCATGATCCAGAGGGGGTGTTCCATGGGATACTAATATATCATCTAATATTGATATCTATAGAACCAATAATCTTATTATTGAAATGTGTGGAGGTATTTTTTGTGAGAGTTTGATTCTCATTATGCAGACCATTCGGGGAGCATCATAGATTGAATCTTCTATGGAATATCTATTATTTGTGTTCCATGAGTAGAATTTTTCAATGTTTTTAGGGGATGAAGGTCCATAGGAGACTATGATATGGCTTCAGATAACTTTCTCAAACTTTGAAAGTTGGGAACACATCCCAAGAGAAATGTGATGATCACAACATATATGTTATAGGGAGTAGTTGTATACTGGTGGGATATTTTTAACAAGGCTTATATGATATGAGATATAGTTTGGAGGGGTTTCAATTCATATATTTTTGTCTAATTATTTCCCCATGATTATAATGGAAGAGTGGACTAGTAATTTTATGCATCTGGTGTAGAGAAATAATATTTTTTGGGAATATTCATCACCCATTATAGAGTTTTATCATTTTATGCTGATAGATCGAGCTGCATGGTTATCATGGGAAATAAAATTTGTGTAATATATCAGATATTCTATTCAATCCTTCGTAAAAAAATTATAGTTGAAAACTTTTATTGATATATTGAACTAGACAATGATTATAGAGTGGAACTTGAGAGATGTTTGGGGAATAGAGTAGGGTAATCAGGTCTCATAACCCATTGGTTTAGCTTCCATTAGGAGGAAGTGACATTTTGAGGCTTCTTATAAAGAGAGTACCATCTATAATGTTATTTATTGTAGCTATTTTTTTATTCTTCAGTGTGGAAGTTGATGGAATATGTGGAATCAGTGTGATACAGATCGATTTGAGTGAAAAGCTTACAGCATAATCAGCGATGTTCAACACTTTTTTTTGGACCACCACTATAGAAGGTAGTGGATGTGGATCGGTTCTAACTCTAGTTTTAGGAGTCGGATATATAGAACTTTATCAATCTAGTATCTAGAGCATTATCGATTAGTCAGTACAAGGTGGTCGTCATGGAAGAGGCAGTCAATAACATGTTGTACCTAGACAATAGAGCATGTCTACTATGGGTAGTTTGCTCATTTCATAGGGCCACAGTTCATTCAATATATATTCAGTAGAGCCTACACTAGAAGAGTAGATTGTTGGTCTATATAAGTTGGTTGGTATGATATTTGTATACTTTATTATAGTATATGATCTTTTAGATACAGTTGGATTTAATAGTTTCATCTTTGTACCAATTTTTTTCATACTTAAGAAAATTTTTATATTTTTTTATAGTGTTATGGAATTGGATACTTTTTTGGAGATCAAGATGGTGGGTGTATGCACTTTTGGGATGTACCCTCTTTATATTTGTGGGGGGTCACATTGTATGGTTTATGTTTTCCCATGAGATGATGAGGTTTGACATAATATATAAAATGTAACATCTAGTTTCTTGTCGAGCCTATGTCAAATTTTATCACCAAACGGTGACCTTCACATCAAAAGAGGGTAGTTTATTTATTCATAGGGAATAATAAAATGTCTATAAAGTCTAATCTATATAATAGAATTGTGGGTTTAGCAGTTTAATAGACTAGAATGGTATTCTATATCTAGATGACCATGGATCACATCTGGAATATTTTCCTATAGTGGATCATCATTTTTGGGATGTTCTCTATGATATGTTTTCTAGTCTACATCCTATAAAAAAGGTGAAGTTATCCACTAAGATTCTTCCATGAAATTTAAAAGTTTCTATTCTCCCTTATTGAATGTTTATTATGGAGTTTCAAGATCACAGGTGGAAGCTAGAATACGTGGATGAAAATTGATTTATGTGAACCGAAAATTCCTTATGGGGTTTTCTAGTTTTTTTTAAAATGTAGATCATATCCTTGTTATATTAGTGGGTTATCTCTTTTTAAACATATATATGTTTTAAAAATGGTATACATTACCATTGATAGCCGATCTTTTTGGTCAATTACATGGATCTTTGGTATTTTAAATATTTATTTGAGATACGGGTATCATCATTTGTGTATTCAAACTAGAGAGATACCATGTAATAATTTTTTAGTAGGTAGGGAATATATGGGTATTTGGTTTTTCCATTTGTTCTCATGAATGTGCCTACCATTTTCTTGGTGCTAATGAACAGAGTTTTCCATCCATATCTGGATTTGTTTATAGGGGTGCTCGTGTAAGATATATTGGTTTATTAAAAAAATATGACCATGGAAAAAATAATGAGATAAAATATTAACAATAATATATCATTAGATATATTAAATACTCACAGTGTACCTCTTTGGAATGGATTATATTCGATTCCTAGGACATATTATCTTAGAGACAAGAGTATATATTGACCTAGAGAATGTGAAATTAATTTTTTTCCTAGGATAATCCTAAAAAAATCTTGGATATACAAGTTTTTTTGGGGATATGTGGATATAATATCATTTTAATACCGTAACAATAACACTTAGATGTAACCCTTATATAATTCACTATGAAATTTGTGATGTTTTTGTGGAAACATACCTGATAGATAGACATTTTAGATCTGTATAGGATACTATATTCAATGATGGTCCTGATTTTTACAGATCCAAGAAGGGGATACACTATTTATTATGATGAATCAAGTTGTAGTATTGGTATAGTTCTAATGTAGGAGTATATAGTCAAGGCGTACATGTCTCAATTGTCGATTCCACAAGAGAGGAACTACCAGAATAACAATCTCGAGTTAGCTATAGTTGATGATTCTCTACGCCTTTGAGACATTGTATTTTGGGAGAAAATTTTGTGGTGTACACATATCACATATACCCCAAGTATATATTTTAATACTATAAAATTTATTTGACAATGTGATGGTGGGTGAAGTACTTACATAATTTTGAGTTCAATCATGCCCAGATGTGTGGAAAGGGAAATGTAGTTGTTGATTCACTGAGAAGGAGGACTCGGATATACGTAGTTTAGGAGGCCAGTAGAGAGTGGAAACTTCTGTCTTTTTTATAGATTATCATGGATTTTCAAGGTGTTAAGAGATAGACATTTCATCTATCCTTATCATATAACCCATATTCTTCTAGAAAGAGTAAGGGTGATACCACTTTCTGATTTTGTGTTCATGGTCGAAAGGGATAGTGTGGTTGTTAGGGACCCACCTTATATTTATACATTAATTGTGGTTGAAATTATTCATAGTCATGTGTGTGTATGGGTTTCAATATACATATATGAGGAGTTGACGCTAGAGTTTCAAGCCTCAATTTGGGTGGTACACCCTGGTGTCACCACAATGTACCATGAAATACACCATTAGTACTGGTTCTTGGGTATGGAATGTGAGGTACATTTTTCTCTCATAAGGTTTTCCAAATATGAATAGGTGAATGCAGAGCACCAGTGAATAGAAATAATTTTACCCTATTTACCTATTCCTTATTGAAATGTGAATATTTTTCATTTGATTTCATGGGTAGTTTTCTGAGATCACCTAGAGTTAGTGATGTTTTATGGGTGGTTGTAGATTGGCTCATCAAGGTTTATAATTTCCTATTGATCATGGATACTATAAATGTGGATGATCATGGTAGGTTTTATATCTCTTCTATAGTTATAATTCATGGGGTTTTATACACCATTGTATTGGGTAGGTATGATTGGTTTGTTTATTATTTCTAGAAGAGATTGCTGAGGGTTTTGGGTACAAAGGTTCTTCTGAGAATGGGACACTACCCGTTTACTGATGGCTTGTTAGATCACATGATTCATGTTCTAAATGACATTATAGGAAAATTCATACTAGATTATGGGTGATCCAGGAAGATCTAAATACCCCTAGTTGAGTTTTCCTACAAAATAATAATGAAGAGACTATACAGATAAAACCTTACGACTCTGTATAACAGGACATGTTAATTTCTCCAGTGTTATATAAATATAAGAGACACAAATATACTCAGACATTGAATTATTTAGGGGACCTCAGTGCAGCTTCCGTTAATTAAGAGGTGGATTTTGATCACATAGTCTCAACATAAATTTGATAACAATCACCGTTAATGATACATAGAGTTTGAGGTTTGAGAAATTGTCAAATTATGTATCTCTTCATGGATAAGATACATCATATTTAATATATAGTGTAATCATTCACCATGATTTTTTGGTCTATTAAGTATTATAGGGAGATTCGGGGTGGTAGACTATCAGTTGTAGTTACCTAAGAGGAATTGATCCATGTACGACATCTTCTATGTATCTCAACTATGTCATTATCACACTATACCTTCTCATGCTATGCATCTAGAAAAAGTGGAGGTATTGGTTGTTGCATCCTTTGAGAATAATTATATTAATATCATTGAAATTATAATAAAGGTTCTCTGATTCCGTCTAGTTCCTTTTGTTTGAGTGTTATGCCAGCACGACATCTTAGAGGATGAGACTTGGGGATAGGAGGCATATGTTCATGGTCAATGGTCAGATTTGTTCACTGGTGATTCTTAACCCCCCACCCCAAGAGAACTTCTGTGATGAATTTCATTATTGGGGTATTATTTTAAGATCTAATGTTTTCCATTGAGTATAGATATTTTTGTTTTCACATTGAATCCATGGTTTTAACATTAGGTGAGTTTATAATGATATCAATAGACATTCGATAGTTTTCAGGGCTTGTTTGGATCCAAGAGAAATTTTTTTGGAAAAAAATGATGGACCACATGGTTAAGAAAGACCATTCACCCCATGATACATGATTAGGTGTAACTGTGTCAGACTGGACAATGAGTAGCAACATACTACATAGTTTAATGAAACCATGAATCATTAGGTTTATTCTCAAGAAGAATAGTATATAAAGTAAACAAAGGAAAATATTTGTGTTTTTCGTGTTTCCCCAAATCACACCCATAAATCGCGTGAGTCCCCCTTGTTGTAGTGAAGGTTTCATGGTTATTCCATGGTTTTTCCAACCATGCGGGAAAATTGTGAAACACGTTGTTTGTAGTGAAATAAACTAAATTCCCATAAAAATAATTTTGACCTAATTCCATTTCCTTCTTCCTCAGGTGTATAGACCCCTTACCTTAGTTTGAATATTATAAAGATAATTTATATTAATTTCTATCATTTCTTGAAACAGACCCAGATTCAATTGTGGATCATTTTGTTGGATTCAAACTAGTAATTTATTAGATAATCTTTTTTTAATTAATTTTATTGGTATCAATGAAGTTATTTAGGTACTCTATATTAATACTAATTTTTAGGATTTTCCTCCATTCCATATTTTTATTCAGTTTGGGACCAACTTAGAGGTCGATACTAGATGAGTGTTATACATTTGACCAACTTTAGGTGGACTATACCATTCCATCATTATTTTTTGTCTTATATATCTAGTTTTCATTATGTTACATGTCAAACATTATATGGCTAACAATAAAATTTATTGAATTCTTGGATAAAATTAAATGGAACATTTTAGGATTCCCCATAAGTAAATTTTTATTGATGGAGGACATTGAAACCAATCATTGGAAAACCATGGGAGATGGCATTATATTTTTAATATGTTATACCACCCCATTGGTTGAGTGAATGTTTTCCTTACTAGAGTGATCCTTTATAATTTCAAAATGAATTTAATATATATGTTAGGAGAGTTTCACCTCATCATTTACTTATGTTTACATTATCGGAATTATATAATTATTTCAACATAAATTCATATATTACTTATATTAACTCAGGGAATTCTTATAATTGAGTAATATAAATGAATTAAATGATGAATTTTTATGGTAGTGGATTTCTTATTTGGAATAACTTGGATCCTTATTCTATGTGATTAATGGTAAATTTCTTCAATTGACCTTATTTATAGAAGTGGATTCCATTGACCTATTTATTTTCATGGATCCTAACTCTATAATATGACTCATGTCTTTCTACTACTTGGATCTGGCCTTCTTAGACTCATATTTTCTTGTTCTGTTAACAACCTCCTAGGATTCCAGCAATATGGATACCATATTTTCATCGAGATTCTCTGAGTAGTCGAAATGGATTCCTTAGTATTCTATACCTTCGATGCGAACCTTCAGGATTTCTCAAAATTTATTACATGGTGAGGCCATTATAGATTACTAGATTATATGGTGAGGATATGGTAGTTGTTAAACATTGATTGCACGGATTGAATTATGATTATATTTTGAAATGTTTTATAGTTATCCCTGGTACGAGTATTAGATATTATTTGTTATATTGGACATAAATTTCTCTTGTTTATATTTATTAACAAAATCAATTTTGTTGGGAGAATGACTATTGTTTGCAGGGATCCATGTTTGGCCAGATAGAACTATATATATCTTGGGAACATTACTTTTAGTATTGTTATATCCTTAATATATATCTCACACTTATTATCATATTATACATGGACTATATTTTTTATATACACCACTAGTGGTGGTCAAAGGATAGCTATATCACATCATGATTGGGCCACTGTTGGGTACCCAGAATGATTATAAGGATGTAGGTAAGTACTATGGAATGAACTGATTGTTGATTTTTTATTTTCTTATTTCACAAAATTTGTCGAGCATAAGGGAAAGCATTGCCCTTGATGTTATTTAGAGATAGTTATTTTGGACTTCTATTACATTGGATACATTAATTTTACTTGATTTTGTATTCATTTTTTTATACATTGTAGAGACATGACAAGACACAAAATATTGTATATGAGATTACTTTTAGCATTTTTATATATTACGTTCATTGATTTTTATCATCTATCTTGTTGATTTATTTATTCCACTATTGACTAACATACTTACTACTACTATGGTATACTCTAACATTGCTGCATATTCTCTCAAAAAACATACAAGAGGCCTTAAATTTTAGTCAATATCCTCTAAAAATTGGGGAGGTGTTCCTCAGGCCATGTGTCCCAACAGATCAGGGTGCTATTTACAAGAATCCAGGATGGGATGTTTTCAATGTGCTATCATAGCATTTTTATTTTCAAGTATTATATATTGAGATAGTTGATATGATATAATATGGAATATGTTTTTGTAAATGAGATGTGTAATGAACTAACTGGGGGTAACCGCAAAACTAACACCTCTCCCATTCTATTACATAACAGATGGGCGTTCTTGACCCCCACTAGCTAGCGACAAGCACCTGTGAATCGAACTACACACAAGGGGGAACGATATGTCCCAACACGATTGAACACATGGAATATATATATATATATATACATAATGAAAAGGTAAATGGAAGAATAAAAATAATATATATTCAAAAACAGTAAAAGGATAGAAAAAATGAACAACTGAATATTTATTCAATTATCCAAAATGAAGTCCCACTACAAATACCAATACCAAACTACAACTCTATGTGATAGAATCGATGAACTCCCACCATATCACTACTAGCTACAAAAAACTAGCTGCCATGAACCTTACCAACTCACTACAGTGTAATGACATTCCTTGAATTGGAAGACACATAGAGGTCTATGCACCACTATTGAGGTGTGCAGAGTGTGATATAACATGCATAGTTAGATCCCTCCAAGGTGTTCTGTAATAAGCCTCTGTCTAAATATTCCTAAATTATCAATTTATATAAAACATGGAATGATTAACCGTAAATAATTTTTAATGAAAACATGGAAAATATTTCCATTTTACATCTTATTAAAACAAAAAAAAGGTATAACAATTTCAAATAATATTTCCCATATCATCGGTCACAGGTTCAAGCATGTATATCATGGATAAACAAAAAATCAATATAAAATAAAATAATATTAATAAAAAGTAAGGATCTCTATATGGATACCTATAATACTACTTTTATAATAATGAATAAAGTGAATAGTCTAGTTTATAGAGCATAAGCCTTGGAAGTAGATAAATACCCCTCGAGTAAACCCCCCAACAATGTCAAACTAAATCTCCCAGAACAACAGTCCATGGAAATATAAAAAATCTCCATGAGAAAACCTCATGATTTTTAAAAACCATAGGTGATGACCATAAGGTAAACCTTCTACTTATTTACATAAGGTTAACCATGTGATGTTTTTCATAAATAAATTTAATTAATTGAAATCAAATTCAAAACCATCTCACAATCCCATTTCAATGATTTAAAAAATACAGTTTGCTTTCTATTTCACAACAAATAGGGAAAAACTATTTTTGATGAAAAAATATTTTCCACACACACAAATAAATCATAAAAATTCCTTATATAAACCAAATTAGAAATTCAGAATGTTATGGTTTATCAAAATAGGATAGATATGGGACCACCTAACTCAAATATCAGGTCGTAGAAGCCCACAACACGATTTAGAAAAAATGAAAACCCAATGATGAAAATGAGTGCCCAAAAATCCAATCCACATGAAATGATTGATCCGAATCAGAAAACATGGGGGTAGAATGAACGGAAAAAACCTATATACCTAATGAACGATCACCCGCTTCATAAATAATGAAAAGTGAATTGGAATAATGATCTAGAACAACCAACAAATCTAGATAAAACCATGATGATACACTATATAATCCCAATGGATATGAACGTTCCACCCAATGGTGATATCACGATCTAAGGAAAAGAAGATGAAAGATAACTTACCAAGATATATTCCACATTACTACAATTAAGATCCAACGTCAAAAATATCAATCTAGATGGAGTAGGGTATCCCAAAATCACTTGGGAAGAACTCTAGATCAATATCCAAGACCCCTGAGAAAAGAACCAATGCAAAAACAACCACTCACCTATTTTAAAAACTGTAAGTGGTCCATTTAATGATGTATAATATAGTTACACACCATGAAATATTGGTGTTCATGTACGCTAAAACAAACTTTAGAGGCTCGAAGCTTGACGTACATGGACATTACATTAATTTTGCAGAATACTTAATACATAACAAAAATAGACACACAAGGACCGTAATAGTTTATTGTCTTTGGAAACTCGGAAAAAGAATCTTCTAATCGTGGTGAAAGATCTTCAACATCTCCCATAAAGATCTTCCCCTTTTTTATTACTTAAAACCTTTCTTTACATCCTGGGGAAAAGAAAACCTATAAAGGGTGATCTAAAATGCTCAGTAAGGGTAAGCATGGATAAAATAAAATGAATCATATACATTTGAACTTAAAAACATGAATAAAATGATTAAACATCAAAATCATGAGCATTGACATAAAACATGGTAGTACATAAGGAATAGATCATAAAGAAACATTAATCATGATAAAATAGAATGGGAATAAAACATTTAATTGTTGCAAAACATTAAGCACATGATATGATTTCTATAGTATTCAAGACATTGCTGCCAAGACCATCTTAGTGGACAAAGTCCCTTACTGAACTGGGTTTACTAGCTGTTCTAGCCCTGTATTACTGAACTGGATTTACTTACCGCTCTAGCCATATCTATCTCATGTGATATAAATCTTTACCCAATGCATTGGATACTTTGTTGGAGATCAAGATGGTGGGTGTATGACCTTTTGGGATGTACCCTCTTGATATTTGTGGGGGTTCACATTGTATGGTTTATGTTTTCCCATGAGATGACGAGGTTTGACATTATATATAGAATGTAACATCTAGTTTCTTATCTAGCCTATGTCATATTTTATCACCTAACGATGACCTTCACATCAAAAGATTATAGTTTTTTTATTCCTAGGGGATAATGAAATGTCTATGAAGGCTAATATAGATAAGAGAATTGTGGGTTTAGCAGTTTAATAGACTAGAATGGTATTCTATATCTAGATGAACATGGATCACATCAAGAATATTTCCCTATAGTGGATCATCATTTTTGGGATTTTCTCTAGGATACTTTTTCTAGTCTATATCCTATGAAAAAGGTGAAGTTATCCACTAAGATTCTTCCATGAAATTTAAAATTATCTATTCTCCCTTATAGAATGATTATTATGGAGTTTCATGATCACAAGTGGAAGCTAGAATATGTGGATGAAAATTGATTTACGTGAACCGAAAATTCCCTATGGGGTTTTCTAGTTTTTTTAAAATGTAGACCATATCCTTATTATATTAGTGGGTTATCTCTTTTTAAACATATATATGTTTAAAAATGGTATACGTTACCATTGATAGCCAATATTTTTGGTCAATTAAAAGGATCTCAGGTATTTCAAATATTGATTTCAGATATGGGTATCATCATTTGTGTATTCAAACTAGAGAGATACCATTTAATAATTTTTTAGTAGGTAGGGAATATATGGTTATTTGGTTTTTCCATTTGTTCTCATGAATGTTCATTCCATTTTTTAGGTGCCAATGAACCATGTTTTCTATCCATATCTGGATTTGTTTATAGGGGTGCTCATGTAAGATATACTGGTTTATTAAAAAAATATGACCATGGAAAAAATCATGAGATAAAATATTAACAATAATATATCATTAGTTATATTAAATTCTCACAATGTCCCTCTTTGGGATGAATTATATTCGATTCCTAGGACATATTATCTTAGAGACAAGAGTATCTATTGACCTGAAGAATGTGATATTTATTTTTTTCCTAGGATAATTCTAAGAACATCATTGACATAGATGTTTTTTTGGGATATGTGGATATAATATCATTTTAATATAGAAAAAATAACACTTAGATGTAACCCTTATACAATTCCCTTGAAATTTGTGATGTTCTTGTGGAAACATACCTAATAGATAGCCATTTTAGATCTGTATGGGATACTATCTTCAATGATGGTCCTGATTTTTCTAGATCCAGGAAGGGGATACACTATTTATTATGATGCATCAAGTCTTAGTATTGGTATAGTTATAATGTAGGAGGATATAGTCAAGGCGTACAGGTCTCGATTGTCGATTCTAGAAGAGAGGAACTAGCAGAATAACAATCTCGAGTTAGCTATAGTTGATGATTCTCTACACATTTGAGACATTGTCTTTTGGGAGAAAATTTTGTGGTGTACGCATATCACATATACCCCAAGTATATATTTTAATACTATAAAATTTATTTGAGGATGTGATAGTGGGTGAAGTACTTACATAATTGTGAGTTCAATCATGCCTAGATGTTTGGAAAGGAAAATGTAGTTGTTGATTCACTAAGAAGGAGGAGTCAGATATACGTAGTTTAGAAGGCCAGTAGAGAGTGGAAACTTCTTTCTTTTTTTATAGATTCTCATGGATTTTCAAGGTGTTAAGAGATAGACATTTCATCTATCCTTATCATATAACCCATATTCTTCTAGAAAGAGTAAGGGTGAGACCACTTACTGATTTTGTCTTCATGGTCGAAAGGGATAGTGTGGTTATTAGGGACCCACCTACTAGTTATACATTAATTGTGGTTGAAATTATTCATATTAATGTATGTGTATTAGTTTCAGTATACATATATCAGGAGTTGATGCTAGAGTTTCAAGCCTCAATTTGGGTGGTACACCCTGGTGTCTCCCCAATGTACCATGACATACACCATTAGTACTTGTTCTTGGGTTTGGAATGTGTGGAACATTGTTCTCTAATAAAGTGTTCCAAATATGAATAGGTGAATGCAGGGCACCAGTGAATAGAAATAATTTTACCCTATTTACCTATTCCTTATAGAAATGTGATGATTTTTCATTTGATTTCATGAGTAGTTTTCTGAGGTCACCTCGAGGTAGTGATGTTTTATGGGTGGTTGTAGATTAGATCATCAAGGTTTCTAATTTCCTACTGATCATGGATACCATAAATGTGGATGATCATTGTAGGTTTTATATCTCTGATATAGTTAGAATTCATGGGGTTCTATATACCATTATATTGGATAGGGATGATTGGTTTGTTTATTATTTCTAGAAGAGATTGCCGAGGGTTTTGGGTACAAAGGTTCTTCTGATAATGGGACACCACACGTTGACTGATGGCTTGTTAGATCACATGATTCATGTTCTAAACAACATTATGTGAAAATTCATACTAGATTATGGGTGATCCATGAAGATGTAAATACCCCTTGTTGAGTTTTCCTACAAAAATAATAATTAAGAGACTATATAGATAAAACCTTACAACTCTGTATAATAGGACATGCTAATTTCCCCAATGTTATATAAATATAAGAGACACAAATATACTCGGACATTGAATTATTTAGGAGACCTCAATGTATGTTCTGTTAATTAAGAGGTGGATTTCGATCATATAGACTCAACATAAATTTCAAATCAATACCTGTTAATGATACATAGAGTTTGAGGTTTGAGATATTGTCAAATCATGTATGTCATCGAGGCTAAGATACATAATAATTAATATATAGCGTAATATTTCACCATTATTTTTTGGTCCATTAATGATTGTAGAGAGTTTTGGGATGGTAGACTATCAGTTGTAGTTACCTAAGGGGAATTGATCCATTTAAGACATCTTCTATGCATGTCAACTCTATCATTATCACACTTTCCCTTCTCACACTCTGCATCTAAAAGAAGTGAAGGTATTTTTAGTTGCATCATTTGAGAGTAATCCTATTAATATCATTGAAATGATAATAAAGGTTCTGTGATGTCTTCTAGTTCCTGTTGTATGAGTGTTATGGCAGCACGACAACTTATTGGATGATATTTGGGGGTAGGAGGCATATGTTCATGGTCAACGGTCATATTTTTTCACTGGTGATTCTTAACCCCCCAACCCAAGAGAACTTCTGTGATGAATTTCATTATTGGGGGTATTATTTTAATATCTCATGTTTTCCTTTGAGTATAGATCTTTTTGTTTTCACATTAACTCCATGGTTTTAACATTAGGTGTGTTTCTAATGATATCAATAGAAATTCAATGGTTTTCAAGACTTGATTGGATCCAAGAGAAAAAAAAATTGGAAAAAATTGATGGACCGCATGGTTAAGAGAGACCATTCACCCCATGATACATGATTAGGTGTAACTGTGTTAGACTGGACAATGAGCAGCAACATACTACATAGTTTAATAAAACCATGAAACATGAGGTTCATTCTCATGCAGAATAGTATATAATGTTAACAGTGGAAAATATTTGTGTTTTTTGTGTTTCTCCACATCACATGCATAAACCGTGTGAGTCCCCCTTGATGTAGTGAAGGTTTCATGGTTAGCCCATGGTTTTTCCAACCATGCGGTCAAATTTTGAAACATGTTCTTTTGTAGTGAAATAAACTAAATTCCCATAAAAATAATTTTGACCTAATTCCATTTCCTTCTTCCTCCGGTGTATAGACCCCTTACCTTAGTTTGAATATTATGAAGATATTTTATATTAATTTCTAACATTTCTCAAAACAGACCCAGATTCAATTGTGTATCATTTTGTTGGATTCACACTAGTAATTTATTATATGCAATTTTTTAAATTAATTATCTTTGTATCAGTGAAGTTTTTTAGGTACTCTATATTAATACTATTTTTTAGGATTTTCCTCCATTCCATATTTTTATTCAGTTTGGGAACAACTTAAGGGTCAATACTAGATGAGTGTTATACAACTGACCTACTTTAGGTGGACTATACCATTCCATCATTATTTTTTGTTTTATATATCTAGTTTTCATTGTGTTACATGTCAAACATTATATGGTTAACAATAAAATTTATTGAATTCTTCGATAAAATTAAATGCAACATGTTAGGATTCCCCATAAGAAAATTTTTATGGATGGAGGACATTGAAAACAATCATGCACCCACCATGGGAGATGACCTTATATTTTTAAGATGTTATACCACCCCATTGGTTGAGTGAATGTTTTCCTTACTAGAGTGATCCTTTATAATTGTAAATGAATTTAATATATATGTTAGGATAGTGTTGCCTCATCATTTACTTATGTTTATATTATGAAAGTTATATAATTATTTCAATGGAAATTCATATATTAGTTAGATTAACTCATCAAATTCTTATAATTGAGTATTATAAATGAATTAAAGGATGAATTTTTATGGTAGTGGATTCCTTATTTGGAATACCTTAGATCCTTATTCCATGTGATTAATGAGAAATTTCTTCAATTGACCTTATTTATAGTAGTGGATTCCATTGACCTATTTTTTCATGGATCCTAACTCTATAATAGGACTCATGACATTCTACAACTTGGATCTGGCCTTCCTAGACTCATATATTCTTGTTCTGTTAACAACCTCCTAGGATTCCAACAATATGGATACCATATTTTCATTGAGATTCTCTAAGTACTCAAAATGGATTCCTCAGTATTCTATACCTTGGATGTTAACCTTCAAGATTTCTCAAAATTTATTACACGATGAGGCCATTTTAGATTACTATATTATATGGTGCGGATATCGTAGTTGTTAAACATTGATTACATGGATTGACTAATGATTATATTTTGAAATTTTTTATAGTTATCCCTGGTATGAGTATTAGATATTATTTTATATATTGGACATAAATTTATCTTGTTTTTATTTATTAACAAAATCTATTTTTTTGGGAGCATGACTATTTTTTGCAGGGATCCTTGTTTGGCCAGATAGAACTATATATTTATTGGAAACATTATTTTATTATTTCTATATCCTTAATATATATTTCACACTTATTATCTTATTATACATAGACTAGATTTTTTATATACACCACTAGTGGTAGTCAACAGATAGTTATATCACACCATGATTGGGCCACTATTGGGTACTCAGAATGATTATAAGGATGTAGGTAAGTACTATGGAATGAACTGATTGTTTGATTTTTTATTTTCTTATTTCACAAAAGTTGTGAAGCATAAGGGCATGATTTTTCCCTTGATGTAATTTAGAGATAGTTATTTTGGACTCCTATTACATTAGATAAATTAATTTTACTTGATTTTGTATTCAGTTTTTATACATTATAGAGACATGACATGACACAAAATATTGTATATGAGATTACTTTTAGCATTTTTATATATTACGTTCATTGATTTTTATCATCTATCTTGTTGATTTATTTATTCCACTATTGACTTACGTACTTACTACTACTATGGTACACACTAAAATTACTTCATATTCTCTCCAAAAACATACATGAGGCATTAAATTTTAGTCAATATCCTCTGAAATTTGGGGAGGTCTTCCTCATGCCATGTGTCCTAGTAGATCGGGGTGCTATTTATAGGAATCCAGGATGGGATTTTTTCAATGTGGTATCAGAGAATTTTTTTTATCAAGCATTATATATTGAGATAGATGATATGATTTAATATGGAATATGTATTTGGAAATGAGATGTGTAATGAACTAACCAGGGGTACCCGCAAAACTAAAACCTCTCCCATTCTATTCTTTAAGAGATGGGTGTTCCTGACCCCCACTGGCTAGCAACAAGCACCTGTGAATCGAACTACACCCCAGGGGGAACGATTTGTCCCAACCCGATTGAACACATGGAATATATATATATACACATAATGAAAAGGTCAATGGAAGAATAAAATAATATATATTCGAAAGCAGTAAAAGGATTGAAAAAATGAACAACTGAATATTTAGTCAATGATCTAAAATGAAGTCCCACTACAAATACCAATACCAAAATACTACTCTATGTGATAGAATGGATGAACTCCCACCATCTCACTACCAGCTACAAAAAACAAGCTGATATACCCCTCACCAACTCACTATAGTGTCATGACATTTCTTGAATTGGAAGACACATAAAGGTCTACACACCACTGTTGAGGTGTGCAGAGTGTGAGATAAAATGCACAGTTAGATCCCACCAAGGTGTTCTGTAATAAGTCTCTTTCTAAAAATTCCTATATTATCAATTTATATAAAACATGGCATGATTAATTGTAACGAATTTTTAATGAAAACATGGAAAAATTTCCATATTACGTCTTCTTAAAACAAAAAAAAAAGGTATATCAATTTCAAAGAATATTTTTCATATCATCGATCACAGGTTCAAGCATGTATATCCTGGATAAACAAAAAATCAATATAAAATATAATAATATTAATACAAATTAAGGATCTCTATATGGATGACTATAATACTAATTTTATAATAATGAATAAATTGAATAGTCTAGTTCATAGAGAATAGGCCGTATAAGTAGATAAATACCCCTTGAGTAAACCCCCCAACAATGTCAATATCAATCCCCCAGAACAACAGTCCATGGAAATATAAGAAATATTCATGAGAAAACCTCATGATTTTTAAAAACCATGGATGATGTCCATAAGGTAAACCTTCAACTTATGTACATAAGTTTACCCATGTGATATTTTTCATAAATAAATTTAATTAATTGAAATCCAATTCAAAACCATCTCACAATCAGATTTTAATGATTTAAAAAATCTAGTTTTCTTTCTGTTTCACAACAAATAGGGAAAAACTGTTTTTGATGAAAAAATATTTTACACACACACAAATAAATCATAAAAATTCCTCTTATAAAAAAAATTAGAAATTAGGAATGTTATGGTTTATCAAAATAGGATAGATATGGGACCACCTAACTCAAATATCAGGCTGTAGAAGCCCAAAACAAGATTCGGCAAAAATGAAAACCCAATGATGAAAATGAGTGCCCAAAAATCCAATCCACATGAAATGATTGATCCGAATCACAACACATGGGGGTCGAATGAACGGAAGAAACCTATATACCTAATGAACGGTCACCCGCTACACATTGAATGAAAAATGAATTGGAATAATAATCTAGAACACCCAACAAATCTAGATAAAACCATGATGATACACTATATAATCCCAATGGATATGAATGTGCCACCCAATGGTGATATCACGATATAAGGAAAATAAGATGAATGATAACTTAACAAGATATATTCCACATTAATACAATAAAGATCCAACATCAAAAATATCAATCTAGATGTAGTAGAGTATCCCAAAATCACTTGGGAAGAACTCGAGGTCAACATCCAAGATCCCTGAGAAAAGAACTAATGCAAAAACAACCACTCACCTATTTTAAAAACTATAAGTGGTCCATTTAATGATGTAGAATATAGTTACACACCATGAAATATTGGTGTTCAAGAATGCTAAAATAAATTGTAGAGGCCCGATGCTTGACGTACATGGACATTACATTACTTTTGCGGAATACTTAATACATAACAAAAACATACACATAAGGACCGTAATAGTTTAGTGTCTTTGGAAACTCGGAAAAATAATCTTCTAATCATGGTGAAAGATTTTCAATATCTCCCATAAATATCTTCACCTTTTGTTTTCTTACCTAAAACCTTTATTTATATCCATGGGAAAAGAAAACAGATAAAGGGTGAGATCAAAAGCTCAGTAAGGGTAAGCATGGATAAAATAAAACAAATCATATACATTTGAACTTAAAAACATGAACATAATGTTTAAACATCAAAATCTTGAGCAATGACTTAAAACATGGTAGTACATAAGGCATAGATCATAAAGAAACAATAATCATGGTAAAATAGCATGAGAATAAAACATGTAATTGTGGAAAAACATTAAGCACATGATATGATTTCCACAATATCCAAGTCATTTCTCCAAAGACCATCTTAGTGGACAATGTCCCTTACTGAACTGGGTTTACTTGCCGTTCCAGCCCGGTATTACTGAGCCAGATTTATTTGTTGTTCCTTCCATGTCTATCTCGTGAGATATAAATCTTTACCCAATGCATTGGAGGGAGATATAGGTCCCACCCATCTCATAATAAAATCATTCTTACTTGTGCCACAACATAAACATAAATCATAAACGAAAGAAGAAAATGGGTTTCATAAACATAATTCCATTATATCATAATCCATATAAAACAAATGGATATCATTTCATCATAAGAAAAGTGAAACCATGTAAATCATAGACACATTATACTTGAAACATACATATATTAAATAATGTCATCATAGATGGAAAAATTGGTTTTATAAAACTCTTGAAATGAATTCTTGAGGAAAATATCCTTTGTTCTTCAAAATAATTTTCTTTTCAAAAAATGTCATGAAATTTTAAATGAAAAGGATTTTTATGAAAATATCCAAGAATTCTTTTGGAGGAAGCTTCATGAAAATAAGGCTTTATAATACCGTAAAAATCCTTTCATGCCGTATAAATTAAAAAAGCATTCTTCTCGTACTTTTTCCGAAAATGTTAAAAAGTGCCTTTTAAAAAAATATTCTTTACATACCATGAAGTAAAAGTCAAAATGGGAAAAAAGGACTTTAAACATACATGAAAACATTTTTACAAAACTTGGACATGGATGATAAATATAACCCCAGTAAATACTTACGTATAAGCAATCTTGGATAGAAAACAATTGAGATTGCAACATTATCTCTTACAAAGATCTTTTTGTAAATAAAATAGATCACTTATGTGTATTCACTATAAGGTCACAAAAATAATATATAAATACATGATAATATATAAATATTCATTTCTCACATAATCAAAGAACAACATAAACAAGAAATAGAATATCAACCCAAAGAACGGGAATTGGGTTAAGATGTTCTCTTACCATGTGTCAGACTTGACTCGATCGTTCCTTAATCTCCTGAATAATAAACCAAATTTAATTTCTAATTTCTTAAGAACCTTTTTCAAATTTATTATTTCTTTTATATCACTTATTACCATGTTATAAACCTTATGTAACCATTTATGTTAATAATGTTTGTTTTGTCGATATTTGGTACTTGAGTCAAGAAAATGGGCTTCTTATAATTACATGTTGTTCATGTGGTAAAAGGTTAATTATATCCAGAATTATATTCATGATTTATATATCATATATATCATATATATCCAGCATATACATGTACTTATAATTGTAAATAACATATGGAGGTAAGAAATGAAATGCACTGTTCATTGAGATGGTAAGCCGTACGTACACTTAAACGCTACTTTAATTTCTATTTCTTATTTTAATGGAATTAAAACATAATTATACCGAGGTATATTATAATTCCAGTATAATATCATATATAATATCATTAACTACATACTTTATACATCCCAGATAAGGCATTAACGAATCACGTCACTTGGAGGGTGCGGTAGTCCCCACTTCCTCAAATTAGATTATCATATTTACCCACTATGAAAACCATAAAGGATTGATATAATTGAGAATTAAAGAATCATATGAAAATAATAAAAACAATATATATCATATATAAATACAGTTCCATCATAATGGCCACCATGAGAGGTGGTAGGATAAAATCGAACAATCATCGTTTCATGAGGCGTTAGTTTTCCATCCACAGAAACATTATGTTATTCATCCATTAGATGGAGGTGTGTGTATGTGTAGTTAGAATACTTCTCATAACAACATCATAGTATATTTAGGATACTGTTTTTGTTACAAAATAAAGGATTAAAAAGATTTTAGGGGTTGGAGAAGTAGAATAAAAGAAAACAACTTAAGAGAAACTGTTACCTTTAATTTGGGTAACGTCCTTTGGATTGAACCAAAAGGACTTCATGGAGTGCCTTATTCGTAATTTAAGGCTTCAAGGTGGAGGATAGGTATGTATAGAGCTTAATGGGGTAGATTTTGGATGAGAAAAATGGCTTGAGAGGTGTGTGGAATTGCATATAAGTGGTCTTTTTTTATAATGGATAGGAGGGGCCCTTTAGGAAAGTGTGAAATCATTATTTTGTTATAAATATATATTCGGTTTCAAGAGGTCCAAAACACATTAATGTAGAAGATAAGATGACTCATATTCGAAATAAAATCATCCAATAATAAATGGACAGGTTTTGCATAATATTTTAATCATGATAATCTTATTTATCTAAATCATTTATTAATGAGGTTAATAGTACATCATTATTGTGTCATAAATTATTTAATTTATTTGATGTATAAAAATTATAAAACAAATAAAAAAATGTAGGAAATATTTTTAGCTTTCCAATTAATATTTATAGTCGAAATGATAATTTATATAGCCCCTTATAAAAATTTATTCCTAAAAGATTTTTGTTAATGCCAATTTTGTCTTTACATTAAATTAATTAATCTAATGTGTCATTGTCTTTCATAAGTGGCTCCATGGGGTCCAAAAATCTACCCAAGGATTCCCATGGTCGGCCATTACTCATCCAATAATGTTAGGAAAAGTTTCAAGGTAATTTTTAATTATTATAATATTCTTTTAACCTTGAATTACCCTATTTACATTTAACCGCAATAAATAAAAATTATCGCAGTTACTCTTTATAATATCAAAAAAAAAGTAACCTATTAAAATAATTTGGACCCACTGATTCAAAATATGGAATCTATTTTTCAAAATTCAAAACACCTAAGTTTCATTAATTAATTTAAAATTAATCTTATTGTTAAGCAAACAGGTTTTAAAAGTTAAAACATTGCCAAAGATTGAAATGTTTTTACCTATGAATTCAATGTAAAATTAATGCTAATGACATAAATTATATTAAATGGTAAAAATATATTCTATTTATACTTTAAAACCATTCAATATTATAATTTAAGCATATAAATTTTTGCGATGAAAAAGTTGATTTTAATTAAAATATAGCGTGTTTTTACTATTCATCAAAATATGAAAGTTTCTAGAATTATATGAAAATTCTATCTAAAGAAAATTTTTATATCATGATTTCAAAGAAGAATTTTATTATGTCAAATTGAACTTATTAACATGTCAACAGCTATATTTAAAATGGGTGCGCCATCAAAAGGCGGTAAAACTGCATTTTTTGAAAAATACTTCTTTTATCCAAAAAACTACTTTTTTTTCATACCTCATTCTAGAAAATGTGAAGATGAATTATAATGTTATAAAAATTAAAATTTCAGTTAATACTATTCATAATGTCTTGTTTATAATATTATAATTATATATCATTGTTTATTGAAACCCGGTATTGCGTACTACACACGCTATCGAGGTAGGTCGTGATTGCGTGTAATGCAAGCAAAGTCAAGGTTGTGTGTTGTGAAAGACTGCTTTGTTGTTTCATTGTAACATAATCCAACCATTTTTCATTTATACATTGAATATATATATATATATACACTCAATGTTTCATGGAATTACTATTATCAAACTAACATGAAATTTTTTGTAACACAATCTAAGAATAGTGTTGCATATACTGCAAGCTAATACAGTTTTGCGTATATAACAAGATAATATTGGTGTAGAAAAAAACACATGACATCAAATAAATTAAAAAGAATACTTATCATAAAATCTCAGGGTGTTACATTCTATCCCCTTAAAAGTAATTTCACCCTCGAAATTCATCGGGGTTATAAATGGTTTACTACTTGAAAGTTTCTTTCATAAAAACCCACATCGTAAAAAGGAATACCAAAACTGAAAATTAAAAATTAAATTATGAAACTTAACGGTTACCCAAATTAATAAATCACTGGGTTTCTACATATAAAAACATAGGTGAAAATATAGATATGGAAGAGAAATATAACCATTAATTTCTGATGGAGAGTGGTAGAGAACATCGCTATGAAAAAGACAACAATCACAATGCCATAAATTTGTGATGATCTAAGGAACCATATGATTCATCGGATATGAGAGTACTAGGAATATTTTTTTGGCTTTCAAGATAATTTCCTTGATGTTGAAGAATTTGAATTAGAATAATATTTACTTTATTTCGGTACAATCTCACCATTGTTTGTGCCTTAAAAAATTTCCACTTCATATCTTAAAGAAATGAAGTTGAATTTTTCTTCCGTGAAGTGTTAGCAGATAATGTGATAGAATGATAGGTCATTCCATCTATCTCAAACATAATTTTAGAAATATATATATATATATAAGTCTATCTATGGTGAGATTAATCGTATATGGTTCCAAAAATGGACTATTACTTCATCTACCATACCTCTTAATATAATAAAACTAGTTTATACTAACCAGAGACTTCCTGTAGGCTAGTGGTAGGCGATGAAATCCTGTCACACTTCGGTTGTGGGTTCGATTCCCGCAACCTTGTCCGACGCAACGGGTTATCGCACATCTTGCTAGTTGTCCATTTTCTAAAACTAGATTATTATAACATTCTATCAATAATATTGAAAAATATTTCTAGCCTTAAACAATACTAACATATGTTAAATATAATCCATTCGAATCTTTAGGCTTATCCAAAATACTTCTTTCCAAATTCATAGTATAAAGAGAACAATTACTAAAAAGTTCATATAACAAGCAAGTGAATACCATCATTTATCCCTCATATATCTTGTTGGTCACATTCCAATCATGTGAATACCTTAATCATGTATTCTCTTGAAAAATGAATACCCATTGAACCTTAGTGAAAACATGGATGTTGTCAAAAGATAACCTTTTCCACATACAAAAATCCCAAATATTCTATATACTCAAACCATGATATCACTTAGTCCTTATATCAATCATGAGCTCATGAATACTATCAAACAATTTATTTTCACCTTATCCCTTCATTATGTGCATATCATCTACTTTCCAAAATATTTGAATCACTTTTCATGGTTACCGGTACCATAAAATTATTGAAAACCACAATAGAACAATACATAGATATTCCAAAATTACACAATACCATAAATGAGATTCCATGATACTATTTTGAAATCCCATTACATAAACACTTAATCATTACACAACATCATTTTCATACTCAACATCACAAATAGTGATCGCATGAGAATTCCCTTTATCCTTTGCCTTAATAGGTTTCTCACATTGATCATCATTAACCCGTGGATTAGGGCATTTATTATCATAATGTCCCATTTCCTTGCACTTGAAGCATTGAAGTGTTGGTGGAGAGTTCTCTATAGTCTTTTCTCTATTCACATTATTAGCAACCTTTTCCCCATTACCTCGACAATCAACTGCTCGATGACCTTATTTTCCACACTTAAAACATTTTATAGTACCTTTTAGGCAATCTCAAACATGCTTCTTTCCACAATTTGAGCATAAAGGAACATTCATCTTCGTTTCACCATTGTTTTGAGATTTCTCCTTGAACTCCATCTTTCGTTTCTTGTCAAAACCATGAGATGGATATGTAACACCAACTTCCATTTCTACCTTTATAGCACAATGCACAATTTCTTCATAGCTACTAAAGTCTCTTATAGCTAATGCCTTTCGAAGACTTGGTTTTAATCCACTGGAGAATCGATCAACTTTACTTTTAGGTTGGATGAGAAATCCAGATGCATACCTTTCAATCCTTGTAAAATTTTCTTCGTATATACTAACAGATTTATCATCTTTTTGCTTAAGTTGAAGGAACTCCTTTTCCATCTTTGTTCGACGAATACGAGGGAAGTACTTATTGAAAAATAAGTTCTTGAACTCATCCCATTCCATGGAGTCAATTTCACCTTGGGGCCTTGTATTCTTAATTAATGTCCACCATTGATCTACTTCGCCTTCTAATCGGTAAATAGCTAGAATGAATTTTTCATGTTCCGAACAATGAAGTATGTAAAATATCTTTTTAATGGTACTGATCCATTGTTCATAAAAAAGTGGATTAGAAGACCCACTGAAATAAGGGGAACGTTGCCTCATGAAGGACTCAATAGAATATCGTTCCCTTATCTACTCATTCAGAAGTCTAGAATGATTCATAGCATGAGTAACTATAGAAATAAGATTTTTCACTCCATCTCCCATAACATTGTTTTGTTCATAAGGAAAATCATTACATTGTCCATTACATTGATCAACAAGGTTCCTTTGGGTTCCATCCATCGTCTAAAACCCAAAAAGAAAAGTGTCAGAGGCGAAAATCATGATAGGTAAAAAAAACATAATAAAGGGGGAGTAAATTCAATATCTAACATCTTAGGTTTAATTCTTAGACCATTACCATAATTCTAGGACTATAACCTATACTTATACTTAACCTTAGAGAGATCCCTAGACATACTTAGAAATATCTCTAGGGATCACACTAAAGTTTTCGCATCCATGTTTCCAAAGGTTAACTAAACCTTTCCTATGATACCAACTGTAGAGGCCCGAAGCTTGATGTACATGGACATTACATTACTTTTGAGGAATACTTAATACATAACAAAAACAGACACACAAGGACCATAATAGATTAGTGTCTTTGGAAACTCAGAAAAATAATTTTCTAATCGCGGTAAAAGAACTTCAACAACTCCCATAAAGATCTTCCCCTTTTGTTTTCTTACCTAAAACCATTCTTTATATCCTAGGGAAAAGAAAACATATAAAGGGTGAGCTCAAATTCTCAGTAAGGGTAAGCATGGATAAAATAAAACTAATCATATACATTTGAACTTAAAAACATGAACATAATGTTTAAACATCAAAATCTTGAGCAATGACATAAAACATGGCAGTATATAAGGCATAGATCATAAAGAAACATTAATCATGATAAAATAGCATGGGAATAAAACATGTAATTGTTTCAAAACATTAATCACATGATATGATTTCCATAATAGCCAAGGCATTGCTGCCAAGACCATCTTAGTGGGAAAATTCCCTTAATGAACCGGGTTTACTTACCGTTCCAGCCCTGTATTACTAAACCAGATTTACTTGTCATTCAAGCCATATCTATCTCATGAGATATAAATCTTTACCCAATGCATTGGAGAGAGATATAGGTCACACCCATCTCATAATGAAATCATTCTTACTTGTGCCACAACATAAACATAAATCATAACCCAAAGAATAAAATGGGTTTCATAAACATCATTACATCATATCATAATTCATATAAAACAAATGGATATCATTTCATCATAAGAAAATTGAAACCATGTAAATCATAGAGACATTATACTTGAAACATACACATATGAAATAATGTCATCATAGATGAAAAAATGGTTTTGATATAACACTTGAAATGAATTATTGAGGAAAATATCCTTTGTTCTTCAAAATCATTTTCTTTTCACAATATTTCATGAAATTTTAACGGAAAATGATTTTGATGAAAATATTCAAGAAGTCTTTTGTAGGAATCTTGATAAAAGTAAGGATTTATAAAACCGTAAAAATCACTTCATGTTTTATAAGTTATAAAAACAATCTTCTCGTACTTTTGACTAAAAAGTCAAAAAGTACCATTAAAAAAATATTCTTTACATACCATGCAGTAAAAGTCAAAATGGTTAAAAAGGACTTTAAAAATACATGAAAACATTTTTATAAAACTTGGACAAGGATGATAAATATAACCCCAGTAAATACTTATGTATAAGCAATCTCGGATAGAAAACAATTGAGATTGCAACATTATCCCTTACAAAGATCTTTTTGTAAATAAAATAGATCACTCATGTGTATTCACTATAAGGTCACATAAAGAAAGTATAAATACATGATAAGATACAAAAATTAATTTCTCAAAAAATCAAAGAATGACATAAACATGAAAGAGAAGATCAACCCAAAGAATGAGAATTGGGTTAAGATGTTCCCTTACCTCGTGCCTGACTTGACTCGATCAATATTTAATCTCCTGAATAACAAACCCAAGTTAATTTCTACTTGCTTAAGAACCTTTTTCAAATTTATTATTCCTTCTATATCACTTATTACCATGTTATAAACCTTATGTAACCATTTCAGTTAATAATGTTTGTTTTGTCGATATTTGGTACTTGAGTCAAGAAAATTGACTTCCTATAATTAAAAGTTGTTCATGTGGTCAAAGGTTAATTATATCCAGAATTATATTCATGATTTATATATCATATATATCATATATATCCATCATATACATTTACTTATAATTGTACATAACATATGGAGGTAAGAAATGAAATGCACCATTAATGGAGACGGTAAGTCGTACATACACATGAACGCTACTTTCATTTCTATTTATTATTTTAATGGAATTAAAACATAATGATACATAGGTATATTATAATTCCAGTATAATATCATATATAATATCATTAACGACATCCTTTATACATCCCAAATAAGGCATTAACGAATCACGTCACTTGGAGGGGGCAGTAGTCCGCACTTCCTCAAATGAGATTATCGTATTTACCCACTATGGAAACCATAAATGCTTGATATAATTGGGAAGTAAAGAAGCATAAGAAAATCATAAACATAATATATATCATATATAAATACAGTGCTAAAATAATGTCCACCATGAGAGGCGGTAGGAGAAAATCGAACAATCATCACTTCGTGAGGCGTTAGTTTGCCATCTACAGAAACATTATGTTCATCATCCATTATATGGAGGTGTGTGTAAGTGTAGTTATAATAATTCTCATAAAAACATCCTAGTATATTTAGGATACTGGTGTTGTTACAAAATAAAGGATTAAAAAGATTTTAGTGGTTGGAGAAGTAGAATAAAATAAAACAACTTAAGAGAAACTGTTACCTTTAATTTGGGTAACTTCATTTGGATTGAACCAAAAGGAATTCTTGGAGTGCCTTCTGCCTAATGTAAGTCTTCAAGGGGGAGTAGAGGGATGTAGAGAGCTTAATTGGGCAGAGTTTGGATGAGACAAATGGCTTGATAGGTGTGTGGAATTTCATATAAGTGGTCGCTTTTTATAATGGAGAGGAGGGGCTCTTTAAGAAAGTGTGAAAACATTATTTTATTATAAACTTATCATCGGTTTCAAGATGTCAAAAACACATTAATATCGAAGATAAGATGACTCATATTCGAAATAAAATCATAAAATAGGAATTTTACAGGTTATGGATAATATTTTTATCATTATAATCTTATTTAATTAAATCATTTATTAATGAGGTAAATACTGCATCATTATTGTGTCATAAATAATTTAATTTACATGATGTCTAAAAATTATAAAACAAATACCAACATGTAGGAAATATTTTTATATTTACAATGAATATCTATAGTTGAGAAGATAATTTATATATCCCCTTATAAAAATTAATTACTAAAAAGTTTTGTTAAAGCCAATTTTGTCTTTACATTAAATTAATTAATCTAATGTGTCATTGTCTTTCATATGTGGCTCCATGGGGTCTCAAAATCGACCCAAGGATTCCCATGGTCGTCCATTACTCATACAATAAGGTTAGGACAAGTGTCAAGGTAATTTTGAATTATTATATTATTCTTTTAACATTGAATTACCCTATTTACCTTTAACCGTAGTAATTAAAAATTATCACAGTTACTATTCATAATATTAAAAAAAAGTAACCTATTAACATAATTTTCACCCACTGATTACAAATATGGAATCCATTTTTCAATATTCAAAACACAGAAGTTGTAGTAATTAATTTATAATTAATCCCATTGTTAGGAAAACGAGTTTTAAAAGTTAAAACATTGCCAAAGATTGAAATATTTTTACCTATGAATTCAATGTAAAATTAATGAAAATGACATACATTATATTTAATGGTAAAAATATATTCTATTTATACTTTAAAACCATTCAATATTATAATTTAACTATATAAATTATTGTGATGAAAGAAGTTGTTTTTAATTAAAATATAGCTCGTTTTACTATTCATCAAAATATTAATGTTACCAGAATAATATGAAAATTTTATCCAAAGTAAATTTTTATATCCTGATTCCAAAGAAGAATTTTATTTTGTCAAATTGAACTTATAAACATGTCAAACACTAGATTTAAAATGGGTACGCCATCAAAAGGCGGTAAAACTGCATTTTTTGAAAAATACTTCTTTTATCCGAAAAAATGATTTTCTTTTCATACCTCATTCTGGAAAATGTGTAAGATGAATTATAATGTTATAAAATTAAAAATTCAGATAATACTATTCATAAAAGCTAGTTTATAATATTATAATAATATATCGTTGTTTAGTGAAACCCGGTATTGCGTACTACACATGCTATCAAGGAAGGTCACGATTGCATGTAATGCAAGCCAAGTCAGAGTTGCATGTTGCGCAAGACTCCTTTGTTGTTTCCTTATAACAGAATCCAACCATTTTTCATTTATACATTGAATATATATATATATATATACACTCAATGTTGCGTAGAATGACTATTATCACACGAACTTGAAATTGTGTGTAACACAATCTAAGAATACTATTGCATATTCTACAAGCTAATACAGTGTTGCGTATAGCACAAGATAATCTTGGTGAAGCATAAAACACATGACATCAAATAAATTAAAAATAATACTTTTCATAAAATCTTGGGGTGTTACGGAAACCCTCGCCTCAGATTAAAAATCCATTATCTAAATAATTTATGATGTGAAACCACTCTTAATGACTTGAAAATATTCACATTGTGAATCCATGTTCATATATTGTATCTAAAACTCTTACTTTGAATAACAAAGTTGTACGGTGTGAAATACTTCTACATCAAGCAGTAAAATTAGGTTAATGTTGAAAGTCCCACAAATCTATGGCATCACAATTATATGTATCCTCCCAATTCCTTCTCATTCCTTTACAAAAAATGGAAAAAAGGAGAACCAAGACAATGTTAGAAATTTATCTTATAGATATGCCATGTGATGTTACAAAATACCCACCATAAAGAATTTCTATCCCTGAGAAGTCATCTGGATGATGTAATCCCTGGAAAAGATGAGGTAGCTTCTCCATCTTTGATGATTCTTGTACCCATATCCCTTGAGAATCCGATCCATCTTACCATAGAACTAGAATCAAGAGAATTTATTTCCCACAAAAGACTTTTTTCCTTGACAGTCAACAATCTAAATCGAGTTCCCAAAAATAGGGACATCTGGCTCTAACTCAATTTGTTGTCATCTTAAGATGTTAATGGGATCAAGGTGATTATTCCGGTTTTCATACATGTTGAAAAATCATTAATACCAATCATCTGAATAGAAAATTATAACTACTAGGAAACATTTTTGAGCCTCTAAGTTGCCTAAAATGATCACTCATATCTTGTATCCAACTTTCCATGATATCTACGTTGATTTTAACCCATCTATGGAAAAGCATTCAAAAAACCCAATCACCTACAGAAAACAGAAATGGTAGACGCCTCCCATCCGTATATGACTTTTATTGAATCTAGGACATAGCCGGACGTCTATGTACATCCAGTATCATTGAAAACATTTCCTAAACCACACATGGCCCTAGTAAGGATACATCTCCCACATCCACCCAACAAATATGTGATCTACACGGGCAACCATACAATACCACAATGTAAGACATTTTTAATGAAGACTGATAACTAGTGTAAAAAAATCAACCATTACCATATAAATAAACCACGATCCATCAAAATCCAAGTCACAATCGTGGAGCATAAATTCTAGTATCTTAATCGCACACTCCATCTGACTGTCTATATGAGGATGGTAAGTTTTTCTCAACAGGACCTGATTTCTCATTTCCTCTTAGGAACTCCCCTAGAACCATGTGGTTATCCAATGATCCATATCTGAAATAATGGACGAACGAATACCATGTATCCTTACAATATATTTCACATATTTCATACATGGATTATCATATTTATTGGAATCCGTAATTAGAATGAAATGAGAAAACTCCTTTAACCAATAAACAACCACTCAAATAGCATTCCATCCTACTGAAGACTTTGGTAATCCAACAACAAAAATAAAAGGATACATCATGCCATTTCCAAATATTTATTAGAAGAGGCAGAAGTAGACTAGAATGTAATAAGTTCTCTACCTATATCCATTATTATGTGTAACATCAAGACACAAAATCTGTGATGGCATGATTTATACCGATCTACTGGAATCGTCACTTTTTGTCATAATACATATTCATAGTTCCTAGATGAGCATCCTATGATAATAACTGACAATAAAAAAAGACTAAACTTTATTATATTTTTTATAATGAACCCATTCCTCCCCATGTGTATTAGGAAATATGATGGAAGAAACCAGTCAGAAAGAGTCTACCCAGCATAAAAGCATTATCAAGTCTTCTGAAACACATAAACCTATTACCGAATGATAAAGTTAGACTCTAGAAGAGAGTAAGATCACTAAAAACTATCCAAAACCATCTCTAAAACATCCTCTTTGGGATCCAAGAGACTCTAGTGAAAATACCTATAAGGTTCCACTCATCCTATAATTCTAGAACATCTTATGACCATACATTCCTACCATGAGAATCTGCAATGACATTCCCCAATCCCAGTGTGTAGGTGATATGGATGCCAAACATTTGAAGGTATTACACCCATCATCTCTCTCTAAGACCCAATTCTTTATGAGAAATGATATATCTCAGATATATTTTAATAGAATAATATGTGAACCTTTCACCCAAAAGATAATACAACCAACATTGGAGAACATGCATAACTCTAGAAATCTCTAAATCATGAGTGAGGCAATTCTTCTAATGTGGATGAAGTTGAAGAGAGACCTATGATACCACATGGTCAAATTGTAGGATAACTCATCCAAAAAATAGTATTTGATGCATCACAAAACACCATGTATCCATTAGAGGTATCAGGTAAGAACAGATTTGGATTTGTTATCCGAAGTAGTTTCAGTTCATCGAAATATTACTGACACATCACACCTCATTTTAATTTCACCACAGTACAAGTATGAGTAGTAAATGCTGACGTCAACTTAGAGAAGTCCATGATAAATCTATGGTAGTACCCTAAAATGTAATGGTATACTTCAAATCTTAAAGACAATTTGTGGTTCCTTCCATGACAAAAAATCTTACACCATATATGGATCTATTTACTACACCTGTTCAGAAATATTGTTCTCTAATAAAATCACATCATGATTCCATAAACTACACCTCAAAATATTTCACTAAAAAAAAATTCTCAATATTTTCAAAACCATACTCAGGTGGTTTCGGGATCACACTTTGATTTTGAATAAACTAGAATATCATCAACATAAACTACCAAATAATTATCAAGATATTGATGAAATATCTAATTCATCAAGGTAATAAATATTATAGGAGTGTTTGTTAGACAGAAAAGAATCACAAGTTATTCATAATTGCTATACCTACTCTTATAAGATATCATCAAGTTATCCACCTGAGGAATTGAAAAATATTTCTTAACCGTTACTCGATTGGACATATGATAGTCCACACATAACCAAAGTGAACAACATGTGATATTATCAAGGAGAACAAGGGCTTCCCAAGGTAAAACACATTGATAAATTTAACCATATTCCAATAGGTCGTCCAACTATGTTTTGTGATCTTTTGGTTATGTCGGTTCAAAATGATACGAAGGTATCAATATTGACTATGTACCTAGAACCAATTTAACAATAAATTCTACCTCTATCTATAGAGGTATACCAGAGAATTCGTTTGGTAAAACTAAAGGAAATTAAAAAAAATGGGAAGACCAACATCATGAGGAACATCATCTATCTCAAACATAATAGTAGGCAACGAACTCATGAGCTCTAGGGAAGAAGGCACCCCACGACATGATCTCATGTCCCACTCCTACTAAATAACACGATATATCCCATCAAAATCATGAAACGAAAAATGCAGATGATAACAATCAATCTAAGCTCAATTAGAGAGAAACCAATCCATAACAATTATGACATCGAAAAGATCTAGATCAAGAATGAGAAAATATGAAACCAATGTTGTATCAACTATTTTTAACAAATAAGAAACAAATTTAAACCCCTACTCTTTATTATTTCAAAGAGGTGTCACTAACTCTATTGTAATAGAAAAAATGTTTTGTTGTATTTCTATGAATAGAACAAAAATGAGAAGATATAAAATAATAGGAGGCACCTGTATCATATAAAGAAATTTCTATTGAAGATGAAATATGGATATCACCTCTCACAATTTCAATACCTGAATAAACATCTGCTGGAGACTCATCTAGTACATGAATATGATTAACTCATGAGGCATATGGATGGATCACTATAGTATCTGAATCTTTTCACTACACTACAATAGCCTTTAGAGGTGATGGTCCTTAAGAACAGTGAGGCATAATCATTTCCTCCCTGAAGCATTGTATATGACCAACGTGTCCAATGATATTGCCTGAAATCAAAATAATAGGAAAATAAAGTCTTGTGTGTTCACCCTTTCAACACAGATAGCATTCAAGAGGAACATTTCTAGAAAAAATGAATAGTGTAGAATAGGATCAATATTTAGACCCACCTTTGCCACTCCATCAATGATCCTATAAATTACTTTTCTTATAACTCATGCCACTGATGTAGCCACTATATGGGGGTTAAGGGTTGGGAAAACCAATTTTCCTTCCATGTTCATCTCTTATATAATAGCTATGTATACTATATCTACATAGGCAGAGTGTGTGAACATGAACACATCTGATTTGGTATCTGGTAGTAAACCCAGCAGGTACATATAAACCTTCAGTTGGTCATTCCCTAACACATCAGGATCAAAATAGAGAATCTATAAAAATGGTTTGTGTAAGCTGACACTTAACTCTCTCAAAATTGTAAAGGAAGTAACTCCATATAATTATTCAGCATCATGGACTCTGGGAAAAACTTTTTCAATAATAGGGTTTTGAAACCCTTAAAATACAAATACACAAACATTTCATCTCCAAACATCAACTCCCAACAACTCTCTATACAATGCACTAACCTATATGCTGCACACATCACCATAATATTACATGGGGATTCCTGAAATTTGAAGATATGATAAATCTTTTCTAGCTAGTCATCAACCTCTAGAGGTTCATACATTCCTTTAATGGACTATGGATTCTCAAGAAATAACTCCCATTATTTATTGCTCTCTTATCCAGCTCCTGGCTATCCCCCACCATTTTTTTCTAAACACATGGATTATAATGATCAGTAGAAAAAACATACCATATACGAGTCTTGATGATATTCTAATATATAGGGGTATTCCATTGAGGATAATCCACTGCACCTTCCTGAGGAAATCATGGAAGACGTCTTAGAGGCATACTACTGCACACTGAAACCTGAGATTTCCTATCCAATAGAATAAAACTCAATTCAAACTAGAAAACCCATAAAAAGAAACTGGGATTTAAAAGAAAACACCACACTATAGACACACATTCCAACATACCATGGAATCTTGAGTCATTTTATGACAGATTATTTCCAGTCACTTATCTTAAAATACATATCATGTTTTGAAAATCCCATCTCTAGTCTAATAGAGATTCCATGACATGGACTCTTGAGGACAAACCTTTTCTGATATATAATTGTAATTAATCGACCCGAGTTATGCTCAAACCTAGAAGCTGACACATTCTATTTCAATGTCGAAGGGACATCCTGATCCCCATAGGATGTATACAATCCCCGAGGCATCGAACAACACCATAGAGTGAACTATTTCGACAACCAGGATCATACACATGGCATATATGTATTCAAAGAATGAAAAGTACACTAAATTTATAAAATAATATATATACAAAAATTGTAAAAAAAAAGTAGAAACAAACAACATAAGTTGTAGTCAAATATCAAAAAAAAATCCACCTACAAGAACTAAAACCAAACAACTACTCTTTATGATAGGGTGGATGAACTCTCATAATCTCACCACCAAATAACTAGAAAAATCAGACACAAACCTCACCACCTCACTATAGTGCCTTTCATTTCACTTCTTTGGAAGATATACGGAAGTCTATGCCCCACTAAGGAGGTTCATATGGTGTGGGGTAACAAGATCAGTATGATCCCACCCATGTGTTTCTTAACTTGTCTCTATATAACAATCCATCTATGCACAATTAAAATGAAACATGTTTTGATAAGTTGTAAAACTGTTTTATAGAATAAATGATAAACATTTCCCTTTTTCACAGTTCTAAAAAAACCTGGTATATCAATTTCAAATAATATTTTCCATATTATCTTTCACAAGTACAATCATTCATATCTTGGATAAAAAACAAAGCCATGAAATATGAAAAAAAATCACAAGAATCAACCCCTAGTATCACTATAGGTCAGACTAGCTGACTACTCGTATCCTAATGAATCAAGTGCACAATCATGTTCATAGAACACATGCCTATGAAACAGAGGAATACCAAATGAGTAAACCACCAATGAATGTCAATATTTCCCCCTGATAACAATGTGCATAAAAATAATGGAATTACCTATGAGAAAATCTCATGATAATCAAGAACCATGGATGTTGTCCTTAAGCTAAACCTTTAACCTAAGTACCCAAGGTATCCCATGTGATAATTTTCTCAAATTATTTCAATTCTTTGAAAACTATTTCCAAACCATTTATCAATCCAATTTTAATTATTTGAAAACACCACTTTTCTTTCCATTTATGAACAAATAGGGAGAAACAAATTTTTATTAAATATAGTTTTCAACACACACAAATATATCACTCCAATTACTTTTATAAATAAAAATTAATAATTGATACAGTATATTCCAAGAATTTAGTTTATAGATGGGGCCACATAATTCAAATATCTGGTCATACATGACCACAACAGAATCATTGAACAAAAAAACCAATGACGATAACAAAGGACCTAGAATCTAATCCACATGAGATGATTAATCCAATTTAGAACAAATATGGTCCAATGAAAAGAAGAAACCTACATAAATCAAGAACGAATACCCACCTCACCATGAAAAATGGAGGAAAAGGCCCCCATAGTGAGAAAGCTCAATTGAAATTGAAGAACATAATAAGAAACACAATATAATCCTAGAAGATTAGAACATGCAACCCAATGGTGATAGCATTATCAAATTCAATATTTAATTGGGAAGATTGGTTACCTGGAAAGACTCCCTACAACCATAATGAAGATTAAACATTTAACAGATCGATCTAGATGGATTAGAGTCTCCCAAAATATATTAGGAAGAACTATAATTTGGGATCCATGGGCATAGTGAAAATATATGAAGCCAAAGTTGTTGCTTTACTTTTAAAAAAACTGTGTCTGTTCCATTTCATGGTCAATAAAATAGTTACATTCTGTGAAATTCATGTTTTTCAATTATGACTAAAAATGCATCTCTTAAGATAAACAATCCAGTTTTGAAATAATTTCCAATGTGAATCCACTCTTCATGACGTGTACACATTAACATCGTGAATCCAATTTCATGGCATGTGACTAGAAAGAGTTACACAACATGTAACCCTATTACAGAGTTATAAATAAATTTAAATCCTATATAAAAATCTGTTTAATGCTGAAACACCAAGCAATCTTTGACTTCACCATTATATGTATCGTCCCAATTCATTTCTGGTCCATTAAAGATAATAGAAAAAAAGATTATCATGATGAGGTTAAGAATGTACCTTATAGAATAGTATTAAGATGTTATAATATGTTCTTTGGAGTGGCTAACCCATGTATAAGAAAATAAAAAATTGCTAGGAATTGAAAATGATGTTTTATAGATTATTCCATTTGAATAGATAGTATTCCGCAGTTGGTTATGGACATGAATTATGGTGTTCTTATGGATATGATTAAGGGTTATATTTTACTATTTCTTGATGAGACAAGGGTATGAATATCATGATTCAATTTATGAACCTGTTATAATTCACATTCCCTATATTATACCATGCAATAAATGATTTGTTTCATGACTACTTAAAATGTAATTCATAACTTATGTGTCATTTCTTTGATCTATTTATGGATTTGTTAGTATATTTGTAAAATGGTTGGTTCATATAATTCCTTCCATAACATAAATATTTTCTTCTGTAATAGGCTATGGCGAACATTTTAAGTAATCTATTGTGACATGATGAGTCATAGACCATTGGTTTCATGGATTGGAATGCGTAGGGGTTTTTATTATGTTGAAGACACATTTCAATTCATGAGTTGTATTTTCCAATTTATATTAGAAGTGGTGAACCATTTTTTATAAAAAAATAATGATAATTTTGAATAAATGATAATTAAAATTGTAATTGTTAAATAGATATATCAAAATAGATTTGGGATTAGATTGGGTAGTAGTTAGTGTCTCTAGGTATGGTTACCAATATTTATTTCTAAATATACTAGGATTTAGAAGTAGAAATAGGTGTATGTCTTGTTTATAGGATGGGTTTTAACATTTCAATTTTTAAATATATGAAATTTTGTTACTTTTATATTCTGAGGCATGTGTTTGGAATTATAGATACATTCCACCATGATGACTTCTGGTAATCCTCCTAAAGTGTGACAACAACCATACTCTAGAGGCGGTGGGTCGTGGTATACCAGTAGATCCAGTTGTAGAGCCAACTGGGGAACCATTAGTTGTACTATGCATAGGAGTTGAGGAATAGTTATAAAAGAGTATTATTATCATATGAAGACCATTTAGGGAGCCCCACATTGTACCTCATCTTTGGAACAACTTTTTTGTGTGTTCTAACTGCATCATTTATTCATGTGTTTGGGGGATGGAGGTCCACAGGCTACTATGCTATGGCTTGAGACTACCTTTTGAAACATCGATAATATGGAGACACAACATGAGAAGTGAGTAAAGATTATCACAAATATTATTCAAGAAGATTCTATGCACTAGGGGGATGTTTTGAACTATAATAATATTCTCTGATATATATTTGGAGTGATTTCCAATCCATGTTTAATGTACATATTTTTCACTGAGATGTTGAGTGAAGAGTGGGACAATGTGTTTATATGTACTGAGTAGTGAACAATTAATGTTATTCAATATTCAACACACATTATAAACAATCAAGGTTTGGTACTAATAAAACTCACGGATGCGGCATTGAGGGTGATAGACTCTGAGAAAGGCCTTCTATATTCCATTGGATCGTGGTTTAAAATTTCTACGTTGTTGGATATTATTAATATGTTGAAACAAGAACTAATTACATAGTAGAACCTAAGAGAATCTGGGATTCTAGAGAAGGGAAGTATGGTCTCTTGATTCAATGGTTCAAACTCTAGTTTTAGTAATCGACATTTTGAGGATTTTTCTGAGTGGAGTAAAATCTTGGATGTTAGTTCTATCATCTCAAATTTTTATCTTCACTGTAGAAGATGAGGGTATATGTCGAATCATAAAGATAATAAACAAGAAACTACTAATAATGCAGTTGGATGGGGTACATACATCATTTATGAAGGGGATTTTCTCATGCTGTTAATAGAAGGGCGTTGAATATGACTCTATGTTTAACAGTGGGATTTACAAATTCGCATTATGATGGGAGTTAGAACAGTAGTGAGCATTCATGAAGAGGTGGTGGTAATGGCTGAGAGAGCCAAGCACAAGTTGTACCAAGGAATGTAATTGGTCAAACTCTGATTAGTGAGGTTATTTCACAGGGTCATGGTTTAAGGAAAACCTATTCTGTACATCCTATAGATGATGATCAGAGAATCGATCAATCTACAATGAGTGGTAAAATCATAGTAGCCTCTACTCTTATATCGACAATGTTCAATGTAGGTTTATATAATAGTTTCATATATGTACTAATTTATAAAGTATTCTCCTATTATTAATGTTTTATAATGGAATTATTACCTTAGATACTATATTATGTATTATGATAGTGGTGTTATGAAAGTCTAGTGAGTTCCCTATTAAGATTAGCATGTGAGAATTCATATGAATTAATTTTCTTTACCTTAGATGACCATGATTGACATCGTGCATAGGATTTACTAGATGGTTTCTTATCCATCCTATTTCAAATGTTATCGCTAAATGGTGACCTTCCCATCACCAATGGGTAGATTTTTTATTCATTTGGGTGAATGTTGTGTCATGGTAGGCTGAACTAGACCAGAGCATTGTGGGATAGGTGGGATGATAGCCTAGATTTCTAGTATATATGAGGAGGATCAAGGATCGTGTAAAGTAGATGGACATCTATTGGTTGATTATTTCAGGGATGTTTTCCTTGGTGGATTTTATGTCTTACCTACAATGATAGATGTAGATTTCTCCATTAATCCCACTAAAAGAGCTAATCTAGTATACATTAATCCTTATATGATGGCTAATACAGTATTGCAGAGGAATAAGAGGCGTCTAAGTGATTTATAGTCAATGGGATATATTTGTCCCAATATTTATCCTTTGGGATAATCTTTCCATTTTACTAAAAAGGTTGACTTTACCCTTAGGATGTGTGTGGATTATCGGAAAAAGTACATGTTCATAAATATGAACTAGTATACCATTCCATGTATAGATGATCTTCTTAGTTAGATGTGAGGATATTGGGTATTCTCACAGATTGATTTGAGATCGTAGTATAATCATGTTCGTGTTAGAAATGTAGACATACCTTGTATACTTGTTCATAAAAGGTATAGCCTGTATGAATATTTTTTTATTCAATTATGTATCATGGATGCTCTTGAATTTTTCATGGCCTGGATGAACAGACTTTTTCATCTTTACATGGATTCATTTTAATTGTTATTCATGGATGATATCTTAATGTATTCACATAATTGATACAATCATGCCAATAATCATATGTCTATTTCTGAAAAACTATGAAACCACAAGTTATATGCTAATATCCAAAAGATGCAATTATGTATTGATATATATCACTTACTAAGTCATGTTATCTTAGAGATATGAGTACAAATATTCCTAGACAAAGAGATTGATGTGGTCTACTTGGAGAATCCCAAGAACTTCTTTCGCATTAATAGTTTATGGGGCTATCTAGATATATTAGGTGTTTCATTAAAGAATTATCAGTCTTAGAAACATCTCTTATGGGATTTTTTAATATTGGTGTTATGTTAGTATGAATAAATACTTGTGATAAATCCCATCAAGAGAGGACAAAGAGACTGACATTAGCGTATATCCAAATTCTTCCCTTGCTCGGTTCAAGAAACACTATTCATTATTATGTATCAAGTATTAGGGATCTAGTACTTCGAATCTAGTAGGATAGATACATCAGGTATGATACATAGTAGTTGAGGCCACATTATAGGAACATTACAACTCATGATATTCTGTTAGTTGTTGTTTTTTTATACTTTTAGATGTTGGAGACATTATCTATTAGGAGAGATTTTTTTTGTGTACATGGACCAAAATAACCACAAGTACCCATTTAAATGACATTATCTGAATTCTAAGGTATGAAGGTGCTTTAAATAGCAATATTATTTTGAAATAAATATTACTTATAAATCTAGAAAAATAAATGAAAATGTTGATCCACATAGAGGGAGGGCATAGATACAACCATTTCAGGAGGCCAGTAGCAAGCAGAAGCTTATGGATTTTTTTAGAAATGCACATGGAGGTACAAGATAGTTAGATAATGAAAATTATTTTGTATTACATTGTGATCTCTACTCTTCTTGGAAGTTAAAGTAGGAGAAAAATTTATAATGTATAAAGCCTATTATTATTGGAGATTATAGTTGGTGAGGACCCTCATCTTATTTGGATTATGAGTGAGGATGAAATTATGTGTATCCATGGTTGCATATGTGTTCCAGAAGACATACACATGGAGCTAATGGGAAATGTTCAAGCCACAATTTGGATAGTACACCCCAGTATCACCAAGAAGTATCATGATTGGATTCTTCAGTACTCGTGGTTGGGAATATAATGTGAGGTAGCTGTTTTTTCACAAGGTGTTCCCCCATTTCAGTGGTTGAAGGTGGTTAACCATAGTCGAACCTGAATTTTACATCAGTTACATATCCCTAAGTGAAAATAGGATGACATTTTTTTGGATTCCATTACCAGCTTTCCGCGATCACCTCGATGTAGTGATTCAATATGGGTTATTGTGGACAGGATCACGATGGATAGTAAATTTCCTTCCAATACCAAAGATCATATCAATGAATGGTCTTTGGTGGGTTTATATATATGAGATAGTATTAATTCATGGGGTTCCTAAAAAAATTGCATTGGATAGGGAATCCAGGTTTACATATCATTGTAGTAGATTTTGAAGAGGGTGTTGGGTATATTGTTGCATCATTACTTAGTATACCTCCCTTAGAAGGATTCCAATTTATAGTGGATGACTCATGTTCTCATAGAAATTTTCAGTTCCTACTTCATGTATTTTGGGTGCCCTTTTAATGGGAATATGCCCCTACTTGAGTTCCTGTACAATAATAGATGTCCGGAGACTACACTGATAAAACCTTATGAGGATTTGTATGTTCGTCCATGAAACTCTCCCCTACTTTTGAGAGAGGTATGAGAAAAAACATTACATAGACCTCATCCTATTTAGAAATATTTGGAGTATGTTCAGTGGATTTAGATGTAGATTGATACTACACAATATCAAAAGAAATACTATGTTTATTTCTTACAAAAACCATTAGAGTTTGATGTCAGGGATCAGTTCTTTTTATGTATCTCACAAAATCTATGGAAGATATGGTTTAGGATATAGGTTATTATTTCACCATGATATGTGAAGACATTAAAGATTTTGGAGAGAGTTGAACAGAAACACTATCTGTTTCAATTACCTTATAGTTACTTATCCAAGCCCAACATCATCCATGTGTCTCATATATGTTGTTATCACTCCTACTAGTATCACAATATTCATCTAGATGAGGTATATTTATATATAGATGAATCATTTTATCAGAATACTATTTTTATCATTGATTAGAGCATGATGGTTATCCAAAGATAGTCAGTTCCTCTAGTATGATTTTTATTGAAGCATATATGATTACATGATGAGACATGGGAGCTTGTGGCCGATGCACGTGATTAGTGGGCGATGTTTTTCTGGGGAAATTCTTTTCACCCATGTAAGTGGAATTCTAGGACGAATTTTTTTAATGGTAAGGATTGTAATATCCATGGTTATCCATTAAGTAAAATATCTTTTTATTTATTTTTAACTTCTTTTTTTGAACTACCATGTCTGTATAATGATATAACAAGAGTTTCTGTGGTGTCAATGGATTTTTCAAAGGTCAGATACTAACCTTTGGAGAAAATAATTGGGATCCACAGTTAGGAGAAACAGTGCGACCTAGGCCACACTGTTAAGAGTAACTATTTGTGTTTGGACAATGGGTAGTTAGAGGTCACATGGTTTGATAAAATGCGAAACCTGAGCACCATGAACATTAAAAAATATATAATTTTTATACAGGAAATAATCATGTTTTCTAATGGGTTTTTAAATAGTGTGCATGAACCCTATGAGGAACACCTTGAAGAAGTGAAGTTTTCATGGTTGGTGCATTGTTTGGCCAACCATGTGACCAAATTTTGTGACTAATTAATTTGAGGTGAAATGAAAAAAATGCCTTAAAACCCTTTATAAACTAATTTAATTTTTTTTCTTCCTAGGGTTCATAGAATATTTACCTTATGAGCTCCATTTTTAATATTATTTATTTTTTTATCAAGTTTATGGATCTGGTATCGGATCCAAGAACCTCTCATCTCATTAGATTAGTGCTAGTTAGTTCTCTGATCAACTTGTGTCATTCATCATTTGTCTTGGTATAACAATTTTTATTTTCGGGAAAAGTAATATACCCTATTTTCAGAATTTTAATATATCATTCATTTTACTTCTATTATATACCAAATTAGAGCTTCATGATAGATGAGTCTTCTAATATGGTCTTATGATAGTTGGTCTATACATTTCCCTCATTTTTTATTGTGTTGTATAACTATATTTCACATCCCATCAAGTTGTAATTTCACTAAAATGAATTTAATTCATTTAAAAAAATAAATTTTATCATTTTAGGTTTCCCATTGAGTACCATTATATGGTTGGAGGTCATTTATCCACATTCTAGGCCACCCGTGGGGCATTCACTTATACATTAATGATTTTATACCACCTCATTGCATGCGTGTATGTTTTACTTTCTAAAGGCAACCTTTATAATTCTTATATCATTTAACTAGGATGCTGGAATTTAATTTATGCATAATTTCCATGTGTTTAAATTATGTGAGTTGTTTAATTGTTTGAATGTATTGTTTTATATGAGCTGTATGAGCTCATGGAATTTATATAATTGTGAGATGATGATTGAATGAGATGATGTGTAGTTATGGAGGTGGATGACTTTATTGGTATACCATGGGTCATAATTCCATAAAATAACTTGAACGTTTTTTCATGGAAATTATTTATGATGTTAGATGCCTTAATCCTATTTACTCATTGGATCATAATTACATAGGATTCCTTGATCCATGATACCCCTTAGATTCAAAATTCATAGACTCCAATTGGACATGGTCTATGGACATTATCCTTAGACTCCAATTAATTCATCAGTGAGATTAAATCGATATGCTTCTAGGACTCAATGAGGATTTTATGTTCATCTATAACATGGATCCAACCCTTTATGGTTTTGCATTTGTTTTACATGGAGAAGCCATTATATATGACTGAATTATACAAAATAGTCATGGTAGATGTTACGCCTTGATTATATGGAATGGATGTTGTGGATATTATTTCAAGTATTATAGATCACCCTAATATTGGTATAATGTTTTTTTGTTAGAATGAATAGATATTTCACTTGTTTTTATTTATAGGATCTGGTATATTATTTGTACGAATCCTTTTTTCAAGACAGTACCACATATTCCATTGGAACCTAACATTCAGTACAACTAAACCTATTGTATATATTGACTATTTAATTGGTTTTTATACATATATTTGATTATTTATAGATACTATATATTGTGGCCAACTGAGTATTATCTCCCAACCTATTTGGGACGTTGTTGGGCACCCAGACATACTATATGAATGAAGGTATGAACTGAGTAGGGGATCACTATTTGATTCTTTATTTTCATTTATCTTAGGTGTTGAGGAGCACATGACCAAAAAATGCGCAGGATTCTCTATGGAGATAGTTATTTTGTCTTTTGGTACTTTTGAAACATATATTGTACTGAATTCTACATATTTTTTTATTACATTGTATAAAAATCACATTAAAAGAATTGTGTATATGAAATTACATTGTTAGTTGTTTATATATTCATGTTTTGGATGTGTATATAATTTTCGGTTCATTTACTACTTCTGTTATTCACTGATATGTTTACTACCAATATGCTACACTCTTACTGGAGGAAAAAAGTCTCCCCGGTAATGGTGACTAGTAAAATTCATATAGAATGAAATGTCTTACATTTGGGGAGGTACACTTTTGGTTATGTGACATATAGACTTGGTGCACCATTTAATGAAATCGGTTTTAGGGCCATACAAATAACACTTGGGTTTCTTTCAGATCCTAAGACTATATAATGAAATAACATAAAATGAAAATTAAATACATTGAAGAAAAATAGATTCATGATATAATATAGAAAAGGGGATTCATATATTCCAAATAATAGGTATACGTGGTGAATATGGAATTTGTCTCATTGAAGTAAAAGTGAGATGAGAAACTATTATCTCAACTCTGAATTACATCGTATGATTTCAAACCTCCTATATGATAAATATAGACTCTTTATACATCTATTACACAACTATAATAATATATAACATACCATCTATTATTGGATTATATTTTTTCACCAATATAACAATATTTATTTATTAAAACACTTTTCAAAGTTGAACCTTCTTGTTTGTTTATGAATGTTTAGATCCATCAGCTCTGGTTCATATAATTTTATTATGTTTCCAATTTATAAACAATATTACTCTATGTATGAATATCATATATATATATATATATATAGTATATACAAACCAACATTTACCCTTAAATTTAAGGATAGAAAAATAAGTTAATCTGGTTACGGAGACGGTAAGTTGTACGTTCACTTGAAAAGTATATTCATCATTCAATAGATATAATGAAATAAAGGTAAAGAATTACTGACATTTAAAAACAAATAACAAGTAATACATAAATCATATATATTCATTAGTTCTCTATTTATAACCATCTTTTTAAAAAAGATATGAAAAATGAAATATATCACTATGTGGATATGGTAACCTATACGTAAGACTAAAAAATATTTTATATTTAATTGTGATGGAAAATAGATGAATTATGGGTGTGCCATAATGATAATAACATCTCAGTATATTGATTCAATTGCAGGTTATTTTTTTATGGTTATAAGACATGAAGAGAAAGTATTATAATAAATAATAATGAATGAGTTTGTATAGATGATTACCTATCCTTTTATGGAGTTCATTTAGATCTATTATTTTGGGACCCGGTGTTTCTCTTAAAGATGGTCCAAAAGAAAAGTAAATTCTATTTGGATGTTTGGAATATTAATGGGAGGGTTTGGTAATGAAATATGGCCCAAATGGGTGTATAGAAGTGATGATGGATGTTCCCTTTAATAATTGATGTGAGGATCACTTTTGGAATATCTTAAAAAAATGTAAATATAATGAGAATGTGATTATGAAAAATTCATTTCAAAGGTGATGAACTTGATAATAGGGTATGAAATGTTTTAAAAATCATGAAATAATAAAATTTTATAGGTTTATTTTATAATATTTACCATTTAATTTGGTTTGACCCTTTAATTAACGTATTTTATCAAGAACTGTGGTAACATAATTTTTACACATAAAGTGTTACAATTTAACATAGAATGATTCTAATGACCCAGATATGGAAATGGTATGAACCTATAGACCTTATATTATCCTAATTTTCCTATATAATTATTTTTATTGTTTTCAATGAATTTAATAAAATATTATCTGGAAAAATTATCAATATTGTAAATTGTGACATTATTTATTTAATTTCACTTACAATACATCAATACAAAGTAGTATTTAAAATATAATTCAATAAAAATCTCTAATATCTAACATAGATCTATTAAAACCAGTTTATTGACTATATAATTAACATAATATAAAATTTAAATTATTTTAATTTTATCTTATTAATTGAACAATTACTACGTCTGTATTGTGTAAGAATTTGAAGTAATTATTTAATCAAATTTTTCATAAAATAAGTTAAAAAATGACTACTTTATTTAAAAATATAATTTGTAAAAAACATTGCCTCTAGTTATCCAGATGTAAAATAAATTATAGTTATTAAAAACCAGAGTGTGACATTTTTTTCATTCCTTTACATAATATAACTTAAAGGACTAATCTAATAAAAATTAAATAAAAAGTAAATATAATCCAACATTTGATAATTATTAATGAAAGGTACTCATAAATTAAAATTTTGGAATGTTTTAGGGTTAGTTTATAGTCAATATCCAATTATTTTAATCGTTAAAGACTTGATTTACCCTTTCTCGTGGTAACAAAAAATACTATAGTAACAATTCCTAATGATGAAAAATTAAATGGATCTATTTAAAAAATAAATTCATCATTATTCATAATGTGGAATCTATTTCTCATGATTAAAAATATTTAAGTGATAGAATAAAATTTAATATCGAACTAGAAAAGCATTATGGAAACTCATTTTTCTTAACAATGCATTGTTTTTATAAAAACATATTTTATACCAAATTAAATTATTCAATTTATTGAAAGAATATAATTTTATTATTCATAATATAATAGAACCTATTTTTTATTTATATTCAATTTAAAAATAAAATGGACCATTTCAAATGGTTTAAAAATATCATTTTCAATAGAAATAGTTATTTTTTACTATTCATAAAAAATAAATATGTTTAGACAAATATAAAAAATTAATATGAAGATAATTTTGATATAATGATCTAAAAATTGATATTATTTCATTAAAATAAACTTTTATATGTTTTATACAGAAATTATAATATTTTTACTAATCAGGAAGTGAAAATAATTCGGATGAAAATATAATTCTGAGGAAACTAAAAATATTGAAATTATATCATTAAGAGTTAATCAATGAATTTTTATTAATTAGATACTTTGTTTATATATATATATATATCAATATTTAATAATTTTGATAATATAATTCATACCTACCAATTTAATGGCTAGGTCATAATAGTAATATTTCAATAATAATATTTTTGTGTTCATTTAAGAATAGTGTGAAATGTTGTATAAACTATGAAAAATGTTTTAATTTTGAAAAATATAGGTGTTACATTAACCACATCTTCAGAAATTACATCATTGTGATTTTATGTTTTGATTCATAATCATGGGTTTCACAATTAAAAATTCCATTTGGGAAAACACACAATGTTAAAGGGGTTAATGAAAAATACTCCTAAAAAGAGTACAAGGGATATGAAATGTTTTTCACTAGAATAGTTTTCAATATAAAAGAACATTAGTGGGAATTGAAAATATGTAGATGGGAGAAAAAAGTAACACCAAAGGAATAAGAGAGAGCGATAGATAACATGGTCCTACGAAATATAACCATAAAACTACAAATTTATGATGAGTTAAATTACCATTGATTTCTCAATAAAAAATCTATTAGATAACATTTTTATTTCATGTTTCATTTCTTAATGTCAACTGATTATTTTACTATATATATAAAAACCGAGTAAAATAATTTTACATGATTTATTTTCATATCATATGGATAATATGTTTCTTCAGTTGGGATTTAATCTATGTCCACTAAAAAAATTTCCCTATGAAATGAAAAATCATAATGATTTCATCATGCCTAAATGAATTTTAATGGATTATAAAATATATAATTCAATCATCCATCCTATAAATATTTACTTATAATAAAATAGTCAATATCATAAATTTAATATAATAAATCATAATTGAAACTCAAATAATAATAATATAAAATTACCCACTACGTCCATTCTATAATTAGTTATCCTTTAGATTCATCCAAAATATTACAGACCATATACAGAAACAAGAAATTTAATAAAACATTTTCCCTAGAAATTATAAATCAATTTATAATGTCACCTTCCTAATATTTTAACACATTTTTCATGTATACGAATAACCTAAATCCTTTTCAACATTATTTTCAATCGATATATCGCATATAACAGTAATAACCTAAATGTTAAATATTATTTAAACTAAAATTATTTCTCATTCCCTTGATCATTAACTTCATAAAATGTAGTCTTATTCTTCCCAAATAATCATTTATATTAAATCTAATGGTTATATATTATCTATCGCAACGTATTGTCACCATATATTTCATTAATTAAATCAAATTCAAAAAAATTCAAAAATAATTGATCCTATAATATGATTCCAAAAATCAAATTATTATTTGTCTATCAAATATTAATTTATTCAAAAGTTCATATTGTCATATAATTGACATAGGTAAGTTTTATTCACCACACCATTGATGCTCAATGATTATTGGTTCATGTCCTAGGTTCTTTTTAGATGTGATTACCAAAATTTCGGCCTATAGCGACCGCCAATGGCGGTCGCTTTAGGCCCACTGTTGTAGGCCTACAGCGGCCACCATTGGAAGTCCCTGAAGCTTGCCAAAATTCCGGACAACAGCGAATGCCATTGGTGGTATCTGAAGTTGGCTGAAATGCTTGTCTGATGCGACCGCCACTGGTGGTCGTTGTTTGTCTTAAGCGACCACCAATGGCGGTTGCTGTTGAGGTTAACAGGTAACCTATATCGACCGCTTGTGGTAGTCGCTAAACTGGAAATATTTTATTAAAAAATCATGGTACAAAATAAAAAAGACAGTATATAAATCCTAAAAATGGAAAACAAATCCAAACACCATAAATAACAAGATCATCATAAACAATAAATGATAGATGTGCTTCAACGATCCACAACCATCTACTTTAGAAACCTATAATAAGATACAATGAAAACAACTAAACAAAACAAACCTAAATTTGACATATTTATTCAGTTATTATATACATGTAATAAAATTAAATCCTACATCTCATGGGTGCTATAATAATTTAAAACTCCCAATTTTAGAATTGTTATCATTTTAGGATTTTTTTTCTTGGTTTGGTGCCTTAGATTTAGTTTCTGAAAATGTTTTGTTGTCTAAAAAGTAATATTTTCCACATGCCCCACATGTCTGATGGATGTTATGTCTCCTCTTACATGTCACGAATAATATTACAATTGTTTTAGTGTGGTTTCAGGTTATTTGGAGGACGTTTTCTCTGAATTCGACCGTGACATGCCGTTTTGGTCTTTTATGACTTCAAAAACGCGTTTCTGGTCACCGCGGTCAAATGACACTTCCTATTGATATTCCATCTGCTCGACCATTTCACAATTCACACCACCATTGTTTTCATATGATTTCATGGCATTCTGAGGTCGTTCTGGTGGTTTTGACCACCCAACATGCCCTTTTAGAGCGCGCTGAACTGCTGAAAACGACACATTCAGCCGTACTGTGCGTAGTGCACATCTGTTGGATGTGATGTCTCATCCTACATGTCACGAATAATATTCCTATTATTTTCGTGTTGTTTTAGGTCATTCAGAGCATGTTTTCCTTGAAATCGACCGTGACACGCCGTTTTGGTCTTTTATGACTCCGGAAATGCATTTCCGGTCACCACGGTCAACCGACACCCCCGATTGACATGTCTTCTGCCCTAGAATTTCACAATTAACTCCAAGGTCGTTTTCATATGATTTCATGGAATTATGAGGTTGTTCAGGTGGTTTTGACCACCCAATGCGCCCTTTTAGTGCGTGCCAAACTGCTAAAAACGACACATTCGATCATACCATGCGCACCGTACGTCTGATGGACTTGTCATCTCCTCTTACATGTCACGAATAATATTCATATTGTTTTTGAGTGGTTTCATGTCATTCGGAGCACGTTTGATATGAATTGGATTGTGACATGCTGTTTTGGACTTTTATGACTCCAGAAATGTGTTTTTGGTCACAACGGTCAAACGACAGCTCCAATTGATGTGTCGTCTACCCAACCATTTCACAACTCACACCATGGTTGTTTTTGTAGTATTTTATGGCATTTTGAGGTCATTTGAGTGGTTTTGACCACCCAATGCGCCCTTTTAGAGCACGCCGAACTGCTGAAAACGACACATTCGGTCATACGGTGTGCACCGCATGTCTGGTGGATGTGTTGTCTCCTCGTACATTTCAGGAGTAATATTCATATTATTTTCGTGTGGTTTCTGGTGATTCGGAGCACATTTTCTCTAAATTCGACCGTGACATGCCATTTTGGTCTTTTATGACTCCAGAAACACATTTCTAGTCACCACAGTCAAACGACACCTCTGATTTACATGTCGTCTACCCGACCATTCAATATTTACACCACTTTTTTTCGTATGATTTCATGGCATTCTGAGGTCGTTTGTGTGGTTTTGACCACCCAACACGCCATTTTAGAGCGCACCGAACTACTGAAAATGACACATTCGGTCGTACCGTGCACACCGCATGTCTGTTGGATGTGTTATCTCCTCTTACATGTCACAAATAGTATTCCTATTTTTTTGTGTTGTTTCAGGTCATTCAAAGCACGTTTTCTCTGAATTTGACTGTGACACGCCGTTTTGGTCTTTTATTTCTCCAGAAATGCATTTTACGATCACCGTGGTCAAATGAAACATTCTATTGACATTCTGTCTACCCAACCATTTCACTTTTCACACCACGGTTGTTTTCATACGATTTAATGGGATTCTGAGGTTGTTCTGGTGGTTTTGACCACCAAATCCAGCCTTTTAGAGCGTGTCGAACTGCTAAAAACGACACATTTAGTTTGTACCATGTGCACAATATATCTGATGGACATGATGTCTCCTCCCACATGTCACGGATAATATTCCTATTGTTTTCATGTGGTTTCAGGTCATTCGGAGCACGTTTGCTCTGAATTTGACTGTGACACGCCGTTTTGGTCTTTTATGACTCCAGAAATGCGTTTCTGGTCACATCAGTTAGACATCACCTTCTATTTATGTTCCTTCTACCCGAAAATTTTACAATTTATACCACAATTGTTGTTTTATGATTTCATTACATTCTGAGGTCGTTCAAGTGGTTTTGACCACCCAACACGCCCTTTTAGAGTGTGACGAACTGCTGAAAACAACACATTCAGTCTTACCGCACACACCACATGTCCAAGGGATGTTCCGTCTCCTCCTACATGTCATGAATAATATTACTATTGTTTTTGTGTGCTTTCAGATCATTTGGAGCATGTTTTTTCTGAATTCGATCGTGACATGCCGTTTTGGTCTTTTATGACTCCGGAAACGCATTTCCAGTCACCGCAGTCAAACGAAAACTCTGATTGACATGATTTCTACCGTAACATTTAATAATTTACACCACGATTTTTGTTGTATGATTTCGTGGCATTCTGAGGTCGTTCGTGTGGGTTTGACCACCCAATACGCCATTTTAGAGCTCACCGAGCAGCTGAAAATGACACATTGAGTCGTATCACATGCACAGAACGTCTGATGAATGTGTCATCTCCTCCTACATGTGATGAAAAATATTAATATTTATTATGTGTGGTTTCATGTCATTCTGAGCATGTTTTCTCAGAATTCAACCGTGACACGCCATTTTGGTCTTTTATGACTTCGGAAACATGTTTCTAGTCACCACGGTAAAACAACACCTCCGATTGACATTCCATCTACCCGACCATTTCACAATTCACATCGTGGTTTTTGTTGTATGCTTTCATGGCATTCTGAGGTCTTTCATGTGGATTTGACCACCCAACGTGCCATTTAAGAGCGCGTTGAATTACTGAAATCGACACATTCGGTTGTGCCGCATGCACCGCATGTCCGATGGAAATGTCATCTCCTCCTACATGTCACGAATAATATTCCAATTGTATTCATGTGGTTTCAGGTCATTCGAAGCATGTTTTCGCTAAAATCAACCGTGACAAGCCGTTTTTCTCTTTTTTGACTTCGGAAACGCGTTTCTGGTCACCGCGGTCAAACGACACCTCTGATTGACATGATTTCAGCCCGAACATTTCAAAATTCACACCAAGGCTATAGTATTATGATTTCATTGAATTCTAAGGTCATTAGGGTGGTTTTGATCACCCAACACGCCCTTTTAGATCACGTCTAAATGATGAAAACGACACATTCGGTCGTACCGTGCGCATCGCACGTCCGATGGACGTGCCGTCTCCTCCTACGTGTCATGAATAATATTCTTATTGTTTTCATGTGGTTTAAGGTCATTTGGAGCACATTTTCTTGGAATTCAACCATCACACGCCATTTTGGTCTTTAATGACTCCGGAAACGCGTTTCCGGTCTCCGCGGACAAACGACGCCTCCGATTGACGTGCCGTCTTCCCGACCACTTCATAATTTACACCACGGTTGCATAAAAATCATTTCTATAATGACCCATATATTACATACATTGTTATTACATCAGAATTGAAGCATACTTATTACAACATAAAAAACCCACTAAATGACTGTATAGGTATAGTGTCGTTAGAAACTGGGAAACATAAACAACTGGTTCATAAAGCGTCTACAATGTCTCCAATTTATTTCATCATATCTATAGTCTCTTTTGGCATATCTTACTTAATAACCTTCTTCCTGACCTGGGGAAAGAAAACATTAAAAAGGGTGAGCTCAAATGTTCAGTAAGGGTAAACAAAAGAAATATCAATCACATCAAAATAAAAACATAACATTTTGGAAATCTTGCACTGCAAAAGAGATCATAATTTCATAACATGGGATAAATCATTGCAGTGAAATGTAACCCCAATAATCATAACTTAAAACATGAAACTTTGTGGCATACACACATAATCATTTAGAATCATTTCTTATTAGTCAAGACTCATGGCCATGACTATCTTAGTGGAAAAAGTCTATTTCTGAACTGAGTTCACTCCTCGTTTCAGTCCTATTTCACTGAACCGGTTTAACCTGTCGTTCCAGCCATGTCTATCTCATGAGATATAAAATCTTTACCCAATTCATTTGAGGGAGGTATAGGTCCCACCCATCTCATAGTGATACCATTCTTATGTGTGCCACAAAATCATAAACCATACATCATAGCATAACCCATGTAATAAAAATGGGATTCTTAAACATCGTGACATCATAAAACAATTAATATAATATAAAGGAATTAATAAAAATAATTCCATCACAACATAATCAAATCAATGTAATAATAGGTATGGAAACAGAACCCTTTATTATCTTAGAGGGAAAATAATTTTCATAAAACACTTGAAATCCATTCTTGAGGAAAATGTCATTTCTACTTCAAAAACAATTTTCCTTTCTTAACATGTCATACAATTCTATACTAAAAGAAGTTGATTAAAAATAATCTTGAAATCTTGTAAAGGAAGCTTCATGGAAATAATGTTTTAAAAATCCTTTCATGCCGTATAAGTTAAAAAAACATTCTTCTCGTACTTTTGTTGGAAAAGTCAAAAAGTACCTCGTATGAAAAACGACAAAAGATTCCTTTCATATAATTTAATATAAACTCACAAAAGGGTAAAAATGGATTTAATCAATTGTAGGTGGATAGAAATAATATTACGTATTGAGGAAACATGGATGTGGATGATAAAATACTCCCCAGTAAATACCAAAGTATAAACAATCTCGGATAAAAATGAGATTGTGATATTTCCCTTACCTTAGGTCCAATTTGCTTCGTAAGTGTCTGAAACTCCTGTATAATGAATTAAATAATGTCATTGACTTATTCCAGAATCATACTCATTATTAAGATATCATATATAGTCATATTCTTATCTTATTAATAGTAATATTTCATTGCTACTTGTTATTCGGGTGTTTATTACCTTTTGTTCTTATGCGTGTTTTGTCGGATAAATTATTATTTCTCTTTTTAGGTTATAGATACCTCATTTCCATAATGGTATTAGTGTAATATATATCAAATTCATTCAATCAATTCATTTATATAATCATTATTCAATTAAGATCATGTAGAACGAGTCGTATCACATCGTGGAGACGGTATTCCGTACGTACGCACGAGCGATGATATCGTTCCCTTGATCGTGGAATTGTATTGGAGTGTATATATACTATTTCAAAATCAATATCACTTTACAATAATAATATATAGTCATTATTTACACCATTATACCCATCCAAGTAAGGTGGTGGTGGAAAATAGATTACACCACGGCGTGGAGATGGTATTCTGTACGTACGCATGCGCGGTGATTTCGTTTTCCGTAGGACGGATAGATGGTGAAATAGGGTTGTTTCATACTTATAATAATATATAAGTATATTAGTGATACTGATGTTATTACTTCATAATGAAACAACTAAAGAAGAAGAAGTGGAAGAAGAAATAAAGATGAAAGAATCGATAACGGACATTACCTCTTCTTTGAAGCGCTTCTTTGAGATCTCCTTTTAGGGCACTAAAATTGGTATTTGAAGAAAACCAGGACCTCTAGGATGTCTCTAGGGAAGTGGAGAGAAGAAATTTGCAGGGGTTGTCCGAGCTTGAAAGCTCAAAGTGGTGTGAGGAAGAGAGAGAGGAGGTGCCCTTTTATAAGGGAGTAGAGGGGCACCTTTTGAATAACTAAAAATATTATTTTATTATAAAGTCAAATTCGGTTTTTAATAGCTCCAAATTGATATATTTCTAATCTAAGGTGGGTATGGGTCCAAATACTCTCATAAAATAGAATTTAGACAAGTTTAGGTATCAATTTTAACCTTATCATTTAGATTTAACTTTAAGTTAGATAATTTAACTTTTACCGTGTCTTCTTGTTTTCTTACACTATAAGGTCAATAAACTTAATATATCAAACCAAACGTACCCCAAGTTTTTTATTATTAATATATATAACTTTATCTAAGTCATTTGGCCGAACCTTAGATTTTTAGGAATAAAATAACAATTAATAATATAATATTTGTTTTAAAAACTATTTTATGTCAATTTTGACACTATTTAGTAATTGATTTTTGTGAAAATCATAATAGAATGATTAGTTATAAAGAAGTTAATTAAATCAATAATAACATGCCATATTAACCTAAAAAATTAGTTTAATTCATAAAAAGTCTCAAGTTACATTTATTTGGGTATTTATAACATCAATTATGTCAATATTTCATTAATAAGATAATTACTGCATCATCATTGTATCATAAATAAATTAAATTATTTTAACTCTAAAAATTACAAATAAAATACCATTATGTAGGAAGTAATTTATCTTTATAATGAATATTTATAGTTGAATTTATCTTATGTATAACCCCATATTAAAAATGATTTACTTATTAAACATTGATTTTAACTATTTTAACCCTTCTTTAAATAAATTAATAATAAATGTCCTAATCTAATCCAAGTGGGCCTAAATGGTCATATTTTATTCCTAAGGTTGTTTTTGGTCGAATTACACTTATCTAATAGAATTAGGACATGTGTTAGGGTAATAATAATAACACTTTTACCCTTAATTACCCTATTTACTTTTAACCGTGGTAAAAAAAATTAAAAAGTTACTATTCACCAAAAATTATTTTCATCTCATTGAACCACATTTTGGTCCTTGATATTAACCGTGTCTCTCGTATTTTCGAAATTCCACTCACAAAAGCGGTAAAATTATGTTTTATGAAAAATTCAGTTCTTTTAACTACCACTTAGTGGTTTCACTATTAATCAAAAATTGAAAGTTTTCAGAAAAATACCAAAATTTCACCCTAGGCTAATTTCGATATTCCGAATCCAAAAAAGAATTCCATTTTGAAAAATATAAATTATAAAATTTTAAAAAGTGGTTATTACTATTCATAATGGCTAGTTTTATTAATATTTTAATAGCATATCGTTGTTTAGTGAAAATTGGTATTGCGTACGACGCAAACTATTGAGGAAGTCCACGGTTGCGTGTAAAGAAATCCAAGCTAGTTTTGTGTGTAGTGAAAGATTCATTTGATAAAAACAAAATATTTCTCATAAAAGTCTCAGGCGTTACAATTTCAATGTACTCAAATATCGCTAAATAGGACACATCCATCTAAATTTCACTAGACCAGCAACCATTACTTCATCAGTTAGGTGCACTGTCATGTGGACCATAACATCAAAAAATGAGGGGTGAAATACTTTCTAAAAGTGACAATGTGTAAGTACAATTTGGTCCTGCAATATTTTTAAATCACTCATTCTTTGATTTCTTAAACAAGGTTGTCTAAAAAAATTAGTCATATTAATCAACGGCTGAACAACATTGGGGGATAAACAATCACAATTTGCAATTGGAATCAACTGCTGAAGTAGTATGTGATTGTCATGAATTTTCAACCCCTGAAATGTCTTTCTTTTCAGATTGACACACCTTGAAATACTAGAATAGTAAACATTAGGCCCCTTGAGCATCTTCAAAATGAAATGAAATGTCTATTTCTCCTTTGTAGTCATTGTATACTATGCATCAGGCATATATGCATTGTTTCCCTCAACTAACTGTAAATGGAACTTTTTCCTTAAACCCATTTCTTCCAAATCACAGCGTGCATCAACATGGTCCTTTGATTTTACACTAACAACTAAAATTTCCCATAATATGTTATCAAAAACATTTTTTTCAATGTGCATAACATCCAAATTATGCCTCAACATGTTAGGTTTCCAATACGAAAGACTATAAAAAATACTTTTCTCTTTTCAATTGTGACTACCCTGCCTACCCACAGCACAAATATTACGTACTGGAGGAGCCACCCAATACCAAATTTCATTTATCATACAGATGTTTTCTTCCTCAATCTGCGATAACATTTTGACTCCTTTCATGATCTTTGGTGTTGGGATAAACTCTCTAGAACCATCAAATTCCACTCTGTCCTTTCTGAACCTGTGATGACGGGGGAGAAAACATCTGTGACCCATGTATTCCCATTTTTTGGAATGTTTAATCCATAAATATTTTTTACTTTTATTTCCACAAAGTAAAGAAAATTCCCCTTTCGTACTTCAGCCTGATAAATTTTCATAAGCTGGGAAGTCATTGATTGTCCACAATAAAGCAGTCTGCAGTTTGAACATTTAATTTTTTTCACAGTCATAAATCATCACACCATCACCCCAAAATTCATTCAACTCATCAATCAATGGCTGAAGGTAAACATAAAACTTATCCCATGGACTTTTAGGTCCATCAATAAGATTGGAAAGTAATATAAATTGTTGTTTCATATAACGCCATGGATGAGAATTATACGAAACCAACACCAAAGGCCATGTTCTATGAGTTGCACCAACCATAGACTTGAATGGATTGAAACCATCTGAATCCAATCCCAATAAAACATTATGAACATCTTTAGAAAATTTGGGATGTCTCTTATCAAAATCCTTCCATGCATGAGAGTCTGTCGGGTGGGTTAACATATCACTTTCATGAACCCTTTCTGTATGCCTTCTCATTAAATTAGAAACATTAGATGACATAAAAAATCATCTCAACCTCGATTTAATGGAAAAGTAACGCATTTTCTTTACGATAATCGATTTCGCCTGTATCACAATCTAACTTTGATGAGTCTGATTTCCCTTATTCTCTTTCTACCTGGAAGAACCACGAACCATACAAATATCCAAATGGACAGTTTCCTTTCTAAACAACATAAAGTTTTTTGCACATGCATCTATGGTCTCATATGTAAATCCTAAGTTTTCTGTCATCTTACGAGCATGGTAATATGACTCATGAATCATAGTGTCGACAGGAAGAGCCTTTTTCAATTACACCAAAAGAATGCCAAATGATGTTCTGACCAATGATTCAATGTCTTCAAATGCAACAACTACATGATAAATGGATGTTTATTGTAAGAAGTACATCCAGGATATAATTATATTTTAGCATCATCATGTTCTTCATAAAACCTCCTCGAATCAAGATATATACTAGAGCGAAGATTTATCTCACCGGCCTTATGATTCTGGATGTCAATGCCTTCAGGATCAAACCCACGTATCATTACAGTAAGCATTTCATGCATTGGATCATTCATCCTTGCATCAACATCCATATTAATTGCATCCATATTTTGAAAATGAACATATTCTTCTCCATGAGGAGTCCAACTCTTATAATTTTTCAGAATTCCATTAAAGAATAGGTGCTCTCTCACAGTATCACATGTGAATTGTTATCAGTTATCACATTTTCTACATGGACAACTAATATAGTCACTTTCAAATCCTCTATTGAAGTCAATAAACTGCATAATTCCATTAAAATATTTTCTAGATGTTTGATTTGGAAGATCAATTCAACTCTTATCCACAATAATATATGTATAACAAACATTTACACAATACTTATTACATTTGCATTTTTCAAATCAACTATATTTTAAATAAATACAATTCAATTGTTTGTGAACCATTGGAAAAATAATAATGTAAGTGAAATCCCATGTCATACCTGGTTATGCTACAAACCAGGAAGGGAGGGGAGCTGAAGGCGGTGCTGCGAGGGAGAGGAGAGGCAGCGAAGGGGAGCCGGAGCCAGAGGCGGTGCAATGAGGGAGGGGACGGGCGGCGGTGGAAGTGGGGAGCCAGAGGAGAGGAGGTGGTGAGGTGGAGATGGTGCAGAGAGGGTGGGATGACGAGGGAGGGGACCGAGGACAACAGAGAGATGGAGTGGACGGGCGGCAACGGAGAGGGGACGAGTAGCGACCGTGTAGGGAGTGAGGGGACCGGGCGACGGCGGTGTGACAAAGGAGGGGACAGTGAGGGAGGGGACGGGTGGTGGTGGTGTGGTGAGGGAGGTGAATGAAGAGTTAGGGGATAGGGGATGGCGGAGAGCTGGAGCGAAGATCGTTGAGGGGATGGGGGACGAGCAGCAATTGGGGGGGGGGATGTCCGAGGTGCAGGGAGGGTTTTCCGGGGTGTGGGGGGCCTGTCTGGAGTAGGAGGGGGTTGTCCGGGGTGTGGGGGGGCTGTCTGAGGTGCGGGGGGGGGGGGGGGGGTTGGGGGGGCTGTCCGAGTTGGGGTTTGTACAAGGTGGGCGAGGGGGATGGCTGAGGGGGGAGAGGGAAAAGGGAGGAGGGCAGATGCCGGAGGGCAGAGGGGTCGGAGAACGGAGGGGGCGGAGGCCAGAGGGTGGAGGGATGTCAGAGGGGACGGAGGTCAGGGTGGAGCATAACCGGAGGGAGGAGTTTGGGCAGTGCCAGAGGGCAGTGGACGGAGGGATGGCGGAGGGCGGAGGCTGACAAGGGCAGAGGGTGGAGGGAAGTTAGGGCGGCAAGCGGTAGAGGGCAGTGAGGGCGAGCAGGGGATGGAGGAGGGCGGAGGGAGATGATGGGGGATGGTGTGCAGCAAGGTCGTGGGCGAGGGAGGAGGGCTTGTGATTGGGGGGGCGGTGAAGCCCCCTTTTTCTGGCAATGCTCACTGACCGCCAGAGGCAGTCTCCCATGTCAGGGGGCTTCAAAGACCAATATTGTAGTACTTTTTTTTGGCACCCTGCATTCAGGTAATCCTTTTTTATAAAAAATAAAATTTCAAATAATACTATAAAATGATTAAAAAAATAGCATTAATCATCAACTAAATCATTTTTAACTACAAAGGTTTTCTATATGGTATATTACAAAAATGCACTAAATTTTTAATCATAAGAACCCATATGTAACTCGGCATCAAAATAATATTAACCATAATGGTTATCAATATCATTATACCTGTGTTAAAAAAATGTAAAACCCTTATTCCCCAAATAACATTTTTAGTAAAACATATAATAAACCAAGGGGTTGTATTCTTATAAAAATTTACAAAAAAATCTTAATTAATGTCAATGTCCTGTCACATAAAACATAAATATCGAAATTTATGCCTTTAAAATTATGGTCACCATATATTTATCATCCAAAAAATATTTAATTTTATCCCAACAGTAAACACGTATTAGGGTTTTTAAATTCAACATTGTTGTGTTACCATAAAATATTACATTGCCACTAAATTACTTTTCACGGTTACCATTAGCAATAAATTTTTTACTTTAAAATCATTAAAGATAAAATAATTGTGATAAATCTGTAGAAGTCTCGTTATTTATTCATCAAGAATACTATAGATAAAATTACATAAAAAATCAATCCTTTCAAATAAAATATTTTTATAGAATATGCCTTTTATTTATCTAGGTAGAAACCCATAATTTATGAAATTCACTCAGTTAATCTCGAGTTTCCCCACATATAATACATTCAATTATTGTTAATTTGTAACTATATTAATTTCTTTTATTTTGAAACCATATTTTTTCACATATCAGATATTATTACTGGGTCAACTTCACCCATTGATGATAAAAGTGAAAATTACCTTTCATTCCTCCATGATCATTTTACCATAAACCACCTTAAAATTCTATTATCCTTTTATTTTAAGTGTCTATATTCTCATAAATTTATAAATTTGTAATCCTATATCTCAATAAATGATTAGTATTAATCCAAATATCACTATCTCAAGACATCATCCAATTTCGTTTCTCCCAATTGATATATCTTCCATCACATTTGGTGTTAGAATGAAACCTCAATGTTTTATCCATAGATTAAAAACAATAAGAATAGTATGAATAATATAATAATAGTGGGAAATATATATTCTATACCCTAGTAATTTTTAGGTTGTTAGGATATAATCATACTTATACACCAATTCATTTGTAGAGTAGTGGTCTATAATTGTTTATTCATCAATATAGTCCCAAAGGATTCAGATAAACATCCTATGATACCAACTGGAATGACACTAACCCTAGAAGAAAAGTGTTATTGGTTACTTGATAAAATTGGAACTAGATATAATGTTTCACATCACAAAGGGATAATATTTTACTTTTCATCATAAACTAGATATATACTTGAAAGTAAGATATAATTTAAAACATAAAATACCACAATGTATTTTATATGAGAAGAAGATTAATCCCCATAGTATATCCAAAAATATCAGTCATAAAACAATTTATGGAATAATTATAAAAAATAAATACAAGAATGAGGTGAGATTTAGATACTTTGTAAGGGTATGTGTATAGTGGAATCTATCATGAATAAACAATCATAAACAATTTGGCGAGGTAAATAATAGGAATATATTTCATTTAAATAGTTACTGGAGCATAATATGGATGTAATAAATGATGATCAAATAAATCATTTAACAATCACATTAGCTCGAAACATATCCCTTGGTATTATAACTATTTTAATATTCACATGTACATAAATAAATGATTTCATAATGTCAGAATACAAAATATTGGACATATGAAACTTATCGTTGAGGCCTCGGCTAAGACATTTGAATATATAATCAATCCCTTATGCCATGAAATCTTCCCAAATGTGTAAGCCCTTTGTCAAAACCGAAATTATTTTGTATTATAGGACATGATGATACATAGAGTGGCTATAGTAGGATCAATAATTCCCTTAATAATCCCAATGCATTCTACATATGAATAAATCGTACAACTCAATCCACATGATTTTACTTATTCAATTACTATCTATATTGAAATAACTAGTCATAAAACATATCCATAATTTTCCCATTCAAACTAATCATTAACCATACAATTTAATATGATGAATGTTCATATTACATTTCATCATCAAAATAATATTCAATAAATTTTTTTTACATAGGTAAAAATAATTTAAATAGATTACGCGAATATTTCATAAGGACATTAACCTTTTTAAGTTGAATATAATTTTTAAAATATATTAATTGTATATGTAATGAATGGATTATTTTCAATAAATATATACTTTTTAAACATTATATTCTGTTTTAATGAAATGAGGTGTCATAATAGAGGTAAATTTTATTTATTCTGTATAAGTTAAAAAACCATTCCTTTCACATTTTTGTAAAGAAATTATAAAATTAACTCATTAGGAAGATCACATGGACATTCAATTTAGAAGAATTTATAAAATATCAAACGAATGTATAAATAATTTTAATCAAACATTTATGAATATATATATTTAAATATAATTTAAAACAGGGAAATGGAAGAAAAATATTAATTGTAAAAGACTTAAAAATAATTAATCTCGAATAATGATGAGACTATGAAATAAACACATACAACAATGGTTTTTTTGAATAATAATTCACAAGAAATAAATAACATCAAAGGATACAATAAATTACAGGAAGATAAATATATTCATGTTATAATATTTTAAATGTATAGTATATACACCACAAAAAATATTGTTAAATATAGAATACATCTCACAAAAGTAAAAGTGAGATGAGAAACCCATACCTCTGGTCAGACATCCATTGTACATGTTTTATGATCCATTATAATAAATATAGATTATATATATTATATCGATAATAAATATATATAAACATATTTATTATTAACATATATTCTTTTATCACATGATTATGAACAATTATTTATTAAAACATTATTCAGGGGAAAATTGAATCTTCATTCATTTATGATTTCATTAGTTAGTTCTAATCATTATACATTTATTATGGGCCCATAATCTCAGAAATATTAATAAAGGATTAAAAATAATTCAAATCTAATATTTATATATTTATATTATTACATAAATATATGGTTATAAAAATTAGTTACACCATTTATAGGGATGATAAGCATTATGAATGCATGAATAATGTTTTCATCTATCAATGAGTGTTAATAAATAATGTTAAAGAATACATAAGATTTATATAATGTTTATTAAGTAATATATATATATATATATCATATGTATTCATTACTTCCATATTTATTTCCATCTCTGTAATATAGTGATGAAAAACATATTACACAGCTTCACAAAGATGATAAGTCATACATACACAGGAGCGATGTTTTCTTTTTATGTAGGATATAATAGTGATGGAATGTGGCTATAGAAAATCATAATAACATATCTATATATTTATATACATGATACATGATTTATTAGTTTAGTTTTCTCAATGTAGATTAATAAGATGTATAATAAGATATAATTGATAAATTTGGGGTATTTATGATTACCTCTTCTCCAGTGGGCATCCTTTAGATCTCTTAAAATGTGACCAATGGTTTTCAGTTTAAAAGGGGTATTACATTAATAACATGGATAAGGATGTTTATAATAGAATTGGATAGGTTATTTCTATGAAATTGGGATTAATGTTTTGTAAGCAAGTTAAGAAGGTGGTTCCCCTTCATTGTTGTTGATTGTCGTACTTTTTGAATTTTATGATAAATTAAAATATATTAAGAATATTTTTCGAAAAAATGCTCCAAAATGGTCATGATATAAATATTAACGTATTATATGGGTTAAATATGTTATAATAGATAAGTTATATAGTATTTAATGATATTCTAGTCTATATCAATTGGATTAAACCCTTAATTAAACAATTATAAAATTAATTACGACTACATCTTATTCAATTATAAAGGGTTATAACATTACATAAAACATTAATATTGACCTATGAATATAATTGGATGACATTATAGACCATATAATCTAATTATTTAAAAATTAAAATATTTTAATATTTTTTAAATATTATAATAAAATATTATTCAGATAAATTGTCATTATTGTGTATTTTGGAACTATTCATTTAAGAGGACTTCAAATATATTAATGAAGAGTTTTATTTTAAATAAAATTATTTAAAGAATCACTAATATCTCATATAGACAAATATAAGTTTTTTATCACAATATCACATTCAAATTATAACATTTTTAATTTTATAAAAATGATTTATTTTATTTTTTTGTTAATTGAATAATTTCAATGTTAGTATATTGTAAGTATTAAAAGTAATTTTTTGTTCACCAATAATTATAAATATATTTCCAGGAGTAATATAAATAATTTATATTTTTAAAAATTAAGAATATATGAACATGTCCTCATGTTATTCCTTTGATAAAAATATTATAGTTGTTAAAAATGAAAGTGTCACATTTGTGACTTCTCATTCTAGAAAATAGTATAATGTTCATAATCTCATCTAAAAAAAGGATAAGTATATTAATATTCAACGATTATGTATAAAATAAACTCATTAAATAAAATTTATTCAAGTTTAGGGTCATTTTATAGTCTTTATCCTATTAATTTTAACACTTAATTACATTATTTAAAGGTTATCATGCAAAAAAACAACTAAGGTATCTATTCATATTGAACAAAAATAAAAGTGAAATATTAAACTAATTTGGAAATAAAAACTCAAAATTTAATAAAAATTAATAATATTATGTATAAATTATTTATAATTAAAAACACATATGTAGTAAAATTGAATTTAAAATCAAACTTAAAAAAAGCAATGAAAAACAACTTTTATAAATGTTTGTTTATTAAAACAATTTTTATTCCAAAATAAAATATAAAATTGATTAGAAAAATTATAATTTAATTATTTTTTATATAATAGAACTAATTATTTAATTTTATCATATTTTTAAAAAAAATACGAAACTTATGAAATTATTGGAACAAAAATACATCCTTAAAAAAATTATTTTTATAATAATGTATATATATTCTAGAAATTTATTATAATATTTCTTCAATAAAACAATAGAAATATTTTTTGAAGAATAAATATTTTTGAAGCAGAAAATAACATTCTAGAAAATTTAATAATTATTCAATAAAAATTAAAAACATGATTTTAATTATGAATAAACATTATATTCATATATTATAATTTTTTCAAAACTATTCATATATGACAGTTTAATGGACTGATTATAATCATCATATTTAAATAATAATATTTTTTTGTTTGTGTAAGCTTATTGTTTCTTGTTTTATATAGAATCAACCATAATGATAATTCAAAATATTGGTCTATTTCTTGTAATTCCTTCTTACACCATGGGTTTGAGAGGATATGTTAGTCGGGATAAAAATTTCCATAACCCTATGGCCCGAGGATTCCTTCGTATCATGAATGTAATCATAGTCAAGACTTTTTTAACCTTACATGTATTTACTCTATCATGATCAGGAAGAATATATAGTTATAGAAATGGTTCAAATGCATCCAACATTGGCCGATGAGGAATTATTATTGGTGGTGGTATGTAATTAATGAAATTTCACTTTATCCATCCTAATTTTTTTATATTTGGTTATATTTAGGAAAAATATTGATACCGAATTGATCACACTGATTAATACACTTTTATGATTTTATTTTAATCTAGATTGGATGATTTGAAGGGATTGAAGTCACTGTTTATTTTGAAGAACCACTAAATGTCACAATATTTCATATATCACTGACTAGTTTCTATATAGTTGATGTTAACACTAAATACCTCAAATCACTGCATGGTTAAAAAATATAGAGTATTTATGTGAGATTTATTAATACAACCATAACTATGTATATATGTGGAGGTTAATTCAATGGATAACGTGATTTTTCAAGCATATATATGTATTAATACTAATTACATAGAAGATATCAATCAGATTTTGGGCTCTCAACTATATAGGTTATAATCATGTTGCCTTTTTTACATCACAATTTGAGAATTTTGAGTTATTATACATACTGAGTATATGTCACACACATATTATTGTAATGACTACTTCTTTCATAGTGGTTATAGAGGTGGTATGGAAAAAGTTTTTCATCCAAATACAAGGTTGTGAAATATTTTTTTCTAGAAATGGCCTTTTATAAGAGTAACATATCATCCTCTAAAAAACCATTCCACATATAAATTTAGTGTGATTCTCAATATATTGATTGCTCATAGCGATATTTTTCCCAAATCAATTTATTCTCTATATATCCATATTCAAGGGTAAGGATTATTTATGAACCAATTATTATGTCTAATCATAGATATTACAATGGAATTATATAATATTTTAATCACTTCGTGGTGTTTTTTTCATGTTATGGGACACCATCAACCTCAAATCAAGATTTTATAACCAACTCATTCTTCAGTAGGATATCCAAATATAATGGATTGTTCATAATTTTAGATATATTTTCTAGTTGGATTGTGATTATGGAAACTGTCTTGAACTCTAACACATCACAACCAAATTAGTATAGGGTGCATACACCGGACTTTGTAAAATTATATATATATATATATTTGCATATACGTTGAAACCTCTTCTATTTCAACTTATATTATATGTATATTAATAAATTATGTTAATTAATTTATATATAATAATTCAATTAATGATTATTTCACATTGATTTGTATTTAAGGATATGAAACTTACTTATTTGTACAACCATGTGGATAACATTTATAGTGTTCATTAGTAATTGTGCAATTATATTTCTCAAACATTCTATCACTAGATTTTGGAAAATAATCCTCTGAATATTGATACTCTTTTCCATGTTTGAGAATATATTTTAGGGATTCCCAATCAATCTGATAAGTCATATTATATAAGTGTAATTATTAAGAAATACACACTCCATGTAATAAAATCTTAATTAAATGATTTACCATAATTAACTTATTATAAATATCAGAATTAGTGGTACCCTAAGGAACTATAGGGCTAGGATGAATATGGAGAGAACATATACCATATTTGGAGGACAAACCTATGTTATAACATGTTATTAATCGGTTACCTTATTGATAGATCCAATGAGAATATTTGTTATAATGTTTCATCGCATCAAGACTCCTCTGTACATGGGAGGAAAATGTTTCCACTCTTCGAGAAAAGTCTCATGATGTGAATGAATGTATTAATGAAGTACCCTTCCCCTTGACAGCACTTAATAATTTTACTATAAAGAATTATATAGTTACATTGATTATTTTATTGGTATTTTAAAATATTCAGATTTATTTATTTACCATGTACAATCAGAATATTGTATTATACATATTTTAATAGAGGTGTTGGAAAAGAGAGAGAGGGAAACAATCCCTAAACAATATGATGATTGCAGTAAACAATATCTATACAAGGTGTCACATCAATATGGGGTACATTGGAATCAATTTATATTTCATAGAGGTCTACAGTAAAATAGTAACCCAAATAAGAATGATATTATTATATAATCATAAAAATATAAATAAATTTTACATGTCACCATTATGGGAAATGGATTTCACATTCGGTATACCATTTTTGTCTTAGATGTTTCATTTCTATTTTATCCAATAACTACTTTTCAATATCCATTGTACACTAATCACGAATTAAATATTATATAAATTTACAATAACAAATATTATGGGAGGTCTAATATTATCATTTGATATGTTTATATCCATTTATAGAATCTCTTATAGATTTATGTTATATTAATGAAATCACTCCTGATTAAATTATTTGAATACTTTTCATCACTGTCTGCGGTCATGGGAAACACATAATTAATGGGGACTGATTGATAGCATCATGGAAAATATAATAATATAAAAGTATAAATATCGTGTTCATGGTTCAAGGGTCTATGAGATTGTTGTTGATGATGAATAAACAAATTTAAATATAGAAATTTTGTGTTAAATACCATATAATAAGGAAATCAATGTTCATGCTTATTAAGAACACAATGTTTAAAAGTCATCCATCCAATTAGTAGGAGATTGGTGGAACGTCTCCATCTTCTCACTAAGAAATTGTGGAAGATTTCAAAGGAATATTACCATTGAATGGATATAAATCACAAATCTATCATCAGTGGATTAAAATAAAACTTCTAACGATAGATTAGAGTCTATGAATTATAACCTAGAGATTGTTTCACTTCAAGTTAGATGGAAGAATATAAGTATACTATCACCAATAATATGAGATCTATGATATCTTATCATCAATATATGGATGAATTTCTTTATCCCATCATAGTTGGATAAATGGAAGAATATGTCCTATTTCCAATAGTTAGATAAATGTTGTTGGCCTATCATTGATTATAAGATTTGTTTCACTATCCTATCACTGAATGATGGAAGAAAACCTATATACAATCTCTGATAGATTGATGAAAATCATGGGAATGTTACAGTTGGATGGATGAACATCCCTATCAAATCACAAATTGATCAATGTGCATCCTTAGCCTATCACGTATGTATGGACAATATCAGAATATAATTTTTGGATGGATGGAAATCACTAACTTATCACCAATGGAAGGATGTATGATTGAGTTGGGGTCAGTCTCTTGAGATGGGATTCATTTATATCACTGTGAATGAAATTAAAACCCACATAGTTTCGTGTTGATTAATGAGATACATTTTATATTTTATGGTTACGTTACAATGACCATTATGAATCCTATTAATATAATACTACCATGACTTGTGGAGATTTAGTGTCTATGTTTATACAATGGGTACAAGCTAGGACAATTTTTAATCCTTGAGGAATTGATTAGAAAATAAAATATTTGTATAAGAAGTATGATTTTGGATTTATTCATATACATCCCATTTGGATTTATATATTACACTAGATTGATTCCCCCCATGGTTTCACCAACTTTATATCATAATTTTCATATGAGTGGATAATGACATGACACATTGTTAATTTTATCTAGTAAATAATTTATATGGTATTATATATTATTGAAAGAAAAAAAAATAAGGGGTATTAATTCACACTATATGGATATTTTTTTTAATATAAATGAATAAATTGATGTAAATTCCTCATAACATAGAATATAAATGGGTGTAGGGAAAACATGAGATTAGTGTTATGATCTTTTTAAGAATTACAAAAATGTAAATTCCCATTGATGTCTTTTTCTTAGTCACTATAGAAAGGGTACTAACAACGTGCTTGATATTTTTTTCTAGGAACTATTTAATATAACATGAGTGTATTTAGCTGGGAGAGTACCTTTGCTTATGTCATAGGGTAGATCATAAATATTATGGTTGTACAGAAATTGGTTAGTCCTAAGAAAAATGTCATATAGGGATAGAAACATGTGATAAATCACTTATAGGATGCTTATGTTTCATTATCATGGGGATAAATTTTTATAGTGGGGAACATGACTGTTCCAATTATATTTTCCGTGTGAATTAGGATGAAATTGCAATGAAATTTTAAATGTGGTATTTATTTTTATTTTGAAACAAGTGAAAGCGATCCAAATAGTCTTCTGGGGTACTAGGGAAAATGGTTTGGATTATCCCTAAAAAACTTTTAGATTAAATATGTTCTAAAGAACATACTCAGAAACAACATGTGGAGTCTCTAAGTACATTACAGGTAAATAAGGGTTTATGGGTGATATTGGTTTAGTAATGGGTCCTTAGTAATTGTGAGATGGATTAACCATATAATAATGTATTAGAGGAATATGTAACAGAGTTATTTCAGTTTTGGGTATACAAAATGATGTTTCCCAAAGTGTTAATAGGTATATACATTCCTATGGACCCATTGGTGAGTATGAAAAATGGGTCCTAAGAGGTTCCTCAAGAAAATATTAATCACTTGGAGACAAAACCAATATAGTGCACCAATCCCATAGTATGTATAAGGCCCCAGCCTTAAACATTACTTACTCTTGAGTTACATCAAGAATACATGTTGAGGATCATTTCAGGTTTAGAGTTTTAGAGAATTAGATCATAAAACTTGCATTACAATCCACATTTAAACAAAGTGGTTACATAAAGATAGTATTCATTTTTCCAATCAACGAAAACATCTTTAAAACAAAACATGGATTCTTTCTTGACACTTCCCTGACACTATCATCATATGATGTACCTTTCCCTTGGCCTGTGAAAAAACATTTTAAAAAACTTGGGATGAGCATAAAATGCTCGGTAAGGGATATAAAAATATGGAAAGTAAACATGAGTATATATATAAGTGAAATCATACTTTACCCATAAAACATAAGCACTTTAACATACCTCATCCAAATTATGAATAAATCATATAAATAATAAGACATAAAGGTAACTTGAGGCATTCATAACATTCTTACGTAGGGAGTAACCCTCTTGGTTACGTTTGGAATACCCATCACAGTATATTCCCTAAATCTCTTCGGAGAAACCTCAACATTTAACCCCTTCAAGTTACCCAATGCATTGGAGAGCTATATCGGGCTCACCCGCCCTTAGTTTATCACAGAACCACCTGTCTTCATAACAATGCCCAAGAACCATAACATAATCGTATCACATAAAACATGCATAAAGGAAACATAACATTTCCACATTTCAATCACAAGATATCAATACAACACATTGATATAATAGAAAAATTATTAAAACCATTTTCAATAAAAAAAAAGTAAAGTAAAACATGATATTTATTTTTCATTTAAAAAAAGGTATGGCTTGTAGAGGAAGCTGAAACTCAAATAATGGTCATGGTGGCGGAAAAGTCATTGTCGCCGAATACATAAGACAAAAACATTCACATTTGTCATTTAGTAAAACGCTTCGTATAAAAAATATTCCTTTGGATAAATGTAAAAGTCAAAGGGGTTTATACACCATATAAAATAAGGTTGTATATAAAACATAATATGCCTCAATGAAAGGATATTGAGACGAAGTCCCATACCTCGGGTCCGACTTGACTCGATCTTTATTTAATGTCCTGAATAATAAACATGAGTTAATTTCTAATTTCTTAAGAACCTTTTCTAAGTTCATTATTCTTTTTATATCACTTATTACCATGTCATGAACACTGTGTAATTATTAAAGTTAATAACGATCGTTTTAATGATCATTGGTAATTGAGTCAAAAATAAACTCTTTATAATTACATGTTGTTCATGTATCCATTATATAAAGAGTTATACTCATGATGTAGATATCATATATATCATATATATACAGTATATAAATTCATTTATAATATTACATAATCATTTAGAGGTAAGAAATGAAATGCACCATTCATGGAGACGGTAAGTCGTACGTACGCATGAACGCTACTTTCATTTCTATTTCGTATTTTATGGAATGGAATCATAATGATATAAAGGTATATTATAATTCCAGTATGATATCATATATAAAATCAGTAATTACATCCTTTATACGTCCCACATATGGCATTAACGAATCAAATCACTTTGAGGGGGCGGTAGTCTGCACTTCCTAAAATGAAGATATTGCGTTTACCCATAATGGAAACCATAAAGATATGCCATAAATGAAAAATACAGAAGCTTAAGTAAAACATAAATATATTATATATCATATATAAATATAGTTACATCTTAATGGCCACCTTTTAAGGTGTTATATGAGTGTTGAACAATCATCGTTTCGTGAGGCAGAAATTCGCCATCCACAGAAACAGTATGTTCTTTAACCATTAGATGTAGGTGTGTGTAAGGGTAGCTAGAATACTTATTATAACAACATACTAGTATATTGAAGATACTATATTTGTTACAAAATAAATGAATAAAAATAGTTTAGAGGGTTAGAGAAGCAAAATAAAACATAAAAACACAAGAGAAAACACTACCTTTAAAACGGGTAACTCTTTTTGATTTGAGCTCAAAGGCTTCCTTGGGAAAACTTCTGCCCAAAGTGAGGCTTCAAGGAGTAATAGAGGGATGTGGAGTGACAAAATGGATAGGGTTTGGCCGAGCCATTGGCTTGAGAGGTGTGGGTAAGGAGGTAGAGGTGGGGGCCTTTTATAAGAGGACAGGAGGGGCACTCTTAGAAAGTTATAAAAGGTTTCTTTATTTGCAAATGCATTTTGGATTTTAAAGGTCCGAAATTGATTTATTTTGAGTATAAGGTGATAAGGGTTCTAAATACACTCATCCAATAGGTATTTGACAAGTGTAAGTCTTATATTTTACATTATCTTTTCATTTTATTTAAATAATTTATTAATGAGGTAATCACTGCATCATCATGATGTCATAAATAATTTACTTTATTTAATGTCTAAAAATTTAAAACAAAATACTATCATTTAGGAAATATTTTTATCTTTCCAATGGATATTTATAGTCCAAAAGATCATTTATTTAGACAATATTAAAAATGTTTTACTCAGGTGATATATACTTTGTTATATTTAACTTCCTTCCAAAATAAAAAGATAAAAAGTCACTTTCCCACAAAAGTGATTCCATGGGGTCCCCAAGTTTGGCACAAGGCATCCCATGGTCGGCCATGAGACAACCAGTAGCATTAGGACACATGTTGGTGTCATTTTTTATTATTATGATATTACTTTATTATCCTCAACTACTCGATTACTCATTAATCAAGATAATTAAAGATAATTACCGTCATTACTATTCATAATGTCTAAAAATAAAAGTGTCTTGATTACATAATTTGGACTTTATGATTCCAAATATGTGATCCATTTTACCACATTCCAAACATAGAAATTGCAATAATTAATTTAAAAATAATCCCCGTTGTCCAAACAAATAGCGGGTTTTTTAAAACAATATTTATAAAAAGTTTGGCACTTGTTTATGCCCAATTCCAAAGTGAAATTAATCCCAATGACCACAATTGGATTACATGGTAAAAATATATTATATTTACATTTTAAAACCAATTAAAAATATAATCTAACCATATAATTAAATTAGATGAAAAAGCAGTTTTGATGTAAAATGCAGTATTTTTCACTATTCATTACAAAAATGAACATTGTTAGAAAAATACCAAAAAACTATCCAATGTAAATTTCAATGTCCCAATAATAAATAATAAGTTTATTTTGACAAATTGAGCTTATAAAATTGTCAAAAGTTTGATTTAAAAATGGGTTTCCATCAAAAGGCAGTAAAACAATCTTTTAAGAATATTAGTGTATTTCATGCTTAAGATTGGATTTATTCTCATTTTAAGCCTCTAAAACACTATCTAATTCATAAATAGACATATATAGAAATATATATTATTCATCACTTACTTGGGATGTTACATCCTTCCCCTGTTTAGAAAATTTCGTCCCCACAATTTATTTACTTATCGAATAAGTGGGGGTATTTTTTCCTCATTGCATTTTCAGATTCCCATGTTGCCTCTTCAATCATGTGGTTTTTCGACAAAACCTTACCTGATGAATCACCTTATTTCGCAACACTTGATCCCTGTGATCAAGAATCTGGACTAGTTGTTCCTCATAAGATAGGTTCTCTTCCAGCTGAACTACCTCTAGACTCAAAACATGAGATGGATCTAGCATGTACTTCCTTAACATTGAAACATGAAAAACATTGTGTACCTGAGATAAACTCGGAGGTAAAGACACTCAGTATGCAACTAATCCAACTCTCTCCAGAATTTCATATGGTCCAATGAACCTTGGACTCAGCATTCCTTTCTTACAAAATCGCATCACACTTTTCCATGGTGAGACTTTGAGAAAAACATGATCACCTACCTCAAAAGATAGATCCTTCCTCCTGTTGTCTGCATAACTTTTATGTCTGCTCTGAGCTGTTCTCATGTGTTTCTGAATCAACTGAAATTTTTTTGCCATCTCTTCTACCAATTCTGGTCCCATCAGCTTCCTTTCACCTACTTCATCCCAAAAAGTTGGAGTTCGACACCGCTTCCCATATAATGCCTCAAACAGTTCCATCTGTATACTAGAATGAAAACTCATCCAAAGAAAGATGTTGGTCCCAACTTCCCTGATAATCCATAGAGAAAGCTCGTGGCATATCCTCCAATGTCTGAATTGTTCTTTCTGACTGCCCATCTGATTGCAGATGAAATTCGGTACTAAAATTTAATTCAGTACCCAACAACTTCTGAAGGCCATTCCAAAAGATAGAAGTAATCCTGGGATCATGGTCAGACACAATGGAGAGAGGAACTCCATGTAACCTAGCTATCTCTTTAAGATACAAACTGGAAAGTTGATCTAAGGAAAACTTATCTCGTATATCCAGAAATGATCAGATTTAGTCAAGAGATCAACAATAACCCAGATTGCATTATTACCTCGAGATGTCTTCGGTAATCCCACAACAAAGTACATGGATATATTCTCCCATTTCTACTCTGGCACTGGTAAAGGTTAAAACATCCCTTTCGGTAACTTCCACTCTGCTTTAACCTGTTGACAATTCAAACACTTTACAGTAAAATCAGCAATATCCCTTTTCATTTCGTCTCACCAGTAATACTCTTGAAGATCTCTATACATCTTAGTACTGCCAGGATGAACTGAAAATGGAGAACTATGAGCTTCACATAACAACTCTCTCTTCAACTGTGAATCATAAGGCTCACAAAATCTCTTCCCAAATCTCAAAACACAATCATTATCAATGTTAAATTAAGGAAACATACCTTTCTAAACCAGCTCTACCTTTTTATGCAACTCACTGTCTTGCTTCTGTGCTTGCTTGATTCTATCTGATAGAGAATATTTTAATGATACCTGAAACAAAACAGAAGGAAATCCTGCACTAATAACTTCTACGTCAAAGTTCATCAAATCCTTAACCAAAGGATCATATTTTAAATGCAACATTGTTAATGAAGCATTACTTTTTCGACTCAAAGCATCAGCCACTTTATTTGCTTTTCCCGGATGGTAATGAATTGTACAATCATAATCCTTGATTAATTCTAGCCATCACCTCTGTCTCATGTTAAATTCTTTCTGAGTGAATATATACTTTAAACTTTTGTGATCGGTATATATTTCACACTTTACTCCGTAGAAATGATGCCTCAAAATTATTAAAGCGAAAACAACAGCAGCAAATTACAAATCATGTGTAGGGTAATTTACCTCATGAGTTTTCAACTGTCATGAAGCATAAGCAATTACCTGATCATTCTGCATTAAGATGCAACCAAGTCCTTTCAATAAAGCATCACTGTAGATAATAAACTCCCCATTCCTGGAAGGTAGTGCCAAAACTGGAGCATTCACCAATCTTCTTTTCAGTTCCAGAAAACAATCATCACATTCTTTTGTCCAGTTAAACTTAACACCCTTCCGAGTTAGCCTAGTCATTGGACTAGATAACCGTGAAAAATTGCTAACAAACCTTCGGTAATAGTCTACCAAACCAAGGAATCTACGAATCTCAGTTATATTTGTGGGTCATGTCCATTCTTCCATAACCTTGGTTTTCGCAGGATCAACAGTTATCCCATCTTTAGAAACAATATGACCAAGGAAAGAAATTTGTTGCAACCAAAACTCACACTTACTGAATTTCCCATACAATTTCTTTTCTTTAAAGGTTTTCAAAATAACCCTTAAATTTCTTTCATGATCCTCTTTACTTTTAGAAAATACCAAAATATCATCAATGAAAACATCCACAAACTTATCCAAGAACTCATGTAAAATTCTATTCATTAAGTCCATGAATACAGCAGGTTCATTGGTTAGCCCAAAAGGCATTACTAAAAATTCATAATGGCCATATCTTGTACGAAACGCGGTCTTCGGAATATCTACTTCCTTTACCTTTAACTGATTGTACCCCGATCTCAGTTCAATCTTTGAAAAATACTGAGCTCCCTGGAGCTGATCAAACAAATCATCGATATGAGGCAAAGGATATTTTTTCTTAACAATGATGTTATTCAAGGATATATATTCAATGCAAAGTCTCATAGAACCATTTTTCTTTTTAAAAAATAAAAGAGGAGCACCCCATGGTGATGTGCTAGGTCGAATGAAACCTTTCTCTAATAAATCTTGCAATTGCTCCTTCAACACTAAAAGTTTAATTTGAGCCATTCGATAATGGGGTTTTGAAATTGGCTTAGCATCAGGAACTAAGTCTACAGTAAACTCAACTTCCCGATCTGGTATTTTTCCAGGAAACTCATCAAAAAAACATCAGGATACTCATTTACAACTGGCACATCATTAATCTGAACAGTTCCCTTGTTTTCAACAATATGCGCAAGGTAACATTCATTCCCATCTTTTACAAGTTTCTCGGCCTCTTGATACATTATCAACAGTAAGGGTTCATTCTTGTACACAAACTGAAAGTCTTTCTGAAAAGAAACTTCTTTAGCTCTACAGTCAATCTTAGAATGGTAAATATAGAGCCAATCCATACCCAGAATAACATCAAACTCTACTAGAGGTAAAACAATAAGGTTCTCATGTAGGTTCTTTCCACTAATAAGGATAGGAAGATTCTTATAAATTCTCTTTTCCTCAAAATTTCCCCCATGTTTTTTTACCAAAATTTCAGGAGTCATTTCTTGAGATGGTATTCCGATTTTACTAGAAAAGGTTTCAGAGATGAAAGAATGTGTAGACCCTGAATCAAACAACACACTGGCATAATCTTAAAAAACAAACAAAGTACCTGATACAACTTCATTTGATGGCCCGACATCTGCTGAAGTAGTTGCAATGTATTTCACCACCCCTTTCTGCTTGTAGTCTAACTGCTTCCCATCACTCAAGCTCTTTGTCGGACATTCGTTTGCATAGTGACCCATCTCATTGCACTTAAAACATTTCACTAACAGTAAGTCAAATTTGGACTTACCATCACCTTGATCTTTTTCAGTGCAATCACGAGCCTTATGTCCCATCTTACCACACCGGTAGCACTTTCAAGAATTCAGAAGACATTCCCCAGCATGCCTTTTACCACATTTATCACAAACTGGAATATTAGTTTTCTTACTGTCAGACCTTTTTGAAGAATTCTTTCCTTTCTCCTGCCACCTTGGTCTCTTATTCTGTTGGTTGTTATAGAACACTCGATCATCGGAAATCTCCATTTCCACCTTCTCAGCACATAGAACAAGATTTTCATAACTTTTGAACTCACGAGAATCTAACGCCCTTCGATATTTTGGCTTTAATCCTGAGTAAAAATGATTGATCATACTATTAAGTTCTCCGATAAAATTTGGAGCATACCTTGCGAATCGAGTGAACCTTTCTTCATAGGCAGCCACTGAGTCTTCCTCTTACCTCAATTCCAATAATTGCTTTTCCATACTATGTCAAACAGCCTTAGGAAAATACTTCTCAATAAACATACCTTTAAATTCATCCCTATCGAGAGCATCAATCTCATCAGCGTCCCTGATATTTCTAACCATCGACCACCACTGATCTGCTTCACCCTCCAAACGGTAAATAGAAAGACTAACCTTTTGATTGTCTGAACACCCCATGACATCAAAAATATTCTCCATTTCTTTAATCCACCCTTCATCTAGCATAGGGTGAGATGATACTCTGAATGATGGGGGATGTTGCCTCATGAAATGTTCCACCACTGACATGTTCCTCTACGGTTGATCTGGCTGATCTCGTGCATGGATACCACCACCATTTATCGCTTGAGTCAACTGTTCCATTACTGCAACAAACTATTCAGTTCCAATTCCGACCATCTCAGGATGCTGATTCGGAAGGTTATTTCCTTCTGTATGCCTTCCTAGCACTGCTTCCCTGTTTCCTCTACGGAAAACCATTCTGAAAAAAAATGTCTTAGATGAAGCAACATAGTAATCTTTAAATGCTATATCATTTCAATTTGACCATAAAAAAAATATTTTTGGATAATCATTTAATAGAATTCTAATTCCTAATGTTATCTAAACAGACCTCTGATACCAACTATAAGGCCCCATCCAAAAACATTACTTATTCTTGAGTTACTTCAATAATATATGTTGAGGATATTTTCAGGTTTAGAGTTTTAGAGAATTAGATCTTAAAACTTGCATTACATTCCACATTTAAACAAAGTGGTTACATAATGATTGTATTCATATTTCCCATCAACGGAAACATATTTAAAATAAAACATGGATTCTTTCTTGACACTTCCTTGACATTATCATCATATCATGTACCTTTCCCTTGACCTGTGAAAAACATTTCAAAAAACCTGGGATGAGCATAAAAAGCTCAGTAAGGGATATAAAAATATGGAAAGGAAACATGAGTACATATATACATGAAATCATACTTTACCCATAAAACATAAGCACTTTAACATACCTCATCCAAATTATGAATAAATCATAGAAATAATAAGACATAAAGGTAACTTGAGGCATTCATAACATTCTTACGTAGGGAGTAACCCTCTTGGTTACGTTTGGAATACCCATCCCAGTATATTCCCTAAATATCTTTGGAGAAACCTCAAAATTTAACCCCTTCACGTTACCCAATTCATTGGAGAGCTATATCGGGCTCACCTGCCCTTAGTTTATCACAGAACCACCCATCTTCATAATAATGCCCAAGAACCATAACATAATCATATCACATAAAACATGGATAAAGGAAACATAACATTTCAACATTTCAATCACAAGATATCAATACAACACATTGATATAATAGAAACATTATGAAAACCATTTTCAATACCAAAATAAAATAAAAGTTAAACATGGTATTTATTTTTCATTTAAAAAAAGGTATGGCTTGTATAGGAAGCCGAAACTCAAATAATGGTCACAACGGCGGAAAAGTCGTTGTCGCCGCATACGTACGACAAAAACATTCCCTTTTGTCATTTAGTAAAATGCTTCATATAAAAAATATTCCTTTTGGATAAATGTAAAACTCAAAGGGGTTTATACACCATATAAAAGAAGGTTGTGTATAAAACATAATATGCCTCAATGAAAGGAGATTGAGACGAAGTCCCATACCTCGGGTCCGACTTGACTCGATCGTTCTTTAATCTCCTGAATAATAAACATGAGTTAATTTCTACATTCTTAAGAACCTTTTTCAAGTTCGTTATTCCTTTTATATCACTTATTACCATGTCATGAACACTATGTAATTATTTAAGTTAATAACGGTCATTTTAATGATCATTGGTACTTGAGTCAAAAATAAACTCTTTATAATTACAAGTTGTTCATGTATCCATTATATCCAGAGTTATACTCATGATGTAGATATAATATATATCATATATATCCAGTATATACATGCATTTATAATATTACATAATCATTTATAGGTAAGAAATGAAATGCACCGTTCATGGAGACGGTAAGCCGTACGTACGCATGAACGCTACTTTCATTTCTATTTCGTATTTTATGGAATGGAATCATAATGATATAAAGTTATATTATACTTCCAGTATAATATCATATATAAAATCATTAATTACATCCTTTATACGTCCCACATATTGAATTAATGAATCAAATCACTTTGAGGGGCGGTAGTCCGCACTTCCTAAAATGAAGATATCGCGTTTACCCATAATGGAAACCATAAAGGTTTGCCATAAATTAAAAATACAGAAGCTTAAGTAAAACATAAACATATTATATATCATATATAAATATAGTGACATCTTAATGGCCACCTTTGAAGGTGTTATATGAGTGTTGAAAAATCATCGTTTCGTGAGGCAGAAATTCGCCATCCACAGAAACAGTATGTTCTTTAACCATTAGATGTAGGTGTGTGTAAGTGTAGCTAGAATACTTCTTATAACAACATCCTAGTATATTGAAGATACTGTGTTTGTTACAAAATAAATGAATAAAAAGAGTTTATAGGGTTAGAAAAGCAAAATAAAACATAAGAACACAAGAGAAAACACTGCCTTTAAAACGGGTAACTCTTTGTGATTTGAGCTCAAAGGCTTACTTGGGAAGACTTATGCCAAAAGTGAGGCTTCCAGGAGTAATAGAGGGATGTGGGGAGAAATAATGGACAGGATTTGGCCGAGCCAATATATTGAGAGGTGTGGGTAAGGAGGTAGAGGTGGGGGCCTTTTATAAGAGAAGAGGAGGGACACTCTTGGAAAGTTAAAAAAGGTTAATTTATTTTCAAATGATTTTCGGATTTTAAAGGTCCCACATTGATGTATTTAGAGGATAAAGTGATAAGGGTTCTAAATACATTCATCCAATAGTTATTTGACAAGTCTAAGTCTTAGATGATACATTATCTTTTCATTTTATTTAAATCGTTTATTAATGAGGTAATCACTGCATCATCATGATGTCATAAATAATTTAAATTATTTAATGTCTAAAAATTATAAAAAAAACTACTATCATGTAGTAAATCTTATTATATTTACAATGAATATTTATAGTCCAAAATATAATTTATTTAGACAAAATTAAAAATGTTTTACTCAGGTGATACATACTTTGTTATATTTAACTTCCTTCAAAAATAAAAAGATAAAAAGTCACTTTCCCACAAACGTGATTCTATGGGGTCCCCAAGTTTGGCACAAGTCATCCCATGGTCGTCCATGAGACAAACAGTAGAATTAGGACACATGTTGGTGTCATTTTTTATTATTATGATATTACTTCATTATCCTTAACTACCCGATTACTCATTAATCAAGATAATTAAAGATAATTACTGTCGTTACTATACATAATGTCCAAAAACAAAAGAGTCTTGATTACATAATTTGGATCTTATGATTACAAATATGTAATCCATTTTACCAAATTCAAAACACATAAATTTCAATAATTAATTTAAAAATAATTCCTGTTGTCAAAACAAATAGCGGGTTTTTTGAAACAATATCTATGAAAAGTTTAGCACTTGTTTATGCCCAATTCCAATGTAAAATTAATCCCAATGACCACCATTGGATTACATGGTAAAAATATATTCTCTTTACACTTTAAAACCAATTAAGAAGATAATATATCCATATAATTAAATTATATGAAAAGCAGTTTTGATGTAAAATGCAGTATTTTTCACTATTCATTACAAAAATGAACATTGTTAGAAAAAAAACAAAAAAACTATCCAATGTAAATTTCAATGTCCCAATCATAAATAATAAGTTTATTTTGACAAATAGATATTATAAAATTTTCAAAATTTTGATTTAAAAATGGGTTTCCATCAAAAGGCAGTAAAACAATCTTTTAAGAATATTAGTGTATTCCATGCTTAAGATTGGATTTATTCTCATTTTAAGCCTCTAAAAAACTATATAATTAATAAATAGACATAGATAAAAATATCTATTATTCACCACTTACTTGAGATGTTACATCCTTCCCCCCTTTATAAAATTGTGTCCCCGCAATTTATTTACTTATCGAATAAGTGGGGGTATTTAGCCCTCATTGCATTTTCAGATTCCCATGTTGCCTATTCAATCATGTGGTTTTTCCACAGAAACATTACCTGATGAATCACCTTGTTTCACAACACTTTCTCCCTGTGATCAAGAATCTGGACTGGTTGTTCCTCATAAGATAGGTTCTCTTCCAACTGAACTACCTCTAGACTCAAAACATGAGATGGATCGGGCATGTACTTCCTTAACATTGAAACATGAAAAACATTGTGTACCTGAGATAAACTCGGAGGTAAAGCCACTCAGTATGTAACTAATCTAACTCTCTCTATAATTTCATATGGTCCAATGAACCTTGGACTCAGCTTTCCGTTTTTACCAAATCGCATCACACTTTTCCATGGTGAGACTTTGAGAAAAACATGATCACCTACCTTAAAAGATAGATCATTCCTCCTGTTGTCTGCATAACTTTTCTATCTTCTCTGAGCTGTTCTCAAGTGTTTCTGAATCAACTCACATTTTTCTGCCATCTATTCTACCAATTCTAGTCTCATCAGCTTCCTTTAACCTACTTCATCCCAAAAAGCTGGAGTTCGACACCGCTTCCCATAAAATGCCTCAAACGGTGCCATCTGTATACTAGAATGAAAACTGTTATTATATGAAAACACAACCAAAGAAAGTTGTTGGTCCTAACTTACCTAATAATCCATAGAGCAAGCTCGTAGCATATTATCCAATGTCTGAATTGTTCGTTCTGACTACCCATCTGATTGCGGATGAAATGTTGTACTAAAATATAATTCAGTACCCAATGACTTCTGAAGGCCCTTGCAAAAGTTAGAAGTAAACCTGGGATCACGATCAGATACAATGGAGAGAGTAACTCCATGTAACCTGACTATCTCTTTAAGATACAAACGGGAAAGTTGATCTAAGGAAAAATTATCTCGTATAGCACGAAACTGAGCAGATTTAGTCAAGCGATCAACAATAACCCAGAATTCATTATTACCTCGAGATGTATTCAGTAATCCCACAACATAGTCTATGGATATATTTTCCCATTTCCACTATGGCACTGGTAAAGGCTGAAGCATCCCTTTCGGTAACTGTCGCTCTGCTTTAACCTGTTGACAAGTCAAACACTTTATAGTAAAATCAGCAATATCCCATTTCATTCCGTCCCACCAGTAATACTCCCTAAGATCTATATACATCTTAGTTCTACCAGGATGAACTGAAAACGGAGAACTATGAGCTTCACATAACAACTCTCTCTTCAATTGTGAATCACTAGGCACACCCAATCTCTTCCCAAATCTCAAAACACATTCATTATCAAGGTTGAATTTAGGCAACTTACCTTTCTGAACCAGCTTTACCTTTTTCTGCAACTCACTGTCTTGCTTCTGTGCTTGCTTAATTCTGTCTGATAGAGAAGATTTCACTGATACCTGAAACAAAAAAGAAGTAAATCCTACACCAACAACTTCTATGCCAAAGTTAATCAAATCCTTAACCAAAGATCACATTCCAAACGCAACATTGTTAATGAAGCATTACTTTTTCAACTCAAAGCATCAGCCACTTTATTTTCTTTTCCTGAATGGTAATGAATTGTACAATCATAATCCTTGATTAATTCTAGCCATCTTCTCTGTCTCATGTTCAATTCTTTCTGAGTGAATATATACTTTAAACATTTTTGATCGATATATATTTCACACTTTACTCCATACAAATGATTCCTCCAAATTTTTAAATCGAAAACAACAGCAGCTAATTCTAAATCATGTGTAGGGTAATTTACCTCATGATTTTTCAACTGTCGTGAAGCATAAGCAATTACCTAATCATTCTGCATTAAGATGAAACCAAGTCCTTTCAATGAAGCATCATTGTAGATAACAAACTTCCCATTCCTGGAAGGTAGTGCCAAAACTGGAGCATTCACCAATATTCTTTTCAGTTCCTGAAAACAATCATCACATTCTTTTGTCCAGTTAAACTTAACACCCTTCTGAGTTAGCTTAGTCATTGGACTAGATAACCGTGAAAAATTTCTAACAAACCTTCGGTAATAGCCTACCAAACCAAGGAAGCTACGAATCTCAGTTACATTTGTGGGTCTTGGCCATTCTTCGACAACCTTGGTTTTCGCAGGATCAACAGTTATCCCATCTTTAGAAACAATATGACCAAGGAATGAAATTTGTTGCAACCAAAACTCACACTTGATGAATTTACCATACAATTTCTTTTCTTTTAAGGTTTGAAAAATAACCCTTAAATGTCTTTCATGCTCCTCATTACTTTTAGAAAATACCAAAATATCATCAATGAAAACAACCACAAACTTATCCAAGAACTCATGGAAAATTCTATTCATTAAGTCCATGAATACAGCAGGTTCATTGGTTAGCCCAAAAGGCATTACTACAAGTTCATAATGGCCATATCTTGTATGAATCGTGGTCTTCGGAATATCTGCTTCCTTTACCTTCAACTGATGGTACCCCCGATCTCAGGTCAATCTTTGAAAAATACTGAGCACCCTGAAGCTGATTAAACAAATCATCGATATGAGGAAAAGGATATTTGTTCTTAACAGTGATGTTATTCAAGGCTCTATAATCAATGCAAAGTCTCATATAACCATCTTTCTTTTTAACAAATAAAAGAGGATCACCTCATGGTGATGTTCTAGGTAGAATGAATCCTTTCTCTAATAAATCTTGCAATTGCTCCTTGAACTCTAAAAGTTCAATTTGAGCCATTCGATAAGGGGGTTTTGAAATTGGCTTAGCATCAGGAACTAAGTCTACAGTAAACTCAACTTCCCGATCTGGTATTATTCTAGGCAACTCATCAAAAAAACATCAGGATACTCATTTACAACTGGAACATCATTAATCTGAACATTTCCATTGTTTTCAACAATATGCGTAAGGTAACATTCATTTCCATATTTTACAAGTTTCTCGACCTCTTGATACGTTATCAATAGTAATGGTTCATTCTTGTACACAAACTAAAAGTCTTTCTGAAAAGAAACATCTTTATCTCTACAGTCAGTCATAGCATGGTAAATAGAGAGCCAATCCATACCCAGGATAACATCAAAATCTACTAGAGGTAAAACAATAAGGTTCGCAAGAAGGTTCTTTCCACGGATAAGGATAGAAAAATTCTTATGAATTATTTTTTCCTCAACATTTACCCCATCTGTTTTTACCACAAGTTAAGGAGTCATTTATTGAGATTCTATTCCCATTTTACTAGAAAAGGTTTCAAAGATGAAAGAATGTTTAGACCCCGAATCAAACAACACACTGGCATAATCTGAAAAAACAAACAAAGTACCTAATACAACTTCATTTGATGGCCCGACATCTGCTGAAGTAGTTGAAAAGGATTTCACCACCCCTTTCTGCTTGTAGTCTAACTACTTCCCATCACTCGAGCTGTTTGTCGGACATTCGTTTGCATAGTGACCCATCTCATTGCACTTACAACATTTCACTAACTGTAAATCAAATTTGGAGTTACCATAACCTTGATCTTTTTCAGTGCAATCACGAGCCTTATGTCCCATCTTACCGCACCAGTAGCACTTTCTAGAATTCAGAAGACATTCCCCATCATGCCTTTTACCAAATTTATCACAAACTGGAAACTTAGTTTTCTTACCGTCAAACCTTTTTGAAGAAGTCTTTCCTTTCTCCTGCCACCTCGGTCTCTTCTTCTTTTGGTTGTTATAGAACACTCGATCATCGTCAAACTCCATTTCCACCTTCTCAGCACATCGAACAAGCTTTTCATAACTTTTGAACTCACGAGAAGCTAACGCCCTTCGATATTTTGGCTTTAATCCTGAGTAAAAACGATTGATTTTACTATCAAGGTCTCAGATAAAATTTGGAGCATACCTTTCCAATCAAGTGAACCTTTCTTCATAGGTATCCACTGAGTCTTCCTCTTGCCTCAATTCCAAGAATTTCTTTTTCATCCTAAGTCAAACAGCCTTAGGAAAATACTTCTCAAGAAACATACCTTTAAATTCATCCCAGTCGAGAGCATCAATCTCATCAGCGCCCCTGATATTTCTAACCATCGACCACCACTGATCTCCTTCACCCTCCAAATGGTAAATAGCAAGACTAATATTTTGATTGTCTAAACACCCCATGATATCGAAAATATTCTCCATTTCTTTAATCCACCCTTCAGCTAGCAAATTTTTAGATGATCCTTTGAATGATGGGGAAGTTGCCTCATGAAATGTTCCACCACTAACATGTTCCTCTGCAGTTGATCTGGCTGTTCTCGTGCATGGATACCCCCACCATTTATCGCTTGAGTCAACTATTCCATTACTGCAACAAAATATTCAGTTCCAATTCCGACCACCTCAGGATGCTGATTCAGAAGGTTATTTCCTTCTGTATGCCTTCCTAGCACTGCTTCCCTATTTCCTCTGTGGAAAACCATTCTGAACAAACATGTCTTAGATGAAGCAACATGGTAATCTTCAAATGCTATATCATTTCAGTTTGACCATAAAAAAATATTTTTGGATAATCATTTAATTGAATTATAACTCTTAAAGTTATCAAAACCGACCTCTAATACCAACTATAAGGCCCCAGCCTTAAAAATTACTTATTCTTGAGTTACTTCAAGAATACACGTTGTGGATATTTTCAGGTTTAGAGTTTTAGAGAATTAGATCATAAAACATTCATTACATTCCACATTTAAACAAAGTGGTTACATAAAGATATTATTCATTTTTCCCATCAACGGAAACATATTAAAAATAAAACATGGATTCTTTCTTGACACATCCTTGACACTATCATCATATCATGTACCTTTCCCTTGACCTATGAAAAACATTTCAAAAAACATGGGATGAGCATAAAAACCTCAGTAAGGGATATAAAAATATGGAAAGGAAACATGAGTACATATATACATGAAGTCATTCTTTACCCAAAAAACATAATCACTTTAACATACCTCATCCAAATTATGAATAAATCATAGAAATAATAATACATAAAGGTAACTTGAGGCATTCATAACATTCTTACGCAGGGAGTAACCCTCTTGGTTATGTTTGGAATACCCATCACAGTATGTTCCCTAAATATCTTCAGAGAAACCTCAACGTTTAACCCCTTCACGTTACCCAATGCATTGGAGATCTATATTTGGCTCACCCGCCCTTAGTTTATCACGGAACCACCCATCTTCATAACAATTCCCAAGAACCATAACATAATTGTATCACATAAAACATGCATAAAGGAAACATAAAATTTCCACATTTCAATCATAAGATATCAATACAACACATTGATATAATAGAAACATTATAAAAACCATTTTCAATACCAAAATAAAAGAAAAGTAAAACATGGTATTTATTTTTCATTTAAAAAAAGGTATGGCTTGTAGAGGAAGCCAAAACTCAAATAATGGTCACGACGGTGGAGAAGTCATTGTCGCTGCATACGTACGACAAAAACATTCCCTTTTGTCGTTTAGTAGAATGATTCGTAAAAAAAGATTCCTTTTGGATAAATGTAAAATTAAAAGGGTTTTATACACCATATAAAATAAGGTTGTGTATAAAACATAATATGCCTCAATGAAAGGATATTGAGATGAAGTCCCATACCTCGGGTCTAACATGACTCGATCATTCTTTAATGCCTTGAATAATAAACTTGAGTTAATTTCTACTTTCTTAAGAACCTTTTTCAAGATCATTATTCATTTTATATCACTTATTACCATGTCATTAACACTATGTAATTATTTAAGTTAATAACGGTCATTTTAACGATCATTGGTACTTGAGTCAAAAATAAACTCTTTATAATTACAAGTTGTTCTTGTATCCATTATATCTAGAGTTATACTCATGATCTAGATATCATATATATCATATATATACAGTATATACATTCATTTATAATATTACATAATCATTTAGAGGTAAGAAATGAAATTCACCATTCATGGAGACGGTAAGCCGTACGTACGCATGAACGCTACTTTCATTTCTATTTCATATTTTATGGATTGGAATCATAATGATATAAAGGTATATTATAATACCAGTATAATATCATATATAAAATTATTAATTACATCCTTTATACGTCCCACATATGGCATTAACGAATCAAATCACTTTGAAGGGGCGGCGGTCCGCACTTCCTAAAATGAAGATATCGCGTTTACCCATAATGGAAACCATAAAGGTATTCCATAAATGAAAAATACAGAAGATTAAGTAAAACATAAACATATTATATATCATATATAAATATAGTGACATCTTAATGGACACCTTTTATGGTGTTATATGAGTGTTGAACAATCATCGTTTCATGAGGCAGAAATTCGCCATCCACAGAAACAGTATGTTCTTTAACCATTAGATGTAGGTGTGTGTAAGTGTAGCACTAATAATTCTTATAAAAACATCCTATTATATTGAAGATGCTGTATTTTTTACAAAATAAATGAATAAAAAGAGTTTATAGGGTTAGAGAATCAAAATAAAACATAAGAACACAAGAGAAAACACTACCTTTAAAACGGGTAACTCTTTTTTATTTGAGCTCAAAGGCTTCCTTGGGTAGAACTATGCCCAAAGTGAGGCTTCAAGGAGTAATAGATGGATGTGGAGAGGAAAAATGGACAGGGTTTGGCTGAGCCAATGGCTTGAGAGGTGTGGGTAAGGAGGTAGAGGTGGGGGCCTTTTATAATAGGAGAGGAGGGGAACTCTTGGAAAGTTATAAAAGGTTACTTTATTTTCAAATGCGTTTCGGATTTTAATGGTCCCAAATTGATGTATTTATAGGATAAGGTGATAAGGGTTCTAAATAAACTCATCCAATATATATTTGACAAGTTTAAGTCTTAGATTTTACATTATCGTTTCATTTTATTTAAATCATTTATTAATGAGGTAATCACTACATCATCATGATGTCATAAATAATTTAATTTATTCGATGTCTAAAAATTATAAAAAAAATACTATGATGTAGGAAATAGTTTTATCTTTCCAATTAATATTTATAGTCCAAACTATAATTTATTTATACAAAATTAAAAATGTTTTACTCAGGTGATACATACTTTTTTATATTTAACTTCCTTTAAAAATAAAAAGATAAAAAGTCACTTTCCCACAAAAGTGATTCCATGGGGTCCCCAAGATTGGCACAAGGAATCCCATGGTAGTCAATTAGACAACTAGTATCATTAGGACACATGTTGGTGTCATTTTTTATTATTATGATATTACTTTATTAACCTTAACTACCCGATTACTCACTAATCAAGATAATTAAAGATAATTACCGTCGTTACTATTCATAATGTCCAAAAAACAAAAGAGTCTTGATTACATAATTTGGACATTATGATTACAAATATTTAATCCATTTTACCAAATTCCAAACACATAAATTTAAATAATTAATTTAAAAATAATTCTCATTGTCAAAACAAATAGCGGGTTTTTTGAAACAATATCTATGAAAAGTTTGGCACTTGTTTATGCCCAATTACAAAGTGAAATTAATCCCAATGACCTCCATTAGATTAAATGGTAAATATATATTCTATTTACACTTTAAAACCAATTAAAAAGGTAATCTAACCATATAATTAAATTATATGAAAAAGTAGTTTTGATGTAAAATGCAGTATTTTTCACTATTCATTAAAAAATGAACATCGTTAGAAAAATACCAAAAAATTATCCAATGTAAATTTCAATGTCCCAATCATAAATAATAAGTTTATTTTGACAAATAGATCTTATAAAATTGTCAAAATATTGATTTAAAAATGGGTTTCCATCAAAAGGCAGTAAAACAATCTTTTAAGAATATTAGTGTATTCCATGCTTAAGATTGGATTTATTCTAATTTTAAGCCTCTAAAACACTATATAATTCATAAATAGACATAGATAAAAATATCTATTATTCATCACCTACTTGGGATGTTACAGTATGGTTTAATCTAGGTGACATACTATATGAAATTGGTGTAAGAGTAATCCCCTTATGATATAACATATACCTATGTGAATAACTGGATCTAGATTTTTCCTAAACATACTAGGGAGATCTATTTTATGTGGGATGAATTTTTGTAGGGTGACTTAAAGAACCTATTGTGAATTGAGAAGTCATTTTTTAGAAATTTCAAATTCTAAATAGAAATTTATATCTTCTCAATGGGTATTTTCATTATTATTTATAATAAACTTCACCATGTTATCTAGAGGTAGTGTAGATAGATATAGATCTAATTTAGAACAATCTAAAATATTCCAATCCATGTGGCCCTAGTGTTTTTTCAATCATAAGAATATAATCATGCCTTTGACATTCAATCCAGGACTACTTCTGGATTGCACATGCAAAGACAGGGATAAATAATATTTTCATGGCCTATGTAGTTAATAAAATTTCATATCAAATATCCAATAATTCAGAATATCCTTTATCATGTGTTTTATTATAATCTACAATTTCTTTTGAAGTTATATAACATATATTATAATAATTTTCTATGTAATATTTCATAGTGTAACAACTTTACCTTTCAATATAAACTTTAAATTTAAATAATAATAAATTTGAAAAATTATGTTATTCAACTCATGAAATTAAGTTGAATAATACATCATTAAAATTAAAGATAATAATCACTACATTATTACCACACAATTTAAAAAAATTAAACTCATTGGAAATTTTTGTTATATAAGGATACAAAAAATTAATTTTTAAAAGACCAATTAATATATAAAGACAAATGTTCATTATATTTTATTATTTTAGATAAAATATAATTTTATTAAAATTATAATTTTAATTCGATAAAGTGAAATCCAATTTTAAATTCATCAAGTTAAAAATACAATATGGTGAAATTTTTATCATTTTTAGAAATAATTCATATTTATTTGAATAGCAGAACTATCGGTTTTTAAAAATATTGTCACTTATATCATATCATTATGATGTAATAATGAATTATTTACATATAAAACATCTTATCTAAAACTAATATTGGTTTAATAATTTTGATATAACATTTTCAAATATTATGTGAAATTTGGAGACCCATTTATGACATTTGGAATCCGAAGTGTTCTTTTATTAAAATAAAATAACAAATTTGATCAGTTACTAAATTAAGTAACTTCAATGTAATATTATGTATTTATTATGATTAAAGGAACATAAATATAGTATAATCAGTTATCAAAAAAAACTTTATAGGGATTAATTAAACAAATTTTTTTTGTGAAATCGTTTTTATTCTTGAAAAGACATATTTTATTAAAATATGATTTTTATTGAGTTTGTGTGCATATTTTACAAGTGAATTTTTACTTCATATAGAAATTTAGTATTTTTAAGTTGATTCAATATTCTGAATTACAATTTTCAAATAATGTGATAATATTCCCATCTTTTTTATGCATAATATAATGATTTCATAGTAAAAATTAGTCAATATACTCACTGTTAAAAGGGATTATGAGGGTGGTTATTATAATAGATATAGCTTCATATATCACAAAAAAAATTATAATATATGATTTTTTTGTTTCAATTTGGATACTAAATTATTAAATATTCAATAATATTCCAATTTTTCTAATTTTCCAAGAAAATTATATTGTTACATTTTAATGATATGAAAATTTTACAATACTGTAAGTCGTTCAAATTATTAAAGGATCCCACCTATCCACACTTCAACATGAATTTTTATAACCATAGATAAAAAATGATATAGGAAATTATATTCCCAAAATCCTAATCCATGACAGAGTTTTTGGTCTCACCAAAAGGCCAACTGGAGAAGGCTTGAAGAGAGAATCAGAAGAGGATTCCCAAGGTAGACGTAATTATCCTCCACGCATTAGTTAATATTTCATTATTACATAACATTCAATAATGTTAGATAACTATATTAATATACTAAAATATATATCATTTTATTACAATAATTTTATTTTGTTCATTAATGAACCATAATATACCTTTATTCCATCCATGGGAAAATCAATACATTTCATATGGGCATGTGAAAACTTCCACCTCAAAAAATGACATATTTAATTTTCAACACTGCCTCACATGAACGGTTATAAATATATTTAATTTATAAATGTGATATCAATAAAATAATTTGTATTCTTTAAAGATAAGTCATTATCCACATTACTTCATATCCATTAATTGATAAATGAAAATATCTCTCATGTGTATGTGTGGACTACCACATTCATGTATGAAATATTCTATTACTCCCTCATAGGTGCCGTTCAGAAATGATTTTAATGAATAAAAATGATATTTATATAATTATTAATCCTATTTAATATTGATATTATCATTATAAAATAAATTATTATTAATTATTAACTCTATATAATGTGTTATATTATTTATAGATTTTACATTTACATTATCATTGTTAAATTGTCTATCTAATGAATGATTATTGAGATTTATATAATGGTGTTAATATAAAATAATAATTAATTATTTTTTCATATATTTGGATTAAAAATATTCAAATGAATATTTCAACATCAAAATACTCATTTCACAAGTGAATTCGAGGAAGGCATGACCGGTTCGGTGCTTATCAAAGCTAAAATGTACCAAAAATAACTCTAGGTGTCTGTCTTTTGAAGAAAATATTATTTATTAATTCATGGAGATCCCAAATCTCTTGAGAATATAATCATCTTGATGAAAATGAGAAGCCATGATAGTAATATCTATAAAATCAACAATCGGATTCATGGAGAACATTACAAACAAGCAATGGATTGATAGTAATCTTCGTATGATGAACATTCAGACTCGCAAATCTGGTCCATTCACAATGATCATAAAACATATCGATGACCTCCAATCTTATGAAACCCATTTCTTATAAATATAACTTACAATATTACATTTTATTAATGGATGGAGAACCTTCAACTCTTGAAATCACACATTATTCACAAATCTTCAAGGATCCATGAACAAAAGAAAAATGACCCAAATTATCCAATCATCATGAAACAAAATCCCTTATCTTCTTGAGTGGCACCAACCAAAATGTATATTCCATTCATGAAGTCCTAATCCCCTTGACGAATGACAATTCCCTCTGGGGAACATGAGGCCTCTCAATGAATTCATCATTATTAGTGCACTTTCCCTATGAATCAAGACATCATCCTATTGTTGTGCCACCCTATTTTCCAAATCACTCTCTACCATGAATCCCAGGACCGAAGTGCGGATTCCATGCCCTACAACAACCTCCTTCATAAATATTCCGTCTTTTTGAAGCACCTCTCCAAGCCCTCTTCATGGTACCTTTCTTCTGAAGACACCACAATGTTAAGGTAAAGTACCCAAAACCCCAATACAAATTCTAGTCTAGTTTAGCTTCACCTAGTGTCCCCATCTGACCTTTTAAAACCATTATGATGTCATCCCATTTTTTAAAAAGTGAGTATTAATCCTCCCACCATCATGTTTCTTCTGATAATTTATACCATGAATCTATTTTCATATAATTATGGGGAATGTAATGTGGACATTGTGATCAACCACTCCTCCATGATAGTGATAATACCATTCCCACCTAGAGGTGCATGAATGGTGCTTATGTAAGCCCTTGGGGTGAGGAGTGAGTCTCCCAGCATCGAACATGCATTGAATAAACCATCATTTTTCTATGTCCTAGTCATAAAGTTTTTAACTTCCCAACGAGATCCACAACACAAGTTGTGAAACTATAGCCTTACACTAAGGGATGAACAAAAAATTAACCACATATGATCATCATTGAATTAAACTTTCTACCCCACCATTGGATGAAATTCCACACCTGGGGAGAAACTCCCATACTTTGGAAGCTTATGAATTTAATCCTGACACCATCATTCCTCTCCATGGGATGAGACTCCGACAGGAGGTGTCCACTGACTGTATTCCCCAAATTATCATCACTCCAAGTGGAATAAAACACCCACTATGAGAGGAAATCATGCATAATCCCCACACCATTAATCCATGATACATACTCTTATGGAGGGATGCTTCTATATGTAATCCTCACACATTCTGTCTTTGATGATCCTTTCCCGACATGGGGACCCTTACTTCATGATGATAAACTACATGGTTCATTCCTCTCATTTGATAATAATATATGGCATCAAACTACATGTTTTTGGATTCCCATATTCTAATAGGGCATATAGGAAACATCATTTATGTTCAATCCTTAAATTGATAAACTATTTTGGTGTGAAATATTTCAACAAAGTGACCCACCACCTTGACCAACCTCAGATGGCCTTCGTTCAACAATGGTAAAATCAATGTCCACCTCACTAGGCATTCGATCCCAAAAAATGGCCAACTTCCAAGGATTTTACATCAAGTGAATAACCTACTCAATAAACCTCCATAAGAAATTTAATTTATTTCCACCATTCATTAAATTAGTTCAATGATATGTATCTAGAAGACATTCTAATCCATCTTCGTAGGTGATAGAACATATGACTAGAACCAAAACTCGTATCTCATGAAAAACATTGAATGTATAAGGAATTAAATTCATTTAGGAATTACACCACTAGAATTTATTACACCAGGAATGACACATGATTCCAAAGGTTCCAAACCTAATACGCCATATATAATATTCCCTCTTTTAAGAAACATTCAATGGTGGCCAATTTTCCTAATTTCTAGATATTCCTATAGAATCAAAACATTACTACTGTCTTGACTAGAGGTTGCATCCCCGTCATGATATAAGTAGTGTAATTAATCAGAATCCATGTAGAGATTTTACTTGGAATGAGTTACGCAAACAATAATTAATCTAGGAGGGAGACCCAAACTAGGAAATTATATCCAAGGTGGTATCCATGAATGGAAGAATAGACATCCCATCACCCATTTCAATCAAGGAAAAAATATCACCAATGAATGTGATGGATGAAACCAGTATATAGATCGTGGGAATATTGGTCAGTTGAATTCTAGAAAATGAATTATTTGATGCACGAGTGGGCCCCAAAAAATACTTCAGATAGAAAAATGGTTATCCTGATGTGGAACAAATATCTAAAAATGGGGACTATAAGCATTTGAGACATCATAACATTTTTGGTAACCAGATTCCCAAATCCATCACTAAGTACCACTAAGAATACTTTTTACCCATCATGGAACTCCATAGATAATTGATGATGCCAGCATTGTGAATCCTTTTTTCTTAAAATTTTTATTATGGATCCCTATCTTCCATCAATGGATCAGATGACATTGGGACATTGGGAATCACATTCCTTGTACCTCAAATAAATGATAAATTCACATTCATTACAAGAGAATAGAAACAAAAAATTTCTAATCAAATACACACAAGCATTGGGGTAAAAGGAATATTGATGTTGAAATCTCGCATTATACCAACTCTACCAAAACAGTCTCTATTACATTATCTATTAGGAACTCACATTTCACATAACCATTTGTGATCATTCATATGAGCATTATCTAAACCCTTATATGTATGTATGATCTGAAGGGGGTCATTCCAACAAGGGATATGGATTTTAAGGACATATAATCATCAACGCCTCATCAACACTACTTCAATCGATGTATGAACAGTGGGAAACCACCCATGATCTCACAAAAGAACACTTCAAGAGCCTATCCTAGAAATAATATGATGACTTCGTCCCATATGATGAGAATGTGAAGGATTCTCGATTCGTGCTAGCCATGACTACTACCTAAGAACCACCACGAAGGGTTCCCAACAATCCTCATCAATGCTTGTAATTACTTGTCAATATGGCCTTCACAAGGGTGTAATTCACCCCTACACTACTAACCATGGTCTGATTCATGTGATACCAACGTTGGGGCTGGCTCAGGAGGCTTCACAACCAGGAGAATCTTCCACAACTCCAGTTGTACCATTCACCGTTGACACATCTTGGAAGATCCATACAATAAAAAAACTAATTTGTTTTTAATCGGTTGGGATTGAGACCCCATCTTCCTCATAGGCAGGCTGAGATGAAACTTTTAATCACCTTTTCCTATAATATCTCATACTAGACTACTCTTAATGATGATAAACGGTATGGAGGTTCTTTAATAACCATCAGCATCCAAAGAAGTCCCCCTCCCTACTCTTTCAATAGTCCACAAAGAGGTCCTCCCAGTTCCATCATCAACCCATAAAGAGGTCCTACTCCTTCCATTTACAATCCAAATAGATGTCTTCCCCATGACATTATCAACCCATGTAGAGGTCCTCCTCACCCTTTCAACAATCCACATGGGGGTCCTACCCATTACGTAACCATCCATTATGGAATTCACCAATTCTCTTTCATAAACCATTAAGGATGTCCCCACCTTAATTTTGATAACCTTAACAGAGGACCTTCCAATACTCCTGATAACTTGTATTTATATCCTTATCATACTCTTTATTACCAATACATAAGTCCTCACAATGTTTCCACCAACTATTGTACATGTACAATCCACTCCATAAAAAGCCCCTACAGAGTTTCTCCCCATGTATATGTCATATCCTACACTAAAAAACTGTCGTTGGGTAGACGGGTGAACACACACAACAGATGGTAAAATCCTAGAATTTTATTTATCATCATCATTTATCATTCATACTCGAAAGGGGTAGAAGAATCAATAATGGATTCTCATTACTAGCCTCTAGAGTATGGAGCATGATAGCAAAGGAAAAAGTTCTCCATTGTATAATCCTAGGTCCATAGGATCCCTATATACCATATACTATACGTTTGGGTAGAGTATGTTCTTTCCGCCTTCCTGTGAATCATGGGGAATCCATCTCCTTCTCCACCAGTTTCCCTCCACTCCTCATCTACATAAGAAATGAGTTAAATTTTGGGTTCTAGGATAACTTATTTAGATGGGGATCACCATGTAGAGCAGACAATGAGCTCTTCTACCCTCATACATGGGGAATTGGTGAACACCCCATCTTATAAGGATGTCATGATGTTGTTGGAAATACCCCCTTAGGACATCCCAACATGCATCTTTCATATAAATCAACCACTGACTCCTCTCCCAGTAAAGCAGTCACATAATCTATCAACAATAGCGACAACACACATATCTAATCCATTTATGATCAAATACATTTTCGGACATGTGGGTAACCCTTCTTCCATGAAGTAGAGATAGTGGGAGGTTCTATCTACCAAAAAACTATCGGTGGTGTTTTGGACACCTGAAATCCAAAACCATTCTGAAGTCCCTCAATATGGGAAGTTCAATATCTTCCAACAAAACACATGGGAAACACACCATCATGTTTTTGACTGTAAGTTGACCTATCTGGAATGGAAAGAGCACCACAACCCTAGTATGCAGAAGTGATGGAGCACTGAGATCATGATGCTCTAGGTGCATTAGTACCCCACATTATTGTGCTACCATTACACTCTTCAATATACCTACGCCAAGTGCCTTAAATTTCTCCATCATATTCGGGAGGATGCGTCTCCACATGTACATATCAATGTTTATTAATAGAATTGTTCTCTCCAAATCGGCCTAGTCCTAAGACCACCTTACCTACCTACTACTGACAAGGGTTCCCCTTCAGGTACCATTTTGGTAAACATGGTTCTCCTATAGCTACCTTAGAAAATTGTGTCCAATATAGGAATTTATTGTGATAAACAATCCCCAGTTGTGGTGGAGTACCTTATGGAATCTCAGACATGTTTCCTTACTCATCAACCAAGGCATGAAATGACCTATGTCATCCGTCCGATGATACATTGCCTACCATTCCGCATCTCATCAATGGAAAGGACAATATTGGAACCTCTATTCTATTTACGGTTTTGTCTAAGAAAGATGAGGATCCCATAATGTCCACCTTGATTTTGGAACTCATTAATCATAAAAATATACTCACTACTTTCATTACCAATAGACATGAAAATTATTACTATGTTACATAAGACTACATTTCAACCCCAATAGGGAAACAATTACTCCTATTCCATATACCCCAATCAATCATTTCTACTTCTTACATCTAGGTAGAGCATGGGTAGGTGTATATGGATGGGAAAAAATGTATGAGTCTCTAAACCTAACCATGTAGCATGATAACCTTCATTTAGAATGCAGCTGTGATTTTCTTCGAGTTGATGAGACATCCCACCAGGTTGATTGTCCTCTCAGTGAATTAGTGGTCAATGATCATTGTGATGATAGCGACCCCCATTAAGACGACTTTATATCTACCAAAAATTGTCTCCTTGAATCCCTAATGGTTTGATAGGTAGTGATCCCACCTGGTGAAAAGCTACACCTGGCATGGGTAGATGACATCCAAGAACACTTAGGGTTTGGGAAGACTAGATTAACCTGGTTAAATGGGATGGGTGACTTGATAATAATTTTGGGAAGCATCCTTTTAATGATTGGACCTATGTTGGGAACCGCTGAGTAGTATTAGGATACTAGGATTTAGTGTTTCATTCATAAATTAGAAGGAAAAACATTCATGTGGTATAGCTGTCTTCTCATAGGGACTATAACTTGATAGGAAGACCTTAGTAGAGAGTTACATTACCATTTTAGCTACACCATTCAAAAGATATGTATTTCTGAATAAATAATGTGCAATAAAATTCTTTATGATCAATTTACTAATGTTTTCCATTGGAAAGGCCTCATACAATCAAACAAGATGCCACACACCACAAAGAATCTATTAAAGATGTTCATGGGTATTATCAAAATTGAGCTGGTGCCTACCCTCTTCACCCATAACATCACTGTTTGGTTCCAAGAGTTTTTAGTAAGTCAGAATGACTGGTAGTGGATTTAATGTAGTACAAACAATTGTTGTCATTGCCTCTTCCAACTCCCACGATATGGCCAACCAAAGTTAAGACTACCAACATGTTATAGATAGAGTACCCCCTAGTTTGTAATGTTTTTGGCCTCATTTCCAAAGGATCTTCCTTGATTTTAGAATTATCAAGAATAACCTAAACCTATATAGAACCAAAAGGCACTTATATACCAAGTGAAGCATCTTAGATGTTAAAATATGGATACATCCCCATTTCAGGGCCAGGAACCCATAGCACAGTTCTCAGTTAAAAGGAACCAATCCTATCTATTTAGGGATGTATATTTCTGAACTATTTAATTTTTTCCATATAGAATGGGATTATGAATCAAACATATGGAAATAATTACTATGAATCCAAACCTACTAATATCCCTAACAATATCACCTACTAATTGATCCCCAGACATACAATTAAATAAAAGGTTGTCTTCATGGATTGGATCTATGAAAAATTAGATAATGATATTTTCATGATGGGTAATGTTTCAGAATATGTTACAAATATATCCATTGACATAATTAGTGATAGTAATATGATAGGTGAATTGAATCATTCCAACACCTATGGGATGAAACAGTATGATGATTTGTTGGCTCACAACGAAGTCACTCATTCTCATGAAATCATGTGTTCACTCTATAGCTATCCAGGGCATCCTATGTCCACAAATACTTCTAGAACATCTTGTTATAAATCCACATAAAATCCTTCTAAATCCTACAGAAACAGAAATTGATGTGGCAAGGGAAATATGTGTTCACTTCCATTACCAAATTCAGCTATCAATCCCACTGATTTCATTACACTAGATTTGGGAACCGACCCTAGGTGCATCCTTATACTAGATTACATCATTCATTATGATTATGACTATGCTTCCATGAATTACATCAACAATTAAGACCAATTCAGGATGTATGATGATAAATAATTCCTTGTGAACCCCTGGAATACCAACATCCTCACACCAAATGACATGCCGATGAAATGTGAATCACCTAAATTCTCAAGAAAATATCTCGAACCAGAATATTCATTCCACTATGAATAGGAATCAGGTTCAATGAAAATCCTACTGGAAAATATACTCCCAACTTACTTCACTTGGTATGCCTCTATAACCAATAATGTTAGATGAATGAGAAAATAATCCATGACCGTGTTGTGAACAGAAATTTCTAGACAGACAAAATCCTTATCCAATCGATTGAAAACCAGCCTCAGTTAAGAGTGAGTCAACTACTCATGATCTTGAAATTTATAAAACTATCCAGAATCCTATGGAATAGTAAGTAACATTATTTTTGACCCTAGCTAAAGATAATTCCCAATTTTATAAAATGTTTCTGTGCATAGAAGTATGATGTGTTGAAAAATAAATCATTTACACAGACATGTATTTGGATCTTTTAGGATATTTAATTGTTGAATGAAATTATTGAGGTCCTTGAAAATTCATTCAAATTCCGTTTTATGATTGAAGAACAGGTAGATACCAAAGTTCTCTAAAATATAGAATAGTTATAGTGAGAGGAATTATAATATATCATCTCATTCATTAAAGAGGTTAAGTGAGCTCTCATGTAGGGAAACATATGACCACATTATATTATATTATAGTTCAATTGAATGTAAATATACTATAGCCTAGGGTACACATGTTCTGGGATCAACCTCATGCCAAATAGGACTCCCAAAAGACTAGGACTAAAAGAATATGATCTATCTCCCTCCGACATGATAAATCATGGTTACGATATGATAGAGATGAAACCAAGATGAATAATAAAATTGAAGGCATAGTTTTGAGGGGTTACTAATAGAGAGGAATTCTTGGTAGTCTCACGGGATAAATCGTAAAATCCATTTATGTATAGGGACTACGATCATTTACTTGTTTTCCCCATATTCATATCATGTTTTCTTTATGTACTCCCTCAATATTTTAATAGTGGTACTCCAGGATGATTTATCTCCCATCAAATAATTAGAAACAGGTTATATGGATTACAACTATATAAGAGTTATGGGAAGAAGATTCTTACCAACAAGGTTAAAAATAACCATGATCTGATGACTACTAAGAACAATCCCTTGGTATACCTGGAAAATTAATTCATTCTCTAGAAACATTGGCTAGAGGATATAATGTCATATCTGAGAGGCTATTTTTTCATTTCTATGAAATTTTTTTTATCATCCTTAATAAATTGTAACATCCATATATTTCCTTGAACTTTTACATATGAAAATTCTACATAGTACAAGATTCCCCTAATGTAATAATGTTCTGATAAGATCACCTTATGTAAATAATTTCATGGAACACAATGATTATGAAGAACATTTTTGAATCAATGAAGGATGAATCACTACAATTTATTTGCTTCCAATATTTTACATCAATGTTGGAGTCCATATAGAATTGGATCTAGAATATATTTCACCACAATTCCATCAGATCATGAACCCCTCAGAGGGGATTTCTCATCTTCCTGATTGGGAACTAATGATTACCATGAGTTAGATGTCTTGGATTAACTAATTCTTCATTTTGATTCTCCAACCATAGATAAAGATGAAAATTGTGACGTTTCTCCTCTTACATTTTAATAGGGTGTCTACACCACAACAGATGATATAATTTAGGAGAAACTCGGTTGGTAAGATTCACCTCTCTGTTCACCTTCCAGGGAATCCAGTAAGTAATCATGGGTTTATGTAGCCTCAAAGAAAGATTCACCAAGCTTGTGGTGCTATTATTGACTCCAATGATAACACTCTGGTCAAATTCAAAATTATTAGGAAAATTTAGTACACTCTATGGCTAGCCAACATCATACCAAACTGAAGGAATAATAGTCAGATCAGAGTTCTTAACAACTTTTGGGACCTCATTAGACATTTTCTAAAGAATTATATTCCCCTTATAGTGATATATTTTTTCATCGATGGTAAGATAGAGGTACATGACCTCTCCATTATGGATGGATAATTTGGGTACATCTAGATTCATATGGACCATGATGATGAGGATTCCTCCACCTTCTGGGTGACCCAATGGACCATCATATATCTGGTAATTCCCTTTAGGATAAATAATGATTGATCTACTGACCAATGGTCCATTCACCATATATTCATATTGGTTTTTTGGATTTTGGTGTAATTATTTTTGGACTACCTAGTAGTCAAATATGTCTAGCATTTCTACCATCTAAACGATATTTAAAATGTGTTAGGATTACTCAACTCCCATAATTTGATGAATAACCCATATATGTGTGTGCATTTGGGGTTCCCTTTATAATGTTTCTTTGATTATTCATGTGATTTGAGTCATTGAGATCGACATAGTGAAGCTCTAATCCATTAGGATGATTCATACCCAGCGAAACCTCATGGATTAATAAGGCCTCCATGTATACTTATCCTATATACGCTGAAACATTGAAAATACTAGGGGAAAGTGTAATTATTATTTAGGTCTCATTATGAAGGGAAATATCTTCCAATAGGATGAAGAATTTTTGGACTACAATTGAGGAAATCATGAAGTATCATTTTCAACCTCTGGTTCCGATGCCACCAAATTATGGGAAGCCAAGGGTTCTCTATTTTACCACCCATTAATGACCCCTTGGTGAAAATTTCTCCAAAAAAATAATGTAAGATAGAAAATTTTGTACTATCATAGTTATTTCCTCCTTGATATGGAGACTAGATGATCCTCGAACAAGAAGTGTTTCCTAGAACTATTTTTTTAAGTGCTAATGTTCTGGAATCATATGCATCATCATGAGATATAGATGGTGTCATATAAGGAAATTTTATAGTATATAATATATTTACACATGTTTATGGGATGATTAGAATGTTGGTTAGTGATCATTAATGTTTCTATATCACGTTCTTTCCACATAAGGTTGTCAAAGGATAGGAATGACTAGGTTTTATCAACACTCATCCAGCCCTGGAAGAATTTCCCCGAGATATTGATTTTCCAGATTAGGCTATCCCCTTAGTAGATCACCATGATTTGTTATGGAAGATAAATTTTGATGTTTTCCATGTAATCTGGCAAGTAGAAGTCTCAATACTGCAATGCTCAATAGAGGGGTACATTGAATCATCTTTATCACCACCAGTTCAGGCCATCTGTCTAACTACCCCATATTTACATTCATGGACATTACATTTCATTTAAGGAATAGTTAATAAATTACAAAAATAAATGCCCAAATACCTTATTTGTTTAGTTTCTTTGGAAACAATTAATTTAATATTCAATCTTGGTGAAATATCATCCACATATTCCTTAAAGCTCTTCCTCTTATGTTTCCTACCTAAAACCTTTATTTATATACTGGGGAAAAGAAAAAATAAACCTTTTGAGCATAAATGCTTAGTAAGGGTTAACATAAAGAAAACCATTCAAAAATTGAACATAATAATGTAAAATAATGTACAAAAATTTTGAATTTCAAAATCATGATTCATGAAATAAGTCTTGGTAGTTTATAAGTCATAAATCACATGTGAACACGGACCACGATAAAATAACATCGAAAATAAAAAATTGAATTGTGGAAAACAAAAAATGAAATAATGTTATTGCATAGTCTCCATGGAATTGCAACAATGTCCATCATTGTGGACAATTTCCATTAAATAACCTGGTTTATGCTTCATTCCGCCCATGTAGTACTGAACTAAATTTACTTGTCCTTCCTACCCCATATTACTAAACCAAATTTACTTTCTGTTCCAACTGTGTATTACAGAACCAGATTTACATTTCATTCTATTCATGTCTTTCTCATGATATATAAATCATTACCCAATTCATTGAACAGATATATAGGTACCACCCATCTCATAATGATAACATTCTTTCTTGTTCCACAAAAACATAAATCATTCATCATATCCTAAAAAACAATTAAATGTGTTTCTTAATCATCATTCAATCATATCATAATCCATATAAAATATCATTACATCAATAGCACAATAAAATCATAGTAAACATATGGATTGAAACATAAACCTATTTAAATATATTCATATAATATAGAAAATAATTTTGATAAAATAATTGAAATTAATTCTTGAGTAAAACGTCCTTTCTTCTTCAAAAAAAAATTATTTTTTGGAAATTCCATGAACTATTAAAAAAATAATTTACATCAAAATAAAATTGAAATATTTTAAAGAAAGCTTCATGTAAATAATTAATTATGATGATATAAAAATCTGGCCACGCTGTATAAGTTAAAAAAATTATTCTCAAACCCTTGATAGAAATGTAAAAAAGTACCTCATATAGAAAATGAAAAAATGATACCTTTTATAAACTTTAATAAAAATTATCCACTAGGAAAATTTAAATGTAATAAATTTTAGAATAATATAAATTATACTATATATTAATGATACATGGACGGGAATGATAGATATACCCCTGTAAATACTTACGAATAAATGATCTCAAATAATAATGAGATTTAAAAATTATCCCTTACATTTGGTTCGATTTCATATGTATGTGTCTGAAACTCAGGTATAGTGGGTTTTAAATAACTTACATACTTGTAACATAAAAATAATTATATCAATGATTTCATATATTATTCACTTATTACTTTATATTACCCTTTTATTTATCAATTCTATGTTAAAGCAACGTTTTGTGTAATAATTGTTTTATTTATCATACATGTATTGACTTGTTGAATTTCACAATATTAAATATATCATGATATAATTACATCAATATTGTAAAATATTATTTATATATCATCAATATTAATTATATAAATATATATAATTGATAGATAAATTAAATGGAATACACCATTCCTGGAGAGGTTAGGTCGTACGTACGCATGAACGTTGTTTCCATTCCCTATTGAATTGAATAGAAGAGAGTAAATACCATATATATATATATATATATATATTTAATAAAATAGATATTTAATATAGAAAATTATTATTTATTATATATACTTTATAATCATTCTTTAATGGTTAACGTAGACAATGAATCTCATCGCATCATGGAGTTTTTAGGCCGTACATACGCACGTGCGACAATACCATTCATTTAAGGGTTAAATGGTATGTAGTTGGATGGTATTTTAATTATTTATAATAATTACCATGTTATATTAATTATTTAAATCCATTATAATAATAATTATACCCATCAAAATTATGTACTGTTGGATAACAAATTACTCCTCGACGTGGAGACGGTAAGCCGTATTTAGGCACACATGGTGATATTATAATTCATATTATGGATAAAAGGAGGTATACGGTAGTAACATTATTATAATAACATCACATAATGTATAATAAACTATATTTATTACTTTATTATGGGAACAACATAATAATAAGATGTAGTGGAAGAAAAGAATTTTGAACGAAGGGATAAAATGAATACATATTCTTCGTGTGTTTCCTTTTGATTTGTAAAAAATGAATCCATAAGATGTATTTCATCCCAAAGGGTGGCCTCTAAGATTATTTTAAGGATGTAGGTAGATATTTGGGTAGGTTTGGTCATATCTAAAGGTCTTTTTATTTGTTACTAAAAGGGAAGGATATGTTCTCTTTTATAGAAGAAGTGAGGGGTACATTAAGAATATATTGACATATTAATTTATTATAAATTTATTTGGGTGTATAATTAATAAAAAGTTATTATATTAAAGGATAATATTAAGATTGGTCTAAATCCTCTAAAGCAATAGTTTTTATAAGATTTTATATCATCAAATTGACCTTATCTTTCTACTTTAACCTTTAGTTTAAAACATTAACTGTTACCATGTCTTATTTTATTGACAACATATGTGGTTACTTTATTTACTATAAGATTCCATGAGATCCAAAAGTGGATGATTAATGAAATTTTTTACACTATATATTTAATTTCTCTGAATCTTATATTTTTAGAACAACTATATCATTTAATAAAAGAGTAATTGTTTTAAAAACTAATTGTTTTTTTTCAATTTTGACACTAATTAGTAATTGATTTTTGATAAATTCATAATTAAATTATTCCTTGGATCCATAGGAATTAAATAATCCCAGACATGTAAATATAAACCAATAATTTATTATATGGAATAAAAATATTAAAATTAAATTTACTTTAATATTTATAATATCATTTTTTGAATATTTCATTAATAAGGTAATCACAACACCATCGTTGTGTCATAAATAAGTATATAGATTTAGTGTCTAAAATTTATAAATTAAATACCATGATGTTTGAAATATTTTTATATTTCCAATGAATATTTATAATCAAAGAGATAAATTATATAACCTCACATTAATAATTTTTTACTAAAAAGATACATGTTTATGTAATATTTCCCTTTACATTAAGTTAAGTTTTATAACTTGTCATTATCACAGAAATGTGGTTCTAAAATGCCAAAAAAAAATTCTAAGGAGTTTTTTGGTCTCCTATGATTCATCCAATAATATTTGGGCATGTGATAGGGTTGTCTGGGATTATTATAATAATATTTGTTACCCATATTTACTAGATATACAATTTAACCATGGTAAAGAAAAATAATTCATATGTTTCTATTCATTATTTCCAAAAAAAATGGTACCTATTTACAAAATTTTGACAATATGATTCAAAATATGGAATAAATTTTTCCAAATTCAAAACAAAAAATTGGAGAAATTGATATTAAATTAATTCTATTTGTCCAAATCAAAAAGAGGATTTTTAAGAAGTAGAAAATATCGAAATATTGACATGTGTTTAGGTCCAATTTAAATGTTAAATTACTTAAAATGACTAAAATTACATTAAATGACAAAAAATAATTCAATTAAACTTTAAAACCAATTAAAAATATAAATAAATATAAATAAATTTTATGAAAAGAATGTTTTGAATTAAACTGTGGTATTTTCCACTATTCCATAAAAACTATAATTTTATCAGAAAAATAAAAAAACAATAAGAAAATTTGTTGTACCTTTACAGACGGAGAATTCATTTTTTCAAATATAATATATAAACTTTTTTAAAACTAGATTTAAATTTTCTTCTACATCAAAAGGCAGCTAAACATTATTTTCTAAAAAAATTACATCTTTTATCCGAAAAAATTGAATTTGTTCTTATATAATGTCTATAAAATACATATGATGAATGTTAATGTTATATAAAATTAAAAATGTTGTCACTAATATTATTAATGGCTAGTTTATATCCAATTAAATAATAATATTTTAATATTATATTGATATTTAGTGAAAATCAGTATTGTATACAATGCAAGATATCGAGAATGTCACTCTTGCATATATTACAAGTCATGTCGGTGTTGTGTGTGGTGGAAAAATCCTTTGGTGTTGTGTAAAACATAATCCAAACATAGTTTTATTATAAATTGAACAAAAATTATACACATTATTTCACGTATCATATGCCAACTCATTGTTGTGTGTAACATACAACAAGTTGGGTTAGTGTAAAAGGAATTTTTTACATAGTGAATTGTAATATATAAATAAAAATTTAAATTTATTAGACAAAATTTCGATAAAAACTATGGGTGATAAAATCCTACCATAGTCATTTTTATTATCAGATGGTTCCACCGTAAATAGGGAATTATATTAGACTTTTAATACTATTCATGAGATGCCCCTATAGATTGATGTCCCCCTATTTTATGTGAAGGTAGATTCCAAATTAGTCATCAAATAGTTAAATGTTGACTACATCATCATAATGTCAAAGATTGTGATCTTGACGGAGCGTGCCAGTGAGTGGATGGACCAGTTTCCAACCTAGTTGGATGTGACTCATATCCATCAATCATAGAATGGTCTCATTGATGGCTTTGTGAGCCTAGCCATGTCCCTTATAGAGCATATCCAATATGAACTATTCATTCATGTGGTGCATCAGAGTGTCATTACAACAATCAATTCAAGAAGAGAATGACAACCATCGAGTAAACAAGTTGGCTGTTAGTGATTCTACATTTGTAAAATCAGGTTTACCCAAAATATAAGAAATAACTGATTTGAAAACACATTCAATCAAATTTCTCAAATGTGTATTTTTCATACCATTTTAGGAAGATCATGATAGAATTTGTTGGTGTGTAGAATAGTTCACCCTCAAGAGTAGCGATAACTTTGAGGAGGCTCTCTACTAATGTGGGTATGATTGAATTATCTTCTATTTCATTCATAGAGATTAGATTCATTGTGTTTTTAATGAACAAAAAAACCAATAATTTTGGATCCAATTAGTCTGGATTGAATCTCTAACATTATATTTGGAGACTACACTACTTCTGGCGTAACCCGGTACATGACTGCATTGAATTTGGCAGGAGGTGTCATGCATGTTAGATCGAATCCAAATTTCATCATAGGCCATCCAAGCATCTCCAAATGATGATTTATTATTCTCCATTTTCAACATGGGGAATATATATTGTTGAAGCACAACCACTGGTGATATCTCTCCAATATAGGATCATTCTGACCATGATGGATTTCTACTCAATTTTGTGAGAAGAAATTCCTCTTAAAGAGATCAAGTCCTTATCTGTGATAGATTTAATGAGATCTCAAATAATTCGACATTTTTTATCTCCTCATTCCATTATCAGAGACAATGACACTGTTATTAATGCTACTGAGCTAAAGAATTTGTACACCAAGTATACCATCCATTCTAACCACCCTTACCACTATCATGCATAAAAAATGGGTAGATTTATGAATTCAAAAAACCACCCTCTAGAATTATGTAGAATACAGTGGGAGAGAAAAATAAGAGTTGGGGGGAAAATATCCCCAAATCCCTCTGAGCATGCAGGAAAATAAATCAAAAATCAACACATGCGACAACATACAACCTTCTGTATGAAACAAAGGTAGTCCTTCCCATTGAGGTCCATCTGTCATCGCTTAGAAAAACATTATATAACTAGAGGATGCCATAAAAAATTGAAGAACTATATATAGATGAGTTTGAATCCATTAAAAAAATGTAGTCTCAAGTACTTTCCAACTCTCTAGAGGAAACATAATATAATAGTGATAGTGTTCAACTTGAATGTCATTCTCTCCTCCTATTCCAAGGGGTCATGGTGAATGTTCTAAGAATTATAAGGATACTGAGAATGAATCCATGAATTTTGGATCTCAAGTTGGATGGAATTTACATCATTCACAAGTTATATTCTAATGAATAATAATCTTTAATCACCATGGAAATAGTGTGTTTCACACCCCAACCAATGCCATGTATCAGAAGGAATACCTCCCGTGATGGGCCCAAGTCCAAGCATCAAAAATTTAAATTATTTTTCTAAGGTCCATGATTTATGATCATGTACAATTTTTATCCCCAATGGTCCAATTTTTACAACATTAACCTATAAATACTAATATCCTCAACATATGACAATAAAATGTTATACAACACTGTATGAATCCTGGATTCCTATTAATAAGAGATGAATTTTACCCCATCTGAAATAGGGATTCTTTGAATGATATGTATAGTATTGTCAAAAAACCACACCCATACCTCAAACATGGTATTCCCCAATAAATTAATAGGATGAAAAAATTTACTCAATTAATAATATTTCAGTCACCAATGCTGGTCATCTACCACAACGTGACCTAGAACAATGTGCAGATTTATTAATATATTTATGTGATACATTTAAATACCCGAACAGTCTATCCTTGACCCCAACTAGAATTTTAACAACCCATATACCATTTGTATCCAATTTAAAGTCCATGCATCATGACTATAAGCTAATTTCCACCCATTCATTGGTTCAAGAATTATTTCCTTAAACAATGTTACATTTTATTCTTGGTACTTGTGTGGTATGTGGGACTATTTTCCCTCATTCACCATGGGTTTACCTCTTTCAAGCCACCCTTGGAACTAAAATTCAACCCTAGTCCAAAAATAAATCCATTAATATTTTTTCCATTTTACATACTACAAAAACATTAATCTATGTAAAACCAACATCTAGAATGATTCTGGTAGTGCAAGGCCTCCTTGACCTTATTCACACTAGGTCTTAACTCTTGCACCACACAAATATACTCAAAGCCCCCCTCCCATAGTCAATTACTAACTTATACCCTAATAAATTTTCATTCTATAACTACATATGGATTGATTCCCATCCCCATGGGATATGTTGCGATGCATTGAATTTCTATCTTTGGGCCCAACAAGAGATTCATCCCAATACCATACATCATCTATAGTATTATCCCCCTAAAATTCTCCCAAGGTCCTCCTTTCAGAGTATAAGGTCTATTCGTTTACATTTACTGAATATTATCCGGATATTTCCTCAAATCTCAATATAATAAAGAAAAAACTATGACTTGGATTGTGCAAAAATTCAAATTCTCTCATCACATAATGTTAAACCATGATATCACCCCGCACATGAATTGGATTTATCTTAATGAGAGAGGATTTTACCATTTCAAAATCTATGATGTGTCATATGAAAATTATTGAAGATCAAATGGCCTCAACAAACCACATCAACATATAGTCATACACTATATAGATTCAGGATGTCTGACAACCACATATATATAGATTCCATATCATCATTTGAGTAGGAATCCTCTACACCAATAGTCTCTTATAACGCCATGTTATATAAGTACTTAAGGCTAGACTGCAATCCTCATGGGATACATTGTGAATCCCGCTTATCATATCCATGGCCGAAAACTTTCATTGACTATTCATGGGGCATTTCTATCTCAAATGTTGTGATATTGATCCAGGGTAATATTTGATGACCATTGTATTGAAGATGATCCCTTAGACCCACCATTAATGTGTATTTGTCACTCTTTATTCCCTAGAATCATATTTATGGACACACTTTGTATGGTATCCTGCCTTTTTATGACATAACTTTTCATTACATTTTACAAATAGAGGATCTTTAAAGTCTAGTCTCTTGGAAATCCGAAACATAATATATGAAAACAACATAAAATTTTTTTTCTAAACCACTCATAAGGCTTCATCATAGGATAATATTATTTACAATTATTGAATCTCATATCCTGGGTACATACATCAATGGAAAGGGTGAGTAGAAGGCTCAGTAAGGAAAACAACTGAAATGGTGGACATGTGATCTTGATCAATATTAATCAGAACATGATAAAAGTCATAAATGTAGGAGAAATGGAAGAATAGGAATATAATTATATAAAAATTGAATCATAATTTGAATATGTGGCTAAAACATTTAATTTAGACATTTATGAACATACCACCATGGTTTATCCCTAAGGTGTCATAAAATTAACCAAGGTTATTCACCAAGGTATCATGAAACATTCCATCTCTAGAGATTAATTTCATTATCCAATTCATTGGATTTAGATCAAGGAAAACCATTAATATATCATTATTTACATTTCATCCACATATATCATAAAAAAATTTCATAAATAACTTATAGTGAACCAAAGAAATGGGTTTCATTTCAAAATTGGGACGTTTTAAAAGTTAAAAAAAGATCATTATGTCATTTATAACCCATGGAAAGGGATTGAGGGTTATATGTATGTAAATTCCAGAATCAAATAAAACTTTTTTTGGTATATTTATGAACATACATATAAACAAAATAGGTCTGGGTATTCACATAAATAAAACAAGAGAGAAAGAGGGAGAAATTTTGAGGTGGAATTTCTACAGCATAACGAATATATATCTTGGTTTTAGAAAATCATAAAAAGATAGGGGAAAAAGGTCACCCATCCATAAATGAACCCTTTTTATGTAGTGGTACATAATAAAAATAAATAAGATCATTGTGTAGACATTTGAATGACACATCACAAGAAACGGAATCTTCAAAACAAAGAAAAAGCGCGATTTCTTTTATGAAAATTCTGCAGCCTAAAGACATCACATAAAAATTCATAAAATCAACTGATGAGAGTGGGAAGGATATATCATCATTTGGAAATGAAATTTAAAGTATTAAATAGAACTAAGAACAAGCCCCTCATAATATAATTGAACGATAAGATATAACATTAAGGAAATCATGACATTAAAGATGATGGTGAAAGGATTCCTTACCTTAAAGAGTAACATCAAAAGCATTAAGGTCGGGACCTTGGGAGTCTTGAGGGAACCTTGGGAGGACTAATTGAAAGTTACAGAGACCTGAAATTAGTTGAGGAGTTTTATGGAAAGAAATGAATGTGGGAAATGGCTTGGTATTTATAAGAAAAGTTAGGGAATAAATTATTAATTTTCAAGTGACACCTCATTAGTGGTAATGCAATGATATGGGAATTCCCCTGGTATTTCTTCATGGTATTGGCCACATGGGACATATCGTAGAATATCACAATATTAATAATTTTACGAAATATTACATCACTATTACATCATTAACGATGTCATTAAACATCCAAAACTCAAAACTGTATTTTTACTATTCAACAAAAATTCACCTATTTCAGAATAATCCCAAAAATTCACCCTAACCTAATATAGATTATATGAATTAAAAAATGAACCCCATTTTATGAAAATATTTTTGTAAATATTTTTTATTTAATTTATAAATTAAATCATTATTTATTCCAAAAATACAACATTAAAACAATAACTCATTTTGTAACACCTTAAAAAAGTAATTACGGTCCCATAAAATCATCGTATAACTGTAAAAAAAATAATGTAACAATTTATGAATAAATTTTGTGAAAATAAATTTCCATTTATAATTATTAAATTAATTATAATATTTTAAATAAAATATTTATGACAATGACAAATACCAAAATATAAACTATGATATTTTTTTTCTCTTTTAAGATGTCTAAAATATTTTTATACATTCATGGGTGATGTTTCTATTTTTTTGGTCAATTTAATATTCATTACTATTCATACGTATATGTAATTATTCATAATTTATTATTCACAAGAAATTATGGTGATCTTATTAGACACTAAATTTCATACTAAACACTACTTTTGAAGACCAATTTTTGGAAAATCAATTCACAATATTAATTATTTAAAAAATAAAAAAAAAATATTTTAAATTAATCATTTTTTCCTACATTCCTCAATAATATACATCCTATATTTATCCAGACATTTGAAATTCACAAACATTACCATAATAAGAAATAAAAATTTTATTTATATAAAAGACGTACATAATGAAGCTAAGGTCTCGTTACATTGCCCCTTATAACACCATCATAGGACCTATGTGTAAGGAGTGCTATAATGTAACACCCCGAGCTTCCACGATACGCTTCTCATTCAATAATGCAATAGTTTGCATTGTACGCAACTTCGAGTTCTAACACACCGCAACTAATCAAAGTAGCCGTTATGAATAGTAATATACACTTTTTAAAATTATAGAAATTTTATATTTCAAAATGGACTTCATTTTTGTATTCGTAATATCGAAATTATCCTAAGTTGAATTTTTTGTAATTTTTTGAGAACTTCCATTTTTTTATGAATAGTGAAGAATACTTAAAAACAATTTTTTTAATCAAAATAATTTATAGTGATAAATTATACTATTGAGTGGTTTTAAAGTATAATTAGAATATATTTTTACCATTTTATCCAATGGTGTTCATTATAATTAATTTCACTTTGAAATTAGACATAAACAATTGTCAATCTTTTGATATATATTGTTTCTTAAAAACACGCTATTTGTTGTGAAGGCGGGAATTAATTATAAAATTAATTAATTCAAATTATATGTTTGAAATTTTGTAAAATAGACATCATTTTGGAATTTGGAATATCAATTATAGATTAGGGTGAAATTTTGGCATTGTTCTGAAAAACTTCAATTTTTGATGAATAGTGAAACCACTCAGTGGTAGTTAAATAACTGATTTTTCGTTTAAATGAAATATTACCACCTCTGTGATTTGATTTTCAAAAATCAGATATACATGGTTGTCATTAGGAAGTAAAATTTGGTTCAATAGAATTAAAATAATTTTTTGGTGAATAGTAACTTTTAAGTTTAATTAATCGCGATTAAAGGTAATTAGTAAAATTTAAGGTAAAAATGATATTATAAAAATATGAAAATACCGTTACACTTGTCCTACCCCTATTGTATGTGTCATGTCCGACCAATAAAATCCATGGGTCAACTTGGGGACCCCATGGAGCCACTTTGGTAGGAAAATGACATAAATAACTTTTATTTAAAGTTAAAATAAAAATGTCACAAACATAAGTTGTTTTACTAAAACAATTTTTAAATGGGGTTATACAAGTCATATTTTTTACTATAAATATTCATTAGAAAGGTAAAAAGATTTCCTACATCATGATATTTTTTTTATAATTTTTAGACATTAAATAAATTAAATTATTGATGACACCATGATGATGCAGCGATTACCTCGTTAATTAACGATTTTAATAAAATGGAAGGATAATGTAAAATCTAAGAATTGCACTTGTCCAAAGCCTATTGGATGAGAATATTTCGAAACCTTATCACCTTATCCTATATGTATATAAGTTTGGGACCTTTAGAATCCGAAAATAATTGTATAATAAAGTAACATTTCATTACTTTCCAAGAGTGCCCCTCCTCTCCTCTTATAAAAAGCCCCCACCTCTACCACCTTATTCACACCTGCAAAGCCTTTTGGCTCGTCCAAACTCTGCCCAAATACTCTCCAAACTTTCCTCCCTTACTCCTATAAGCCTCACTTTGTGAATAATTCTTCCCAAGGAAGCCTTTGTCTCAAATCAAAAGAGTTACCCGATTTTAAGGTAATGTCTTCTCTTATGTTATTTTGTTTTATTTTTGCTTATCCAACCCCCTAAACTCTTTTTATTAATTTATTTTGTAACAAAACCAGTATACTAAATATAATAGGATGTTTTTATAATAATTATTCGAGATACACTTACACACACCTAGATCTAATGGTTAAAGAACATACTGTTTCTATGGATGGCGAATTTCTGCCTCACGAAACGATGATTGTTCAACACTCATATAACACCTTCAAAGGTGGCCATTAAGATGTCACTATATTTATATATATGATATATAATATTTTTATGTTTTACTTAAGGTTCTATATTTTTCATTTATGGAATACCTTTATTGTTTCCATTATGGGTAAACGCGATATTTTCATTTTAGGGAGTGGGGACTACCGCCCCCTCAAAGTGATTTTAATCGTTAATGACATATGTGGGATGTATAAAGGATGGAGTAAATGATATTATATATGATATTATACTGGAATTATAATATACCTTTATATCATTATGATTTTATTAAATACGAAATAGAAATGAAAGTAGCGTTTATGCGTACGTACAGCTTACCGTCTCCAAGAACGGTGCATTTCATTTCTTACCTCTAAACGTTATGGAATATTATAAATGCATGTATATACTAGATATATATGAGATATATGATATCTATATCATTAATATAATTCTGGATATAATGGATATTTCACCACATGAACAACTTGTAATTATAAGAAGTTTATTTTTGACTCAAGTATCAAAGATCTACAAAACGACCGTTATTAACATAAATAAATACATAATGTTCATAACATGGTAATAAGTGATATAAAAGGAATAAAAAACTTGAAAAAGGTTCTTAATAAATTATAAATTAAATCTAGTTTATTATTCAGGAGGTTAAATAACGGTCGAGTCAAGACAGGATGCAAGGTAAGGGAACTTCTTAACCCAATTTCCATTCTTTGGGTTAATCTCTTACTTTCAAATTACGTCATGATATTATTATGTCCTATATTGTATTTGTACTTTATTTATGTGTAATTATAGTGAATACACATAATAGATCTATTTTATTTAAAAAATGATCTTTGTAAGGGACTTCGTCTCAATCTCCTTTCATTGAGGCATATTTGGTTTTATACACAACTTTCTTTTATACGGTGTATAAACCCCTTTGAATTTTACGTTTATTCAAATGGAATCTTTTTATACGAAGAATTTACTAAACGACAAAAGGGAATGTTTTTGTCATACGTATGCGGCGACAACGACTTCTCCACCGCCATGACCATTATTTGAGTTTCGGCATCCTCTACAAGCCATACCTTTTTTTAAAAGAAAAATAAATACCATGTTTTACCTTTCTTTTATTTTGGTATTGAAAATGGTTTTGAAAGTGGTTTTATTATATCAATGTGTTGTATTGATATCTTGTGATTGAAATGTGGAAATGTTATGTTTCCTTTATGCATGTTTTATGTGATACGATTATGTTATGGTTTATGATATGTTTAAACCTATTCATATGAGGAATGCATTGGACATAATAAGTGACGGGTGGAGCCCGCTATAGCTCCTCGATGCATCGGCAGGTCTCATGAGACAAACTAGTGTCTTGGAACGAGGCCTTGACAAAATCTTATTTGTGGTCTTGGAACGAGGCCTTGGCTACGTGGTTATAATAGTCTGGCATTATGCATTCCATCATTATGAAAGTGGTTATTAATATTGCATGTGATTATTCGACCAGTAGAATATCCATGTGAAGAAGTAAATGGAATTATCTCATTTTACTTTTGCCATATTATGTTGAAGTTCAAGTTAAAAAGGCTTTTGTTTTAGTTATACATTGCCTTAAATGTTTATGTTTATTGATGAAAGCTTCCGCTATATTGTTATCCTTACTGAGCATCTGAGCTCACCCCTTTCAATGTTTTAAAATTTTCCAGGATGTGAAGAAGTATTTTATGAATGACCTGCAGGGATAGTCAGAAGAGGATATGAGTGTGGACTATGAAGACTTTGTTATTAGTTTTTCACTTTATGATGTAATGTAACATTTATAAATGTATCTAGTGTTTCCAATGCTACTAAACTAATCGGTCTTTCAAGACTTGATCTTTTGTGATCATGCCAATGTTAAGAAGTAATGCACCGACTCTGGGTAGCTGGGGTCGGGGCGTTATAGTTGGTATCAGAGGCAGTTTAGTACTAACATTGGAAGATAGATTTAGATAAACTCTGATTAGAGCACATATCCCAAAGGTAGACTTTGAGGATTAGTATAGAAGAACTTCCTAGAATTTTGTTGTTGTAGAGATTTTGTGAGTTTTCCGAGAAATACATCCTTGTCTGGATACGAGCAGGTAGAGGCGGCTCTGGCACAGATGTACCTAGGGGTAAAACCCAAAAACACCACTTTGAGCTAGACTCGAACGGGAACTGGTGCACGACAACAGGCCTTGCTGCACTCTTGGTTATGACACTCCCGAGTGATATGCTTAAGATAATTCTCATTTTCTTTACAAACCACTATGAAGGGTTATGAGTATATACTTCCTCAAAGAAAACTTTTTTTATGATTATGGATTATATCCATAAATAGTTCAATTAGTGTTAAATGTTTTACAAGTATGGAATTATGTATTTTGATTCATAAACTAATCTAGTTTATGCCATTGTTTAGAAATGGCGCCTAGTGGAAGGAATGTAAACCATATCAATGCACGCACTCCTTGTAGAGATTTCTCTCCTACTCAAGATAATTACTGTGGATCTGGAGATACAACTGGTGCTTAAAAACTTATTACCATACTGGGACAACTCAGTCTGGTTATGAATAATAACCTTACTCGTATGGAGCACCCTGATTCACAAGGTGGAGGATCAATGTTAGACCTCTTCATGAGGCAAAAACCGCCAAAATTTAATGGGGGTACAAATCCATTAGTAGCTGAGCAATGGATAAACTCCTTAGAGAAAATATTCCATGCCTTGGGGAGTAGCGAAAGGGAGAAGGTTTTCATGGTAGTCTACTGCCTCACTGGAGATGCCGATAAATGGTGGTCGCTGATTCAAAATACAAAGGAAGATGAAGAGGTATCAATTATGGAATGGAGTGAGTTCAAAGATCTTTTCTTAGAAAAATACTTTCCTCGCGACCATCGAGCAGATATGGAAAGGAAATTTCTGAGTCTGAGACAAAAGGAGGATGAGAATGTCGCAAAGTATGAGGCCAACTTTACAAGGTTAGCGAGGAATGCTGCATATTATATATGTAACCCAAGGAGTAAGATTGATAGTTTCTTTGATGGTTTAAAACCATTTATCCGTCGAGCTTTAGTATCACAATCCTTCTCATCGTACGAAGATATTGTCTCGTGTGCTATCAAGATAGAAAAGGAATTCTCTAAGTCTTATGACAACAAAGCAAAGCAAGAGAAGAAGAGAACGGTGGAACAAGATATAGATAAAGGGAAAAAGGGAAAGAAGGATTTTCCATTATGTGATAATTGTGGGAAGAATCACCCTGGTACTTGCCTAAAAGGAATGGGAGTTTGTTATAAATGTGGAGAAAGAGGTCACCAGTCGCGTGATTGTAAGGGAAAGAAAGAGGCTATCAATGTTGAATGATACAATTGTAGAGAAATGGGGCATTATGCAAATGAATGTCCTAAGCGTCAGGGAAACTTACCTCAGAAAAGGTCAAGGGGTCATGGACAATCTTATGTTGTTACTACAGTTGAAGTGGAATAATTAATGTATTGGTGCTTTTGGAAACAAGGATTATAGTCTGGTTATAAGAATAATGTGATATATATAAGGATTGTACTGCAGTACATGTTTTTTCATTAAGGTTTTAATATGATGAAGGTAATCATATTTTAAGTATGTGACAATAAGAGAAACTTTACTTTGTTTGGGGAATCTGATAAATTGATTTTGGAATTAAGAGACCTTTTAGAGAAAGTTTGGACAGAGGTATTTTGGATAACTATAAATGTTGGGATGGATTAAGTTGAACTTTGAATAGTATTGTTTAAGGTTAAAAAATTTCTGAAGATTATTTTTGGAATACTATAATACTATCTTTTTAGGAAAAGGACAACCTACAGGGTGGGGCATAACCCGTCGCGTCGAACAAAGCTGCAGGAATCGAACCCACAACCATAGTGCGACAGGCCTTTATTACCTACCACTAGCCTACAGGAAGTCCCTGATTATTACAAAATAGTTTTACTAATATAAATGGTATGTGTTAATATTTGGAACCTTATACAATTAGGATAAATAGAATATTTTTGAGTTATATTACCTTTTAGAGTGAAAGATGGGTTTGTGGTAAAAAAAATTATGAATGAAAGTCTACATGAAAAGTATGTATATTCCCTTACGTTCTTAGTAAATCTCCTAAATAAACTCCTCAACTTTATCAAAGTTAACTTAAAACAAAAACATTGTCGGTTAACTTTTCCAACTGGGGATTCAATGATCGTTTAACCAATCACAAGTTTGTGATTTTCTTGTGGTTAACTTTCTCCTAATCCAGTTTTCTACAACTCTCCATCAGACCTTGATGGGTTTTTTTTCTTCCATATCCATATTTTCATAGAATCCTAGTATGGGCTATCTTGGTGACCTTTGTACTTATCTTTCTTTCTTTTAATGTCATATTTTTATTAACCTTATTTCCGATGTGGGATTTCCACAAAGGTATTTTCTATTTTAAACCTTTTATTTTCAAAGAAAATTTTCAAATTGCGAGGACACAATTTATTAAAGGAGGGGAGAATGTAACACCCTGAGCTTCTATGATACACTTCTCATTCAATAATGCAATAGCTTGCATTGTACGCAACTTCGAGTTCTAACACACCACGACTATTCAAAGTAGCCGTTATGAATAGTAATACCCACTTTTTAAAATTATAGAAATTTTATATTTCAAAATGGACTTCATTTTTGTATTCGTAATATCGAAATTATCCTAAATTAAATTTTTTGTAATTTTCTGAGAACTTCCATTTTTTTATGAATAGTAAAGAATACTTAAAAACAACTTTTTTAATCAAAATAATTTATAGTGATAAATTATACTATTGAGTGGTTTTAAAGTATAATTAGAATATCTTTTTACCATTTTATCCAATGGTGTTCATTATAATTAATTTCACTTTGAAATTAGACATAAACAACTGTCAATCTTTTGATATATATTGTTTCTTAAAAACAAGCTATTTGTTGTGACGGCGGGAATTAATTATAAAATTAATTAATGCAACTTATATGTTTGGAATTTTGTAAAATAGACATCATTTTTGAATTTGGAATATCAATTATAGCTTAGGGTGAAATTTTGGCATTGTTCTGAAAAACTACAATTTTTGATGAATAGTGAAACCACTAAGTGGTAGTTAAATAACTGATTTTTCGTTTAAATGAAATATTACCACTTCTGTGATTTGATTTTCAAAAATCTGACATACATGGTTTTCATTAGGAAGTAAAATGTGGTTCAATGGGATTAAAATAATTTTTTGGTGAATAGTAACTTTTAAGTTTAATTAATCGCGATTAAAGGTAATTAGTGAAATTTAAGGTAAAAATGATATTATAAAATATGAACATACCTTTACACTTGTACTACCCCTATTGGATGTGTCATGGCCGACCAATACAATCCATGGGTCAACTTGGGGACCCCATGGAGCCACTTTGGTAGGAAAATGACATAAATCACTTTTATGTAAAGTTAAAATAAAAATGTCACAAATATAAGTTGTTTTACTAAAACAATTTTTAAATGGGGTTATACATGTTATATTTTTGACTATAAATATTTATTAGAAAGATAAAAAGATTTCCTACATCAGGATAGTTTTTTTATAATTTTTAGACATTAAATAAATTAAATTATTTATGACACCATGATGATGCAGCGACTACCTCATTAATTAACGATTTTAATAAAATGGAAGGATAATGTAAAATCTAAGAATTACACTTGTCCAAAGCCTATTGGATGAGAATATTTCGAACCCTTATCACATTATCCTAGAATTATATATGTTTGGGACCTTTAGAATCCTAAAATCATTGTATAATAAAGTAACATTTCATTACTTTCCAAGAGTGCCCCTCCTCTCCTCTTATAAAAGGCCCTCACCTCTACCACCTTATTCACACCTGCAAAGCCTTTTGGCTCGGCCAACCTCTAACCAAATACTCTCCCAACTTTCCTCCCTTACTCTTAGAAGCCTCACTTTGGGCATAATTCTTCCCAAAGAAGCCTTTGTCTCAAATCAAAAGAGTTACCCAATTTTAAAGTAATGTCTTCTCTTATGTTATTTTGTTTTATTTTTCTTATTCAACCCCCTAAACTATTTTTATTAATTTATTTTGTAACAACACCAGTATCCTCAATATACTAGGATGTTTTTATAAGAATTATTTTAGATACACTTACACACACCTACATCTAATGGTTAAAGAACATACTATTTCTGTGGATGGCGAATTTCTGCCTCACGAAACGATGATTGTTCAACACTCATATAAAACCTTCAAAGGTGGAAATTAAGATTTCACTATATTTATATATATGATATATAATATTTTTATGTTTTACTTAAGGTTCTTTATTTTTCATTTATGGCATACCTTTATTGTTTCCATTATGGGTAAACGCGATATTTTCATTTTAGGAAGTGCAGACTACTGCCCCCTCAAAGTGATTTGAATCGTTAATGCCGTATGAGGGATGTATAAAGGATGGAGTAAATGATATTATATATGATATTATATTGGAATTATAATATAACTTTATATCATTATGATTTCATTGAATACGAAATAGAAATGAAAGTAGCATTCATGCGTACGTACGGCTTACCGTCTCCATGAACGGTGCATTTCATTTCTTACCTCTAAACGTTATGGAATATTATAAATGAATGTATATACTGGATATATATGAGATATATGATATCTATATCATTAATATAATTCTGGGTATAATGTATATTTCACCACATGAACAACTTGTAATTATAAGAAGTTTATTTTTGACTAAAGTGCCAAAGATCTACAAAAACACCGTTATTAACATAAATAAATACATAATGTTCATAACATGGTAATAAGTGATATAAAAGGAATAAAAAACTTGAAAATGGTTCTTAATCAATTTTAAATTAACTCTAGTTTATTATTCAGGAGGTTAAAGAACGGTCGAGTCAAGACAGGACGCAAGGTAAGGGAACTTCTTAACCCAATCTCCATTCTTTGGGTTAATCTCCTAATTTCAAATTACGTCATGATATTATTATGTCCTATATTGTATTTGTAATTTATTTATGTGTAATTATAGTGAATACACATAATAGATATATTTTATTTAAAAAATTATCTTTGTAAGGGACTTCGTCTCAATCTCCTTTCATTGAGGCATATTTGGTTTTATACACAACTTTCTTTTATACGGTGTATAAACCCCATTGACTTTTACGTTTATTCAAAAGGAATATTTTTATACGAAGAATTTACTAAATTACAAAAGGGAATGTTTTTGTCGTACGTATGCGGTGACAACGACTTCTCCGCCGCCGTGACCATTATTTGAGTTTCGTCTTCCTCTACAAGCCATACCTTTTTTTAAAAGAAAAATAAATACCATGTTTTACCTTTCTTTTATTTTGGTATTGAAAATGGTTTTGAAAGTGTTTTTATTATATCAATGTGTTTTATTGATATCTTGTGATTGAAATGTGGAAATGTTATGTTTCCTTTATGCATGTTTTATGTGATACGATTATGTTATGGTTTATGATATGTTTAAACCTATTCATATGAGGAATGAATTGGACTTAATAAGTGATGGGTGGAGCCCGCTATAGCTCCTCGATGCATCGGAAGGTCTCATGAGACAAACTAGTGTCTTGGCATGAGGCCTTGAAAAAATCTTATTTTTGGTCTTGGCACGAGGCCTTGGCTACGTGGTTATGATAGTCTGGCATTATGCATTCCATCATTATGAAAGTGGTTATTAATATTGCATGTGATTATTAGACCAGTAGAATATCCATGTGAAGAAGTAAATGGAATTATCTCATTTTACATTTGCCATATTATGTTGAAGTTCAAGTTCAAAAGGCTTTTGTTTTAGTTATACATTGCCTTAAATGTTTATGTTTATTGATGAAAGCTTCCGCTATATTGTTATCCTTACTGATCATCTGAGCTCACCCCTTTCAATGTTTTAAAATTTTCCAGGATGTGAAGAAGTATTTTATGAATGACCTGTAGGGATAGTCAGAAGAGGATATGAGTGTGGACTATGAAGACTTTGTTATTAGTTTTTCACTTTATGATGTAATGTAACATTTATGAATGTATCTAGTTTTTCCAAGGATACTAAACTAATCGTTCTTTCGAGACTTTATCTTTTGTGATCATGCCAATTTTATGAAGTAATTCACCGACTCTTGGTAGCTGGGGTCGGGGCGTTACATATGGTGATAGAATCATGGGGTGGCTTGGAAGACATTGCCCGAGTGGTGATTTCTATCATCTGGAACATCCCCCTTAGGTGATTCTGCTCAAGCATTATATATTTAAATTTGGCTTGGGCTTGGTCTAGAGCAAAGCCCAGTGATGCTACCTCCTTCCCAATCTCTGACAGATGGGCTTCATATGGCCCAAGTCTACTGGATGAGAACATTAAATCTTCATTCTATATTAATTAACCAAGATGACTATATTTATAAGAATAAAACGTTATGTTTATTATTTCCAATGGTCATATGGACCAACAGTCATATAATAGTCAAAACACAACGGTATTATTTTAATTATACCCACTTAAATAATTAAAGGACTTATTTTTGATGAGTATAAAAAATAATTACACATAAATTTAGGAAACAAATATTATTAAAAAGTTGGGGTCGTTTCATTCTCCCCCCTTAAGAAATTTCGTCCTTGAAATTTTAACTCCTACCCTAAGAAGAGACAAGGTGTGGGTACTTCTTCCTCATTGACTCCTCTAGTTCCCACATGGCTTCTTCACATTTATGGTTACTTCACAACACCATAACAAGAGTATTAGTCTTATTGCGTAGAACCATGTCTCTAATATCCAAGATCTCCACTGACTGCTCCCCATAAAAGAGTTCATGTTCCAGTTTCACCACCTCTTTATTTAATACATGTGAAGGGTCAGGTATGTAAATCTTCAAGAGGGATACATGGAAGACATAATAAACATGTGCTAGATTTGGAGGAAGTGCTAGCTGATATGCCACTACTCCTATGCAATCAAGTATTTTCATAGGGTCCAATGTACCTCGGGTTGAGCTTCCCATTCATCCCAAACCTCATGACTCTCATCGAAGTTGAAATTAAAAGAAAGACTATGTCACTAACATCAAACTCTATGTCCCTTAGACAGTTGTCGGCATAGCTCTTTGCCGACTCTGAGCAGCCATAATGTGTTGCTGGATGGCTTGGAATTTTTTTGTCATCTCTTGCACAAGATCTTTCCCAAGAATATTTATCTAACCATATTTATCCCTACAAGTATGACTTATACATCGCTTCCCATATAGAGCTTCATAGGGTTCCATTTGAATGCTCAAGTGGAAGATGTTGTTGTAAGAGAACTCAACTAAAGAGAGATGTTGATCCCTCCCACCTTTAAATTCTATTGAATAAGTTCTCAACATGTCCACGAGTGTTTGAATAATCCTTTCAGATTGAGAAATAGTTTGGGGGTGATAGGATGTACAAAAATTCATTTCAGTGTTTAGAGTTAGTTGAAGACTTCTCAAAAATTTTGATGTGAACCATTGATCGCAATCAGATACGATAGAAAGTGGAACTCCATGTAGTCGTACCACTTCCATCACGTAAATAAGTTCAAGTTGATCAACAGAGAAATCATCCTAAAAGGAGATAAAATGGGTAGTCTTGGTGAGAGGGTCCATAATAACCCATATCACATTGTCTCCTTTAGAAGTTTTTGCGATACCAGTGACAAAGTCTATAGTGATATTGTACCACTTCCATGCTGGTATGGGTAGTGGTTGCAATACCCCTTTAGGAAGTTGTCGCTCCACCTTAACTTGATGACATACCAGGCACCTTGATGTGAAGTCAAAAATCACCCTTTTCATATTATCCCACCATTAATGATCATGAATGTCCCTATACATTTTTGTGCTAATTGGATGTATAGAGAAAGTAGAGCTATGAGATTAATCCAGCTGCTCTTTCTTTATTTCCAGAATATATGGAACACATATTCTTGTATGAAATTTCTGTACACCTACTTGATCAGTATTGAACTCAGGAATCTTCACATCCATCCCAGCCTCAAACTTCTTCTATAATGAAAGATCTTCTTTCTGAGAATTCTTGATCTTATCTAGTAGTGATTGTTAAGAAATCATTTGGGTTAGGGTTGAGGATTTCCCTTCCTTTATAATTTCCATGTCAAGTTTTACTAGGCCTTTGATCAAAGGATCTCTTTGAATCCTCATAATCGACATAACAACTTGGTCTTTCCTTGTTAATGCATCATCAACATTGTTTGCTCATCCAGGATGATAATGAATTGAACATTTATAGTATTTCTGAAGTTCCAACCGAATCCTTTGTCTCATGTTCAATTCCTTTTGTAAGAAAATATACTTAAAACATTGATGGTCTATGTATATTTCACATTTCTCCCCAAATAGATAGTGCCTCCATATCTTCATAGAAAATCGACCGCAACCATCTCCAGATCAGGCGTAGGATATTTCTGCTCATGATTCTTCAACTGTCAAGAAGAATAATCAATGAACTTGTCATTTTCAGGAGGACGCACCGAAGACCTTCCAGATATGCATCACTAAAAATAACTAATCATTATCCACTTGATGGAAGAGTTAACACAGGTGTAGTAACCAATATATTCTTTTACTCTTGGATACATTACCCACACTCCTTTGTCCAGATGAACTTGACCACTTTCCAAGTTAACTTGATTAGTGGAATAAAATGTCGCGAAAAGTTTTCACAAACATCCTATAATATCTTGCTAATCCAAGGAATCTAAGAATATCATTTATTGTTGTAGTCTCAGGCAAATCCTCTACAAATTTTTTCATTGTAGGGTAAACCGTGATTCCTTCATTGGTAACAATGTTCTTCAAGAAAGTAACTTTTTGTAACCAAAATTCACATTTACTGAACATTACAAAAGTCCACTCATTCCATACTATTTTCAAAATAACCCTTAGATGATCCTCATGCTTCTCCCGAATTTTGTAATATATCATAATATCATTAATAAAAACTACCACAATGTTATCATGGTAGTCCTTATAGACTCTATTCATCAAATCCATAAAAATAGCATGTGCATTAGTCAGTCTAAAAGGCATAACATCAATCTCACAATTCCCATGTCTTGATTGGAACTTAGTTTTTGGAATATCTTCTTTCTTCACCCTCAATTGATGATAACCAGATCAAAGATCAATATTAGAGAAGAATTGATACCCACAAATTTGGTCAAATAAGTCATAAATTCATGGAAGAGGGTATTTTTTCTTTAATGTGATCTCATTCACTTCTCCATAATCAATACATAGCCGCATCGATCCATCCTTATTCTTCACAAATATAAAAGGTGATCCCCAAGGAGACACACTTGGTCAGATAAACCCCTTCTCCAGTAGATCTTGGAGTTGTTTATTTAATTCCTCCAAATCCGCATTCTCCATCCTATATGAGGTATTTGATATTGGATGAGATCTAGGTACGAGTGCAATAGAGAACTCTACCTCCCTTTCTGGGGAAGGTCCAATAAACACCTCAAAAAATACGTCAACGTATTCTTGGATTATGGGGACATTTTCAATCATCAAACTCTCATTTCCTTCTTTATCACCAATCAATCCCATAAAAAATGATATAGGAGGTTCTTCTAGAAAAATTTTAGTTTGAGATATCTCTCCTTAGAAAATAACTGTAGGTTTTCCATTCAAAACTATTGAGAATTCCTTACTTCTGAAACTGATCATTGCATTATACTTTGAGAGCCAGTCCATCCCTAGTATAATGTCAAATTACAGCATGGGAATGACTACTAGATTTTAGATAAGATTTTTCTCACCAATGTTAATACTAGTGTTTCTAAACACTGGCGTTGCTTGGATAATCCCATCAAATTTCTTGACTGATAACTCTACTTTTATAAAGTCAGGGGTTGATTCCAAATTCTTTGCAAACATGGAGGAAATAAAAGAATGCGTTGAACCAGAATCAAAAAATTTACTTTATAGGTTTGAGATAAAAACAAGAGTACCTGCTGCCTCATCATTTGGAGCTTCAACATCAGTTGTCATGATAGAAAAAGCACGACCTTGCTCCCTTGGCCTTTGATGAGCCTTATGGTGGTTCCCCTCCACTACACTCAGATTTGGACAATGATTGGAAAAGTTCCCAAGTTGTCCACACATAAATAACTGGACATCTGGTTGGGAATTCACCATCTTTACCTTCTCGTTAGTGTTTGGAAGTAGAGGTTTCAGCTCACTACCACAATTCCTCACAATATGACCATCTCTTCCACACTTGTATCATTTCCCACTCCCGAGATGGCAGTTCCCTGAATGCTTCATCCCACATTTATTACACATGGGATGTTTCACTTTCTTTCCTCGTCTTCCCTGATCAAAGGTCCTCCCTAACCTGGGCTCCATTGATCTCTTTTTGTTGTTAGATTTATGAGACCATTGCATCTCACTGAACTTCAGTTTGACTTTCATTGCACTATGCACGATCTCCTCATAGCTGTCATAGTCTCGGTTGGCTAGATTCTTCTGCCGATGAGGTCTCAGTCGACTGAATAATCTATCAACCATACCATTAGGATACATGACAAAGCATCTGATATAACTTGAATGTATTGTAAAGTTCATCTCGTAGCTTCCCCCAGATTCGTTCTCCTTCTACTTCAGCTCGAGAAACTCCTTCTTCAATCTTGTTTTCAAGGATCACGGGAAATAATTACTAAAGAAGATCCCACTGAACCCTTCCCACACCATAGATTCAACATCCACTATTTACTTGTGTTTTTAATCAGTTCCCACCATTGATCAGATTCTCCCTCTAAGTGATAGACATCCAGGCTGACCTTCTCTTTCTCTGAACATCGGAGCATGGAAAATATGTTCTCTATAGAGTTGATCCACTATTCAGCAATCAATGGGACAATCGATCCACTGAATGTAGGTGGTTTCTGATGCATAAATGACTCAACAGTATGTTGTTCCCTTCCCGGTGAGAACAATCTCTCATCTTGATTCATGTTATTTCCAATAACTTGAGTTAGTTGGTTCATCATTCGCATAAATGTTTCCATTCCGACTTCCATCAGAGTGTCGTCAGCACATGGTCTATTGTGGTCACCATTGGAATGGATCCTCCTATTTCCCTCCATTTCTAAAATAATAAAACCATAGTTAGGAAAATATTTCATTTATGAATCTTTTAACATTAAAAAAATTTATGTTGTAAATCTTCTTTAAACAATTACATTTCTCTATAAATCCTTCACAATGATTCATAAAAACCTTATGATTAAAAAAACATATCCCCCAGGAGTGTCATAACAAATAGTGCAGCAAGGCACATTGTTATGTATCAGGATACCCAAGGTCATTTCCAAAAATCTTTGTCAGAGTTTTCACTCCTAAGTACCTATAGGCCAAAGCCGCCTCTACCTGCTCGTATCCAGACCATGATGTATTTTCTTGATAATCCACTTACTCAATACTCTACAAAATACCAGGAAGTTTACTATGTTTAAAAATTTATATAGGATTATTCCTAAATTTTTCATAGCCTAATTTCCATAAATAACTAAACTATCCTTTGATACCAAATATGGCATCCCACCTTTTCATTACATAACATTTCATTACATTTTACAAATAGAGGATCATTAAAGCCTAGTGTCATGGAAATTAGCAACATAATACATGAAAAAAAACATTAAAAATTATTCTAAACCACTAGTATGTCTTCATAATAGGTTCATACTATGTAAAATTACAACATATCATATCCTGGATTCATATATCAAAGGAAAGGGTGAGAAGAAGGCTCAGTAAGGAAGACAAGTGAAACAGTTGACATGTGATCTTGAGCAATATTAATAAGAAAATGATTATCATAAAGGCATGATAAATGGAATAATATAAATATAATAATAAAAAAACATAAATCATAACTTGAATATGTGGCTAAAACATTTCATTTAGTCATTCATGAATATATCACCATTGTTTATCACTGAGGTGTCAAAAAAATTACCAAGGTTATTCTCCAAGGTATCGTGAAACTTGTCATATCTAGAGATTAATTTCATTACCCAATGCAGTGGAGAACTATCAAAGAGAACCCCTAATATGTATATATTTACATGTGTTCCTCATATATCATAATAATACATTTCATAAATAACCCAAATAGAACAAAAGAAATGGGTTTCATTTCAAAATTGTGACGTTTTAGAAGTTAAAAAAGATCATTATTTCATTTATAACCAATGGAAAGGGAGTGAGGGTTATATATATGTAAATTCCAAAATAAAATATATCTTTTTGGGTATATTTTTGAACACCAATAGAAACAAAATAGGTCTGTGTATTCACATTAATTAAACAAGAGAAAATAATAGAGAAAATTTGAGGCAAAATTTCACCAGCATAACGGCCTTATATCATGGTTTTATAAAATAATAATAAGAGAGGGGACATGGGTCTCCCATCCATAAAAGAAAACTTTTGATGTATAGAGACATAATAAAAAAATATCATGGTGTGGAAAATTTAATGACACACCACATGAAAAATAAACATGAAAGGAAAGAGAAAGCGTAATTTCTTTAACGAAAATTCAGCTGCCAAACAGTATCAAATAAAAATTCAGAAAATCAATTGATGAGAGAGGAAAGGGTCTTTCATTATTTGGAATTGAAATGGACAGTATTAATGATATTTAATAACAATCCCCCCCATAATAAAATGGATCTATAAGACATAACATAAAAGAAGTCATGACTTAAAAGAGGAGGACGAAAGGTTCCCTTACCATTAAGATTAACTTTGAATGCATGAAGGTCGGGAACTTGGGAGGATTGAGTGAACCTTGGGAGGTATGCAGACCAGAAAATCGTTGAGGAGTATTTTTTAATGAAATGAATGAGGGAAATGGATTGTTTTTAATAAGAAAGGTGAGCGAATAAATTATTAATTTGCAAGGGACACCTCATCTGTGGTATTTGCAAAACCATGGGCTAGCCCAAGGTATTTTCCCATGGTATTAGCCACATGGGAAACCTCATATGATATATCACTATTCATAAGTCTACCAGAAATCTTACATCATCATTACATCATTAATTATGTCATTAAAGACCCAAAACTCAAAACTGTATTTTTCCTATTCACCGAAAATTCAACTGTTTCACAAAAATCCCAAAACATCACCCTAACCTAATATCAATGATCTGAATTCAAAAATGAACTACATTTTCTAAAAAATATTTTCAAAATATTTTTTATTTAATTTTTAAATAAAATCATTATTTATTCAAGAAATATAACTTTAAAACTATAACACATTTTGTAACACCATAAAAAAGTAATCAAGGTACCATAAAATTATTTTATAACGATAAGAAAATAAGGTAACAATTTATGATTAAATTTTTTAAAAATAAATTCCCATTTTAAATTATTAAATTAATTATAAAATTGTAAATAAAATATTTATGACTTACAAAAATACCAAAACATAAACTATGATCGTTTTTTCACTTTTAAGATGTCTAAAATATTTGTATACATTCATGGGTGAAGTTTTTTTGGTCGATTTACTATTTATAACTATTCATATGGGAATGTTACAATTCATACAATACTATTCACTAAAAATTGAGTTGATTTTATTATACTATATTTTTTTTACTGAACTCAACTGTAGAAGTCCATTTTTTGAAAATCAATTCACAATATTAATTATTTAATGAATACACAAATATTTTAAAATTCATCTTTTTTCCTAAATTCATCAATATTATACATCCTATATTTATCCAAACATTTGAAATTCATAAATATTACCATAATAAGAAATAAAAATTATATATATATAAAATAATTACAAACAGGAGTTAAGGTCTCATTACATATCCCCTTATAACACCAGCAGAGGACCAAAGTGTAAGGTCTGCTATGGTGATAGAATCATGGGGTGGATTAGACAACATTTCCTGAGCAGTGATTTCTATCAGTTTGAACACCCCCCTTAGGCGATTCCATTCAAGCTTCATATGTTGAAGTTCACATTGGGCTTAGTCCAGAGGAAATCCAAGTGATGCTACCTTCTTCCCAAGCTCCGATAGATGGGCTTCATATGGACCAAGTCTACTGTATGAGGCCATTCAATTTTCTTTATGTATTAATTATCCTTGATAACTGAATTTATAAAAACACGACGTTAAGTTTATAGTTTCCAATGGTCAGATTGACCAACGGTCATATAGGAATCTATACCCAATGGTCTCATTTTAATTATACCCACTTCATTAATTTTAGGATATAGTTTTGTTGAGTATAAAATAAAATAACACAGAAATTTATGAAACAAAAATAACTAAAATGGTCAGGTCATTACAATTTGGGTCCCATTATCCAAGCTTCACGATCTCAAAATATATGAAAATAACCCCATGTGTTTCACATGGCATAGGTCCTCTAAGATAAATCCACATTGTTTTGTCTATCCTTCGAGCCTCATCAATCTCCTTAGGGTACCCATGGTCTAAACTCTATGACAATAAACTAAGAGATCATGGTACAAGAATCACGAAATTAAAATATTTTTAAATTTCATCTTATGATTCCCATAGAATAAGTCCTCCCAGATCAATCAATTTCATGTTATCCCTCATTATATCTACTTTATAAACCCCAAGAAAAAAATGGTATGAAATCTATGAAAATAAATTAAGAGATCATGGTCCATGCATCACAACCATAAATGTCATGTAACTCATCCAATGTTCATTCTCTAGCTGTAGATCCATATGAGTTTCACATTTTTTTATTTTTAGTCATTTATAGGGAGAACCCTAATCATAATGCACACATGTGCCACCATCCATTTCATTGGGTAGGTATTCTTTTAACTGGTTCACATTTTGAGGATGTAAGAAGTAAAACTTCCTGTCATTAATTACCAATGACATGAATTTATATATTCTTGATTTGAAATCCTCACTATACGACAATAAAATATCTGTATATCATCCCCATTTCATGATGTAAAACTAAAAGACATCTTAGAATTTTGTCCAAGATGACCTCTACATTAGTTTTAGTAACCTACCACATTGTTCAAATTCATTGACAATCGTTCAATGTCCTAGAAAATGCTCCCCTTAGAAGACACGTTTGACCTTTGAACATACTGATATTCCCACACCAATGGTATCTAAGACATATTGAATTTATTATGGGAGTTTTGGAATCCATTTAAAATTCCTCAACTTCACCTCCATGATTCTCTTTCCCTTTTTCTGGATCCCCATACTCTTCCATGTACAAAGGGAACACCTATAGAAAATGGATGATATATTAAATAGACCACCAACAATCTCATGCCAACACCATAGTGGACATTGGATGAAATTGTAAAATAGGGTCCTATTTTAGCATTGTTAGTGGTCAACCATTGTTTAATTTTCCCCATTACGAGATAATGGTATATATTCTATTTTTCAAACATGGTCAAAAGTTATCATGTACCACCCCACCACTTTTTTTTGGGTTATATTTTTTTGTCATCATTATGAACAGTCCACATTCATGTATTTTCAGGTAGAATTCAACATCCCAAGACTTAACACATTCAAGAACTTGCACACATGGAAAAATCCAGTTTTATTTACCTGAGAGAAATGTTCTAAAACAATATCCCTTTTTCCCAATCAATATTAGTGGCCAGTAAACCAATTTTGACATAGAGTGATCTATTACTATCTAAGACTATCATATGACTATAAAATATCATGGTCATCCCATTATTTACACATAGATTATGACTCTTGTATTCTTTGAGATTGGACATTGGTTATCTCATTATTTTGATCAAAGTGTGATAATTTAAAAAAGTATGCCGCTTTAAGTGTAAAAAAGATTAAGAGGGAAAAAAATTATGTTTCATAGGGCCATCCACATATTAGATCCTATCCATTTCTAAATAACTTCATTGATCGACATAGTCGATCAAGTTTTCTAGCATAACCAGCCTTTACAGAGTGACCTAAAGGGTCCACTACCACTCAAAAAATTCTTATTCCTCTTCATCATATTTTTGGATAATTTCTTTACCTCTGATTTACTATTGGTTCTTCTCAGCTCAACACATAGCCACCATGGATGCTACATCAGATGAATTAGCCTGAGCCTCCATAAATATGGTGTTCAACTTGTTAATAATATTATTCTATGTAGCAGTGTCTATTGAATGCTTCTGTTCTTGCCCTTCTAGGTGGGAAATTTATTCTTCATCAACCATATATGCCTTAGAGAACTCATCCATATATTATGTATAGGAAATATCGAGAAATAACCACTCAGATTTCTATAAGTCAATAACATTTTCCTAACAAAATGCATGAAGGATACTGGAATCCACCCCACTTGTCTCCATGCCGACTTGACAGTGGTAGAGATATCCCACGTGTTGTCATAGTTTAGCTATCTAAGTGCGAGGGATGAAATTTTGTACAAACCTCCACAGTTTACTACACAAGATATGATTCTCATTAGTAGGTTCCGATATAAGAATATTTGAGTTATTCATTTTGTGTGTACTACTAAAGAGTGAAAAATTACAATATATCCCCACATAGATCTTCTATGTAAAGGACCTCAGGCATGATTGGGTGTGGAAAAATCCATAGGAATGGATCATTGCATGTTACTTCACTTGATGTTGGTGCCTTTGCATCCCATATTGTCCATTTGAAGTATATGTGACTATAAAATCCTCAACATATAGCCCTATAGATAGAACAATATCAGTTTCCACAACAACATACAACCCTTTTTGGATTTATATGGTAGCCACATCCAACGCATCCCCCCTATAGCCGCTTTTGTTTCCATCACAATTTCCAAATCCTCTATCACAAAATCAGCACAAATAGACACATCTAGTGACACCACATTGATATTCCATTCCCTGAATTCTCATTTAGCCAAATCCTTCATGAGAACCATATCAACCCCCTTTAGTAAGGGATTAGTTTTATTAATTCCCAATGATAGCACATCCATTATTGGACTGCCTGCCATATCCTCTACGACCATCTCAACTAATGGAGAAATTTCCAATGCTACAATCTCAATTTTGAGCACCCCCACTGACTTAGATGAGAGTAGAAATAGATGATCCTTGAATGTGATTTGAACTTAATTTCGAGTTTATGTTCGTCAAATTTCGGAAGGAATTATGATAAGTATAAAATTGAAAGAATGTAGAAGACGATTACAAAACTGTTACAACATGATGAGGATTTCATGGAGGTACATTGTTAGTACCCCAAGTATTCCAATTATCCAAACATTTTTTTTTCATCTATTCCATGTGCCTCTTCAGCAAATGGTTAACTTCCAAGGTTCATAACATCAAGTATGAACCTCACAATCTCCTATTTATGTGTTGATGTTCCCATTCACACCACTAGAGGCATGTGAAAATTATATGATTCTTCCATACTCACAGATTCCTAAACAAGTGAAGTATATATTAGTCAACTTGTTTATTTTTGGCTCAAATACAAAAGCACAGAAAGATAAAAGGAGTTATTAGATTTATAGTATGATGTCTATCAACATCTGATACATTGTGAAAATCACTTACTCATGAGTCTTCTAATTATTCTCCCTCTTTCACTCCATCAGCCACAAAACCCACTAGGGAGACCCGAGGGGAAGACATTCTACTCAGCATCCTCACCTGATCTGTTAATGGATACACGGTACCCCAGGATTAGACCACGTCCTCATGATCCTCCATATATTTTATCACACTATTATGAGGAACACATAATCCTAAATTTGTCTGGACCATACCAGTGATGTATATCCTATTGGCTATGACATATCACCACACCCCCAAGGGGTTATAAGTAGCCTATGGAGTCCCCATGCCACCCTATAATTAGGAACCACAATTGAAGTAAGAAAATTTGGTATATATAACCACTTCCCCATGAATTGAAAAAACACCCTTAGGACTTCATCGAATGAGTCACCTACTTCACATGACTTATTACCTCGGATAGAGGTGCCTGAAATTTCTACTATCCCACCATGACTCTTCCTGTGTTGGGAAAGCAATAGATATCCCCTCCAATAATTCTATTATAATAGGTCTTCCCTACCTCCATGGTTCACATCACCTTTGATCACAAATACCCCATGGTTATGGAGAATCTACGTCATTGTTATGTGTATTCTGATGCCTCAACATCTCTCTGGGATGTGAACTCTTCATTATCATCTTATATACATGGATGAGACCGAATGTGTTTTTAAGTGGTGCACACTAATTACTCCCATTTCCATCCCCATGCATGAATGTGTGCCATATTTTCCCTATAACTGAATGTTTATTCTTGTGGAGTACCTCCATATATACCATTAGTGGAAATCATTAAATAATTCAGGTAACACCCGAGACTTTTATGTTATATAAATCATCAAAGGAATCTTTTTCTACACAACACTTGCTTGGCTTTCTTTACACGAAATCGCGACCTTCCTCGATAGCTTGTGTTGTACGCAATACCGAGTTTCACTAAACAACGATATGCTATTAAAATATCATTAAAACTAGCCGTTAAGAATAGTAATAACCACTTTTTTAAATTTTATAAATTTTATTTTTCAAAATGGATTTCATTTTTGGATTCATAATATCAAAATTAGCCTAGGGTGAAATTTTGGTATTTTTCTGAAAACTTTCAATTTTTGATGAATAGTGAAACCACTAAGTGGTAGTTAAAAAATTGAATTTTTCATAAAACTTAATTTTACCGCTTCTGTGAGTGGAATTTCAAAAATTCGAGAGACACGGTTAATATCAAGGACTAAAATGTGGTTCAATGAGATGAAAATAATTTTTGGTGAATAGTAACTTTTTACTTTTTTTACCACGGTTAAAAGTAAATAGGGTAATTAAGGGTAAAGATGATATTATTATTACCCTAACACATGTACTAATTCTATTGGATAAGTGTAATTCGACCAAAAACAAACTTAGGAATAAAATATGACCATTTAGGCCCACTTGGATTAGATTAGGACATTTATTATTAATTTATTTAAAGAAAGGTTAAAATAGTTAAAATCAAAGTTTAATAAGTAAATAATTTTTAATATGGGGTTATACATAAGATAAATTCGACTATAAATATTCAATAGAAAGATAGAAGATTTCCTACATAATGGTATTTTATTTGTAATTTTTAGACATTAAATAATTTAATTTATTTATGACACAATGATGATGTAGTAATTATCTTATTAATGAAATATTGACATAATTGATGTTATAAACACCAAAATAAATGTAATTTGAGACTTTTTATGAATCCCGCTAATTTTATAGGTTAATATGACATGTTAGTATTGATTTAATTAACTTGGTTCGAACTAATAATTCTATTATTATTTTCACAAAAATCAATTACTAAATAGTGCCAAAATTGACATAAAATAGTTTTTAAAACAAATATTATATTGGTAATTGTTATTTTATTCCTAAAAAACTAAGGTTCAGCCAAATGACTTAGATAAGGTTATATATATTAATAATAAACAACTTGGGGTTCGTTTGGTTTCTTATAGTATGTTTATTAACATTATAGTATAAGAACACAAGAAGACATGGTAAAAGTAAAATTATTTAACTTAATGTTAAATCTAAATGATAAGGTTAAAATAGGAACCTAAACTTGTCTAAATTCTATTAGATGAGAGGATTTCGACCCATCCCCACCTTAGCTTCGAAATATATCAATTTGGAGCTATTTAAAACCGAACTTGACTTTATAATAAAATAATAGTTTTAGTTATTCCAAAGGTGCCCCTCTCCTCCCTTATAAAAGGACACCTCCTCCCCCTCTTCCTCACACCACTTTGAGCCTTCAAGCTCGGCCAACCCCTGCCACTTTCTCCTCTCCAATTCCCTAGAGACATCCTAGAGGTCCTGGTCTTCTTCAAGGACCAATTTTAGTGCCCTAAAAGAAGGTCTCAAAGAAGCACTTCAAAGAAGAGGTAATGTCCGTTACCGATTCTTTCATCTTTATTTCTTCTTCCACTTCTTCTTCTTTAGTTGTTTCATTATGAAGTAATAACATAAGTATCACTCATATACTGATATGTTATTATAAGTATGAAACAACCCTATTTCACCATCTATCCATCCTACGGAAAAAGAAATCACCGCGCGTGCGTACGTACGGAATACCGTCTCCACGCCGTGGTGTAATCTATTTTCCACCACCACCTTACTTGGATGGGTATAATGGTGTAAATAATGACTATATATGACTATTATAAAGTGATATTGATTCTTAAATAGTATACATATACTCCAATACAATTCCACGATCATAGGAACGATATCATCACTCGTGCGTACGTACGGAATACCGTCTCCACGATGTGATGCGACTCGTTATACATGATCTTCATTTCATAATGATTATATAAATGAATTGAATGAATTAATATGATATATATTACACTAATACAATTCTGTAAATGAGGTATCTATAACCTAAAGAAAAGAATAAGAATTTATTCGACAAAACACGCATAAGAACAAAAAGTTATAAACACCCGAATAACAAGTAGCAATGAAATATTACTACTAAGAAGCTAAGAATATGACCATATATGATATCATAAAAATAAGTATGATTCTGGAATAAGTCAATAACATTATTTAAATCATTATACAGGAGGTTCGGACACTTACAAAGCAAGTCGGACCTAAGGTAAGGGAAATATCACAATCTCATTTTTATCCGAGATTGTTTATAATTTGAAATTTACTGGGGTGTATTTTATCATCTACATCCATGTTTCCTAGATATGTAATATTATTTAAATCCTACTACAATTTTTTAAATCCAATTTTACCCTTCGTTGAGTTTTTAGTAAAAGATATGAAAGGAATCTTTTATCGTTTTTCGTACGAGGTACTTTTTGGCTTTTCCGACAAAAAGTACGAAGAATGTTTTTTTAACTTATACGGCATGAATGGATTTTTAAAACATTATTTCCAAGAAGCTTCCATTACAAGTTTTAAAGTTTATTTTTAATCAACTTCTTTTAGTTTATAATTTTATGACATGTTAAGAAAGGAAAAGTGTTTTTAAAGTAGAAATGATATTTTCCTCAAGAATGAAGATCAAGTGTTTTATCAAAATTATTTTCCATCTAAGATAATAAAGGGTTCTGTTTTTATCCCTATTATTACATTGATTTGATTATGTTGTGATGGAATTATTTTTATGAATTCTTTTATCGTATATGAATTTTTTTATGATGTCATGATGTTTAAGATTCCCATTTTTATTACATGGGTTATGCAATGATGTATGATTTATGATTTTGTGGCACACATAAGAATGGTATCATTATGAGATGGGTGGGACCTATATCTCCCTCCAATGCATTGGGTAAAGATTTTATATCTCATGAGATAGACATGGCTGGAAAGGTAGGTTATACCGGTTCAGTGAAACAGGACTGAAACGAGGGTGACTCGGTTCAGAAAGGGACTTTGTCCACTAAGATAGTCTTGGCAATGAGTCTTGACTAAAAAGAAATGATTCTCTATGATTATGTGTGTATGCCACAAAGTTTCATGTTTTAAGTTATGATTATTGTGATTACATTTCACTGCCATGATTTATCCCATGTTATGAAATTATGATCTCTTTTGCAGGTTAAGATTTCCAAAAGTTATGTTCTTGTGTATAAGATGTGATTGATATTTCTTTTGTTTACCCTTACTGAGCATTTGAGCTCACCCTTTTGTATGTTTTATTTCCCCAGGTCAGGAAGAAGGTTATTAATTAGGATATGCCAAAAAGGGACTCTAGATATGATGAAATAAGTGGGAAGAAAAGTTGATGCTTTATGAACCAGTTGTTTATGTTTCCCAGTTTCTAAAGACACTATACCTATACGGTCCTTTCGTGGTTTTTTTATATGTTGTAATAAGTATGCTTCAATTTTGAAGTATTAACAATGTATGTAAAGTATGAGTCGTTATAGTTGGTATCAGAGGAAAGGTATAGTCAACCTTTGGAAACTAGGATGTGAAAGCCTTAGTAAGAACCCTAAGGATAAGTCTAAGCATAGAACACAATATTAGTGTTTTAGAAATGGCTATGAATAACCTAGGATAAGACCTTAAGTGTGAAATTTTATTCTTGATTGTGTGGTTTTCCTATTATAATTAGTGTTGATCACACTATTCTTCTTGGTTTTAGTCAATGGCTGGAACCCGAAGGAACCGTGTTAATGCGGAATGCGACGGGAAATGCAATGATTGTCCCCCTGAGCAACCAAACGTTATGGGAGCTGGAATGCAAAATCTTGTAGCCATGCTCACACAACTTTCTCAAGCTATGAATCATGCAGGACTTCCAAACGAGCAAAGGAAGGAGAAACATTTTGTTGAATCCTTCATGAGGCAGCGTCCACCTTCTTTCAGCGGGTCTACTGATCCATTAGTTGATGAACAATGGATTAGTACTACTGAAAAGATATTTTCAGTTCTTCAATGTTCTGAACATGATAAAGTCATCCTAGCAGTGTATCGTTTGAAAGGAGATGCTGATCAATGGTGGAATATTATTAAGAATACGAGGCAAAGGGATGAAATTGAGTCCATGGAATGGGACGAGTTCAGGAACTTATTTTTCAATAAGTACTTCCCTCGTATTCTTCGAACAAAGATGGAGAAAGAGTTTCTTGAACTAAAGCAAAAGGATGATGAATCTGTTGGTACCTATGAAGCAAATTTTACAAGACTTGCAAGGTACGCTTCTGGTATTATTATCCAACCTGAGAGTAAGATCGATCGATTCTTTAGTGGCTTAAAACCAAGTCTTTGAAGGGCGTTATCCATAAGGGACTTCAATAGCTACGAGGAAATCGTTCGATGTGCTCTCAAAGTCGAGATGGAGATTGGAGTAACCCATCAGTTATATGGGTTTGATAAGAAGAGGAAAATGGAATTCAAAGGAAAATCTAAAGAGCACACTAAAAAGAATATGAGCTTTCCCTTATGCTCAAAGTGTGGAAAGAAACATGGAGGGAGTTGTCTTAAAGGGACAAGTAAATGTTTCAAATGTGGAAAGGAAGGTCATCGGGCATTTGAATTCCGCGGTGATGGGACGAAGATGTCTAATGATGAAAACAAAGGAAGGTATACACAGAATGAACCTACTACATTTCAATGTTTCAAGTGCAAGGAGATGGGGAATTATACCAATAAATTCCCTAATCCAAGGGTTGATGATGATGGTCGACATCAACAAACTCTTAAGGCTAAAGACAAAGGAAAGTCACATGCAATTTCTTTCAGCGATGTGGAGTACGATAACGATGTGGTGAAAGGTACACTTACCATCCACTCTAAAGTAGAAAATGTTTTATTTGATTCTGGATCCACCCACTCTTTTATTTCTGAAGAATTTTCTAAGGGTATCACCGTATTACCTCAACAATTAGATGTTGAGTTAGCTGTGACAACACCTAATGGCACAACAGTCGCATCAAAAGTTTATAATTCTTCTCTGATCGAAGTTTGTGGGAAAGTGCTTCCTGCAAATCTTGTGATCCTTCCTATAGTGGAATTTGAGGTGATTCTTGGCATGGATTGGCTTTCTTTATATGGAGCTCATATCAATTTCCAAAGAAGGGAAGTCACATTTCATATTCCAGATCAATCTATGATCGTCTATCAATGCAAGGATGAACATAACCTTCCAGTGGAAATTTCTTCCATTTTATGGGTATTGATTCCACTAAATGAAGGTTATTTATCTCAAATGGTTGGTGAGAAACTCACGATTAAGAATATGCCCATTGTACGGGAGTTTGATGATTTCTTTCCGGAGGAATTACCGGGTCTTCCACCAAATCGTGAAGTTGAGTTTTCAATAGAACTCGTACCGGGTGCTTTTCCTATTTCAAAGACACCTTATAGAATGGACACAATTGAGTTACAGAAATTGAAGATGCAACTCCAAGAGAATCTTGATAAGGGATTCATATGCCCTAGTGCATCACCTTGGGGAGAACCTGTTCTATTTGTTAAGAATAAATATGGATCAATGAGACTCTGCATTGATTATCGAGAACTTAACAAGATCACTATCAAGAACAAATATCCTCTCCTGTGCATTGATGACCTATTTGACCAACTACGCGGAGCTCAATACTTTTCCAAGATTGATCTTCGTTCAGGGTATCATCAATTAAGGGTCAAAAGGGAGGATATACCAAAGACGGCTTTCCGTACAAGGTATGGACACTATGAATTTATAGTGATGCCATTTGGTCTTACTAATGCCCCTGTTATCTTCATGGATCTGATGAATAGAGTCTTTAGAGACTATCTTGATCAATTTGTGGTAGTCTTTATAGACGATATTCTTGTCTATTCAAAGAGTAAGGAAGAACATGAAGATCACTTGAGAATTATATTGAAGACCCTGAGAAAGGAGAAGATTTATTCCAAATTTACCAAGTGTGAATTTTGGCTTCAAAAAGTTGCATTTTTGGGTCACATAATCTCAAAAGAGGGGATATCTGTGGATCCAGCAAAAACAGAGGTTATCGAAAGATGGTCGAGACCAACAACAATAACTGAGATCCGAAGTTTTCTTGGTTTGGCTGGATATTATCAACGTTTTGTGAAAGATTTTTCACGATTATCTAATCCACTCACCAAGTTGACTCAGAAAGGAGTTAAGTTTGTCTGGGCAGAAGAATGTGAAGAGAATTTCAAGAAGTTGAAAAGAAGGTTATCCAGTGCACCTGTTCTCACACTGCCTTGTAGTGGAGAAAGGTTTGTGATCTATAGTGATGCATCCAAGAAGGGATTAGGGTGTGATCTTATGCAAAATGATATGGTGATAGCTTATGCCTCACGACAGTTGAAAATCCATGAGAAAAATTACCCAACACATGATTTGGAGTTAGATGCGGTAATCTTTGCATTAAAGATTTGGAGGCATTACCTTTATGGTGAAAGGTGTGATATTTATACTGATCATAAAAGTTTAAAGTATATTTTCACACAAAAGGAGATGAATATGCGTCAAAGAAGATGGTTGGAGCTGATTAAGGATTACGACTGCTCAATCCATTACCACCCTAGGAAAGCAAAGAAGGTGGCAGATGCATTAAGTCGACAAGACCATGCTAGTTTATCCATGATGAGGATCACAAAAGATCCAATATTTATGGATTTACAAAGGATGGATCTTGGAATTATAATGAAAGGGGGAAAATCTTATCTTTCCCAAATGAATGTTCAAACATCAATACATGTGAAGATTAAAGAGGCACAGAAAGAAGATGTCAAGTTACAAAAGAAGGTGAGAAATGTTCCTGAGTTCAACCTTGATTGTGATGGGATAATAATGTTCAGGAATCGGGTTTGTGTTCCTCCCATCCCCGAATTAAAGAAGGATCTGCTGGATGAGGCTCATAGTTCTTCATTCTCTATTCATCCTGGAAGCATGAAGATGTATAGGGACCTGAAAGAGTACTTCTGGTGGGATGGAATGAAAAGAGATGTTGCTGAATATGTCTCTCGATGCTTGGTTTGTCAACAAGTTAAAGCTGAGAGACAGAAGTCTAAGGGGATGTTACAACCATTACCCATACCCGAATGGAAATGGGAAAACATTACTATGGACTTTGTCACAAGACTTCCTAAAACATCCAAAGGCAATAATGCTATCTGGGTCATAGTTGATCGTCTTACAAAGTCTGTACTCTTCATTGCTATTAGAGAGGATTTCTCTCTGGATCAGCTTGCCAGGATATATGTAAAGGAAGTGGTAAGATTGCATGGAGTACCACTTTCTATTATATCTGATCGGGATCCGAGATTTACCTCGAAGTTCTGGCGAAGTCTTCAGCATACTCTGGATACAGAGTTGAGTTTCAGCACTGCTTATCATCCTCAGACAGACGGTCAGTCTGAGAGAACAATTCAAACCCTAGAAGATATGTTGGGAGCTTGATCTATGGATTTCAAAGGTGGTTGGGATCAACACCTACCTTTGGTGGAATTTTCTTATAATAATAGCTTTCACTCCAGTATTCAGATGGCTCCTTATGAATCTCTCTATGGAAAGAAATGCAGGACTCCAACTTGCTGGGATGAAGTTGGGGAAAGAAAGCTATTAGGACCTGATCTCGTTGATGAAATGGCAAAAAAGGTCAGATCTATTCAACAACACATAAGAGCAGCTCAGAGTCGACAGAAAATTTATGCTGACAACCGAATAAAAGACCTAGAGTTTGAAGTGGGTGATAAAGTGTTCTTACGAATATCTCCCTGGAAGAGGGTTATGAGATTTGGAAAGAAGGGGAAGTTGAGCCCTAGATATATCGGTTCTTTCGAAATACTGGATCGTGTTGGGAAGGTAGCTTACCGATTGCCACTTCCATCGAATCTCTCTCAAGTTCACGATGTGTTCCATGTATCTCTCCTGAGAAAGTACATACCTGATCCTTCACATGTACTCAGCTCATAAGTTGTACCGCTGGAGCAAGATCTTTCTTATGAAGAACAACTGATAGAGATTCTGGATCGTAGCGAAAAAGTCCTACGAAACAAGAACACTCGATTGGTGAAAGTTTTATGGAGGAACCACCAATTAGAAGAAGCTACATGGGAGCTTTAGGATATGATGAGGGAGAGGTATCCACATCTGTTTGTTACAAAGTGATGAATTTCGAGGGCGAAATTCATTTTAAGGGGGGTAGAATGTAACACCCGAGACTTTTATGTTATATAAATCATCAAAGGAATCTTTTTCTACACAACACTTGCTTGGCTTGCTTTACACGAAATCGCGACCTTCCTCGATAGCTTGTGTTGTATGCAATACCGAGTTTCACTAAACAACGATATGCTATTAAAATATCATTAAAACTAGCCGTTATGAATAGTAATAACCACTTTTTGAAATTTTATAAATTTTATTTTTCAAAATGGACTTCATTTTTGGATTCGGAATATCAAAATTAGCCTAGGGTGAAATTTTGGTATTTTTCTAAAAACTTTCAATTTTTGATGAATAGTGAAACCACTAAGTGGTAGTTAAAAAATTGAATTTTTCATAAAACTTAATTTTACCGCTTCTGTGAGTGGAATTTCGAAAATCCGAGAGACACGGTTAATATCAAGGACTAAAATGTGGTTCAATGAGATGAAAATATTTTTTGGTGAATAGTAACTTTTTACTTTTTTTACCACGGTTAAAAGTAAATAGGGTAATTAAGGGTAAAGATGATATTATTATTACCCTAACACATGTCCTAATTCTATTGGATAAGTGTAATTCGACCAAAAACAAACTTAGGAATAAAATATGACCATTTAGGCCCACTTGGATTAGATTAGGACATTTATTATTAATTTATTTAAAGAAGGGTTAAAATAGTTAAAATCAATGTTTAATAAGTAAATAATTTTTAATATGGGGTTATACATAAGATAAATTCGACTATAAATATTCATTAGAAAGCTAAAAAAAATTCCTACATAATGGTATTTTATTTGTAATTTTTATACATTAAATAATTTAATTTATTTATGACACAATGATGATGTAGTAATTATCTTATTAATGAAATATTGACATAATTGATGTTATAAACACCAAAATAAATGTAATTTGAGACTTTTTATGAATCCCACTAATTTCATAGGTTAATATGACATGTTATTATTTATTTAATTAACTTGGTTCGAACTAATAATTCTGTTATGATTTTCACAAAAATCAATTACTAAATAGTGTCAAAATTGACATAAAATAGTATTTAAAACAAATATTATATTGGTAATTGTTATTTTATTCCTAAAAATCTAAGGTTCAGCCAAATGACTTAGATAAGGTTATATATAATAATAATAAACAACTTGGGGTTCGTTTGGCTGCTTATAGTAAGTTTATTAACATTATAGTATAAGAACACAAGAAGACATGGTAAAAGTAAAATTATTTAACTTAATGTTAAATCTAAATGATAAGGTTAAAATAGGAACCTAAACTTGTCTAAATTCTATTGGATGAGATTCTTTCGACCCATCCCCACCTTAGCTTTGAAATATATCAATTTGGAGCTATTTAAAACTGAACTTGACTTTATAATAAAATAATAGTTTTAGTTATTCCAAAGGTGTCCCTCTCCTCCCTTATAAAAGGACACCTCCTCCCCCTCTTCCTCACACCACTTTGAGCCTTCAAGCTCGGCCAACCCCTGCCAATTTCTCCTCTCCACTTCCCTAGATACATCCTAGAGGTCCTGGTCTTCTTCAAAGACCAATTTTAGTGCCCTAAAAGAAGGTCTCAAAGAAGCACTTCAAAGAAGAGGTAATGTCCGTTACCGATTCTTTCATCTTTATTTCTTCTTCCACTTCTTCTTATTTAGTTGTTTCATTATGAAGTAATAACATCAGTATCACTAATATACTGATATGTTATTATAAGTATGAAACAACCCTATTTCACCATCTATCCATCCTACGGAAAAAGAAATCACCGCGCGTGCGTACGTACGGAATACCGTCTCCACGCCGTGGTGTAATCTATTTTCCACCACCACCTTACTTGGATGGGTATAATGGTGTAAATAATGACTATATATGACTATTATAAAGTGATATTGATTCTGAAATAGTATACATATACTCCAATACAATTCCACGATCATAGGAACGATATCATCACTCATGCGTACGTACGGAATACCGTCTCCACGATGTGATGCGACTCGTTCTACATGATCTTCATTTCATAATGATTATATAAATGAATTGAATGAATTAATATGATATATATTACACTAATACCATTCTGGAAATGAGGTATCTATAACCTAAAGAAAATAATAAGAATTTATTCGACAAAACACGCATAAGAACAAAAAGTTATAAACACCTGAATAACAAGTAGCAATGAAATATTACTACTAAGAAGCTAAGAATATGACCATATATGATATCATAAAAATAAGTATGATTCTCGAATAAGTCAATAACATTATTTAAATCATTATACATGAGGTTCGGACACTTACAAAGCAAGTCAGACCGAAGGTAAGGGAAATATCACAATCTCATTTTTATCCGAGATTGTTTATACTTTGAAATTTACTAGGGTGTATTTTATCATCCAAATCCATGTTTCCTAGATATGTAATATTATTTACATCCTCCTACAATTTTTTAAATCCAATTTTACCCTTCGGTGAGTTTTTAGTAAAAGATATGAAAGGAATTTTTTATCGTTTTTCGTACGAGGTACTTTTTGACTTTTCCGACAAAAAGTACGAAGAATGTTTTTTTTAACTTATACGTCATGAATGGATTTTTAAAACATTATTTCCAAGAAGCTTCCTTTACAAGTTTTCAAGTTTATTTTTAATCAACTTCTTTTAGTTTATAATTGTATGACATGTTAAGAAAGGAAAAGTGTTTTTAAAGAAGAAAGGATATTTTCCTCAAGAATGAAGATCAAGTTTTTTATCAAAATTATTTTCCATCTAAGATAATAAAGGGTTCTGTTTTTATCCCTATTATTACATAGATTTGATTATGTTGTGATGGAATTATTTTTATGAATTCCTTTATCGTATATGAATTGATTTATGATGTCATGATGTTTAATATTCCCATTTTTATTACATGGGTTATGCAATGATGTATGATTTATGATTTTGTGACACACATAAGAATGGTATCATTATGAGATGGGTGGGACCTATATCTCCCTCCAATGCATTGGGTAAAGATTTTATATCTCATGAGATAGACATGGCTGGAACGGTAGGTTATACCGGTTCAGTGAAACAAGACTGAAACAAGGGTGACTCGGTTCAGAAAGGGACTTTGTCCACTAATATAGTCTTGGCAATGAGTCTTGACTAACAAGAAATGATTCTCTATGATTATGTGTTTATGCCACAAAGTTTCATGTTTTAAGTTATGATTATTGTGATTACATTTCACTGCCATGATTTATCCCATGTTATGAAATTATGATCTCTTTTGCAGGTTATTATTTCCAAAAGTTATGTGCTTGTGTATACGATGTGATTGATATTTCTTTTGTTTACCCTTACTGAGCATTTGATATCACCCTTTTGTATGTTTTCTTTCCCCAAGTCAGGAATAAGGTTATTAAGTAGGATATGCCAAAAAGGGACTCTAGATATGATGAAATAAGTGGGAGGCAAAGTTGATGCTTTATGAACCAGTTGTTTATGTTTCCCAGTTTCTAAAGACACTATACCTATACGGTCCTTTCGTGGTTTTGTTATATGTTGTAATAAGTATGCTTCAATTTTGAAGTATTAACAATGTATGTAAAGTATGGGTCGTTATAATTCATAACATCTTTGTGAACTGATAAATATATAATGTTCCACAAATGGGATCTCAGTCGACTGTTTCCACCAGTACCCTACCTCATATGTACACAAATTTTAAAATATACATAATGGTCCCTACACTAGTATTAGTCATAGTCTCTATCATTATGGTTAATGGGTGAATCATAGTGAAATTTTCATTCCAAACCATCACTAGCACATCTATCAACCCCATATTATGTAGGAGACTCCCTATAATATTATGGATCATTTTTTAAAAGTTTATAGAGGGATGGGAAATAGTGTGAAGATATAGATATCCCCCCATGTGTGTGGTAACCCAGCTATTCTAGAAATGGTGTGTCCCACACATCTAGAGCATATTCGTATCTTTTCTAGGGTTTCAAAGAACCTTATACATCTTCCCAAATAATGTGATATCGAAATAGATATACATCTCCATCACCAGCACCACCACCATAATGATGATTATGAGATGCACCCCATTTTTGAATCATTTATACGAAGCATCCACCCATTGATAGGTTCAAAAATATACCCCCATGCTTGATGAATAAAGATTTTGCACCGATGTTGAATCCCCTCAGTTGGCACTTGCTTGCCTCCACTATCCAAAAGTAAGAGCCCTCCATTCCCCACTGGTGTGCCCCATGAAATGTGCATGTTCTCCACTGTAGCTTCTCTACATGGTCCTACCCCTCGAGTGGCTCCTCCTCTTATGGCCCATTAAGGAAATACTCAAACCACTTCTTCAACATCAGGTACCTAATCAATGGTTTCTCTTCTCTAGTCCCTTATAACAGACGCTATAATAACCTCTCAAGGATTAGAATTTTCTCCGGGTGATCTAACATGTTATTTTCATGCAATAACTCATTATACATTGCACCCTAGATGCAGATCCTAGTGATTTGATTAGTGTCCCATTGGATGAAGCCAACATCCCCATGATACAGATGTAATGTGTTGTCCATGGAGACAACCTAAAAATCAATTCTGTAATGATATCATATTGAAAATTAAAATGAATAATTTAGTCACTAGATTTTTTATAGATCCCAAATTTCTTTATCTCAACCTTGAATTCATAGAAATACATCCATTCCCAATTGGATCAGGACCATTCATTGTTAATGTTTCTAACCTGTCATAGGTCTCGGTTGTCATTCAATAAATTAAGATGATCCCCCAAAACAAACATGAATATCATCAAATACACATTTGATGGATTATATATGCTCCATATAATCTATTTAGATATTATTAACAAGGTTATAGAGAGTGTCATAGGTGATTAGTGTTTGGTTCATCTGCATGTGGCCCAGTGTAATACAATGCCACATGTACTGTCTCGACATGCTTCTGAATTACTGGAATTTTTTTTCTATCTCACTATATGGATAAAACCTTATTCAGTAAGCATAAATCTATAGGTAGGTAGACTCTTCAAAATAGTTATTTCCTTATAGAATCTAATTATAGTGAAATATTTGATTCATGGTTTGACACACTTCAGAAACTACCCCCCATTAATTAATTCCCATTTATTTCATCTAAATGAATAGTATAAGCATCATCTACATGAGCATACATTTCATTCATGACAAACTTTTTTCGTATAATACTCTAAGGCCACATTCATAAGTTATTTGTTAGGAACTGATCACAAAATGGTGAGATTTGTGAATGGTTTGTTTGGGAATTATAGAGTGCTCAAAATGACTATAAGCATCATGAAAGAGATCATGTGAATTTTCAATTTTAAATGTTAGGTGATTCTTAGATGGGGAGCCTTTATTATTTATAAGCATATGTATAGACCTGATATTGCAGTTTTCTTCATGAAATTGGCATCATGAATGATATTTTTGAATGGTCTTAAAAAATATGATTCATGAATGGGGGTGAGATTCTAATATTCATCAATTATCCCTTAATATATGAGTTTATTTGTTCCCTATCTTCCCCAGTGATTAGGTGATTTTTTATGTCAAAATACACATTCCATAGGTGAGATCATAGAAGGAATGACTGGTTAAGGGAGAATACGATCTAAAATTGTCCCCAAATCCCTATAAGAGTCTGTTTTCTTAATGCATGGAGCTCACGATGCTCTCAGGCTAAGAAGTTATATCACTAATGCATGAAGGCATGATGGTAATGTTCATAACTGAGGAATTCAAAGTTAAGGAGTGTTCTAAAATGGTCCCCAAATCCCTATAAGAGTATATTTCGTCAATTTTTAAAAAATAATTATAGAAAGATGATATGTAGCATCTTATCCTTGAAGAATCATCAAAATATAATATGTATATATAAACCATATTATTTCGTTATATATTTATATATATCATCCATGATTTTTTGTGATGAAAAGAGAGTCACGTCGATTTTTTAATGGGTAGTCCACACGTACAAGAAAACTATTATCCTTTTATGTGTAAGAATGAAAATGGTATATATCATTTCATAATTATAAATTTATCATTAATATAAATTTTGATTTAGTTATATCACATATAATCATTATAACAATTTTTATTACATTCTATGTAAAGCGTTACTGAAAAACGAATCGCATCGCTACGCTAGGTGGTAGTCTGCTATACACACAAGCAACATTATTGTATCCTCTCAATAAGATAATGAAAACAGAAATATATGACAAAATGAATAGATAATAATATTTATGATATAAATATCTTATTTATACTTATATCCACTATCAAAAAAAATATGATAGGTGGTAATGATAAAACGAATGACATTAGTTCACTAGGTTGTAGTCCTCCGCATAGAAGAATGATGGTTTTGTAACCTATTTGATAGAAGGGGATATGATTATAGGTAATTTACATAAATAAACAACATACTAGTATATTTATTATACTTATATTATAATATCATAATGTTCTAATACTAATTTATGGTGGAGTAATAAATAAATAAAAATTGCTCATTGTATAATATTACAACATCTTTAGGTAACCTACATAGTGTTACCCAAAACCCATACATGGTTGGATTTTGTCCAAAAATAATGAATCTTGTAGGAATTTATGGATTTCTAGAATTTATTTGGTTAGGTAATGGACATTCCAATAGGTTTTATGTTATGAAGAACATAGGAAATGTGGTGTCCTTTTATAAGTGGGGCGAGTGACACACATTAAGTGTTGAAAAAAAAAGTTGTACTAAACTTTTTCACATCCGAAAATGTCCTAAATGGAATATAAAAGAGTATTTAATATTACAGGGTTGAAAAATTTACAACCCAATATATTTTAGACATGTATTTTCATTGTTTTGTCCCATATATTATTAGTTGAACTGCTTGTAAACCCATTTTTACCTAAAATGTAGTAAATATTTGTTACTATTTTTCATATTAAATATGGGGGAAAATCAAGTTTAACTTATTAGTAAATATATATTATGATTATTTCCAATATAGAATCCATTTTATAATTTCCGTCAATGGTATTGGAAAAGTTAGTTTAAATTTGTTCCCATGGAAACATTGATAAATTTTGTTTTCAAAGTTAAAATGTTCCAATGATTTCAAAGTTATTACATGAAAATTAAACATGAGAATTATTCTATTAAAAAAGATGGATTATTTGATATATTAGTGAAATAATTATACATTAAAAAATTACAATATAATTTATCATTATAAATAATTTAATCCAAAATGATTCTTTCAATTAAAATTCAATATTTTCCCATATTCATGGAAAAATGAATCATTTCAAAAAAATCACAAAAATTAAATCTATGTGATTTTTTATATGATATTTTCAGAAATAGTGTTAATTTTTTGAAATATATTTTTTAGATTTAGTAAAAATTAATTTAAATTATGCATGAAAAGAAAAACTAAACTGCCATTTAGAAAAAATACTATTTTTTGTAGAATAAATCATTTAAATTTTAATGATATTTAGTTTCATTACAATCAATGGATTACCTTAATTTTCATAATTTATCTAGTAATATTAATATCTATCAATATAATTTACATATTATATTATTATATTGTATTATGGTTTATCCGGAATTGGGGTTGATTGTTCTAGAAGATATAGGAGATATAATTCCCCCGCGTCGCCCTCTCGCGGTGAGTTCTCCAACGTTCCACTTCATTCTCTCCCCTGGTCCCCTTGCTCTCCTTTTTTACTTACTTCGTCCTCTTGGGTTCGTTGGCGCTATGGTCCCCCTCAGCGGCTCTCCTTCCCTGGATTCTTCAGCCTCCCCGTTTCCAGGGTTTTAATCCTGGTTCCCTCTTCCTCATTCCATTCTTCCGGTTTTGGGTTTCAATACCAGTGCTACACTTTCTCGTTCTATTCCCCATACCGCCTCATCCATGCTCTGATCTCGCATTCTACAACTCCTCTCCAGGTCGGACTTGGAGCGATGGATACTCAGAGATTTTGGGCAATGTGGTTTGGCGACTGTGGGGATTCGTTTTAGGGTTTCCTCCCCGGTTTCTGTCAGGGGTTTCTCCCCGGTTTCACTTTTCATAGTTCCTTTAGGGTTTCATCCCCAGTTCTTTTTGCTTCTATGCGATTCTTTCTTTGGATTTCTGTTTTCCGTGAATGATTTTGACGCTTGCTCGGTGATGGTTTTGTTCGCGATTATGCGTTTTATGTGCTACAACGGCCTTTTTGATCTCCAGTATGTGGTGTCTGGATGATGGCGTCGATGGTGATGATTGTTTGCCGATGATGAAAGTGGTGTTTTTCGATGATTTTCAGTTTTTTGGTATTCTGTGTTTTTGTTGATGATATGGTGAACTGCAACATTGATGATGGTTTCCGGTGGTTCCCCACCGGCGTTATGCTGGTCTGGCATCTCGTTTTGGTTGGTTATGGTGGGGCTTTTTTAGGGGTGGGGGATTTTTTTTTTTTTTTTTTTTTAGTTTAATGGGGCAGGGGTATATTATTTGGGGAAATGGGGAAGTGGCGCTGCATCACCCCACGCCCCCATCCCCTTAACCTGCCTATATATATATATATATATTATAATAAATATAATATACATATAATAAATTTATTATAAATATAAAATACAATATAAATAGGATTAAATATATAATAAATATAATAAAAATATGTGTAAATATAATAATAAATATAATAAAAATATAATTGTAAATATAATAATAAATATATTATAACTATCATAAATATATTATAAATATGATAAATACATTATAAATATAATAAATATATTTTAAATATATTAAAAATATAATAAATTTATAATAAATATAAAATATTATAGATTTAAAAATATTATAAATTTATTATATCTTTAAATATTATAATATATATAATTATAAATATGATAAATATAAAATTAAAATATACACATATATATATAATTATAAATATGCATATATTTATAATTATATTTATTTATAGTTGTTAATATATAATTATATATTTATATATGTAGTTAAATATATATATTTATAATTATATTTATTTATAATTTTAAATTTATCTTTACATAAATAAATTTATATTTATAAACATATATTTAAGTAATAAATAAAAAAATAAATATAATAAATATATAATCATAAATATAATAAATATAGTCACATATATATATACTCATAAATATATATAATTATATATTTATAATTACATTTAAAAATAATAACTACAATTTTTAAAATATATTTATAAATATGTATTTAAAAATATGAAATTATTTATAATTATATATAAATATTTAAATATAAATAAACCTTATATTTAAATTTTATAAATTTATATATAATTATTTAAATACATAATTAAACCATATTAAATTTATTTATAAATTTATATATATATATATATAAACATTATTAAAATTATTTATATTTATATAAATAAACATTATGAAATATTAAATAATTATTATAATTGCATAATTATTATAATCATATATTTATTATATTTATAATTATATATTTATTATATTTTTAATCATATATTTATTATAATCTTATATTTACAATAATTACATATGTATTATAATTATATATTAAATATATATTTGTAATAAATATATTATAATTATGCATTTATTATATTTATTATTATGTATTTATTATAATTATATATTTATTTCAATTATATATTTATTGTGATTATATAATTATTATATTTTTAATTATATATTTATTATATTTATATATTTATTATGATTAGATATTTATTATAATTAGATATTTATTATAATTATATATTAATTATAATTATGGATTTGTTATATTTATAATTATTATATTTATATATTTATTTTATTATACTTTTATTATAAATAAATACATATTTATTAATGTGATAAATAAATTTATTAAATATATTGATATATTTATATATAACTATCTAAATATATATTTATAATTGAATAATTATATTTATATTTATAAGTATAATTATAAATAATCTCACATTTTTAAATTTACATTTATAAATATATTTTTAAAATTGTAATTATTTATTATTAAATGTAATTATATATATATATATATAATTATAATATATTATAATAAATATAATAAATATAAATAATTTTAATAATGTTTATTTATATATATATATATATAAATTTATAAATAAATTTAATATGGTTTATTTATGTATTTAAATAATTATATATAAATTTATCAATTTATAAATAATTATATATAAATAAACCTTATATTTAAAATTTGTAAATTTATATTTAAATAAACATTATTAAAATTATTTATCTTTATATAAATAAACTTTATTAAATATTATATAATTATTATAATTACATATTTATTATAATTATGTAATTACTCTAATCATATATTCATTATATTTATAACTATATATTTATTATATTTTAATTATATATTAATTATTATAATCATATCTTTATATATTTAAACCTTATTAATTATATATATATATATATAATAGGAATATATTTACAATAATTATATATTTACAATAATTATATAATTACAATAATTATATAACTACAATAATTATATATTTATAATAATTATGTAATTACACTAATTATATATTTATTATAATTATAACAATTATATAATTTTTAATAATTATAAAAATTATATATTTATATATTTATTATATTTATAATTATATATTTATTAAAATTATTTAATAATTATAAGTGTATATTTATTATATTTATAATTATAGAATTATTGTAATTATAATTGTATATTTATTATAATTATATAATTATTATATTTACAATTATATAATTATTATAATTTTAGTAATTATATAATTATTATATTTATAATTATATATTTATTATAAATATACAATTATTATATTTATAGTTATTTAATTATTGTAATTATATAATTATTATAATTTTATATTTATTATAATTATATATTTATTATAATTATATATTTATTATAATTATATAATTGTTATAATTATAATAAACATTATTATAAATTTATTGTATTTATTTTAGTTATTATATTTATTATAAATATATTTATTATAATTATAATTATAATAAATACGATATATATATATATATATATAAGGGTTGGGGAGGGGTTGCCTGGGTTTTGGAAACCAAAACCCAAGAGCGCCAATTCATTTGGCGCTCTAGGATAAAAGTGGTCTAGCGCCAATTCATTTGGCGCTAGACACACCCATTTATCAAAATAAAAAAAAACAGACCCATTAAATTAAAAAACAAAAAAACCCCCCTATCCTAAATTAGCCTTATGGTGGTGACGAGATGGACGTGGGTGACAGGATGGCAGTGTCATGTGGTGCATCATGATGGCAGGCGACGTGATTCCCCAGGTGGTGTTCGGTTCAGATTTGCAATCCAAATTTGAATTTTGAATATTGTGGCGTGGGCTTTTGAATTTTAATTGGTTTGAATCTGTTTGTTTTTTAATTAGGTATTTTCCTGCTTTGTATGGTGGTTTTCAATAATGGGTTGGATCTGTTGTATGTGAGTTGTGGTTGTGAGTTTCCCACTAACCCAAAAAGTGGTTTATTCAGAAAATGAAAAAATATGAATTTGGAGTGGATATAGGAGATATTAAATTTAATGAAATTTATTTTGTGATTTTTTTAAGATAAGTGCGGTGTACCATATATTATAAAATTTTTTTTTTTCTTATTTTATAATTTTAGTGTTTTAAATTATCCCCATTTTAGTTAAATCACATCCCCTTAATTTTAACATTATCTCATTAATCTAGGTATTGATATTTTAAAATTATTTTCATGATAACTGAAATTTTAAAAAGATTAAATTAAATATCCTATTCATAAGACATAATGGAATATGAAAAGTTCATACTTAATAAAAAATAACCAGGTCTACATATAGGAGAAACTTTTTGTGAAGTGAATATATGAACATATATGAAAATCCTAATTAATTTTTACGAATTATATATGTCATTGATCATAGAAAATAAATGATAAAATTAGTAATAAGGATTTCAAAATGAAAAGTATGTGATGATTTATAAGATCTTATGATTGATTGAATAAAACATTAATTGGATGTCATTTTTGTTTCAATATTAATTCCCTAATATTTTTTAATTCATTTACTGTCTATGAATGTAAGAGAATATAATTACTTAATATTATTCTATTTAATAAACAAAATTTCATCCTTTGGTTGTGATTTGATCAATTTTCAATTCATCCCTTACACCAAAAAATGAATATCCAAAAATTAAGTTCTTATTCTGGAAAACAACAATTCAATTTTAATGGATCATAAGATACATAATAGAATTAATAGTGATTTATTTGGTCATTAATTATTTTTATGAATGAATTATTAGCATCTATAATACAATATTTATGGTAAATTTTTAAATTATTCTCTAAAACCACATCCAATGTTCAACTTAAACCATTAAAAAAATGATTAACCTTAGGAACATTTGAAAGACTAATAACCCAAACATTAGAATTATGGTCACTGAATTTCTAAAATGAACGCCTGATTAATGCACCAAACAATATAAAGTTTCCGTTAATCATCACATTCCAATATTTTGAATACCTTATATTGTATTTTCATGAAACCTGGTAATAAATTTAATTAACAAAAACATTTATTGAAAATTTCTGTTCATCATTTTTTCATATATAAAACATAGATTATTATATATATTGCTTAAATATAAAGATACTGTAAACTCCATAAATGATATTATAAATTAATTTTATACCAAATTATTAATCAATCATAAAGTAGCCAGTAGTATCTAATTTACGTTATCCATATCAACAATATCATTATCCCAACATAATTACATAGACATTAGGTACATGTGAAGGGTTATCTTTCCCATAATCATGACTTTTCTATGACCATCAACTTGCCACTTAATCATTTTTCTAGGTCATCATTACTATTCAACTTACACTTTGAAATACATAATGAAAAAAATAATATATTAGAATAGTTATACATTTCATAATTCTTATAACTAGGATATAAATGATAAAATAATTTATAAACATTATTATTGAATGAGAACATAAGAACATTAATCATCCCACATCATAAGTAATAATAGAATAAGCTTGATTGTAATCTACTATTTTATTTTAGGTATATTGAATTGATGATTGAGACTTTAATTTTCATATTTACACTTCTAATTATAGTTGAATAATTTTACATTGGAATATTTTTTCATACCATTGAAATAAAATGAACTATGGCTTTTCTCTCTAAACTTTTTAAAAAATATGATTATTTAAATAAAAACACAAAGATGTTTTCATCCAATATTATAATATGTTGAAAATTAATTCCACCCCTTCTTAAATTTATCCATATTTTCACATCCATATCTTTTTCTATATATTAAATTGAAATCCATAATATTTAAATAATTAGTTTTCAAACTTTTTATAAAAAGATACTATGTACTCATATGATGATAATGTTTTGCTAATACCTCCATTCAAAGTATTTTTATATTCTAATAGATGAAATTATAATTCTTAATCTATTGATTATGTGAATTAATGTAGTTCCATATCAATAATCTATTATGCATTTATAAATTATGATATACAATATATTATACCATATCATAATGAATCATAATCTATAATAAAAAATATAGTCAAATATCTAGCATAAATTTAAATATTTATCCTTAGTTAATATCATAATCATTAAAGGATTCAATTGGGATATCTCTATTTCAAATAAATAACAATTATTTATAAATAAAATGTTAATTATCCTAATAATATTCCTAGGATTTCTAAAGATGGTGTATAGTAAGGCCCATTTTTATGAACCTAGTGACTATAAGGTCAATCCTAACGCTCCATTTTTTAAGTAATTACCCCTAGGTACATCTAATCTTGAACCATTTATACTTGTAGTATACAAACAATATTTTATATTGGGGAAACCAAACATATATATTCACTAAAAAACAACAATATTTCATTATATAATTATCATTAAAACCAACCATGTGGTTATTTTCCCAAATCTATCATTTCTTAAATTCAGTTCCCATTTCTTCTACTAAACTTCCTTCGATTCAAACTATAGTGACCTAGAATTCAGTAACCTAGATTTGATGTCTTAATTAATTAAATTTCCATATGGTAAAAGGAATCACATCCAAAATGAATAAATATTTTTGTAAGTCATAATAAACTAGATACATACTTGATTCCCATATTACACTAGAAAACACAAATTAGATCATAAATGATTTTCTAGTATAACAATATTCCCTATATAATATCATTGACTATCAGTCATTGTAATTTTCATTGATTCCTGGGGAGGGAAAAAAATATTGGTGATATCAAATTATTTTTAAGGGTTAAGTACAATAAAATCTAAAATGAATAAGTAATAACAATCAACATTGAAAGGTAAATAATAGAACATAAAATCAATTAAATACATAAAATGGGAATCAAATGTATCTAGAAATACTATAATTATGGAAATATTATAGATAATAATATAATTAATAATCTATAATGAAAGGTGAATAATTGAAAACACATTCAATTTAGTCAATAAAAAACCCTATCATAACTGTATAATGGCTAATAAATATGGAAAGGTAAATAAATCGAAACACATTACATATAATAAATTAATTTCTATTGAAATCAATCTACATATAATATCTATATAAAAATATCATGTATAATAATAAATAAACAATTACTGAAGAAAATTAATAATTATTAGAAATCATGTATTATTCACCTGATACCACTACCATCGAGACTATTAACAATATTATTTCAAACTGTAGGTAAAACCCATTTAATGATAGCTTAATGATTATACTAATGAGAATACAAATGCATAAAGGGGATATATATATATATAATCAGAAACCACCATTGTTTGCCTGGAAAAATCCTTCCTCTTATATCTAATAATTAATTGAATTTATGAATCAGTGGTCCATATCATCAATTATCTGAATTGAGTAAAGTATATTGATTTATCAATATTTCCCTAGTTAATCAAATAACAATAATATTAGTAAATATATGTAAATGTTGTCTATGGTTTTGGAAATAATCATATCCATCATGGAAGAATATGAGTATTGAAGAGAACTTTCACTTCTATGGAAAAATTATTACAAGATATTGATTGTTTTATCAAAATGATATCAATTCCAAAGGAGAGTGATATTATACAGTAACTTTTACCACATTGAAATTTTCTTTTCAAATCCAATTGAATGAAATATCTCAAATTAAACCTAAAATACATATTATTATAATAGAATAATGAAATTACTTATAACAAAGGAAGTATATACACCCTAAAAATAAATTATGTGAATAACATTATAATATGACTCAATAAAGAGAAATTGAGACATTGTCCCTTACCTCAGGCTTCCTTTTGGTTGAACATGATTTGACATCACGTATAGTTATATTAGACATGTTAATATATTATACGACAAAATTTTTATAAATTATACTATCCTATATGATCCATTTATTATATCTTAATTCCTATTCATTAATAATCACTCATTATTTTCATTATTTGAATATAAATAGCCCTATTTTCTCTTCCACCCATTGTCATGAAAGTCCATATTTTTGTGTTGAATATATAGTTTTAAAATCCCATTAATAATAATAATAATTATTATCATATCTATATATCATTTATATTGTTAATGCTAATAATAAAATATGGTTTTGATAAATTAATTTCATTATGACCATGAAGACGATATGACGTATGTATGAATAGAAAACATATCAATTTTTTATTGATCATTAATGATAGAGTGTATGTATTATTTTATCATTATAGACTCATAATAATATCAAATATATAGTTTTATTTTATTACATATAGTTATATATTTATATCATTAGTGTAGTGTGATGATGAAAAGGGAGTCATATCACTTCTTAAAGGTTGTAGTCCAAACGTACATAACAATATTATCATTTTCACTGTAAGAAGGAAAGGGATATGTTATATTTAAAAAACTATATATATGTATTGATTTTTATAATTATTTCATATATATCACATATATACATTTACATTATCTATATTACCTTCTAATGTAATACTTTAATGAAAATAGAATCACATCACCTCATGAGGTGGTAGTCTGACTTACACATGAGTGACATTATCGTATCACCAAACAAATGGATGTTGATAAAGTTATATTTGATAAAATTAACCCATAGATACCATTATGTAATAAATATAAAATATATACATAATATCAATTTTCATACAAAACTATTTGAGGTTTTAAGGGAAACACAAATGACATTGATTTGCGAAAAAGTACTCTACCATACACACGACTGCTTGTTTTGTTACCCGTTTGATGAAATAGAAATAGTCACCGGTCTTGAACATTCCAAAAAATATCAATATATTTAATATAATGAGTTTATTATTTAATAATAGTTTAATATGAACAGAAGGTTGTGTATGAAGAAATAAAATTGAAACTCTCGTTGAAGAACCTTACCTCTTCTCTAGGTAACCTCATTCGGATTGCACCAAACACTTCAATGTATGAATTTATTCTAATTAATAAGGCTTATAGGATTCTGTAAGGGAAGTTTTTATGTAATTCAAAAATTTATTAAAGGGATCAAAGGGTTTTTAATATGTGAATAAGTTATGATATGGTGCTGCATTTTATATGTGACGTGAGAGGGAAACATGTTGATTTTTATCAAAAAATGATATAACCATGTTTTTTAACATTAAAAGGACACAAAAAGGAGTAATATCAATATTTAGACATTATAAAGTCTATATATGTCCATAAAATATATTTTATACATGTTATTAGGTCTTTTTACCTACTATCGTTCTAGAATAACCATCGATAAACCCATTTTTTCTCTAGCCATTTTAAATAAATGTTACATATTTTACAGTTCATTATAGAAAACTATTAAGTTGAAAATATTATATAATGTTAATTATTTTTATTAAAAATATGTACAAAATTTTTAATAATTAATTTAAACGATGTTTCAACTTTTTTTTAAATTTAATCCTGCAGACGTGATTTGAAATATTGTATTCGATAAGAATATGATTAAATGATTATACTGTTTTCATATGAAAATTCATTATAAAGATTAAAAAAATCCCTAAATTGTATTATTTTGTATATAATTGAAAAAAATTTACATTAAAAAAAAATTATAAATAATTTAAATGATATGACATGTTCAATTAAAAGTTATTAGCTTTTATTACTCATCAAGAAATGAAACAATTTATATACATTCCAAATATTCACAACAAGATAAATTTTCTACGATGAATTAAGAAATAAATTATATTTTATTAGATAAATTTTATAGTTTTTTTGTCAATTAATTGATTTTTTTGCGCAATGTGTGGCTAAACACTCTTTTTGGAAAAATAAAATTATTCAGAAGAAATAAATTTTTCTTTTAAATTTTTTTACAATATATATAATTTATAGATAAAAAATATTTTAATAACCAAGATATTAAAATTAATAATTTCAAATTTAAAAATATTATTATAATGATATATTATATTATATTTTAATTTATTAGGACATGTGTTTACAAGATCCAAACATTATTGAATAGATTACATTTAATGAAATTAATGTCATCAATTGTTTGAGCTTGGTATTGTGTGCCTCATATGATATCAAATAAAAATTTATTATTTTTGAATACTATAGTGTTATAACTAAAAGTTATAAAATATACCTTTAGATTATACCTATGTCATGAAACACTCAATTTGGTTTGAAAAAAAAAATTGTTGATGAAATTTATTTAATGAGGGGGATTTAGAATGAAACCAATAAGAATTACATCTATAATTATCCTTTAAATAATATGATGTTTGAATGATTTTGTTTTAGAAAAAATAAGATGAATGATACCTTGTTAAAATTCATATTAAACACCAATACATTATGGATATACAATGTATAAACAAATAATCTGACACTCATATATAATTGATATTAAATCACAATAGGAGAACATAATGTATTAATGGAACATTATTTTATAAATTTTTTACTTTATATTTATTATTTTATATTAAAATATACATTTTAAATATTATAATTTTAGATTGAATAAATTAACATATTTTGTGAATTCAAAATGTCAAAATTAGCTTATGTTAATTTTATTATTGTTATTAAGTAGTTTATTTTTAATTTAATAGTTGAAATAACATTTTAACAAATTCTATATATATAGTGAAATAATTATTATATAATAATTCATTAAATTATTTTTAATAAATTTTTATTGAAAAAATGTATGTTTACAAATTAAAGTAAAACATTTAAAAATATTAGGTTGAATTTGGAAAATCATGTATGAAATCGTAAATCCCATTTGATGTTTTATTCTTATAAAATAACATTTTTTATTATTTTATTTAATTAATAAATTTAAATTTTACATTCATTTTTATTTGGTTTTTAAAGTCACATAAATATTAATTTTGTAGTTATAATCCAATAAATATAATTATGTTCGATTCTACATGTTATTTAGTTGTGAAATAATTTTTAATTTTAAAAATACATTAACAACCCTAGTATTTATTGAATATTCCGTACTTATATTTTATGTATTTTTTAAAACCTATTTATGTTTAATATTCTAATAAGGACTATATTTTTCTTATTATAAAATTTATAAAATTTACCTATAACAATTTTATTTTTGATCAGAAATTTATGTCACCAATGTACAAATTAGCCACCAAAGTATGGGATAAAAAGATTAAATTGGTGGTCAATAAATTATATAAGTATTAATATATCACCCACACATGTTTAAATTTTATTTGATGAATGGTTATTATAACACCACCATGTTTTAAAATATGAACATTATGTTCTGTACCATATACGACACGTAATGACGAGCATAAAAAACCATGAAATATTTTTTTTAAATAAGACTATTTACGACCAATATATTATATTAGTGTGTATGAATATGAATGATAATATATGAAATATATATATGTTCTAATGAATATAAATGAATTTATAAATTCTTAGGAAATAGGCGGCAGAATTTTTAATAAAAATTCATTATTTCAAAATTGTTTTTTATTTCTTTTTGTGATAAATTATTATCCTTATATTTCATAGGTTTCATAATTTTTTTTATAAAATAAAAACAACTCTTGAAATAATAATTATGATATTCAATTAGCGAGTATCTTTGGTATTTTCTATAAAGTATTAGTTTTTTGATGAATAATGATAATACAGATTTTCATAATATTATAATTTATTTTATTAAATTATTTTCCATTATTTATTTAGTTTTAGATTAAATATTGAATATAATTATTTTTATATAAAAAAACTAACTATTCTAAATACTTATTTATAAAGTAATTTAGTATATGTTTTTTCATAAACAAAAAAATACATTTGTCTAGAAATGGTTTTAAGGTGCATAATGATTATTGTTTTTAATTAATTAAAATAACCCAAAATGAGAAATTATTTAACATAAATTTATAAATAATATATATGTAAATATTTAATTAAATTAATTTAAATATAATTAATTTTTATTTTGTTTTATTTAATCTTATTAGGATATAAAAATTCATTTCATGAAAAATTGATTTTCCAACACGTTTATGGGTTTAATGTTAAATTAAAATCATTAAATTATTTTAATTGTATTTGAAAGAATAGATTCCATATATTGAATTAAAACAAATTATATTATATAATAAATTGAAAATACTAATTGACTACAATAAATATTTAAAACATTAGAAAATAATTTAAGTGGTTAAGGTAAAAACATGTTTAGTAGGGGTTAACCTAAACAGATGAGGGATAAAAATGGTCCCAAAAGTTTATAATTAATATTGGATGATAATATTTAAACCTAAAATATTCTAATGTTCAAAAATAGTCTATTTTATATTCATGTGGAATGTGAAAAACATGGGTGTCATTCAATATTTAGAAAAAATGCAAGTGTGTCCTATCCCAACTTATAAAGGTCGCCCCTTCCTCTAAATGTAACACTTAAAAAACATATGTTTTTAGGGATGAACATACCTAATAACTTCCTTACATACCTACACTCATCTTATAAACCATTTTTTGATAAAAAATAAAATCATTGATGGCTTTATGTACAATCCTAAAGAAGTTATCTAAAGAAGATACAATGTTCTTAACCTAAACATATATTTTATTTATTCTTTAAGATCATTAAAATGATATTAAAACATTATGATGTAATAACATCATAATACTAAATATAATTATATATTTTTATATTTTTATTATGAAATAAATAAATATCATACTCCATCAAATCATGGGACAAAACTGTTGATCATGAGAAAAATGGTCTATATTCTAATGTAATTACAGAAATAATTTTCCTTCACTAATTCTCATGTATGGATGTATTGATTAATTTAATTTTAATATTTTATATTATTTAAAATAATTATACTTAAGGAATTTTTATATCATATAAACTATATTACATATGATTCTAGGGGAAATACAATTACATCACTAGTATGTACAACATACAACCTCCAAGTTAAGTCATGGTATTAGTTTTTCACTTATTCTTTACATGTATTACAATAATGATCAATTAAATGATTATATGTGATGTTAATTGCATAATAAAACTTATGTTAATTAAATATATCATATAATTTAATACATAATCATCCATTAAATAAACGATAGTTCCATTCATATATATAATGGACTACCACCTCGCCGTGAAATGTGATTCATTTTTATTTCCACATCAAATTGATGAAATATCTAGAGGAATTAAAAAACAATATTATATTTAAAATAAAATATTCATCTTAAAATGTTAAAATAACACTTACATTGTTTCTATAACGATCTTCAAAAAATGGAATGATTATTCATTCCTATGTGCAAACTAACATCCCCATGATTGTAACTTAGTTCAGTTTTCATAACCAAATTTCATTGTTTATTATAAAGTATAATATATTTATAAAAATAAAGAATATTTCATTAATACCACATCATATGTTATTAAATAGTATTCTTTTTTGGCATCAGTGAACATTACTTACTAATTCTAGAAATATAATCGATTTATCACTACAATGACTTACATAAAACGAAGTAATTAAACATGGAGAGAAAAAATAAATTAGAAGGAATAATAAACAGGAAGAATTTATATTAATCAATAATATTATTAAAATAAATTTAGTATTCAATAATACAGGGAATTAAAGTGATGATTTGAGCCCGAGGTAAGGGTTTTGTCTAAAACATTTCTTCTTTTAGAAAAAATTTTCTTTTATTCACATGGTATCTTTTAAATGTTGTATATATAACCCATTTACAGATTTTAGAATGGATAATTCATAAATAATGGTATTTTAAGTTAAAAATAATTTCCCTCGTTCATTGGGGTTGTGATTCATAAAATTATCAATGTGGTAATAAATTATTTCATAATATCATTTAAATTGTGTGTGTTTATGTTTGAATTACCATTAAATGGAATCATTTCATCATTTTATAATAAAAATAATTCATTTAATTCTCATTTTATTCATTATTTTTTTTATTTTATAATTTCTTAATTAAATTGGAATATAAAATGAGTGAAAAAATGTTTGAGGAAAATAGATATTATTTATCAGTTAAGTTAAAAACTCTATCCCTTTTATGTCCATGTTTTCTAGAAAATATTTTCAAGAAATGTTTTAATAACCATATATGAATATTTAGAGTCATTTTCCTATGATTATCAATTAATTTTTTAAAAAAATGAATCTTATTTCCATTTTCCAATTGAGTTACTTCTTGACTTTTTACCACAAATTTAAAAGGAATATTTATTTTAATGTTTACCAAATGAATTTTATTTTACTATACCCTAACCATTTATTCTTTTGAATATTAAATTATAAGATTCCAACTATTTTTAAATTAAATGGATTTTGTAAATGTTTTTTGAATATTATTTTCTAAAAAAGAAGTATTCAAATTGGGAATTTTATTTTCCACACAAAAAAATCCTTCTAAATATACTTATATTTTAAAAATAAAATAACCTTTAATGTTATAGAATGATTCTATATAATATATATATGTATCTTAAATTTTTGTCCTTCTAACTATCAATTACATTTACTGGTTAATAAATTACATATCATCATTTCTCACATTCCCTCATTATGAAATATCATTTGATTATGATACAATGAAATAATATGCAACCCATTTTTTCAAAGGGTAATTCTTATGTTATTCCTTATAATTAATTTACATTATTAAGAATACATAGATAACAAAAATGTTGTTATGGGATACCTTTCATAATTCTCCAATTCATTTGTAAATTTTTTATTCTCATGATACATCATATATGGGATTAGGTAGTAAACCAAATCCATTAGGGGAATTTTTCCACAATGTGATATTGTCATGACAGTTAGACTTAATTCATGTTTAAGTCATGATATATATTTCTACCACATTTCCAATGATGATATGAACTTTCAGACTTTTTTAATTAAATTATGTATACATGTGATTTGTAACATGCATATTCTTTTAAGATACACTCTTATACCTTGAATCATATGTCATTCTTCTTGATCATATTTATATCCTTATTGGGATTTTTTATCACTCCAATATTTATTAACTACTATGGGTATACAAAATAGTTTTTGGGGATCATATGTTTTTAGGATAAATATTTAAAGGATACATTTATAATGTTATATTTCATTTTAATTTTATTTAATATGAAACTAGTATTCAAATGATAGTAGGTATTAGGATATTTTGGGTTTTTATTTTTTTATATTTATGGTAAAAAACCATGAAATAGGTTTTGTAGAAGGATTTTAATTATATAGTTGGTTATAGAGTAAAGGTTTATATAATTTGGAAATAGGATAAATATATAATTGCTGATAACCCTAGGGATACATCTAATGATACTTATATGTATAGAAAAATAGCACTGAAATTTGATGAATTCTAGATAAATTGGTTTTGATGAAATTTCACCACATTATTGATAATAAAATTAGACATGTTACTGATAAAATTATATACAGGGGAAGTAACTCTGAAAAATTGAACATTTGGATGGAATTATTTTTAACCTAGTACTCCAAAATGATCATTGTTGCACACCCATATTTACACTCTGGAGAGATTTGTTTTGGAAATTCACAGACACTCTGCAAACCATCATGAAGGACATTTAATAAAGATTTTAACAGATGAACTAGGTTAAATCTAATGTTTTTCTATTCAATAAATATATGGTTGATCATATGTTTAAAGGCATAAATACCCCTTTTGATATTATTAGTTATGGAATTATAATATGATTAAGAGTATTTCAGTAGATATTTATGTTAAAATAATTATTGGTTTTAGTATAGACATTACTTAAAAGAAAGTTATTTGGGGAAGAATGAATTTATATTTTTTATAATTAGGTTTAAAGTTATTGTAACCGTTAAAGATAACTATATCTTTGTTGGAAAGGTAATAATATTCAATTAAGATTATTTTATTTTTTGGGAAAATAATGATGCATAGAAAACCATAGTGGTAATAAAATGATGATATGAATAATGATATTTTTAGTATGTTAATCCTAAATTTTTTGAATGTTATATGAGTTATATTAATGTAGTTTTTGAAAATAAAAAAAGCATACTGGAAGAAAACTCATCATATCTATCAAGGTCACTAGGGATGAACCCACAGCGGAAGGGTGGCATGGGTGAAATTCCTTCCAATAGACAACGTGATGTGTCGGTTAGTATGACATTGTTTTTGAATAAATCATTTTGTGGATAAATATTATGCTGGTTTTGGGAAACAAATTCGGGATCAAATATTTTTTATTTTTTAGTATTTTGGGGTGACTAATGATATATTGGGAAAATTTTTAATTGGTTTATATATATATATGACCTTTAGATTCAGAAAAACTTATTATTTGGGAAGAATTATATTATGTTTTTTTTAATATATATTAAGGGTTATGAGATTAAATATAAGGATAAAGCATTCTTTCATCTTGATTTAATTAAGGTTATTTTGGGATCTATGGTTATTATAAATGGAGTTTTATAGGATAAATATATAGTTTTAATGTTATATTTTTTGATTAATATATTTTTGTTCTTTTATGGTATTATATAACATTGGGATAACATTTTAGATTTATTAATTATAGGAGGCATATATTATTACTATTTTATTCATCATATGATATAATAAATGTTAAATTTGGAGCTTTGGAAAAAAATCATATTAAAAAATCATTCCATATAGTAATAGGTGAAGTGGATATTTATCAAAGCATGAGTGATGTTATAAAAACTAGAATCATATTAATGTGTTATTTATGACAATCACAATATTATCCTTTCCAATATTTCAAGGGAAATTTTATTAACCCAACTTATGATGATGGGTTTTCAAGAAATAATTTTCAAATAAAAATCTCTTTATTGAAGAGAACAAGTTCAGATTTTGATGAATCATTTTATTTAATGTTGAAGTATTAAACTCATCGTAACATTAAAAGAAGAACATTACAGTAGATAGTTTATAAGGCAAGAAACACTGATCTTAAAGGAACCATTAAATATTAAAATACTATAATAAGAGTATTATAACAAACCCATTTCAATAGATCATGTGCATTTGATTAACTAAATTATGAAATATATATAATGGTTCTAATAAAAACTCTTGTATGAAGAAATTATTAGACAGTAAGGACATAATTTTTTTTTAAAAAATCATTATTTAATAAATGATATTTAATTATTTTTTGATAAAACATAATACAAATAAATTTATAATATTATAGAATTTTTTATGAATATAAAATTCATTTTGAAATCATCATATATATATATTAACATTTTTTTTTGATTTTTTTGAAAATATAAATTTGTCAGTGATTACTGAAAATATAGATTTTTATAAAATTATCTTGTTTTTTAAAAAGTTAATTCCATTTTTTAATAAATTTTATTTATAAATGAAATTTTTTATTTTTAAATATATTAAATAGAATTAATTTCATCCAAATAATAATTAATACTGATTTTAGAATTTTTTTATTTATTTGCTGAAATGCATTATTATGAAAACTATATTAAATTGATTTTTTTCTCATCATTTGTTAATTAAAATAACCCCTAATGAGAAATTATTTAACATAAATTTTAATATTATATATAATTTTTTTTATTTTAATTAATTTAATTTTTGTTAATTTTCATACCGTTATTATAATACTATCTAATGCTTAGAAATTGCATTTCATGGGAAACAAATTTTTTATCATATTTACAAGCTAATTTTTAAATTAAATTATTCTACTTATTAAAATTAAATTTATAAAAGTGATTCAATATTTAGAATCATCATAATTTATATTATCTAATAATGTAATATAATTTTTCTTATAATTAATTGTGGAAAAGTAGACAGTAATTTCTACAATTAAGGTCAAAACAGGTTTATCGTGGGTTTACCAAAAAAATTATAATTAAAAATGAACAAATAATTGTCCAATTAAAATTACATGGTAATATTTAGAACATATAATTTATATGGATCTAAAATGGGCCATTTTGAACCTTCATTCATGTGAAAAATTATCGGTGTAATTCTTTCTTTTAAAAAATCAGTGTGTCTCCTCTACCTTCATATAAAAGGTACCTACATATCCTCTATACTTGAAACATAAAAACACATATTTTAAAATTAAATAACTGCCTAATTAAAATACTTACTTACATTCCCCGATCCTAGATCTTTGTTTTGAACAGAAATACAATCTATTAAGGCTTTAGGAATATTTCGAATGTGGTGATCAGAAAAAGAGTTAACATTCTTAACAAAGGGTTTTAATTTATTTCATCAAAAAACTTTTCCAAGTGATATTAAAATATGATGATATAATAACTTCAGAATCATACATATAATAATATTTTTATTTTTATTTTCATGAAATATAACACTTTAATATTTCCTCAAATGTGAAAAAAAATTTGTTGATGTTATTTTTAGAAAACTACTGTCGTGCAATCAGATGTAATTTGATTTCAATAAAGGCTACTAAAATAAGAATTTAATGAATTATTTCATATTCACATATTAAATTTTTGAAATAACTCTAGATCTATAATTGAAATGTCACATAATCCTTGTAAATGTTTTTATTATGAAATATGGTAATATCTCTCATCTGTACGGATGACCACCACCTCTCAAAGTGACAAGATTTATTTTTTAAAAAATAATTTATATGGTAGGTTTAGGGAATAATTATATTTTAATAAATATTATTCATAATATATTAATATCTTTTGGAAATAAATATATCATATAAGTTATTATAATATCATCAATTGAATATGTGATATGAACATTCATGTGTACGGTGGACTTCCAACTTGCAAAGCAATGTGATTTGTTTTCATTAACTCCTTACATTGAGGGTATATATAAGGATATTTTAATAAATAATAATATATTTATGATACAATTTTCATCTGGAAAATATAAAATTACACATAATGTATTTCTAAAATGATTATCAAAAAATGGAAATGTTACTCATTCGTATGTATAACATAAAATATTAATGATTGTAACCGAAATAATTTTTCATTACCGTATTTCACTAGGGGTTCTAAGAGTTAAATTATTTTATAAAAAGGATAAAAATATAATCATTACTATTTTTTAGATAGTTATATAATAATCTATTTGACTTTATTCAATGTACCAAAGTGATTTTGGAGATATCCACTTTTAATTATTAAAAATTTCGATGTAAAATTACTTTATTGAATTTGAAATGGTGATAAATAAAAAAAATTTATATATGGAATGAATGTAATAAAGAACAAATATGATTATTTGGGCATGTGGTAAGGGTTTTATCCAAAAAAATCTTTTTCGAGACAGAAGTTCTTTTATGAACCAAGATTTTTTATATTACGTATATAAAGCCCATTTAAATATTCTACCAATAATAATTTATACATAATGGTATTTTATTTTATAATTCATTTCCATATTTCCTGGGGGTTAGGATTAAAAAATTACCAATGTGGTAAGGGTTTATTTTAAATCTCATTTTAATTCACATTTTTAGAATTTAATTTACATTGATTGAAATAATATGATCATTGTAAATTTAACCACTAGATTTTTATTATTAATTTTTTATTCAAAAACATTTCACATAACAGTACCATTTTCAGTTCCCTCGTACTTAAAATGAGTGAGGATGAGTTTTTAAAATTGACCTTATTTCACTAATCTATCTATAACACATTCTTTTCCTTGTTCATTTTTTAATTAAAATGTTTTAAAAATGATTTAATATTCAAATATTAATTATTAATTTGATTTTTACAATTTTTGGTCATTATATAAATTCATGAAAATGAAATATTATTTTCATTTTTCAAATGAGGAACACTATGAATTTTTATAGGAAAGGGGAATTGATTATTTTTTCGCATGTACGATGTGAAAAATATTTTCCATTGTCATTAAAATTATTTTCATGGAATATTAATTTATATATATCCAACATTTTTCTGATGAAAATTATTTCATAAATATTTTTTTAATTATATGTTTTTTAAATTTTATTTTTAAAGTGGAATTGTTATTTTCCTTAAGAATAAATTTTAATCGTTTTAAATGTATTTATATTCATAACATAAAAACATAAATAATTATATAAAATTATTATAAATACTATATATATATCTCTTACACACATATATTTTTTCAGTCCCTTACATTGGTGGGGTAATACATGCAATATGATCTTTTACCAAAATTCATTCATTATGAAATTGACATTGATTATGATATGAATCATGATTACGAAAACCGTTTTATTTTTATGGGTGATTCTTATTATATATTTCATGATTTATTTACATTATTTGAAACACATAGATCATGAACATATTTTTATTGGTGTTCACAAATATATCTCTAACACATTGGGTTATGTTTTTAGTCACATGAGATGTCATGTATGGGACTAGGGTGTGAACATATTCCTTTGTGGAAATTTATACAAAAAGAGATATTATACATGTAGTCATCCTTGAGTAATTTTTATGTCATGTAATATCTCTCTTCCATATGTCTTATGATTCCTAGAACCTATGAGAGATTTCCCTTTATGTTATCTTTCCATTTTATTAATCATGTTTCTTGTCTTTGGTGATGTTGTGTTGTACCTTAGATTTAGATGTTATGCTTCTAAATCATGTTTATTTCCCTAATGTGATTTTTATATCACGCCTTTAATTATGAATTTCCTATATTATCCAATGTATTTTCATGAGATAAAAAGATTTATTATCTTGTAATGTAAAATAAAATAAGGATTAGAGGTTTTATAATAAATTTATTTAATATAAACCAAGTCTTACAAATAAACTAGGATTCAAAATAAATTTTTTGTAAATATTGGATATTAATGATTAAAAGTCAAGTGATAATATTTGAAAAAATACTAGGTCACAATAAATTTTGATCTAAACCGATAAAATGTTTTAAACTATATCAAATTGATTACGCATTCCATTAAAAATGAATTCATTTAATTTTAAATATAATTTTCAAAGAGTGAAATACCACTCCATTATAAGAGGAAATTTTTTTTCATCCTTAATTTTTATAGAATGTAATTTTAGGGGAGATGATAGTTTATTTTTTATTTAAAAAGTGTTATATTTTATCTGTATCTAAAACATGATTTTGTGAATTTTACATCATACCACGTAAAGGAACACATCATGGTATAGGAAATTTTATCATAGATCTCACATATGTGAAATCAGATGAATAATATGTCATGGTTGAGCATTGTCTCATGCATGTAGAACCGTGAATCTTCCTCCAATACTTGAAAAGAGCAGCCTCAGCAAGCCATGGTAGACAACATTATGACTTGAAAACATGCCAATATTATCTCTTATTCCATTATGGCTCACCATGATAGAGATCCTAATATTAGTGATGTTAGGATCACCATATGCATTTTGGGAATCACTACTTCATAGTTTAACTAATTTTAGAAATTTGAAATGGACAATTATTCCAATGAGATTCACTGGTTTCTGATAATTAAAAGGGGAAACATGTGTGATCATCATGGGTTCTTCTTTATATTAATCAACATATCCTTATCCTCTAGTGAATTTATCAAATAAATTTTATCTATAGATGAACCATAGGTGGAACCAGGGAGGATCATCCATCACTATAAAATATACAAGGGAGGTTCCATCCTTTATGGGAATATTCATGTTGATCTAGGATCATGGATATCTATAGATCACATCACAAGTGTTTGCTGCTAGAGAAAAGTGTTATCTTTCATCAAAGGGTTGAGAAATATCAGTAGAAATTTTTTTTACTAGGCACCCTTGGTATCTAGGTTTTATTTTGATGGTGTGTATGTGATATTTATCAGTCAGCTATTGTAAAAACATTATATTAGTGTCACTCCATTTGAGGTAGGAAGGTAATTACTATATGAAGAAATTTTATTAGTTTTCTGGACTGATATAATGATAAGTTATTTTTTTATTAAGAACCATTATTGAGTTTCACAACAAGTGTGTGTAGCCTATGAGACCCATGTTTGATGTTGATCTTATGTGTATCTATAAACAACATGTGAGAAATATATTTCATTTTGATCACATGTTTTTTTAAATTGACATCGATACTCATTCATGATATGTAATGTTGTTCCCATATGTGATATACCCTATTTTGGGGAATTTTTGGCATTTGGATGTATTATTTCTGGTTAAAAATAGAAATTTTACAATTATGGATTGCTTATCCCTTAGAGGGGGAGTGTTTGTGACATGTGATGATGATGATAATGAACCAAGTGACATGGAAGTCCTAAGACGACCATGTGCCCTGACCCAAGGCAGTGGTATGATACAAAAAAACATATTACCAATCATGTGGTGGAGACATGATGTGATAACCATGTGTCCTAATTCAACTTGAATATTATTTTTGATGGGATTATGGTCTAACCTATGATAATGGAAATGCAGGATTTCCATATTTCCTTAATCGAGACACAATAAACTTATGTATTCTTGGATATTTGTTATGATTCCTTGTGGTATACTTTCTCTATCCCTTCCCTCCAATTATACCCCTTTTGGTATGGTAATGAAGAAAAGGAGATATTGAACCTGAAGTCCCACCTCCAGTATACCCTAGGGTGTAGTGTTCAACCAAGGATATAAAATCTATCAAAAAAGTTAGGGATTACCCTTTTTCAGAAAACACGATCAAGATATAAGAAATTTCATTCAAAAAAAACTCCAATATATATATATATATATATATATATTAAAACCAAAATCTAACCCAGATGAATATTTTAAATAAAACTATTACAATTAAAATAAAAGGACGAACCAAGTACTAATGGAAAGCTACTATAGATACTCAAGAACTATCCCAAAACCTGAGCTAGAAACGCCTATCATTGTCCACGTAATCTTAATAGATACCAAAAAATATTTTTATATACGTAGGGTGAGAATACAAGTTTTATTATTAGGAAAACCAAAGTCTCTGATGTTCAAGTGAAAGGGAGAAAACTAATTCCCCTGTGAGAAAATAGTTGATCCAAATAAAACCTATAGAAATACTAGCCATCCTAACCTCATCATGGTACACAAACCATGTAACACAATTCATGTAATGTAAAATAGTAATAATATCAATGACTTGGATACCCCACACCACATCCCACTTTATTGGATGCTATTGCATAATATAAAACATCCTTGTTCTACCAACTCATCCAAAAGAACCATATCACAACCCACACACACAAACTTGGGCACCATGACCACACTTGATCAGGTCACCTGGGAGACGAGACTCATCACATCCCACCTACATAATCATGGGCCACAAAACACATCACATCCCTCTTGAAAACACTTGGGCCACAGAACACAACACATATTACACATAGACACCAGGTCCACAAACCACAACACATCCCTTCCATAGACACATGGTTAAAAAACCACATCACACCCCACCCACATATACCTAGGAAACAACCCACATCTCATCGCAAAGACACCTATGAAATCACAACTCATTTCATCCTGAAGATAGCTGGGTAAGAACAACTGATATAATTTCAATGACTGATAGGAATGAACAACTCGCCCGCATAGAAATGGGCCTCACAAACCCCAACCTTCCTAAAGCATATTAGCCTCTGAATTCCCAAAAGATGGATCGGGTTAGAGTGTGTGACCATCCATATATCCTCCCATTGATATATTTTATAAAGGCACACTCCCCCCAAATGATGGGGGTGTTCCTCACGTAGAGTACAACTAGGGTGCGGTGTATATAGAAATCACAAGGGAAAACGCATGTATATACATATATGATACCAAAAACTCTAGCCCAGCCTCTGGGATCTCAAGAAAAAACCATCTCAGAAAAATAATAAAATCTTTGGTACATATATATTCACTACACCACATGTCAAGACACAACCTCATTTCAAATTTACATCCAATATAATTATCCATTACAATTTTTTATTCACAACTCAATTATTTATTTCATTAAAAAAATACCCAATCCAATTCCAAGCTTTATTTACCAATTATTCATTAATTTAGTCCACTATTATCCAAGAAAATATTAATAACAACACAAAACTATAACATAATAACAAATCACCACACAACTAGATCCCAGCCACGCTGCACAACACTTCTTATACATTCTATTATCAATGAATCGCTTAATCAAAGATTCCATTACATATCTAGGATGGTGTATCACCGACAAAATCATCCACCTCAATACCCAATACAACCCAATACAACCCACAACACAAACATATTATTAAAAAACATACCATAACAAAATCCAGAGAGTATCCACACATTAGATCATAGACACATTGCATTCTATCTATCATGCACACAAAACTACACTATAACACAAAAGAAATCAACCCAAATAAAAAATAGTAAAAAAACTCTTCATTTAATGAGGAATTTATTATTAAATTCCATGGGAAAAATCATGGGTTTTCCTAGAAAATAGGTATTCATGGGGAATCCGTTTATTGTCCATCTGTACTTTATTTAAAAAATTCAATATAAAAATTTTCAATAGAAAACCAACAAAGATGAAACTTTTCTAGTGAATAAAAATGGACCACCAACTACAACAATTTTTATCAGGGAGTTTTTCCCATATAGTTCACGAAATCACAATAACATCAATATCATAAAAACATGTGCATCAGATACCTCTACCCCTTTTAGATAATTTATCATTTTCTTATATTTGATAAGTATAGAACTACTATAATACATAGGTTAAAATGAAAATCCCTCCAACATCATTCAAAATAAAATTGAAATGATGGAAAACTCTTCATCGATGATGATTATTAACTCGTCCATGAATTGTAGGGAAAATAATAATTCCCTCAAGTGATAATCACTCCCATATAAATTTAAATCTTCTTATTCCACACTAGAAGATTGTAAAAATGCTTCCAAAAAATCAAACTAAATTCATCTTGTACCACAATAGCGAAACATGGGGAAATGAAACGAGGAAATAGATGAAAACGTTGGGGAAAATCACTATGGATTGATCACCAGTATCCAATGAATAGCCATCGATATAGATAGATCAAGAATTGAGGATTAGGTGTCAAAGGACTCCTCAGGTTCCTATCGTTCATTTGGAATGGGATGAAAAGAATACCACGACCCAATGAATAATGGTTTACCTGAAAAGACTATTAAATCGTCACATTATCAGGTTATTACAGGACATGAAATACCCTTTCATGTTGTTTAATACCTAGGGTTTGGTTTCCAATGAAAAACGTGTTTCTAATCATTTTTTTTTCAAACCCTGTAATATTACATGTCGTGAAACACTTCATCACACCATGTAAAATTTATGCACGTTTTGAAAATTAGAAAATAAGCCACAAAGTAGAGTTTACCATTGTTTAATATAGTTTTATGGTGTGAAATCCCCCTTTTTCTTTCTTTTAGCTACAGAACTTCCCCACACTCTATCAGATCCACCTCTAAGAACTAACAAAGACCAAAAATTGCATTGTAGAAGACCGATAGGATATTGACCATCACAATAGATAACTCTAAAACAATTTTTTCCATCAATAATATAAAACCAATACCACAAGAATGAGGGTTCCAAATAAAAACCAACAATATAAATCCCAAAGATCATGATATGCTGGAAACATCACTACCAAAAAACACAATCACATTTAATGATAAACAACCTTGTGTTTTTCTAATGCTATAGTTGTATAAGAACATCCAATAACACATCATATAATTGTTTCTACCCAATGAAAACAAGACACATCACACAAGAACAACAAAAACACTGTTCAAATATCCAAATTAGGGAATTTGATCCTCTATGTCAACATACTATCTTCTATGGGTGGAATTGACTCTCCAACAATGATTTAATCGCATCATAGTAAATGTGTATCAATTTGGAGTATGGTCTTCTCATTTTTACAAGTGAGGAATTTACCACACAGTGAACCACACATAACAATACTATGGGAAACAACTCATCTCTTACAAATCATAGTTTAAACATATAGTTCAAAAAGTAAAAAACAATCCAAAAATTCAAATAACTCCAGTTATTGGGTACACATCTTCATTTACCTCTCCCATATACTCTCCGCTATGACAGCATTTCTCTACGACATGTGAACGAAAGGAATGGTCCATCCATGTATCACCTTCTCCTGACAATCATGGATCTCTAGTGGCCAATCCATGTATGTCATGTTATCCTCGATATCCAACTCTCCCTAGTGAAGGAAATGTGAGTTATCATGAAGACTAATATGATGTTGAGGGATGTGGGATAAATCATGGATCCTCTCCAAAAATGGTGAAATTATAACTATTATTCCATCTCACCAACTCACCCCACCACCTCAAAGTGTCCAATGAACCTAGGAGAAAGTATACTCACTCATCCAAAACATGGATTCCCACATCAATGGAAATCCTTCAACAACACAAGGTCCCCAACCCCAAACACCAATGGCCTCCTTCTATGAAGAAAATTCTACTTGTGTTGGTCTGCTGCTACTTTTATCCTCTCAAGAACGAGCTAAACATTCTCTATCATTCATTGTACTACATAATCGTAAAGAAAAACTATGTCCCCATCCTCCAACTAGAAAAATACATAATCACATGGTCTTCCATAAAAATCATCAAATAAATCCATTCCAATGGGAGGGTGATATTTTTTATTATTAGAAATGTATACCTAGGGTAAGTGTCACAATAAGGATCCCCCAAAGTCCAAGATGCATGCTCACAACATATCTTCCAACATCTAGATATTTTGTCCGATCTACCCATGTGTTTATGGGTGGAAGGCAGTAACAAGGAAAAACATGGTTCCAAAATCATTCTATAATACCCTCCATATCTGTGAGGTAAAACATTTGTATCGATATGATAATATGGATCTCATGTCTCCATGAAATTGCCCCACCTCATCCACAAAGCTCTTTTCCAAGGCAGCCATGATGCCTAAATCATTAACTAATTAGACGTGAGATGATTTCATCAATATACCCACCACTAACAACATAACTTTGTATCCTCCATTATCTTTTTGGTACTTTGTGATGAAATCCCTTGATATGTCATCCCACTATCACTCAGGGAAATTCAATGGCTGTAACAAGCTACTGGGAACATAGTGCTCAACCTTCACCCACTAAAAAATGAAGCACATTACCACAATCTTTGCAACATCATTTTTCTTCCTGGGACATGAAAACTAAATTCTCAAGTCATGATACTTCTTAGAAACTCTATGGTGTACCACTAAAATTTATATATGAATCTCATGAAGGAAAACATCATGCCCCACTACTGGGAAAATTACTTTTCTATTAACAACATCAGGTTACCACCATCATCCGACTGTCCCTCCGTGGAATCGCCATGGCCAAAATGATATCAAAACACCTCGGCTTCTGATTCTCCCCAATGGGACTCCTCCACCAGAAAAATCAGAGAATATTTAATTATCATCTAGGACAAAAAGGCCTCTACCACTTTCCAATCCTATATGTATGTAAAAAGTTTCTAACTCCTCCATTACTCTCCAAGCATATGTAGATTCCCCAAAACATCCTTCTATGAATTTCTGCTCAAAGCATCAGCAACAACATTCTATTTTCCTAAGGTCTATGTGATCTCGAAATCAAATACCTAAAAAAAATTCATCTACCTTCACTATCGGAAGTTCAGATACTGCTGTGAAAAGACATACCTCACACTCCAATGATCTATGAATACCAAAACATTCTCCCTAGTGAGGTAATTATTCCAATACATCCGTGAAAACATGACCAATACTAGATACTGATCATGGGTGGCATAGTTATGCTCGGTGGAATGTTACTACCTATCCCCATAAGAGATTACTAATCATTAGTACATTAAGACTCATCCTAAGACTAGACAGGAAGCTTGAAAAAACACATCAAACAAAACCCCTTCCTTCAGAAACTGGATCACTAGATCACTTACCAACTTCCCCTTTAGATATCTGAAATCCACCTAACATTACTCACTCCATACAAAATATTGGTCCTTCCTAACCAGATATGTCATTGGAGCTGATACTCGAGAGAAAAAAGGTAAAAATGTCAAATAAATGCCTATGAGACCACGACACCTTCAATATTTTGGCTCATTTTTTGGTTCCATATAAGAAACAACTTCTTCAACATTCTATGGGTCTATTTCCACACCATAATCTGACAACCCATGCATGATTTAATGCAACTCTCATGTCCAGAACATACACTTGTAAAAATTTCCATAGAGATGGTGGCATCAATGAACCAAACAGATAGTCCTGAGATGTTTTACATGTTCATCCTATGAATTTGAGATGATCAAGATTTCATCGATGTACACGATGAAGAACTGGTCAAAGAACTCACTGAAAATGTAGTTCACAATCCCCATGAACAAGAATGGTATATTTGTAACATCAAATGACATGACTAAAAACATGATTTACCCAATACCACACCAAATAGTAGTATTTAGGATATAAAACTATTTCACCAACCTTCCACTCTCAGTTGGATGAAGATATCTTCAATCATATGGAGAGTGTAACAGTTCAATATTTACACAAATTTATACCTTCAATAGTCTATGAACAACCAAAGATCACCATAAAACTTCTTTGAAAACAACATTATAGCACCCCATGGAGACACACTAGGTTGGATAAATCTTTTCTTTCTCAAAACAACTCTCTACATCCTCAAATCCTGTAACTCATAAGGTTTTATTCAATAACGTGCCATCAAAATCGGAGAAGCACCATGTTGCAGGTCCATCCTGATCTCAATGTCATGTCAAGGGGGTATATTCGAAACCTCTTTACAAAAAACATCATGAAACTCCTTAAAAAGATGAAAACCTCCACCTTCCCAACTTATACTGATTCGACAGAAAAATTAGTCATCATGTAAAGAAAAGGATTTATACACCGACAACCCACCGGATAGCTTCGCGTACCATAAAAAACCACACACTGGTTAACCACATTTGAAAAAACACTCAATCCCCTGGAAGAATTTGATAATGGAATGAATTGAATAAATGCATTCAATCCCGATAATGACATCATATGGTAATATTTATTGTTTGAAAATATCCCCATCAAACAGTCTTGGTCCATTCAACAGTCCTCATCCCCAGAAAATTTAAAAAAAGATGCTCTGATCTATGACTGGAATAAACAACACTAGAAGAATGTGATGTCTCTGTATATCTATTAAATGATTATGGTCCATAGAAGGTTTATCAAAGAATTGATAAGCTACCATATCAAAGAAATAACAAGAAAGTGTACTAAGAATATTTATTGTACCTCTAATGATCTCTAGACGTACCAAATATATTGCCTCTACTGCATGCAACTAACCATAAATAGATTATATTCCCTTACTCTGAAAACCAAATCTAATACTAAACTCAAGATAAGGTCCCTAACGGATATCTTGAGGTTCGCCTCTACCTACTCCATCTCTGGTTAGGGGAGCATGAGCCTACTATCCCTACTATTAAGATGACCTTACTAGAAACTGCTGTTGAGGATATCATTGACCCTATCCACCAGAAACATACTAAGCTCGAAAAACACATATAAATATATTATGAAGAAGTCCACAAACTCCACAAAATAAACACTTATTTCCCATTCCCACATAACAATCATGAGAACAAGATGGTTGAAAAGCAATCTACTGAGGCTGAATCCCTGCCAGTCAAAACCTCGTAGGTCCCAATGCATCTGACCTTCCACTGGTAACTCTATCTCTCGAGGAAATATATTGGATCCCCTATATCGATAAACCTCCTCATGAGTGCATCTGATCAATCACCTCTATCTTTTTCTATATATCTAAACACATTTTCATCGTAAAAGGAGTAACAATATACAAGATCGAAGGACAAATCATCTTCTCTAGATGCCTTATGTGAGAATCCTAATTTGGATTGGTATCCATGGAGAAATAGAGAATATCCTTAAACATGATCCACTAATATCATACTGACATACTCCCTTGCTAGAGGGGGAGTAAATTATTCCTCTTCTCATCCATCATGGTCAATGAATGTAATTCTTCTTGGAACTACTTCTTAAATACAACCCATAAATTGTTTGGTTCCATCCTCTATCCCATGTAGATATTCCATCACTAACACACAACCCTTTTCATTTAACTAATTTCCCATGAAACCCAGCACTTCTTATTGGCCCAGATCAAGCTGATGGTGATCCCAATCTCCTCATACCATCTCTCTGTCTCTATATATAGAACATTGCCCTTGTACTTTCCCAAAACCTTCCACAAGAATTCATGTAACATTCTCTCACACTTATTGTCCTACTCCACTGGGTCAACCCTCCAACAATCAACTAGATAAGCATCTTGATCCTTAACCACCTGAGTCACACATAGATGGAAAGTTTTTCCCATATATGGAAGTATAAAAAGGAATTCCAATGACTAAATAGTATGAAATGTTATTTAAAATTCATTTTAACTAATTTATTCCATTTCTTCATCCATTTCAAATTTCAAAAGTAACATACAACAATAATAACACAAGTAATTATAATTAATGAATCTCTTCTAAGGTATCTACCCTAAAAATTGGTTATCCTCAATTGGTCAATCAACAGGTTCATATTCCTTGAATCAGATCACGGGAGGCCCTAAAAGCTTCGGTATTAGCCAGTCTTCCATAGATAATGTTAAACACTAATATCACCTAACACCGTTTCTATAAACATCCATGAAATCCTCACTATTACTAACTCCAAACATCATCATATCTCTCCACCATCACCTATGATACTATTATTCCATGAACCCTTCCCTCCAAACATACCTCTCTTAAGCTGGTAATGAAGAAAGGGATATAATGCCCTCTCGAGTACCACCTCTAGTAGACCCCATAGAGGATACTAGAACCAAGGGTATACAATATAACAATAAATAGTGTGTTTGTGTGTGAGGGACAAAATCCATGATTTTTATCAGGGTGTTTATCCCGTATAGTTCACAACATCACAATAACATAAAAGCCAAAAAAATATGTGAATCAGATCCATCTACCCCTTATAATTCATTTACCTGATTATTATCATTGATTAGTATGACACTAATATAATCTGGTGGAAAAAATTATATTCATCCCACTAGATAAAAAAAGTTAAATAAAGGAAAAAAATTCCTTAAAGAATCTTATCAAGTCATCCATGAACCATAGGTTGAAGAAGAATTCTGGTAAGTAACAACTACACTGATAGAAATACATATCAACATATTCGGTGCCAGTAGATTACCAAAATGGTTAAAAAACATACAACTAAATTCATCCAATTAAACTATTGTGAATCTGGTGTAACGAACAAGTGGAAACAAATTAGATAGAGGAGAAAACTCACAATCGATATATCAGAGAGGGTTAATGAAGAACTAGCAGGACTGATATATCAATGGGGGATATGTTGTTCTCAAAGGACTCCTCACGGTTCCTAGAGTCTTTCTAGAATGAGAGGAAAAGAAAACAACATATAGATGAATAATGGAATGTTTGGAAAGAACATTAAATCTTCAAATTCTTGGGGAATTACATTATGGGTTATACAATTTCACGTCGTGTAATACCTATGGATTGGTTTCCCTTGAAAAACATGTTGCCTATCGATTTTATTTTATTATTCAAACCCATAAATATTACCCACCATGAATCACTTATTACAGCCATGTAAAATATCTATACATCATGAAAACTCCAAGATATGTTGTGACATAGGGTTTCACATCAGGTAATATGGTTACACAATGTGAAATCCCCCTTTTTCCTGCCTTTAGTCAACCGAACTCCACCAAAATAATTTTGATCCTCCTCTAAGCACATCCAATGATAAATACTCAAAAAGTAATGGAACTGGGGGACATGAACCAGTACATAGTCCATTGATAATAAATTATGTTAAGACTTCCCATACAACGTGGATCCAATGTTGGAATGACCAAGGTTTTTGGAAACTTGGTTATAACACTACTTCTCAAAACGTGATTTATTATTGATTATATAGAATTTTTAATATTATAATGGAATACACCTCTTATTCTTGGGAACATGTGTTGAATATTTCATGGTGGTAACCTATAATTTTGTAATCACTCCCTAAACTAGAATCTCAATGAATGTATAGACATCCCGATATAGGATCCAGGAAAGGGAATTAGCTTAACGACAAAGAGCAGAGGAGACCAAGATTGAAGTTCATTTACAGTGCTGGGGAAAACACATTAGTGTGGAGGGAGTGTAATTATATAAATTCCTATTGTTTTTTATAATATGGATTGATATACCGTTGGGTGGTGGTTTTAAGATACTTTCATGAATAGAGATGCATTGAATTGTACATAATATAGAATTTCTTATTATTTATTTCCACTATGGTATTATGGGATATTTATTTATACATTTCGTGAAATTAGTGTTTGAATATTTATATTAAGGGTATAGTTTACAAATTTTATCAATGAACCCTCACTAATTGTCTATAAGCTCATGTATTTGGGGAGGCATTCATGAGGTCATGTGGAATTCATTCCCACATAGGGTGATTCGAGTTGGGGTTTAACAAATCTATTTCTTATGAGGTTTTTATCTTACTTATTATTAATTATTTGTGATAATATGTTGAAAAGTTTTATGTTATTTTAATCTTAGGTTGGGGATTAATGAAAAGTCTTATGTAACTCTAATGTGATGAACCAATGAGTTACAGGTCATGGGACTACTATTATATTTATTTTCATTTAGTTTTATACTAATGATTAGTAAATTTTGTTGTTTTAGTTTTTGGTATTTGGGGGAATTCATGAATCATAAATAGACATGTAGTATAAAAAGTCATATATAAACATGTTTACTACAATTTTTTATTGTTCATTTAATTAAATATAATGATATATATAGTGGGATTATATTTTTCACTAACATTCAGATTATTTGAACATTATAATGAATGTATATATATATATATATATATTACTGTGACCAATGTATGGGAATGAAAAACAAGGATTGAGTTTTTCATAGTATGTGGAGGGTTATTCTTCCTACTTATGGCTAGAATAAAATGACAGGTTTTCCATAGAATGAAATTATGGGTAATTGTAAAATTGATATGTTTTTTTATCATTTATAGGTTTTTATAGACATTTTATGATTATATTTAATTTTTAAAATAAGTATGCATTTAATTATATGGAGGTGATCACTGGAATATGATTTTCATAATTGTCTAGATAGATTTTATTTCCCAATTAACATACTAGATGTATATCAGGATATACCAGATAATCCTCTTGTACTTTCTACAATAGTTTAGGGGGAAACCCCATAAAAATTGGAGTCTTATACATAGTGATTATTAAATAATAAAGAGCTCATATAAGGATATATAAATAATATATAAAAATTCAAGTCCAACATATTCCATCCTTCTCGGGAACTAGAAAACTTTAGGATGCTAAGGGATGGATTTATTTCACAAAGGGTATCAAAGAACTAGTGGATATATCAGTCGATTTATGGTTGATATTGAATTTTATATTACAACAGGGACACTGCATGAGGGGGGTAGGTGGTATAAAATAAGAAAAACTACATATGGGTCTTATGTGGGTGACATTCAAGTATATTTTATTAGAGAAATTATTTCAAGGTACACTAATGATAGAAAATGATCAAAATTTTATAGAGATATAGAATAGGTTAATGTTGGTGTCTAATTACACTTTTCATTTTGGGTAATTATATCAAATTAAACAATTTTTAGATTTAGATGTGGTCCATAAAGACTAGTTTTTCTAGATCGGCCTCAAACCATAGTTGAACGGACATGTTAGGAACACTGAACTGATGACAAATCCAGAGGTTCTTCATAAGGCCTTGGAGATTTAGAATAGTTTGGAGGTGGAAAGAGATACTAATATTCATTATTACTTTGGTGAGTTTCATTGTGTTTCATTCAACAATGTAGTGGGTTCTTCTTTTTGTCAAATTAAGTGAAAGGATGACGATTTGTAGTAGGATGGTGGCAAGTGATCTACATGGAGTATAATATATTTATCCCTTATGTGGGAGGTGATGGTTTATAGTGTTTCAACTATGAATAGAGTGGAAAAAATCATGAATTTTTCCAATGAACGTAGCTTAAGTATCATAGATGAGTAACAATGCATATCGTCAGTAGTACAACTTTAGAGTGTAGTGATAAGGTTCTAAAATGTGTTTAGGGTAGACAAATACTATTACATGGGGTTTTAGCCTAGATCCATAGTAGTAGACACCCAAAATTTTGTCATCAGAAACCCAGTCAACCGATATACCTTTGGGGAAGGGCCAATGAATGAGGGGTTTAGGTTCCACGTGGAAATGATGACATGACACTAACTATTTTATGTAGAGTCTTGATAAAAGATACATTAAATTAATCCTTTTTTAACATTTGATCGCCTCATTTTTTTTTTATTATTTCAGGTTGTAGTTGGACTTGACATATCAGCCAACTAATCACCCAATTTACTTTCTCTGGATACACCCATAATGAATGAAGTGGAACCTATTAAGAGATGTAAATAATTTAACATAGTAGTTACTAGCTATGGAAATAAATCAAACTTTATTATAAAAGAGATAACTATATTCATTGTGATTTTTCATAGAGACCAGGTGACTAGTCATTCAGTGCTCAAAAAATTCTATAGCAGATGAGTGTCATTTTTAAAAAAAGGTGGAAGAGTTTGTGATGAATGGTAAATGTGATGTTTTATTAGAAATACTTGTACTAAATGTGTGCTAGATTATATGTATTACAATGCGAATAGTATGAATAAAACTCATGTATATAAGTTAATAAGTCCACCCTCTTTTTTTATTTTGGTATATAATTATTAGGATGATTTCCAAAATAAATAAGAAAAATCCCTCTTAATATTTAAATTTACAATCAGATTGAAATAATTACAGAAGTGTAACCTATATTGTTAAATACATCCCATAAGGCACCGGCTGAGTTAAGGAAACTCAAGGAACATCATTAGGATTCTGAGGTGAATAGTTTTATCATACTAAGAGAATCTCCATTTGGTGCTTTGGTGTAATTGGAAAAGATGGTATTTGGTATTATTTGTATTTTTATAAACTACAAGAAGCTAAACCAGTTGACCATTACGAATTGATAACAATTTCCATAGATTGATGACTTGTTTGATTACTGGTGGGGATCCTAATTATTATCCGAGATTTACTAATGATCTGGATAGAACCAGATTTAGATTAGATAGGATTACATTCCTAAGAAAATGTTGTGTGTATTTACATACTTTATGTGAATCTTTTCATTCAATTCATGTTAAAAATGTGGAAGTGGTGTTCATGGGTCTCATGAAATTGATCATCCATCCATATTTGAACTCCTACATTATGATATTTTTTAGATTTTATCCTCATATCATCTTGGACCTTGGAGATACATACTAGATTCTTAGAGTAGTTTTGAGTAAACTTTGACCACATAGGCTGTATTCTAAGATCTATATGTTTAAGATATAGATATAGGAATTGTGTTTTTTTTTCATTCCATTTTATATGTGGCTATTTCTATACATCATGAGAAGGTTACATTTGTTATTTTTAGGGATCAACCCATAAATGTGTTTGAGATTAGGATTTTCCTTTGGATGGTCGGATACTAACAATGGTTTATATCCGACATCTTCCATTTTCTATGAAAAATGAATGACCATTCCATGAAGGATAGATGTTTGAATGGATATACCATTGTTAATTGGCCAAAATAGAGCTAAATATGTTATGGAAGATAACTATGATCCTAATAATTCTATAGACGGTAATTGGATATATGGTTTACAATGATTGAGAATGTTTTGTATTATGAGATATATTAATGAATATGATTCATGTAGTAGATTGTTTGTACTTTTATCTATGACCCCATGTGTGGAATTATCCTATGTATGATGTATAGTCGGAAGATATAGTTTATGGTTTAATGTGTTGGTTCCATTATCTCTTCCACGAGATATTTATCATATATAAAAAACCAAATAGGGTTTGTTAAATATTCTCTTTGTGGGAATTGAATCTCTAGAAAATAAATTATGTGAATTATGTGTCAAAGTAACACATTTAATTTTATTGTACTACGACGAATTTTAATTTTTTTTGGATATAACCAGTAGGAATACAAAGGAGCTTTGAGAGATAAAATTTGAAAATGACTATAAGATGAGTATATTGTTTCTTGGTTGGTTGGTGGATGCATCTATTGACATAAGGGTGATGACATGAGCTCCATTGGTTATCGAATTATAATTGGTGGACTAGATTATGTCCTTAAAGTTGGATTCTAAATTATTATTGATACTTGAATAACTAGTGGGGAATGGAATGGTTTAATGGTGGTCAATAGAAAGTAATGATATGATTATTATACGTGTTAGAGTAGTATATATTAATTATATGTGGAATGAGTTGATAAGGAATTAACATTTTTATCATGAGGTTTTACACGTGGGTTTGACTAATATGTATTCAGATGTAGGATAATTCTTCTAGTGGTTTTAAATAAATTGATACATCACACTCTTTAACACTCAATTCTTAATGAATCAAATAATCAAGGTGGAACACTAGTGACCAGGAGGATTAAGTGAAATATATTTCATTTTTGAGTGTATTTGGGGAAAGTTAGTGATAAACATTGTAATAGGGTTTCCCAATAAGATGAGATGTTTAGATTCTTTTTCATGATAGATGATCAGATGATTAATGAGGCTTACGTATTAGGGATTCAGGATACCCATAATATTTATGGGTTGTGCAAGAATTATGTAGAATATATTGTATGAATACATGGAGTGATATATATTTTTATATTTTAGAGATACACATGTTTTACTTCATGTTTTTCGAAACTCTTATAGAAGGAATCAGGGACTCAGCTAAAACCTATTATGGTGTATCATCAATAGAATAATATACACTAAAATGAATAAAATATCTACATCGAATGATATATAACAAGAACATGTCATAAATTTTCAGTCTTGGATGGGATGACCATATATATTTAGTATTGTTTTTAAAAAATAATAGTTTTTATGATTTCATTTAGATGGAATGTTTTGAGGATATTTATGGGTGTTCATGTAATTCACCATAGTATTGGAATAAGGTGGGTTAAACTTTTGTGGAGAATATGGTATTTGAGTCCTATGAGAGAATATATTTAATCAATATGTGTCACGAGCCAACCCGAGTCGACCCTGAACCGGTCACCCGAGCCGGTGCGCGACAAGGCCCAAAGGGATTTCCCGATCCCCATGGTCTGGCAACTAGTTCCGGGCATCAAAACTAACAAGTGGGATCGATTTGGCCCATAAAAAAAGATAGGAAAACGAACAAAAAAAAGACTAGAACTAAAAATTAAAACTGGCAACGGGAAGAAAATAAACTCGGGCATACCTCTATGTGACCTCCAAGGTCACCACCAAACCAAAGACAAGACTTGATCCAGCACGAGCAGTCACTAAAGAGAAACCTGATGAACAAATGAACCTGAAACTGAAAAAGGTAAAAGATAGGCGTGAGCACAAAAATGCTCAGTAGGGATGCCAAAGTAAACAACTGAATCCTAGTATTTCCTTTCCTCAAACAATCCCTTAACACAAGTTTGAAATACAACTATAAAAATAGGTTTTTCACATTTCAAAATAAACAACATGATTTTTCCCATTTTAAAATCCAACGCACACTATAAATCACTTTCAAAACCATTTTATGTATTTATAAACAAAATGAAATACAAATAATACCATGGCTATGCTAAAGAGAAACAGGTAAATAGTACAGGCAGAAAATAAATCAGTGAAGTGTGTGCTAACAAGAAACAGGTAAACAGTACAGGATGAAAATAAATCAGTGAAGCAGGAATTAAACAAATAATACAAGTTGAAACCATGGTTGATCCTGAATATCCCTAGACAACCCCTGGATGCACTCGGTTCGGAACCACCTGTCGGCGTATGGTGAAGCCCCATAGTCTATAACCCACTGATCGCCCTCGCGATAAAATCAGCGGCAAGTCCCACCTGGCCTCTCAAACTACCAAAGGGCACCAACCCATCTAATTGGGGTTAGTGAGAAATTGTCACACGATAATCTATAAGACACCCAGGAACCCATTGTAGTTATATCACTGTGTAAGTAGGAGGCACTCACATGCATGGCTAATCTCACCGCATTTGCCTACCCCAAACACGGACACCAATATACGATAACCCCTAAGGGATATCCCTCCTATAAAGGCACCCCACATATAAAAACATACATTTCATATTAAATAAAGTGTCAACCGGTCCTTCACAACATCTAAGCAGTTAAACCATTTCAAAAACGCTTTAGATTGCCAATTAGGCATACACATCTGTCAAACCACAATCCTTTCTAGAAACCAACACCATTAACGAAATAATGAAAGTTCACAAATTCACCATTTGATTTTCAACCAAACCCAATCCCAAATCCATTTTAATGAAACCAACCAAAATACATGTTCTTTAATGTTCGCGCACTAAAACAAATTTACCCAAAATACACTTACCAAAGACACCACTTATCATCCTAGAAACATATGCACACCAAAAAATTTTCTTAAACATGTTTCGCACCTCTTTCATAATTTAATAAAACTTTTAAACAATTTATTAATTGATTCCAAATAGCACAAAAAAATGGTTTACACTAAAAATACACCTGATTCATATAATATTACATAGACTCAATCAAGGTACCACTTGAAAACCCCTTGTCTTTTTATTTATGAAGTTGTAAGAATTTAAAATAAAACACCTTAATAAACCGAAATCACTCAAATAGCACATACCCCAAATTGCATCCAATTTGCACCAACACATGCATAATCAAAGAATCGCACCAAAATATAATTTTGACACATTCAACAGAATTATAAACACAATAATGAATTAAATAGAGGGGTATTACAGAGTTGTGAATCAATTAAAATAGACAATTTGAAAAAAAAATGAAAGTGTCAAAGAATTCATCGGAAAGGACAAACCAGGATTCACCTACCTCAGACCAAGAGCGGACGCGACAGAACCCCAAAGGAATGTTGAGCAATGCCTTGCGGATAAATTGTGCACGCTTAACACAGAGAAGAAAAACACATGACATGCAATAATGACAATATTAAGATCTAGTATAAATAAATAAAAACACCAAAGGTGAAATGAAGAAGGAAAAATAAATAAAATAAAATAAACAAATAAATATAAAGATAGATAGATAATTGTACCAGAGTAGGAGGGTTTGGTCGGAGGTGGTTTTGGCCCGGTCTGCGCCTCAGTGGCCTGGAGCAGGGTGCAGGCGGCCTGTCTGGTGGTGGGCGTTGGTTAGGTCGGGCAACCGGAGGTGCAACAGGGGGCGAGGGTGCTGCAAGTGTTTGGGCGGCTCGGCAGAGGGGTGCAAGGCAGTGAGGGAGCAGCTCGGGTCGGGTGCAGCGCGGAGTGAGTCAGGCGGGGTGCCGCCAGAAGAAGGAGGAGGGCGGACGGGGGATCCGACGCGAGGTCGACGGACAGAGGGAGCTCGGGTGAGATCAGAAGGCAGAGGCAGTGCAAGGGGGTAGCCGCAGGAGCGACCTGCACTGGAGGAGGCCGAGGCAGAGGCCGGTCGGGCATGTGAGGGGGTGTGGGTTTGGACGGGGTGCAGCAGGGAGCGCCGGTGGGAAGCTTCGGAGAAGGATAGAAGGGGGATGGGGGCGGCGGGGTGAGGTGGGGAGGCGGGAGAAGGAGTGTGGTTGGGGTAGAGGGGCCGACGACGGGGGGCCTGCGGGGACCTGCAGGGCGTGATGCGGGGAGGGAGGCAGGGAGTGCCGCAGAAAGGGGAATGGGAAAGGGAAAGTGTGGGGGGGGGCACTGGGTAAAAATTAGGGTTAGAGTATATATATATATATATATATTATAATAAAAATAATAATAACAACAATAAAACCCAACAAAAAAATTAATAAAAATAGCAATGACGATAAAAAATAATAATCATAATACCTTTAATACAATAATAATAATAACTATACTAATAACAATAAAATTTATAGTAATAATAATTGTAAAATTTACAATAACAATAATAATTGTAATATTTTATTTTATTTTTTTAATGATAATAATAAAAACAATTTTAATAATAAAAATAATAAAATTCCAACATAAAAATTTTAATACTTAAAACATCGGGCAAACGCACGGTCACCGCTAGCGATGCGGTGACTGCGCACAGGTGCTAAACCCGCTAACACAATTAAACCTTGAAAATTTCAAACCGGGACCAAGAAAAGGAGTGAAAAAAATTTCCTGTGGTTGGGGTGTGACAATTCTCCCCACCACATACACTATCTTCCCCCAGAAAGTCACCCAACTGAACAATGGACAAAATAAGAAACCATGCCCGGGTGAAACTAGAAGAAACCACAATACAAGAGAATGTGATAACACTAAAGGGTTATCCCCACCACAAAAACACATCTAGCATGGAAAAAAATAACACTTAACCATAGCACCCCGGGAGGGGGGGGGGGGGCGATGCGGGAAATCCCAACCGATCCAAACCAACTCTCATAGCACGTTCAAAACAACACCCCCGTCGAAACGTTGAACCCTCAACTAGAGTCGACAACCTTCACACCAAAGAAAACCTACGAAAAGGACTTAACCCGTATATCGAGTCGGAGACATGACCCATTGAAATCCACAAAATATAACCACATTCGACAAGAATAGCTAAATTGGGGTCAACCTACACGAGGGTCAAACACACTTTTAAGAAAGACACACGATTCAGAAAATCACATCCACACAAACCAGACTGCTTGGATTATAATAGAAAAAGTCCATCACAACATTATGGAAAAACAACGCCCTTACAAAGATGTTAAAACTTTCATAGCTGAAAAACAAACATGAAAATATATCTAAGTACTCCACCGTCAACACGGAACACAAAACCTGTACCAAGGCTTCACACCCCTGGGAACTCCTGGCTGTGCGCGAGCTTCACCCCGAGACCTGTTGCTGAGGCTCTGATAGCTGAAGCATCTCCTACCTCACAGTTTGGTACTGACACTCTCCAATCATGGAATCCTCTTCAAGCGATGCTTCCTGCAAAACTTCTCCAGATGACCCAGACAGCCGCAGCGATGACACGTCTTCAGAGGTTGCAGCAAGATGGCTTTAAATGCCCGAAATGACCACACTGATAGCATACCACTGAACGATCTGACAAACCGGGAGCCGGGGCCAAAGGGGAAAACTCCTTGGAAATAGGTTCCTCTGACATCCTTTCCTCTCCAGATGGGGAAACCTTAAGAACAACTGGGAACGCTGGACTGGTGACCACCAGCACTCCAGATACCAACTCATCTAAAAACGCTTCATCCACCAACATCATGAAATGATGGTCTTGAGGAGTGAGGACCTGTTCCTTGATCTCCTAACGAACAACCCTAGTGAAAAGAGTGGTCTTCATGAGATCATGCGACACTACCTCTGGAGAAAAGACAATCAGTTCCTTGAAATGGTCAACATATGTCTTCACCATTCGTTGACCTTGTTGAATATGTACGAGCTCACCCTCTTTCTTCACCTTCACTTCTTCAGGTATAAACCATTGGATGAAAATGGTTTTAAAGACATCCCACGTCATCCCAACTTGCATTGATGGTGGGGAAACCATCTTCCTCTGGTCCAAAGCTGGTCCCTCAAACAATCCCAAAACAGCACGAACTCTGAGATCCTTGGGAGTTCCTAACATCCTGAAGACACGTTCTACCTCTTCAAGCCACTCCATTTCTTCTGACAGACCTCAATCACCATGGAGAACAGGCAACGTCCAAGAAGGACTAGAAACTGAGCATGACTCATTTGAAACTTTGGGGATCTTTCTGGGCGACATTCTCTAAACAACCTAAAAACACAAATCCAAAAATTAGCATCCAAACAAATCTTAATCAAAGGGACAATCGCATACCAACAAATGGCTCGCCCGCCAGAAATCCACTTGCGAAAAACACTATTTCATTTCAATTTCAAAACCACCTTATTTCAAGGCTATTTTCCAATCACAAAACCCACTTTCTAAAACAAAACCCAATTTCTGAAATCATTTTCCTCTTTCAAAAATAATTTTAGAAAGAAAAGTTCAAACCATTGGTTTTAAATAAACACCCATGGCATCTCATGAATCATCACATGTGTGTCCATCCATTCCACTCACGTCATCCACGAACAGGTGCCTCTCATGCACTTTTCACACAAACCCGCACACATGCGATCATTCAAAAGGAATACCAAGGGTCGCACCCAAACCATTTCCTTACCAAGTCCAAACGAGTACCAAACATTGAAACCAAAACACCTTCAATTTCAAAACCCAATTTACCATTTTAAAACAATTTTAGAGAAAACATTATTTCTTTTATTTAAAATAAAACCACTTTTTCCCCCTCAAAAGTAAACATACACCAACCGAAACCAAGATGATGTCCAACTTGCACCAAACTAGCGGAGTGATGGACTAGTAGTCATGCTTAACTCGACGACATGGTAGTGGGACATTACCCAAGTAAGCATTAACCACTAGGATGGATTTTAAACCATGTAATCGGACTCCACATGGGTCACTACTCCATGTGAAATCACGACGTAACACCATTTTTCCTCCGTTGTCATCCCTCAATCCAAAACGAAGGCAAAAGATTCAAGTCCCGGACTACCCCTGGTAACTCGAGGTTCAGAATGAGAAAGGGTTCATGACGCCCTTCTCGTACCTACCTATCGAGTCCCGACAGCCCTAATCTCCAACTACCAAATACCCCCAAATAACAAGGGCCCCCTCTGATACCATTTTGTCACGAGCCAACCCGAGTCAACCCTAAACCGGTCACTCGAGCCGATGCGCGACAAGGCCCGAAGGGCATTCCCGATCCCCACGGGCTGGCAACTAGTGTCGGGCATCAAAACTAACAAGTGGGAACGATTTAGCCCATAAAGGAAAGATAGGAAAACGAACAAATAAAAAAATACTAGATCTAAAAATTTAAACTGGCAGCGGGAAGAAAATAAACTCGTACATACCTCTATGTGACCTCCAAGGTCCCCACCAAACCAAAGACAAGACTTGCTCCAGCACGAGCAGTCACTAAAGAGAAACCTGAAGAACAGTTGAACCTGCAACTGAAAAAGCTAAAAGATAGGCGTGAGCACAAAAATGCTCAGTAGGGATGCCAAAGTAAACCACTGAATCCTAGTATTTCCTTTCCTCAAACAATCCCTTAACACAAGTTTGAAATTCAACTATAAAAATAGGTTTTTTCACATTTCAAAATAAACAACATGATTTTTCCCATTTTAAAATCCAACGCACACTATAAATCATTTTCAAAACCATTTTCTAATTTTATAAACAAAACCAAATACAAATAATACCATGGCTGTGCTAAAGAGAAATAGGTAAACAGTACAGGCTGAAAATAAATCAGTGAAGCAGGAATTAAACAAATAATACAAGTTGAAACCATGGGCAATCCTGAACATCCCTAGACAACCCCTGGACGCACTCGGTTCGGAACCACCTGCTGGCGTATGGTGAGGCCCCATAGTCTATAACCCACTGATTTCCCTCGCGACAAAATCAGCGGCAAGTCCCACTTGGCCTCTCAAACTACCAGAGGGCACCAACCCGTCTAATCGGGGTTGGTGAGAAATCGTCACATGATAATCTATAAGACACCCAGGAACCCATGGTAGTTATATCACTGTGTAAGTAGGAGGCACACACATGCGTGACTAATCTCACCGCATTTGCCTACCCCAAACACGGACACCAATATACGATAACCCCTAAGGGATATCCCTCCTATAAAGGCGACCCACATTTAAAAACATAAATTTCATATTAAATAAAATGTCAACCGGGCCTTCACAACATCTAAGAAGTTAAACCATTTCACAAACACTTTAGATTTCCAATCGGGCATACACATCTTTCAAACCACAATCCTTTCCAGAAACCAACACCATTAACGAAATAATGAAAGTTCACAAAGTCACCATTTTATTTTGAACCAAACACAAGCCCAAAGCCATTTTAAAGCAACCAACCAAAATACATGTTCTTTAATGTTCACGTACTAAATCAAATTTACTCAAAATACACTTACCAAAGACACCACTTATCATCCTAGAAACATAAGCACACCAAAAACTTTTCTTAGACATGTTTCTCACCTCATTCATAATTTAATAAAACTTTTAAACAATTTATTAATTGATTCCAAATAGCACAAAAAAATGGTTTACACTAAAAATACACCTGATTCATATAAAATTACATAGACTAAATCAAGGTACGACTTGAAAACCCCTTGTCTTTTTATTTATGAATTTGTAAGAATTTGAAATAAAACACCTTAATAAACTGAAATCACTCAAATAGCACATTAACCCAAATTTCATCCAATTTGCACCAACACATGCATAATCAAAGAATCGCACCAAAATATAATTTTGACACATTAAATAGAATTATAAACACAATAATGAATTAAATATAGGGGTATTACAAAGCTACAAATAAATTAAAATAAATAATTTGAAAAAAATGCAAGTGTCAAAGAATGCATCGGAAAGGAAAAACCAGGATTCACCTACCTCAGACCAAGAGAGGACGTGACCGAACCCCAACGAAATATTGAGCAATGCCTTGCGGATCAATCGTGCACGTTTAATGAAGATAAAAAAACACATGACACGCAATAACGACAATATTAAGATCTAGTATAAATAAATAAAAACACGAAAGGTGAAATGAAGATGGAAAAACAAAAAAAATAAAATAAACAAATAAATATAAAGATAGAGAGATAATTTTACCGGAGTAGGAGGGTTTGGCCGGAGGTGGTTTTGGCCTGGTCTGCGCCTCGGTGGCCTAGAGCAGGGTGGAGGTGGCATGTCCGGTGGTGGGCGTTGGTTAGGTCAGGAAACCGGAGGTGCAACAGGGGGCGAGGGTGCTGCAAGTGTTGGGGCAGCTAGGAAGAGGGGTGCAAGGCGGTGAGGGAGCAGCTCGGGTCGGGTGCAGCGCGGAGTGAGTCAGGCGGGGTGTCGCCGAAAGGAGGAGGAGGGGGGACAGGGGATCCGACGTGAGGTCGATGGACAAAGGGAGCTCGGGTGAGATCAGAAGGCAGAGGTGGTGCAAGGGGGTAGCCGTAGGAGAGTCTTGCGCTGGAGGTGGCCGAGGCGGAGGCCGGTCGGGCGTGTGAGGGGGCGTGGGTTCAGACGAGGTGCAGTAGGGAGCGCCGGCGGGAAGCTGCGGAGAAGGATGAGAGGGGGCTGGGTGCGGTGAGGCGAGGTGGGGAGGCGGGAGATGAAGCATGGTTGTGGTAGAGGGGCCGACGACGGGGGACCTGCCGGGCGTGACGTGGGGAGGGAGGCAGGGAGTGCCGCGGAAAGGGGAATGGGAAAGGGAAAGTGGGGGGGGGGGGGCGCTGCTGCGTAAAAATTAGGGTTAGAGTATATATATATATATATATATTTTATAATAAAAATAATAATAACAAAAATAAAACCCAACAAAAAAATTAATAAAAATAGCAATGAAGATAAAAAATAACAATCATAATACCTTTAATACAATAATAATAATAACTATATTAATAACAATAAAATTTATAGTAATAATAATTGTTAAATTTATAATAACAATAATAATTGTAATATTTTATTTTATTTTTTTAATTTTAATAATAACAACAATTTTAATAATAAAAATAATAAAATTCCAACAGAAAAATTTTAATATTTAAAATGTCGGGCGAACGCACGGTCACCGCTAGCCATGCAGTGACCACGCACAGGCGCGAAACCCGCCAACATAATTAAACCTTGAAAATTTCAAACCGGGACCAAGAAAAGGAGTGAAAAAAGCCCATACGGTCGGGTTGTGACAATATGTGTTTGTTTACCACTCATATTAGACAAATATCCCATGCCGGACGGTGGAGATGACCATTGGAGATCACTACAGGAGTTCATGTTTTCTTCCTGGTGTCACCAAGATGGTGCATCACCTTCTACAAAACAAAATGAAACTATAACCATGGAATTTTATAGCATTTTAGATCATCATGTGGATCAAATAAAATTTTATTACTAACTGGACCTTCCTCCATGATATAAATGTATGCATACCATGTTCTATATTTCTGTGCATTATTGGTCAATTCCTAATCCTTCACATGTTCATTATTGAATAAAAATTGATTTTGAATAATATAAACGAATTTTTGAGTGAATTATGTTGATAATAGAATAATGAATAATGTTAAATAGGATGAATATGTTACAATTTATATCATTCTTATCAAAATATGTATAGATCAAATTGGAAATATAAAAGGCGATTATGATATTTGTGCCCAATGCATTGAGTTGTTTGAGGAGGATTTCAAAGGGAATTTTTCAAGGTTATTAAGATAATAGGGGGGATATTAAAAAAATTCATAAATTTAAAATAATGTAGTTTTGCACCTCATGGGGGATAAATTTGGGTTTAAAAAGTGTTAGTAGTTGTTTGTGTCCAAAAAACAATTTTAGGTATTTTTAGGTTCATCTTGGGATGGAAGATGCCATGTTGTATACTATTTTTCATCAGGAAAATATATTGATGCTCTATTATCTTACATGGATTAAAAGGTGTTAATGGAAAATACCTCTACGAAAAGAAAAGAAGATACGTTATGAAATCCAAGGATATAAGCCCCACCAAAGTACCTCTTCAACAGTCTTAGAGAAAATTGCTTGTTCTCAGGGTAACGTTGCATAAGCCTATTTGATGTCCCCTAACATCAAAATATTTGACTAGCCTACACATCAACCTATGTGTTGATCCTACACCTCATACAACACGACCAACCTATGTGAGATACAACCTTCTCCCAAGTCCTCATACTAACATATAAATAAACAACTGAATTTTTATTTTCATAGATGAAAATTACCTATGAACTTCTGATGCTCTGGTAACCCTAGTCCTTCACCTAGTCCATCAGAAACCATCATTAAATACATAAATAATTGGATAAGTGGGTGTTAAAAGTTGTATCCAATTCCACCCAATGTTTAAAAGACATTACACATGCACGAGTGGTCCTTTTTCCTGAGGGTGAGGAACACTAGTGTAATCTCCCCTTCCTAAACCAGTGACCTATATGTGATTCTTCTGGGAACCCATGTGGATCACATAAAACATTGAGAAAATACTAATACTAGAGTTTTTGTCTAGGTGGTTTGTATACCAATGTACCTTTAGTTCTCACATACCTACCATTGTAATGCAATCCATGGCAGTGCAGTCATACCCAATGCATGATCCCCTTTTCTCACCTTTCATCTACCATGTGTGAGCCACATCTCAGGCACTTATCAAATAGAAAAATAATAGGGCTAATCATTATCTATCTCACATATCTAAGAAGGATCAAATTGACACCACCACTAAATCCTCCAAACTTGAAAAACCAAGAAATGTGGAACACCATTATGTATGTCATTTGGGTATGCTACCCTTTATTCAGAGGTGTCCAACACTAGTCCTACCTGATGGGTGGGGAACTTGGGGTATGTGTTAGTATAAATTCCCTCAGTTAAAAGGACCCTGACCATGTTGGAAGTTCCAGGGAACTCTAGTTGTCAGATACTAGGGATAATACCATTTCCTTACCATGTATTCTGTTTCATTTTGTGGATTCAATTCCATGTGTGGAGAGTGAAGATCCTACTTTAATATCCCTTGAAAATGTAATGAGATCCTCCTCACATTACCTTGAAAAAATTGTAGGGGATCCACCTTGGTGTTTTCCCATATCCTTTCATTTAAGAAATCTCCAACCATATTCCTTATTACTTTTTCATACCCATGGGTCATATCTAGATATATCATCAGACATTACCATATTGGATACAAAAACATAGATGGAGACAGGTATCTCAAATCCCTCTATATCTCTCTATTTGGGCCCAATGTACGATGAAGAGAGGGATTGTGGACTATTTCATACGTTTTTTTCTTCTCCATTAGGGTTATAGTCTCAGCCATCAGTGGAAACAATAGATTGTGTGGTACCTCTAGATCTAATTCTTCCTCTTATTTCTCACTCTGAGTATAACATCCATGGGCATAACGGTTAGTGGTGATCAGGTAATATGTATGATCCACTACTTTTGGGACTCATTTTAAGTGTAATTCCCATCCACACCATAGGGAATCCTCCTTAGGAATAATCCCCATAGTCCAGCATTCTGGAAATATTCTATGTATAATCCCTAACATATTATTGGCCTCCCACATGGTATAAGCCCCAACCATGTCACCGTACTCACCCAATGGGAATCCCCATTAGGAGTAATCCCCAACCAAACCACATAAATGATGATGGAATCACCTTAAGTAATAATCCCATCATAATACTATAAATGTGTCATATAACCCTATAATTAAAACATTCCGGACTCCTCAATAGGTGAGGGTTCTAAAAAATGAACTACACGAGATTAAATTCCCATCAAAATGTGTAATGTAAGAAGCATCCCTGAGGCCAAATCAAAAAAACGAAAATTCATTTTATTATCTCTCGAACACATTCTTATTAGGGTGTTATCTGAACATGGAATCCATATAGCTTTCAAGATCCATGGGCCTATTCAAAGTATGTCCTACTCAAAATATGACAATGATCCTTTCACCTAGATAATATTACCACATAACTTAAAACATCAGAGTTCCATCATTATCACATAACCAATAATGGTATGGTGTTACCCATTATGTGGAACGTAAGTACATGGTTTATGATTTAATTTATAATTATATATGGGAAGACCATTCATGAATAATAGGAAGACATCAAAATAACTCTTCTTTTACTGGATGAAGATATTCTCCAAAGCAGCTCACTATTTGGATGAAAAAAATTATCATCAAAATAATGACTAAAGAACATCTTATAAGTAAATAATAGGATTCCATTGATGGAGAACATCATAAACATATTGGTACCTAAATTGATGAGTAAACGTGTATAAAGAAAGATGATAATAAATTACATACATGATAATAATTGATTATCGATAAATTTTTGTACCTCTTCAAACCAGGTACTTAATGAAAAATTCAGAAACATTACATAAATTTATAACAGAGTCCTAGAGTTGGAAACAACCCTCCCTAAGGGTGTAACGAGCTCGACCTCACATTCTCTAAACTATTTCATTTTCATAAGTGTTGTGGGAAAAAATTCTCAACCCTCTACAACCATGGGATTTTTTTCCATCAATAATATAGATCAATGGTATTTTTATAGTTAAAATAATAAAACTTATTGTAAACAGTACAAAAGAGGCATGGACTTATGTTTGATGTAAGTGTTTTTCCTCAAACACCACAAAATACCATTCCATCTCTGCAAGACATATTCAAGCATGAAAATGAATGTAAAAAATGATGTGAATCCTTAATCAAGATGATGGTGTCACCCACATGTGAGTCACTTTTCACTCTCAAAATGATTGTCGTCCAAACAAGACAATTAATAATGCGTGGGTTGGTTGAAATGTGTAAATTAATTGAAATGGTTTTCTTGTTTTTCATCTATATCCAAGAACTTACAAAAGGATATCCCTTCAAATAAAATGAAATCACACCAAATATTACATCATATTCCCTGGATACTATAAAGGTCGGTTAATCATCCATGCAAAGGAAACTGTCACAAACCCATCACCTCTAATGATGGTTCTATAATGCAATGGTCTTGGAGAATATTTAGAATAGTACAATCCTAATCTTGGAGGATACTAAATAGGACCTCTAGCTTACAAAGATCCACCAATTGTCCGATCAACGATGGTATATAGTCTCAAAGAAAATGACGCATATCACTGTTTTCAACCATTTAGACATTATATTACTAGAACACAACAAAAAGTCCACAAATTATCATTGATTATTGGATCAAGAGGACATAGATGTTATCATACAAATGACATTGGGGTCCTTCTAATGTTTATATGAAATGATATTCCAACACCAATGCTACACATATGTGAAATCTCAAAGTGATGTGGGTTCCATCCTTGTATGTTAAGCCCTGGTTATCCTGACTCAAGTGTACAAGATAGAATAATGAGGGAAGAAAATGGGGAACATGGAGCAAGACCACACATAATTTCTCACCATAGAATTCCACTAATCCAATTTTATTGAAAACTATGATTTGCAACATATGACCACACATAATAATTCATGTGGCCCCCAAACTCATCGGGAAGCACCCATGGAGGCCCTCTATTCAAATATAGTACATACGGTGAGCATGAACATAATCCTTAACACACAATCCAATCCTTATATAAGGACCATTTGATATAACATAATGCATCACACCAACAATATATGATGGAAAACAATGAGTCAGAAGAAAAAAAATAATTCTCACACCCAGAAAGCCATCCAGTCACATTCAAAGGCAATCCATGTGCAGAAAGATACACATATGAACACCAATTAAACCATCCAATTGAAAAATCTTGTATAATTCACATAATAATTCCAACCAAATATGGCCACAAATAGATATAATATAAAAACACCTACCACTACATAGAAATCCATCCAATCGAATTCAGTAGAAATCCATGAGTAAGAACGTACTCCTACCCACCAAAACCCAAAATAAAAGAAGAATCATCTAGAATAATTTTGATAATACCACCCGATTAGTTAGTTAAAAAATCATATGTGGGTGAAAACACATTCCAACATTCATCAAACATTCTACAAATTTCTTCCAATAGAATTTGGGGAAATCAGTTGGAATTGCCCAATATTGAAAATGTGTAAGAATCAAACCCATAACCCCACACCTGAGTATATTCAATATCTACTAGTATGAAATAGAGGAGAAGAGTAGGTATATACCCCTAATACAGATACATAATAGACATATATACCCATTCTAGACATTTATGTCACTAACCATATCCTAAAAATCGTTAAAGGGAAGACACAAGTCTAAGCTCAAACCCTATATATCTACTATGAAATCATAAAAGAGACAAGAATTGTTATATAGGGTCAAGAATACATATCCATCCATATAAATTAGGTATCTCATGAGCATGTATCCATGGATCATACATATACCTATACAACCATCGAAGAGGGTCATGTGGAAAATTATATTGTGATATGAGGACATCTAGATAAGGAACATACACTCTTTAAAACTTTATTTAATCATCCTATTCTAATGGCCACACCTAGGTAGGAACAGACACCAACCAAAATTCGAAAATCCTACCAAAAAATTCCAATAGGAAAAAAAGATCTAGTAGAACAACATTCTATACATGAAAACCACTTACCATAACAAGCGACCCTAGTCTCTCACAATAAGGCATGCACAAAATAAGCCTCATCAAAGAAGACTAATGAATGAAAATGAAATTTTGCACACCACTATACTTAATTATGGATTTATTTATGAATTTAGATGCTTATCATTGATATCTAATTATCAGAATCTCATGTTAACAAATTATAGGAGTAGTAGTCATAATTATAAAAGTGATCCCTGATGTCTTCACCAAGATGGCTTGTTTCAAATCCATAATCGGATCAATCTCGAGACCCCATATCAAGATGAGAGTCATGAAAATCATAGCTGCGGTGAGAAGGTTATGGAGCTAATTGTTTTCCCCTATATATAATCAACCCTAATATCCCTCCCCATAATGGTGTTTCTTATGAATGTTCTCTATGTAGTTGTTTTTCACATAGTCAGAATGGTTATCCCTTTAGCGAAGTAGTGATGAGAAAGAACATCTACCTTTATTTACATGGGAAAACAAGGAACTTCATATATAATGATATGTCACTGATAGGTGAAATTATTTATCAACCCAAATAACTCACAAACATATGGACATTCACTGATCCACATATGGGTAATCTTCCTTTCATTACGATAGAGGATGTCCCTACCAATATTGTTCCTTATGAAAATATAGCGGGATATTGTACACATTGGTCAGACCGAGATGGGGAACCTCTAGAAAAAGAGAATCAAGACCTGATAATCATGAGGAACAGCTCAATAAAGAGGATATAATATTCATGTTATGAAAATTTTCCACAACTAAATATAGAATTCCTGAATAGTTGTCGTAATTTTTTGTGAACAATATCTGACTCAGTATATGAAAAAATCTCCATCAAATGATAGAAAAAATATTACCAAAATTTTAATATCATAGTAAATTCAATGGTATTAAATAGGAAGTAATTCCAACATAACATGGAGGCTCTCCTTTCAACACAATATTCAATGTTCGATAAATAATAAGCATTCCTTAAACAAGCATACATCATCACATTAAAAATGTTGCACCAACTGATCAATGATACCCCATCTAGTTTTCATATTAGATGATGAGGTCAAAACAGAGCATTATACTTCACCACTATCCAATACAAAAAAGATCAAAAAAATTTGTATCATGTAATCACATTTCCTCATTCTAGCTTCAACAAAAAAAATCTTTTTTCAACCGAATACATGCACAACAAAAACAGGCACCAACTGACTCTCACAGACATTAGGCTAGAAGAGACTTGAATTTTTACATACTTTTTCATTAAGAATGTGAAAATATCAATAATTCATCTCGTATAGAAATATTTAGTCATTAGATATCACAAATTATGGAAATCATGTAATTATCACTCGAAATGTGTGATTTCAGTGCATAACAAATTATCCACCTAAAAAATGTTTGAAAAAAACACCATAAAATCATAATGGTAGAAAACATGTAGTATCCATGGTAATTCATGAGTATCCCTAGCTCACATGGATGGGGGATTTATAGAAACAACCATTAGGGTCATCAAAGCACGTCTGAAGTGTTGTGAAAGTGGAATGGGAACAACCCCATCCCTCAAGGATGTGTATTTTTTCCCATATCAACCTCATCCTCAGTATAAGACAAACTTATCTTGATTAGGGGGGACACCTCATATATAAAATTTCATGATTTTCCCATCCCATGAATTGGTGTCCTCAATTGGTAGATGAATGAAAAAACATTCCAGATAATCCCTTCAGATTAACATCTTCCAAAATCCTCCTAGAGAACCAAAAATTGTTATGCAAAGGCCTCATGGAGGGTGTAGGAAAAGTTAGTCTCACATAGAATCTAATGAAATGTCTTCAATTTAATATATATCGGTTAATTTTATTAATAATACCCTTATATACTATAAAAAACATGAGTCCAATTTGTTAGGGGAATCAAAGGAGAATGTTTCAGTTCACAATACAGTACACAATAAAATTATTGGAGGAGGTGTGCATACCCAAAACTATATGATTGACTTATATTTCGGAATTACCAAAAGAAAAATCCACTAGTATATCCTCAAAATTCACCCAATATAGAAAATGTTAATAATATAATTGCGCCTAACCTACTTCCTAGATAAGATGAGTCCATTTCACTGGAGGATGAATTTGATCAACTAGAGGAATTCATGAATGAATTAATGAGAATAAATGAAGAACTACTATGAGTAATCCTTCCATATATATATATATATATATTCTACCAGAACTTACTCATATCTCACTTCTAGTTTTCATAACATAATAAAGAGGATTTTTTGGAGTGATTGATATGGATTTGGAACATCTTGTCTATGTGTGATATTGACCACCAATATAAATGGATCTTATAATAGCATATCAAGAGTTCCCTCCATAGGGTGAAGAAATAGAAATGGTCCAGGAGAATACTCACAGGATTTCCCTAATAGGCAACCCATTGAAGATACCATTAGTTCTTCCATTGATGTCCCTATAGTTTGCCAAAAATGTTCCAGTTCGGGCTCTGAATGGAATTTCGCGAGGGTTTATGAACACCATTTAGTTTCTAATGTCTTTATTGGAAGCCATGGATTAATGAGATAAACAGATAAAATCTGAAAAAAAATATTTACCCCGGATGGAAATATGTGGATCTTCCCCAACTGAACATTGGGAACCATATATTTCCTATTTTAAATGGTTTGGGAGACCTAGAGCTACATTAGATACATTTCTTATATTGTTGAGATCCCATTATAGGGACACTCGACAAATGGTTTCATTAAAATCCATTTTATTCATGAAATTACTATAGGGATCAACCTTTGTATACTACACCATCATTATAGATCTATAAAAGTCTCCATTATAATATAAACCAAATTTGTAAAAGAAACAAGTGCTCGACCAATCAAATAGAAAATAATAGGATAATGAAAGTGTCTCAGTTTTCAATACAGTTTTGATAGGATTCAAATAAGTTTTAAACATACCACACTCTCATCAAGACATCAGTTCTATATTTATAAAAAATATTACTTAACAGTTTCGCATGCCTCATATCCCTATAAAATATGTATGATGTTTTTAAGACCATTATATGGTCAGTAAAATAGTTGAAGACTCTATATCAATGACCAATGAAATGTACCAATTACTTACATCAACCCATGGAAAGAGAAATTGGAATGTATAGGCTTTCAATATTATGATTTTGTATAATGTTGTACCCAGTCACACTTTAAGGCTTGCACTATTTTATGTGGTTACATAACATGATCATCTAAAGAAATGAACTCTTCTTCATGATAATCAGAGATAGTAGAGTTGAAAATTATTTCAGGATACGAAAAACAATTTCAATTATTTTCTATGCGACCAAGTCGCTAGCTAATTCATCTCAACATTGGAGAAAAATTTGACCATGTTTCCACATCCCACGATGCCTAGCTTCGATGGAGATGAAGATCTCATAAACTGTTGGATCTTACATTATGTATTATGGAATAACATATAGGGAAGTTTTCTAAAATGTGACATACTGATGATAGTGGATCCCAGGAATGTAATTTTGGGAATTCGACCTTCTCAGGTAGGAAATTCCTCTACGACTAATTTGGAGAACAAGAATGAATAGATCGAAGTTAATAGAAAGGGTACAAAAATATTCAGGAATGGGTTGTTCAGAAAAATGTTCAACCAAAATGATTATGTACTCCAAGAATAGTTGAAATGTACAATTGTACACATAACCGCTTATACTATAACACAACCAACCCCTTCAGTTTCAAAATCCTCTAAATTCCATTCTTCCAAAATTTTACATGGACAGAAGAGATAAAATTTAATGTAGGAATATTAGACTATGACTAGTCTAGTGATAGATTTAGCATTAGTTGACATCCTTCCTACAGTCCTGAGAGAACATGCACCTCCGAGCCTAATGATAAAAAAATTGTCACCCTTCTAGATGGAATCACTATCAAATGATGATTTGATCTATTGTTCAATTGATTTTATTCAATTATTGGATCACATATTAGATTATGGGAATTATTATGTTCCAATGTTTATTAAATATTATTGGGTAAATTGGGGGAGTGTTTATTAGAGTCAAGGATATAGGGGAAGTTGTAGTAACTCAAGAAGACACTACTCTAACCCCATACCTATTTGAATAGTTTAGGCTGCCAAAATAGATGGGATAGCTCTCATGAAGCCCAAATGAAGAATGGAAGTTCACCCACACTTGATAGTTTCTTATGATACACGATAATTCTAGAATATTTGTTAGATGATAAATGATATCCTAATCTTCCTTGAATTGAAGGAAAAAAATTCTTGAAAAAATCCACCGATAGAAAAAGAAACACATACAAATGTTCCAAGGGGGTTATTCATCCACATAAATTAATTAAAATCCCATATTACATAAAAAAGAGTATCCCCATGATGGGAATCAAAGGCCTTTGGAAATGAAGTTTGATTTTTTGATGTAATGATCCTCGGTTCCAAATAGGAGGTCAATCCTGGGTGATCTGAATCTGTCAAAAGGCCTTTGAGATGCACTCATAGATGCATTGTCAATCCCTCAAGAATTTTATGTAGAGTTTACTGCTTCTGAATTATATCATGTAGATATTTATGATGAAAAATTCCATATATTCATGTCTTTCACAAAAGAGGATGATGATTCCATCATAAAGCAATAATTCAATCCCTTGTATATATTTGGTAGTTTAAATTACAATGACATATGATAAGCCTTCATAGATAATGGTTCGAGAGACAACCTCATTATGTTCTGAAAACATCCACAACAATACATTAATGAATCTCACTTCCTACCTCCACTCTAATGATATTGGGTTATGATAAGAATGAGAAAATAAATCCTTGTGAAATCAGTATTAGAGATTTGTTTAGGGGTCTATTTCATGAATATGAATTCATCGTTGATTGAATGTATATGACATTCTACATTATGTTGCAAAGTCCTTGACGAAATCAACATGTGGATATCCCTTCATCAAAGAACCAATTCATCAAATAAAGTATCAAAGGTTAACTCTTGACATTCCATGGTAAAAAATACACATTTAAAAATAATGATTCATAATACATGGATGTATAAATCATCCAAAGGGGAGGGAAATAGTGTGTGTTAGAAAAAGTTTCTTGAATAGTTTTCCAATATGGTTGGGAGATAATTTTATCTAACCACTTAAACCATCTCAACTTTTATTTCATGCGACCCAACATAACATTGATTGGGCTGGCCCAAGGTTAATCACATATTAAGTTACATTCACGATTTTGGCCATGAAAACTAAACCCTTCAAGACTAAAGAAGTTGTAAATTCTCTAAAAAATAATGAGATCCCAGATAAAAATTTCATCATACCAAACAAATAGATTCAATAATTCCATATTCTATCTGATATTATAGAAAAATAGTCATGTCAATAGTATAAAATAAATACTATCATTATTAGTATATCATCACCCATTTTTTGACCCAATAATACCTTGCGCTACTAGTCAATCTAAATATATTTTATCCACCCATGAAATGTCCAAATGTTTACTCCTCCCCTAACATCAAGAAATTTTTTCATCAACTACTTCATTGGAGGTGGAGGAAGTGACAATTCATGAGGGAGAGGAAGAGGAGGATGAAATCAAGGACACCCCTCTATAATTTTACGAAGGATCCTCCACCACAGTTGAAGAACTAAAATAAGTAATCTATGGTATATATAATGATCCACAACCCACTTTGATCAGTTGGGTAATGATTTATTAATAGAGAGAGGTATATAAAACCTTATAGAAGAAACATTGGGATGTGTTCTCCAATAATTACACATTGATTCTAGGAATGGATCTTGAGGTTTCCTCTAATCATTAGGTTTTTCTAAAAATATATAGTTGATATAAATATGCGACCAGATGGGGATACCAAACTCATGCATCAAAAATTGATTTTGATGTGGATAATATCATATAGGATAACATCATCAGAGAGGTAATGAAACAAAAATATCAGGAACAAATTATCCCTATGAAGATGGCGAATGGAAAATCCATGTATGCATCATACATAGAGACCACAACTGAAACTTCTAGAAATAGTACACCCCTTTTTGAATCAAAAAACAGATGAATGATTCATATAATGATTATCTAGACCTCTCATTCATGTATGGATATTTAGGGTTCAAAAAATCCATATGGCCCCAAAAATATGAAAATTACAATTCCTTCATGGCCTCAAGGAGTATTCTGTTATCAATTATTGCCCTTTGACTTGAATAATTCCATCACTACATCCCATGTTTTCATCCATTTCATCACCATAATTTTTTGGGAATATTTTATTATTGAAACATTTATGATCTAGTGATTATTTTAAAATATTTTTCTAACCACATGCATTACCTTGATACCATATTTAATAATAAAGGGGACCATAACATGAAGATAAACCACTTAAAATCTACTTTTGGGGTAACATCATGAAAGTTTCTTGGATTCTTCATGAACCATCAGGACATCAATGATGAACTAGAGAAAAAATATATCATTTAAATTACACCTACTAGAAACATTAACCAATTGACAAGACATCTAGGACACATCACCTACATAGAGAGATTCGTAGAAAGAATTGTATGCATATGTTTTATATTACCCAAACTAATGATGTATGGGTCACTCATCAGTGGAACAGTGACTATTAGGAAGAATTTGATAACCTCAATAAATATTGCTTGAGTCCACTAGTATGTAATCCTCATGTTGAGGTAATGATGTAGATTCTATAGATGGAATCCCTATAATGTTTACAGGTTTCACTCCTTCATAGAAGTATAATTGGAGGAATGAAAAAATTACTATCTCAGTTAATACATAATATATTCCAAGCCTAATTATTCATATATCGAGAGGAGATACCAAGAATTAATATTTGTGTCCAAAAACAATGATCTACTACCTACATCACCATAATGCCCGATCCATCACTCAGAATAACCCAACCAAATATATTCTCAGCTATCTTATTCTAATTTGACGTTTTGGATGGTGGGAGGATAACTTGAAATATTTATACATACACATAATGCCATAAAATGAAATCAAAGTCTTGGACTTGTTATATTTCTTGCAGAATGACCATCTGTATAGACAACATTCTTAAATATTGAATTTCTAAATAAAGTGATATTTTATATTAAAGATAACCCCAAAACATGGGAAATGTATTTTTATGGAGCATCTAATATTCCAATACAAGGGTGAATTGAAGAAATTTTTATAAAAAATGTTAGGTCAGGGATCGTTATTATTTCCCCAGAAAAGGAAATTTTACCATACTCGTTAATTTTATTAGAATGCTATACTAACAATGTGGAACATTATCAGGCCCTCATTTCAAGACTGTAATTGGAACTCCAAATACCAATAGACCACCTAGAGGAAAAAGGTGAACATTCTTTGAAATCATACATATCAACGAGGAATATACTATCAAATAATAAGAGTTGATTCCCCTTTATGACAATGTCTAAGGATTGATGGAAGAGTTTTCAATAACCCAAACTATAATGAATAAAATAAAATTTTATCTAATGTCATAATATGTAATTTGGTAAATAAAAACACGTAAAATTCCATATCATAATTATATTCTATAAGATTTAATATTACATTATGCATTATAACCATTAATTTTGTGATGTTTGAAAAATGATAACAAAATTATTATAAATATAAGGGTTTTTACAAATCCCATTAACACAGAGAAATGAAGTAACAGACTCAACCTGTATAATTATACCATATGAATCCCATTTATTGGGGATTACAAGGGAGGTATCATCATTGGGTTTTTACCTTAACCAAGCCCAAGATGATATACAACAAACATAAATATGAGATAAACCATTAATGGAGAAGTTCAAGCTCATCGAGATCACTTCCAAAACCATGTACTCTGAACCACAACATGGAAGTATCACCACAGTGTACCCTACTCAAAGGGATGTTAAAGGATTATTAAAGGAATATGTATCAAGACCCTAGAGATATGTGTCTTTACATTATTTTTTTATAGAAGAATGATTATATTTTCTTCCTCTTATTATTAGTTTAGAAATGATTTTTAAAATATAACAGAAAAAGTATTTTTTGGTAATATTAAAATTCAATTAAAAGAATTTCTTAATGAAATTATTATTTTTTCAAATAAATAAAATTTTAATAAAAAAATATTTTTAATTAATTTTTCTGTAATAAAATTATGATATTATTTTTACAAAGTAAAATTTAGTTTTCATACTAGTTTAAAAAATATTATTGTCAAAAATCCCAGTATTTCTTAATAAATAATTATAGTTATTCTAAAAGTGAAAATGAACATATATAGAAAATTATTTAGAAAAAATAATTTTTTTTGGATTCAAAATTTCGAAATTAACTATTAGTTAATTGTTCTTAATTTTCTACGACATTCTAATTTTCTGGTAAAAATTCAAAACATTACAAATATATGGTGTATATAATGTCTTTACAATGGCCAAAAAATGTAGTACTAAATACAATAATGGGTGTCCATGGAAAAATATATGTTTTACCCTTAAAATTATAGGATTTTACAGTTTATTTAAAATAATATAGTGCCTCTGTGAATCCTTCAGAACATATAATATATTTTATGATTTAAATTAATATTTTAAGAGTGTGACTCACCTCCATATATAAAAGGGAATTATATTAATAATTTTAGACATTTTTCTTGTGAAATAATGATAAAATCCACATTTATAGAAACCATGAGAAAAATCATGGAAATATTTGACATTTTTTATTTTATTATATATACTCTAGAAACTTAGTTCATGAATTTTTAAAGAATTACCCTCTTTTCCCCTATATAAACCCACTCAAGACCGCATTTATATTCATTAAAAAACATTTTATCTCTCACGTATTCTTCCCTCCCTTATCTATATTCCTCTCAAGGGTCCATATTCACTCATGAATCTCCTTTCACACTATTGGTTTCATACTATTAAGGTTAGGGTTCTTTACTTTCTTGTATTTTTTAAAGATTCATTAATATGTTATGCCTTCTATTTACAATTAATAATGATGGGATATTTATTTCCATGTCCCTATTATTATATAATTTATTTCCAAATTACTATATTACCCTTTCACTCTCTCCATTCAATTTTATGAATTTTTTAGCGATGTCGTTATGCTTCCAAAATTTCACATCTAGCTTCCTTGCTAAAACAATTGTGTAGTGAATATTATACCCATTTTTTATCAATGTTATTTACCTTAATTAAAATATACATCTTTGAATTGGGACATACATGTATTTTTTCAATAAAATTTCTCTTTGAATAAATTATGGTTATGAATGAATCCATGTTTTATGATCTTTGTGGAACACATAAACAAGAAAATGAAGTGAGTTTTGTGGGTACCCCTAAAGTTTTATTGAGAACCAATTCATTGCGTAATGTTTGCAATCAGGAAACATCATGTTGGGATATGTAGTGGTACTGAATCTATTATGGGACATTTTCCATTATTATATATTGGTAGATATCCTTGACCTATGTTTATGATGTTGAATTTTATGATGTAGTTGCATTTCCCATGTTATGATTTCAATGATATATCATTCCTTATTAATAATGTTTCATTTATTCCCCCATTGATATGCCTATGGTCTAAAATAGAGTATCTTATTCATGTTTTTCCACGTTTATTACCTTACTGGGTTTTATAAATCACCTCTTTCTCATGTATTTCCTAGGTTATCCCATGCATTTTAATTTTTGATTCCATATTGTGATCACGAAAAAGAAATCCTCATTATAGATGTTGTATTTCATGTTTTATGTTTTCTTATAAAGTAAATAATTCAAAAAGAAACAAGAATTATTTATTTTCATTGATGTATTACATATACTATTATTTTATAAATCTTAAATTAAATTATAATAAACTGCTTTTTATTTATATTTGTTATCAAAGGAAATGTGTATTTATTTTTGGAAATAGGAATACAAATCTCTAGAAAAAGATATATGTATAAGAATAAGTATAATAAAAAAATTTATATATTTTTTTATTGATATATAAAGGGGTATATCAAGAATATAAATTCATGTATATATACTAGAAGTGGATATGGTATTGGTACTTATATACCTAAGGGTAACAACTCTGACATGGTGTCTTGGGCCTCACATGGGGTATCCGGGTACACAACCACATAACTCACTATGATCCTTTTTTGACACTCATAGTGGAGATTCATTGGTAAACTAATAAAATAATTAGGAAATGTTTTTATTTAAACAATAAAATTCCTATAATAATATATGATGGGAAATAGATCATGGATAACATTGAATTAATCCTAGAATTTTATAAGTAAGGTAAGTACATGTAATTTATAAGTTATCTCATTAATGTCTTTGGATTCCCCATTTTTTTTATTTAAATGTTTTTATATACATATCCCTAATTGTTCTTTTCATTAGAGAAATGGATGATAATATGATGAATTATATAAATAGCCAATGTGAAGGATAATGTCTTGAATGACCCCATAAGATGCCCAATACGATGGGAGTAAAAATACCAAATGTCATCAGTATACTCTATTAGATAACTGAGGTCCTAAAAATAATCCTAGATCAAGAAGAACATCCAAATACCCCTAATAGAGATAAATTTGTTACATAGTCCCTTATGGTATTATGACCTCCGATATTCAACGGCTCATCTGATCCCTCAATCATAGAATAATAGATAAATTCCATAGATAAGATCCTATCCAACCATCAATATTAAAAACTATAGAAGGTTATACATGATGTTTATCATATGGAGGGTGAAATTTATTAGTGGTGGAAACTAGTAATTAATACTAAGCCCAAGGAAGCCATTGATATAATGGAGAAGAAATATATTTTTGAAAATATTTTTCTCTAAATATTTTTCTTGAACTCATTGACTTAAAATAAAATGAGATTTCATTACCATGAAGAAAAAAAATACATTGAATACTTTAGAGTGAATGAGGAAAACATTACATGACTTGAACAATACACATATTTCATTTTCATTAACCATGAGTTCATGGTTGATGGATTATTTTGTAGGATAAATCATGGTATACAAAAAGACATGGTGATCTTCAACATTCACATTTATGAGAATTTTTTTTGATGTTTGGTTAATGTTGAGATAGAAATTAGAGAATCTCAAGGGTATCATGGGGATAAGAAGTGGAAAGTGGATTTTAATTCTGGTGTTTTTGTGGAAAAATCTAATGGTTCCATGAATTTTCAACACCACACTTGTCAATGATGTGGAAGGAAACACCCTGAAACATTCTTATTGCCGATGGGGAAATGAATTAAGTTTGGTAATGAAAGTAACCTAGCCGGGGAATGTAGATATGAGAAACATTCTAATGTAATGAGGAAATAATTCCAAGTCAACCTATATTTCATTGTTTGTTACTTAAACATCAATGAACTCTAGTACATTACAATCCAATTCCCAAATCCAAGGGTTTTGTATATAAAATACAACCTCCAACGAAGTAAGGGTGAGATTGTTTTCATCCCAACCACCAAGGTGGATACCAACATTAATGTTGTTATAATAATGCTACTTATTCATCAAGAATAGTGAATTTACTTTTTTTATTATTGTTCCACAAATTCCATCATATCAAAAATGTTTAGTATAAATATTGAAACACTCACCGGAAGCACATAATTATAGATATGGTTGAAAATGGAAAATGGGAAAATTATTGAATCCAAAGTATATAAATCCTCCTCTATCAATGTTAATGGGATGAATGTCCAAGTGAACCTTATCATAATCAATCTGGTGGAATTTGATGCAATTATCGGCCTGGATTTTCATTCCCTATAAATATCCAACATAAATTTACATGAGAAGGAAATAACTCAATGTATTAGGAATTGACCTCTGATTCTATACAAGTTGAAAGGGGAGGATAATTCTTTATTAGAACCATAATCTCAATCATTTATATTATTTCCCTAAGAGCATGAATATGTAGGAAAAATTACCATGTCTATGGAAAGGGTCTTCATTGAATAAATTCCCATTATGAGGGAATATGATCATGTGTTTACTGAGGAATTTCCCAGTCTTCCTCCATGAAGAGGGGATGAAAATTAAATCGATCATATACATGTGGTGTTATTGTTATCCTGTGATCTATATAGAATGTATATTGTTGGAAATGTAGAGATAAATAAAAAACTATAGGAGAATCTTGATAATGGGTCCATATGACAAATTATTTCACTTTAGGTTACCAGTCCTCTTCTTCATGATTATGGATGGGTCAATAATTCTTTGCATCTATTATCATGAAATTAACAAGATCATGATAATGAAATATTATCATATACCACTAATTGATTACTTGTTTGATCAAATACATGCGAAAACTCCATTAAGGTGGATATTTGGTCAGTATATTATCATGTAAGGGTTAAAACAATGAAATCAGAAAGACCGATTTTCAAAAAAATGTACAGGTAATATGAGTTCATAGTAATGATATTTAGACTCAATAAGTCTCCATAAATAATCATTGATATTAGGAATAGATTATTTATAGATTTCCAAAATATTTTTTTATAGTAATTGAAGGTTATATTATAAAATACATCAAAAGAATGGAGGATAAAGAGGATTATATGAGCACTATGTAAAAAACCATACAAAAAGGAAAAGATTTATGCCATGTTTATAAAATTTGATTTATTGTAGAAGGAAGTATCTTTCATGGATAAAATAGTCACAATACATTGTAATTTTATTGACCATTCAATGAGAAATGAAAATGAACGATTGATGAGGCTAAAGTATTTCATAGATATATATGGATTCCCTCTTTTTCTCGGTATTATCCACAATTTGTGGGAAATGACTCATGATTTTTAAACCATCTAACCAAGAATACTCATAAGGGATTTTTTTCTTATAATAATGAATAGAAATAAATCTTCGTGGTGTTGATGAATAGTCTTATCATTGCACTGGTTCTAACACTACATGCAAGTGGAGAACTTTTGGTGGGGTTTATAGATGCTTCCAATAAGTTCATGGAATCTGTTTTAATTTAGAATGAAAATTTAATAGAATATTCTTTGGGTTAGTTGAGTATTCATGAAAAAAACTACCCCTCACATGATATTGGGTTGGATGTAGTGATCTTCACATTAAAAAACTTATTTCATTATCTCTATGGGGAGAAGTGTGAAATATTCTTGGATCACAAAATCCTCAAGTATATATTCACAATAAAGAGTTGATTGTGATCCAATAATGATGGTTACAGTTGATTAAATATTATGAATTATAAATTTACTATTATCCTAGGAAGGTGAATAATGTAGAAGATTCATTAAGTAGAAAGGAACCAATAGTTCAATCATTGGTGTGACATGAGAGGGATGTGATCTTCACTGATTTAGAATGGGAAGAAGTGGGAGTCAAAATTAATGGAATATCTTAAATCCTTTGAAAAATAATTTATTAGAAATCTATTTAGAATAAGGTTAAAGAGTAATAAATATTTTTTTGGGAATTTGAAATATGTGGAGACTATAAGAAATGAGTAATACTTGGAATTCAATGTTAATGAAGAAGGTGTTGTAATATTCTTGTCAAGACTATGTGTATGATCAAATCATATTTAAAATAAGGATCTACTGGTTGATGGAAATTTCTCATCCTTCTCTACATATCCTTGAGGAAAAATTATGTATCATGATCTATGGAAAGATAATTTTTGGGAAAATATGAAGATGGATGTCACAGAATATACATCAATATTCCTAGTATGCCAGCATGTTTAGAATGAAATTTGTATGTCTATGGGGATGATGCAACAATTACCCATATCAACATCGAAATGGGAAAACATTTCCATAGACATTGTCACTGGAATTGTAAATACATCTAGAGGAAATAATGATATATGGGTTTTGGTGGACCATCTTACAAAGACATCACATATCATTGTGTTTTGAGAGGATTTCTCTTATAATTAACTTACACTTATATAAATCATATAATTGGTGATGATTCATGAAGTACCATTATATAATGTATCTGATTGATATCCAATATTCACCTCAATGTTCTGGAATAGTATTTGTTATCCCTTAAATAGTGAGATGTACTTCAGAACAACTTGTCACCCCTCGGCTGATTTCCAATATGAGAAGACTATCCAAACACTTAAGTACAAGTTAATAGAATACTCAACTGACTTTATTGGAGGTTCAAAACTACATCTTCATCTTTTATAGTTTTATTAAAACAATATATTCCACTCGATAATCAAAATGGATCCCTATAATGACCTATATTGGAATATATTCACAACACCTGCATGTCGAGATGACATTGGAGAATAAAAACTGATGAGTCCTCAAATGGTTGTGTATATAGTGGAAAAGGTGAAGGCCATTCATAAACACATCATCGATGTTCTGAGCCCAAAAAAAAATAGTTCTATCATTACAATCCTCAATGAGACATAAGGTTTTTTGTTGTATAGAAGGTATTCCACTATATATCTCTATGAAAAAAGCTGATTAAATATGGAAATAAAGGAATGATTATTCCAAGATAAATTGACCCTTTTGAGTTCTTTGATTGTATCAGAGCAGAAACATATCAACTAGAACTACCACTGAACCGATCGTAGGTACATGATGTATTCCATGTATCCCTATTGATAATTTACATACCATAACCCTCACATGTAGTCAATCTTGAGATATTATAAATAGAGGAACAATATTCTAATGATAAGATGCTGATGAAGTTCTTAGATCATAGACATAATTTTCTAAAAAATAAGATTGTATACCTTGTCAATGTGTTGGAGAAAACCTGCATGTTTGAAGAAGTCATGTTAGAATGGAAGGAGATGATAAAATAGAGTCACCCTTATATATTTTAAGGTTTTTAAAGGAACTTTCATGGGATAAATTTTCTAATGGGGTAAGAATGTAACGACGCGAACAGTTATAAATAAAAGTCCTCTTTTTATTAATTTTCATAATTTGTAATATAGGTATAGAAAACACATGAAATACCTTGGTATTTTTATATGATATCATGATTAAAAAACCATTATTCATCATAACTATTTATAAGATAGTTTTTCAGAATGATAAAATGGTTATTATAAATATAGGGGTTTAAAAAAATCTAATTGGCACAAGAAAAGGAAGTCATGGCCTCGTCCCGTAGGACTGTACCCAATGAAGCCCATCGATCTTTGCTTTCGAGGGTGATATAGTCATTGTAATTTTACCTTGTCCAATCCAAAGCAATGATCCAATATCATAATCATGAGGGATACCATTTCTAGGATAAGATTAAGCTCATCGAGATCATGGCCCAGTCCATGTACACTGAAGCACACCATGGAAGTCTCACCATCAGGCACCTTACTCATTGGTATTTTTCAGTGTATTAATGTTATATGTATAAATAACCTAGACATATGAGTATGTAAGTTATTCATAATGGATTAATTTATATATTTTCTTCCTATTATTGTGACATTATAATTGTTTTACAAAAAAACACAAATAGAAATTTCTGGTAATAATCAAATTCAATTAAGGGTTATATTTTTATGAATTAATATATTTTTGAAATAAATAAAAATTTAATAAAATATTATTATTAAATAATTTTTATTCATCATAAACAACCATATAATTTTACAAAGTCAAATGTAGTTTGAATAAGGGTTAAAAATATGTTATTGAAAAAAAACCACTCATTTATTAAAAAATAATTATTATTATTTTCAATGTTGAAAATGATCATATTTAGAAAATTATTATCATAAATTGAATATTATTTTTTGGAATTAGAAATTCCAAATCATCCAATGGTTAATTTTTTCATAACATTATGAGACAATCCAATTTTTAGGAAAAAATTAATGAACATATAAATATACGGTGTGAATTATGAAATCACAATAAACAAAAAATGATGTAATAAATACTATAATGGGTATATTTGTCTAAATATATGTTTTCCCATTAAAATAATGTGTTTTTTAATTTTTTTAGGATGTTTATAAATCCTTTATGAATCATCCATAACATATAATATATATTCTGATTTTAAATTCATTTCTTCTAGAGTGTGAGTCACCTCCACATAAGAATGTTAATTAATTTAATATGATTGACCCATTTATTAATAAAATATATGAAAACAATCACATTTTTTATGGAACGAGGGGAAAAACTCTTGGAAGGATTGTGGTTTTGGTTATTTTATTATATATAGTCGAAAACCTAAGTTTGTGAAATATTAAAATGTCACCCCTTCTTTTCATATATAATCCAAACCACATTCCCATATATTTTTAGTCAAAATACTTGGAGCACATCTTTACTCAAACCCACCATCCTCACAATCCTCCAATAGTCTTCCCAGTCTCTTAGTAATCCCCTTTCAATCTCTTTATATCATTCTATTAAGCCATGTGTTCTTTCCATTCTCATATTTAATTAATATGCCTTAATATGTTATAACATTTATTTCCAAGTACAAATATTCGGAGAGGTATCTAAATTTCCATAAAACATTACAATTTTTTTAAAAATGATCATAGATATATTTCACTCTCATCAAAAATTTATATTAATTTTTAAGTGACACTTTTATGCTATCGAAATGTTACCATGATTTTCCATGCCAATAAAATTGTGTAGTGAATACCATAACCATTTACATTAAATGGTATTCAAAATTATACAAATATAACTCTTTTAATATTGACTTAAATGTATTTATTCCACACTTATTTACAATGGAATAAATTATGTTTATGAACAAATCCATATTGTATGCTCTATGTAGAAAACCGAAACATGTGAATGAAATGAATGTGAAGGGTGACCCCATTATCATATAGTTCCCCAATGCATTGGGTAATGTATATTACCATCATATATAAAGTTAGGATAGGGAGGAAACATGATTCCTTTTTGGGACATTGTCAATTAAGATTTACTGGTAGTAATCCATGATTTCTGTTTATAATACAGCTTTTTAATAAGTGAACACATTTTATATATTATGATTATCTTGTTATTTCATGAATTATTATTCATGTTCTTTTTATTCCACATTGAAATATTTTTTTCTAACATTAATTATCTTATTTAGTGTTATTCCATTGTCTTTTCCATACTTTTCTTTATATATAAACACAATCTTATGTATTTTCCCATGTTATCCCATGTAGTTTTATGTTCAATGGAATATTGGGATCAAGTTAAGGAAATTTTGAATAATGATGCTGTATTTCCTATTTTAGGTTTTCATGTAATGTATCTATTTCCAAAATACACTAGACTTATAAATTTTCCTAGAGTTTTAAGTATAATACTATGTAATAAATCATTACTAATTGATTAATAAATATACGTGTCTTTATATATTTCCCCTTTCATAAAACCATAAATTACATACAACGATATTAGAAATCCAAGGAAGATGTGTTGGAAAATATAGTAATTACTTCAGTAAATCAAAACCATCATGAGGAAATTATCATCATTATCTATTAAAAAAATGATCTCACTATTTTAATGTTATATCAAAAGATATTAATGAGTTATATCCTATCCAATATTGATATAGTCATATGACTGGGTAGATGATGCCAATTATGTATTACATTCATAATCAAGTAATCCCTTTGGGTATTTCTAGGAAAGAGAAAATTCAATGGCGATCATTCAACTTTTCACAATAGGATTTCCAAAATCACCAAAAAAATTCTTCTATAAATGTGTATTTAATGGAGTGCCTTGCATATTTATGGATGGAGAAGATTGAAATGTTGTCATGAATGATGTGCACAGTAGAGACTATGTTTTCCACTAATCAATGATTGAGCATTCCCATTAAATATGATGTCTTGGTTACTACATTCACACTGTGACACATGATATAAGAGGATTTAACAATAAAATAAATTCCTATAATGATTCATGCCAACCTCATTAATATCCCCCCAAAGATACTACATATATTAAAATACTCAGGTCTATTATCCATATAGTTATTGGATATTAAGGGGATATAAATTCCTATTATAGCCATGCAATTCACATACATATTAACTTCTACATATTTATTCTCTAAATGGGATTAGGTATTACCCCTAAAATAATGGAGGGACAAAATCATTTTCATCTTCGTGAAATCCATCATTATTACCAAATTTTGTGTCCCTCATATGATACAACTAGCCAATGACACAAATTTATATTCCTCTCAGGTGGAAAATCTAAATCTAGAATACAAAATCCAATCAAACCATTCATCCTACAATCATTAATCTGTTCGTGAATTGATAGAGGCCATCCACAAGACCATATCAAACATACTATAGATGATGGTGGATAAGGATAAAATTTCTTTTCAAGAAATTCTCCTACATTCTATATGGGCATACCGGGTTACAACATGCATGACCACTTGAGAAACACCACACTCTCACATATATGGAATGGTGGGTGTATTTCCCAATGAGGTCCAATTTCCATCACCCTTTATTTCCATTTTTTACTATCTATCCATAGAAGTGAAATCCTAGAAACAGCTCGATTAATTGGAGATACAGGATGAGAAAAAAGTATATACCTTACATCACAATGAGTTTTGTCAAAATTGTATAACATGTGCCTTTAAAAAAGAAGAATCTAATTTGTTTATTCATTCAAAGAGAATTGGTATTTTTCCTCTATACTTTAATGAATCTAGGAAAAATACTCCATATCATGACCTTAATTGGGAGGGAACTATCACCATACACAAGGCCCACTCGGATAAGGATTATTCCTTCATCCCCATTGATGGATAAATCATTCAAAACATAACCAATTCTGGTTTCCTAACAAAAAATTTCTTTTAATAACAAGACATATCACCTCAACTACAATACATTAAAATATATATTATATATTTTTTCCCTAACCATAAAAGGAATGTTATATCATCATAGTTTAAAGACATCAAACTATTTATTCAGTCTTTATTTAATGGAATTATGAATTATGTTACATAGTCTCAGCTACAAGGCATTAAATAGAATAGTTGTTTAGGATCACAAGACATTGTATGGAAAGACATATTATCCAAGTGGGAAGTCATTAAACTACTTAGCACTGTAAAGAACAATATATAATATTCCAAACAATGTAGCAGGTTTTTATCATCCAATGATGTTAAACTAAATTAATAACTTCTTGGATTCATGAAGTATGACTATACAAAATTTTGAACTGTGCTTGAGCAGTTAAGAAAAACTAATGTGAGTACTCCACCAAATCGTTATTTTAGAAATAGGTGTGTTGTAATTCTAAAAAAAAAGAGATATATAGTAATTTATACACCACTAATCCCAAGTCCAGCCATGAACCCCCCTTACACTATATGTATGATTCAGACCGGAATGTGGAAACATTCATGAACTACGTGTGGCCTAATTACTTCTGTCATTTGATACTTAGTGATGCCTAGATTTACATTCCTAGGACTACCCACAAAATATCTCATCATTCATGCCAGTTCATCTTTATCCTCATTGATAGATGTTAAACTACACGTGATTCAAAAACATTGTGTTTCTTTATTCCCATCTTAAAGAGTTATTTGGGGACCCATAGACCTCATGTATTGGGACAACCCTCTTTCAATAAAATATCCAAACCTATATTTTCTTGTGTCAAAAAATTATCAATGGGGGGAACTATTATTTCACAAACTATTCATAGATTGATTCTCTTCCCAATGAGATACATATTAATGCCCAATTCATGTCCCTGGGACTAGATTTAATATTCCTGTCCATGTCATGTTCCCCACTTTGTTACCAAAAGATAATATTCATTACAACTGACATACACGTTACAATATTGTAAACTACATGATTTAATCAAGAACTATGTATAGATTTATTCTAATTATTATGATATATGTAGGACACAAAGATATCCTATTCCAAGTACAATCACAATAAAGAAACCCCCCATTGTCTGTCTACAGGTCAGACATACACATGGAAACATTTAAGTACTATGGGTGGCTAAATTATCATCCCAATGAGATACACAGTGGTACCTAGGTCATATCCACTATTCCAGATCCAATATTCCCTTCCATGTCCACAGACCAAAGTCCATAATAAAAAATGTTAAACTAAACGTAATAAATTCTAATTTCAAGATGATAAACTATACAATATCTTCATGAACTATATAGGACATGATTCTCATTCTGATGAGACACATAGTGACACATGGACCTTAAATCCGTGTTCCAACCAAAATAAAAAAATCATTCATTCTCTACGTATGAGCTATAACTTCATAGGGATCCTTTAAATAACTACTTTTGGATTCATTTCAGACATCGTAGGATATGTAGGGACACCTAGATCAACAATGTAGAATCCAACATCAAATACAAAACAATATTCATTATTTTTCAATGTAAGAATCTGAAATTCATAGGAAATCCATTAGTAACTATGTATGGATTTATTCTCATCCTAATATGGTATATAGAAATTCTTGGATCACATGTCATGGTAAATCCACCAGTATATTGATATCCCATTTCAATTAGAAAAATGCATTGCCTTTTTATGGAGGGATAAATGAACACCATTTCTTGTTTCTCAAACCGATTATAGCTCACATGGTATTCATAGTTTCGGTTAAAGAATTAAATGAATGGGTAATGTATATCAAATCACATTAAGATTATCATGGTCTTGGTTGAAAACCCATTAATGAAATAGTATATATCCTTAACAGAAGATGTAAAACTACATGGATACTCTATGAACTATGTGTGGCTTAATTATCATTACAATGAGATACATAGTAACATTTATATCTTCTATCATAGTCACAAATATAATACAATAAATGAAATTTCCCCACTCTTCAATGTATGTATTAGATCAATATAAGAGGACACAACAGAGTGTCTCACCCCAAGTTTGATCACATATTAAAAAAGAAACCCTTTTCTTAACATAGGAATTCAACCAGTATGAAAAAAATATTTATATTACCTCATGTATCTACATTCATGATGTAACATGATGTGTAGTGATTTGTAGGTCTTATACCCTAGTCCATCTTTAATATTTTTTCTTCACATTGACTCACCTTCTTCGATATCAAATGGCATTAAATTGAATGGATAATGTCCCATCTGAATGACATTAAAATACAAGGTACCTCATGAACTATGTGTGGATTGATTAACATTATAGTGAGATACATATTGAAACCATTGTGTTATGACCTATTTTCAACCACAGAGTAAGAAATAATAGACAATCCCCAATATGAAAATAATGATATATGATGGATATATTCACATAGGTCCCCTCATTAGGGGGGCCACAAAGGAAATAAAGGTTTCCCCACCAAAATTTGAGTTAGATATCATAAAGGGAATCTTTTCTTCATGGTATGTATTGGTCCAAACAATTATTTTGTTCTTATAAAATCCCCATCCACATGTAATAACCATAATATTGGACACGTTTGGGTCTTTATAATATTTTTCTAGCAATAAGAAATAGTATTTCTGATACCTGAGGACTACACCTCTTGAATATGACGAATCATGCCCCATTTTTTAGTGAATAATGTCTCCAAAAAATGGGATTTTTAGTTATAGAATGCCACTATTGACTACTCTATAGCACAACCTATTCATTATTTCAAAATGTCTCTTGAAAAATAGGTGTTTTCTACATGTTGTAACTTCACCCTTGGGAGAAGCCTCTTCTTTCCTCATAATATTTGATGAAATTATGTTTGAACCTGTGATTCAACTCTGTCCACAGGGATCCCTCACAGTTTTCCATATATATATTCTCATAATCATAGAATCCACAATATCATGTTTTCAAATTTCCACTCTAATGGTCGAAGTATGAAGGAACAACCTTGATTCGGTTGTCCACATATCACTTATCCTATCTATAAGGATATGGCCAAGTCATATGTACTATAAATACAATAATAATATTTACCACATTTGGATCGTACCTATATTAGAAAATATTTCCCACAATTATTGCATAATGATGAATTAAAATTCCCCTTATATATTTGGTACCCTCCATCTGCAAAACCAAACTCTATGCTTGGGGAAATCCAAATCAATATTTTTTTAGACATTAGTGATAAAATTTTAAAACACCATTAAACTCAATTGAATTACAATGATGAAACAAGGCTAATATTTCTTCTCATAAGTTTCAAAAAAAAATGGACCTATAATACTAAAAATGTGAATGTTCACTATGTATTAACATGGCCTATTATTTTTTCAAAATTTCACCGAAAAATGTTATTTCCTACAAGAGGTTACATAATTATCCTGAGAGAACTCCTCTCTCATGATATTTCCTTTCATACAAATCTCTAATTAGATTTTTAGACCCCTCAATTATAGATTATAACATTCTCCCCACACACCTATATATGATAGTACATTCTCAGATAAATTACTAAGAATGGGAGAATCGCCAATATTTCAAAAAATATAATGACAATAAATTTTAGACCACCATGTCCATGTTCTATGAATTAAAATACATAACATAATTTCTTCACTGTATGAAATTAAATATAATATCATAATATAATTTAAATATGATTTTAAACTACAAAATAGTATCCTTAACTCTAGAATGTAAACATAACAACCAATTTCTTGGTCACACATCATTAAACTACATGATGCTTCAACCATTATAAGAATGTGGACATCCCCTTATTTGAAATTTGTCATCTAATAAAGGTACCATTGTTCATGTAACACAAATTCATTTCATAGTGTTATCTTACTCATACCCAATCCCAATATATATATTATCTTCATTCTTAGACATATTCCATTGAAGAAATAGCTTATCATGCTCTTGAGAAATCTGAAGCTTCAATTCGACCGTCAGTAATAGAATTTAGAGATTCATGATAAAACATTTTATAGAAGCAAATATAACACAATATATATGGATTTCTATAAGTATCCCATAGATTTTCAAGGCCTTTCATCTAGAAGATGCCACTATTTGACTTTGTAGTAACAAACCCCGGTGGGATTTTCATAAAGCTGCCAATAAATTGGGTTTCTTAACAAGTATCAAATTCAACCTTAAGAGTGTCTTCTATTCCTAAATAACTTGATTATGATTTGAGAACCACAAAATCAGGTCTCACGGTTCGTCATTGTGTATATGATGAGTTCCAAAATAGTGTTCACCAACAGGCCTTGTTTTTTCCACTATCCCAAGACTAATGGTCAATGTTGTTCGACCTAAAACACCTGTCATAATTATTTGGAATCAATTACCATAAAATTCCCACAAAAAGATACAATTTACTCAAAATATTAGAAAAAATTTAAATGGAACTATAGCCAAAAGTTGAGACTCTACTCGCTAAAACATTACTCTATGATATTTAGGAAAACATTGAGCAATGAAATAAAATAGGCACCAGACATGTTTGACTATAATTCCACCATAGGACAACGGTGAAAAATCCAGGTATTTCCGCCAAATTCACCCTTTTATTGGACTTAAGAAAAAATTATTGTGATAATATAAGAGAAAACAATTCATTGTTTTCTCTATGACCCTAAAAAAATTAATACTACACTCTCTAGGACCAATGTATTAGGAAAGATTTTGAGCGACTCCATATCCCTATTAATATTTTTATGACTATATAATGAAAAGTAATATTAATATGGTTATTATATCAATAGTTATGTCATGATCAAAAAAGGAGTACAAGGATGGAGACACTGATGAATTGAAAAAAATTCATTTCATTAATTTGGAAAACAAAAATCAATTGAGCCTCCAAATGATAGATCCTCTTTTACAGACATCATAAACTACTGTCAAAGTAACTCTTCATTTTTTGAACGGAATACTAATCACCATCAGTATCCCATAAAATCCAATCCAACATACAATATTTCATATCCTCGGCCTAAGGATGTTCTTCCACCATAGTCACAATAGTAATTTAACCATCAGTTTGGACCCCATATAGTGAGTGCTTATGTTCTACGATCTCCCCATTGGATAAATCATGTTATTTCTGAAGGATTAATATTTGAATGATCATAAAATTATTTTATTGTCTAAATTACACCATCTTCCTATGATATTTTATATCCACCTAGGATTATACAGCACACAAATCACATTTTTTGAAATGAAGCTTCAGCTCTTTAATTTCAATTTAATCTCATGTTCTCTCTCCATTTTTCAAATGATATCATTCACATCAGCATAAATAATGTTGTAATAAAATACGTCATATCCAAGAATACCAAACAAGAATGTAATTCAATATAATCATGAGGGATGGTCTTTAAAAATCATCTTAGAGATTATTATTTAGGGGTCCCGCCAAGATTCAAGACATGGGATGAAAAGAGAATTTTTCCTCTCCAATTATGACTCTGAGACATTTTCCATGGGATAAATATATTATTGGATTAGTCCACTCAATTAGGCACCATGAACTTCTACCTAATTGATAGTAACAATGTGGATTCCTAGTATTGGATTGATTGACATTGAGGCTTCCCCCTCATAAATCCCTATAGAGGTTGATAGAACTAGGCATAAATAATAATTATGCTTTCTGTTGGAGGAATAAAAATTGAAAAGGAAGGGGATGATCATTGAAATTGTTGACATCTACCCAATTATGGGTCTATCGCATGGGTGGATTCCTCCTTAGAAGCCCAAATATATAGTAGTTTGATTTGAAACTTCCTGAATAGTGGTATTTTCTTAGTTATTCCTGGAGAAAGACCAAGATGTCTTAGGAAGACACATCATTTCATGATACAATTAAGCATGTCCACCCTCAATAGCGAGAGTTGTATGAACATTGAAATATTTTTCATGAGACTCTACTAAAACATTTTCCATGGATGGAGAAACACAATTAAACAAGTCATGATAAAAATATATGGCCTAAATTTTAATTTCTCAAAAATAATGACACACATCCATTCAATTCCAAATTAAATTCATCAAACTCTTCTATGGTGATGGGAAGATTAATAATTTAAAAAAAATTCGACTTTAATGTCAAAATATCCCTTGAAATGTATTATCATCCCAAGCCCTGTGGTTGTATCACCTATGGGGATTCCCAAAAAAATTATGTTATGGACCATGAACAACACCCTTTTCAGATGAATTGATGACCTGGAATAGACTCCCCTAAGTCAGTCACTATGTTAGGATCAATCATCACATGGTCTTTATTGGATGAGATAAACCTTAAATATCCTATGAAATAAAGTTCAAATCTGACATATGATTCCTTTTAATGTACCTTTGATAGTACCTTAATCCTCCTCCCTCTCTAAAGAGAGATGAGTAGAGATATTAGAAGATAATGTTTTCTCATCCCTTGACACTTCTTTTGTAAAGGGAGTTTTCTCACTAGTTGGAATCGATGCTTGGAACAAAGAATCCTCCTCAGTTCATGAGGATTGTTTCAATTCCCCTTGATAGTGGATAGGGATATGGATTCCTCAACCATATATATTGGTTAACATGTTTTCTAGATAAATCATAAATAAAATATACTGGGTAAATTTACCATCATTGGCGAGGTGTCTTGCCAATGATTTTATTCTCTTACGTTCCTAGTTTTTCAATGGAGGATGGATATCACCAGCCTACTCAAAAATAGTTATTGTAGGTGGAAGTATATGTTCTCCATATATCTCAGCATGTATTTTCTGGTGACCTGGGAAAAGATCTCCCAGTTTGGGTGATGATTTTGGGTTTCATGTGGGTGCCATTCGGGCCATATTTTATTGAGGTAATTCTTGATGTCCCCCACTAGACCACTTCAAATCAAGATGAACATCACCTTAGAAAAAATAAATCATTAAAAATAAAATAATGGAATAGAAAATGAGGATGCATGAATATGATAATATACATATTCAGAATCAACACAGCTAATCCATTCCTCAAAAGATGAGTGATCATGAACTTTAGTAGCACCCCAACCCAACATGCCTCACACCCATCATATAGAAGGGATCCAATTGTAAATTTCATAAATAAGAAAATATAGTGACTATATTTATATCCCCAACTTAGTGGGATCATCCTTAAAGAGAATATTGCACAGGTCATTAGAATATCTAATTTTTAGACTCTCCAGCCCGATAATAAGAAGAGACCATATGATATCAGAATTAGAAGGCATGTACATCCAAAATTGGAATGGCTTTGGTCTTAAAAATTATTAGGCCATCATAAAAAAACTGTAAAGATTATTCAACATCCTTTGGGTTCCTGAGATTTCCGACTCTTTCCTCCACATTAGAATTAATGGAAAATTGTCTTTGATACACATCTTGACGATGATGAATAGATCAGACGGGTTCAAAATAAATTGAAAAAACACTTTTGACCCCAACTTGAATAATATACCATGAATGAGGTCATTTGGGAGCACCCACTATCTCATCATCCTAACCCTTTGAAGGGGACGAAGCACCCATCAGGATTGATGAAGAACCTTCTGGAGGAGGATATTCCATTACACCATTCATTTCATGACATCCAATGGATTCAGCGCAATCTTGAGGGACCAATTATGCTAACAATTACTTGAGAAATTATAAATTATAGGCCTCAACATAACAAGAGTTCCATCAATTATATTAACCCAATTTTAGTAGGTTTTTTACCACATGAGTTGACCCCATCATTAAAAGCATATATAGATACCATGCTACTATTGGGTGACTTTTTGATTGGATGTTCATCATTTAATATACTATTATTTGATGTTGTCTTTTAAATTAGAATGAAAAAACATACAAATAATATGCCTCACATATATTTATTCCATCAATATGAGTTCCAGAACACAATCACTAATGGAAATCTTGTACAATACCAACTAATCTCTACCCATTCAACTATTAAAAAATCTCCGAGTAAGTCGTTCTTTATATGGGAACATATTATAATCCAAGAATATGTCCACCCTCATTTAGGTCTCACTAGTGTTCATTGAAAAGTGATTAATACAAGAAATGAAGTGAACAAATGGTTGAAAATGAACCCAATGAATCTAAACCCAGTTTAATATGGAATATTATCTAATGTGGGATGCGACCCATCCACAGAATACATAGAACAACCCTAAAATTCATAAATTGTGCATCCTTACATGAATATATATAAGTATAATTTCAATCATTTACATTACAGGGATCTACAACTCTATGTTATTATTCCCATCCATATTGGTCTCAATGAAGAATGTCAATTTCCTTAGTCCCCAGAGGGAGTCGTAGAACTGTAGTAGGTAAATTCATGTCTACATGGATAGAAATCCTACAATACTTGTATATTTTTGTGACATGGGACTAGGGTTCTTACACCCATTGGTATACTTTCCCTTTTCCTATGTATGCCAGAATTTATATGGAGCACCCTACTTCTCCATCATGGGAGACCTTGTAGGACTTTTTCAAGTGGGGTTTTCCCCTATAAACTACATGAAAGCACTCATTCATGCTTACAAATATATATAACCCCATGTGTGTGGTTATTCCTTCTTAATGTCATGATATATCATCAATAACTCGTGTGAAAAAATTGGTATCCTTTCAGCATCATATCATAAACTCATGGTTGGATGAATGAGGCATACAAATCTCTAAGGATTAAGGGCGTGATGGTCTTTTTGAAATATCATTGGTTAAAACCAAATTATCCTTTCACTAGGAGGCATGATTCCATTTATGGGAACATTCAAATTAGTAGCTGAGGTAAAATTTCATAGTTGGTGTATACAAATATCTGGTTGACCCATATGGCTTCATATATTCCCACTAACATCAAATAAGATACAATGTTTGGTAAAGTTTTATGTAACTATTATACCCACATACACTATGGCCTAACACCCCCAAATAGGTGGAGATCCTAGTCTTCTAACAGACCTTATTATTGTTCTTTAATCGAATCCCAGATGTATGATGGGTAACAATGAAGATTTATTTAATGAATAGACAACATCAAATCTGGAGCACATTGTCTATGATGCATGACACATGTCAGGGATGATGTCCTTACAATAATGTTTATGCCCATGAAAAATATGTTTATGGTAGGATTTCTTAGTAGTCATGAAACAAGTATAGTGGTGTGTAATTCTACAATGTTGGTATGAGGGCCTCTTTTAGATTACTGTGGAGACAAAGTAGTAGATAGCTACTCTTAAGGTACTCACTTTCACACTTCATCCAACTACATTCTAGATTAGGTAGAAAGGTGTCACATATTCCATAGTAGTCCCACCCCATATAAATAACCTTATAATAAATTATATAAATATAATTTCCATTAGAAACACTAATATTATGAATAAACATTGAACCTGAAAATAATCCCTAATATTTTCATTATAAATAACACTTCATTTCAAAAAACAAATGGGGAAATGTGGAAATTTTCTAATGGCATGAGCTCAAATTGGGTACCTGTACAAGTGACCTCTCATAGTTCCCTTATCCAATAGTATATACATGGATCAATCACAAAGACATACATATCATACCGATAGGTTCATACATAGTCTTCGTGAATGGTTCTATAAAAAATAAGAGTAAAAAGAATGTGATTGTGGAACACTAGCCCGATGAGACCAGAGGTACTGAAGCGTGATGACCATCCTCTAAAACGGATGGCCAAATATATAATGGTGGGAGTACCCTATTAGTTGACCACATATTATACCAAACTAAGCATCTAACATTTTAAGATAACATGCATGGGATACTCGCACAAATGACCTCTGTAAATGACCTCTATGATTGATGGGACCTTTTCATTCAGTTACCTCGGGATCAAAAAATATACTTTCGATGAGATCTAATCATGAGGGGGTTTTGTTAACAATAAATTCAATCACATGGATTTAAAGGTTTTAATGATAAATAACTAAAATAAATGAATATAATATATGTAATTAAATCCAATGATCACTACTTCATTGAGGGCCCTCCGGGCAGGTCCCACACACCAATGTATGTGCATTCGGTACATGCATATTAGACTATGTGAAAACCCTACACATCATCATGTGTGACTAACCTAAACATATCCCAGCATGATGGACCTACACAACATCCTATAAAATTTATACCATTAACAAATGTTCTTATATGTGACTATAAATAAGACCCTTGGGCTCTTCATTTTCATGGACTATAATTCTTGATGACCTCCTAATGTTATGTGTGCCCTATATATTCACCTTGGACCATATAAAACTTACATGTATCCCTAAAAAAACCAACTAAGGGGGATTTAGGGGGTACTAAAATCCTCTGTGGTTCTAAAACACATAAAATCTATGTGAGGAGTCCTTTCCCCCATCATTGAAAACAACTACCACAAGGCACATTCCAAAACCATGGAACTACATGAGACTCTTTCCAGGATACCTGTGGATATCCTTGAATCATCTAGTGAAATCTCACCGATGTGTTGTTTTATAGGTTTTCCATTTCCCAAAGTAATCTCAGATCATATAGGCCAACCTATGTGAACAAATCTTTTGCCACACATGAATACCCTGCATGATACCCTATTGTCTCACCGAACCTCTACCATACCTAAAACGCTTCGTAGGACCTATTCCAAGCCAGAAATGGAATGGAATCCATTATTTTGGATATTTTGTGTGAGGGGACCAAATTTAATCTTCCATATAATCATATGGAATTGAAACCCCATAGAAAAAGGAATACAAACATTTATCCTAATTGGGTATGAATTCCATTGGTTATAGGTGTCCCTCACTTTGTCATATCTGATGGGTAGGGTCCTTGGGGAAAATATGAGTATAAATTCCCTTATTCATGAGGATTATGGACTTGGGGGATGTGTTAGGGATCTCCATTCATCAGATAGTAGTGTTTAATGTATGTCATTTCATAGTTGCCTCAAAGACCCAGATCCTCCGGTTCCATGTGGGGAGAGTGAGGATCATTCTTTCATTTCTATTCTATATCGAATTTGATCCTTTATCTTTACACAAAATATTTTTTTAAGAAATCCACCCATGTAATCCTTTATAATTTCATATAGGACCTCTAATACATCATTATTTTCCCCATTTTCCATACCCATTGCTAATATATACATAAATAATCACATGTGGAAATCCTGGATATAAAAAGAAGGTTATGTGTATCTTAAATCCCATTATATCACCCATTTAGACTAGGGAAAACCAATAAATTGGAATGGGAACCATATCATACTCTCTTTCCCTATCCCATTTGGATTTAATCTAATCCATTATAGGATCGAGAAACATGTTCAGTTTTTCTAGATCTAAAACTTCCTTTTCATTCTCAAATCGATCTTGACTCATGTGGGATTAGGGGAGTGTGGTGATCATGGAATCCATATAATCCCCATACATTGGGTCACATTATATGGGAATGCCTCCAACATACCCTAGGGAATCCTCATCCTGAATAATTCCCAAAATCCATCCTTCAGTAATCATTCTCGGTGTCATCTTCGACCAATTATGGCCCTCTTACTCAGCAAAACCCACAACCATATCACAATACTCTTCCAAAGGGAATACTTATTAGGAGTAATCCCAACTAAAACTACTCAAAAAAGTAGGGAAAAATATTTAGAAATAATTCTAGACATAACCCCATCAAATGTCCACACTCCAGGATAAGAATTTTTTTTAACGGAGTTCCATAGACAAGGGTCCTCCAAAGTGAACAATGTGAAAATTTATACATGTCCTAATGGGATATGACTGAAACATCCATATAGTCTAAAACTGACACCAAAAATAAATTTTATTATCTCTAAGACACATTCCCATTATGGTCATATCTCATCTAGTAGTCCATATCCCTTCTAGGTTCCATAGGCCGCTTTAGAATGTGTCCCAAACCAAACTATGACTAGGCCTATTTATCCTAGATGTCTTTACCCTCATGATGTTAAACTATATGGTTTGAACCTTATCAAATGAACATAAATGGTTTGATGTGACCCATTAAGTGGAACTAAACTATCATATTTATGATTTCTATCACATGAATACCTCGGAAGAACATTCATGGGTCCAATCCCAACATCAGTATAAATATTTATCCCTAGATGATGATACACTCCAGAGTACCCCACATTGTGTCTAGATACTGGTATTATCATAATTACAAACAATGAATCTCACATAAATACATAATAGTATTCAATTGATTTAGAAACGTGGATACATATAGATATGTCCCCTGATTAATGACCTCAGATGCCTAAAAATGATTCAAAATTAAATATATGCTAATAATTTATTGTTAATTAGATGGTGACATGTTTCATACTTGGCAATTAATGAAGGATTCTTGATCATATCAAAAACATATCAGAATGTCTTGTAGTAAGAAACAATCCCCCCAAGGGTTTGGGGAGCTGACCTCCAAGACTCTTGACCAATGTGAGTTCATAAGTGTCCATGAAAAAATTCACCAATGAGTGCTTGAATTGGAATGCTAGCCCCTCATGGATATAGAGCCATTGGGTGATACAGATTCAGTAAATCAAACCAATTTTAAATCTCAAGAAAGGGTTTTGGATCTATGTTTGATGTAAATGATTTTCCACGAACACCAAAAATTGGAATTTTATCTCTACATGAGGTATTTGGGGACACATAAAATTAATATTTGTGAAATTGGTCGAGTAGAAGTCATTTTTTCATATGTTTTTGGGGATCAATATGGTGGAGCTCCTAGGCATAGAGAAATTGAGGACACAATGTGCATGGTTTGGATTACTAAGAGATGTTGTAACCTATTGTAGAGCATTGAAATAATGGATTCCACTATCGAACATCATGAGTTTCATGCATTTAAAAGGGGATTCACATGAAATAATACATAAAGGATATTTAATGACCACTATACTAGAATATTATTATTATTAATTAATTCATTCTCCTTCTCAAGTGAGTAACTTAGATCAAGATGATATCTTGCTGAACCTGGGGAGGAACTCTATAAAATATTTCTTATCTGATCTATAGAATACGGAGATTACAACAATTATGGGATTGGTCATACTTATAACAGTTCATGGATATCTCGATAGATCTTCAATAATATCTATTATGAGACCCACATGTTCCCTCCCTTCAACCACACCTAGATCTACCATTGATGGTGGCAGTTTTCGGGGACCCTTCACAAAAATGATTGATCCTGTTCTTGTGCGGGTGAGATTATGGGATTGAATCTTGGAAAATCATAATGTCTGTATTGAACCCAACACTAGTGTCCCATATCTAGTTCCTTACTTATTATTTTTTAATAGATTCAATTAATCAAATCCTGATGTATCGATCAATTTAACTGGTTTTTAGAATATATTACATACACGAACATTACATAAGAAATTAAAAAATGAATTAAAACATAGAAAATAAATTAATAATTAATTAACTTTACTAGATTAACCTGATATAAAATTAATAATACACAACATGGCATACTGGAAAAAAATAAATACAAGAAAGGGGTAATCTCAGATGCTCAGTAAGGGTAGGCACATAGTGGAATCTAAGATTAGATTTAACATAAACAATATGGAATGTAATATAACTAAATAAAATTCCATTTAAATAATCACATGAATAGGGAAACATAACATTGGATATTATAATAGTAATATAATCACATTAAATACAAATAACTAATCTTATATATAAAAAATTCATAGTTCCATACATTATAATCTTACCATCAAGGATTCATCCAGGACACAATAAATAAACGTGCAAGACATTATTCAAAACCTAGCCTAGTTTGTCTAATGATAAATATTGATACATCAAGGGTCTAAATAGGTCCTCTAACACCCCTTCCTATGTCCAATAAATTCATCATATTAATGGGGTAAAACACCAACAACAGTAACATTCATATTCAAAAACTAGAATACAAAATGTGAATGCTTTAACAAAAAACCATGTATGGTATCAAAATATAAAATCTATAGGAAAAATGATCATAATAACTTAAATGTAATATGATATATTATATCAAAACATATGAAACTAAATGATGTATGAGATCATACAATTTATATTGACATATATAAATCTACTTTTATAGAATACAATTGACATGTTTTTTCAGAAAATTTATAATGATCGTTCCAAAGTGTCCCATACCACATTGAAACATTTGAATCATAATTACTATGACCAAATAACATTAAATGAAACTTATAATATCACGATAAAAATTAATTTCACTATTTAAAAATTCAAATGATCGGTATATACACATCATAAAGGAAGATAGGTGTATAATATCAAAATATGCCTCAATGAAATGATATTGAGACAAAGATCATCACAATGATTATATGATTAATATAATTGATATATTATTTGTATTCACAATGAATACATAGAAAAAATTTGAAAAAATATTGATATAATCCAAATTAATTTCACACATAAACTTGTCCTGACATAATCAGTGAAATAAAATTGTAACTGAATTAATGGATATTGAGATATGAGATCCCTTACCACATGTAATGAGTCAAATTGTGTTCCTCTTAAAATAAATAATTACAAAATGAAACATTTAATAATATAATTAAATTCATATTAATTATATCTTATATATACGGTTTCTAAACATACACAATTCATAATAAATAAGTGGCAAATAAGGAATATATCCCTCCAAAAATAAAAGTGTGATGAGAAAAACCCTTACCTTACACTTCCTTTAGTCAAATGTTCTTGAAACACACTTTATAATGGTTTAAATAATTTTATTAACATATATTATAACATCATTAATATTTATGATATCATATATGACATTTTTATATAATATTATAACCATTTTATTGATAATATTTCATTATTACCCTAGTTACAGGTTTTAACTACGTTATTTGGTGTATTAGTTTTGAATTTTTATTCTTGATCACATTATGTAGATCATAATTTTAAATAAGTAAATAATGTAAAAAATTATTTCAATTTAATATATATTCAATATATATATATAAAATATATATGTGACATGGAATACACCATTAATAGAGATGGTAGGAAATCTGTATGCTTGAACATTGATTCTGTTTACTTATCCAATTTCATGGAATAATGTAAATGATAAAAATTATTAAAAAAATAATTATTATGTCATATATTTATTATTAATTTATTATATAATTTTTTATAATCATTCTTGAATTGTTATCGTGGGTGATTAATCTCATCGCATCATGGTGAATGTTGTTCGTACGTATGAATGAGCGAGGATATAATTAATTTAATGGTTAAAGTGAAAGGAATATCATGGTATATTAATTATAAATAATAAATATAATTTCAAATTTATTATTTGTATATATTATATCCATAATTATACCCACCCAAATAAGGTAGTGATTAAATACAGATTACACCATAGTGTGGAGATGATAAGCCGTACATATGCACACATAGTGATATTTCTTTAATTAGGAATGATAAAAGGAAAAATAGATGTTTTCCCGTAATCATAATAAAATATAAGAATATATAATATAACATATTAATTATTTAGAATGAATACAACATAGTAAGGGGAATTATAAGAAGAAGTTAACTAAAATTAATTGAAAAAACAATTACATCTTCTTTAGTGGACTTCGGTTGAATATCCTCTTAGGGACACTAAGGATAGCCTTTTTAGAAAAAAAACACCTCCCAAACATAACTAATTTTTTTGAGAATATTTTTTTATGGTTTTTTTCAAGATATAAGGTTCAATGTGGTTTATATATGTGATTGAGGTGGTTCCTTTTTTATAACAGAGGGTAGGTGCACATATGGAATCCTTTAAATTAATAAATTAATACAAATTTTTTTTGACATAAAATAGAATAGAAGTGCGTTATAGGAAATATAATATGATTATATGTCTAAATAAACTAAAAAATAAATTTTTTACATGTTTGGGTCACAATATTAACCTTGTATTTTCACATTAACCCTCAGTTAAACCCTTTTACTCTTACCATGATAACTTGGATTTTTAGACTTTACGGTTCATATATTTGTTATAGAACTACAAAACAACTGAAAATGGACAATTTATTACGTATTTAATCATATTAAATTTATTTTTAATCATTATATGTTTCATTTTTTTATAACATTAGAAAATATTATTTATTTTAAAGTATCATTTTTTCATTTTTGATACTATTCATTATTTGTTTTTTTCAATATAACATAAAATTAAGATAACATGGAACCAATAACTATAATATATTACTAAAATGAAATGTTTAATATAAATTTAATTCATGTAAATAATTATGTGAAATTATATATATATATATATTAATATTTCTATTATAATTTATTTTACATTTCCATTAATATAATAAATTCTGCATCATTATTATACAATCCTTTAAGTATATTATTTATTCTATATAGTTTTAAAATAATATTTCCTAATAAACATATATTTATCATATTTCAAATTAAAATTTATAGTCAAATTTATTTTCTATACTACCCTTATTTAAAAATTACTATCTTAATGAAAATATCATTATGGCATTTTTATCATGTCTTTAAATAAAATAAATTAAATGTCATATTATTACCAAAGTAGCCGAGAGTGGTTATTATATTAGAATAAATGTTATTTTTGTCTAATACCACTCATTAAATGAAGTTAGTACATGTTATAGTGTATTTTTAAAATATTATAATATTATTTATACCTTTAATTACCAGATTTTATGTTTACTATAGTAATTTTTTTTACTAAAGATGCTATTCATAAAATCAAAAAATTATGTTCTTTTTATTATAATATAAATATCATATTAATTAAAACCATGTATGTTATTTTTTAAAAATTCAATTCATAGAAGAAGTAAAATTATTTTTAATTCAATTGCTACATATGTGGTGAGAATGTGGCTAAAAGGAAATTTTCTAAAGGTTAAAATGTTTTAAATATAATTTCGATATAATAATGTTTCCAAAAACCAAAATTAGATTAATATTTGTGTAACCGGTCTACAATGAATTTAAAAATCAATTTAACATATAATAATTATTTAAATGAATATATTTTTTTAACTACAATGAATCATTTTACACTATTAATAAAAATTTAATTTATTTCATAAAAATTAAAAAATTACCACCCTATTTTAAATTTGATGTTCCAAATTCTATATTTTAATATATTTTGAAAAATAATATTTTAAAAATTTCCAGAATTTAGTTTTTAAATATGTGTCCCATTAAATTTTGGTAAAACTGGCTTTAGAAAAATATAGTTAATTAATGAATAACATCAAATTGATTTTTATCTTGTACCTATAATATAATATGTATGAATGTAAAAATAATTTATTTACTATATACTATATAAATTTCGTAAAATGGTTAATAATAATCATTCCCACCAATGTAACAACTGGTATATAAATGTAGTGATAAAAAATGTTATTTAATTCCATAACATTGTTATTTTAACCATGGTGTTGTGAAAAAGGAAAGCTCTAGATGTTATTAAACATAGCACAGAAAATACCATAGAATCTTGTGGTTTTAAATTATCTGATCCTTAAATAAATTATGTTCTTGCAAATTGATCTCAGTATAAAATATTAGGGATTTGACTTTTCAAAGTATCTTTGATGAAATCCCACAAAGATAAAATATTAATTATACTTCCACCATAAAATAAAGAAAGGGATATATAAAGATCACTAGAGATTATATATAATATGGTTCCATGTTAGAAATCATGGGATAAGAAGAAAAATATTACTATCATGTTTTGATAGAGAGTGATAGAGAACATGATCATGATAATGTTAGCAATCACAAAGATATTAATCTATGATGATCTTTGGGACTATGTGATTAAACAGATATGAAGATACTTTGATAATATTTCTTTCGAGATCAGTTCCCTATATTTTAATAATTGATTCACTTCATAGAATAAGGATATAATGAAACATAATTACATTACATGTAGATTTTATTCCTTTAATAAATTTATACCATGCACTCATTGTTTTTTACAAACGATTATTATTTAAGATAAAAAAATTCCTATAAATGTATTATAGTTTTATATGAATAAAAAAATCCCTAAATTTATAACTATATATTCCACATTGTTAATATAGATTCACAAAAACAAAAATTGATTGGAAAATATAATATAATTAATAAAATCCCAAAACTCAACAGTAAAACCCAAAGTTCAACAAAGTTCTTTCAGAAAATAACTATCATTCATATAAAATATTATAGAACAAGATTAAAAATTAAATAAATTTGAAGGATTTGATCATATAGTCTTCCAAAAAACATCAATCACTCTTAATTTATTATATAAAATTTTTAATTGTCATTATCTCCTTCTATCAATGGTTTTATAATCATTTCCATAAATAATATGAATCACCATAAGCCCACAATAAAATAAAATTTGACTTAAAAATGATGTTAGTCATTTATTTATCATAATATAATGTTTACCTTAATCATATTGGATTCCCAATTTAGAGAAAATTGTCTAAAGTAAGATTAATCACTTAATTATCATATCAATTTCCAAACCGAATGTTATCTATTTGATAAATAAAATGTCCCTAAATCAAAATAACTATTATTATGTAGTTATTTTAAATAATATATCATGATAACCCGGACTTCTCATAGTGTAGTTGAAGGGTATGTACACTAATAGCCCATTTATTGAGGTTTCAAACCACACAACCTTGCCAAAATTGATTGGATTTCACACAAACTTTTTGATTTCCTTTTTCATAATGTATATTTATATAACATCCAAAATAAATATGATTTATTTTTTAAGTAATATGAATCACTAAATATTGTTTCATCAAAGATTGTAAATATATCCATAATAAATAAATACGTCATCCACTTTTTTCAAACTATAATTTTATAAAGATCACTACACATAAAAAATTTCGTCAACAACAACTGATACCTTCATCTATTTATTTAGTTTTTGCATTTATAGTGATGATCAGGGGACAAGAAATTTATATTGGCACTTCAATGAATCATAAAACACATCTATCTACCCATTACAAATGAAACTTATTATGTTAGGATGATATTTTTGAGGATATTGATATGTATTTATGAAGTTTTTATTTTAAATATATTGTTTTTGAACAACTACGTGAACCTAAAAATTATAAAAAATATTATTATGATGTCGTAAAATGTATAAAATTAATCTTTATTACAAAATATTATATAAAAATTTAATATTGGATACATATAATATTCTCATAGTTGTACCTATTATCTAGCTTCTTCTATTATTATGATAGATTTGTATGGTTGAGATTGGATGAAGAATTCAGAAATACCCTCATAATAACATTCATGCCATCAAAATTTCAAATGATGAGAATACAATATTTATTAATATAAAATCATGATCCAAAAAATAAATGGGGAATAGTATAGGTGTGAGATACCTCATACATTTTCTTACCGGTATCATGGATATTGATGAAGCATTATAAATATATTAAGCATGATATTAGGATTATCATTGAAATTAATTCATCTCTAATAGAGTGAAGGGTTAGTCATGATATTTCATCTTCATTTAGAGGTTATTCCTCAAGTGAATAAAAAATTGAAGGAATAAGGTTATTAATAAAACAATATACATAGAATATCTTATTTATTCTTAACCAATATTCCTCTAGGAACTATTTTTAAATGATGGAATATACTGGATTTTCTTTTAAATTTACGACTGTTAATGTATAATTCCCAACACAGTATAAAAAACAACATAAATTAAATGTTTACGAATGATAAACCGTTAAATCATGAAATTTGGTTTCATTGGGAATATATTTACATTCAAATACATCAAATTTTTTTTCTATGAAAATGAAAATTTTCCTATTAATATAACCTTGGAGTGTGAAACTATGTGTGTAGTAAGGCCCTTTGTCTTATACCAGGTTACGTCGAGCATGGAACGAAACAACTTTTCAGAGTTGATAAACAAAGGTACATCTATGGTATAACCTTTCCTAATTTTAGTATCTATATATGTATGTATTTATAAGAAGTTCCACATAATCTCCACCTTAATAAAATTCTAGGATATTATTATGTTTTTATCCTCAATGTGCATCATAGGGTTATGTTTAGTAATCTACGTTTTCTATGTATAGTTTACATGGTTATTGATAAACGTCCTATTAATGGCCCTGACCCCATTATTTCAGATCTGATGACTTACTCATTACATTTTCATAGATACAGCTAATCACATATAGACAATCACATTAGTTTAGCAGTTTTGGAAAATAGATTACATAAATGAAACTTACATTAAAAATTAAAACATAAAATAAAATATATAAAATTCTCTGAGGAAGAAAAATATTATACATCATTAACAATTCATATCATCCAAAATAACCACTTGTAAATCCTAGGAAAAAACTAATTATAAGAAAGGGGTGAGCATAGATGCTTAGTAAGGGTAAGAATAAAACAAAATATATCAGTCAAAATAGAATAAAAAAATAGAATGATAAATAACTAAATACCATGAAATTTAAATAATCACACGAACATGGAATCATATACATGGATATTATACTAGTCATGAAAATAAAATTGAATATCAATTGCTAATATCATAAATAAGTAATTTATAATGTTAGACATGATAAACATACCATGAAGACTTCGGCCCAGACACCATACATAAATGGGTAAAACATTAGTCAAAATAAAAAGTACGCTTCATGAGACATACAGATGCATCAAGGGGATCTTGAGGGCCCCACTAATAACTTACTATGTCCAATATAGTCCTTATATGAATGGGGTGAAACATAAACCACATTAAAATTTGAATGGAAAATATCTTTTGTAACATGAATACTTTAACCATTAACCGTGAATGCTATCAAAATAGAAGACACATGGTTAAAATGATCATAAATCATTAAATAAAATGTGTTATATGGTATCATTTGAGATAAAAATCAATGAAGTACAATATTAAACAAATCACGTTGAAAGAGATAAATACACCATTAAATGAGGCCATTAAAAAAATATTCAGCAAAGTAATCATTAACCATTCCAAGGAGTCCCATACAACATGGAAACATTTGAATCAAAACCCCAATGATGGAATAACATAAACTAACATTATAATATCATGTTAATAAGTACATTCATGATATAACATGTCAAAGGATCATTATATACACATCATAAAAGAAAATAGGTGTATAACATCAAAATATGTGTCAATGAAAGAAGATTAAGACAAATATCTTCACAAAGATTAAATAATTAATCGAATGGATCCATTTTTCATATTTTCTATAAATCCTCATAAAAATAATATTTATATTATGATATAATTAAAAATAATTTTTGACATAACCTTAACATGTTAAAATCAATGAAATATATGTTTATCCCTATTAATAAGAATTGATTAATAAAGTCCCTTACCACTTGTATTCGGTAGAATCAAATTTCATGTAAATGTAATGATTACCATATTAAACATTTTAAAAAATGATGATAATGGTATTCATTATATATTTTAAAAAATGGATATACCTAGACACAAATCACATGAACTAATTTCTGAAAAAGGCATATATCTTATATAAGTAAAAGTTAGATGAGAAAAACAATTACCTTGAAATTAATTTAGCCAAAAATTATTTAAAAAACCTATATGATGGTTTCAATAATGTTACTAAATTATATCAGAACAATATTATTATTTATGATATCATATAAGATATTATTACATTATTTTATTATCTGTTTTTATATGATTTTTTCATTACCCCTGTTATGAGTGTTAGATACTTTGGGTATCATTTGTGTTTTGACTTTTTATTCATGATACAATTACATATGAAATTATTTAATTGATTAATGAATGTATAGAAATATTTATATATTATATATATTAATCATATAAATATACATAAAATATTGATATACGAACTCAAATACCAAATTTTTTGAGATGGTAGTTCGTATGTACACATGAAGGTTGGTTACGTCTTCTTATAATATTGAATCAAAGAAAGTAAATAAATTATATAATACTGAAATAGAATTATAATTTATTATATTTCATATTCATTCATTATATATGTTCTTATAATAATTATTTAATGGTTAAAGTCGATGAAGAATCTTTTCGTGGTATGGTGATGGTGGGTAATATGTACGTACGAGAAACGATATCATTCAATTAATGGTAAAAGGGTAAATATTGAGATGGTATATTATTTATATAGAATCCATATAATGTATTAATTATTATTTATATCTATTATATTCATAATTATACACAATCTAATAAATTAGTGATTAATAAAAGATGTCACCACTATATGGAGACGGTAAGGCTTATGTATGCATGTGTGGTGATATTTTATTTGTATGATGCACAAAATGAGAATATGGTCATCCTATAATCATAATAAAATTTCAGAATATTTATGATGATATATTTCATACCTTTTTATGGAAACTATAAAGTAATTGAAATTAGAAGAAGAAATGAATTTAATGAATTTGTAAAAAAAATCATCCCTTCGTCAGTGGACTGCCTTTGGATATCCTCTTAGGGACACTAGAGTTAGTCTTTTTAGAAGACCAACACCTCTAGAACATAATGGAAAATTTTAAGAGGATAAATATTTAGTTGTTTTCTCATGATATAATGACTAATTATTTTTTGAGGAAATGAGGGAGGAGGTTCATTTTTATAAGATAGGGGAGGGCACTCTTAGAGTCCTTAAAAATATAAAATTAATACTAATTAATTTCCCAGTTAGAAAAGATATAAAGTGATTTATTTAATAGATAAGATTATTATGGGTTGAAATAATGTCATAAAATTATTTTTATATTTTTTATAACATAATATTAACCCTATCCTTTTACTTTAACACTTATTTAAACCCTTTAACTTTTACCTTGATGAATTATCACTTTTATAGTTTAATGTGAATAGTTACAAAGCCTATTCCAAAATTACCCCAAATGGATCATTGATGACATAATTTAACAAATAATAGTTATATTTCTTAATGTTTAATTTTTAATAATTTGATATCACTTAATAAAATATTATTTTATTTAAATTATCATTTTGATAATTTTGAAACTATTCGAAATTGTTTTTTAAAATATTATAACAATGTGATAATTTATATCCAAAAAATATAATATATAAATAACATGGATATTTTACATATAAAATACTTGGATGTCATTAATTTTATCACGTTATATTAATTTTAATATTATTAATTTTATTTCTTTTAAATTTCTATTAATTAACCAATTACGACATAATTATTATGAAATACTTCAATTATATTATTTCTTAATTATTATATTAAAAAAACTATAACAAAAATTATAAATTTAATATATTTAAAATTCATTTTTATAGATGAATTTATCATCATAATAAAACTTTAATAAAAATTATATACATATTAAAATTACTAGTATGACATATTTAACTTATCTTTAAAAAAAATAACAAATGACATATTTTTACCCAAGTGTCTTTTAATGTTAATAATTTAAACCAATGGTTGATTTTTTTAAAACATCACTCATCTAAGAATGATGGGATGGGTTTGAGTTTAATTTTATAATATTATGACAATATTTTTCCTTTAATTACCGGATTTACCCATAACCGTTATAAATAATTTTTTTAGCTAATATGTATAATATCCAATAATTATGTTGATCCTATTAGACTATAAAAAAATAAATTTTAAAAAAATTTATATCAATTTTTTAAATTTAAATTCATAGAAGAGGGAAAATTATTTTTAATGTTAATTCGGCAAATGTGGCCAGAAGGAGGGTAAAATTAATCAGTGTAATGATCAATAAGTTTTTATATTTATTATTAATATAAAAATGAATCCAAAAAATAAATTAAGTAAATATGTGTATTATTTATCTATTATTACTTTTAAAAAATTAATGTATAAACATTATTTAAACTAAATGTTAGTTTTTTAACTACAATGTCGTATTTTTACTATTTATCAAAAAATGAACCATATCCAAAAAAATACCTAAAAATAAAAAGAACCTTATTTTGGTAAAAAAGACTTCAAAAAATGAAGGATATTAAGAAATTTAAATTTTATAAAATTTCCAAAATTTTATTTTGAATTAGGTGCACCATTGAAAGGATTAAAAGCTCACTTATGAAAATAATATCCTTTTAATGTGTAAAATGAGATTATTATTATATTATGACTATAAATAAATTGGATTAAAGTTAAAAAAATTATCACACAAATATTATATAAATTTCAATTTTTTTAATATTATTCATTACTGCTAATGTAAGAGTATGGTTATAATTATCTTGGGGAAATTTTTATATTTAATTTTACATAATCATTCATTTAAACATGGGGTTGTGTGAAAAATATTCTATCAATGATATTATATTTAAAAATATAAATACCATAAAATCATGGAGTGATAATGTTTTGACTTCAGTGCATTTGATGTAGGATGTTATTACTATATAAATCGCCTTCATTTGATTACTTTAATGATTGAATGCCTTGTGATTGTGTTCTTGGGGCCCATGTTTGAGTTTGATCAAATGTTTGTGTTCACTAGTACCCCACGAGACCCATGTCTGATTTTGATCACATGTGAGTGTTTATTTCAAATAATAATCACACATGATATTATTTTTTGTGCCTATATGTTCTATTTCATGTTGTGTGTGAATGTGTGACCTATAAAGGAATTTATTATGGTAAAAATGGAATTTGGACTATATGGGATTGATTATCCCATAGATAGGGAGCGTGTATGACATAAAATGATGAACATGTTTCGATAAGGCATATAAAAGGGGTATGATGGCCTTAGTGAATGACCTGAGGCACTATTGGGATATGATTTTCATGTGGCCAGAATCAAGCCAAAAAATAGATATAATGACCATGTACAATTACCTAAGGTATAGGTAGGATATGTCACCCTTAGTGATTGATCCTTGAGAGAGATAGATATAGAAGACCATGTTTTCTGACACAAGTTTCATTAAACATATGGAAACATTGAGATATGTCTGTGGATCTTAGGATTGAACCATGATCATGAGGTTTTTTATGACCATTAATTTGACAAATATATGAAGAAGTTATGACCGGGGTTCATGTAAACATGGTTATCGCATGACTATTACACACATTATTGATTACTGTTTTCTTTTGTATTTATTAATTATCTTGGAATAAATATCTTATTAATGTGAACATGGGTTAATGATGAATTGGTGGTGTATTTATAATCACACTCTACATTGGAATATAGATTCATATACAAATATCATTATTAGGTATCAGGAAAAGTGAAAGGGTCCAGTGATTGGATGCATAGGGGACATATCACTGGGATTAATGGTGGTACTAGGATATAATACAGAGTATTTTAAAAGTGTATTTATTAAATTTTTATTAATTCTAATACTCGAGTTTGAACTCCCACTTTGGTCCATCCTAAGACACTTTCACGACTTCAGATAATTGAAATTGCAAATGATAATGATTTTTTGTTATTTATTTTTTTGTTGTTATTCTGGGCTTATATTTTTACTAGTATATTGATTTGTATTGTGACTATTTGCACAAGGGTCATAGTCCTCCAATTTAATTTTATAACCATCCATGTTAGTTTAAATCCATATTTTTATGGGGAGGCATTCTTGAGTTAACATGGAATTCTGTATTGGACCATGTGATTCACCCATGGTGTTACACCCCTCCTCTTCAAAATTCTCCGAAAATATTGTGGTCCTTCTCGAAAAAAATATATTTTAAAATTACATCAAAAAACATTATCGATGAAAATGTGGTTTTGGTGTTATAGAAAAACCCAACCAATATGGATTAGATAAAAATTTAATTGAGATAATGTGAGGATAAGTTGGTTTTATTCAAAGATCAATTTCTTGTTTCAATCATCATAAACCTCAAAAACATCATCCATAACCATATTAATATAATATCATCAATTAAATTATTAAACTAATTTTTTTATTATTGATGTATCAAATCTAAACTACCTCCATTCCATCAATTAGTAATTTAAAATATTACTCTTCTATATTGTAGACCACCGCATCCATGAATGCCATTTTTCATTTTCAGCACTACCTAAAATAGATGGTTATACATATTTACTAAATTAATTAATTTTATATCAATGAAATAATTATAATTTTGTAAATGTAAATCATTATTTACCTTATTTCCATTCCATCTATTTAAAATGGAAATTTCAACCATGTGTCTATAAATACTACACTTCCCATATATGACTTATTTCATTACAAAGATACGTCGATGATTCTAAAAATTTATTTAATCAATAAATATGATATTTTAAAATTATTAAACTTATGATAATGGGATGTAATCATTATATAATAATATGTTATTACTCATTCAATCATTATAATGTGTTCTTATTTTTAGTATATTTTATAATATACTATAAAATAGTTATAATGTTTATCCCAACAATGATTATTGAATAACAAATAATAATAATATTATAAAATAATGATTAATTTAATATGTCTTTTGAAAATAAATATATTTAAGATTCATATTTATATTCACATATAAAATTAATTATGGTTGTTAATTCATTAATCACCAAGAAATAAAAATTGAATGGGTTTTTTGTGTACCCTTGACACAAGTTACATTAATTAACAATGTAGATCTAGAACTATCTCAAACACATGAAATACATTTATATTATCATTATAGAGATGAATAAAACATTAACTCGGTGAAGGGATATAAAATATATAATCAGAACATGATTGTAAATCTCAAGAGTTAATAAAAATACATATATTTTAACAAAACAAATACTAATAATTGAGTAATAAAAAAAATATGGATTATATAATATCTGAAAAATATAACTATTGTTTATGTATAGATTTATAATGTAGATAATTTTTTTATATAGGAGGCCAAAACATATCCATCCAAGGAGAATTCATATGTAAGAGGAATGTAAGCTCTCTTTCATTTCATTAGGTTATATCAATTATTCATTGACTATGTTATGCCATGATTATGTATGCAATCACATATAATTATTTTATTTTAGAATTTTCACTTTATTAATTTATATTTAAATTTTTTAAAATGTAGTCACTACATTTATTGATTACTACATATATTTTTATGAAATTTTTAAGGGTTTCTTGTTATCTATTTAAATTCCTTGATACATGATTCAGGTTCTGCACTATGAGATCATTTGTATGTCGCACATACTACCCCATTAATGTGTTTTGACATATTATTTAATTAAAATAATGTGTTTAATAGTGTAATAAAATATATTTCATTATATAGAGTTTTGATACATGAATTTAAATAGTTTTAATGTTTACTCATATAAAATTTCCAACTATGAGACATGTTTCAATTGATTCATATATTTTAGTATCCCGAACCTAGATCACTTATTTGTAACCAAACATGATTATCCAATTGTTCTCATACATACATCCCCGTATGCAAGAAACTATCAACTAGAAAAGAGTGATTATTGTGTTATTTTATGGATACTATAACCTCATGATTAGAGAGTAGCATAATGGTATACAATAACATTAAGACGAGGAAGAAAAATAAAAAATGAATTGTATAAATATAAATAATCTTGATAAAACACATGTGGAAACTGAATCAATATCACATTTCATGATAGTATACCAAAATAGAATTATATAGAATACATGTCGTAGCTATACAGAACATGCTATAGAAAATACAAAAATCCAAAAATAAATATTACCTTTTCCTAAGGATAATAGTCTTGTTCCTATTCTCATGTGCTCCATTCTTGGATAGTACATGAGTAATTCAATGATAGATGCTTACTTTCGTCCCAACCTATATCCACAAAGTCTTTAAAGGTACAAACTATCCGCCTGAATAGATAATGACACAAAATCAGTAGGCCATCACCAATAACATCGTGGACTATCCATTCATTGATTATAAAATGTGTAGTATTTGGGAATTAATAATTTGATGACAATAAATAAATAAATCATCTCATATAGGGTTCCTCATGGGAAAATATATCAACACTAACTACTTCAGCATATGATAGATGTCTCTGAATATATGTTAACATATATGTATGGTTATATATATAAATTTATATATATATATATGTCTAATTTAATTATTAAAGAGAGTTTGTATATATATAGATACGTAGTATTAGTACGGACCTCCGGATTATTTTCAATCCATCCAAACATTCTTATAATGGGTCTCATAACTCTCAAGGAATATGATTGTAGTTATAATTCTGAACCATCATAAAATTAATGTATAAACCATGGAATGAACCCAATAATTATCTTTTACTTAGTAAACGAAGCCATAATTATAATTGATTTTCATCCTCAACACATTCAAGGAATTGTTTAAAATTGGAACCCACGTATCTATCTAAATGAAATATAAAACCCCTCACTATAAGATTCTGTACAAGGATTCTGTATAAGGAACCAAATTATCACTCTCTTCATAGTACATAGGTAAAACGCATGGATTCCAACAATGATAAATTACATAAGAAACATGGGATCTGTTATGGAATGGTATATGGCCTTTTTCCACTAAACCTATCTTTGTTAATCCACTAGGAAACATGGATTTGATCAGGGATAGAGTAATGGAATCCAACCAAGAAGCTCATCCTAGGTATTCTAGGGCCACATATTCTTGGTTCTTCATTGAAGAAAACCCATTAGGGGTTGATCTCATCATGATGTTCATCCTACAAGGTCAATTCATGGGTTTCTAGGACTATACCAAGAATCAAAAATTTATTTTATTTAATTAATTAGACATATAGGAGGTGTGGTCAGAATGGTATATCATGTGTCCCAATGGAACACCATATTGTTATTATAGTGTTCATGATAAAAAAGTCCACTTAACATTAATGGTATTTGATATATTATATTCCATCGGCCTCAGCTTCTATGAATAATGGTTGAAATAAGATAACTATAAAAATTCCATAAAATAAGTCATATTTTCAGGCATGTTAATAAATCTATAGAGAGTTAGAAAAATGAGGGATATAATAAAAAGGAATTTGGGTTATAATATTTTATTTTACCTCAAACTGATGTAGAAGTAATTATATAAAAGATGATGAACCTATGTTAATACGTAAAGGGTGTAAGAGGGGGTTCTTAAGGTTATTGAGGATTAGTTAAATCTAAAATAGATGAAAAAATGATGTGATAAATATTAAAACCAGATTAGGTAAAATTTTAAGGTCAAAACATTTTAAAAAGGTATAATGTTTGGTTTCATGGTTTTTCTGACCATGTGACTAAACCATGGGGAACAACTGGTAAAGTTTCACTAATCTTGTGGGAATTGGAGCGCATTTTGGAAAAACTATTTGTCCACTTACACCCCACTAGAGTACTCCTCAATGTTGTGTTTCCTAATTTTATTGGTTAAAAATAACCATTATATCCTCTACTTGTTACTGTAGCACCCACGTTGCTGAGTCTCATGGTGATCTTTAATTGAGCTCTAATTGTGTGACTCAATCTTCCCTTCCAATATATAGAGCTCTGTGAACATAACAAGCCCTGAATCATCTAAAACCACTCCATGATCTATTAAAAACCACACCAGAATAAAAATTGAATTGATGAATTGTAGTTTATGAATCGATACCACATAAACAATTTCAAGATTTTATAACCTTCTCTCTTTAAAATAAATCATCTCCTAGTTTCATTTTCATGTGTAGAATAACATTTGATGAGCAATGTACTAACCATTGAGGGAATATTTAGGCCTCATGATCTAATGTTTTATCTCATATATAAACACCATAATAAATCACCCTTACCAGAGAAACTATGATGAATTGTAGATCCTTTTCACTCTTATCAATTATAGATATAGGATTCTTGTCAAATGCGTAATTATCCCTGATCTCTATGTTCAAAGGATAAAATGAATGATATGGTATATAATTTTAATGAGAAGTTGTGAAACATAGAGGACATTGTGCATGGACCAATATTTTTAATGTAATACTAATATATAGTCTAATAGACCCACTCTCTCTGTGATCATGAAATTAATGATATAAAAAAGAAATAGCCTAACCTATGTACCCATATGTCAATAAACCAATCCATTAGAAACTCATAGAACAAACCAATTCGCCAACTCAAAATATTGAGGTTAGACATGATGACCAGACTAATACGAATTACTATACTTATCTATAGTGATATTATTTTAAAAAATTACAAATATTCTGTGGTCTCATGAATTACCCTACAACACCATTCTCTAACTAGTACACAAGTGAATAGAATAACTGCTAACATAGGGCCACGTATTACCCATTTATATATTTTAATCTAGACTTATTGGGAAGGAATGATCAATGGTAGTGTTTTTTAATAATCCTTATAATCAAGGAAACATGCTCTGAGCATGTCCTATAACACCCATATCAAATGCTATGACTAAAAGTATACATGTGTGTGCTATGTTGTACTCAGAAGAACATGTGAAAAAAATAAATTCTACTACCCCTACCAGAACATTGATGTAAACATATCATCACTATTGGATTTAATATAACATGAAACAAAATATAGGTGTACAATCATCCTAATGTAAACCCTTTAATGATTTTATAATAAAATGGTCTCCTTTATAAGGATTATTCAAAACCATGGTCGTCCTATCAATGATCAAACATATTGTATCTCTTCCTTGAGGGGATCTCGGTAATACACTTATGAAATCAATGGTAATTTCATTCAATTTAATCTTTAAATGGGAATTTTATATATAATTATATAAATCCACTACTAGTAATCCATCGCCATATTAAATATGGAACATCCTGTTACAAAACCAATGATCATTCTATTCACACAGGGATAACAATATTGATGACTTATGAGTCCATACACCTTGTAAATCCCTACATGCACATCCCAATTAGAGTCAAGAGACTCCTATATCAATTATTAAAGTATTTCCATAGGCATCCAAGAATTCACATGAATGTAAAAAATTCTTCCCTCCTCGATAAACCAACTAGGAGGTGGAATGTCAAACAAGACACTCTCACATAGATATAATTCCATTGAATTTAAATGATTGTACAATATTTACCTATTCTATAAGAGAGGATTTAAATTATAACTATGTGAGTACAAGTTCCCCCTCATGGTACTCCAACTCCAACTGCATATCAAAAAAAGGCCCATCAACTGAAACAATATATTTTCATCATGAATGGCTTGTATATATGTATTCTCTCATAGGAAATCTATTATAAAATATTCCTTACTGGGTGTATATGCGTTATTGATTTCAGATAACCTATAGTACTCTACCTATTTTCACTAAGTATGAAACAAATAATTTTTTTATATACATTAGAGACTATTGTAGTTTTTGTAAATGAAAACCCACACCTCTAGTATGTAATTCCCCTAATAACCTAATTTCTAAATAACAACTACATTATTGAGGTCTTGCGTAGTGTGATTATTCTCATGTGGTATCATGTTGTGTGATATATATGAAACAACTGAATCATAATGCATCAAAACTAATTCTATCTCAATTCTTGAGGAATCATAATAAATTGAAAAACATCTACCCAAATCTCATAGGATCTGGATCAATAGAGAATTCAACCATTCCTTCAACCCCTAAAAGGATCTCCCGTATTCATTACACCATTAAAAAGTAACAACATTTTTATCAAAGCCTGTGAGTGGATGATCTAAGTGACGATTTTCCAAAATGAAACAATTTTAATAGAAAACCTTCCCCATGAATAATTATATCACAAAAAAATATTTACAAATCCTAGGAAACAAAAGGCCTCCCCTTAACTATCTCAATGGTAACATATGTATATATGATGAAGTGACCAAGTAAGTTAAACATATAAACACAAATGTTTCATTTGGTTATCGTTGTATATATATATTTCTCTCTTAGTGTACTTAGCATGATCTCAATATTTTGGAATATTCATAATGAGTATGTGAATACACTATGAAATTTTCTATGAATACTATAATAAATAAATCTACAAATGGGTGGAAAAAATGATTCATCCATGCCATTAAAACATTTATTGTGTTTTTAAGACTAGATTGAAAAACCAGAATCTCTAACAATCCATATCTTATCTAAATCATTTTATTTGGTATGCCTGATGAAAAAATAAGCACCTAATTGAATCCCAAACATGAAATGTTTTAATGATAATCATCACACCAAAATTATGGTAGAAAATAATGTCTATTAAAGGCAGTATATAGTAATTCTCAACTCTAAATATGTTCAAGCATTGTTAATAGACAAATTTTTTAAAGGTGAGATCCACCTTCATGACAAATAACACAAGTGAACCACATAATGGAGTACTGGGTTTTATGAAACCCTTGTATTTCAAATCCTATAAATATTCTTATGTTCCAAAAGCACAGTATTTTCCATCCTGTATGGAGGAATAAACACTAGTGTCACATCATACACTATCTAAATAGTGAACTCACTTCTCTCAAAGGGGGTAACCTAGAAAAGTTATTATGGAAGATATCCTTGTATAAAATATAGTCCTAGAGGGAAATCAATAAGTAACACTACCTCATCCCCCATAAAAAATACATGCAACTTGGTATTTCACACTACCTATTGCAAGATTCTTTGGTCCAAAATGGCATGATTAAACATCTGAATCACACTTATGAAAATAGCTATGAGCCTCATGTGATGATGAAGACACCCTATGATGATAGTAATCAACATGAGAATGATTATGTACCAAATATTCCATCCATAGTATGATGTCAACGGTTGTCATATCAAGGAAAAATGATCCCATCTAAAAATATAACCACCTATCTCAAGGAGTAATCCATTACATTGGAATAAACTATTGGTATGGATTATGAATGTTGGGTGGAGATTAATCATGACATAAATTTACTCTATTAATAATACCAAACAATCAATAATTCACAATGATATGATATATTGTGCATTTATTTTATTGAATAAGGGAGAAAATGAAGTATTGGTTATAAGACTAGTACCTTAAACATTAGAATCCCCTAAACTCGTATCCTTAGTATTATGTTACGCTGCAGAGATATGGTTAGATCCATATACCAAAGATGAAACCTAACTAACCTAGGAAAGTCTGTTATATTATCACTATATATATGACATCTGGATATGTCGACCACATCCACATGCTTATCCTAAATTACATATAGTATTTCATATCTCATTATGATGTGGATCTACTGATCCAATACCCAATTAGGGAGGCCTTTCATATACCATCTAAATATGAATTAGAGGGAGAGTTTTAACAAATTTTAATATTGTCCCATCCTTCCAAAAGAATGACACTCAATTGGGTCCCTCATACGTTGGGTCATCTTATGGTCGGTCATACCACACTGGTTACACACAAAATAATCATCATCACATTCCATCTTATTAGTGTTGTTTCTATGACAAGGCTAAAATAGATACATTCTAACACTATATAAACAATCTATCTACCATGATATTGGACCCTCCTTGACCACACACCCTGATTCCCTTAGGTTTTACTCAGTGATGAGGTCATGGTTCACTATCTAAAAAATGGTGGTCAACTAAATGATAATTGCCACTGATCATATGGAGTACTTAAACCCAAATTCATGCCATCTCACTATCTTCAACTTATCATCAAAATTTATTAGTGAAATATGATGATGCCAAATGAAATGATAAGAATAATCCATCGTAGAGATATTCCCGTATAATAATTGAATAAGTTTACTATCAAGGTATTAATTTTAACTTATGAGGGATTAATTAGTAATATAGTAGTATTTTAAAGACCACATAGAATATATATTCATGTAAATCAGCCCGGGTGATTACATCCCACCATCACCTAACAGAATCAGTAATCATATATGTTGCATTATTGACCCTCTATCCAAGGGGTATCTCTATATTATTGAATATCTATAACATTTCATATATCCTTGAATTGGAAACCATATGATCATTATCCGATGATATAGTTGTAGGATGATTCATTTTAAATTGTCATGTCAAACCCTCCATTGAATCTATATTCCATTTTTATCCCTATAATGAATTTATGATGCATATGAAACTCTATCAGAACTAAGCATCATTCACAAGTTGAGTAATAATAGGAAGCAACACAGGTGGCACCACAAGAAGCAACAATTGTTGTTCAAGGCCCACCACCTCTGGAGAATAGTTGATTCCACCCCTAGAGGTGTGAGATTGAAGGATATAGAGGTTTCATAGATCTATAATTTCTAATCACATGCCTTACATAATATTTAACAAAGTGAGTATCATAGATATCAAAATAAGATAGGTAAATGCATTCTTATATTAGAGTAACACACCTTTTCCTACATCTAAATCTTGGTTTAGATGATATGAATGATCATAGAGGTCACATGAGACACTTCCTACCTCCCACTACTATGGTCGAGACATGCTCTAGTAATCTCATTACCAAGAAGAGGACTTTGTATATGGACATTACATTGAACAATATAGAGGAAAACATCCTTTATGTTGTAATTATCACCCCTATGTACCTGTATCCATATGCTGTTTAAAAATTTAAATTTATTAAATTTCATAATTATTTATAGTTATATAGATATTATTGTATAGTTAGATGATAAAAAAATAATATTTTATAATGTCATAAGCATTATAAGATTCAATTATCTCATCGTGTAACTTCGACCTGACCCTTAAATCAAGTAAAAATATGTAACATGTCACCAAAATTATTTTATTAAATGGATTACCATTTTGAATTTATATATGGAAATGATTCATAAATATTAATTGGATTTCATGAAATAATAATCTTCTAGAATTTAATCCCATCTAGAAACTTATATATGGCTCAAACATGGAATAATTGATTAATTATGGAGACAAATCATGCTATATAGAAATGGAAATTTTAGTTTTATGCATACATATTAATTATTCAAATTATTTTATCTTAAAAAATAATGTCATCACATTTCAAAATAAAACAATAATGGAAAAAATAATATATTGTAAGAAATAAACATATTAATATAAATATGGAATGATATAAACATGAAACATGAATCCTCGGGTTCTTATAATTTTTCATGACATGATAACTAATTTCCTCAATATTCCAAGTCTAAAGGAAAGATCATAATAATATATAATTTCAAAACACTTATATGTTGCTAAATTGTGATATGACCCCAACTGTAACATGAACAATAAAAATAGAAATATTTTATCCCAGGTAAGAAGGTTTTCCCCTATATGTTGTTTATCTTCTGATAGGTTGCAGATAATTACCAAATATCAACACACATAATGTCTCCTATATAATGCATAAATAGTAATAAAAATAAAATAATAAACTTTGATAAAAATTTATAGAATCTCAGACCTGATTCACATACATGTATCCAAACCCGATTGACCACATAGGCTTTTGAAAACCTCCCAATACACTAGTTGTCCTTAGCTAGTAGCAAATGTCAATGGTGGTACAATGGGGAGACTATATCCTTATGATTGCAGTGTAGTATAACATTATATAATTATAGAATGCAATGAAAATAATATAATAAAATAACTCTCAAAATAAAAAACATCTTGATATTACAAAAAAGAAGAAACTAAATCCATATCCAAAAGTAAAATGATAATCATGTTATGATTCTATACAAAAGCTAATGAACACAGAATACATGGTACACATATATTTATTAGGAAAACAAATAGAGAAATACCAATAACTATCTACATAAGGATCACAAGAATATTCACATTCCTCCACTCCCATACTCCATCCTAGGATGACACGTCTCCCATAAAAAATATTAATTCATCCCCTAGTCCCTACCCACATTCATAAGGTAATTTCATGTACCAAATGGTATCCCAAAAAAATGTGATGCATACATAGTAGGTTGCATCCAATGGATTCTAAGACTGTCTTGTCTATTCATATAAAATTTTTAGTCTGTCAGTAACAATATGTGTACGAAAATAAATAAATAAATCATATTATAAATGGTTCCTCATGGGATACACGACTTACACTACATGCTTTGGACTAATCCAGATGTCTTGGAATAGATGTAACCATCATGGATCATGTATGTTTATAATGTTATATATATTAATAACATATATATTGGTGTATATATATATATATATATATATATATAGTAGTCAGAACCCATGGGGTATTCCCAAGGAATCCATATAAAATTTTATGTGGTTTTGTAACAATATTGGAGTTGGATAAAAGAGATAAAATAGAGCCGTTATAAAATTCAAGTATAATTAATGGACAAAAACCTAGAATAATATTTTTTATGAAAATTTCAATAGATTTATGAAATTTTTATCATAATTAGGGACAAGTAATTCTATAAAAAATTTCCAATGTAATACTCCAATTGTAGTATAAAATAGATCAAGAATAGAGTCTATCTAAATCATTATGTATATGGATAACAAGTATCTCTGATCACCTGGTATATCAATGTTTCACTTTTAGATCATCCTTGATAATAAAACAAGGAACTATGTATCGTTCAAGAGTAAATTATAGTAATCATCCTAGTTAACAGATCGAAGGTATTCTACAAAATAACCACGAATCACTATACGAATGTTTTTATCCAATTTAAATGTAATCTTTTTAATATTAATGGACCCATATAAGGAATCCTAAATTGTTACCCTTGTATCAATCCCAATTTAGTGTAAAGAAATGGATATAGATAGAATCAACCTCATCCAACTGGGACATACTTTTTTCATATTTCCCAATTCATTTAATATGGAAAATTCAAGATAAAACATGAAGATAATATTTATATAACCATTTTTTATATTTATAATTTTTTTCAATTCAAATACGTTACATTCAAAAGGGTCAATTCATCAATCCTCAATCAGTGGTTTATCTTAATTCAAGGTCATGTGTCTCTTGCGACTTTATAGAAGGAACACACTTAGGTGTTTCTCATAAATAATTTTTTTCCTTTGAATATCGTTCATGGATTTCTAGGGGAATCATAAAAATAGAATCATTATTTTATCTATAAAATTTGATATTTATGAGGTTTTTAGGAAGGGTCTGACAAGTCACACAATAACACACCATATAAGTCATCACGGATTTAGGGAAAATGATATAGTCTGCATATGTTATGTTGTTAGATTAAACCATATATGTTATCATATTTATATTCGTAGTATAAATGTAAAAATTGCCGAAGTTTATAAATTCCAAAAAAATAGGACATAGTAGTAATCCTATAAATAACACTCATGGGAGAGAGATAGTAATGGGGATGATGGAAAAGGAATGTGGTTCTTATAGTTGTATATCCAACATAGACAACATGGAAATAATTATACCATGAATAAATAATCATTCTCAAATAATATGTTAGAGTAACATGGAGAGATCCACGCAACTAGGTAAACGATTCATCTGAATGAGGAGGAAAAATATGGGATAATATTTAAAAGTGTATAAATTCGAAATCAAATTTTCACACATTTTTAAGAGGCAAATGGTTTGGACAAAGGGTATTTGAAACCAAGATCCTAAACATTATACCAGAAATTGTTAAGTGGAACTATGCATGTGTCCATGGTCAAAGAATTTGGACAAACTATCCCATCCCTTTTACCACCATGGATTACACTATGTACCAACGCGACATAGAGTGCATAGTTAAATATAACAATTTCTCTCTTCTTGAGATTACTAAAACACCCACACAGTTGATTCACAAGTTCATAACTAACGATGTGATAAAAGAGATGATTAGTTGTCCCATCCATGATATAGTGCTCTAAGATCCTAACAAGACTCGAATGCTCTATAACAACTCCTGAGACTTTTAATAATCTCACTAGCATAAAACGATAGGTTTTTAAAAGTAAATTATGTATCCTTACCTATTATAGAATTTTTGGATTTTACACCTATATTGAAATATTTTTTATATATATTCAATCTGGCATATAATATTAGGAATCTCTATATATTCATTGTACTTTATGTTTCTTCTAAATTTCGTTATTTGAATTTGGGTTTTTTATTTTATTTTTGAATGGTGGATTATTTTAGATTATTAATCTAAAAATTATAAACTCCTTTACCCATAATATATCACCTCTAGGTACTTATTTCTCCAAATGGTTCAGGAGTTATATTTTCTAAACATAAATAATTTCAAAAAGATATTTTCCATGGTTATTAAAATTATATTTAAATTTTTTGTAATAAATTTTTTTAACATTTTTTGTATGGGTAATTTTGGAATCCATTTCTAAAAGTTAAAATATTATGTCTCTATGAAATCATGGATTGAGATCCTTAACTATAAAATATATGATTTATTCATTATTAATATTATTTTCTATTTTTATGTGGGTTTTCAAATAAAATCCATTTCCTATATTATTTGGAGTTTCTCCTTCCTAAATGTTACCAATATAAGAAAATAATAGTTCTTCTTGCTTTTTAAATCATATCTTTAATGACTTTATAAAATTATTTTTCACTTATTACAATGTAATTCAACAATTATTATTCTTAACCAGGTAAATTATCTAATGATATTGTCAACCTAATTTAATTTGATGGATTAGGGTGAATCTTTAATTTATTATTCACGGATCATATTTCATTTAAATGGGTTAATCAAGAATAAATGGGTTATGATTGTTTTGATAAATGTTATGATGAATTGAAATAGAAATTTTATTTTTTTAGGTTGTTGATTTTTCACATTACATGTGTTGATTGTTGAATATATTATATCTCATAAATGAAATTGGAAATGTGGGTAGAGATATCATTTTATACGTTACTAATATAATGTGGACCAATAAAAATGGATATAAGTTGGGTATATGTGGATATAATTATGACATTACTATTTGAATATACGATACTCTAATGAATATATTGGAATAATTTTGGTATTTAATTAAATTCATTATGTGATTTTTACAGTTTAATTTCCTAAGATACCTTAATTATTTTTATCTTATTTCTATTTGTTTTAATAGTTCTGTTGATAAATGGATCAATTCTCGTGACTCAGGATTTTTTCCTTATATGTCTCTTGTCTTAGGATTTTGAATAGATTTATAACATGATTCGTGATTAATATTTTATTTCATATTAGTTTCTATTTTCATATGGTATGATCATGTACCTTGATTTTCTTCTTATATTAATATATTATTTTTTTGATCACCTATGATAATAATTTGGTACTATAAATATTTACCGTTAATAAGGGTTTGAGCTCACCCTTCTTATGTTCCCATTTCCATTAGACATGATGAAGATTAATATATAGGATATCATTAAAATAATATAATCAAAAGATATGTCTTTTCTATATCACTAATGTATTTTTATTTAATATGAAAACATTTGTATAGTGTAAAATAACCATTTGGTGAGAAATATATATTTTCTTAATAAATAATGTCTTCAATAATTGATAAAAATTAAATTTAAATGATTATGGGTATGTAAGTGACATTTTATTATTATTAACATTTTAATTGTGAATGTTTATGTTTGGGTCCCATAATTTGGTATCGAAGAAAGCATATAATGCATATGTTTCTAGATCTATACCTGATTGTATGGGTATGCTGTTTCATAGTTTTTTTCAATTATTGAATGTACTGAATTTGGTTTTGGAACTGCATCAATGTGTATGGGTATATGTTCTTATACACAACTTACTCTTAAAAACACAATTTATAATTTTTTCCACGCTTGATTTTTTATTGATCTCTCATCATGAGAATGGAATAATGATCAATGGTAAATTACGATGTCTGTGTTGAGACTCTGAAGATGAGTGTTGAAATAATTCCATTATGATTCTTATTGTCTCGTATAATAATCTCTTACAGATTTATCACAAGTTTATGAGATAATTATTGATGAAATTTCTATTTTATTTTACATACCTTTTCTCTTTAATAGACAAAATCAATATTAATAAGTACATTGTAAGAATATTATTTAGTTAATGTTACACTACATGAATTTTAATTATCCCATGTTCTTAGAAATTTTAATTACATATTAATCGAATAATGTTCCATGTATAATTATATTTTTATTTTAATCAACATAGGAACATTGTTTAGAATTTTACATCATCCTGGATTTCATAAAATTTAACATATTATAGAATAATATTAAATAGAATAGATGAAATAATTTTTTTCTACTCTCATCATACACAGTGATGTTTTATCTATGTATCTCATCACTTGATAATTATTTTTATGTTAATAATTAATGGCTCTTTTGAATATGGAAAACACTATTTAATTTTCATTCAATAAAGGAAGGATTATGGGTTATGCTAGGATTTACAGACTCTGACGATGACATGCGATTACAATGGAGTTTCATTCCATACAAAATTCTTATGTTTTATATTGTAATCAATGTTCTCTATAGAATATATAAGTTTGGGATGGAGTTCAGTACCATCCAATATAGATAACTTATGGTATCATCAAATTTAACGTCTTATAAGAAGAAATAAGAGTATAACGAAGATTAGTTTCTTCCATGAAAGTGAATTTGGGTTGCGTTTGGATTTTAGGTATCCTTTCTGGAATTAAGATTTCATTGGATATTATTACAATATACCAAGGTGAATTTGGTAAATGATAGTGTTTATGATTCTCAAAGAAAACACATGAGTATTCTATAAATTGTTTCCATATAAGAAGATAAGTTTAGGTGAAACCAATGTTTAAAGTATTAGTAATAGATTAATTATAAATAAGATTCTAATATTTTCCAATAATGATTAAGTGTTATATAGGGGTTGAGGGGATCCAAATAAATATTATGGGAGTAGTGTAATTTTATATTATCCTTGATGGTTTTAATACTACTCAACGATTTAATGTATGAATATAATACCTAAGGGTATGCAGGACATTCATTCCATCCAAGAATACTTCATGGGTATTCTAGAATTTGGAGTTTCCTAAAATGATATTTTTTGTGAAGGGGGTGGAAAAATACAAATATGTATTTATTGGTCTTTTAGGGGTATTACTACATATCTCCTAGTGGATAATCAAGACTTTTATTGTTTTCTATAACAATTAAAATCTATATGACAAGGCATGTCCCCTGGGTGAATGGTCATAAAAAGTTTAGGCATTGAAAAATTGGAAAATATTCATTTTTTCTACATATAATAAGGTAATTCCATATCATAAATGGTTATGTGATTTGGAATAATGATGGTCCATTTATAGACATGTATCAAAGTCCAATATAGTTCCTTTTCGAAATCTGACACTATGATAAAGGAACCTTGTGCTTATAGTTATAAAACATGGACCTCTAAGAGAATGATTCCTAAAAATAATTTAGCTGTGGGACATATAAATGTGTTTCTAAGAAGCAATGATTTATTACATAGACTTTCTGAATGTGAATGGGATTACTATAATAAGGCATAACATGATGTGAAGTTTCAGGAAATTCTTAATGATGACAACACAAAGATCTCTACATTGGAAAAGTTGAAAAAAGAATCCACATACAACCATGATAAAGTGAAACACAATTTTTATTATTACAATATAATAATATATGATCTAGAATTCCGTTCTATCAATAAAAATTGGAATTTTACGGAATAATAATCACGTTAGAGTAAGGAAGTAAAAGGAGCAGATTTTGTGTTTTTATATAGGATGAAACACTTTCAATGAAATTTAATCAAGTATTGGGAATTACACTAAGAATACATAGGTTGGTGAACTTCCTAAGGGAAACCCCTATGTCACGACCCGTCCCTGTGGGGCCTGCGCCGCGACTCCCCATGCCCACCTCCAATAGTCTAGGGGCTGTTAACTAGCACTGAGTAGGCATATTACTAACATGGGGGGCATTTCTTAAGTACTTATACACACACAGACATCTCCAAGACCACAAATGCTGAAATGAAAAAACCACTAATGAAAAAAATACATGCATAAAACTAAAACCAACCCAATAGAGTATGAGAGAAGGTATAGTATATAAAGAAAACTGGGTCAGAATACATGCCAACCAAAAACAAGAGACTGCAAAATAAAAATTCAAACCTGTAAGAACATAAATGTACTAGGGCTGCTACTCATATCTGTAGGAACACCTCAACCTGTAGGGAACTCAGAAAGCCTGGTCCTACCCTGGGCCACCCTGGACTCCATCAAAAGGCCACTCGTCTGCACAAGACACATCATGTATGGGCAAATCCCGTTCATGGTTGAGTATAAAAATACTCATCAATGGACCCCAAAAAATGAAAATCAATACACAATGGAAAGGTAAAGTCACTACTACATAGTATATGTCTACTGAACATCTAATAGGAGAACACAATACATAAATAATCAAATCCCAAACCCATAGTCTAGGGAAAAGTTAAACAACTACATACCCGTGATAGGGATTCATTTCAATGATTCCACAAAGCACTCGTCTAAGAGAACTCACTCAATGAGTCTAATAGCTCTGATAATGTTCATCTGAGATGTACCATTCATTGGTAAAGATCAAAAGATATAGATACACTCATTCTGGGGGAACACAAACATGAGTGGGAAAGATCATGATATACAGATGAGGATCGCTAATAGGGCCCTAGCGGATACCGCAACTCAATAGGATTCACATGCTATGTATAGTATCGGTGTTTTATAAGAGTATTCACATCGATACATGAATCTACCTAGGGTCATGAATTGATAGAGGATCACGCTCCGGGCCTCTTAGAGGGATACCTGAATCTATCTCGAAATGTCCTACTGAATGGATCATACTCTTGTAAATGGAAATGATACCAGAACATCAAGGGAACAAGAAAAGGGGGAACTATCCCAAATTAATCATGTCCAATATATAGTGTAAAATTGGAACAATCCAGGTACAAAAAAGTACATAGCAAGTAGAAGTGTCACAGGCCGTGTCATCTGACCCTGGGCACTGCCCTTGTACAACGACTTGTTTTATAAGTCTTATCATGTGAAACACCATTTCACGACATGTAGAAAGGATAACATGCCATGCCATCATATCTGGGGTTCGCTCCATGTATGCTGGCCATGTTCCTGTACATGGCCTCAACCCATGTATGAAAACCCGTGTAATTGGCACATGTGGTGACCAGCCTTTCTGACTTTGCATGACCGTGTGGTGGAGTACACAGCATATACTCTACCCTATTTTTGTGTATTGTCCGAGTTACATATCGACCCCTGTATAAGGACCCACATTCCATGTTCTTTGGAGAACACATCATATCAATGCCTCTTATGTCACAAAACCCTAGCCTCCACTTATGCAGACCTATATGCCTTGTTCTTCGGGATACACATTGGGTGTTATGGAAATTTCCAGAATCGTGAACCTCCACCACTGCGAATCAGGTGATTCTTCAATCCCCGATCCTTCTATCTGTCTACCCCAAAACTCAAAATCCAGCGTCTCCTAGCCATGATATTGATGTTTCAGGAGGTATCTAGGGTTCGATCAGCCCTGAAAAATCGATTTTATCCACCCATGTGAAGAACTCTCGAAGAACAATCTCACTCGATCCGAGTCGATTTGGTGTCCGCCATCATCATCGCACCCCATCTAGGTCGTCGCAATGTCCATTTTACAATTTGGGATTGTTGGGTTGCTAAATATATGTGAAATGATCTATTTTTCATAACTACATGATGAACGTGATGAAAACAGGGTTATAAGGGACAAAGAAAAACTTTAATCAAAGGAGGAATGCACCTCTGTAGTTGTTCATCATGAAATTGATCTGATACCATTAATAAGATTAATAGAAAAATTAAAATGACAAACAAATATCATTATAAAAATTAATTCTCAAATTAAAACCCCAAACGAAAAAAAATACGCCCTCCCACAAGAACACCTGATACACGGATCACCCTGTTGGTCAGTTGATCCACGTTCATCATTTAATAAAAGAACAAGGAAGACATGAATCAAAATAACAACCCATACCATGATTTGGTTGAAGATCTATTGTCGTGTCACATTTTTTTGGTGAGGTTTGTCGAATTCAGGATGCATCTATCGATCACGTTGTTGTTGTCTGCCAATGGGTTCTCCTACAAATATTGAATAAAAAATCCTCAATTCGCAAGGTAATGCTGCTAAACCTGAAAACCTACCATAATCAAGACTTTATAGGGGAATATTAGGTCTCTTCTCTAAAAATCAACATTTTAAATAAAATAAATTATTAGTTTATTTTATTTCCATTAATATATCCAAAAACTAACTTTTACAGTTGACCTACGCCGATCAATGTTAGGCTCTGCCTAATGTAAAATCACTGCTCTGAACGCAACAGTGCCCTCAGATTTTTGATCCATAAACCTATTTAAATGTTATTCCAATTACTCATGAAAATAACTTGTGCTTGCCTTTCAATGTTTAATTTATTTCTTACATTTATTCCGAGCACTCTAGGCCTCATAATCGCAGGTCATCGAATGGTGTAGTCTCGAAATAATTCCATATTGTATTTAAAAAAAATAAAAGGAAAATCAGAGACAATAAATTCTACCCACCTTGGGTATTTTCATTCCCAAAAATCCAAAACAAGGGCTACTCGAAAAGATGTGGGTACTGGGCATAGATCTAAGCCTCATTCTCCAAGGTGCTCTCTTGATGATTCCCATGCTGCAACCGAAAACTCACCAAGGGAAGAGATTTCCCATAAAGTATCCCCTCCAGATGATCCTTAATCTCCACTATGTACTCTGCAATGGTATCTCCATCCACGATGTCCATCTCACCGCAGTTGATGATGTGTGTTGGGTCATACACAAACCATTACATCTCTGACACGTGGAAGACATCATGTACCCGATGCAACTGCGGTAGTATAGTTACGTTATATTCCATCTCTCCAACTCTATATAGTATCTGAAAAGGTCCAGTGAACCTCAGTGGTAGCTTGCTGCCCTGCCCATATCTCACATCCCTCATCAAGGTGAGACCCTTAGGAATACATGGTCTACCTTATCGAACTCTAGAGGTCTCCATCGTCTATCAGTATAAGAATTTTTTCAGGATCTGTGTAGTCTTCATCTACTCTCGGATGATATGAACCTTCTCAATCATAGCTTTCACCAACTCTGGACCCATACGTGCTGACTCTCTAGGGTTAGTACATTAATGTGATGACTGACATGGTCTCCCATATAAAGTCTCAAAAGGTGGCATACCAATGGTGGATTGGTAGCTATTTTTTATGCAAAATCCAATAGTTGCAGGTGGCCCTCATAGATGTGACAGAAGTCCAAGATATAATCCCGCAACATATCCTCCAGATCCTAAAAGGTCCTCTCCATATAACCATCTATCTAGGGATGGAATGTTGTGCTCAAGCGTAGCTGAGTCCCAAAAGCCTTATGTAATCTCTTCCACAATCGGGATGTGAAGCAGGTGTCTCGATCTGAGACTATATTCGATGGGATGCAATAAAGGTAAACTATCTCTTACACGTATAGGCATCCTAGGCTCTCTATGGAACTCTCCTCTCTCATTTCTAGGAAATGGGCCGACTTGCTGAGTCAGTCAATGATCACCTAGATGGAATTATGCCCCTTGGATTTATGTGGTATGCCCATCACGAAGTCCATAAATTTTCCATCCCACTTCCACTCTGGAACATACAAGGGGTGAGCTAATCCCACTAGAACCTAGTGCTCTGCCTTCACCTTCTGGCATGTTATTTATCGAGAATCAAACTCTGATACTGCCTTCTTCATTCATGACCACCAGAACTATAGTCTGAGATCATGGTACATCTTCTCCACACCAGGATGTACCACCATGGTGGATTTATGAAACACCCTTACAATCTATTCCATCAAAACAACTGATACAAAAATGAACCCTATAAAAGGAACTTTGTTCTGCCCACCTTGAGAATATCTATCAAGAGCATGTCCCATAGATAACTAAGCACACAAATCCTTATAGTCGACATCCCCAAGATCTGCCTCCATAACTCATAGTATGAGGGGAGGGGTGACAAGCATCGACTGAAGGTAATATGCATCTTCTCTTTCCATGAAAGATAACTGTAATGAGACCAGTTGTTCTGTCACCTCACTCAATAGCTGCGAGCTCGATCCCTTACTAAGAGCATCTACCACCTTTTTCTCCTTCCCAAAAGTATAGATGATCCCGAAATCATAGTCTCAGAGTAACTCTAGACAACACATCTCTCTCAGATTCAGATCCATCTGCGAGAAGATGTACTTGAAGATCTTGTGTTCATAGTAGATGATTAAACTCTTTCCCATAAGGTAATGTATCCACATCTTCAACGTGATGACTACCGCTTCCAACTCAAGATCATGGATCACATTGTTCTTCTCACGTGTCCTAAGATGTAGAGAACCATATGTAATAACTAATTGTCTATGCATCAGGAAACATCCAAGCCTTGTCCCCGATGAATCCCAGAAAACTACGTACTCGATTCCCTCCTCCAGCAATCACAAAATTGGGGTGCTTGTAAAAAATCTACCTCAACTAATCAAAATTTTTCTGAATATTTTCCATCTACCTAAAGGGTTTCCCCTTCCTTGTCAAGGCTGTCATTAGTGATGGTACCTCAGAGAATTCAGGAAGGAATCTCTGGTAAAATTCATCCAAACCGTGGAATCTCTACACCTCTGTCACGTATGAGGTGGAACCCATTCTAACACTACCTCCACCTTGGATGGGTCCACAAATACTCCATATGCTGAGATGAAATGTCCCAAAAAGTAGACCTTCTGAATCCAAAACTGGCACTTCCAGAGCTTCCCATAGATTTGGTGCTCTAATAGTATATCTAGAACCATCTGCAGGTGTCTTGTGTGCTCCCCCTCTAACGTTGAGCATACAAGGATGTCGTCGATGAAGTCTACTATGAACCAGTCTACGTACGACTGGAAGATCTAGTTCATCAGTCCTATGAACAATACCGGGGAGTTTTTCACACTGAAAGGCATCAGCAAGTACTCATAGTGACCATAGAGACATCTGAATGTCATCCTTGGTATATCCTTATCCCTTACTCATAACTAGTGGTAACCAAAATGAAGGTAAAAAATCGAGAACCATTGTTCCTCTCTCAGCTCATCGAAGAGGTCTTCTATCCTCAGTAGTGGATAATTATTATTTACTATCACCTAGTTAAGGCACAGGTAATCAACACACATCCTCAAACTCCCATCTCCCTTATTAGAAAAAAATGGGGTTTCTTAGGGTGAAATGACGGGTATTACAAGACCCTTGTTCCGCAAATCCTCCAAACACTCCCTCAGCTCGCGATGCTCTAAAGAAACCATCCAATATGCTGGTGAGGAAATCGAGTCTACCCAAAGGTGTAAGTCAATGCAGAAGTGGATTTCTCGGCAGGGAGGTAATCTTGAAACATCTTCAAGAAAGAAGAACTCGTACTCTGCCACTACAGATGGGAACTGGAAGCTCACAACATCTACTACACCGAGGGTAATGGTAGACATCTGATGAATGTTCGGCTTCACTCTCCTATGAATGAGCCCATTATGTACTTCCCGAGTTTCCTTTTCACCGACAAAGGAAAACCTCATACCATCACTGCAGACACAATGCACTCTTTTCCTAGTGCAATCAATCTTGGCATGGAACGAAGATAGTCAATCCATACCGAGAATGACATCGTAAGGCCTCGATGCTACCACCCAGAGGTTCCAATAGAAAATCTCACCTCCAAGGGTATGATCAAAATGTCAAAAAAGGTGTGTGATCATTGAGTCTCCTCTTGTTGGTGTCTCAAACGTAAGGTTTGAGTCAATGAATCTACCATAATATAAAGGTTTCACACAATACACGATGCAAGGAAGGAATGACTGGAACCTGTGTCTATAAGTATAGAAGCTTAGGTATAAAACACCCAGATCATATCTCGGATCATTTCTGGAGTCCCTGGGTCATATGCCTCGATCGCAAGAAGTTTTACCCGCCCATATACCCCAGCTTTCTGACCCTAGTGCAGACCTCATAGGGTGGTGGTGGAATTAGATCGAAGCATCTGCCACCACCTGCAGCTCTTCTTGATCCTCTGCCAGGTCCACCTCCTGGTGGTTCTCACTGATCCACTCTCTACCTCTGCCTCAGTGGTACAGCCACCACCTCTCTCTCAGAAACTCAACGGGTCGTACAGTGTCATGCGAGATGACCCCTACCATCGCACAGGTAGCATCACCTTTCCCAAGGCTGACTGGATCCAGTCTGAGATCCCTAGACTATCAATCCCATGTCATGGATCCTCCTGTGACATCTCCCACATCCTGATCCTTGTGCTTGATGTCAGCTCCCTATTGCTGATGTCTCTGCACCTGTCTTCCTACTGCTGACTGCTGTCGGATATCTCTGATCCTACAAGACGTTCTCAATCACTAAGGCCCACTCGATAACTCCAACATAGTTGAAATGCAAAGAGGCATGACAATAGCTTGGATGTCCCATAGTAGACCTCGCTCGAATGTCTGATCACTGATGTACTGATCTCTGACCATATCCATCGAGTACCTAGAGAGGGACTGGAGACCAGCACCAAGAAGGCATATTACTAACATGTAAGTCATTCCTTAAGTAAATGTACACACACACACATATCCAGGCCCGCAAATTCTAAAATGAAAAAAACCACTAAGGAACAAAATTCATGAATACAACTAAATCCAAAAAAACTGAGTACTGTGGAAGGAAAAGTAATGAAAGTAAACAGGGGAAGAATACAAACCCACAAAAACCAAGAGACTGCAAACTACAATGTATATCCTATACGAACAATGTGTTACTGAGACTACAACTCAAAGCCATAGGATCACCTCATCTAATATGGAACTCAGAAATCCCGGTCCGGCCCTGGTACGCCCTGGACTCTGTCAAAAGGCCACTCATATGCACAAGACATGACACATGAGGGTCAAAGCCCATGCATGGGTGAGTATATCAATACTCAGTTGATGAACCCGAAAACCACAAAGAAATACACCAAGGAAAGGTACATCCACCTAAACACATTATATGACTACAAAACATATAATAGGATAACACAATACAGATATAATCAAATCCCAAATCAATAGTTTTGGGACAAGTTACACAACTGCATACCCATGCTAGGGATTCAATTCAAGGATTCCACGATTCACTCATTTGGGAGAATTATCTCCATGAGTATGATAGCTATAATAATGTATGTTCGAGAAGTACTGTTCATCAGAATCCATCATGAGAGATATATGCACTAATTCTGGGAGAACACAATCTTGAGTGGGAAAGGTCACAATACACAGATGAGGATCACTGCCTGGTAATTGGCGGATACCATGACTCATTAGGATTCACCTGCTAAGTAGAGGATCAAAATCCTGTATGAGTAGTCTTGTCCATAACTATCTATACCTAGGGTCAAAAATGGATAGAGGATCTCTCTCTGGGCCTCTCAGAGGGATGCCTGACTCAATCTCGAAATGTTCGGCTGAAGGGATCATACTTTTATAAATGGAAATGATACCTGACCATAATGGGAACGAGTAAAAGTGGAACTAACACAAATGAAAAATGTCCTAGATATAGAGTACAGAAGGACCAAGGCATGTAATGAAATGTACATGGTGTGTTGAAGTGTCACACAACCTGTCTTCTTACCCTGGGTACTGCCCGTGTACAACGACCTGTGTCGTAAGGATTGTCTTGTAAAACTCCACTTCACGGCATGTAGAAAGAATAACGAATTGTGTTAAAGTATCTGGGGTTTTCTCCGTGTACTCCCACCACGTTCCCATACATGGCCTCAACCCATGTATGCCTACCCGTGTAATTGGAATAGAGGGTGACACGCGTTACTGGCCTCGCATGGCCGTGTGGTGGAGTACACAGTGGGTTCTCCACCCCATGTTCGTGTATCGTCGGAGATATATGTCTAGGCCTTTGTGAGAACCCATATTCCATTTTCTTTAAAGAAAATTTCCTATCATCACATCAGGTATCGCGAAGCCTTAGCTACCACTTATCCGGACCTACACGGTGTGTTCTTCGGGATACATGTCATCTGTTCTCGAAATTTCCAGAATCAGAATCCTTCCCTGCCCTACCTTGGGTGATGCTCCAATCCATGATCCTTCAATCCATTTTACCCAAAAATCATATTATAGGGTCACCTCTCCATGCTATCGATGTTTTGGGAGGTTTTTTGGGTTCTATCAACCCCGAAAACTCGATTCGATCCACCCGTGCGAAGAATGATCGAACAATGATCTCTCCTAATCTGAGATGATTCGTCATCCTACGTCATCGTTGCACCTCCTCTAGTTTTTCATCATCTCCAATATAAAACATGGTATCATTGAATCTCAAAATTGATGCGGAACGATCCATTGTTTATAAGCCCTCTAAGAACATGAAGAACACGAGGTGAAAAGGGAGGAAGAAAAAAAATAAAAAAAGGAGGAACACACCACCGCTGACGGTCGTCATGATGTAAATCTGCTCCCATTAAAAGGATTAATTAGAAAATCAAAATGAAAAACCAATATCATCATGAAATCAATTCCAGAATCAAAACCCCAAAATAAAATGAAATTGACGCCCTCCCGCATAAACTCCCGATCCACGGATCACCCTGTTGGTGGGTTGATCTGTGTTTGTCTTTTATTTCAAGAATGGTGAAGAGAAGAATCGAGATAACAAACCCTAACTCGTTTTAGTTGAAAAACGATTGCAGCAATGTGTTCATTGGTGAGGTTCGTCGAATCCGGGATGCATTGATCGATCATGTCGTTGTTTTCCTCCAACGGGATCTCCTCCAATGCTCCAATGGAAAATCCTCAATTTGCTGGGTAATGCGGAAAACCCTATGAACCTACCATAACATGAATTTATAGGGGATGATTATATTGATGCACTAAAATAAAAAATTTAAAATAAAATAAATTATTTGTTTATTTTATTTCAATTAAAACATCCAAAAACTATCTTTTGCAGCTGACATGTGTCGGTCTATATCAGGCCCCGCCTAAGTTAAAATCGATTCTCTGAATGCAATCATGCCCAAAGACTTGTAATTCAGGTATCTGTTTAAATTTTCTTCCATATACCCATGAAAAATGATCAAGCGCTCCGTTTAATGTTTAATTTATTTCAAACATTTATTCGGGGGACTATGGGCCTCGAAATCGCTCGTCGTCGAAAGGTCTGGTCCCAAAATAATTCCATATAATATTTAAAAATAATACATTGAAAATCAGAGATATTACACCTTATTATACAATTTTTAATTGGTTATAGAAAATTATATGTTGGATAAAATAGGGAAAACATCCCTTTTGAATCTAGGATTGTTCATATGTACAAATATTTTACACAGTTTCATGGATGCCATGAATTTTAGGAGGACACAGATAATCTTGTGTTATTGTTGTATAAGCCACTAAATTCATAAATATTTTAGATTTAACTGGGAATAAATATGGAATTTAAACATATTTATTGGGTACTTTAGATATAATATTTAATGAGATGTTAGAAAAGGAACATGTGATATAGATTCCTTTATTGAAGAACAATTCACCAATGGGAGGAGGATTTTTAAAATTGAAATTTTACATTGGGGTGTTTCAAAATGTGATGATATTTTTTGAAGAACAAATCCCATTTTGAAATGGTTGAATCCATTAATGAAATTGTTATTAGGGTATTTATATGAAGAAACATAATGTACATAGATGTCTAGGTAATATGGTTATGACTATTGCATGTGTGTAGAAGTTCGATGATCAAGCATCGAATTGAATAGAATTGATTCTTTAAAAAAGTAATGAAACTGATTATAAGGACTCTATAACTCTAAAAGATTATATTTGACTTTAGGACATGAAAATACAATTAGTTTTATGTAGTAAAACAATCATTGTGCCTCCTGATACTAAAATGAAACTATTTTACTATACGCAATTTCCTCGAAACATATAAATATATCCACAGTATTTTATCCTGATATGATGCTTATGTAGTTACATAGGATATTTATTTGGGAATATGTTGAATTTTTCACCTTCATTTATCTTCAAATAAGGATTGTTTATCTTACAACCGTGCTTTCAAAAAGGGTGACTTTCGAACACCCATTAAATTGTCTCTTAAAATTTATTAAATTCATTTACAATCATAAAAAATAATATATGAGAAGCTTTCCAATGCCAAAATATATCCCCGATATAGTTGATTTTTTTTATTTTAAATGAAAATATTTATAAGGTGATCTACATATCCTAGGTGACTAATTTTATATTTATTCTATGTTTTTTTGGTGAAATATATTTTTTATCCTTTCATATAAAGGGGTTCTATACATTCAAATATACTCATTTCCATTCTATGAATACTCTAGGTAAATATTTCCATTTATGAATTCCCACTTGAAATCAAATGATTCATTATATAAATTAAATTGTCTAACCTACATGTGTTACTCTAGTAAGCATTACTACATATTCATGGATATATACTCAAAGGTTAAATAAACACACATAGATCTTGGTTGGTGATCATGATTTTTGAGTAACTCATTCTATGTTATATATTAATATATATTAAATTTGATGTCTTAATTTGGAAAAATCATTTAAATTTCCCTATTTTACTCCATCTTTAGCCTCTGTACCCACTTAAAATACATTATAAATTTCTTAATTCATTATGATATAGGGAAATAGATGAAATTTAATATAACCCCAACAATTCATGATTTTTTAATTGTGGGGATGTTATGCTAAATTATGAGTACCCCAAATTTTTTTCCACACTAATCTATAACAATAGATTTGGTTAAATATCTTCAAGGAGGACCTCAAAATATCTACTTGATGTGACTATCTGTCCCAATAATGTTTAATCATATTATGTGAATGTAACGACACAATGTTTTTTAAATAAAAATTATTTTCTTATAAATACATCCTTAAATCAAAAAATAATGAACTACTAAGTGTTATGTTACCTTTAAACTTATGTTTTTCACTTCTTTTCTAGGAATTTTAAAAATCTGACATCCAGGGTTGCGATCAGTAAGTTATTTTGAGTCTGATAAGAAAACAAAATTAGTGACTAGTAACCTACCCATATGAATAGTAATATACCATTATGAATATTGGTATACCCTAATTAATATTATCCTTACCTATGATAGTATTAAAATAATATTCAAGTTAAATTATGATGTTCCTATATTATATAAAATGTATATGAATGTTTTAAAACTAGATTTTTAATAATAAATAATGATTTTATTTTATTATTAAATTATTCATATTTAGGAAATTATTTTCTAAAAAATGAATTCATTTTGGGATTCTACACATTGATAAATGGTTAGGATAATTTTTTGTATTTTTCTAAAATACATGAACTTTTGATTAATAGTATATTCTGATAATTCACAATAAATACTAAAACCTTAATTTCAACATCATGCTTGAGTCATGGATGATATAAATTACCATTATATTGAACTCAAAATCATTTATTACTATTATAGATCATGTAATAGTCAATATTTATTTCCTTATGAAAAAATAATAAACTAATGATTATAATATTAACAAAACCCTCATTTTCTCCACTATAAAACCCCCCTCACTCCCCTGTCTCTTCACTAATCTCAAGCCTAGTACCATGCCAATATTCTACCCAAATATCTCCCCAATACCATCTCCCACTTCCAAAATCCTCATATATCTTTATAATACCAATAAACTCTCCCATTAAGAGGTTCTCAAAGGAAGTAGAATCAAGAGGTAAATTCCACTTTCCAACTATTTCATTTCTTTTATGTTCATTTATTTTTTAATTCATTCCTCAACACCCTTTAAACAAATGGTATGATAACTCTAGTAACATAAATCTAATAAAAATATATTAGGATAATGGGATAATTCATTATCTTCTCCCATTTTAACAACATTTATTTGAAAGAAATGAAAGCACTGTTTGAGATGTGCTAATTTAAAACATTCAAGAACAACTGTTTATCAATTTATCATATTTAATTCTAGTTGTAAAACCATTTGTGTTATAGTTGAACCAGATAATTATATATGAAATATATCCCTGGTATGGTTCTGTAATACTGTTTTATAACTGGTTTAATGTTATAATGAAAAACATGATCTTTGTAATCAAACCCACTGATTCAAACAAAATGGTTGTCACTGAAGTTATATATAATGGTTTAACATTACTCCAAGTAACTAAATTATTTTTCAATCTATTTAATCTCTTGGATGTTAACTAATATCATATATCTTCAATTTTGGACAACCAATTTCATCTTATATGTTTATTCAAACATGAATATAAGTGAACTAGTCATCAAAGACAAGTAAACAAACGAACCCAAACATTGCTATTGAACCTTATAACCAATAAAAAAGGTCTTGAAATAACCAAATATGTTTAAAATAAATAATTCACATATATAAGAATTTATGGATTTATTAATTAATAATTATTTTTTGTTTATTCAGGTCATTAATAACAATTAGAGAACACAACCTAATTTAAGGTAATGGATTCTCTCCATTTTATTCTTAATCATGATGTCCTATATGATATGGAATTTTATATGTAATCCCAAATGATGGGATATGATTTAAAACCATCCGCATACTATCCTCATGTTGTATAAGTAATTATAATCAGAATTCCTATCTCAGCATGCCCTCTTAGATGCACCCGACAACATGCCGATAAACCGTAACAAATTCTACCCAAACCTTCTTTGTTTTTTCAGGTTGCCTTATCTTTGTTATATAAAAAAGGATTTATATTATCTATTTATGTACATATTATAAATTCAGTTTAGTTTTACAATATTCATTTATGAATACACTTTCATCACTCTATTTTGGGGATATATATGTTTTTAAAATATTCTGTCCTTATTACTTTTCGATAAGATAACATGTTTTAAGGGAAATTCCTGAATGTTTTCCCACATTCAAGTGCACAATATCATGTATTTTAAGCCACCATATTCATTATAAAATCAGTATTTTTATTTTTTAAAACTTATTGGTCGAATTCTGGTTTTATATAAAACATTTTCCCCTTTTCTATTTTAACGCACTATAGTATTTTCCTTAAAACTGCACAAAAATGTTTTAATGCTAATGTTTCTCAAATAAATTTCTTATATGTTGTCACTTATGTTAGGAATCAATTAATATGTTATATGATTTTTTTACTATTTTAACGTCCTTGTATTTTCTAATCCCTATCTTTTATGGACACATTCACGATACACCCATTGGTTATTAATTATGTAATTATTGTGATAACCAATTCTTTCCATGGGTACCCTTATGTATATATATGGTTGATTATGTATGATTATTTTGGTGGAATGAATATTCATGAAATCGTTGAGATGGGAGTGCCCAGATAGAACTCAAATTCATTGGGTTGAGTTATGTAACATGATATGTGATATCAAATGAGGTTTGCGGTTTGCCTTGCCCCATACAAAAATGGGAAACGAGGTTGGAAGTTAGCCTTGAACCACACAAAAATGGGGAAACAAGATTGGAGGTTATCCTTGAACCATACTAAAGACATGTTTTATAACTCTTCCATGATTATATGATTCCATTTTTATATGACATCATGATTATATGATATGATTTCATATATTAAATTCATTTGATATCCTAATGCCATGCCATCAAACTCATGTGCTTAATATGTATTCTTATGTTCATTCCCTTTCTGGTATTTTTAGCTCATCCCTTTCTTCAGGTGTTCCCCAGGGTAACCTATGAAGATGTAAGGGCTCAAAGGAAGTTAGGATATTTTATGGGGATTAAATAAAGAAGTGTTTTTATCATCATGTTCTATGTACCTATTATCCCAAGACACTAGACTTAACGATCCTTGGCATGTACACTGATGTGTAATAATGCTTAAAATCATGTAATGTTATGTAAAAAAGGATAGGGTCACTATATTTGGTATCATATGATGGTATAGTTATTTTTGGAGATTAGGATAGAGCACCTTAGTGAGAAACCTAAAGATGAAACTAAATATAAGAAAAAATTTATAAATTTTGTTGAGTATTGAGTATGTGATGTTTCATGAAAATACATACATGTATTGAATCAAGTAGGTAGAGGTGGATCTGGCACAAATGTATCGAATGGTAAAACCAAAAAACACCTCTTTGAGCTAGACTTGAATGACAAATGGTGTACGACAATGGGCCTTGCTACACTCGTGGTTATGACACACTCAAAAGATATGACTTGTTAAACTCATGAGTTGAGTACAAATCATTAATAATGGAATAAAAAATCCTAGAAGAATATACGTTATGAAATAGACCGAGGATAACCTAGATTTTAATCTAAGGAATCCCGAGTTAAGATATACTTCTTCTATATATGTTTATTCTGTTATGTTTAAAGAATCATATTTATGATCAATAGCTAGGTATTAAAGTCCTATAATTATAAAATATTTTTCTTATATAATGGTGGGATGTAGAAGAACTCATTATAAGAATCGATGTAATAATCAATGTTAATATTTCCCTAATGATATCCTTGATATGATGGGAATGGGTGCTCAAAACATATTGAATGTACATGCTCAGCTGTCTAAAGTTATGAATAATATCCTGAATCATGTGGAAATACCTCCTCCTACATGAAAATAAGAAGTTTCCACAGAATCCTTCTTGTGAAAAAGGCCTCCCATGTTTTTCAGATCTTCTGATCCCCTCCTTTCCACACAGTGGATTAACTCCAATGAAAATATATTCTATGTCCTCCATTGCTCGTAATAAGAGGAATTTTACAAGATTTCTATAATTTAGATGGGGATGTGGTTCATTGGTGGATACTAATCATGGATAAAAAGTCCCAAGAAGAAATTCATTCCATGGACTGCATGGAATTCAAGATGATTTTTTCCAAAAAATACTTTTCTCAAACCCTCTACCATAAGATGGAAAGTGAGTTCCTTAGACTCACATAGAAAGAAGATGAATAAAATGAGACATATGAAGCAATCTTTACAAGGCATTCAAGATACACCTCTATCATTGTCATGAACACATAATTCAAGGTGGATCGCTTCTTTAGTGGACTAAATCAGTGCTTACCAAAAGCATTAGAGATTCGAAACTTCGACAGTTATGAGGATATTTTATATTGTGCCCTCAAGGTTGAAATAGTTACTGGAGAATCTCAGTGTTCTTGTGGTCCTAATGAAATGATGAGGAAAATGGATAACAACAATGGTGGTGCCTCGATCAAATCCCATGATGGGATGAAGCCCAACTTTTCCCACTGTAAAAGTAGTGGGAAGAAGCATCTTGGGAACTATATGAAGGGAACAAAGAATTGATTCAAATATGGAATGTTTGGAAATATGGATAGAAATTTCCAATGAGATGTGAAGAATCCCGCTAATTTGGAAGAATAAAGGAAGGCTCATATCAATAGTCAACCTATAGTGCAGTGTTACAACTACATGGAAGATGAGAATTGTGCATGAAATTTCCTTAAGCCTAGGGTTGCCGGAGGCACTCATCAACAACCTCTAAGGAAATATAGGAGGTCTTATTCTACGAGTACTTATAATGTGGAGATAGAAAACGATGTCTTGATAGGTATGCTAGTTATTTATTCATGAATAGTGAATATACTGTTTGATTCTGGTACTAGACATTCTTTTATATCATGAATGTTTAATAGAACTATTCAAACACCACCTCTATATTTAGAGAAAATGTTATCTATGAGAAAATAAAATGGGAACATCATTGCATTAATGGTTTATAACTCCTCCCTAGTTAACATTTGTGGAATTAACTTCTAATAAATTGTGTCATACTTTAATGGATTTCGAAACAATCTTGGGCACTCATTGGTTGTCTTTGTACAATTCCAAGATCAACTGTCTGGAAAGGGAGATTACTTTTCACATACGAAAGCATCCTATGATTATTTACAAGTGTAAGGAGGAAGATTAATATCCTATAGAATCATCATATCATGTGAGTATATTGTTGCCTTATGAGTAAGCATATCTTACTCGAGTGATTGAGACAATGGAGATAATAATTATTCAAGACATACCCATATTGAGGGATTACACTGATGTATTATCCATATAGTTGTTTAGTCTTCCTTCAGACTGAGAGGCTGAGTTCATAGTTGAACATATCCCGGGATCTCTACCTATCTCATAGACACCTTACAGAATGGCTACCATTAAGCTGGAAGAGCTGAAGAAGTAGTTATAGGAAAATATGGAGAAGGGTTTTATAAGCCTGAGTGCTTCTCCAAGGGGTGCTCATGTCTTCTTCATCAAAAAAATGATGGATCAATGTGCCTATGAATTGATATTTGTGAGCTCAATATAATCATAATAAAGAACAAGTATGCCATTCCAATTATAGATGACTTGTTTGATCAGCTTCGTGGCGCAAGTAATTTCTCTAAGGTGGCCCTCCTATTGGGATATCACTAATTAAAGGCGAGGAAGGATGATATTCCCAAGATTGCCTTTCGAACTAGGTATGGAAACTATGAGTTCATAGTTATGCCCTTTAGACTCACTAATGCTCATTCAATTTTCATGGATTTAATGAATTGAGCATTTAGATATTACCTCAACCAATTTTTGGTAGTCATTATTGAGGATATTATCATATACTCCAAGAGTATAGAGGAACATGAGTAGCATTTGAATACTTTGTTAAAGATGCTGCGAAGGTATAATTTGTATGAAACCAATAATAAATGTGAGTTCTTGAAGGAGGAAGTATCATTCATGGGCCATGTTATCACCAACAATGGGATATCTGTGGACCCTTCTAGGATAAAAACATTTGAAGAGTGGCCCAAGACAACTTCTGTAATGGAGATACACATCATTCTGAAACTATCTTGGTATTATCGATGATTTTTGAAGAACATTTAACAATTTTCAAACCAAATGACCAAGATGACACAAAAGGTATTAATGTTTTTATGGACTCGTGAATGTGAAGATGGATTCACAGAGTTAAAAAAGACACTTATCATTGTGCCCGTAATCACACTAAAAACATGTGTAGAACTATTTATGTTATATAGTGATGCTTCAATGAATGGATTAGGATGTGTGCTGATGAAAAATGATAAATTGATATCCTACACCTCAAGGGTGCTAAAAATCCACGAGCACAACTATCCTACGAATGATATGTAGTTGGTGGCTGTGATATTTGCATTCAAAATATGAAGGCATTACCTCTATGGGGAGAAGTGTGAGATATATACTTATTATATGAGTCTCAAATATATATTCACACAAAAAGAGCACAATAGGCACTAGAAGAGGATGGATATAGCTCATCATGGATTATGACTTCTCAATCCACTACCATCCTGGCATGACGAATAAAATGGTGGATTCTCTAAGTAGAAAGGATCCTAAATCTTTATCAATGATGAGAATTGAATATGATTCAATGTTAATAGATTTTTAGTGGATGGACATGGAAATCATTAAGGGAGGAACATCATAAATCTTTTATAAAATGTTTTCTCTACCCTCTCTCATGGGGAAAATAAAGGATGCTCAAAGAAATGATGTAGAAATTCTGAAAGGGTTTGAAGCTATCAGAAAAGGAAAATAATCAGAGTTCAAGGTGGATGAGGAAGGAGTTTTAAGATTTTGGTCATGATTATATCAACCATTTGATCTAGAGATAAATAAGGAGTTTTGATTTATGTACATTGCTCAACCATCTCTATCCACCCATGGAGCACAATGATATATTGAGATATCCAATAAAACATTTGGTGGGACATTATGACAAAAGTGATTGCTGAATATACATCAAAGTGCCTTATATGTCAATAATTGAAGGCAATGGGACGAAATTTTAAAGGGGATGATGAAACCACTACCCATTCAAACATGGAAGTTAGAGAAAATTACCATAGACTTTGTCTCTGGACATCCAAGGGCATCCATAGGAAACAATTCTACATGGGTTATTGAGGATTTTATTAAAAATAAATCTCACTTTATCATGATTCTAGAGGACTTTTCAGTAGATCAACTTTCACGGATATATATCAAAGAGGTGTTAAGGCTTCATGGACTGCCACTATCTATTCTATTCGATCATGATCTAATATTCATCTCAATGATCTGGAAAAGTCTCCAACATGCTCTAAGTACTGAACTGAACTTTAGTACAGCCTATCACCCTCAAATTGATGGCCAATCTGAGTGAACTATTTAGACATTAGATAATATGTTGATATCAGGTTCTATGGATATCAATGGTGGATGTAACCAATATCTTCAACTGGTTGAATTCTATTACAAAAAAATTTACACTCTAGCATCCGTATGACACCACATGAAGCCCTTTACATGGAAAGGTGGAGAAAACCGATGTGTTGGGATGAAGTCAGTGAGAATAAGCTTTTAGGACCTGAAATGGTTAATGAAATTGTGGAGAAGGTGAAAATCATTCATTAGAATATTAGGGTTGCCCAAATTCTACAGGATAGTAGTGAAGATAATCGTCAATGATACCTTTACTTCAATGTTAGAGACATGTTATTTCTATACATATCTCCATGGAAGAAGGTAATGTGATTTGGGATAAAAGGAAATCTAAGTCCCACATTTATAGACCCTTTCAAAATCTTTGATTGAGTTAGAGATGTATCCTATTGACTGGAACATAAAACTAACTTGTCGACTATACATTATGACTTTCATGTATCTTTCTTAAGGAAGTGCATACCATACCCTTCAGATATACTCTCTTCAGAGGTGGTACAGTTGGAGGATGATCTTTCTTATGAGGAGCAGCAGTGAAGATCATTGATCATAGATATAATGTTCTACGTATCAAGACTACTCACCAGGTCAATGTACTTTGGAATAACGACATGTTTGAAGAGGAAACATGGGAACTAGAGGAGACAATGAAGGAAAAGTACCCGTACCTGTTTATGTCTTAGAATGTAAAATAAATTTTTAGGGTGAAATTTCATAAGGGGGGAAGAATTTGACAACCCAATGTTTTATAAGTGGAAATTATATTTTTATAATTATTTCATGAAATCACAACATAATTAACTACCATGTGTTATGTGACCTTTAAAGTTATGTTTTTCTATTCGGTGTTGGGAATCTCTAAAATTTGACAAACATGGTTGTGACCAGTATGTTTTTTTGAGTTCGATAAGGAAACAATGTTTTTGGTGAATAGGAACATACACTTATGAATAGTAATATACCCTTATTAATAGAGATATAACCTAATGAATAGTAACCTATCTTATTGTTGTATTGAAATAATATACAAGTGAAATTATGATGTACCTAAATTTTAGAATAAGTAAATGAATGTTTTAAAAATGGGTTTTTAATATTAAATTGTGATTTTATATAAATTTTAAATTAATCATATTTAAAAAATTATTTTTGAAAAATGGAATAAATTTTTTGATTCTGTGAATTGAAATACTATTAGGGTGAATTTTTGGTATTTTTTTAAAATATTTGAGTTTTTGATACATAGTAAAATCTTGTAATTCATAATAAATGATAAAACATTAATTTATGACTCATACATGAGACATGAATGATGTAAATTTCCATTGGTTTGAAATAACATGCATTTATTAATATTCTAGGTCAACTAATACTCACTATTTATTATCTTATGAAACAATAATAAACTAATGATTATAATATTATGAAAACCCTCATCTCCTCCACTATAAAACCCCACTCACTCCCCCTTATCTTTAAAATTCAAAACCATTGTGCCTTGCCAATATTCTTCCCAAATATATTCCTATGCTCCTATACCAAGTCCAACATACCTGAGTCTATTCAATATACCAAAACCTCTCCCCTTAAGAGGTTCTCAAAAGAGGTAGAATCAAGAGGTATATTCATCGTTCAAACTTTTTCATTTCTTTTAAGTTCGTTTCTTTTTGTTTCTTTCCTAACATCCCTTCACCACAAAGGTATGAAAACTCTAGTAACATAAATTAACATTAATTATATTATGCTAATGGGATACTTTATTATCTTCTCTCATTTTATCAACTTTTATTTGAGTGAAATGAAAGCATTGTTTGAGATGTGTAAATTTAGCACATTCATGGGCAACATTTTATCAATCTATCATCATTAATTCACATCATGAAACCATTTATGTTATGGTAGAACTAGATTAATATATATGTAATATATTCCTATTAGGGTTCTGTAATATCATTTTCTAAATGATTGTAAGTTATAAAGAAAAACAGGTTCTTTGTAATCAAACCCACCAATTAACCCAAAACAGCTATCACTAAAGTTATATATAATGTTTAACATTACTCTAAATAACCAAATTATGTTTTTAACCATTTAATCTTCTGGATGTTCACTAATATAATATAACATCAATTCTAGAAAACCAATTTCAATCTATATGTTTATCCAAACATGAATATAAGTGAACCCATCATTTAAACAAAGTAAACAAACGGGTTTGAACAATGATATTGAATATTATATCCAATCAAAAAAGGTTTTGAATGAACCAAAAAGGGTTTTAATAAATCATTTAAATATATAATATGTTCTGTCTTTATTAATCAAAAAACCTACTTTGTTTATTCAGGTCATTAATAAAAATTGGAGAACACCACAAGATTTAAGGTAAGGAATTTCACTCTTAATCGTGATGTCCCCTATGTTATGCTCTTTTTTGTGTAATCACAAATGATTGGGTTTGCTTTTTAACCTTACCCATACTTCCCTAATATTTTATAAGTATTTATAATCCCCTTTTCCCTCTCATTAAGCCCTCATAGGTACACCTGACACAATGCCGGTAGACCGTAATAAATTATACCAAAGCCTTCTTTAATATTTCCGGTTGTCGTATCTTTCTTTATATCAAAATGGAGTTATCTTATTTTTTTATTTACACATTATAAATAATTTAAAGATTAATGAAATTCATTTGTGATGACCTTTCATCGCTTTCTTTTGGGGATATACATGTTTTTAAAATATTCCCTCTTTTGAATGTTCTGATAGTAAAACCTGTTTTATGGGAACATCCTGAATTTTTATCCAATTTAAAGTTCACTCTATCCTAAGTTTAAATATATTATTGTCTTTATAAAATAATTATTTTATTATATAAACCTTCTTGGTTAAATTCTGGTTTTATATATAATATAGTCCTATTTTCTATTTTAATGCTCTATAGTATTTTCCATAAACCCGCAAAAAAATGTTTTAATGCTAATATTTATCAAATACAATTCATATGTGTTGTTACTTCTGTTTGGAATCAATTAAAATGTAAAATTCCTATTTTACACTATTAATTTCCTTTTATGTTTTAATCCCTTTATTTCATGAACACATTCGTGATACTCCTATTGGTTATTCTTTAGGTTTTGATTGTTGTACCAAATTCTTTCCATGGGTACCCTTATGTTTATATATGGTTGATTATGTATGATTATTTATGTGGAAAAAAATATTCATGAATATGTTGAGATGGGTGTGCCCAGATAGAGTTCCAATTCATTGGGTAGTGTTATGTATCATGAGAAGCAATGTGAAACAGGATTGGCAGTTAGCCTTGATCTGTACTAATATTGGAAACAAGATTTGCAGTTAGCCATGAAACATACTAAAATGGGGAAACGATATTGTAGGTTATAATTGAACCATAATAAAGACATGTTTTAAGATTTTTCCACATTTATATGATTCCATTATATGATCCCATGCGTATATGATATGATTTCATCTGTTCCATGCATCAAATATCATTAGGTCATGGCTCCTAACTCATGTTCTTAAGATGTATTCTTATGTTTATTCCATTACTGGGATTTTTAGCTCATCCCTTTGTTCATGTGTTCCCCAGGGTACCCTATACAGATGCAAGGGCACAAAGGATGTGAGGAGTTTTTTATAGAGATGAAATGAAGAAGTTTTTTTAGCCCTATGTTTTATGTTTGATGTTTCTATCACACAATATACTAGACATAACAATCCTTGGCTAGTAATTAGATTTATAATTTTGCGTTACAACATGTAATCATATATGAAAATGGCTAGGTTCTCTATAGCGTTGAAGTCATTCAAACTCTAAAAATCCAAAAAATTACATGGTTTTGGTCCTGATTTGATCCCATTTTTTTAAATTTTTTTATCAATGAAATATTACTCACATAGAAAGTGATCATGGAATATATATAATTTGATATATTCTACATAGAGACTCTTACCATGGTAAATACTGAGTATGGGTAATTCAAAGCCACTCCACCATCTTAATATCTCAAATTAGTGGTCAATATAAAGACTATAGTTTTATCATGGAACTAGAAAAATTCCATAATAAAATATACATAATATTCTATAGTCCATATATGTTATATAAAATAAGAAACAAGAATTAATAATATTTGATTTATGAGCATGTTTTCTCCCATGATGTAAATTTTTAAAAAATTCAAGTATGGTCCCATAATATACTAGTAACATTTATAATTATTTTTACAGATTTTCAATTTTCTATATAGGGATGTTGCGATATCTATACACATGTTTGAATCCCAAAAATTAGAGAACCATTTGTGGGTATTTTTTTGTATCAAATGTATGGGAAACAGATAAAAAACACTAGTTTATGACATTCTATTACCATATTTGACAAGAAAATAATTAGGTTAGGTCATTTAATTATATATATATATCCTATTTAACATTGGATTAAAATATTTGAAGAGCCACATGGAGAAGATATAATGTTTTAGAAACCAATAAGTTCCCCAAAACATTATATAAACAAGATATATGGTATATTTTTTTTAAAAGTTTCAAATAATTTTATGTTTATGAATGAGGCTTTAAAAATAAGGTGAAACTAATTGAACAACAATGTTTAAAAAAAAAACCAAATCATGTTTTAATGTGGATAGTTGTTTATAAAAATATATTATAATATAGGAATTTATAATTTTATCATTTTCATGGATTCATTGTCAGCATGTAGTGTCAAAATTAATCTAGTTATTCAATATTTATCTAGTTTATTTGATGATCTCATACATATTAATTACGATTAAAAAGAATACAATGTATATTATGAATTACATTTTTATATTGTTATGAAACGATATATCACTTATGTTGTGAACTATGTTTTCATATAATATTCATAGAAAAATATTAATTCATGATGTAAATATATACTGACATGTAATTAAAATAAGAAGTAATTGTTTGAGGTTGGTTGGATATACCAACCATATTAATAATAAGACATCAAAATCATTTTTTATTTCTATTAATTTGAAATGATTTTTAGTGGACCATTTTATATGTTGTTTGAATAATTTTGGGTCTATATAAATTTTACAACTCTAAAATACCTTAATTATTTGATGGTTAAGATGAAGTGGAATATGAATTGAAGAAAATTCTTTTATTTTTTTTGGTTTTACATACTACTTCATAGTCTTTTTATCAAGGCAGTGATGTAGTATAAAATCCAAAGATATTGAAAATAATCATTACAACTCACTCAAGTTGGTAACCATAATTGAAAATTGTTCATCCTTAATAGAAGTCCCATGGGTTCAATATTGAGTAGGCCAAGTGTCTACATAGGTCGACATAATAGAAATGGTGTGGGTTGGTGCAAATAATCCATGTTTTTCTTAGCTTTTACCGTATATGTCTACAAAACACAAACATGGAGGGAAGATGGTACTATTGAATATTAATGGTCCATTGGTGAGTAAATGAAAATAATATAGGAGTTCCATGTATTGTTTTTTTATATGGATAAATCATATTTAAAAATGATTCTATTCATAATTAAAAAAGTGGGCATTGGGATAAATTTAAGTCATGTAATGTTTTCACCTTCATCATGAATCATTTATACACATTTATTTAGTTATCATTAGGATGATATCCACCATTGAGACATGATTGAACATGTGGTTCACTTATATATTTACCATGGTATGTTATCAACTAGGCATGGATATCATTTGACATGACACCCAAGTCAGTACGAAATATGTCTTATGGGAATTCCTGATACTCTCAGGATGCTGTCTATTTCCTTTCATCAATGATATCATAGTGTAAAAAATTTATCCCAATAATAACCATGATCAAAAAGTTTAAATAGAGTTTGAATCATAACTACTTATAATTAATAAAAAGATACAAACTATATCAAGATAAATAAAAATATCAATAAATTAGAAACTATAGAATGAAACTAAAACCAAAACTCATGATACATGTTATTTAGATGACCTCATTGTCACAAAAATCCTACAAACAAACCTAAACAATAGAAAAAATGAATTGGAAACCTAGTCCTAAAAATCATCTCGGGTATACCGATACTAAATGGCACATGTAGGGTGTGAGAAAAAATATCTCAGTCATTAGGCACCACAAATTCTATACATTTCCATTCCTATAACATTATATTAATATTATTCTTAAGTACATCTATAAAAATAAGGTTTAATCATTTTAAAAATCCAAACACATATTTAGTGAAATTCATTTTTAAAGACCAACCAAAATATTACCTTCTTAAACAAAGTTCCAAATTTAAAATCCCAATCTAAAATCCTAATTCCAAATAAGAACCAACACAATGTGATCAACATATACTATATAAAATATAGAAAATTGTACAAGTGTTTGAAAGAAAATACTAGAAGGAAAAATAACCATAGTAAAAAAATGAGTATAGAACACAAAAGATAATAATCAAGGGAATTTCCTAAAACAATCTAAAATCAATCCTTATATATATTTGTATTGAACTCAACTGCCTAAAAATGGTGAAACTCCATATTCAATAACGATATAGAAGTAAGAAAGATAGCCTCACCAGTGGGAAAAAACACATGGCTTCACATAATTTCATGGGGTAACAACACCTCTAATTAGGGTCAATAATAAACCATCACCCGACCCTCTAGACGATACCCATGAATCCCATTATTGTAGTTGTGGAGAATGTGGTGGTTATAAAATTCATAGAATAACCCAATAACTCATAGATCCCACTGTAATTTCATAGCCTAAAATACTACAAAACCTATGCGATGAACCTCCCTATGGAGCACTAATATAGAGGTTCAGATCACCAAAATTCCACATACAAGTGCCAACTGGACCATCATATCACATGTGTTTCAAAATTATTTTTCCCAAAACACCACAATGTTCCAACTATTTCACGGCATGTTTAAATAAAAAATCCTCATCCAAGACATTTTCAAAAACAAGGAGGAAACATCATTTATGTTTGAAGATTATAAATGGGATTTATGAAATATTATAACCAAACCACAATCCAGTTTCAAAATAATCCATTATTTTTAAAACATTAATAGAAATAACATATAAGATCATTTGGAAACTAGTAATTCATTTATAATATATTGGGGTTTGGGAGAATCCATTTAAGATAAGAAATATGGAATTTAAAAGATATATGGTAGAGGAGATTTTTTCTAACCTAGATTCAGTGGATCCTTTTAAAATGAAATTAATTATCATTTTTGAGCCTATCTAGCCATATACCCCATTAACATATGGATGATCCCTGAACTAGTAGAACACTTTAATCATAACTAAATTACATGAGGTTCTAATTCATGAACCAAAAAAACATTGAAACCATCTACACATTACAACCAAAACAACTGACCACACACCAAAAACACTTCACAATGGAAACCCAATTCAGCAAACATGAAAAATGAAAAACACCATTCAAAACAAAAAAATTCATATTTCAATTGCAATTATAATTTTATCATAAACTTTTCAGGCATATACATATATTCATAATTAAAAAATTCATTAATAAAAATATCATCAAATTTCTTCTATGAAACACCATATTAATTTAATCAATCACCCCAAAATCCTGGTTAACAAAATTTTGAAATATTCTAGTAAAGACCAAGCATAAATGGTATTGCACGAAAAGTTAAATAATGGAATAACCTAAGACAACAACGTTAAGATAAAACAAAACTGTATAGGAGGGATTAATTTTTCTTGAGGAAAAAAATGCACACCATAACATAAATGAAATTGAAAAACATTAGACATTCCTCACTCTAGGGTTAATCCAAGAAATAACCAGTCTAGAAGGAGATGTGAAATTTATAGAATTAGGAAGATGGATAAGGTGACTTATTCATAGTTGAATCCACTATATATTTAAAGTGGAATCACCTTGAAACAAATGAGGTAGGGATAAAGAAGCCTCTCACTAATCCAAAGGTTCACATGAATGATAGATAGATAAGAGGAGTGGATGTTGTGTTAAAAAATAAGTTGGGAAGGGGGTAATTTCTTTGTATAAAGATCCTACTAAAAATACATGGTTTGTCACGTCAGTTTCCAAACTGTACACTAGTCATGCGCACCCAACTTGAGATGAGGGGAATCTTAATGGGATAACATCATAGTTTTGGAAATGGTGAACCAACCATGAAATTCATCTATTTCAAATTATAGAGTCATTATACATACTTGTTAAACTATTTCATGTAACTGTGTGCATGCCAAGAACATTGTGTTGAACACCAAACACACGTCACATAATTTTTCTTGGGACACACATGGTTTAGGATAAACCATATTTAAACAGTGAACATTGCTCATAACAATAAAACATATAAACAAAGAAATTCAAGTGAAGAACACAACTTGAACCTTAACTAAAAGGACCTATCCAAAAAAATAATAATATAAAATAAAAATTGTGGTCACGGTGTGACAATTAACCCCCACCAAAATGATTTATTCCCCCAAAAAGGCACCCATATGAAAAAAATATTGAAGCTCAAAATTGAATGAGTTCCAACAGAACTATGACCAATTATCAAAACATTCGCACCAGAAGTCACACCCAACCCTCTCAATAAGAAACCACAACAAAGAGAAATGAGAGAAAAGGATTATGGCTCTCCCAACTATAATAACTCGACTTTCATGGTAACATTGAAACTCCAATGAAGATAGTGATGGAACAAAAATTCCTGATACATACAAATCCCGCAAAATAAAGGGATCACCTTCAAAAACGATCCAAACCCTTTAATAAAATAAAAGTATAATTCATAGTTTCCACATTAAATAAAAATATCTAAAATGATAACAACAAGAAACCAAAACTAAAAGATATAATATATAACCACACATGATTATCAATACAAAACAAAACCACATAACACACAAGATGAAAAGGATACCAACACAAATATAATAAGGAATAAATTAAATCAACATAAAAAATTATAATGAGAAACTTATACCATCTCCAATTCAATATAAGATACAAAATCTGGGATGTTGTTCCCCACACCAAACAGGGTATGACTGTTTAGAGAACATTAATCTAGAGCCTATGGATAGGGCTCTGAAATCTTGAAATATATTATACCCCTCATTTGAGATGTAACAACCACCAAATAAGACATCATCTTATGGAAATTCCACTTGTAGAACATATCTAGGGGGACCAAATGACCATATCGATGACATGCTATTAAAGGATTATGAAAATATTGTTTCAGATTTCTAATACAACCACAATATAAGAATATTAATGAATTATTTAATGAATATGAATATAAAAATGAAGAATTAGAATTATAAAAAATTGATTCCACTAGTAAATAGTCCTCAACAAATTGGGAAACTTCACTAGAACAAAGATAAATGGGATTGAAAAATATCGTAGACCATTCTATAGAGACCTACTAGTCTAGAAACACGTGATCTATGAACTTACCAATATGAACATCCCAAAATGAGGGAATTCATTCCAGGATTATTAGAAAGAGGACCAAGAGGAATATATAATAATCCAATTGATCATTTGATTATATCTCCGAAAATAATGAAACCTTCTATTTAAAGTGATCTATATAGTAATTCATTGATCACCAGCCTCTCTAAACACCCAATAGATCTACAACATTTCTATACTTCAGATTTTATGGTGTAGATGATTAGATGAAGGTTCTACGAATAACTTCTCATGGAATCATATCTTGCAGCAATAGCGGTACAATCACCATCCACTGATCCAATATCTGAACCCCAAAAAACCCAAGAAACATGCACTCGGACAGTTTTTAGAGTCTCTAACAACCTGATGATGGATTCAACATTCTCTAGCCACTCCACATCCTCTAACAGACCTTGATCTCCAAATAAAATTTTCAAAAAACTAGGAAAAAAATGATCTAACCAGTTGAAAAACCCTGACCACAATTTCTCAATATTTATTTTTTTTTCATTATGTTGTATTTTTTGGATGAGGTTTGAGTCAGGTTCTTGATAAAAAAATTCTTCCAGATTCATTGAGTGATTTTTTGCACCTGTTTATTTTTTGAGAATGTTTTTTCTCAAATAGTGTGAGTCACATTAATTACCGTGAACCCTTTACTTGTTGGGGCATGGCTTGCGCATGGTTTTTAGGAAACATGGTGAAAACAATTTGAAATATATCATTGAATGATAGAGCTTATATTTAAGGTTGGTAAAAGGTGTCTAAAATAGTATGACTAACTCATGTGATGTTCACGTATCTCTAGTAGGTTTTAATTTGTTGGCACATAGTGTGGAAGGATGTCTAGAAAAATAGTATAGCTTTTACAATGTAAAACAAGTTATTTAATTATAATAAAATGATAATAATATATGATTAAAATAAATTAAATTTAAAATATTATTTTGAAAATAATAATTATAATATTATTATTATCATTATATTTGGTGTTATAAATAAACACTAAAATAGGGGTTCCCCATGCCCATCCACTATTGTGTGGGGCACCCCCTCCTAATTCTCTTACAGGACCCAACTGAATAATGTGGATCCTTTGCTCAACCTACCTTCTCTAAGGTGACAATTTCTCCTCTCGATTTAGAGTTTATCCTTCTCTTGTAAGTTTTCTCCGTGTTCTTGTACCTCTATTTGGAGTATTCCCTTCTTTCATGTTGTGTATGGTATTTGGTTGAACCCATAAAAGTTTTTGGGTTTTTCTCTTGTGGGTTTATGATTTTTTGGGTTCATTGGTACCATTAAGTCTGGTTATTTCCATAACCAATGAAAGTAGAATGTTTTTCTTCTATTTCTAGTATGTTTTATTTGGTTAATTTTCATTAGATAAATTTTAATTTAGGGACTTTGTGATTGTTGATATCAAAATAATTTTCAAGAGTGCATTGGACCATATTGTAGTGGTTTCGTGTTTCCTTTATCAACGGATGATAGAACATGTATGAATATTTTTAAATATACGTATATAATTTCCCCTATATATATATATTCACTCATGGTGTTATGAATATTTATGTTGGGGCTAGGTGTGATTGTGTATATATATTTAAATTCTTACTTTTTTAATGTAATGGGGTATATTAATGTGTAAGCATATATGTATGGATCCCCCTATACATATTTTCCCATGAAAATATGTACCTAGAGGATATAATTCCCTACATCAACGTGAAAATGTATATTCATCCAAGATGAAAATATAACATCGGAGTTTCCATCCATTGAAGCATCACACCATGATTTTGAGGTAGCATCCATTTTTATTTGACCTTTAAATTATGGAATTCATCTATTTATTTCCACTAAAACTATTATTTAATTCTATTTGGTTATTTATGGTTTTTAGAACAAATTTTGATGTGAATAAAAAAATAATTTCCCTTCTGTACATGAATTGAATGAAAATGTTTTCATAAATGTGGAAACCATGTGTTGTAAAAATATAATTATTAGAATTTATGAGTGATTTTTGATACATAATGAAGGGTATTGTCCTTGTTAAAGAGTTTTTGTTTCTAAAAATTTGTGTATAAAATGATTTGGGTTTATAAATAGTGTGTTTGTTCGTTTTTTAAATGAATTTTCACTCAACAGTTTCTTAATGACTGTTTGAAAATTTTATAAATTGGTTATATTTTGAATACTATCCTTGATCATATTTTTGGGTAGGATGTGATGAATATTATGGTAGGACCTGGGTATGGGTTTTCCATGTGAACTACTGGTTGAATATGAAAGGGATTTATCCTTTGAGTGATTCACCGATTGGTGCTTGGGTCTATTCTTGTTGAATACATATGCATGGATAGTTCCAAGAATTATTTTGTTTAAAACACCCCCTTAATTACCAATTACATGGGAACCTATCATTGTTATAATATTTTCAAATAATATTTTGTGAACTATCATAGGATTCCAATCTAGCTAGTGCCAATTATTGTGGAGCTTACACTGATTTGGGATTGTGACATTCGTTTAGGCAAGGTAGGGTTAAAAAATTGTTTGGGTGAATTATTTAATTTGTAAGAGGCATTATTATATTATGAGATTATTTTTAAAAAGTTATTCATTACCCACTACATTTTTAGGTTCTACCATGTACATAATCACATAGTTTACGGTGGTGGATGATTGAGGTTCCTTTTTTGGATAATTTTTATTTGTGCTATTTTCCATTTCACTTTTTGTGTGTTGTTAGTCCAACATCATTATTTTGTGTCCCCCTTTTAAATAAGTGTATGTTTCGTTTTTAAATGTTATCGAAAATGTTTTCAAAATTTTTTAGATTTTATTTTTCCCTTTTTAGGTAAAAATCATCCATTCCACTCTCCCTCTTCATTATTTAGAAGCAAAGGACTTCTTCATGTAAAAGAAACATGTTTTAAATTAAAGGTAAATGGACCCTAAATTTACATAAAAAAATTTGTGGAAAAATTGTTTTCTCTTTTTTATTTGATACATGATATTTAAAGATCATTAGTTTAAATAAAAAATTGGAAATGTATTATTTTGCCTTTCCAAATTAGTTTTAATACTCAAACCTATAGATCTATATGTTTTTTGATGTCACTTTATTCTATGATTTTTGTCTCTATAGAGAGACATTGTTTTGGTGGTCAATGGTGACCTAGATAGCCACATGAAGGTGTGTAACATTTTAGTTTATTTCCGATGCAAGTTCCCTTTTTTTTCTATTCAGGTTATATTAATTTATTTTCCATTTATAATTGGAAAAATAATTCCGAATTGTTTTATTTTGATTCTTGACACTGGTTTCCAACTAAGGAGGACCCGGAACACCACTCGGGCCATGTCATAGGCTGGATCAACTGACTGGTTCAAGGTTGACCTAGGTTGGTTTGTGAAGAGAAGCTATTAGTGAAGGCCCTTATTATTTTGGGTGTGAGGTAGAATGAATATTAGGATTTTCATGACTCTAGAGGAATCGGGGGGAAATATTTAATGAAACCATACTCATTCTGAACCTTGAGTTTCTAGGTTAATCTAGGATTTGAGTATTTTGTTTAGTCGATTCGAATTGAGGATGATGATAGAAGAGACACAGCGCATCGTGATGAGCATGCATGGAGTAGTGACTCATGGGCATTATGAGTGTACAATTAATGATACTTCATATGGTTTATTCCCACTTGAAGCATAGTCATGTTAAGCCATGATTCTAAGATAGAAATATCCACTAGTCCCTTGATCATAGTGTTTGGGTGTGAGTTATGTTTTGGATTAGTTTTGGGTTATATAAATATATTTTAAAAAATGAAAATACTTTTAAGAAATGGGCTATTAAAATTTAATGTTACATTTGGTGTGTAAAATGAGTTTTAAAGGAAAATTACAAATGGATGTCATTTTATCTAAATATAATATTTTCTTTCAAAAGAAAAAATGGATAGTGTTTTTGAAATCATATTTTAATTTTGGAAATAATTTTTAGAATGAGAAATCAAGGTTTAATAGGAATTTGGAAATCTTTTTCATTAATGATAAGGGGGAATTCAAATTGGTTAGGAAGATGGGATTCAGGTTGATTTTTTTGTTTTTTAAATGATAAAGGTCTTTCTATGAATTCATAGTATTTCAATTAATGATCATATATATGGATGTACACTTGTGTAAAGTGGATCATTTCTAGTATGTGTGGATGAGTTCTTGGTATTTCACATGGATGAGTATATGTGAGACTTAATGGAATACCAATGAATGGTATTTATGTTTTTTTAATGAAAAATGATTTTCAAAAAAAGATAGCATTGTTTTGAAAAGTGAGTGAGTAGTTGTTTGTTTTATTTTTCAGTTTATAATACTCTTTCATGGGAACATGTTATTGAAATGATAAATAAGTGGTCAGAATGATGATTTGAGTTTTGGTTTTGGTTTTTGATTGAATTGTGGAATTTTTTTATCTAATGCATTTTGATTTGGGTTCATGCTCTTATTTTTTAGTATCCCAGAGAAAAGACATAACAGGGAGTGGATGATGAGACTCTAGGACAAATTATTATTTGTTTAAGGGAAATTAAATTTTGGTAATCAGTGAGGGATATCATATAGTTGTTTTTACATGTAAAAATGAGGTGGTTAGGTGTTTTGAGGAAATTATAAATAAGGATTTCCTTGTGTATTTCCATCAATTACTTGACCCAGACTCTGAGTTGAGTGGTTGAGCTAGATCCTTTCTTGAAATTGTACCACAACCAGGTCTCCATTGTTTTACGCCCACCATAATTCTCTAAAAATATAATAATGGATTATACATAGAGTCTTGCTAAAGGATGATTCTATTGGCGTGGTCTCTTGGGTCATTTTAGGGGGTTTTGTAAGTTTCACATTAACAATAATATTTTTTAATCGAATATATTCAACTCCTAATTTTGAATTAGTGGATTCCTTAGGACATTCAGACTCAATCCATAGGTATCGATGTGAATATTTTCATGCGGTCATGAATCATTTAGTGAGGAAGACCTTAGCCCATCTTTTGTCTCCTTTGCTAGAAAGGGGATAATTTTTTTTCACTAATCAACCTTAATTTTGAAGGTTCATATTTTTTGTAAAAGTATTAGATGGCTCATTTCATTTTTGTATTCTTATTTGATTCTAAATGAACATATTTTGTAGTAATATGGCGTGATGGTGTAATTTTCTAGTTTTTTTGTTGTTGTATGTCGTAGATGTGAATCTTTAAATGGTTATCCTTGGAGATCATTTTTACTCGAGGTTTATGGGATGTTCAAAACATAGATATTCTTTTTTCTAATGGAAATTAGGATTCAAGAATTGGATCAGTGCTTGGATTGAGTTTCTTCCATTGGATTTCCCTAGAGTCAAGAGTTTTATGTCCTTGTTTTTGGGTCCCACTTTGGTTCAGAATGTTTATTCTAGAGTTGGATCGGTTTAGTATTATCGATGAAGGCCATGTTAGTTGGGTTTTTGTGGTGGGGATAACTAACCTCTTTTATTAATGTTCTTATTACACTTCTCTCAGAAGCTGGTGGGATATGAATTGAGGAGTTAAACACTCACATCGCGGATCATGGTTTTCATTTTCCACTTGTAGTTTTTGATTTTGGTATCATTCTTCATTCAGCTGGGTGAATTTATATTGGTAGATGGTTTTGTGGTGGGGCTAATTGTCATACCATTATAATAGGTTCTAATTATTTATATCTATTTCAGGATGATGGGTCTTTTGTTTCAGTTTCAATTTGAGTTCATGATGGAAATATTTTAGTTTCAGAGTCTTTGGGTCATGTTAGGAATTGTTCATCATTTGAGAGTGGTTTGTATCAAATAATGTGTAGCCAAATAGTAATTTTGTACCATTCCATTTGTGGATCACAACATACACATGGTTATAGAAAATTGTATGGAAAGAGTGAAATTGATGTGTCAAATGACAGAGTTTAGTAGTATGGTTGGAGCATGGTTACTCAAACTATGAAGACAACCCATACAAGGTTCCCTTATCTTATATACATTGTGCATGGTCAGTGCATGGTCTATAAGACCATGAAGTCAAACCATGACTCCAACACTATGTTCAAAAAAATTATTTCATAAAATTAAAATTACAAAAAAGTATGATTAAAATGAAACAAACTCAAAATAAAATTTATTATTAAAATAATAATAATAATATTATTATTATGTTTAGGTTTTTATTAAAATCCTTCATTGAGGGGTTCCCCCTTTACTATCCCAATTTGTGTGGAACACCCCCTCCTTTTTTCATATATTGCACGACCCATCCCACCAGGAGGGCTCTGGTGCACGACCACCCTTCCATCTGGAAATCATTTATCCTAATTATTTTTTTTGCAGTCTTCTCCAATAAGTATCATATCCCTTATCCCCCTACTATTTTGTGGTTTCCCCCATCCTTTTTTGGTGCACAAGACTATGTTGAACCCTAAACCATAATTTGGGTTTCCCTTATTGTTTTGTGTAATTTAGGACTTTTTGGATCCATTGAGGCTAGTTATTTCCTTGTACATCTATATCAGCAAGTTATTCATTATTTTTAGGAAGGGGATATTTGGATCCATTGTTTTGGCTTAATTTTAATTTAGGGTATTTGTGGTTTTTGAGTTCCAATTTTTTTTTCTAGAGTGTATTGGACAACATTTCGATAGTTTTGGGTTTTTGATGTCAAGAGAGACTTACATATGTATGAAAAGGTAAGAATATATGTGTATATGTTTTCCCATATATATAATTTCATTCATGGTGGTATGAAAATATATAATATGTAAAGGCATTCTTCTGTATATATATAGAAAATTCATATGTGTGTAAGTAAAATGGGAATATTAATGCTTATACATATATGTATAAATCCCATTGTAAATATTTAGAGATGAATTTGTATATATATATAAGTGTTAGGTGTCTTTACATAGAGTGAATTTTCATATTCATGGAAGGAGAGAAGAGAATATTGGAGTTGACAATATTTAAATATGCACACCTTGAGTTTGAAGTATCATCCCTCTTCATTTTTCTTTATAAATTTTATAACACATCAATTCCTTAGATATCACAACATTATTTATTTATATTTAGTTATTTTGGTATTTAAGAAAAAAATACTCTATATAAATAAATTTCATATCTTTGTTTGAATAGAATGAAATTATTTTATTTAATGTGCATTAAAAGTGTTTGAAAAAAAATCTAGTTTGAAAATAAGAGTGATTTTTTTGTAATAAAGAATGGTATTTCCATTGTGGAAAAAAAATTTGTTTCTAAAATGAATTTTGGAAATGGATTTCTATTAATTAATGGTGTGATTGCTCTTTTTAGAAATGTTTTTTCACTTAATGGATGCTTGTGGCTAGTTTGGAACTCATATTAATTGGTTATATTTTGAAAAATCTCCATTTATATACCTCATTCATTGGTTTTCATGAATAATATTTGTGGTCCTTTGTATGAGATCCCATCTAAACTATTGGTTTAAAAGAAAGGGATTTGTCCTTGAAGTGATTCTGGGGTTGAGGGTTTTATGTGTTGTTGTTCAATATATATAAACATGTTCAATTTTTTTTTATCTTTTTGTTAGACCTACTTTTTTAGACATACCATAAGAACCTATAAAATCTAGATTATTTTTCAAGAATGGATTTCACACTAGATTTTAATTTTACGATGGCTACTGTCTCTTTTTGTGGACCTTGCTTTGATTTATGAATGTGAAACATGGTTAGGCCAGGTAGGGAATGACCAAGAGTATGGGATTATATATGTCATCAATTGAGACATGCATAACAGATGATTCATATTTTAGTATGTTTTAGATTATTAAATGAGAATTTAGGTTCTCCCATGTACTTCAGTATATAGATGTCTATAACAGATGATTTAGGTCCCTAGATATGTTAGTTATTATATGTTATATTTTCCATTACCCTTGTTGTGTGGTGTTATTGTAGGTTCCATGTCTGGTGTCCCTCCACGAAAAAAGTGAATATTTTGATTTAAAAATATTGTAGAATATGTTTTTTATAATGTTATACACTATATTTTTTCCTTTTTATGTTACAAAATCATCATTTCTTCTATACCTCTAACAACATTAAATACTATGACCTTTTTCATTGAAAAGAAACTAGTTTCAAATAAAACATTAAATGGACCATGATTTTATAAAATGATTTGATGTGTAGAAAAATATTTTTAAATCTTGAATTTCAATAATGATGTTATTGGAACATTCATTTAAATCATACTAAAATGGGTATATTTTTTTGTTCTTTTATTGAGTTTTAATACTCATGCCCATAGATTTATCATTAATTTTAATTTATGGTGGTAGTTACTAGATGGATTACAGTCGTTGTTGTGTGAATAAGGTTTAGTGGTCTATGGTGACCCACATGGTCACATAGAGGTATGTACAGTCATATTTTAGTTCTTCTTCTAATGTTTTTTTACTATTATATTTAATGTTTATTATTTGTTTTTTGTGTGAGGTCCAAATAATTCCCAATTACATTATTTTTATTCATGGAACCATTTTCTAGCCATGCCAGATTGGGAATGCCTCTTGGGCCTTGTCATTAACTAGATCATTTGATTTGTCTAGGGTTGAATCGGGTTGGTTCATGACACCATCCCTTGAGAGTCTGGGAGGAGATAATTGATGAAAAAATAAACATTGATTAGCATAGTGACCTTTTTATGTAACATACTCGAAATATAAAAATACTGACAACCAAATCAACACACATCCAAAATGAAACCAAAAAGTTTATCCCAAGCCAAAAAACCAATCGCCACATCCAAACACCACATGACAAACCCCAAATCCTCTTTGGAAAATAAAATAATTCATTTCAAATACAATTATTGATTTACTCACATGAATTTCATAGAACCAATCACTATGTCTCCATATGGGTCACCACACCACATAATCACACCACACATCATCGGTTGACCTCCAATTTTACTCCCCATCCACACACACAAAAACTTATATAAAAGACTCAAGCCCTACAATACCACTGGGAACTCGAGGATCAGCACAAGTAAGAATTCATGATGCTCTCCCTATACCTAACCACATGTAATGACAGTCCAAATATAAAACTACGTGAAACCACAAATAATAATTTTCTTCTATGATAAAATTTCATCACAATCAAGGCTGGTCTTCCACCCAACTGGATGCACAACATGTCCTACACAAAGACCAATGAAGACTTATAGATCTTCCAAGGCTACTGACTAGTGGATTGAAACAAAGATATCATAATGGGAACAATTTATCCCAATAACAAAACAAATCAAGTTTCTAAAAAATCACAAAGAACAACTAATAATTACATAACATCTCAATAAAAACCATATGTGAATATAACACCAACATAAAACATTAAAACACATAAAAGAAAATTGAAAAAAAAACTGTAATATAAATGATCATCATGTGACCTATTTTTCATCAACATCAAAAAAACAAACCCACTACATAGGGAACCTGAACATGAAACCCAAAACAACTAAATATATTGGGTCTATCGACACTAAGTGGCATTGGTATAGTGTAAAAAAAACTTAATTTGTAAGCACCACATATTTCAAACTTTTCCTTCACAAAAACCACCCATAAGAAGTCGTATAATGTAAATTTATAAAAATTGGGTTTTATCATTTGAAATAACAAAGCCCGTATTTCTAGAAATGAATTTATAAAAACCAACCACATCATTTAGTTTTTAAAAAAGTTCCTAATTTAAAAACCTCTTATGAAAACTCAATTCCAAACATTACCCACAACAAGTGATCAAGACATTTTTAAAAAATATTGAAAATAGTAAAAGTTAAAGAAATGAAATTCTAATAGGGAATAATACCAATGTTAATAAAAATCAAAGAGAACAGAAAGATAAAAAAACTAGGCATTTCCAAAACATATATATATATATATAAACTCTGGAAGTATATATTACAAACTCAACTACTTGTGTATAGTTAAACTCCATAGCCAATAATTACCTAGATCATATAAAGTAGAAAAAATAATGGAACAACCCACTTGGGCTCTCAGTAATTCTGGTGGAACCAACAAATATAATTAGGATCGATAATAAATTGTCACTCAACCCTATAGATTATTACAATAATATCTTAATAATAATTTGAAAATAATGGGAAGATATTTCCATGTGATTCATAAAAAAATAACCCACATATGACACCATGAATTCTTAAACCAATATTCTACACCACATATTTTATTACCCTATCTTATGTGTTACATCCATGGGGGTTTACTTCACCAAAAAATCTGTATAGAAGTGCATACTGGGACATCAAGTAACATGATTTTTAAAAACATGTTTTCCCAAAACACTACAATGTATTATGTGGGCATTAAAAATATCAATTCAAAACACTATTTCTAATCTCTTTACAAAACCATGTAGGAAGCAACATTTATGATCGAATTATTCCAAATAGCGCTTTATGTAATTTTTGAACAAACCCACATTCTAGGGTTCCAAACAGGCCACGATTTAAAAAATATATATGAAAACCATGTTTAAATCATTTTAAACCCATAGAATCATTAGAAAAAATTTGGGTTATAGAGAAACCATTAATGATATGGATGGTAGACAAGAGGAAACGAAATCAGAGAGGTGCATTTTTGAAAACAAGATTCATGAAGAAAATTTCCCAAAGATTCTATTATCATTTTTTGTACCATATATATATAGACCCCTTGAATGTATGGATGTACCTATATCCAATGGTGTAGTGGAATAATCCCCAAACTACACAATGATATAATTCAAGTACCTAAAAGTATCATTCATCTATATACTCATAACCATCATACCATAAAATAACACACCAAACCAAATTCATAATGATTTTTTACCAAAACATAAGAAAAGGAAAACACAAATTAAAACAAAAAATTTCTTCATTTAAGGAAAATTTCCATTTTATCAATCGTTTTTCCCCAATATTAATATATCTGTAATTAATAAAATCCTTTAAAACCCATTTAATCAAATAGAAACTATGATAATTAATAACAATTTACAATAACACTCGACAAGAATAGTAATATATTTTTTTAAAAATATATATAAGAATGTGGAAGTATCAATGATATGTTACATAAAGAAAAATAATTGAAACACCTACCTCAATGATGAGAATATGACACTACAATCCAAGAGAGGGAAAGCTAAGCAAAAGTAATTATCCACACTCACTAGCATTAAATAAATCAACCAACATTTTCAATCACCCACTCTAGGTTTTGGCCAATATAGAACAAAAAATTAGTATCCATTAAACTAGAAAGAGATAGAATAAGAATTAGATGGACACATTCACAGGGAGGTGTGCACGGATGATTTATAGGAGACTCACAGTTAATAAAATAGGGTTGTAGGACGAATCCTCTAAAGGCTCCCAATGGACTACAAGAATTAGAGGGAGAGAAGAAAGGGGGCTTGGGGGTAAAATATAAGAAGTTCAATATGGAAATTTAAACCTTTTAAGAGCCTTGGAAACATGATTGGTTTGGATGCACCATTTTTTAATCTTTATGCCATACGTGCACACCCTAATAGAGAGGAGGGGCACCCACATGGGTTGGACACCTTATTTGGGGAATGATTCACGATCAATGAAATCCAAATCTATCAAACAATAAATCCATTTCAAAAGCATTATACACTATTTCCTTTAATTATATTCAATTTTTTTAATTATCCTAAACACCTTTCACACAATAAAAGGTTTCACTTAGGCCTTGCATGATTTGGGACAACCCATTCTCAAACCATGTACAGTGTTAAAAACCCCCTGAAACATCAAAAACCAAAACATTCAGGATGGAATTGCATCCGAAACATATATAAAATGGTCTAACACCTAGGAAATGAAAAATAACATATAACCCATTGTAAAAGTATGACATGAGTGTTTATTAAATAAAAATTAAATTCCTTGAGTTCATTTGTGATGTTTTATTGATTAAAAATGAACTATAAATGGAAAGACATTTATGGTGATGCTGTAAGAACTATTATTAATATATATATATATATAAATGGTTTATTATGATTATTTAATTCAAAAAGGGATAGAATAATTACAGAAGTAATATGTGGACCCTGAAAGCACAATTGATAGAATATCAATAATTTTTTAATATTGATGATCTATTGACTATAGCATCATGTAGTCATTTGATTTAATTTCTGATCCACTAACTTGTGTTTCATATAGATTATATATTTATTAAATAGTTTCTTGATATGGTCAGTCATAATATTTTGTTAATATATTCAATATATTTCATTTTTTATTTTACATGGAAAATACATTGAGTTAGGGTTAATGATTAAAATGATGATGCCCACTACCTGGTGCGTCAGTTCTGGTCATTCTGAGAAGACATGTGATCATTATAAATATCATTTTGTTAAATTATATAAATCATGTTATATGTTTCTAAAAATAATTGTTTTCATTTTTAAATAGGTTTTACCTTTTTTAAGCATCATTAAAAAACATTATTTGTGTAAAAAATAAGAGCATAAAAAAAATTCATCTTTATTTTTTAGATTCATAATCATAAATAACAATGGATAATATATTTACTGAAATTAAAGTATTTTAATTCATGATATATTTGACAATAATTTAGATTATGGTATGTAAATATTTATTAATTAAAAATATCGAGACAATATTAATAATGATTTAGACATGTTTGAAGAAGATTTCTTGGAGAGTAATAGGACTTCATAATATGAGTTTTTATAAAGGCTCCACCTTAAAATAACACATAACCTATAGTTTTTAGAGATAAAATAACATTATTAAATTTCATAGAACATTATTATTTAGTTTTTTATATAATGAGATCATAACACATATATAAGAAGCCCATATGTTAGAATGTCGGCACATCCACTTAGTATCATTTTTTAAAAAATATTATACATTTATAATGAAACATGTTTAAATTTCATGAAAATATTCATGAATATTAACTTTATGTATTGTTTCTTCTTATTCACCAATAAACCATTTTAATGACATTTTAAAAACTGGATGAGAAAAAAATGAATAGTAATCTATAAAAAATAATATAACTAGATCTTCAAGTTAATGACACAAGAACTTATAAATTTTTTACATTTTTTATAGTATTCAAGGAGTGTCTAAAATAAATCATATTCACATGAAAAAACATTTAGTTTAAAAAAACCCATTAAAACCCATAAAGATAAAAAATAACTATATTGCATATTATATTCATAACCCAATTTTACTCATGATAGAAATAACTAGATCCCAGTTAAACCCATAAGATTAAAATCCCTAATTATATCCCTTATTCATTTCATTATTTTCATTGAAAATTACCTAATGCATTCTACAGGTATCTTCCTCACCCATCATATAATATATATCATGATCACTGATCATATAATATCTATTTGGCTTACACATCAGCATATATAATTCTTATGTACTATTTCATTGACAATAAATTTTTATGCATCCTACATTGCACGAATGTACCTAAAAATATATTTTTAACCCATATAAAAAATAATTTCTTTTTCCCCACAACAATATCAAATTCATTTGAAATACCAAAAAACAAATTCACAAAATAGTATAAAATGCTTTTATTTTAAAATGAAAAAAAAATTTAATGGGATCATAAAATAAATGAAAATTCAGGATGGTGGAAAAATATATTATCTCTGTATATGTTAAAAAATCATTTTTACATTTTTTAAAAAGGGTCAAAAGTGACCCACATGGAAAATTATAGAATAAACCCATTTTAAATAATTATTTAGATAGTTCAACATAGAAAAAAGTTACCTTTATATACCACTTATATATTAAAAATAATTTCATAAAACATTTTAATGAAAATTTATGTGGGTAAAAAATATTTGGAATGCATTTTTTTAAAAAGTGATTTTTAAAAGAAGATGTCTTAACATAAACATCACTTATAATTTTACATTATTTAAATAATGAATAATAGAATTAGGTAATTTATTTAAGTTAATATGAACTTTATCTATGTTAAATACAAAATTATTTTCCAATTTATATTACTTATGATGGATTTTTATTTATTTACTTATTTAGAAATGTTTACGTTAACTGTTTTTAGAACGTTTGGTTCATAATACCAAATCATCTTTGGTAGGATGACCATGTTAAAGGATCCAATACTCTGTAATCTAAAAAATCATATACATGAAATGGTTTTAATTCTTATAGATTAAATAAAATTATATATATATATATATATATGTATGTATTGAGTAAATAGAAAATTAATCACATAACTTCATGGGCGTGGTAGTCATATACTATGCAAGATGAAAATAATCATTTTTAAATGGATGGAAATGTAAGAAAAGAGATGGTAGATTATATATATATATAATGTTATTTTTTAAAAATAATATCAAATTTATTAATTTAATATATCATAATAACCATTTATATGATATGGTTATGAATAATGAAACACATAGATTTTGTGGTGGTGGTAAATGATATCTACAAATGAGACATATTTTCATTTCCCATAGGATAGAGAATGAGATGAAAATAAATATTAAAAATAATAATAATATTTTATTATATGTAAGATAATTATTAAAATATATCAACATAGTTAAAGAATTTTTAAACGAAGTAGAAGAAAAAGTAAGTACATAATATATTGATTAGGGCTTATACATTCTCATCAGATAAGCTATTTGGACTACACATGAGGCCTTAATAGTTTGGTGTTTTGGTGAAGCCATGGGCTCTAGGTTGTGTGAATTTATATTGGGTATAGAAATGGGTAGGTCATGGTTAAAATATAATTTCAAAACTCTTTATGAATAGTGAATAATTTGTTCCCTGTTATATGTGAGGGGAGGGACTTCCAGGGAATTACTTAATGTTATAGACTAATATAATTTTTTTTTCAGGTTCATGTGGGGAAAAATTAAAATATTTTAAAATTGTGATGGAATTTAATCACAATAATCTATTTTAATATTTTTATAATCATAATGGAGTTTCTTCTTTATCCTTTACATTTAACCCTAACTAACAATTTAGACAATTTGAGTGATGTAATTGTTTTTTTAATTTATAGAAGTCATGAAAATTACTATTAAAAGAAATGTGACACATATATGGAATATGAATGATATTATAGATATTAACATATACTTAATGATTAATATATTACTTTTATGAATTTTAAATCATTTAATAAAATATTAAAAAATATAATATACCAATAAATTCCTTATCAATCAGTTCACATAGCATGATATTAATGACATTCTGAAAGTAATGGAATTACAGTAAATACATTTAATAAAAAATTAATATGTATTAGTTGTATAAAAAATTAATGTAACATGGAGGTTCATCAAAAAAATATGAACATTTTTATTATTAATGTCTTTTTCATTGTTATTCTATTACTTGAACAAGAACTGGGTCACCATTTCATAAGAAAATTCAATTAATTTTATTTACTTTTTGAATAACTTTTTAAAAAAATCTTTCCATTTTTAATCACTATGAAAATATTTAAAAATATTAAATCAAATAGAGTGACATTTTGTTTTAATTTACCACAAAAAATCATATTGAAGTCATTATCAAAGGAAATTAGAAATAAATTTCCCCAATAAAGAAAAATAGACAGTAATGGTAAAAATTATTTTTTCACCAAAAAATAATCAAGTGTTAGGGGTATTTTTATTTCATATATCTTAGATTTAATATTGATTTACCTATTTAAACCATATCAAGGTGAAAAATATTAATTACGGTTAATATTTGTAACAACCAAAAATAAAAGGGAGTTATTTATCAAATTTTATAATCTTGATTCAAATTATGGTATATATTTTTTATGATTCGGTTTTTAGAATTATTAGAAATAATTATTGCCTTAAATTTTTAAAATTCAACAGAGAACCATTTTTATAAAATTGTGTTTTTATCCCATAAATAATCATATAGAAAATTTAGAATAGTGATGATTCATATTAATTAATTATATTATTTCGAACTAAATGTGAATTATGTTAATATAATATAAAATTAATATTAAAATTATTATTTTCATTGAAATTGATATTCAGTGTTTTAAAAATTTATATTTCTTAGCATTCACTAAAAAATAAATCATCATAGAAAAAGTTAAAATTTTCCTCCTATGAAAATTTTTATATATAGATTTCAAAAATTATATTCATTTCCTCAAATTATCTTTCAATAAAATAGAATTTTAACTATTGGATAAAATAATATCATGCATGAAACATATATTAGTTAGAATTAAATGATTTTATTTTTGATTGTAAAATTACTTAAAATTATTATATTGAATATAATTCTACAAAATATATTTAATGAATAATCTTAATAATTTAAATTTATATATTTATCTATATTAGTGGGGTTGTTAAATTATTCACCCTATATTAAATTGTGTTCTCCCAATTTAATATATTATATAAACATGTATAAATATTTTCCTTCATTTTATATTATGATGTCCATGTTTCTTATTCAATGAGATAATTTTTCTAGAAAACCTAAAATTATATAGAAACTCATACTCTATATGATAAGAAATCTAAATATTTCTCTCCTCATAAAAAATATTCTCATCATACTATAATACATCATGTCTAAACAAATGAGATTCATCTAACACATATTCTGCTATTAATGAAATATGAAACAAAACATGTACTAGGGATAAACCCATAGGAATGTAAAAATTTGAAAGAAAATGATCCGAAATTATTCCTAATTTCTTATGGTCTAATGAAATTTGTAATAAACATTCCCATTTTTTCAAAACACATTATAATTTTTATACAAATGTTTTAGGAAAACACCTTCACCAACATTGATTGAATGATCTTTCCTCTGGTTATATTCATATCTCTTTTTAAACTCTTATATTAAATCTTATGTTATTGAATATTCATAAAAAAATTATCTATATATTCTATTGAATCTAGTCTCAACATGTCTTTTACCAAAACGTTGTCCCCAAAAGATAGATATCGGTGCTGCTCCCCATATAATGCCACCAAAGATGTAATCTATATAATAGAATGAAAACAATTATTATAAGAAAAATAAACTAATTAAATATTGTAATATGAAATTACATAGTAATCTAGAGAAAAAAATTTAATTTTTTTTTAATTTTTCAATCATTCTCTATGGATTTTCATCAGATTATGATTGAAAAGATTAAATGATACTTTATTCAGAACCCAATGACTTATTAAGTCCTATAAAAAATTAAATGTAAACTATAATCATGGTATGATATAATGGATAATGGGAATCCATGGTACCTAATTATAAAACAAAGATACATACTATAAATAGAATCTAAATATTGGGTATCTTAAATAGGATAAAAATGTGATGATTTAGACAATTGATCAACAATCACCCAAATCACACTGTTAACTCAAGATATCAATGGAAATCCTTCTAGAAAATTCTTGGAAATATTATCTTATTTCTATGATGACACCAGAAAAAGATAAATAATACTTTTTAAAAATTTTCAGTCATATTTAACCTAAAATCAAATAAAAAATGTTGGGATATAATATTTAATTTATGTTTTAGTTTCATCTGACCATAAAACGATTGATGTTTTCTAAATATCTTAGTCCATTTGAAAAAAATAGTTAATGAAGATATATTTTTCATAATAAAAAAATATCTTCTAAACTAGAATATATTGTCCACACATATTCTTTTTCCAACATCAATACACATTCAATGTCAATATCGTATTTAGGTACAACACATTTTATTACAAGTTCCAAATTTTCATTAAAATAACTATCATCCTTTTATGCATGTTTAATTCTATTTGATGAGTTTGAGTGCACTAACACCTAAAACAAAAATGTGGATGTTCAGGCATGAACAATTTATAGTTGATTATTTATTAAATCATTAACCAATTAATCATGTTCCAAATGTGATATGGTTAATGATGAATTATCTTTATGAATCAAATAATCTATAAAATTGTTCTATTTTCAAGGATAGTAATGAATCATATAATGATAGTTCTTATTAGTTTATGTGGTCTTATCTACCTCATGTTTAACATAGTATGAGAGAATGTATACCCAAAAATTATTTTATTTGTATATACATCAGAATTTCATCAATATATATAAATAAATAATTAAAATAGTTAAATATAGATCAATTATAATAAAATTTATCTCATGGGGTTTCAATTATTCTAAAGATTAAAAAATTACCTAATCATTATACATTCGAACACAACCATGTACCATCAAATAAGTACACCTAATGATGAAAAATTAAAAATTTATATAGTATAGATCCAAAATTAGAGTATTCAGTTATTCTATTTTATGTTCCTTGAAAAATTCTTTAAACTCTTTTATCATGATAAATTTATATCTTTTTCAAGTTAACTTAGTGGGATTGATAATAGAGAAATGTTTTTAATAAATTTCTTGTAGAAATTATATAATTCAAGGAATATATAAATATCTATGAATTTTTTTCTTTTACATTCATTATCCACATTATTTTTGTATGGGTAAATAATAATTACAAAATTAGAGGCAATATTATTGATAAATGTAGTAGATTAAAAAAATTAATAAAATTAAATTTATATATATTCTATTTTATTTAATGGTTCTAAAATTTAATCATTAGGTAAATTTCATAACCATTAATTATATTATAATATTACAAAATATCATAAATATAAAGTTCAACAAAATTAACCAAATTGTTATTGAAAATCCATATTCATAACACACATGAATATAATAGGTAGAGTAGGCAACCCAAGGGGTATAAACATAAAATCATAATTCTCATATATAGTCTAAAAACCTTCTTTATTATATAATTTGTCTTCACCTTCAATGGATGAAACCCTGACCATAGATAAATCATTGAAAAATACTAAACAACCTAGAGATGATCAAACAAACCATTGATATGAGTCAAATAATACATGTTTATAATTGTTATTTAATTCAGTGTTTTATTATAAATTTTCTCATTGAACCATATTTATTAATTATAATTAAAATAGTATCACCACATAGTGACATGATCATATGAAATAATTTTTTATGACGAAACTCCTACAATTGTTATTTAAATTCCAAAATATCAACATAATGCATTTGATAAGGGGGTTTTGACATTATAAATTGAATAGTCACTAATCTAATAATAAATTCAATATCTAAATCAAGAATAGTACATAAAAATCATTAGGAAATTCATCCCTAAATTCACCGAAAAATGTGGGAAAACTAATCTGATCAATTTCAATTTTTTAATAACATTTATATGTAATTTTCACTACAATATTTAATAATATTCTAAACTTATTCATATCTTCTCAAACGTATGATATCATTGAATATAATTTTATTTATTCTAGAATGTATCATACACTCATTAAATGAAATCAAATCCATACATTAAAAATTATAAAACTCTATAATTGGTAGTTTAATATGGATTATAGGTAAAACCATCGCTTGATAATAATATGGAAATTTATATAAATCTGGGATTCTTTAACTATTCCACCTGTAAATTTCTCTAGAAATTATATATAATATTCATAAGGGTATATAATTATTTTAATTTAAAATTATTCACAATTAATTTAATACGATGTTGGAGAGTGTAACAAGGCTTTCATATAACTTGATTAAACATGTATTTCACTTGTAACAACTTCATTAGATGGTCCATCATCAATTTTAGAAGTACAAAATCATTAATGGAAACCTTTTTTATTCAAATAATTTTTATTCCCACCCTATGAAACTAACTTCATATTCATGTTAGCTTAATTCCCCAACTCATTCCAATCAATACATTACACCATTGGTAGGAAATCGATTACCCACTTTTTGGATGGATCAGAAATATTTTCTACATAATAAAAATCAATATAACCATGTTTTCAGTAATATAAAACTTTCTAAATCCTATAAAACACTCTATAAAATATTTTTTAATTCACAAGGACCATGTTTTGGGATTACCATTATATTTATTTTTTGAATGATTCTATATTTCTTTCTACCATGACTACTTCTTACTCTTCCCATAATGAGGAACATAAGTGTTAGAAAACACCATCTCAAACATTCCATTACAATGAATAAGTTATAATAACTTTTAAATTCATATATGGTCATTTATAAGTATAAAAATTATTTCAATCTAGTGTAAAATCAAAAAAATTTGGCAATAATGGTCAAGAATAAATATTTGTTCTATATATATATATATCTATAATATTCTAAACCAATGACTACCATCTATCAACATAAACTTAAAAATGATAACTATAAAGAGTTACCATATGATATTATAAACATAAAATAACATTTAATATCTATTATATATAATTTATCATTCCATTGGGCATAATTTGATATGACGATCCACCAAACATGAAGGTTGTTGTTTCATAAAATTCTCAAATATCGACTGATCCTATGTGAAAAATATTGATTTGGACTAAAATGCATACCACAATAATTTATTACATGTTTCATCTAAGAAAACATTTGAAAAACTACTTAGTTACAATTAAAAAATTTATAGGTTTTTCGTTTATATATAAATTCTAACAACTTGAGTTTTTTTAAAAGAATAAAATTATATTTGATAGCATAAAGCACATGCATCCCCATTCATGAACGACCCTCAATATATATTACCACTATAAAATAATCATTTAATTGATGGTTATCAAAATTACTAAATATATTTTCCTATTTATAAAATTTACATATAAATATAATGGATATATATTTACTAGAGAAAAATAATAATCTTGAAAATGAAAAAAAAAACATTTTTTAAAAATCAGTATTTCTCTAAAAATATGATTCAATCGCATTGTTCGCACATAATATAACAATAATTATTAGAAATAATTATAAAATTTACTTGAAAACATAAACCTAATTTTTTAAATTATAATAACAAAATTAATTTAGAGTGAATTTTTTGTCTTTTTGTCAGATAATACATTTTATTATGAATATTGATAAAATTAAATTTTAATTAAAAACTACAATATCTTTTAAATAATTTATAATTATAAATTAAAATTGTAGTTGGTTTTAAAGTATCATTAGTTTGGTTTAATATTTTAATTAATCGGATTTATTCTATTTTAGTAATTCTTATTTATAATACTGATATAAAAATTATACCAACATTAAAAAAATTCCTTAAAAATATTTTTTCGCATTTTGTCACTATGATTAATTTTAAATTAAATATTACCACCATTGAGAATAAAAATCAGTTAAATGTATTCCATATTTGGAATCTAAAAATTTATAATTTATAATACATTCATGTTATATTTTTACGAAAAATAAATGTGAAATTAAAAAAAATAATTATTTTCTACCGTTAAGGTAAAATATTTTTATTAGTGGTTAAATTAAGATGATAAAATTTTAGATGAGATAAGATATTAAATTAATTATTTTTTATTTAGATCAAAGACATTAATCTCTCTATAATATGGAAATTTCATTCCACATTCATTTGAATATGACCCAGATAATAATTTGTGTTCAGAAGAATTCAAAAGGGGAACCATCCACTCATTTATTATCTATAAAATTTGGGGATAGGGAAAAAAATAGGCTTTATTATGGATATTAATATGAAATATAAATAAATTTATCTATTTTCATAATAATTTATCTACATTTTTAGAGTAGAAAAGACTATATTAATATCTTCTAAAATAAAAAATGAAATATTTATTCATTTAATGATTAGAAATATAAATGATACTAAAAATACTAAAATTGATGTAAAATCAATGAATTAATGATTAATATTAATTTAATAGATGGAAAAATCATTTCAAATAGTTGTTAATTTTTTTTAAAATTCATTCATTGCAATGATATTTTTTAAATTCAAATTAAATTTTTTATTTCAAAATTGTTATTAATGTTATTTTATATTAATTCTTACGTTATAAAATGATTTAAAATCCATACTAATAAATATTTTATAGGGTCTAAATATGAATATAGATGCTCAAATACAAAAGAGGGTTGAATTATTAGTTTAAAAACATTAATTTTTATACAAAAGGAAAACTATGTTTAACATATTTAAACAATGTAAATTCTGAAACCCTAAAATATTTACATGAGACAAACTTGCTTAGGATTCAAAAATATGTTTCTGGAAATGAAACTGATGAAAATTTTACATATAAATAGATTATACTGTAATACATATATAATTTTTTATCATAGTTAATACAATTATAGGAAAGTATAAGAATGTTATAATTTATTCCTCTATCAAAATGTAGTAGGAATAAAACATGAAACTAAAACGAGTGACATGTAGAAATATTTTAACCCAAACAGTAGGGTATCCAACAACAATGGATATAGTAACTTTATTTATACATTCAATAAAGTCATTATAATCCACACTAGGGTAGTCCCTTGATTAGAATATTGGAATCTATCTTGCTATCCCTACATGACATCGATCATTAAGGTTGTCATCACCATTGTCTTCGTATAATTTGAAGACTGTGATTGTTCTAAAAAACAATCAGAGTCGCATGAAGAATGGTGAACAAGATGTTCAACTCTGAAATAAACATGAGAGTCATTATCCCTAGAATTCACAACAAAATCATATAGTCTCTAGATTGATGGAATGATTTTGAGCTCATTTGAATGAGCTCGTATTTACTGGAACCACTCCAACGGTCAGATCGCTCCTTCAACCGTTATATTTTTATTTGAATCCCGTACAGACCTATATATGTTTCATTCAAATAATAGATATTGAGAAATATATTAAACGATATCATTTTATAAAAATAACATGTGTTAGGAAAATGATGTTGCTTAATTAGATATATTTTTCAGAGTTTAAAAAAATAATTCAGAGTCTCAACAAATAATCATTCATGTTTTATAAGACATAAACATTCAGATTATATTTTACAAAGAATTCAGAATACGAATTATATAGATTTCAGAGTTTGGATTCCAATGAATTCATAATCTAAAATCTATGGAATTCGGTGTTTGAATTCTGTGGAATTCAGTGTCTAAATATTGAGTAATTCAGAGTCTGAATTTTGATGAATTTGGAGTCTGAATTCTAATTGATTTAGACTCTGAATTATGAGATATTTAGAGTCTAAATTATATATATTACTTTATATAAATTTCATTGAATTCTGAGTCCAAATTTCAGATAATTCAGAATCTAGATTCTCAAAGGATTGGATACCTAATTTCAAAGAATTTGGAGTCTGAATTTTTGAGAATTCAACATCTAAATTTCAGAAATTACTGTGTCTGAATTTCAGATAATTCAGAATCTGAATTTCAGATAATTCAGAATCTGAATTTCAAATAATTCTAAGTCTGAAATTTAGAGAATTTAGAGTTTTAATTTTAAAGAATTTAGGAGTCTGAAATTCAGAGAAATGAGAATCTGAGTTTTAGATAATTTTGAGATTGAATTTTAGGGAGTACTGAATTTGAATTTTTGATAATTCATAGTCTGAAAATAGAACACACTATGTCCATAGAATTATCAGATTCTAAGATTTTACATAAGAATCCAAATTTTAGAATTATTTATAAAATGATTTTTACTTTGAGAGATAATTAAATTAAATAATTAAAACAAAAGTAAGGATAAAAATTGTATTAATGATGGGAAATCTTAATTATGAAAATAATCCTTAGGGGAAAATAGTTTTCCTTAAGAAAATGTGTTGGTGATTTTCCAAACATATAGGAATGGAAAATTCAAAATAAAACCTTATTGGATTAATAATCTCTCCATTTTTGGAAATCAAAAACATCCTTATGAAGACGAATATATGGAATAATATTTTTTATTTATTAACATAAAAGAAAAAGTTTTCTTCGATTACTTATGAATTATGGTGAATATGAATAACTCCCCCTTAGGTTTTGAAATCCCTAAAGACCATAATCTTGACTTTATTAAAAACGATTTTTATTTTTCATTAATAAGGAAATCGTTTTTTAGTAAACTCCCCCATAGATAGACTGCCACATAAATAGGGAATTTTATTCTTTACATAGTATTATTTTTATCACTCATTTCTCCACCTTTGTGATTTTCAAAAAGCTATAAAAATATTGGAAAAAAATATGTTACCAGAATGATTAGATGTAAAATAAAAAAACAGATGAATCGCAACAAGAGTTTTTGATGAAGGTTGAAAAAAATATACAAGGATAATACAACAAAACATCAGATTTGAAAAAAAAAGAATCCTTATTTATCCATTGGCACGAACATCATCAAAATGGTCTTCAGATACTTATGCTCCTTATGATCATCATCAAACAATTTGATTAGTTGTTCCATGTCATGATCCGTCCCCCAGGGCCCATATCGTGACTACCCCAAACACTCCTTCCATAGGCCATGGGCTGATGACTAGCACCGAAAAGGGTGTTTCCTAAAATTGGGAAGGCAATACCTTTATATCCTGAAAACACATGTTATTAAGCATATAGAAAGGCACAAACACAAATAAACTGTATTTCAAAAATAGTGTTGAATGTAAGAGGGTCCAGAATTCAAGCCTAATAGTAAAGGTACAAGTTCAAATAAAATACAATACAACTGAAGAAAGATAAATATAGCTAATGGGTCATCCTCCAAGGTTCCAACCTGATGGGTAGGTACAGATCACCTCTTCAACACTCCACATCCGCCCGACTCCTCTCCGTACCGACACGCCGTATGGTCCACCTTCGGGCACCGTCCAGTCCTGATACCCTTAGCCTCAATCAGCGTTGTTCGTCTTCTGCACCAAACACAACAAGTTGTGGGCATTACCCTTGCAGGGGTGAGTATAAAGATACTCAGTAGGAACCCTGAGACCCTCATGGTCTCACAATATCCTCAAAGGATAAACCACAAAGAAAGAAATCAACAGACAACCCTTCTTAGGTATATGCCCACACATATAACTATGTTATCAAGTTTACCCATCTCAATCATGAGGCAACACAGGGTCCAACCCAAAATCCCAAAGTTCAACTGTTCCACAAAGGAAGGAATAATACAAAGGTAAGTACCACACAGGTACGCCACACAAAAGAATACCACCGAGGTATTATAATGATGGAATGTAACACAAATGTACGAACTCACCTCACACTAGTTATTTATTATATACAGTAATAGAGATGATAAGATGTAACTACTAAATCATCTTACTCTGTTAAGAGGCCCTAAAACTGACAAACATAGGATCACTCGGTGCTAACCCACATAGGATCACTAGATGATGACCCACATAGGATATATAGGTGTAGACTAACACATGATCGCTGGGTGCTGACCCACACAGGATCGCTAGGTGTTGACCCACAGAGGATCGTTCGGTGGTGACCCACACAAGATCGCTCGGTGCTGACCCACACAGGATCCCTATTCATTCTTCACATCACAACCTGCTACTGTGTTCCCTCAATAAGCTTGCTCGTCTCTGGGAGGGTCCACTCCTCAAGCAACCGGTCAAAACTCCAACTACAATGAAGTCCCACGAAGAAGTATCCCAAAGGACCACTACGTCATAGGGGTCACAATGCAACAGACATTGCATCAAATTAAAATGGTTGGCACAATTAATTGTACCATGTTGGATAAATTAATTGGACCCATTAATGAATTGTTTTGGAAAAATTTATAGTAGGGGAGTTGAAATGTTTTCTCTTATTAACGGGTTTTCGGTGGTACCCACCTCTAATTTCAAAATGAGGGGTTTTAGGCTCAGTGGTCCCCACCTCCATAATATACATATGGGAGGTGTTAGTTCAGGTGTTCCCCACTATTAAACCATCCATATGAGAGTTTTCATCTAAAAAGAAAATAATATTAAAGTTTATTTTATTTTATTTATATTTCCATGAAAAACCAAAAAACTATCTTTCACCCTTGACCCACTACAGTCGATGTAAAGGTCTCCTTAAGAGAATACTGGCGATGTGAGTTCAACAGTTCCCACTGATTTCAATTCCAATAAACGGTTTAAAAGTTACAAAAATTCACTCGCACATTTACTGAACGTACCTGAAAAAAAAGTTTACAAATTCATTTAGGGCACTCTCTGCCTCGAAATCATGCCCCGTCAATTTTCATGGACTCGTAAAATTACCATATAATTAAAAAAAATAACATAGAATTTCTGGGTCTTTACATTCTCCCCACCTCAGGGATTCATGTCCCCATATGACACATCACAAAACTAGGGAAACAGATGGGGGTACTGAGAACGTATCTGAGCCTCCCGCTACCATGTTCTCTCCTAGAGGTTCATGTGCTACTAACGAACACACACTAGAGGTATCGACTTCCCATGAAGGACCCGGTCCTATCGATCCTCATTCTATACTGGAACCTCTATAAAATTTTACCCAGCATCGACGTCCATCTCACCGTGGTCAATGATTTGAGAAGGGTCATGCATGTATCTCCTCAGGTGGGATATAGTAAAGATGTCGTGCACATGATGCAACTGAGGTGGAAGAGCTAAGCGGTAAGCCACCTCAGCAATTATGATGAGAACCTGGAAGGGTCCGATGAACCTCAGAGATAACTTTCCACCTCGGACAATGTAACACCCCGATATTTTATGAAAAATATTCTTTTAATTTCATTAATGTCTTGTGTTGTATGCTACACCAAGATTACCTTGCGCTATACGCAACACTATATTAGCTTGCAGTATACGCAACACTATTCTTGGATTGTGTTACAGAAAATTTTGATAATAGTTATTCTACGCAACATTGAGTATATATATATATATATTCAATGTATAAATGAAATATGGTTGGATTCTGTTATACAAAACAACGAAGGATTCTTGCACAACACGCAACCCTTACTTGGCTTGCATTACACGCAATCGCGACCTTCCTCGATAGCGTATGTTGTACACATTACCGGGTTTTACTAAACAACGATATATTATTATTATATTATTATGAACTAGCCGTTATGAATAGTATTAACTAAAATTTTAATTTTATAACATTATTATTCATCTTACACATTTTCTAGAACATGGTATAAGAACAAAATAAATTTTTCGGGTAAAATAAGTATTTTTCAAAAAATGCAGTTTTGCCACCTTTTGATGGCGCACCCACTTTAAATCTAGTTTTGACTTGTTTATAAGTAAAATTTGAAAAAATAAAATTCTTCTTTGAAATCATGAAATAAAAATTTACTTTGGATAAAATTTTCATATTATTCTGGTAACTTTCATATTTTGATGAATAGTAAAAACACGCTATATTTTAATTAAAAATAACTTTTTTCATCGCAATAAATTATATGGTTAAATTATAATATTTAATGGTTTTAAAGTATAAATAGAATATATTTTTACCATTTAATATAATTTATGTCATTACCATTGATTTTACATTAAATTCGTAGGTTAAATCAATTCAATATTTTGCAATGTTTTAAAGAAAAACCCATTTTCTTTCGATAACGAGATTAATTTTGATTCAATTTCTGCAAATTTTTTGTATTGAATTTGGAAAAATGGATTCCATATTTGGAATCAGTTGGTCCAAATTATGTTAATAAGCTACTTTTTATTGTTGGGAATTATGAATAGTAACTACGGTAAATTTTATTTACCATAGTTAAAGGTAAATCGGGTAATTAAGGGTAAAAATAATATTATAAAATTACCCTAAAACATGCCAAAATTCTATTGGATGGCTAAAATTAGACCCATATAACCTAAGGGTCGGATTAGATTCATTTTTTGGACTTTTGACAATGAAAATAATTTAATTATTATTAAAACAAAAGAAAGTGACAACATGTCACTCTCTTAAATCTTATAAGTATAATAATTTTAATTTAGTGATAAACATCATAAAACTTCGAACATGAATAGTATCCAGAAATATAATAAAATTATCTACATCATGATAATTTATTTATAATTTTTAGGGATTAAATAATTGTCATTAATGGTGATACATTAATGATACATAAATTATTTATTAAGAGGGAAATAAGTAATATAGTTTTTATTGAAATAATAATACCCATTAAAAGGCCCACAAACCTGACCAAAACTTATTGTTAGTGTATATATACACTTTAAGCATACAATGACCTAATATATAACTGTTTGTAGCCTTATAAAAGTGATTATGACACTTATATTATTTTATTTTAAATGATGCCAAAGTTGTCACCTTCATAATTTAATAAATATAACAGTTTAAATATTGTGATTTTAAGATGATGAATTCTAGTAAAAGTATTATTGTGAAAGGTAATAGATTTATATTCATCATAGGATCTTATTTGTAATTTTTATGCAACAAATCAGTATATTAAATAATTATACGAAAATGTTGGAGTAATTATTTTATTTAGAGATAAACCAAATAAATGGTTTTAAAATAAATAAAATAAATATTATATGAACTATTTAATGTGATCCACTAATTTTAAAGATACATATTACGTTTTACGAATCTATTAAATCTTTTAGTTCGAACATATCATCTGTATATATTTTATTTAAATTCAAATAAATGAATAGTGTCCAAATTGACACTATTGTTATTTTATAAAAATAACATATTATAAAATTGTTTAAAAATCACAAAAATATTTAAAAATTATAAATTTAAATTTATATTGTCTATAATGTTATAAAGTAAACAAATATGGAAAATTCACAACAAATACATAATTATTTTTTATAATTTAAAATTTAGAATTTTATTACCACAAATAAACTTTAATAGATTAAATAAGGCTAAATCATGATGATAAGGTTTAAAATAAGATCCAAACATGTCTAAATTTGTTTGGATGATGAGATTAAAACCCTATCTCATCTAATCTTAGAATATGAGTCATTTTGGGAGGTTTTTAAGTGGGGTTATATTTATTATAAATTAATATTTTTAATAATTCCAAAGGTGCCCATCTCCTCCATTATAAAAGGGCACCTCCTCCCTCTCTTACACACACCACTTTGAGCCTTCAAGCTCGGCCAACCCCTTCCAAATTCTCTTCTCCACTTCCCTAGAAACATCCTAAAGGTCCTTGTCTTCTTCAAAGACAAATTTTAGTGCCCTAAGAGGAGGTCTCAAAGAGGCGCTTCAAAGAAGAGGTAATTTTCGTTACCGATTCTTTCACCTTTATTTCTTCTTCCACTTATTCTTATTAGGTTCTTTCATTATGAAGTAATAACATCAGTATCACTCATATACTTATATGTTATTATAGGTATGAAACAACCCTATTTTACCATCTATCCATCCTATGGAAAACGAAATCACCGCGCGTGCGTACGTACGAAATACCGTCTCCACGCCGTGGTGTAATCTATTTTCCACCACCACCTTACTTGGATGGATATAATGGTGTAAATAATAACTATATATGATTATTGTAAAGTGATATTGATTCTGTAATAGTATACATACACTCCAACAAAATTCCACGATCATGGGAACGATATCATCGCTCGTGCGTACGTACGGAATACCGTCTCCACGACGCGATGAGATTCATTCTCAATGATTAACCATTCATAAATGATTATTAAGTATATATAATAAGTAAACATGAAATATATGAAATAATAATGATACTGGATTTATGTATATATATATGTATTTAATCCAATTAATTCCATTCAATTCAATGAGGAAACGAAAACAACATTCATGCGTACGTACGACCTACTGTCTCCATGAACGGTGTATTTATTTCCATTTATTGATCTATTATATATATGTATATTCTGAATATATATTATATATAAATCATGTTTTACATTCTGGATGTAATTAATCATGATCTATGTAATCATATGAATAATTACAAGTCAAAACACGAACGACAAATGAAATGATTTTACCCAAAACGGTCTTTAACATGGAATTTACAAAAGAACGGGTAATATAAAGTCATAAGTGAACCATATATGATATAATAACAATTAATATGATTATTTAATAAGTAAATAACATTATTTAAATCATTATACAGGAGGTTCGGACACGTATGAAGCATATCGGACCTAAGGTAAGGGATAATTTTGCAAATCTCATTTTTATCTGTGATTGTTTATATTTTGATATTTACTCGGGTGTATTTTATCATCTAAGTCCATGTTCCCTCAATATGTAATATTATTTCCATCCACCTACAATTTTTTATATCCAATTTTACCCTACGGTGAGTTTTTAGTAAAATATATGAAATGAATCTTTTGTCGTTTTTCGTTCGAGGTACTTTTTGACTTTTCCGACAAAAGTACGAAGAATGTTTTTTTAACTTATACGACATGAATGGATTTTTAAAACATTATTTCCAAGAATCTTCCTTTATAAGTTTTCAAGTTTATTTTTAATCAACTTTTTCTAGTTTAAAATTGTATGACATGTTAAAAAAGAAAAATGTTTTTGAAGTAGAAAGGACATTTTCTTCAAGAATAGAGTTCATGTGTTTTATCAAAATTATTTTCCATATAAGATAATATAGGGTTCTGTTTCTATCCCTATTATTACATTGAATTGAAAATATTTTGATGGAATTATTTTTATGAATTCTTTTATCTTATATGAATTGTTTTATGATGTCATGTTGTTTAAGAATCCCATTTTTATTACATGGGTTATGCAATGATGTATGATTTATGATTTTGTGGCACACATAAGAATGGTATCATTATGAGATGGGTGGGACATATATCTCCCTCCAATGCATTGGGTAAAGATTTATATCTCATGAGATAGACATGGCTGGAATGGAAAGTTAAATCGATTTAGTAATACAGGACTGGAACGAGGAGTGAACTCGATTCAGAAAGGGAATTTTTCCACTAAGATGGTCTTGGAAGTAATGCCTTGGCTACTATGGAAATCATATCATGTGCTTAATGGTTTCCACAATTACATGTTTTATTCGCATGCTATTTTATCATTCTTAATGTTTCTTTATGATCTATGCTTTACGTACTTCCATGTTTTATGTCATTTCTCAAGCTTTTGATATTTAAACATTATGTTCATGTTTTTAAGTTCAAATGTATATGGTATGTTTTATTTTATCCATGCTTACCCTTACTGAGCATTTTAGCTCACCCTTTTTATGTTTTCTTTTCCCCAGGATATAAATAAAGGTTTTAGGTAAGAAAAAAAGGGGAAGATCTTTATGGGAGATGTTGAAGATCTTTCACCACGACTAGAAGATTACGTTCCAAGTTTCCAAAGACACTAAACTATTATGGTCCATGTGTGTCTGTTTTTGTTATATATTAAGTATTCCGCTAAAGTAATGTAATGTCCATGTACGTCAAGCTTCGGGTCTCTACAGTTGGTATCAGAGGAAAGGTTTAGTCAACCTTTGGAAACTAGGATGCGAAAATGTTAGTGAGATCCCTAGATATATTTCTAAGGTATGTCTAGGGATGTCCCTAAGGATAAGTATACGTATAAGATATAGTCCTAGAACTACGGTAATGATCATAGAATTTATCCTAAGATTTTAGATATTGGGAATACTCCCCATTTACTATGTTTTTTTCCCTAGCATGATTTTTTCCTCTCACACTATTATTTTAGTGTATTAGAAAATGACTGGGAACATGAAGATTCACGATAATGGAGGATATGATAGACAATGGAATGATTTTCTTCATGAGAAACCAAATGAAACAGGATCTGGAAGTCCAAAAAATTTTATTATGCCTAATCAGCAATCTCATAATATGATCAATAATCTCAACCTTGGTAAGTTTCCCGACTCAGATAATAAGAGAAAGATAGAGTTTCATAATGATCATAGAGGAATGAAAGTTCAATTTCCCTCATGTAAATAATGTGGGAAGAGGCATCAGGGAGATTGTTTCAAAGGAACTGGAAGATGATTTGGGTGTGGAAAAGAAGGACACAAAGCTAGTAAGTGCAAAGGAAAAGGTTCAGTTAACACCGTGGACAAGGATAATGGTATTGCTACGACATCAACAATGATTAGATGTTTTAAATGTAGAATGTACGAGCATTATGAAAACCAATGCCCTAATGGAAAATCTCATGAAGAGAATCAGTATGGTCATATGGGTAGTATTTATGTGGATGATGATGAGGAGACTAAAAATGATATATGAGCTAAAAGAAGTGTTGAAGCTCAGTCGGTTGTTTTAGAAGGTAGTGGAATCGAGAGTTATGTTGTATAGTTAATGGTACTATGGAAAAAAGAATCATCTAAGGATTTTTACACTATTGTTTTTCCTAAACGTATTTGAAAGTATATGTTGAATGGTACCAGTAACCATGTAAGTTTATTCAGATATTTTTGTAAAGTAGATGATATGCGCATAATAAAGGAATAAGAAGATAATGAGATGTTTGATTGTATTCATGAGCTCATGATTGATATAAGGACTATGTGATATCATGGTTTGAGTATATAGAATTTTGAGGATTTTGGTATGTGGAAAGTGTTAACTTTTAACTACATTCATGTTTTCACTAAGGCTCAATGGGTATTCATTTTTCAAGAGAGTACATGATTAAGGCCTTCGAATGTTTGGAATGTGACCAACAAGACATATCTTATGATATATGGGGATCAACGATGGTATTAAACCTCTAGTAATCGTTTTCACTATATTATGAGAGTGGACTACAGTATTATGGATAAGCCTAAAGATTGGAATGGATTATGTTGGACATAATTTAGTATTGTTTAAGGATAGAAGTTTTTTCGATATTATTAATGGGATGTTATAGTAATATAGTTTTAGAAAAAGGACAACCTGTAGGACAGGCGACCGCCCATCACGTCGGACAAGGCTGTGGGAATCGAACCCACAACCGAAGTGAGACTGGCCTTTATCGCCTACCACTGGCCTACAGGAAGTCCCTGGTTATTAGAAAATAGTTTTATTTTATTAAGTGGTATGATATATGAAGTATAAGTTAATTTTTGGAACCATATACGATTAATCTAACCATAAGATAGACATATAACTTTTTCTAACCTTTTGTTTGAATGAGATGGAATGACCCATCATTCTATCACATGATCTGCTAACACATCATGAATAACAAATTCAACTTTATTTCTTTAAGGGATGAAGTTGAAATTGTTCAATTCATGAACAACAATGAGATTGTACCAAAATCATGCAAGTATTTCATTTAATTCATCAACTTTAGGGAAATGATCTTGAAAACCAAAAATGTTGTCCTAGTTCCCTTATATCCGATGAATCAGATGGTACCTTAGACCATCAAAAATAAATAGCTTTGTGATTGTTGGCTTTTTCATAGCCATGTTCTCTACCACTCTACATCAGAACATGATGGTTAGATTTTTCTTCCATATCCATATTTTCACCTATGTTCTCCTACGTGGAAACCCAGTGATGAGTTAATTTGGGTAACCGTTACATTTCATAATTTAGTTTTTAAAGCAATGTTTTGTTATTCCTTTTTACGATGTGGGTTTCTATTAAACAAACTCTCGAGTAGTAAACCATTTATAACCCCGATGAATTTCGAGGGCGAAATTCATTTTAAGGGGGGGTAGAATGTAACATCCCGAGATTTTATGAAAAATATTCTTTTAATTTCATTAATTTCTTGTGTTGTATGCTACACCAAGATTACCTTGAGCTATACGCAACACCGTATTAGCTTGCAGTATACGCAACACTATTCTTGGATCGTGTTACACACAATTTTGATAATAGTTATTCTACGCAACATTGAGTATATATATATATATATTCAATGTATAAATAAAATATGGTTGGATTCTGTTATACGAAACAACGAAGGATTCTTGCACAACACGCAACCCTGACTTGGCTTACATTACACGCAATCACGACCTTTCTCGATAGCGTGTGTTGTATGCAATACCGGGTTTTACTAAACAATGATATATTATTATAATATTATTATGAACTAGCCGTTATGAATAGTATTAACTAAATTTTTAATTTTATAACATTATTATTCATCTTACACATTTTCTAGAACATGGTATAAGAACAAAATAATTTTTTCGGGTAAAATAAGTTTTTTTCAAAAAATGCAGTTTTGCCGCCTTTTGATGGCGCACCCACTTTAAATCTAGTTTTTTTACATGTTTATAAGTAAAATTTGACAAAATAAAATACTTCTTTGGAATCAAGAAACAAAAATTTACTTTGGATAAATTTTTCATATTATTCTGGTATCTTTCATATTTTGATGAATAGTAAAAACACGCTATATTTTAATTAAAAACAACTTTTTTCATCGCAATAATTTATATGGTTAAATTATAATATTGAATGGTTTTAAGGTATAAATAGAATATATTTTTACCATTTAATATAATTTATGTCATTAGAATTGATTTTACATTAATTTTTTAGGTTAAATCAATTCAATCTTTTGCAATGTTTTAAAGAAAAACTCGTTTTCTTTCGACAACAGGATTAATTTTGATTTAATTTCTGCAACTTTTGTGTATTGAAATTGGAAAAATGGATTACATATTTGGAATAAGTGGGTCCAAATTATGTTAATAATCTACTTTTTATTTTTTGGAATTATGAATAGAAACTACGGTAAATTTTATTTACCATAGTTAAAGGTAAATCGGGTAATTACGGGTAAATATAATATTATAACATTACCCTAACACATTCCAAAATTCTATTGTATGGCTAAAAGTAGACCCATATAACCTAAGGGTCGGATTAGATTCATTTTTTGGACTTTTGACCATGAAAATAATTTAATTATCATTAAAACCAAAGAAAGTGACAACATGTCACTCTCTTAAATCTTATAAGTATAATAATTTTAATTTAGTGATAAACATCATAAAACTTCAAACATGAATAGTCTCCATAAATCTAATAAAATTATCTACATCATGATAATTTATTTATAATTTTTAGGGATTAAATAATTTTCATTAATGGTGATACATTAATGATACATAAATTATTTATTAAGTGGGAAATAAGTAATATAGTTTTTATTGAAATAATAATAACCATTAAAAGGCCCAAAAACCTGAACAAAACTTATTGGTAGTGTTTATATACACCATGATAATCCAATTTACTAATATATAACTGTTTGAAGTCTTATAAAAGTGATTATGACACTTATATTATTTTATTTTAAATGATGCCAAAGTTGTCACCTTCATAATTTAATAAATATAACAATTTAAATATTGTGATTTTAAGATTATAAATTCTATTAAAAGTATTATTGTGAAATTTAATATCTCTATATTCATCATAGGATTTTATTTTTAATTTTTATGCAACAAATAATTATATTAGATAATTATACGATAATGTTGTAGTAATTATTTTATTAAGAGATAAACCAAATAAATGGTTTTAAAAATAATAAAATAAATATTATATGAACTATTTAATGTGATCCACTATTTTTATAGATACATATGACCTTTTATGAATCTATTAAATATTTTAGTTTGAACATTTCTTCTGTATATAGTTTATTTAAATTCAAATAAATGAATAGTGTGAAAATTGATACTATTGTTATTTTATAAAAATAACATATTATAAAATTGTTTAAAAATCACAAAACTATTTAAAAATTATAAATTTATATTTATATGGTCTATAATGTTATAAAGTAAACAATTATGGAAAATTCACAACAAATAAGTAATTATTTGTTATAATTTAAAATTTATAATTTTATTACCACAAATAAACTTAAATAGATTAAATAAGGATAAATCAAAAGGATAAGGTTTAAAATAAGATCCAAACATTACTAAATTTGATTGGTTGATGAGATTACAACCATATCTCATCTAATATTCGAATATGAGTCATTTTTGGAGGTTTTTAAGTGGGGTTAGATTTCTTATAAATTAATATTTTATGAATTCCAAAGTTGCCCCTCTCCTCCCTTATAAAAGGGAACCTCCTCCCTCTCTTCCACACACCACTTTGAGCCTTCAAGCCTGGAAACCCCTACCCAATTCTCTTCTCCACTTCCCTAGAAACATCCTAGAGGTCCTGGTCTTCTTCAAAGATCAATTTTAGTGCCCTAAGAGGAGGTCTCAAAGAGGCGCTTCAAAGAAGAGGTAATTTCTGTTACCGATTATTTCACCTTTATTTCTTCTTCCACTTATTCTTCTTAGGTTGTTTCATTATGAAGTAATAACATCAGTATCAATCATATACTGATATGTTATTATAATTATGAAACAACCCTATTTCACCATCTATCCATCCTACAGAAAACGAAATCACCGCGCGTGCGTACGTACGGAATACTGTCTCCACGCCGTGGTGTAATCTATTTTCCACAACCACCTTACATGGATGGGTATAGTGGTGTAAATAATAACTATATATGATTATTGTAAATTGATATTTATTCTTTAATAGTATACATACACTCCTATAAAATTCCACGATCATGGGAACGATATCATCGCTTGTGCGTACGTACAGAATACCGTATCCACGACGCGATGAGATTCATTCTCAATGATTAACCATTCATAAATGATTATAAAGTATATATAATAAGTAATCATGAAATATATGACATAATAATGATACTGGATTTATTTATATATATATATTTATGTCATCCAATTAATTCCATTCAATTCAATGAGGAAACGAAAACAACATTCATGCGTACGTACGGCCTACCGTCTCCATGAACGGTGTATTTCATTCCATTTATCGATCTATTATATATATGTATATTCTAAATATATATTATATATAAATCATGTTTTACATTCTGGATGTAATTAATCATGATCTATGTAATCATATGAATAATTACAAGTCAAAACACGGACGACAAATGAAACGATTTTACCCAAAACGCTCTTTAACATGGAATTTACAAAAGAACGGGTAATATAAAGTCATAAGTGAACAATATATGATATCATTACAATTAATATGGTTCTTTAATAATTCAATAACATTATTTAAATCATTATACAGGAGGTTCAGATACGTACGAAGCATATCAGACCTAAGGTAAGGGATAATTTTGCAAATCTCATTTTTATCCGAGATTGTTTATACTTTGATATTTACAGGGGTGTATTTTATCATCCACGTCCATGTTCCCTCAATATGTAATATTATTTCCATCCACCTACAAATTTTTTAAATCCAATTTTACCCTTCGCTGAGTTTTATGTAAAATATATGAAAGGAATCTTTTGTCGTTTTTCATACGAGGTACTTTTTGAATTTTCCGACAAAAGTACGAAGAATGTTTTTTTAACTTATACGGCATGAATGGATTTTTAAAAAATTATTTCCAAGAAGATTCCTTTACAGGTTTTCAAGTTTATTTTTAATCAACTTCTTTTAGTTTAAAATTGTATGACATGTTAAGAAAGGAAAATGTTTTTGAAGTAGAAAGTATATTTTCCTCAAGAATAGAGTTCACGTTTTTTATCAAAATTATTTTCCATCTAAGATTATATAGGGTTATGTTTATATCCCTATTATTAAATTGATTTGATTATGTTGTGATGGAATTATTTTTATGAATTCCTTTATCTTATATGAATTGTTTTATGATGTCATGTTGTTTAAGAATCCCATTTTTATTACATGGGTTATGCAATGATGTATGATTTATGATTTTGTGGCACACATAAGAATGGTATCATTATGAAATGGGTGGGACCTATATCTCCCTCCAATGCATTGGGTAAAGATTTATATCTCATGAGATAGACATGGCTTAAACGGCATGTTAAACTGGTTCAGTAATACAGGACTGGAACGAGGAGTGAACTCGATTCAGAAAGGGACTTTGTCCACTAAGATGGTCTTGGCAGCAATGCCTTGGATACTATAGAAATCATATCATGTGATTAATGGTTGCCACAATTACATGTTTTATTCCCATGCTATTTTATCATTGTTAATGTTTCTTTATGATCTATGCCTTACGTACTTCCATGTTTTATGACATTTCTCAAGATTTTGATATTTAAACATTATGTTCATGTTTTTAAGTTCAAATGTTTATGGTATGTTTTATTTTATCCATGCTTACCCTTACTGAGCATTTGAGCTCACCCTTTTTATGTTTTATTTTCCCCAGGATATAAAGAACGGTTTTAGGTAAGAAAAAAGGGGAAGATCTTTATGGGAGATGTTGAAGATCTTTCACCATGATTAGAAGATTACGTTCCAAGTTTCTAAAGAAACTAAACTATTACGGTCCTTGTGTGTCTGTTTTTGTTATGTATTATGTATTCCGCTAATGTAATGTAATGTCCATGTACGTCAAGATTCAGGTCTCTACAGCCAAATCTCCGTAAACCTCTTCGGGGTGAGACCTGACGAAAGACGTGGTCACCTTCCAAGAACTTCTGAGGTATTCATCTCCTGTCGGAAAAAGACTTTGGCTTGCTCTATGTAGTCTTCTTCTGCTCCTGAATGATCTTTAACTTTTCTGTGGTAGTCCATACCATCTCTGGTCCCACGAGTGCTGACTCCCTAGGGTTAGTCTAGAACATAGGTGGTCTGCATGGTCGCCCATACAACACCCTAAAATGTGGCATCCTAATGGTGGAGTGATAGATATTGTTGTATGGAAACTCCACCAAAGGCAAGTGATCCTCCCAGATGTGACCGAAGTTGAGGAATCAAGCACACATCATGTCCTCGAGGGATTTAATGGTCAGCTTAGTCTGGCCATCCGTCTGAGGATGGAAGGTGGTTCTCAAACAAAGCTGCATCCCAAAAGCCTCCTGCAGCCCCTTCCATAGCTGGGAAGTAAAATGTGCATCACGATCAAAGAGAATAGTCGAGGTTACTCCATGTCGCCGCACAATCTCTGGTACATAGAGGCGGCCCAAGCTCTCTACTAAACCCTACTCTCTGATTAGTATGAAGTGGACCAACTTGGTGAGTTGGTCAACTATCACCCAAATAGAATCATGACCTCTCGATGTACATGGAAGTTATGTCTTGAAGGCCATGGATATCCTACCCACTTCCGCTATGGGACCTCCAATGGCTAATCCAAGTCTTCTAGTAGCTGATGTTATGCCTTTACTTCCAGACAAGTGAGGCATAGAGAGTCCAAATATGCAACTACTTTATTCATTCCCAGCTACTAGTGCAATCGTCAGAGATCCCGGTATATCTTCGCCACTCCTGGGTGTACCACTATAGAGGATTTTTGGAGCTCCATCATAACTTACTCTTGAAGTGACACTGGTACCATGGTACATCCACTAAAGAAGATTTTGTGCTCCCCACCTTCAGAAAATCCATTAGGTGCTGCCCTATGGATATCTGAGCATGTCGAGTCGCGCAGTCAGCATCCCCGTGATGTGCCTCCCGGAATCGCTGAAGGAGTGAGGGAGTAACTGTAAAATACTGGAGAAAAGTTGCTCCATCCTGATCCACAAATGATATCTATAACGCAGCTAGCTACATCATCGCCTCACCTAGAAATTGTATACCAGATCTCCTTCTGAGTGCATCTGATACAACGTTACTCTTCCCAAGAGTATAGAATTTCTCAAAGTCATAGTCCAGGAGGAACTGAAGCCAATGTTGTTGTCTCAAGTTCAGGTCCTCCTGAGAGAATATATAACTGATACTCTTGTGATCCAAGTAGACTATAAAATTTTTTCCCATCAGATAGTGTCGCCACATCTTTAAGGCGAAGATCACTGCTGCTAACTCCAGGTCATGGGTAGCATAGTTTTTCTTATGTTGTATCATCTGTTGATAACCATATGCGATCGCTGCTTGCTCCTGCATCAGGACATATCTGAGCCTAGTCCCTGATGTGTCGCATTAGACTACGTACCATGTTCCCTCCTCTAAAATCCTCATGAAGGGGTCACTAGTAATCCTCTGCCTCAGCTTCTGAAAACTCTGCTGGAATCTCTCCGACCACACGAAGGGTCGACCCTTCATCATCAACGCTGATAGAGGTGCTACAACTCTGTATAAATCTGGCCCAATCCTCCTGGAGTATCCAGCCAAACCCAGGAAACTCCATACCTTTGTTACACTCTTGGGTGAATCCCAAGCCAGTACCGCCTCAATCTTCGATGGATCCACTACCACTCCAGCTTCCGATATGACATGTCCTAGAAAGTGAACCTCTTGGATCTAGAACTAGAACTTCGACAACTTACCATAAAGATGGTGCCCTCAATGTGTGTCCAGGACTATTTTCAAATGATATGCATGCTTCTCCTTGAAAGATGATTAGATCAGGTTGATGAGGACTAATAAAAAACAATCAAGGTATGGCTAAAATATCTTGTTCATGAGTCCCATGAACACTTCTAGCGTGTTGGTCACACCAAAAGGCATAACCAAGAACTCGTAGGGGCAATACTGACATCTAAAATCCATCTTCTACACATCCTCATCTCGTACTCGAAGCTGGTGATAGCCTGATCAGAGGTCTATCATCAAGAACCATTGTGCTCCCTTTTGATGATCAAAGAGGTCGCCAATCCTCGGAAGTGGGTACTTGTTCTTCACAGTCACCTAGTTATGGAACCGATATTCAACACAAAGTCTCAAAATCCCATCGGCCTTCTTGATGACCAAATTTGGGGCTGACCAAGGAGAAACACTGGGCCGAATGAATCCCTTCCCCTCCAATTCCTCTAGCTATACCCACAGCTCACAAAGCTCCACAGGACCCATCTGATACACTGGTGTAGATATCGGTGCCATCTCGGGGTACCAGTCAATGTAAAAATCCTCCTATTAGTGAGGAGGTAGACCTGGATCATCATCAGGGAAAAGATCCGTGTACCGGTCCACCACTACAAGATATATCGGACTCTCAACATAAACTGCTCTTAGAGTAAGGTTAGCCAACTGATTAGTGATCGGCTGTACTCTCCTCTGGGTAAGTCCTTCATGTGATGCAAAGGCTCCCTTCTCACTGGTGAAGGTAAACCTAGTCCCATCTGTGCAAACACACAACACATTGCACCTAAAACAGTCAATCTGATCATGGACTATAGATAACCAATCAAAACCCAAGATGACATTATAAGGCCTCGACACCGGTACTTGGAGATCCCAGCCGAAGCTCTCGCCTCCTAGAGTATGCTCGCACAGTCGACACCAATGTGTAATTATCGAATCTGCTCCTGTATGAGTCTCTAGCCATATAGATAGAGATAACGACTCCATACAAATATCTATGCTCCGAATGAGGGCAGTGGCAATAAAAGAATTTATGGAACCTGTGTCTATATGTACTATAGCTAATGTGGAGTAGACACATATCGTACCTCGTATCATATCCGGTGCACCATGGTCATAGGCCTCAGGTTCCTAGAGCTGAGCTCACCCCTATCCTCCTACTCCCTATGGTCGGGGTGGATTACATGGTGGTGGTGGCAATATCATCTCAAATTTCTCCCACTGCCAGTTACACGACCAACTCCTCTGCCACGTTTTCCAGCTCCCTGCAGACCTCCTTGATCAACCTCTGTCTCTGCCTAGGCGGTCCTTCGACTGTATACCGATCATCTATACGGAGGGTCGGACATTCATAAGCCTTGTGACCCTACCCAATGAATGTGTAACACTTCCCGCACCTCACATGACTGGCTCTACCTCGGGTGCCCCTGCAAAACCGACTCTGAATCCTACGGTCATCCACCTATAGGTATGGTCCTCTTTGACCTCTGTGACATCTGTCAAATGTCAGCTATAGAAGAATCCTCTATGTGATGACTGGTGGTGGGTCTCGCTGCTGGTGACTGTTCAGCAAGGAAAATCTCCACTAAGAGGGCTCTCTCTAATAGCCCCGCCTGTGTCAGGATGCTAAGAGAAATCATCTAAGCCCTGATCTATCGCTTGAGCCCCTACTCGAAGGTCTGGGACCTAAATAATGGGTCCTGCACCATATCAGTAGAGTAGAGTGATATGATATTGAACCTCTCTATGTACTGATCTATAAACATGCATCCCTACTGATGATGAAGAAGAACCTATATGTGCATTGCACGAAGTGTCACTGGGACAAACTCTGCTTGAAACAGGCTCTCGAAGTATGCCCAGGGAAGTGTCACCTCGTCCTGAACATGGAGAGTCAGGCTCCTCCATTTTCATGCTGGTGCCTATAGAAGACGGTCAGTAAAGATCACCATGAGATAGACTGGTGTCCCTACCAGTCAGAAGACTCTCACCACAGCCTCCATCAAATCCTCAACCACATGTGGGTCTGTCTCTCCCCTAATCCTAGGTGGCATCTGGCACTAGAACTCGTGAAACGTGCTCAAGAGGCATGCACCCTTTTCTCCAGGGGCTGGTGGCATCAGTGGCCCAATTGGTAGTGGTATAGCTAGTGCCTCCACTGGATGAGGGCCTTGCACCGAGGCCTTGTCTCTCGGTGGTCTGTCAGTGCAAACTATATCCAAAACCCTAGCATGTTGTCGGCGTGGAGGCATCAAAAAAAAAAATAGGTATTCCACGGTCAATAAGTTATTCCTTGTGAGCAGTCTCAAGAGATAACAAAGAAAACTACTCAAAACACACATGCAATCAGTGTTTTCATGCTCTCAGTCAGAAATAAAATGTCGGGGACCTGGTGTATGGATACATCGGCTACTACACAAACACTGGATTCCCTAAACTGATAACCACACTCACTACACTTAACATTGTTGTCGTTAAAAATATCAGAGTCCTATGTTCTATGGTAGAACCGACTCCTCTGATACCAATTATTCATGACCCATCCCCTGGGGCCCATGCCGTTACTACCCAAGCCTGCCTTCCATAGGCCAGGGGATGGCGACCAGCATAGAAATGCGTTTTTCCTAATACCAGGAAAGCATTTCCTTTATATCTAGTAAACACACACATCCAAGCACACATCAAGATATGAACACAATTAAATTGTATAACAAAAATAGTGCTGAAAGTAAGAGGGTCCGGAATACTAGCCCAACAGTATTGGTACAAGTACAAGAGAAATCCAATACAAATGAAGAAAGAGAAAGATAGTTATTAGGTAATCCTATGAGGTTCCTACCATAAGGGTAGGTACATATCGCATTCTCATCACTCCACGTATGCCCGTATCCTCTGTGTACCGACACGCCGTATGGTCCACCTCCAGGAATCGTCCAGTCTTGGTACCCTCAGCCTCGATCAACGCTGTCCATTATCTTCACCAAACACAACAAGGTGAGAGCATAGCCCATGTAGGGGTGAGTATAACGATACTCAATAGGGACCTTGAGACCCTCAAAGTCTCAAAAAAATCCACAAAGGATAAACCAAAAATCATGAAATGAACTGAAAATCTTACATAAAAATATGACCATTCATATACCTATGTTATCAAGTATACCCATCTCAATCATGAGGAAATATAGGGTACAACCCAAAATCCCAAAGCTCAATTGTTCCACAAAGGAAGAAATACCACAGAGGTAAGTACCACACAATTACGCCACACAGAAGAATACAACCAAGGTATTACCATGAAGGAAAGTACCACATAGGTACAAACTGAGCTAACACCAGGTATTTATTTGGTATAATAGTAGAGATGATTAGAATTCACTATTGAATCATCTTACTCTGTTAAGAGGCTCTGCAGGAGACCCACACAGGATTGCTCGGTGCTAACCCACATTGGATCTCTAGATTCTGACCCACATAGGATTTCTAGGTGCTAACCCACGTAGGATCACTCGGTGCTAATCCACACAGGATCACTTGGTGATGACCCACACAGGATCGCAAGGTGCTGACCCACAAAGTATTGCTCAGTGTTGACCCAAACAAGATCACTCGGTGCTGACCCACACATGATCGCTATTCATTCTTCACGTCACAGCCAACAACTGGGTTCCCGCACTAATATTTCTCATATATAGAAGGTTCCTCTCCTTAAGCCATTGGTTTATACTCCAAATGCCACAAATTCCCATGTTGAAGTAACTCAAAGGACCACCACGTCATAGGGGTCTCAATGCAATAGAAGACGCGTAAAATTAAAATGGTTGGCACAAATAATTATACCACATTGGTAAAATTAATTGGCCCAATTAATGAATTGTGTTGGCCAAATTTAATGTAGGGGAGTTCAGATATTTTCTCTTATTAAAGGGGTTTGGGTGGTCCCCACATCCAACTTCAAAATGGGGGGTTTTAGTCTCAGTGGTCCCCACCTCCATAACATATATGTTGGAGGTTTTAGTTCAGGTGGTCGCAACCATTAAACCATCCACATGGGAGGATTCAACTAAAAATAAAATAAGATAAAAGTTTATTTTATTTTATTTCACTTCCCATGAAAAACACAAAAAAATATCTTTCACCCTCGAACCACTATGGTCGAGCCGAAGGTCTTTTTAAATGAATACCAGCGCTGCGAGTTCAACGGTGCCCTCAAATTTCAATTCCATAAACTAGATTAAAATTTTAAAAAACCTTCTCGCACATTTACTAAATGTACCCAAAAAAAGTTCAAAAATTCATTAAAGGCACTCTGGTCCTCAGAATCACGTGCCATCAATTTTCACAGCCTCGTAAAATTTTGATATAATTACAAAAAATTACATTGAATTTTCAGGTCTTTACATTCCAAATCCTCATTTTTCTTCTCCAGAGCTATGATCTTTTAATCTTGAGATTTCAAAAGCTCTAATTTCTTACTAAAATTCTCTTCGATCATGATTCTAAGATTTATTTCCCTCTTAAAATTCATGGAAACTGAATTGAGCTTCCCATTCTGATCATTTACTTCCTCCTTCCAGGATTCTTGTTCTATGATGGAATTTTATGAAAAACATTTCATAAGATCCTACAACCACTTATTTTCTCTATCAATATCATCTTTCACAGAGCCTTTAAAGTCATGAAAAAAATCATAGATCTTCAATTTTCTTCTTATACCACAAATTGATTTCCAAACAGGACCTTCTGTAAGCATCATTACAAATAATTAAAGATTTGATATTTGCCTCAAAATTTATGAATTTTTCCCTGAACAAGATTATAGAATCTAATTTCTGATTTAATGAATGTTGAATTAACTGGATCATTAAATCAGTACTGGGAATCATGGGAATGGTGATTACTAACTTCCTCAGTGAGTGAACGACAATGTCCTAACCCAAGGAAGATGATTCAGAATCGGATTCCATTGCAGGTGAAGATTATTTTTTAATCTCGGTAGCCTTACACATTGATGAACCAGGTGAATCATTCATCTTAACTACAATAACATTATGAGATGAATCAAGTATCACATGTTTTCCTTTATGATATATAGAAATGTTCTCTATAGCTTTTGGGGATTCATGTTTACTATCTGATAGTCGAACGATTATATCTTCATCAACATTTTCCTTCTCTGCATCTTCCTTAAGATCATTTAGTTTAATGAAGTCATTATCGCTACTCTCATTATCAGAAGTTTTATTAACCACTTCATGATCTTCATCCCCTTTTCCTTGTGAAAAAATTTTGGTTGATTGAGCCTGAGAAGTCAGGATTGACAATTTTTCAGAATGAAATTCCTTCTCATGATATTCTTCAACATTCTTTATCGTATCATTAGTTTCATCACTTCTTTATTAATCTTATTCTTCTTCTTCATCTTCCTCTTCTAAAACAATTTCTTCTTCTTTAGGTTCCAAAATTAACATATTCTTCCCCAAAGTCTCTATTGGTAATAGTTCTTTGAGAAATTATTCTACTACTTGAATCTGTTCTGAAGAATTATCGGTGTCCTTGAGAAAAGCATGAACTAATTCTACCTCAGACAATTTATTCCTTTGCTTATTTTTCTTTTCCTGCCTTTAAAATTCCTATGTATCCTAAATTTTCAAAGATTTTTCCTCAATAAGATATTCAATAATGCTAACATCCCCTTCATTCTTGGTCTTCTTTTATTCCCTACAATTTTCAATTAGTTCATCTAGATATTCTTCTTTCTTCATATACATTGGGGTGGTGACTGAGTTTCCTGAATTGATGGTTTTTCAAAAACTACTGATTCCTTCATATTTCTCTAATTCAGTCCATTCATGGAAAACTCTTATACTTATATCTTCCTGGATAATGCATCAATTTCACTTTCAGATAAGTCCTAGAATTTATTGTATTTTCCATTGAAAACAACCTTCATCCTCCTCAAAATGTCATCACTGAGAAACATGACTTTAAAAGATCTGGGTTTTGAACTATAAGAGATTTTGGACAATTCAGAGTATAAGAAAATGATCATGGATAGGATTTCCGGATACATAATGATTTACAGTTTGAGGGTGTCATTTTTGATATTTGTGATCATCATCAAGATATAATCCACTAAATATAACTTTCTAATGCTCACCATGAAATTCAGAATGAAGATATCACCCTTCCTCAAGATGTCATTTTCCAATTTTCTTGGAATTTGGAAAATAGGAACCAATAATTCTTGCAGCCTGATTTTTGTTGAGAGATGGTTTATCTTTGGTTTATTTTATCCTTTGAGTCTGAGACTCTCTAATGACTTATCCTTCTCAAAACATTCTTATTCATCTGGTAGTTTGTGGGTGTAGAAAATGGCTTCTCCATCATACGGTACTCCAATGATACTAGCCTCTATATTGAAAGAAAGAGAATAGATTTTACCATAAATTTGGAGAGATAATTTTTCTCTTCCACGCTCATTAAAAATATAATAGACTCAAAGAACTCATCAAGTAGATCTGGATAAACCAGATCTTTTAATTTCGGTTTGGCTATGAATATACTCTCTCAACCATTCAACTTGATATTTTTTGTAATGAGGGAATTATACTTTGCAAAGAATGTTGTATCTAATAACCTTCTGTTATATATTTTAAATTCTACAATATCTATGACTTAATACATTTGGTTATGAGGATATACGTCCAAAGACATTCAGAGTTGATAAAAACAATAAATACAGAATAACCCTTATATAGAGAGCCAGAGCTTCGACACACAAAGGATTGAACACTGGTTTGGGATGAATAATAGAGAGGCCATTATATAGGTGTTAAAGTGATATTTCATATTCCTGAAATGATCCAATGGTGGAAACAAGAACGATCTGATCTGATGGTTGAGATGAAAACTGAAGAAGGATATTGGTCAGTTCTAATCTTTTAAGTTTTTTAAGATAAAACATTTAATTTTAGAGAAGTGAATACAAATGATTTCGTAAACAATATGAAGATACAAATAAGTAAAAAAAATTACTATGATAATTTTGGAAACCTTCCATCCAGGTTTCTAGAACAAATATCAATAATGAGGAAAATTATTCCTGAAAAACATTAGATTCCCTATAAGTTTCTTAATGAAAGAAAATTCTTGATTCATTTTTTTAGTCGAAGAATTTTTTTTGTTATAAAGAAAATTTGACTAAGAAAATTGATTAAAAAATTTTGAATAATAAATTTTTTGATTATGAAAAATTTTGATTACAAGAAAAAATGGTTATAGAAAATAAATTATTATTACAGAAAAATTACTCCTCCTTTGAGAAAGAGTTTTTTAATGTAAAGATATAGGTTTGAATAAAAATTTAACATAGAAGATTACATTATGGTGATTATTTCATTATTTTTTGTAATATACTCAAATCTATCGGAGGGTAATTATTTTTTAAAAATATCGTCATGTTGATCTTGTGATCCCATAAACTGGAGAATGAGATCTCTTTTAAATGTGTTATCCCTAAAAAAAGTAATGCCTAATATCTTTGTTTTTTGAATGGGAGTGATGTGACCGTTTTTTACTTAGGGAAATAGAACTAGTGTTTTCCCAAAATATCTATGTTTTGGTATAACTCTAACCATATTCTGTGAGTGTGTGTTGCATGAACAACACACAAGTGTAACAACTTCCAACTGCTACATATTCACCTTCAATAGTGGAGATTTCTATTGAGTGATACCTTTTTCATAACCAATAAATTAATGAATCTACATAGAAATGAAAAGTTACAGATGTAATTTTCCTATGCATTCTATATCCAACAATATTAGCATCAGAACAAAATCTTTAAAACGCAATCATTTACATAAGTATAAAAAAATGTCTTAAATACATGGTTCCCTTTAAATGTCGAAATTTTTATAAAATTCTTTTAAATGAGATTAATTTTTATTAGATTTATATCTAGAACCAAATCATGTTGAAAAAAATAAGTCAGGATGACTAGCTTTCAAGTATAAGAAAATTTTTATCATACCTCTAAATGATGTTTTTCTTAACTAGTTTCCCGGCTTCATCAAGATCAAGAGAATTTGAGGAACCAATTGGTGTTCTTATACTTTTAGTATTGTCAAATACATACTTTTTGAGAATATATTTAATATACTTATTTTGAGATATATATGTTCCTTCTAGTTTTTTATAAATTTGAAAACCAATGATAAATGTTAACTCACACATCATACTCATTTCAATCATAAATTTCCTTAAATTTGAAAATGACTCAATGAAGGATTACTGAGTTGAAAAAAAATAAAATGCCTTAAACATAAATTTGAACAACTAAAAAAATTTATTACATTACATTATAAAAAGGGCCGGATAAACTGTTCTCATAACAAAATTTTTTTATAATAAATTTTTGTTAGTCAATCATACTAGGCTCTAGGGGGATTTTTTAAGTCTATATGAAGCATTGATAAGTTAGAAAACATGTTTAGGATGTTTTTTATCTTCAAAATCAATAGTTTTTTTAACATAGACATCCTCTTGAACATATACATTAAGGGATGCATATTTTACTTCAATTTGAAAATGATTTGAATTAAAGAATTCTAGAATGGTATGTAAAATCCAAATAAATTTATGTTTAGCTTCTCATGAATAGGTTTATTCATAGTTTATTCCTTATAGTTGATTATATCCTTTATCAAATAATCTTTATTTATTTGTTATTATGATTCCATTTTCATCGTATTTATTTCTGATGACCCATTTTTCTCCAATTACAGAAGTTTCCTTATGTCATTCAACCATGTTCCAGTCTTTGATCCTTTTTAATTATTTTTTCTCATCCTTTATGGATTTAATAAAATCATAATAACCTAAATACTCATCAATGATTTTCAGTTATAACTGAAAAATTCATGCCAGAAGTTCTACTTTATTTCATAAGGAAATTATAGTCCTTACATGTTAATTTACATCACCAATGACACTATCACTAGGATGATTCTTAAGAAACAACTGTTTTGGGTTTCATAAACCCTGTTCATCAACATATGGTAGGAAATCATCTAGGTTAAATGCTATATAAATATATTCTTGAACATTTTATTTATCAGATGGATCTTCTATCAAATTTAACCAATAATGTTTCTTCAATAGTACATGTGTTTTTATAAAAAACTATATAGGATTTAAAATATATTGATTATCCTAATAAAAATATTTCATATGATTTGGGTGCAAACATATGTATCTAATCTTTAGTATTCAGGAAGAATACATAGTAACCAAATATCTTGATGAAATAAAGTCTAGGTTTTCTATCATTACATAATTCATAAAGAGTTTTTATAACGAAATGGTCTGATTAAAACTCAATTTATTGTATAACAGTCATTACAAATAGCTTCAGCCAAAAAGTGCTCAATAAAAAAATATTCACTCAACATGGTTCTAGTTATCTCCTGAAAAATTCGATTTCATATTTCAACAACACCATTATATTGAGGAGTTTTTGGAGGTGAAATATTATGAGTAATTCTTTTTTTATCACAAAACAATTTAAAATCATAAATTTGGAATTACCATCTATGATCACTATGAATATTTATCATATGATAGTTTTTCTAATTTTTTACCTGGGCTCTACAAATTATGGAATACGGAAAAATTTCAGAATTATTTGATATAAAATAAACACATCTATAGCTCGGGTAATCATCAACTATGATATATACATAATATTTTCCCACAATACATCCAGTTTGTATTTGGCCAAATAGATCCATATGCACTACCTGTAATGCATCATAAGATTAGACTTCAGTAATTAATTTAAAACCTAATTAAGGTTTCTTTACATATTAAAAAGTATCACAATCTTTTGAAGAATCAAATCTATGCACTGGTAGATCCATAACAAATCTATTTTGTGTGATTTGATAAGTCTTTATGATTACAGTGTCCTAATATTCTTTTCCATAACCATTATTGAACTTCCATTTCACATTGGAATGACAGATCATGGCTACAAAAGTATTTTATGTTTAGTGTGTAATCATTCTATTGTCATTGGGATGATAAAATAAACTCTTACTCTTAATTTTGTACAAATAATTTATAATTCTTAAAAATCACAAGGTAACCTTCATCACATAATTGGATTATGATAATGAGGTTTTTCTTTAGACCTTTAAAAAATAATACATTTTAAATCAATGTTTTTTCAAGAAGAAAAATTTTACTTATACCGAAAATTTATCCAGGATCAATATCTGATAAAATTTCTTCTCCTCTGTTCATCTTGATAATAATTTCAAAGAAGTTTTTGTTTCTAGTCATATTTCTTGAACATCCACTATCCATGTACCATGTATTGATATTGTTACTATATTTTTTTTTTCATATAATAGGTGTTAGATTTTCGGAATCCAAAAATTCTTAGATCTGTAAATTTCATAAAGTAGGATTTTAGGAATCCACGTTTTCTTAAAAAATTATGCTATGTAAATACTTGGGACTCATTTTTTTAAATAACAATTTTTCTCTCAATGTCCTCTCTATTGAATTTTTTCAAAAAAATAGAGAACATTGGGGAATAAAATAATCATTACTAAAAACTAGTTTAGAATAGGTATACCCAAATCTTGAACAATTATTCAATGGAAAAATATTGGAATAAATATGGTAAATTTGTTTCTTTACCATAGGTAACGTTTGACTGTAATTTCTTTAAGGGGAATATTTCTCACATTTGATTAGTAACGAAACATTTTTCCAAAGAAACATTAATTTTTTAACTATAGTTATCCTCTAAAATCTGTTTTTTAGAAATAACATATTTAAGATCCTTAGAATGATTATCCTTCTCAGAAATAACATTCTTATGGATTTTATAAACAAAGTAAAAATAAAATATTTTTTTATCACGATCATTAGAAAGATATGATACTTATTTTATATAAAATAGAAATTCTAGAATTTTTTTCTCTAAATCATTTTTTATTATAAAATTATCATTATCAGGTTGTTTAAAATATATAATAATTTCATCAAATGAAAGTAAGGTATTATCTTATGATAATGAAGATTCAACATATGAAGATTTAAAATATTCTTCAATAAAAAATTTGTGTTTAAATATATGTTGGTAAAATAATCAGCATTGTGTAACTTAGCCAAATGAAAATGATTTTCAAGGGGTAGTTTTGTTAAAACACTATGAATATTCTGACTAGAATTTTCATAATATGAATATTCAACTGAATAATCACCACTACTAGAACACTAGGTGTCATTTTCATTCAAAAAATTTAGAGCCTTATCCTTGTTATACTTCGCCTTATTTCTCTCATAATGTTTTCCGTCCAGTGTTTTCTCCTAAGAAAATGAAAATTAGGCCTGATATATCCATTCTTTTTTCATTCCTTGCAAGTGACAATTGAATATTTCTTGTCTTTTATTTATTTCTTCATATATTTGTACAAACAATAATTCTTTACCACTATTTTGTTCAACCTTTGAGAATGATTAGCTAATTCATTCACAGAGTGTGCACTTTTACAATAATCAAATATGATAGTGACTTTCTTAGACTTAGATCTTGTAACACATTAAGGAGTCTTGACTTTAGTAGTAGTGAAGGCTACACTTCCATTTCCATTATTCTTATTATTCATATCAACATCCCTTTTCATTCTTGGCTCATGTTTATGTTGAGTTCCTAAAATTTCATTAAGTGTAATATTGAATACTTTACTATTCTCATCAATAGTAGTCCTTTTTTATACCCACTAATTTGGCATAATATCAATTATATTGTCCAAAATACCATCATCATCAAGACCTTTAATTCACATTTATTGTAAACTATTTATAATTTTCATAAATCATTGTTTCACTTCCCAAACGGGATCTCCATATGGAAATACAGATCAATGATATTCTTCCCTAAGAAAAGCTATTCTAGTCTCTATAACATTAGAAGTCCCCAAATGAGGAACCTAATACTTCTTCCAAATACAGTTAGTTGCATCACATAAATAACTTTTAATATATATATTCTTAGTCATAGAACATAACAATGTATTGTGTAAATTTTAATTTAATTGATATTCTAATTTTTTATGATTGGTAATGGTTTTGACTTCCTTTTCTGATATTTTCAAATCACCAGTGAGCATAACAAAATTTTCTACTCTAATTTTAATGAAAAAATAATTCATTCTATCTCTCTAGTACTAAATATCATTACCATAAAAAATCGGTGGTTTGGTAGGATTTATATAATAAAAATAACTAATATCCATTCCTTCCATTCTATAAGAAAATATTTTTCACCAATTATTGTTAATAGAAAAATTTTATAAATAGAGATTAAAATCTCTAAACAAAACTTTATCCAGAAAATTTAAGAAAGACAATTTTGAACAAGGAATACATGAACAAGAAAACTTATAAGTCTGTATATGTATTCCATAGACTTAATATGTTACCAATTATAGGATGTAAATATGAATGTGTACTCCCAAATTTTATAGGGAGGGGGGAATGTGTGTTTAAAAACATTCATTTTAACCTTAAGGAAAACTATGATTAAAAAAGTTAAACAAGGTAAATTCCAAAACACTTAAATAGTTCTATGAGAAAAACATTCTTATTTTTGAGAATTACAGTTCCAGAAATGAAACTGATGAAAGGATTACTTAGGAAATAACTCTACCATAAAGTGTATAGAATCATGCTTATCATAGTTAATAAAAGTACAAGAATGTATAAGAAAGTTGTACCTTCTTTTATTATCATAATTTCGGGAAAATGAAACATAAAACAAAAAAAATTAATAAGTAGAAATTATTTTAACCCAAAGAGTAGGGTATCTAACAAACATGGATAATGGTCCATTGATTTATACATTCAAGAAATTCGTTCTTACCCACACTATGGTAAGCCCTCCATAGAAATATTCTAATCTATCTTGATATCCCCACAAGCGGTCAATCATTAAGGATGTAGGTGCCTCTATCTTCCTATCCTTGGAATCCTCCGATTGTTCTCAGCAACAATAGGAGTCACATGAAGTAATATGAAAAAGATGTTCAGATCTTCACAAAGAATGAGATTATCTCTCTTTAAAAATCACTTCAACAACATGTAATCTCTAGATTGATGGAATAGTTTTGATCTTTTTTAAATGGTATTATATTTATAAGTAACACTTTAAAGGTCGACTCCCTCCTCCAATGGTCATATTTTTCCTTGAATCGTAGAGGGCCCTGTACACATGACACTCAACCAACGGATATTTAGAAACATATTACATGTTATCATTTCATAACAATAACATGTTGTAGGAAAATAAAGTTACATAATCAGATCTATTTTTCAGAGACTAGAAAAAAAAATTGAATTTATAGTGTTACCAAAAAAATTAAGAGTTTATAAGACATGTAAATTCAGAATCTATTTTACTATGAATTAAGAATATTATTTCTATAGATTCTAGGGTCTGAATTCAAATGAATTAAATATCAGAATACTGAGGAATTCTGAGAATGGATTACAATTAATTCAGTGTCTGAATTCTATAGATTCTAGAGTCTTGATTCATATGAATTCCGAATCAGAATTATATTGAATTTGGATTCTGAATTTTGAGTAATTCAGAATCTAGATTCTGAGGAATTCATAGTTTGAATTCTATGGAATTTGGATTCCAAATTCTTAGGAATTCGGAGTCTAAATTTTGAGTAATTCAGAGTCCCAATTATGATGATTTTAGACTCTAAATTCATTGAAATTCAGTGATATAATTTCAGTAAATTCATAATTTTAATTTTAGAAACTTCAGAGTCTAAATTTTATATAATTCAGAATTTGAATTTTAGAGAATTCCGAATCTGAATCTTAGAGAATTTGGAGTCTGAATATCATAGAATTCGGACACTGAATTTCAACGAATTCAGAGTCCGAATTTTATTAAATTCAGAGTCTTAATTCTTGAGATTTCAGAGTTGAATTTCCGAAAATTCAAAATCTGAATATCGAAGAATTTGGAGTATGAATTTCATAGAATTCGGAATCTGAATTCCATAGAATTCGGAGATTAAAAACTAAAAACTCTATATCGAAGGAATTATAATATTTAGATGTTATATATTAGAATATGGATTTTAGACATAGTAATAAAATGAATATTATTTAGAGATATTATAAACTAAAACAATGAAAATAAAGGTTAGGATAAAAATTTCCTTAGAGAATGGAAATTTTCTTAATGAAAATAATCCGTTGGGAAAAACATTTTTTCTTAAGATAAAGTGTTTTGGATTTTCAAGACATAGAGGAATGGACACGTCATAATGAAACATTTTTGACTCATCATATTCATCATTGTGAATTTTATAATTTCAAAAATATCATTTATGGTCAACTAATTGAATATTTTTTCTTATATACTGATTATAGTGACCCAAAAATTGTAATAACTCTCTTAGGCTTGTAAATGATAAAATAATGTTTTTGGCATGTTATGTCCTCTTGTGATAAAATTATTTATAAATGAATATTATAGTATATATATAATATATATCATATTTTATTTGTATTAATTTAGTACAAATTATGTTATATGTTTATTTTTTTCGTAAATGTGAAATTACCTAATTTAGAAAACATGTTACTACGATGAAAACACAAAGGGTTGAAATATAGAAATTTTGATGTTTAGGGAAGCACATTTATGAAATTAATTTAACTCTATTATGTAGGTATTTATTGACTATATAATACATAACAACATTTAATTTCTTATTTTTGAGCCATAATAGGTATGATTGACCCCCCCCCCATCGTGAGGGAATTTAGGTATTTACCAAAATCCCACAAATCGTCAACTATAAAAAGGCAGTCGGTCCCCTATCATCTTCAGACCTATATTACCATTTTTCTCTATCACGAACTACCCTTATCACATCAAAACATTCTTCTACACAATGTAGAACTTTTTTTTTAATAAATACATCCCAGTATGGATTTAGTTCCATCCAAATGAGGGTAACCAAAAAAAGAGGCAATGTTCTTCAGTGAGAATCATTACACGGTTTCCTTCTCCAACTCCTCAAATAATTATTACAAAATGATAATATTAAAACCTCTTTAACTTCTATATAATGAGTTAGTTTTTGGTTATGATTAATTTTTACCATAACATATACTTTAATCAAGTCTCTTATGGTATCTAAAATCATGTGTATAGCGGACTACCCCCTCACGGAATGATTTCATTCGTTTTTTCCACTATGAAATCATATGGTATGTTATGATGATGAATTATAGTTTTATATATGATAATTATAACATTTTTATTCCTTTAGTTTCATTATATAATATTCACCCATTCTATATCCCAACATATAAGGGAAATGATCTTGCAACTCGTGTGTTCTGCAAATTACCTCCTCAAGAAGTGATGTGATTATTTTTTCCCCTAATGTGTAATGAGAAAGGTAATAATGTAATAATATATATATATATATATATGTGATATGAATTATGTATTTATTATATTATGGACATATTTATAATTCTATAAATGTAACATATAATATTCCTTTTACCTTTTCACTCAATGAAAAAAATGATAATGTCATTCATGTATGTGTAGCCTACCACCACCTCAAAGCAATGTGAATCCTTTTTTTACATCACAAAATCACATGAATGATATTTATAATTATATATAATTAATTAATATTTTATTTATAATATTTTTGTACTTATACGAAGATAAATATTACATACCTTATTTCAATAATTATCACTCAGAAATTGAAATATTACTCACGTGTACGTACTAACAACCATCTCCATTATCACAACATTAGTTCATATTCATTTATAATATTTCTTATTCTATATTAAAAATGTAATTTATGAATAGAAATTATAATTATTTAGCTATTATTATTATGCATATTTTTAAATAATGATGGCTTTGACTGTAGTCAACCTATCAATGTTGATTTTAACACATACTCGAAATATTGTGTTAACATTTGATGTAAACACAATTGATTATGTAAAAGAATATTACATTGTAATAAGTGATATAAAAGTAATATTAATATACAATATAGTAATTGATATATTAAATAATCAATATAAGACAATTATTCAATAAGATAATGAACAATAATTATGAATCAAAATTGCGGTAAGGGTTTTCTCATATCACTTTTATTTTATGTGAGATATATGTCATGTTCACAACTTATTTTAGTTCTGTGGTTTATAAAAACAACATAAATTTATTTTATGATTATTATCCTTAAATATATTCGGATTTAAATATCCATTTTGTAATCTCGTATTAATTTATTTAATGGTTTCAATGTTTTTAAAGCCGTAAGGAATTTTTGTCTCAATTTTTCTTTATCGAGACATATGTTATGTTATACAATTATATTCTTCTATGAGGTGTATATACTGGTACGTTGAAAAGTTATATTACAAAACTAATTGTTATTATGATATTATAATATTGATTTAATGTTATTAATTCATGTGTTTAAATCCAATGTTACTAAAGTGGTAGGATTTTGACATTACAATATCATACATTATTAGGATTGTTTATGAATAATTCTATATTATTGAAATCATATGATATAAATATCCCTAAATTTTTGTATTTTTGTTATAATATTGTTATAGAATTAATTTCCATGTTATGGTGTTATTTTATTTCCCTTTATTATATAAAATAATTGAGGAATAATTTTTAAAAAAACATGACATCATTATTTCTCTTCAGGCGGAAATATATTTGTTCAAAAACCTTATTTTAAAAAAAATCACAAACGATTGTAATCATTTATATATAATTTATTAAATAAATTTTTAACATTTTTTCAATAAAATTTTTATTTATCATCCATCACATTCCGAACTGGGAACTTTTATAACATTTTTACTTTGCCAAAGGATTTTCCTTTATGATGTGTATGTAATTACCTACTAAAATGACTTTTATATAATTAAATCTTGATATTTAATATTATATGTTTATTTTTTAATGAATTTTTTTTCATAATATACTATAAATTCGTAGTTTTTTAATTTGTTTAAAATAAAAACAATCACAAAATTTTAGGTTTTTATAAGATATTTTCAAAATGAAAAATATAGTTTCTTCAAGATGGGTTTTAATTATAACAAAATTTTATTTCTATTAATTAACATAAACAACAATTATTTAATCTTATTCTTAAATGGGGGTATTTTTTTAATGATACCGCCACATTATTTATCTAGAAGGGTTAACATTGTATCTATGAGAATTTTTTGGATCTAGTTTCTTTTCCATGTATTAACAATGTTTCATATAGATTGTTATAGAACCGATTTCTAATCGATGGGTTAATAAATTTTAAAAGTTATTCACATGATGCATATTTATTTTCATATTTTTAATCTCTTAATTAATGAACAATAATTTATTACGAGTCTTATGATGAAGTGTACAATATTTTCTCTTTAGTCATGTTATGGTTCTTGGATATTACTAAAATGATGCCTAAACCCAGATAGTTTTGGGTCAGCTTATTATAACATGTATGATGTGGTATCAAAGATAGAGTTGGGTGAAACCATAATATATTATAAAAGGGTTGTGAAAATTTATTTCTCTAATAGAATGTCTTATATACCTTGTTTTGATTAAAAATCTGGTTGGATTTACATGAGGGTTCTCTTATAGATTTAGCTGGGTTTCAATTATTCTGAAATGAGTTTAGTATATGTATTGAAAAAAAATTCAAGATACAATTATGATTTTATTATGCATGATATGGGTTTATAATGTTTCTTATGATTAGGATTGAAATCTCATGGATCATTAATGTTGATTCTAATGAATCTTTACTTATATATGGATTTATATTTGATGATCTGGGTGTTTATGGGTATGCGGTTTTTTTTATTCACTCATATATTCAGATTATGTTTCCATAATGTTATGCAATTATTATTCGCAATGATGAAATTAAATTTATAATGATACATTTTACACTTACCCAGAATTTAATCTCAACATTCTTATGTTTTCTATTCCCCTAGGATCAAAATAATGAAGATGAATAAATTATGTCTAGAAGGGATTTCATTTTTATAATGACTATAACATATAAAATAATAATAAATTATAGATTAAGAAGGAAATTTTTTTATTTATTGACACGGGTATATTTTTAAATAGTATATCATATAAATACCCTAAGATAACAAAAATTCTCTCAAGGATGTAGGTGAGCCAATTTTTCTTTTTTATGTTTCAAATACTTTTATTAAAAGTATGGGATAATAATTATTGACATCAAAGATGAAAATTTAAAGATTATACTTTCAGTACCATATTCGATTGTGCTGGTTTGGAGTTGTTATTATTAGTATTAAAGGTCATTTTAAATAAATATGTATATTATGATGTTATCAAGTGTGTATTCATTATGAGTTACAGATAGAACATTATGTTAACAAGATTATGGTTTATCATAATTTCAATTAAATAGTAAACCCTTTGGTGTTTTATGTGACGTGATCTAAATGTGATTAATAACAGATTACTAGATGAATTATTATGTGGATGTGTTTTTAATGAATAATTTTAATGAGAATTATTCCTTTACATTTCATGGAATATATTATAACTTACTGATAACATTTTTGGTCCATATAATCATTGATATAGAAGTAATTATTTGAAGACCGGTTTTATCATAAAGATAACCATCATAATGAAATGTGATATGGTTACTATATTAGTAATAGTATTTAAATATAGAAATATGATGAATTTTTTATTCATGGAACCTGAAACGTATGGGATAACATTTGCGGTTAATCCGAACTGGTATTTTCAATATATTTATTAATGATTTGGTACAAACATTGTGTATTATTATTTAATTTTGAAGAATACTCTATCATATAAAGGTTTAAAAATATGATTTATATCTAATCATTATTTACCCATTTTGTTTTGGTTAAATTCAATAGACATGTGAATTTTCATTATAACTTTTTTGGTTATATAAACTATTTAAATTTGTATTTACTTCTTCATGTAAGGAAAAATTCATTATGAATAACCATAGATTGGATAAAAAGATGATATTGTGGAGTAAATGAGTAAAAGGATAAAATTATACTAACAATGTAATTATATTTTAAAAATTTATTACTCTAAAATTACAAAAAATATTACTCAACTCAAGGGAAAATATATAGAAAAAATGCTATTATATAACATGTATTTCTATTGAAAAAATGGGTTTTCCAATCATCTAGATTTATTTTCTTAGTTCCAATTTCATCCCATTGATCATTCAATATATTTTGTTCAATTACCTCAATCAATCTATATTAATACATATAGTTTTATTCAATTCCCACATATGTTATCATATTTTTAAACTGAGGGTGGTGTTATTTCATATGACATTTGTACTTCCCTTTCTCTCTTCTTAAAAGAATTTTTAGTGAACCCTTTTTATGATTTGGATCATTAACAAAATAATTTTTTAAATTTCCATCATTTGATTGCTGAGATAATTTCAAATTAAAAGTTTTCAATTTATTATGGATTGGGTGAGTGTGTAACAACCAATATTTTTTAAAAGATGGAAATTATATTCGATAGCATAAATAATAGGATTCCCCAAGAATGAATGACTTAAGATATATATATCCATTATAAAATAGAAACAAAATTTTGAATTAGGAATATTATTCATTAAATTAAGCTTATTTAATGTCTGAAATATTAATTAAATGGATATATATTGATTATAATTATATAATAATGATTTACAAAAAAATAAATATTTTTTGGGGAAATAAATTTTTTCTAAATGGCCGTATAATTTCACTTTTCATACATAAATTTGATTTAGATTTCATATATTTTAGAATTTCTTTCAAATGTCTTGTGTAAAAATTTTGGTATTCTTATTAAAATATATATATTTTTATTTAATCTTGAAAAATAATATTTTTTTAAAACTATTTTTTAAAATAATTTATAAGGTTAAATTATATTTTTAACTGGATCTAATTTATTATTAAATAAATTTTATATAAATTAATCCAATGTATGTCATTAGAATCAATATCATTTTGAAATTTCATATAAAAACATTATAAACATGTGAACATTTTTTATTTACCACTTCATTTTCTCGTCGCATCTGCAGGATTAGTTATAATTTACAATCATCCAATTATAGGAATTTAATTTGGATAAATAGATTATATTTTTTGAATAAAAATTATTAATAATATATAATATATTGAAATTTATTGTTATCCAAAATAAATTGATAAAATTGTAAAAAATATTTTTACCATGGTAAAAGTAAAAATAAATTTAAAAGGGGTTAAACAAAAATGATAAATGTGGAAATTAAATATAATATTATACTAATTTTTTATGGATATATTATGAAAAATACAAATAATATATCTAAATAATTAGAAATTTATTCCCAATTCCCTTTGAATAAGACCGATATTATATATTATATAAAGAAAAAGACAAAGAGGAATACTTCCTTAGTTTTAATATCAATAATGATTTAGAATGGGGAAGATAATATAGGATGAGTTATTGTTTTTATTTAGAAATATAAATGTATATTTTTTATCATAATTATTTATCATTAATATTAAGAGATGAAATAATTTATTAAATTGGTTAACAAATAACAACACAATAATTGTTTATTTAATAAGAAAATAATATAAATTATAATAAAAATATAAAAAATGATTTAAATTGATGGAATTTTTATATTAGATAATTTTTATATGAATATATGGTGATTAAAAGTATTTATCCTAATATATCATAATTCAACCAGTGTATTTGTTTTAATAAATTAAAATTAAATGAATAATGTAAATATTGACATTAATGATATTTTATAATAAATGAAATTTTATTAAATGATTTAATATTCCTAAAATAATACATTTTTCTAAGTTTTTCTTAAAATTTAAAAAATAAAAACAATTATCCTTTCAAATAAATTTTTTTTATTTATAGTGATTTTATTGACCCATAAATTATGAAACCCTTGTTAGTGTTGTTAAGTACAAAACATTGTTTAATTGCATTACATGAGAATGCATTGAAATTAATTTTACATACTCATGTAATTTTTTATATTTATATATTTTATTCTATATTTACAATCATTAGTTTCTTGTAATCAAATTAGGATCAATTTATTTTATTCTAACAAATAGAATCTTCGGTAGTAAGAAAACAAGTTACCACATTGAAAAAACAAAACTTTAGAAATATGGAAACATAAATGATTAAAAAAAATATGTTTAAAAAATGTGTTTTATTATATTTTGGAGTTTTTAAATCAACCATAAAATTAATCCAATACATTAATTATCAATTTTCCTATCAACTTGATCAACGATTTACCTCTAAATAGTGATTTTTTTTTTGTATTTATAAAAAATGAAACACCTCTTTTACTATATAAAGGAACTTATTCTGTCACATCTTCACACTGGTCAAGCCTTTTTATCATCGAATAACTCCCTAGATCACAAACCAATATCATCTATCTAATCTAAAAAGTATTATTTTTGGGTGAAATTTAACATATGAAAAATTTTCTTCAAGCCAGAAGAGGATACCTGAAGAAGAGGAATTTTTTTTCGACAAGAGTCTTTATTTAATTTATTTCTCCTCCTTTATCAATTATTATTATAAAATAATTATATAATAAACAAATTAAAATCAATATATTGTTAATATTTATTTTAAGAGCTTCACCTAAACCCATAAAAACAACCTCCATTTGTGTAATGAAATCATTATTCATCTGTAATGAAGATTATAACCTTGTGAAAAAATACATCCATTTTTCAATTAGCACATATCATGGTTTGATATGATTATAGATATAGAGTAAAATTGTATAGTTATAATATAATAAAACTTCTACAGTTGTTATATAATATATATAGTTTGTTTATTCGAACTCAAAATGAATATAATAACGTCGTACATGTGTAGGGTAGACTACCTCCTTACAAACTGTTGTGATTCAGTTTCACACATTACGTAGAATGTAAATATAACAAATATATATGATATAAATTTAATATTTATGATATTAATGACATATTAATATTTTTTTAAATATAATATATCAATTTTATTTTACTTCTTCACACACTGAAAAAATGATGACACTGTTCATGGATCTTTGTTCTATCACCTTATCAAAGCAATGTAATTTCTTTTTTCTATCACACCACATAAATAATGATATTTATAAGAATATAAAATCATATAATAAGGAATATATGATACTATGTTCAGTATTTAATGATAAATGTTACTTAAATTCTTTCTTTTAATATAATTATAAAATGGAATCATTACTCATTCGTACTTACAGCCTACCATCTAAATGACCCTAACATTAGTCCATTTATAAAAACCATATATTTCATTAAATTAAAAATAATAAATTTGGCCTAAATATGAAAATTATTTCATTATTTTTTATCTTTATATGTTTATATAATTACATATTTGAACAAAGTTATCCCCCAAATTCGATTTTGACGCATAAACCAAATATTACCAAAATGACCTACCTAAACATAATTAAATAAGTTACTGAATAAGAAATTTTAATTAGTGAAATAATATGGATATTAAATATAAAAAATGTTATTAATTAGTTAAATAATTATAATACGTTTATTATTTATGATTTTAAATAACAAGTATGTCAAATTGATCTCACAATAAGGGTTTCTTTATCCGACATGTGTTTTCTATGATATATATTACATATTCACCACATATTTTTACTGTGTGGTTTATATAAATTAAATTAAGGTATTTCAATATTAATATCAACAAATAATTTGGTATTTACACATCTATTATATTACATTTCATTAATAAGGATAATGGATACATATTTACCCAAGTGGTAAGGTATTTTTGACCCAATTCTTCTTTATGAGACACATGTTATATTATACATATATATCATCTTTTCAGAGTTGAATATAATTGTACATTGAAATTTTATATCATGAATATAATTAATTTACTGATATTCTATTTTTTATGCAATGTAATCATTTAATGGGGATTACTATTTAATGCTACCAAATTTGTAAGAGTGTTATATTATAATCTCAACGATTGTAGGAATTTTTTATTATTTAGTGTCTAATATTGAAATATTATGATTTGTGTCTAAATAATTATAGTAATTATTATTATCCTTGATTTATTGATGATATATACAAGTAATACAAGTTTTTTTACTGTTAACTAATTAAAATAAATGATGAATTTTTTAAAGAAAACATAAATTAATTTATCTATTCAATCAAACATTTATGTTCTTGCAATACAATTCTATCTAAAAAAGATTTCAAAAACGTTTTTAAACATATCTAAATGAATTTTTATGGAATCATATACTCATTTTTTTATAAAATACTATTTTCAAAGTATTATTCTCACCAAATAAAAATCAAGGTTCTTTTCAAGAATTTTTTAAATCGAAAGATGAATATTCATTATGACAGTTATGGAATTACCCACGAAAATTACTATAATTTCATTAATGATTCCATTTTTGATTTACTAGAATATTTTTTAAAAAATAATACCCTTAATATTCTAGAAAATATATGTTTTTATAGTGGTTTACAAAGAAAATTATTTTCATAATGATTTATATTTTAATAAGTGATATTCCAAATGAAATGTTTATTTTAATAATGATCGTTTAATTGTATTTATATTAATAAATTCAGAAATATCTTATTGTTACATAAGATTCAATTTGGATATATTTTAAGGATACCTTCCACATTATTAATATGCATGGTTTAATATTTTTTCATTGATATTGTTGTGGAAGTCATTTCATTTTCATGGGTAAACCATGTTTCAAATAGATTATTATGGAATCCATTTTTTCAGAGGTTAATTATGATTCAATGAAATTTAAATGACATTCATTTATCTTAAATGGGTTATTATGGTTATGAAATAACATTATTATTTTTATGAGTATTATGAGGATGTGAATTCTATATATTTTTTTACTTTAGTCATGTTCAAGTCCTTAGGAATTAAAAATATAATAGGTAAGCATAGATAGAACATAGTGTTCCTGTTACATAATATATGATTGGGTGAAAAAAAATTTCTATGTGATCTAGTTATAGAATATACTATGGGTGAGCCCAGATAACACTCCATTTGATAATTTCATTTACCTTTTCTTGATAGAAAAGATGAAATGACTCACCTAAGGGTTATATGATGGATTTAAATTCCATACTGTTTTTTTACTTTGTAATAACATGATATATGAAAAAAAATGATCCATGATATGAACACATATTTATTATGCTTGATGTGGTTTTATGTTGTTTTAATGATCATGATTGATATGACACGACTCTTGGTTATTGATTTTGATGAATATTTCCTTTTACATGTTTAAATATTTGATGATACAAGTATATACAGGTATGAGTTCTATTATTATTCTCTAATTCACTATGTTTATATCATCAAACCCATATCCAAAACTTATTCTTGTTGATGACATTAAAATTACAATTCGTATGTTTATCCTTTATGAACATCTGACCTAACCCTTCATATTTTTATCCTTCCCTAAATTATAAATATTGATGTTAAATGAATCATGTCTATAAGTTTCTTAATATTGATGATGATGATGACATAATGTGAAATAAGAAACTATGGGTTAGGTGAGAAAAATTTTTATTTTAAGACATTGGTATTTTTTATGTCTGATTTATTCAAAATTCACTACAACTATAAAATAAAATGCTCCTCAGGGATATAAATGATTAAATTATTCCATTTGATGTTTTCTGGTTTGTATGGAAAAATTTAGATCACTATTATCTTCATCGATGATGGACATTTAGCGATTATATTTGTAAAACTAGATTTTAGAGGGCAGGTTCAAGGATAATATAGAAATTTTCCTTTGGTACATTCCTAAATCATGTTCCTTGTTTCCTATAAAGAAAATAATTTTGAATAAAAATATATTAGAAAAAAAATGTGGTAATTTTAAAATTCTATAAATTTTAAATATAACTACATTTTATAATCACTCAATGGGATTCTATAAATATCATCCTAACCTATGTTGTTATTTAAAACTTTTTTGGATACCATGTATAAAGATCCATCATTAAAACATTACATATTCAAGTGTTTTTAGATAATAATTCGCTATCTAACAAGTCAATGATCATTGTGAATAATATTTTTAATGAATTATGACATAAATCACATATAATACCCATACATTAACAAGTGTAATGATCAACCCAGTAACCATTTTAACAAAAATATTAAATAATTTCAATGAAACATTCGTTATTTTCATGAAAAATATTCTGGGCATTCATCATGATATATTCTTTATTCATCCTAATCCGTAAACCCTACAAAATTTATTTAAAAATGTTGGATGAGTATAAAAATCTCTAAAATGTTTATAAATGAGTGAAATCCATCTGTATTCTAGAAAAAATGAAATCCCATAAGATGTTATCATTTTCAACATTATTCATTGATAATATATGTTAAATCATATTCATATTGAAAATATAATTATTTCAAAAATATCTCCTCTGAAACCCATAGTTAGTAAAAATAAAACTGAGATGAGATCTTTTTGAATTATAAACTAAAACAATTTTAACTCATGTCACAAATAACAACAACATAGCTTATTGCAAAGTATATGAATCCTCAAATAACTTCATCCTTTAATTCTATGATAAGAAACATTACTCAATGTTTTTGAGTGATATATTTTTATCAACCATCATATATGATATATTAGGATTGACCATAATATAATATGTATTATTCTCATCTATTATATAATTTAAATGAGGCTCACCCATTATCATCTATAATTATTTTTTACTATTTCATGAACAATTTCTTTTTATGTTTTCAACATTTGATTATAAATACCTTAAAAACTATTTTGACCCACTATAAATAAAAATATCAAAAATAGATAATAGTTACACTTATAGAAAACCATAAAATGTTCCTTTTTAATAAAATATAAAAATTTGAACTATTTTTAAATATGAACTTCATATTTTTTTTCATAAAATCAGATATTTTTGAAATATTTAAATGAATGTGGACATGTAATAAAAATAGATAAAATGTAAAATTTTAAAAAAAATATCTCTTATCTTAAATACCTTCTAACAACATAAATTTCATAATCTTATGTATTAAAATCTAATTCGGTAATTAATTTCATATTAACTTTTCCTCAGATTATTAAATAATCATTATCCATTTTTTATAAATTATGAAATTGTTTTTTATTTACTTAACAATATATGTCTATATTGATCATTTGGAGGGAATTCAATTCATAAATCGAAAATATCATTTATAGGATTACCATGAAAAAATGAGTCATTAAGAAACAATAAATATAACTATAATAGTTAAATTACTATAATTTTGATACATTAAATACAATTATATAAACTTCTATGAATGGTGTGCATGAAAAATGAATCACATTGTTTCATGGACATGATAGTCGAAACAAATGAACATGTGGAATAATTAATTTTCAATGGATGTAAAGGCTTAAAAATTAAATATATATTATATTTACATTAAAATCTCTATTTCATTAATATAATATATATTTATAAAATAAGATATTTTGGACTTTTATATAAGGTGGTGATGAAAAAGATAAACACATTACTTCATGGAGGTTGAAATCCACATGTACACACAAGAAATTTTTCTATTAAATGAGGAAAGGGATAAGAACAAGGATTGTACGATGATAATAATAACATTTTAGAATTTCAAACTAAAAAAAATTCTTATTTTATAATTATTATAGATTATTCATTGGAGGAAGATGAAGAAATGACATATCATATGTTGTTTAGGAATTATACATTATACATAGAAAAAATAATTCAATTAAAAAACAACCCTTTAATATTTAGTTATATGGTTTGAACATGAACTATAACATGTGAAAATGGTTGCTAAGGTGAGACTTGGGTAGGTATTTTTTAGAACCTGAAATTTTCAAACCATGTTAGGAAGAGATGAGAGGAGGTTCATTTTTATTAGTTTAGGGAGGGGCACCATTGTAATTACATAATGTATTTAATTAATATTTATAGTTTTTCATATTCATGTAGAAAAAATTGAAGTACTTATTATTAATTATAATTATTAACCATAATATTATCATCCAATAATTTTTTCATTTTTCATTTTCTTCATTATCTCATTGTTTTAACCCCAATTAGTCCTTTAAATGATTACTACAAAATCATTGGTTTCTTACTCACTTGGAGTAAATAATTATAAATTAAAAGGGAAAGTTACCCATAAGTACACAATGGGTTTTATTCAAGACCATATCACATTTCTATTAGGAATTATTAATTCTCCGTGGAAAACCACTTTTAATTAAACATTAAGACTTTTATATTTGGTAAATCGGTGTGAACATGACTTCTAATATGTGAATGTGGGTGTTAAAAAGAGACTTGGGTAGGTATTTTCCCCAACTAGAAACGTTTAAACCATGTTAGGAAGATAGGATACGATTTTCCTTTAGATTAGTGTTGGGAGGTCCACCATTGGTACTAAAAAATGTATTTAATTAATATAAATAGTTTTTCATATTCATGTGGGAACTAATTGAATTATTTATAATTTATGATATGTATTAACCATAATATTTTCATCCTATAATTTTATTTCATATTTATTTGATATTTTCCTCCTTATATTGATGTTTTATCCCCCCCGTAGTCCTTGAAACGATTTCCATGAAATCAATTCTTTCACACTCACTTAGAGTAATGAATGTTAATTTAAAAGAAACAGTTACCCATAAGTACAAAATGGGTTATATTATAGACCATATCATATTCAAATGGTATGGGATAATTTTTTTTATAACTTTTGAATTAATAAATAAAATATTATGCAACGTATTATCCCATTAAATTCATTTACAAGACTATTGAAATAGTTTTAAATTAATAATATAATTATTATAATGTAATTTGAATATAATTTTTTTAAATAACAGTAATGTATTTCATTCATATAAAAAACTCAGATGATATAATAATTCATCAAAATTTTATTAATTTTAATTTTCTTAAAATCATTTTCCTTATTTTTTAAAACAATAATATGATCATGGTAGTTTTACCTAAGAACTTGAAGTAATTATTATATCACTAAAAATTTAAAATAAATTAACATGAAAATAATCATTTATATTAAAAATAAAAATTTATAACTGAACAGAAAATCTTGTGGAAACTATAATAAATTATTAATTATATTAAAATAATGAGTTTATAATTTTATTATTTATTATATAAAATAATATTAAGAACATTATCAACTGATTGTGGAATGAAATTTCCACATTTTTTGAACCTTGGTTCTTTATTGTTGAATAATCTTATCCAATAATATTAAAACACATTTTGGGATATTGTTTTCTTATATCGTAGCTTTTTATTTTTTCCCCATTTTACAATTATTGAGGTGAAAAATAATTAAATCAATTATTATTCCTAATGAATATGATAAATGTGAAATATTATAAAAAATGGAAATCCTAACTCAAAATATTTAAGTCATTTTTCATGCTTCAATTTATTAAAGTTATTGAAATCTATTTTGATGTAAATTCCAATATACCAACAAAATTAACAAAAATTAATTTTAATTAAAAAATAAACATATACCAAAATTAAGAGTCATAATTATTCTAATGTACATATTTATATTATTTTTGGATGAGAAACAATTATGTTAATTGAATAAAAAAATTAAAATAATAATGTAAATTTTCTGTAAAGAGAAATAAGATGTTTTCAATTATTGGTATATTTTCACTTCATTGAAAAAAAATATTTCTAAAAAATAAAATAATTATCCTAATATATTTTTAGTACACTATTTTCAAATATAAATTTCACATTTAAAAATTTTTATTATAAAATTTAGATTTTGAACCTACAAATAAAAATGTATAATATATGATACTAAATTTAGTTAGAATAAAATAATTTTTCTTTTTATTAGAAGATAACATAATTTTCTTATATTGAATGTAACATTGTAAAATATATTCATGATTTTTCATAATGATTGAAATTGATCTTCATTAAATATTATGTGGGTTTTTATATCTTTTCCAACAATTATGGATTTTTTGAATATTTAAAAATATGTGGTGTATTGTTAAGCATTTATTGGGTGGAAAATTAAATGGGACTACATGATAAATATATATGTCACGAAAGAAATAATAGTGATTCATCAATTGAGAATTTGGATATATTTTTTATTATATTAATGAATAAATACATGGTTTTTAATAGATTTATATTTTGAAGATGAAAAATTAATAATCTAACAAATTTTAAAATATTTAAAAAATTGTAATTCGAAATATGTTTTTTTACAATAAAAGTAAATAATATATTAAAAAAGAATATTAAAAATTATATTCATTTATTCCTATATATATAATATAGTTCTATGAATAATATATTATAGATTAATTCAAAACTATAATTCTAAAAATAAACTTATTTTATGAAGTTCTAGGAACAAATACTGCACATTAATTTTATAAGTATGTGTATTGAATAAAATAAAGTAGAGATAGATGGTTTGAGTAATACTATTAATCCACCAAATAATAATATGAAAAAATTTAATAATTTCTAATTATATTAATTAATTAAGAAGAGAAATTGTGAAAAATTAAAGGTTGATTTAATTTTTATAAGGATGATTGAGGCAATGTTATTATTTTTAGTTTTCAAGATCAAATAAAATATGGAATAAAAATATAATTTTTTTACATGAACTAATAGTGTTCCATTATAAACATATAAGGATAATAATTTCTATTTTTGTACTACTATAAAAGTAAATGGGGAAAATAAGAATGAAAACCAAGAAGAACTGTGAAAATGTGACGTCTCAACTTGATGTAGTGTTAATTTTGTTTTACAGAACATGAAAAAGTTGTAACCTTTTAGATGGTAGTATAACGATATAATAGGTAGATATAATATTTATATTCATTAACTTTCAATTTCTAATATGTATTTTTTCATCACCCCTTCTAATGTGGATGACACTACACTTGAGGTTCATGTTACTTCCTATCCCCCCACTTTAATTTATATTTCCTTGTAGTGGTAATATATGAATTGATCAATTACAATAAATGATTTTAATAGATAATACATTTATATAGATAACCACGAAAATATAAAATGTGATATTGTTTACATTCATTCATATTATTCCATTAGAAAAGAGAAATACTATCAAGATTGATATAATTGGGATCCAAATTTATCACATAGGTAATGTTAAAAAGAATTATAATTGTTAAAATATGAAGCAAAACAAATTCATCCCTCCACTATCTATATTTAATATATCCCATAGCGAGTTCACAATTTTTATCCTATCCTGATCCCGTTAGTGATTTTATTTTCATAGATTCATGTTGTTTTATTATTAATGATTTGGAATATTTCCTAATTTTCAATTTTGTTATGTTTTCGTGATGATGTATCGATACCATTTCATTATTCACTCTCTATAAAAAATAAATTTTAATAAAAATAATATGATAAGAATATGTTAATGAAGATAACATTTTATTCTTGAGGATACACTAAAAAATTTGAAATCAAGTAATGATTTTTTTCACAATATGTTGAGGGAAAATTTGTTGCAACAACACCATTAAAAGGGGAGTGATACAATTTTAAAAAATATCTATTATAGGGAATGGATATTATTGAATGACATAATGATCAATCATAAGTAATATGAAATAAATTTTACCATCCATTTAAATTTTCATTTCACATGTTAAATCATTTTTGTGAAATAATATAGGGCTTAAAATAGAACGATTATAAAAATGGGTGAGAGGAATTGATGAGATTGCAACAAACTGGACATAACAAATAAAAGAACTATGAATGTTGGTATCCCTGTAAAATCCCAACTAACATAAGTAAAAAAACACAAAATAATATATATTCGTGTTAAAAAAAGATGAAAATTATGTGATTCACATTTGGAAATAAAGATATTTTGGTTATTTTTTTGTGTTCTGAAAAGTTTGGAAATATAATATTGAATTTAATTTATAGTACATAAATTCTAGAAGATAAATGAATGTCAAATTAATGGGGTGGTTGGATGATATAGAAGTTATAAATATAGTAATTTTAAATTAATATTAATAAATTAATATACTTTTTATAAATTAATATATCTATAATGTTTTCAATGGTTGTGGTCATTACGATGGATCATGATCATCAAAGAATCCCTAAAAAAATAAATGAATAAAATACCATTAATTATCAGGATATCAAGAATGTTTGAAATGAGGAGATTTAAAAATCCAGATGAAAAAAATAATATTCTTAAGAATATATAAATGAACAATAGGTCATTCTAATATAAGAAAGAAGGAAATCATATTCCAATAATGTTAAAAAAATCATTAAGAAGAGATACATATATAGAATATAATTTAAATAAGTTCAATCGTAGGGTACAATTTATGAATTTTACAATTCTACAAATGTACCTAATGATTTTTTTGGTAATTTTTATTTCATATTTAGAGAATAAAACAAATATAGAGAGTGAACATGAATAAAATACAAAATGGAAAATATGGACTCCATAGAAAGATATTTAATTTCATGAGAGGTTGTTAAAAACACTCTTGAGTTATAGAATAAATGTTTGGATGTTGGAAGAAACATGGTCATAATGCAAAATAATTTTTAACAATTCTTGACATATGTAGAAGCATTAAAATCAAGAAAGAGAATATTATGTGGGAAATGTTTTGAAATGATATTTTCCCCATAGAAATAATTTTATGATGGAAATAATTCCCAACTTCCCAATTAAAAATCATATTTGATGGCCTCATGATAATGAATAACGACATGAATTAATATTGATATTTTGTATAGAAAATCCTCTAAACATTTCAGTTCACATTAATCCAGATGAAGATTCACATCATCCCATAAATGTGTTTATTTTATTTATACATATACAGTGCATATCGTAAAAGTTCAATCATGTTATTATTGAGAGAGACATAAAAGGAGTGAAAACTCTATTAACTAGAAATAATGATAGACACTATTCTAGATTGATCCCTAAATATGTATTTTCAAGAAAATATGACGAAACTATCATCCCTAATGATGATAATGTTGGTAATTTAAAATCTGGAAAACAAATGATGAGTTATATTTTGGTACATTATCTATATTATATTTATTATAATATATTCATGGAAGAAAAAAATCATTCCAATGGTCATAACGTGTTCATATTTTTTGGGTTTATAAGTGAATATGTTAATTAAGAAGACTCTAGAAATATTATTACATACAAATCAGAATATTTTGAAATGCCATAGTTTTGGCTACATTGAAAAATGGAATGATTTCTTATTTTCTCGTCATTATTTAAAAAAGTATCATATCATTAAGTGAAACTAATTTTTTAAATAATTTTAATTATATGAACGTTTTATCAATAGTTCAAATCTCATTTATAATATTAATAAAAATTAATTATTCATGAATTATTTTAATCATGGTGTTGAAGTTGATTCTAAAAAATAAAAAACTGATTTATTCCATGCGAATTTTATTATCACTATTGATATAACCTATTATTCCAATATTTAAATTGATATTAAATAACTTACAAATATTAAAGTATTGTATATTTTGGTATCAATTTCAATTTCCAATTGTATATTTTACTGTAAATTTTAATCCCACTTTTTTTACTAATCATGTCTAATGTAGAAATTGGGGGGAATGGTTGGTAGAAAATATTTTGAGTATGTTTTGATTTTATTATTTCCCAAATAATCATTATTTTATAAAATTATGGTGGATATAGATTTAAATTAATGGTTTATTATAGTGATGGTGGTGGGGAATATAACTCATACAAACATATTATTTAGTTGGTAGTTCGAACGAATAAAAATATTTAGATTATCGAGATGATTTTATGCATACTGTGTTGATTGATTGGAAATGAGTGTTAATGTTACTATATAAGGAAGAATAATTAATGTTTAAACTAATTTATTGATGATTTTTGGAGATCCCAAGAATGTTGAGAAGAATATATGCAAAGAATTTGTTATTTCTATTTTAGGTGATTTATTTTTTGAGTAAAATCTTATATGTTTTTTATAGTTGATGTTCCATAAAAATTTTAGGAAGTAAAAATAATTAAATTATACTATAGAGATGGTGATGTTGAAACATAATTGGATTAAAATATTGATTTTTTGTTTTATATATTCGTTCATAATATTTTTTCTACGGAGTGAATAAAGACATAAAAAAATGTTGAATTTATAATCCATCACACTCATGAAGTTATTTATCCTAAATAGTTTTAAACTATCAATATAAGGAAAGGGTTATTTTAATTTAGGAATCCTAGTGGCTGTGGAGGTTTTTAGAAAAAGAGGATATCATAGGTCGGTGTTAATTTTCCGAGTGTCACTTATCTTATTCTATATGATCCAGCATGACACACCATTAGAGGGTGATGAATACAGTAGAATTTCAATGACAAATTGGTGAGGTGTTGTAGAATATAAAGAGTACAATGTAGAATGATGATCCAATGAGGGATAACATTTCCAATGGTTCATTTTTATTATTTAAATTCAATAAGTTATCATGATTAAAAATGAGACATATAATAATTTCATCCTCATCTTGCGTCATTAATATGAATTGAGGTCAATACCTTCAATCCATGTTCCACCATTGAATTAGTTGTGAATATACACTATAATAAAATATTTCCTATAGTATTTCTCATAATATTATAAGAATTTCATGCATGGTAACATGATCATTGGTCCAAGAAGACAACTCAAGTGGGGGTGAATTGATTTTCCAATTGAAATATCTATTTAAATATGAATTAAAAATAAATCCAACAATTTCATTATATTCTTAGTTAACTAATACAATATATATTTATAATTTTAACCTTCAAAATCATTATAAAATGTTTAATCACATCATAGTTAAAATTATAACGAAAATATTTTAAATAATAAAATAGTTTTTATAGAATCAATCATTGTAAACAAGGTAAATTTTGTTTACTATAAGTGGAATATTATTTATTATAGTTTTGAAAATATTAAACCATTATTTTAAAAATAGAGAAAAAATAGAAAATGAAACTGTGTAATTAAAGAAGGGGTTGTGTCTCCATGTGAGACCTAATTGCCAACACCTAGATAAGACCTCTTGGAAAGATGTTTATTAAAAAAATAAAATAATATAAAAAAGGGACAAGTTTCACCCGACATAGAACAATGATTTATATTATACACATATACTCCTATGTATTTCTATGTGGTAGAAATAAATTAAAGGAAACTCTAAGGATATAGTCTTGGCTACACATCCTCTTTTATAGTTTTATAAGGCACTATAGATGAAAAATAATGATATTTATTTTCATAAGACTCTCTAGTACAATATAAGATTCTAAATTAATTAATAAAATTATTTTAATAAACACATTTCAAATGATAATATTGAATTGAATGTAAACATAAAAGAATGTGATGTCATTTTATGTAGCTTAGTCTGATCAACTTCAGTTGTTCAGTAGAACTAGAATTTTTCTTTGAAAGGGATCAACTATGATTTCACAGAACGTTTAGGCTAAGAGGGAGTTGTAAATTATTGTAAATTATTCTCTGTGTCCCATTATATCTATTAAAAATACATTATTATATATATATTACTATATTATTTTTCCTTTTTGGGAAATTCATCATATGGAGAACTTTTCTCTAAAATAGTCCCTGTATGACATCTAATAATCAATCCTCATACTCATTGAATTTTTAATTCAATGGATGTACAATTATTTTTTAAAAATATAACCATTGAGGATTGAAAAAAAATCCACAGATCAAGATATACATTGTATATTTCCTTCACATAAATTATAACTAATTTGGTATATGATCGTTTGATACAGTCTGTTAGCATGTTATATAGATTCACTCTTGCAGTCAAAAGATCTCTTTATGTGGTTAGTACATCACATCACATCGTAGGTTGAATCCATTATGATGTATGATATTTTCTTCATATGGTAACTTTGTTATTTTCATGATAGCTTATTTTATTCTTGTTGTAACATCATTTCCTCACATAGTATGATAAATTACCCACGTCGTAGGAAGTTATTTTCTTCGAGTCACTACAATACAAACACATGTTCAATAAATTACATAGAGAGATTATACTTACCTGGATCATTGTACAACGGTTGTTCAGATTATAACATGTTCTTAATTATGTAAAAGGTTCAGTACACATGTAGTTTTTAAAACATTAACATTTGGTTCCTGAAATTAAAATAAATTATCGTAAGACACATTATTAGCGAAATGTACATGTGGTCAGTTGGTGTAGAATGTGTGGAAGGATGCACATGGAAACTTTACCTTCATGGCCAATTCAATTTCATCACATGTTATATATGTTATACCAGAAGTATATTTACATGTTATATTTAAGACATATCCATTTATATCAAATTTTATTGAAAATATTTAACTATCCTAAAAAATGAAATTCACTAAAAACATGATAAATATAATTTGGGATTGATAATATAAGGATGATCTTATATAAGATAACATTATTCCCTTTTTATGATTATAAATGATGGAAAACAAAATTAAACGAATTGAGTATGTAAAAAATATATTCAGTATATATAAAATTATATATCAGAGTATGATAATGTAATCACAAATTCATTATCTTTTTCAATGACGTAAATTAATTTCACAACTACTCCCTCTTTTCCGATTATCAAAAAGTGATTTCACGAGAGAATATATTTTATAAAAAATAATAATAAAATAAATAATAATTTGAATAGTATATAGGTTAATATTGATATTTCATTATTATAAAAAGATATCAAATACTACCAGTTGTGTCCCTATTATGAATTCAAATCCAAATCAAAATTTAATATATCCCTAATATCATAATGAATGATATGATACCATTTATTTAATATGGAGGGTGATGAATGTTTTGTTGGAGTTGTATGTTCAGGTAAGATAGGATTAGCATGTTCTTAAAGTACCACAAACCATAGAAATAATCTGATATTTTGGATCACTTGTTTTGGATACAAACTGAAAGGGGTTATTTTATTAGTTGGATTATCATGAAGGTTTTCAGTATTATGTAAGGAATGTTGTTCAAGTATGAATATGTTGGTAGTGAACATGTATGGTTACATCAACCAAGTAATGTCATTCATATCTCTAGATCTATTCATCAATGCATTGAAAACAATGTTCATTATTTTCGATAAATGAAAAAAACACCAGCGACTCATTTCAAAGATCTTAAACATGGTACTTGAGTTCATAGGTCAATAGAGGTTCCCTCAAATTTGAATCCAATGATATGAACATTTACCTGAGGAATGTTATTTTTAAATTTCATCTAAGGCAGTATTTAATTTATTTTTCGATAGTTCTTATATAGTTTCAATCTTATTCAACATCATTTCTTACAACCACTAATGTGTTTGTAGCTTATTCTGGAACTCCTTCAAAAATTATCTCCAATATTTCTTGAAACTCATCATGAAAAACAACCAACTCATCTCTTTTGAGTTCTCAAATTCCACATTCATCAATAGAGGGAACATGAAGTAATGCATTGGTGTAGTAAAAGTATTTTCACGAAACACTAAATTCAAATATATTTTTTCAACATACAATATCACATTATAAGTATATTCATGAAAATAACCCACTTTTTCATTAAACCCGTTAATATCATTCCTCATCAGATCAATAATGTGATGAAATGTGGTCCAATGTTGAGAAATGAAAAAAGTCACTACGCTGGAGATATCATCATTTCTGATTTTCTCCACTGATTTTCCAAAACTATGAAACAATTATATCCATATACACATAAGATCTAATTTTGTCACATAAAAACCATATTTAAAAAATAAGGATTTCAATATAACTGAATGGGAACCCACATTCAATAAAGGAGAATAATAATTAGGCAAATTCTTACCATCATACATTCTATCTAAAGAATTACATTTTAAAAATTGAACTTATTACTCATTGGATAAGTCATCTTCATGTTGATGAATCACTATCATGATAGATACAACATGTGATACCACATGTTTTTTATAGGATCGTTAACTATCATTGTTGGAGTAGGACTAAATAATTCATCCCAAGATTGTAATATTGTTGTTTTAGTAGAACCCTCATATCAATAATGATAATATATATTCCAAAAAAATTCTTATTATGCTCTTCAAAAATAAAGATGGAAATTCAACCATCCTATAGTGGATTTTCTGCATTACCATCCTCCTAATAAAATTTTGAATAGTACAATCCATGCACAACCAATCATGGGTTTTCTTCTCCAATAAAGGTTATGGTGGTATCGATTACATACACGTTCTTATTATCACATGAGATTCATATGAGCCAATTTTTTCATAATTAGAGTTTTCTAACTCATATCATTTATGATTAACCACATATCCACATATAGAAACTTTAGTGAAAATATGGCCATATTCATATAGATCTTATTTATTGGATTGTAAAGGAAGTGGAGAGTCAACTAGTCTAAAAAAATAACATGAGATAGTCCCCTATCATAATCATGGGATGTCGAAGATTATTGATCCGGATCTAAAATCTCCATTAGTTCATCAATTTCCCCTAGTTATTCATCCACATCATATTCCACCAAAAAAACATCATCAGCTTCATTGGAGGATTTCTCAAAATATTTATATGGTTTAGGACCTATATCCACTAGGTCCCTTAGCAGAATAGGATATTTGAAAGAGTAAATTTTTTATAATGTTTCTCACAGTATATCACCCATTCAGTTTTCCATGGATACCAATTAATATCATCATAATAAAGAATTTATTATTTAAAGACCATATAAAGAAGTTACATTTTCTTTCTCCTACGCTTTTAATCCATTATAAACAGAAATTGAAAATTTGAGTTTTTTATATGTCATAGAACTACACATTGAATATGACCTATAGAACTCTTAAATTTATGGACTCGACCTTAAACATTACATAATCTTGAATTAAATGAATAATTCACATTGTGGATCTCTTCAGGTTTAGAGTTTTCAATAATTAGGAAATAACAATTACATTACATATTGAAAATTACATGTAGAAACTACTACTCTGTATCCATTTTTCTTAAAATAAATAACTCTTAAAAAAATTGAGACTTGTCTAGTTCCATGTTTTAGGAAGTATAACTTTTCCATGATCTCATTCTTCACCCTATTCATCTTTATTTCCTGTGAAAAACATTTTCAAACATGGGATGATCATAAAAAGCTCAGTAAGGGTTAAAAAAATGAATAGAAGCATTATCCCATCAATAAATACAAATATATGAAACCATAATTTTCAATCATAACATTCCTCATGAAATCAAAAGATTTGTCAAAATCATAAAAAAACATAAATCATAATGGGAACTTATGGTATTCATAACATAATTACATTGTAGCTATCACAGCTACACAGGGAGTCACATTTAGAATACCCATCACAGTATATTCCCTAAATCTCTTAGGAGAAACATTAACGTTTACCTCAATCACGTTAACCAATGCATTGGAGAGCTATCTCGGGTTCACCTGCCCTAAGTTTATCAGGAAAGCACCCGTAAAAATAAATAATGCCCAATAACCATAAAATAATCATAATAAATAACAGAAGCATAAATGAAAGATAACATTTCCACATTCCAATAACAATATATCTATTCAAGATGTTGAAATAAACATTTCTTTATCAAACCATTTTCAAAACCATTTGAAAGATTTAATAAAGTTATTTTTGAATCAAAGTGTCCCATACCACTTTGAAGCTTTTAAAGGAATTAAAATTTTAAAACATTAATGTCCTTATAAATAAAACCTTCAATCCCATTTTGAAGACATGGACATTAATGATAAATATTTATAAGAATAAATCTTTAAAACATTTAAAACAATATTTCAATTAAAGTGTTTTAAACAAAATAAGAGACGCATGAATACAAATAATTGTGGAAAAGAATTTAATCAAAACATTATAATATCACGAGAATAATGGTATTCATGATATAATATTCCAAAGGACATTATATACACCACATAATAGTGAATTGGATCATAACAACAATGAAGTCTCAATGGAATGTAAATTGAGACTAAATCCCTTATAAAGATGTTATCTTTAGATTAACGATAAACCAATTACATAATTTTGTGTGAAGAATATAAATACACCCAATATAAGTGAATATTAAGTGTAAAACAATCAGGATTAATTCACAAATATTTATAGAAATACATAATAAAAAAGAATAGGGTTGACCCAAAGAATTGAAATCGGGTTAAGAAGTTCATTTATAGAAATTCGACAGCCTAACGGTGCCACTTTAAAATTTAGAAAATGATTTTATGAGAGAAAAGGGGTATCTCATCACTTGGATATAAAATTTATAGAAATAAGGATATAGAACATCATATCGCAAAAAAATATGTTTTAAATTAAAAGACATAACACAATGAAGTCTTTTAAAAATAGGAGGGTGAATGGTTCCCTTACAGATTGGGAAACATACGAAAGATACACCACATGAAATAATGATCATCCAATGAAGATGTAAATACCAAAGAATTACAGTATATTAATAAATAAATACAATCATGGACATTACATACACCACACAAAAATAAATTGTGGCCCATATAGAATGAATCTTACGGGAATAAAATATGAGATGAAAAACCCTTACATCATTGTAATCAATCAATTTGTATGACCAAAAGTTGATAATAATAAAATTAATCCCATAATACCATGAATATAAATAAAATAATGATAATATAAATCAAATTTCAGTAAAAAATACACCACATGCTATAAATAATTGGCAAATAATGGAAATCTCATGAAATTAAGAGTGGGATAAGAAACCTCTTACCTCGTGTCCGACTTGACTTGTTTGTTCCTTGTTATTCCTGAATAAAAAAAATAAGTTACTTTATATATGATTAAAACCCATTTTTTGTGTTTATTATTTCTTTTATATCACTTATTACCATGTTATAAACAATATGTAATCATTTTAGTTAAAAATGGCCGTTTTGTCATTATTTGGTACTTGGGTAAACAATGAACACCTTATAATTACAAGTTCTCTGTGTGGTCCAGATTCCATTATCTAGAGAATTATATTCATGATTTAGATATCATATATATAATATATATTCAGTATATATATATATTTATAACAGTACATAACATTTGGAGTTAATAAATGAAATGAACAGTTCATGGAGATGGTAAGTCGTACGTACGCATGAAGGCTCCTTTCATTTCTATTTCATATTTTAATTGAATGAAAACTGAATGATACATAGTTATATTTTAATTCTAGTATAATATCATATGTAATTAAAAAAATCTATATTTTATAAGTCCCATTTATGGTATGAACGAGTGGTATCACATTGAGGGGGCGGTAGTCCGCACATCCTTAAATGAAATTATCGTGTTTACTCAAAATGGAAAATATAAAGAAATTATAAAAATTAAAAATAAAAAAGAATATAGAAAACATAAACATAATATATATCATATATAAATACAATGTCATCATAATGTTCACCATGATAGGCGGTAGGAAATAATCAAACAATAATTGTTTCCTGAGGCGTTAGTTTTCCATCCATAGAAACAGTATGTTCTTCAACCATTAGATGGAGGTGTGTGTAAGTGTAGTTTAAATACTTCTCATAAAAAATCCTAGTATATTGATTATACTGTTGTTGTTATAAAATAAAGTAATAAAAATATTTTAGGGGTTGGAGAAGTAAAATAAAAGAAAATAAGGTAAGATAAATTGTTACCTTTAATTTGGGTAACTCCTTTTGGTATGAACAAAAAGGGTTTCTTGAAGTGCCTTATGCCTAAGTTAAGGCTTCAAAAAAGAGGATAGGGATGTAGGTAGCTTAATTGGGCAGATTCTGGATGATCCAAAATCCTTGAGAGGTGTGATAAATTGGTTATAAGTAATGGATTTTTAAAAGGGGGGAGGGGGTCTTTAGGAAAGTGTGATAATCTAATTTTATTATATAATGATATTCGGTTTATAAGGGTCCAAATATCATTAAGGTATATGATAAGATGACTCATTGTCGAAATAAATTCATCCAATAAGAATTGGATAGGTTTTCGATGTTATTTTAATATTTGTAATCCTATTTATTTAAATCATTTATTAATGAGGTAAACACTGCATCATTATTGTGTCATAAATAATTTAATTTTTTCGATGTATAAAAATTATTAAACAAATTACATGATTTAAGAAATACTTTTATATTTCCACTGAATATTTATAGTTGAAATGATAACTTTTATAACAACATGTAAAAATTAATTAACGAAGAGATATTTGTTTATGTCATTTTTTCCTTTACTTTAATTTAATTAGAATAAAGTGTCATTTTCATTCATAAGTGGATACATGGGGTCCCAAAGTAGAAACAAGGATTCCCAAGGTCTCTCATTACTCATCCAATAAGTTTATTAGAAGTTTGAAGGTAATATTGAATTATTATAATATTATTTTTACCATTAATTACCCTATTTTTCTTTAATCGCTGTAAATAAAAGTCAAAAGTAACTATTCACTAAAAAATTATTTTCATCTTATTGAACCAAATTTTACTTACTAATAACAACTTTATATGTCGTATTTTCGAAATTCAAATCCTAGAATTGGTAAAATTTCATATAATTGAAAAGGCCAGTTTTTTAACTACTACTAAGTTGTTTCATAATTCATCAAAAATTGATGTTTTTCAGAAAACCACCAAAATATCAACCTAAGAAATATTTGACATTACAAATTAAAAAATGATGTCTATTTTAACAAATTATATACATATAAGTATCATTAATTAATTTAAAATTAATTCTCGTTGTTAAAACAAATAACATGTTTTTATAAAATAATAACTATCCAAATATTGACATTTGTTTATGTCCAATTTCAGGGTGAAATTAAATCCAATGGACAAAATTGGATTAAATGGTAAAGATATATTCTAATTACACATTAAAATCAATTAAAAATATAATCTAACTATATAAATTTATTAGATTAAAATGCAGTTTTGAATTAAAATACAATATTTTTCACGATTCATTAGAAAATGAACTTTATCGGAAAAATTCCAAAAAATTTCAAAAAGTTAATTTTTATTTCACTATTCTTATTAATAATTTTATATGGTAAAATAGAATTTATTTAATAAACAAATATATATTTAAATAGGGGTTTCCTTTAAAAGGCGGTAAATCATCATTTTAATGTAAATTATGCATAAAATTAGATTCATTCACATTTTAAGCCACTAACATTTATTGGATAAAAGTAAAAACATTTAACAAAAAAGTATAATAATATTTTGGTTAGTTCTATTCATTTATGCCAATACAACATCTAGGCATTAACTATCATTTAAAATAATAAAAAAATTATTACTGTGCAACGTAAGATTTCAAAGAAACTTGTTGCTGCGTATCGGGTAAGCCATCGAACATAGCATCCGCATTAAAGTAAAATTAATAATTAATTTACTAATATTCATAAATATTAAAATTTCATATTATTTGTTTACCTAGGATGTTACATCCTTCCCCCCTTTTGAGAATTGTGTCTTCATAATTTTAAAATTGGGCTCAGAAACATCCTTGAAAGTCCCACATCGGAAAAAGAGTCCACAAAACTATCACATTAAAATAATGGAAGAGAATTGAAAAGGTCACCCAAGAAAAAATATACTAGTATTCCATGAAAACATGGATATGGAAGAGAAAATAACCCATCATTTTCTGATGGAGAGTAATAGAAAACAGGACTAGGAGAAAGATAACCACCAGAAAATCACAAACTCGTGATGGGTTAAACAGTCTTTGATTCACCAGTTGGAAATGTTAACATACAAAGTTTTTGTTTTAAGTTACTTTTCATAATTTTGGGGAAATTATTTATAATAATAAATCAAAACAAAAGGAAACATACTTACTTGTCATGTAGACTTTAATCCATTACTAAATTCCTACCACACACTCAATTTTTTAAAACGATGTGTATTCAATATGACTTTTTCACATTGAAAGTGCTATAATATACTTCTAGAGAATAAAATAATCCACAAAATATGAAATATATTTTTTCCATGTCTTTATACATTAACCAATACCAAAATGGTGTGTGTGAGATCAGATAATATCCAAAAAGGATAATCTTTTACCAAAAGAAAAACTACCCTTAATCTCCAAAATTTGTCATACAAAAGCCAAAGATCAACAAAGACCATTTGATAAACAATTTTCCATAAAATTATTCAAATTAATCCAAACTAAGATTAAAACCCAAATCTCAGAAGGATTAAATCACATATTCCTCCAAGAGAAATCATTACATTTATCTCCAAATAACATCGGTTACCCTTAAAGTCTCATATTAAAAATAAATTAACATAATCACATATTATCCATGATAGGTTAATAATTTATATAGATAACCCAAAATAAACTTATTCTTGATTCATAGAATCATCTAAATAAAAATAATTAGTCATACTATCGATGTACTTCACGTAGTCTAGTCGTAGGTAATAAATCCTAGTCTCACTTTTGTTGTGGGTTCAATTCCCACATCTTTGTCCGATGTGAGGGGTTGTCACGCGGTCTGTGTGTTTTTTCTGAAAAACTATATAATTTTATAAAATTACCATAAAGAGATAAATTCATCAAAAATAACCATAATATATTTTAACCACAATGGTTTTCTAATAAATTTTATTTTTCATCCCAAAATGTATTAACCTGAAATTGCCTCAAATTCAAGAATCATATAAACCCAAATGGTTCTTTATAACTATATACACAAAATAAAAGATAATTATTCCTTGAATAAAATTATCATATATCAAACTTCAAGGTTACACATAATATAAAAAGTCTTCTAATGTAATCCCATCATCAAAAGAGCCTTAATACTTTTAATCATTTCACCATCTTAAAATCTACAATCACTCTTGAATCCATTATATATTGACTTATTTCTCATTCAATGTTCCTCATGAACCATTAACCATTCCTTTCCAACATATTCTAAAATAAATCTTTCCTACAAACAAAATCATTAATCATATCCTTAGATTTCAAAAATGTCTAAACATCAGTTAAGAAATAATCCATACCTTTGATTTGTCATTTTCAGTTTCTTCATCCTCAATTATAATTTAATTAGGTATTGGAAAAAATATATTTGTATGATATAAGCGATTCCATTCCTGAAACATCTTCGCAGTATATCTGTTTGTATAATGACCATGCACACAACATTTAAAATATTCAGTTGATCCCATATAAGGAACTTTTTCCCTTTCCTAGAGTCAAATGAATGATTCCTTTTTCAATGTAAGGTTATTGATTTATGACCTTTATTTCTACATCTATAGCATCTTCCTGTCGCTTTAAAAAAATTTCTTAGTGTTCCTTTCATCATCCTTGACCCAAAGGTTTTTTATCAAACTTACCATTATGATTATTACTTGAACTTCTGTTGGGATTTGTTTCATGCATACACGATGCCTTCTAAAAATCACTATGGTTCAGGTTGTCAATAATGACTCCAGATAGTTGTTTGATAATAACCACAAGAGTTCTAATTGAAGCTCCCATTTCATTCAGTGGCTCATTCAAAAAACCATCACAGTTTTCATCACATCCACTATTACTATGGTTCCTGCTAGATCTATCCATTTACTAAAACCAAAAAGGTCATTGTGAGTGTATTATTAAATTCATCATATAATATCTTATGAGGATAGTAAATACTAACATATATTATTCATGTTATCTTAAACTCATTCACATTATCTAAAATAACTACAACTTTTTCTAAAATCCTAACCATTATGGTAATGTCACTTATGCTTAAAGAACACCCTAACCTCTAAAGTTATCTAAACCGACCTATGATACCAACTGTAAGGACCCATCTTTAAACATTACATAATCATGTAATAAATGAATAATTGAAATTGATTATATTTTTAGGCTTAGAGTTTTATAGAATTAGTAAATAACTATTACATAACAACTTGAAAATTACATGTAGACACTACTACTCAGTATCCATTTTTCATAAAATAAAAAACTCTTAAAAAATTTTAGACATGTATAGTTCTATGTTTTAGACATCATGACTTTTCCTTGATCTCATCCTTGACCCTATTCATCTTTATGTTCTCTAAAAAACATTTCAAAATATGGGATGAGCATAAAAAGATCACTAAGGATTATAAAATAATGAAAAGAATCAGTAGACCATTAATAAATAAAAATCTATGAAACCATACTTTTCAATCATAACATACCTCATGAAATCATAAGATTTATGAATAATATAGAGAAATCCTAAATCATAAAGGTAACTTTTGGAATTCATAACATACTTACATTGTAGCTATCACAGTTACATAGGGGATCACATTTGGAATACCCTGTCACGACCAGTCCTCAGGACCCGTGTCGTGACTACCCCAAGCCCGCCTTCCATAGGCCAGGGGATGGCGACTAGCACTAAAGGCATAAATCCCGATAACTGGGAAGGAATTTCCTTTATAAAATTAAACAAAACATCACATAGTACAAGCGGAAGTAATACGCCAAGTACAAAAAGAAGTGCCGAAAAAGTAAGTGGGTCGGAATACAAACCCAACTGAAAGTACAGCTACAACTGAACGAAAGTACAATAGAAAAGACAAACATCTGGAAGAATGGAAGTAGCTACTAGGTCATCCTCATCGGATCCTACCTGAAGGGTAGGTACAGATAGCGCAGCTCCTGGATCATCCACCTTTGAATACCGTCCAGTCCTCGAACACTCGGCCTCTGTCAGTGCTACCCGTAGTCTGTAACCAACACAATGAGGTGCGGGCATAGTGTAACGAACCAAAGATTCATTAATGGAAAATCCCTCTTGATCCAGTTAAATGTTTCTTTATGAAAATGTTTTTATAAGATGTCAACTTCTTTAGTTTTACGTTAAGATTTGTGACCGTTACTTTTTAGCCGTTGAGCAGTGATCATCTGAGTAGTATAAATATAAGGCTTTAACGAACCCATTTCTACTCAGACAAAGGAAGCGATGGCCTCATCCAGTAGAATTTCCCCTTACGAAGCCCATTTGTCAGAGCTCGGAAAAGAGGTGGCGTCTTTGGGCTTTTCCCTTGACCAAGCCCAAGCTGAGCTTTATCAAGTCAAGCTCGAACGTGATCGTCTACAGGAAAAGTGGAAGTTGATTGAAATTACCACTCGAGCGATGTTATCCGAGCCGCCCCAAGAGTCGGTCACCATCGTACACCTTACCCTTAGGTCTTATGCAGCTATTTTAAGGGGTTATGTAACAAATAAGTAGAACCATGTTCATGTACATTATTTTTGTATATAATAATGAATATAATTTCTAGTCATTTTTTATACATTGTAATTAGTTTTTAAAGTACAAATGGTGTTTTCAGTTATTATTTAATTAAGAATTATATTTTATTAAATTAAAGGATTTTTGAATTAAATATTATTTTAATAAAATATTATTATTAATTTTAAATTAATTTTTTTATTAAGTATAAATGATCTTATAATTTTATGAATGCAATTAAAAATTTAATTAAGGTTTGAAAGCCATTTCTGTCAAAACCCGGGATTTTTTTTTATAAATGTCGGTTTTTATTTTAAAAGTGAAAATTCACATATTTAGAAAATTATTTAGATAAAATAAATATTATTTTTGGAATCAGGACGTCGAAATTATCCAATGGTGAATTTTTCATAATTTTCTGAGACAGTCAAATTTTTGGGTAAAAATTAAATACCATTTAAATATATAATGTGTTTTATGACATCATAATGAACCAATGGTGATGTAATAAAATACCATAATCCTTATGTTCGTCAAATATGTGTTTTATCATTAAAATAATGTGTTTTAGGTTTTTTTTACTTACTTTTCAAAGAATTAATGGAGCCCTCAAGACTTATTCAACACTTTGCCTTTTTAAATTAATTTCCATGGGAGTGTGACTCACCACCACATAAGAAACCCTATTTTTTTAATAAGTTCGGACCTTGGCCATGTAAAATATTGTTTTCCTCTTTAAATTTCCAGAAACCATGGGCAAATACCAAGGGATGGTTTGTGGTTTGGATTATTTTAATATAAAGGGTCTCAAACCTAAATAATAAAGAATTCTCTCACCTTTCCTATATAAACCCACCCAATCTCCCACTTCCTCCTCACTAAAATCCATTGTATTTCGTCCAACCTCTGCCCTACTCTCTCTAGAATCCTCCCAAGGTGCCCCAAGCTCCCAATAATCCTCTCACAAGCCTCTCTCTAGCCTTTGGAAGCACACATCCAAGTAAGGGTTTTTTCTTCCTTTCTCATTTTTGTCAATTTTCTTTAAGTTGTATTACCCTTTTAATTTCAATTAAGAATGTTGGGGTATGGTTTCTCACCTCTCCCATACTGCCCTCTTATTGTTTGAATTATGGGAGACCCCTTTTTCTCTCAATAAATGCCTCCCATGTACACCCGTTACTATGCCGAAATTCCAAAAGGAACCTTTTTCTCCCCTTCTATATTCAAGCAATACTTTTGTATCATGAATCTAAATTCCTTTTCAATTGTTGGGACATGTATCTATATGACCTCCTTACTTTCCATTACATGTAAATATGATGAGGAACCCCTTTCTCTCTCATCAACCATTTTTATGAATTCTTATGTCACGCCGTTACGCTGCCGAAATCACATCGATTTTCTAAGCCAATATCATTGTGTAGTGAATACCATGCCCATTTCTCCATCAAGGGTATTCACCTTTATGAACATTTACTAATTGATTATAAAGTTTCATGTATGAATTCCACATTCCTTTATCGTGGAATAAATGATTATGTTTTATGAATCCATGTTTTATGATCCATGTGGCACACTTATGCATGAAATTTAATGTTTAAGAAGGGTGCGCCCTTTATAGCGCTCCAATGCATTGGGTAAAGTATAGTATCATGATACGTCATCTGTAATGAGTTTTGACTCATGCTAATTCAGGTTCAACGAGGGTTTACTCGTGCTTCAAGTGCAATGAGGGTTTACTCATGCTCCATGTGCAATGAGCGTTGGCTCATGCTAATTCAATGTTAAGTGTTGTTGCCACATTTCCAAGTTATGGTTATCATGCTTTATCATGACTTTATGTTCATGTTACTCTAATGCTCTATTGATGTTCCTATTGCCTAACATGTGTTGTACTCCTCATGTTATTCATTGTGTACTCCCTTACTGGGCTTTATAGCTCACCCTTTTCTTATGCATGTCCTCAGGTTATCCCATGCAATGCTAAGTACGAAAGAATGTAGTGGTCATGTAAAGGAAGTTTTCAATAAAGATGTTGTATTTCAAGTTTAAAGTTTTTATGTAATGATCCTAATCCCCAAAGACACTAAACCTCTTGATCTTCTTTGTTGTATCAAGTGAAGTTTTATGAAATAAAGCATGCTTAAGTTGTATTAAAAAGCAGGGTTGTCATAGTTGGTATCAGAGGATAGGTTTAGTTATTTTTGGGATTAGGAAACCCTAGTAATTCCTTAGATACAAGACTAAGTATAACAAAAACATCCCTATGTTTTGGTAAGTATTGAGTAAGTGGTTTATCAAGAAAATACATTCCTGTCTGGATACGAGCAGGTAGAGGCGGCTTTGGCACAGATGTATCCTAGGGGTAAAACCCGAAAACACCGCTTTGAGCTAGACTCGAACGGGAACTGGTGCACGACAACAGGCCTTGCTGCACTCTTGGTTACGACACTCCCAGAGGATATGTTTTGATAAATTCACAAGCTTAGTATGAACCCTTATTAAGGGAAAAATGCCCCTAAGAATACATGTTAGAAGGTAGATCATGAAAAGCCTGGATTAAATCCTATAGACTCATGAGTTAAAGAGATTAAATTGTATTTATATGTCATCAACTTTTGTCTTTGGATTACCCTTTATGTGTTACCCCTAACTTTCCTTTTATTCCAGCCAATGGCCGGTAATAGGAGAACTCGGGCTAACAACCATTGTGAAGATTAGTGTGATGATTGTACTTATGAGATTCCCAATCCAATGGGAGCGGGAATCGCGAACTTTGTCACGCTTCTCTCCCAGCTAACTCAAGTTTTGAATAGAAACACTGTTTAAGAGGAACGTTCAACCCCCCCTAAGAAAGAACAAGTCGCTATTGAAAGCTTCATGAGACAAAGGCCTCCTACTTTTAGTGGATCTTCTGATCCCATGATCGCTGAACAATGGATCAACTCCATTGAAAAGATATTCTCCATCCTCCAATGCTCTGAAAAAGAGAAGGTTCTCCTGGCGGCTTATCATATGGAGGGTGAAGCTGATCAATGGTGGACGTTGATCAAAAATACGAAGCCTGAGGAGGAGACCGAGGCTTTGGAATGGAAGGAATTCCGGAAGATGTTTTTTGATAAATATTTTTCACGCACCCTCCGTCTTAAGATGGAAAGGGACTTCCTTTCCCTCAAACAGAAAGATGAAGAATCTGTGGGAGTGTACGAGGCAAACTTCACAAGGCTTGCACGATACGCTTCCGGCTTTGTCATTACCCCCGAATGCAAGGTTGACCGCTTCTTTGGTGGGCTGGAGCCTAGCTTGCGGAAAGCATTAGCGATCCGTGACTTCGACAGCAATGAGGAAATTGTACGATGTGCCCTCAAGGTTGAAATGGAGATCGGAGAATCACAGTGGTATCATGGGGACAAGAAGACGAATGTGGACTTCAATGCTGGTGGTCCGATGGATAAATCCAACGGTGCTAAGAAGTTCCAGCACCCCACTTGCCAAAAGTGCGGAAATAAGCACCCTGGAAATTGCCTTAGGGGGACGAGAAAATGCTTTAGGTGTGGAAGAGAAGGGAACCTAGCTATTAACTATCGGCAAGAAGGAACCGCGGCTGCGACAGAGGAGAGGAATGCTCCGTTCGAACCTCAACGCGTTGTTCAATGCTACAAATGCAAAGAACCAGGTCATTTTGCGAATCAGTGCCCTAATCCAAGGGTTATCAGAGGCAACCAACAACCTCCAAGACAGCAAGGAAGAGCTTTTGCCATCACTTCTGCCGAAGTAAACCCTGAAAACGAAGTGGTGACAGGTACGCTAGTTATTCATTCAAGAATAGCGAACATAATTTTTGATTCAGGTTCTACGCATTCTTTTATATCTCAAAAGTTTAGTAGAACAATCCTTGTACCACCACAAATCAGGGAAGTAAAGATGTCGGTGAGTACGGAAAATGGGGCAATCATTGCATCCCATGAGTATAAGTCCTCCCTTGTTATAATCTGTGGATTGAATTTCCCGGAGAACCTCATCATACTACCTCTGGTGGAATTTTATGCAATTCTTGGCATGGATTGGCTTTCCTTATATAGAGCCAACATAAATTGTCGGGAGAGGGAAATCACACTCCATATGGAGAATAGACCCCCGATTGTTTACAAGTGTCAGGAGGAAGATGAATCTCCTTTAGCTCCATCATCTCAAGAATGGATATTACTGCCTTATGAGCACGCATATCTGGCTCAGATGATTGAGTCCAAGGAAGAAACCACCCTTGAAGAAATGCCTATTGTGAGGGAATTCGCTGAAGTATTTCCCGAGGAACTTCCTGGTCTTCCTCCAAGAAGAGATGTTGAGTTCTCAATTGATCTAATACCTGGGGCGCTACCAATATCCAAGAATCCATATAGAATGGCTGTTGTAGAGCTTGAAGAGCTGCAGAAACAACTACAGGATAATCTGGATAAAGGTTTTATACGCCCAAGTGCATCACCATGAGGTGCACCAGTCCTCTTCGTCAAGAAGAAAGATGGGTCAATGAGGCTTTGCATCGATTATCGTGAACTTAACAAAATCACGATAAAGAAAAAGTATCCTCTCCCAAGAATCGATGACTTGTTTGATCAGCTGCGTGGAGCACAATACTTCTCCAAGGTGGACTTGCGGTCGGGATATTATCAAGTAAGGGTGAAGAAGGAAGATATCCCCAAGACTGCTTTTCGTACAAGGTACGAGCACTATGAATTCAAAGTAATGCCTTTCGGACTCACCAATGCTCCAGCAATATTCATGGACTTGATGAATAGAGTCTTTAGAGATTACCTAGACAAATTTGTGGTAGTCTTTATAGATGATATTCTAATATACTCCAAAACCAAGGAGGACCATGAGGAGCATTTAAGAACTGTACTGGAGACTTTGCGCAAGGAGAATCTCTATGCCAAGTATAACAAGTGTGAGTTCTAGTTGAAGGAGGTCTCATTCTTGGGCCATATCATCACAATCAATGGGATATCTGTGGACCCCTCCAAAACGGATGCAATTGAGGGATGGACGAGGCTAACATCGGTAACTGGTATCCGTAGCTTCTTGGGGTTAGCTAGATATTATCGACGATTTGTGAGAAATTTATCACGATTGTCCAACCCACTTACCTAGCTAACTCGAAAGGGAGTAAAATTTTCTTGGAGTGATGAATGCGAAGAAAGCTTCAAGGAGTTGAAAAGGAGGCTTATCACTGCACCCGTTCTCACTTTACCCACAAGTGGGGATCTTTTTGTGGTATTCAGTGATGCTTCGAAGAAGGGCTTATGATGTGTGCTGATGCAGAATGATAAAGTGATATCCTATGCCTCAAGGCAGTTGAAAATCCATGAACGAAACTATCCAACGCATGATCTGGAGTTGGCGGCGGTGATCTTTGCCTTGAAAATCTGGCGGCATTATCTCTATGGAGAGAAATGTGAGATATATACTGACCACAAGAGTCTTAAATATATATTCACACAGAAAGAGCTTAATATGCTCTAGAGAAGATGGATAGAACTCATCAAGGATTATGACTGTTCAATACATTACCACCCTGGGAAAGCGAACAAGGTGGCAGATGCCCTAAGTAGAAAGGATCCAGCTATTCTATCAATGATGAGAATTGATAAGGATCCAATCTTCTTAGACTTGATGAAGATGGATGTGGGAATCATAAAGAAGGGAACATCATCAATCCTTTCACAAATGATTGCTCAACCATCTCTTTTGGAAAGGATAAAGGATGCTCAAAAGGATGGTGCAGTAATCCAAGAAAAAGTGGAAGCTATCAAAAAGGGAAAATCCTCCGAGTTTATTGTTAATGAAGAAGGAATTGAGCGGTTTTGGAAAAGACTACGTGTTCCATCAAGTTCGGAGCTGAAGAAGGAACTTTTGGATGATGCACATAGTTCAAATTTCTCTATTCACCCAGGGAGCACAAAGATGTATTGAGATCTCTGAGAAAACTTTTGGTGGGATAATATGAAGAAGGAGATCGCTGAATATACATCAAAGTGCCTGGTGTCTCAGCAAGTGAAGGCAGAGAGGCAGAAGTCTAAGGGGATGATGCAACCATTGCCCATACCAGAATGGAAATGGGAGAACATCACCATGGACTTCGTCACTAGACTTACAAGGACATCCAAAGGCAACAATGCAATCTGGGTTGTTGTGGATCGTCTTACAAAGACTGCACACTTCATTGCTATTCGAGAGGATTTCTATTTGGATCAACTGGAACAGATATATATCAGGGAAGTGGTATGGTTGCATGGAGTACCACTATCTATTGTGTCTGACCGAGATCCAAGATTTAACTCTAAGTTTTGGAAGAGCCTTCAACATGCTATAGATACTGAACTGAACTTCAGTACGACCTATCATCCTCAAACTGATGGCCAATCCGAGCGGACTATCCAAACACTTGAGGATATGTTGAGAGCATGCTCAATGGACTTTAAAGGAGGATGGGATCAACATCTTCCTTTAGTTGAGTTCTCTTATAATAATAGTTTCCACTCGAGCATCCAAATGGCACCATATGAAGCCCTGTATGGGAAAAGGTGTAGAACACCGGCATGTTGGGATGAGGTCGGTGAACGTAAGATGCTTGGACCAGAAATGGTCAAAGAAATGGTGGAGTAGGTGAAAACCATTCAGCATCATATCAAGGCAGCCCAAAGTCGACAGAAGAGTTATGCAGATAATCGTCGATGAGACCTTGAGTTTAAAGTCGGAGACATGGTGTTTTTACGCATATCTTCGTGGAAGAAGGTCATGAGGTTTGGAAAGAAAGGGAAGTTAAGTTCAAGGTACATCGGCCCCTTCGAGATTCTTGATCGTGTTGGGGCTGTGACCTATCGACTATCACTTCCACCTACTATGGCCAAGGTGCATGATGTCTTCCATGTATCCCTCTTAAGGAAGTACATACCAGACCCTTCACATGTACTCTCTTCCGAGGTGGTACAATTAGAAGATGATCTTTCTTATGAGGAGCAACCAGTGAAGATCATAGATTGTAGAGAAAAAGTTCTATGAAATAAGACAATGCCCCTCGTCATGGTGTTGTGGAGAAACCACAAGTTTGAAGAAGCAACTTCGGAGTCGGAGGATATGATGAAGCTAAGTTACCCACATTTGTTTTAGTGTGGGAAAAGGAAAATTTCGAGGGCGAAATTTCTTAAGGGGGGATTGTTGTAACGACCCAAAGTTTCATTAATGGAAAATCCATCTTGATCTAGTTAAATGTTTGTTTATGAAAATGTTTTTATAAGATTTCAACTTCTTTAGTTTTACGTTAAGATTTGTGACCGTTACTTTTTAGCCGTTGAGCAGTGATCATCTGAGTAGTATAAATACAAGGCTTTAACGAACCCATTTCTACTCAGACAAAGGAAGCAATGGCCTCATCCAGTAGAATTTCCCCTTATAAAGCCCATTTTTCAGAGCTCGGAAAAGAGGTGGCGTCTTTGGGCTTTTCCCTTGACCAAGCCCAAGTTGAGCTTCATCAAGTCAAGCTCGAATGTGATCGTCTACGGGAAAAGTGGAAGTTGATTGAAATTACCACTCGAGCGATGTTATCTGAGCCGCACCAAGAGTCTTTCACCATCGTGCACCTTACCCTTAGGTCTTATGCGGCTATTTTAAGGGGTTATGTAACAAAGAAGTAGTACCATGTTCATGTACATTATTTTTGTATATAATAATGAATATAATTTCTAGTCATTTTTGATACATTGTAATTAGTTTTTAAAGTACAAATTGTGTTTTTAGTTATTATTTAATTAAGAATTATATTTTTTTAAATTAAAGGATTTTTGAATTAAATAATATTTTATTAAAATATTATTATTAATATTAAATTTACTTTTTTTATTAAGTATAAATATCTTATAATTTTATGAATGCAATTAAAATTTTTATTAAGGTTTGAAAGCCATTTCTGTCAAAACCTGTGAATTTTTTTTATAAATGTCGGTTTTTATTTTAAAAGTAAAAATTCACATATTTAGAAAATTATTTAGATAAAATAAATATTATTTTTGGAATCAGGACGTCGAAATTATCCAACGGTGAATTTTTCATAATTTTCAGAGACAGTCAAATTTTTGGGTAAAAATTAAATACCATTTAAATATATAATGTGTTTTATGACATCATAATGACCCAATGGTGATGTAATAAAATACCATAATCCTTATGTTCAGAAAATATGTGTTTTATCATTAAAATAATGAGTTTTTGGGTTTGTTTGACTTACTTTTCAAAGAATTAATGGAGCCCTCAAGACTTATTCAACAGTTTGCCTTTTTAAATTAATTTCCATGGGAGTGTGACTCACCTCCACATAAGCAACCCTATTTTTTTTAATAAGTTCGGACCATGGCCTTGTAAAATATTGTTTTCCTCTTTCCTTTTCCAGAAACCATGTGCAAATACCATGGGATGGTTTGTGGTTTGGATTATTTTAATATAAGGGGTCCCAAACCTAAATAATAAAGAATTCTCTCACCTTTCCTATATAAACCCACCCAAGCTCCCACTTCCTCCTCACTAAAATCCCTTGTATTTCGTCCAACCTCTGCCCTACTCTCTCTAGAATCCTTCCAATGTGCCCCAAGCTCCCAAGAAGCCTCTGACAAGCCTCTCTCTAGCCTTTGGAAGCAGACTTCCAAGTAAGGGTTTTTTTCTTCCTTTCTCATTTTTTTCAATTTTCTTTAAGTTATATTACCCTTATAATTTCAATTATGAATGTTGGGGTATGGTTTCACACCTCTCCCATACTGCCCTCTTATTTTTTTAATGATGGTAGACCCCTTTCTCTCTCAATAAATGCCTCCCATGTACACCCGTTACTATGCCGAAATTCCGAAAGGAACCTTTTTCTCCCCTTCTATATTCAAGAAATAATTTTGTATCATGAATCTAAATTCCTTTTCAATTGTTGGGACATGTATCTATATGACCTCCTTACTGTCCATTACATGTAAATATGATGAGGAACCACTTTCTCTCTCATCAACCATTTTTATGAATTCTTATGTCACGCTGTTACGCTGCCGAAATCACACCGATTTTCTAAGCCAATATCATTGTGTAGTGAATACCATGCCCATTTCTCCATCAAGGGTATTCACCTTTATGTACATTTACTAATTTATTATAAAGATTCATGTATGAATTCAACATTCCTTTATCGTGGAATAAATGATTATGTTTTATGAATCCATGTTTTATGATCCATGTGGCACACTTATGCATGAAATTAAATATTTAAGAAGGGTGCGCCCTTTATAGCACTCCAATGCATTGGGTAAAGTATATTATAATGATACGTCATGTGCAATGAGTGTTGACTCATTCTAATTCAAGTGCAACGAGGGTTTACTCGTGCTTCAAGTGCAATGAGGGTTTACTCATGCTCTATGTGCAATGAGCCTTGGCTCATGCTAATTCAATGTTAAGTGTTGTTGCCACATTTCCGTGTTATGGTTATCATGCTTTATCATGCCTTTATGTTCATGTTACTCTAATGCTCTATTGATGTTTCTATTGCCTAACATGTGTTGTACTCCTCATGTTATTCATTGTGTACTCCCTTACTGGGCTTTAAAGCTCACCCTTTTCTTATGCATGTCCTCAGGTTATCCCATGCAATGCTAAGTGCGAAGGAATGTAGTGGTCATGTAAAGGAAGTTTTCAATAAAGATGTTGTATTTCAAGTTTAAAGTTTTTATGTAATGATCCTAAGCCCCAAAGACACTAAACCTCTCGATCTTCTTTGTTGTATCAAGTGATGTTTTATGTAATAAAGCATGCTTAAGTTGTATTAAAAAGTAGGGTTGTCATACATATCCCGTGCAGGGGTGAGTATACGATACCCATTAGGGACCCCGAGACCCTCAAGGTCTCACTAAATACAACAAGGATAACCACAAAGAAGAATCTCAATAGATAACCCTTACGTAGGTATAAGACCATACTTATACCTAAGTTATCAAGTAACCCATCTCAATCAAGAGGAAACACAAATATTATGAAATCAACGGATAACCACTACCCAGGTATATGCCCATACATATAACTATGTTATCAAGTGACCCATCTAAATCATTAGGTAAACACAAATGTCATAAACTCAGCTCAAACCAGGATTTTCATTATCGAAACCATAACAGTTGAAGAGCCCCATCTCTGGAGAGCACAGTGATCCTGTCACGACTCCGAGGTACTGCTCACTAACCTAAGACTGCTGAGGTACTCCTCCTGTCGAGTACCGCGGGTTATCCACCCAAACACAGTAGTGCATCGTTGTCGGGGTCTGCCACCCAAACACAGTAGTGGACCCCCCTAATAGCTTGCAGAGGTACTCCTTCTGTTGAGTACCACGGGTCTCTGGCCTACTACCAGGCGCTTCGTCTGTCGTGGGTCTGCACCCAAATACAGTAGTGCTCCGTCCACTGGGCTAGTTGACTCACTCCAAGTCAAGTCCATCAAGAAGTCGTCAGGTATCAACCAGCTACGCGGTCTCCATACCCCGTATGCTCCTCTCCGGGAGGGTCCGCTCCATGAGTTATAGGTAGATACTCCAAGTATCTCAAAGTTCCACTAAGAAGTATCTCAAAAGACCGCCTCATCATAGGGGTCTCAACGCAATTGACGACGCATCAATAAGACGCCCGGTCTGTGAGTTATTAGCCTTTTCATCCCAGGGGCCCGGTTGGTTCTGTGTGCGAACCAACCCGGCCATATCTCAACTGTACCCCGAACTCACATAAGGTATACTCATAGGGACAGTTTCTCAAAGTTATCACCAACACTGCTGACGTTTCGTCAAAAGGACGTCCGGTCTGAATGTTATCAGCTTTTCCGTTCCAGGGGCCCGGTTTGATTTCGGGTACAATCCAACCCGACCACAATCCAACTACATCAAAAACTCAGGCGAAACATGCCAAAAGTTTCGTCTCATCAAGTTGAATCCAACAAAGTCGACAGCACATCAATCAGACGTCCGAAGGTCAAGATATAAGTGTTTCTGCTCCGAGGGCCCGGTTAGTTTTCTATCCGAACCAACCCGGCCATACTCAAAGTCCTCCAAAACCTTGAGTGTAATATTCCAAAACGACCGTCTTGATCCAAGGATTGCATCGCAGCTGACGGTGCGTCGATCGGAGGTCTGTAGCCCATGATATGGGCAAAAGACTGTAAGAGGTACGCGAATAGGGGGTTCGGGCCCGGTCCGACCCGGTCCGATACCCCCTGGGTTTGCCCGAACCTGGGAGAACTGACCAAGGGTCCAGTTCCGGCCCACTTGGTTGCGGCTCGGCCCGGCCTGAAACGCCCGGCCCGGCCGGGCGCGCTCGTCAAGGCCCGCGTGGCCAGGCGGCTCGGCCGTAACGGCTGAGTGGAAGGGGTGCGGGGGGGGGGGGGGGGGGGGCGTTTCCCCCCGCCTGTTCATGTAACTACAACCCCCATGTGGGTGGCCGCTCCTGTTGGCCAGCTAGGGGTTACGACCCTTGGCTTTCTCAATGACCGTCCGGCCCGGCTTGCCGGCCGCGGTGCTGCCGCGGTCCTGCCCTCCTGCTCCGACGCCGGCGGCCGGAAGCCGGCCGCCGCTCTCTGCTCCGCCATGGCCTTGGTCTTTCCGACGTGGCGCAACGGCGTGACATCCCTCCACCGCAGCCCTTCTCCGGCCGCGGTCTCTCTCCAGGTTCACCGGCATGGCGCGACGGCGCCGCGGCTTGTTCGACTTCAAAGGCGCTGCGCGATGGCGCCGCGCTTCTTCGCCCAATATTTATTATTTTCCGCCCGGTGCACCGACACCGTGCTGCCTTGTTTGTGCCGCAAACAAATCAACAATCAAGGGGGGAGGGGGTCGGTCGTTTTCATGCGGTCCGACCTCCTCCCGTTATTGCGATATCATGCGGCTCAAAAAGGACGATAAATAGCGAAGAAAGTATTCAGGAACAAAAATAAATAATCCCCTACCTCGAAGAAAAAGTTGAACGAAGGTTCGTCGCGGAATTTCACATTGCGGAAGAATGCGTCGCAGAAGGAGGATCGTCGCATCGCAGAGAAAAGATTCTTCGGCGTCACATCGTCAAACTCCGAGGATCTGGCGTTCTTGTCGACCTTCGTTGGAGGTCAGCGTTCTTCACGTTCTTCGTCGAGGAAGGAGTGATTCCATGCTCTGAGTGATTTCTCCCCAGCCCTCTCGCACAACGAACCCCTTTAATAAAATAAGACGTGTCTTATTTTATTAACACACAAGCCAAATGTTTTGAAATTAAAAATTTGAATCAATCAATTAATTTAATTAATTGAGAAGTTTAAACCACCCAAATTAATGAGGCGTTTAAACATTAAGTTAAACGTAAGTGTTGACTCTCAATTAAAGGGGGGTGCGGGTGCGTTACCTAATTAAAGGTGGGGGGTTTCGAGGAAGTTGAAAAGTTGGGGCTCGTGTGGGCCCCAGCCCACCAATATCCTACCTAGTGGAGTAGGATATAGTGGGTTCCACTCCAACTACTTAGCTTAGGTTAAACTACCTTAAACAAATAAATTTGTTGCACCATTTTATTTTATTCCTTTACATAACCCAAGATTTTTAATTACCTCACCCGAGCAAACACAAATCTGGTAAAGGTGTTCCTAAGCAATTACTGGCATTGTGGTTTCATCGATGTCCTCGGATTTCGATTCCGAAAACCGGTTCAAAATATAGAAAAACCCACTCGTTCGTTCACTGAACGTACCTGAGCTAAATTTCAGAAAATTATTCCGGGCACACCGAGCCTCAGAATCAGGCACCGTCAGAAACTGTGTTCTTGTAAAATCCCAAAAAAAATTAAGAAAAATATTTCCTTGAAATTTCTGGATCTTTACATTACTCCCACCTCAGGGCTTTACGTCCTCGCAAAGCTTTAACACAAAATAGGGATACAAAAGCGGTACTGAGAACGCATGTGAGCATTCCGCTCCCATGTGCCCACCTGGAGGTTCTCATGCTGCCTACCAAAGCGCACAAGAGGAATCATCTGTCCTATTAGGACCTGCTCCTGTCGATCATCAACCTCTACTGGATCCCCGCAAAAGTCACCCCATCGCCAACGTCCAACTCCTCATGGTCGTTGATATGCGAAGGGTCGTGCTCGTTTCTCCTGAGCTGATATACATGGATGACATCATGCACCTGGTGCAACTGAGGTGGAAAGTTCAAACGGTAAACCACCTCACCTGCCCTGCTGAGAACCTAGAAAGGTTCGTTGAACCTCTGAGATAACTTGTCCCCTCATCCAAATCTCCAAAAAACTCACTGAGGTGAGACCCGTATAAGGACGTGATCATCATCCTCGAACTCTAGAGGTCACCAATTCATGTTTAGAAGTGAAACTCAAAACTCCTGTTGCCACGGGGTTAAGGCTGACCGACTCAGGAGTGATCGGCCACACCCTCCTATGCATGAGTTTATCCGGTGCTACCTGGGGTTTCCTTTTCGCCGACCAAGGAAAACCAATTCCGACGTCGTAGTTAAAACACAACCTTTTTTCCTAATACCAACAATTTGTGTATGAATTGTGATTGTCCATTCCATTCTAAAACCAACATCGTAAGGCCTCGACGCTGCCACCAAGAGATTTCAAACAAAACTCTCGCCTCGAGGGTCTGACCACACTGTCAGTGTAAGTGTGATTATTGAGTCTTCTCTCAAGGTATCTCCAGTCATGAGGGTCAATTCTGTGGCTTTTTGGAAACTATAGGTCTGGGACAAGATTTTCGAAAGGAAGGAATGATTCATATCGACGTCTGTTACTACGACACCTAGTAGTGGACACAGACTGTCCCTTGAATCATTTTTAGAGCCATTGGGTCACACTCCTTGACCGCATGCATCTGTACTCTTCCCCTACTCTCCAGATCCCTGAGCCTGGCACGGATAACAATGGTGGGTGGTTGTAGCATGTTAAAATGTACACCACCTCATGCTGCTCTCCTAGCTCTGCCTCCACGTCTGCTACTTCGCAGACTCATCTCTCCTTAAAGCTTCCTCTTCTTGAAACATTTAACAAGCCCGAGTCTCTAAGACTGGCGCTAGTTTCTTGTTTCTTACTGCACTGTTCAGTCTTCGTCCGCTCCTGGATGATCTGCACCTTCTTTGCCTACGATCTGTAAGAGCTGATAAGATTTCTCCTTTTTCAAAAAGAGAAACTTGGTCTCATCCCATGGATGAACCACACCCAATGCCTAATATATTCAATCCTGACATGAATGATGTATTCATGCCATGGATTATGTCGTAAGGCCTCTGCGTTACTACCAAGAGATATAACTGTCACTCTCGCCTATAAGGGTCGAGTCACACTATCGGCATCAGTGTGAGGTCACTAGGTCTCCTCCAGTATAAATCTCTAAGTGAGGGTCAAGTCAACAGTTTTAACTGGGACCTCTCAGTATCAACCAAACAAAAGGACAAGAAAGCAAACATCACAAAGATAAGTTTCTTTTTATTATTGCAGATCTTAGTAAAAAGACACGAATACAACAGAAACATGGAACTAGAAGTACAAGGAACGTATCCACTAGTTCTGATCCTGTCCACATGCTCCTGGAGCTCTACTGCCTTGTCCACTGCTCGGCTATTTCTCATGCACCTGCCGCTGCTTCTGCCTCGGTGGCTCCTCTAAACCCTGCAGATTAACTATGCGGGGTGTCAGACAATTACGTGCCAGGTGACCCTTCCTACCACATTCATAACACTTCCTGCTCCTCGTACGGCTAGCTGTGGTCTTCTTGGACCACTGCATCATCTGTCTACTACCCACAGATGACTCGGCTACTGATCAAAAATCCTGCGGCAAAGGCAGCAGCTCCTGTACGCGCTCGGGGTGTAGAGATACTGCCACAAACTCCACCCTGAAGAAGGTCTCGAAGTCTTCCCAAGTTAAGGTCATCCCGTCGCAAAACTGGAACAGGTGGCTCTACCACCGGCCTGCTGCTTCCTGAAGAAGTCTGGCAGCAAAGATCACCATGATGTCTGCTGGCATCCCCACTAGCCTGAAGACTCTCACCACAGCCTCCAGCCAATCCTCAGCCGCATGCGGGTCCGTCTCTCCCTAGAACCTAGGAGGCCTCTGGCACTGGAACACGTGAAACACTCTCAAGCGGTGTGCATCGCCTACTGCTGGGGATGGTTTTAATCGGTGGCCCAACGTATGGTATTACCGCTGGTGCCTCCGCTGGTGTCTCTACTGTAAGAGGGTCATGTACCGAAGCCTCGTCACTCGGCATGCTGTCAGTACGCACATCCCTCTGGGCTCTAGCTGGTCGCCCATGAAATGGCATCTTAAAAGTAACATACGTAACACAGTCAAACGATTATACCTGGTGAGCTGACCTGGTTTGAGTTGTTTTATTGGAAACCTTTGAAAACACACACGCAATCAGTGTTTTTGTGCACAAAGTCGGAAATCAATTGTCAGGGTCTTGTTGTATGGATACGTCGGCCGCCCGCACCAACACTGGACTCCCTGAACTGAAAACCACACTCAGTACCCTAAACACTATTTCTTCACAGAAAGAAAATATCAGAGTTATAAGTTTTGTGGTAGAACTGACTCCTATAAAACTAATTTGTCACAACCCGTCCTCGAGACCCGTGTCGTGACTACCCCAAGACCGCCTTCCATAGGCCAGGGGATGGCGACTAGCACCAAAGGCATAAATCCCGATAATTAGGAAGGACTTGCCTTTATAAAAGTAAAAAAAATTCATAGAGTACAAGCGGAAGTAATACACTAAGTACAAAACGAAGTGCTGAAAAAGTAAGTGGGCCAGAATACAAACCCAACTGAAAGTACAGCTACAACTGAATGAAAGTACAACAGAAAAGACAAACAGTTGGAAGAATGGAAGCAGCTCCTGGTCCGTCCTCATCGGATCCTACCTGAAGGGTAGGTACAGATAGCGCAGCTCCTGAATCGTCCACCTCCGAATACCGTCCAGTCCTCGAACACTCGGCCTCTATCAGTGTTGCATGTCATCTGCAACCAACACAACGAGGTGTGGGCATAGCCCATGCAGGGGTGAGTATACGATACTAAGTAGGGACCCCGAGACCCTCAAGGTCTCACTAAATCCAACAAGGATAACCATAAAGAATAATCTCAATAGATACCCCTTACATAGGTATAAGCCCATACTTATACCTAAGTTATCAAGTAAACCATCTCAATCAAGAGGAAACACAATGATTATGAAATCAACGGATAACCACTACCTAGGTATATGCCCATACATATACCTAAGTTATCAAGTGACCCATCTCAATTATGAGGTAAACACAAAGGTCATAAACTCAGCTCAAACCAGGATTTTCATTATCGAAACCCTAACTGCTGAAGAGCCCCGTCTCCAGAGAGCACAGTGATCTTTTCATGACTCCAAGGTACTGCTCACTAACCTAAGACTGCTGGGGTACTCCTCCTGTCGAGTACCACGGGTTAGCCACCCAAACACAATAGTGCTTCCCGCCGGGGTCTGCCACCCAAACACAGTAGTGCACCCCCCCTAATAGCCTGTAGAGGTACTCCTTCTGTTGAGTACCGCAGGTCTACGGCCTGCTACTAGGCGCTTCGTCCGCTGTGGGTATGCACCCAAACACAGTAGTGCTCCGTTCACTGGGCTAGTCGACTCACTCCAAGTCGAGTCGGTCAAGCAGTCGTCATGTCTCAGCCGGCTACACGGTCTCCGTACGCTCGTCTCCGGGAGGGTTCGCTCCACGAGCTATAGGTCGATACTCCAAATATCTCAATGTTCCACGAAGAAGTATCTCAAAGGACCGCCTCGTCATAGGGGTCTCAACGCAACTGACGGCGCGTCAATCAGATGCACGATCTGTGAGTTATTAGCTTTTTCATCCTAGGGGACCGGTTGGTTTCGTGTGCGAACCAACCCAGCCGTATCTCAACTATACCCCGAACTCACATAGGGTATACTCATAGGGACAGTTTCTCAACGTGATCATCAATGCCGCTGACGGTTTGTCAAACGGACGTCCGGTCTGAATGTTATCAGCTTTTCCGTTCCAGGGGCCCGGTTGGATTTCGGGTGCAATCCATCATGGACACTATCCAACTGTATCCAAAACTCAGGCGCAACATGCCAAAGGTTTCTTCTCATCAAGAGGAATCCAACAAAGTCGACGGCACGTCAATCGGACATCTGGAGCTCAAGATATAAGCATTTCCGCTCCGAGGGCCCGGTTGGTTTTGTATTCGAACCAACTCAGTCATACTCAAAGTCCCCCAAAACCTGGATCGCATCGCAGCTGATGGTGCGTCGATCGGAGGTATATAGCCCATGATATGGGAAAACACCGTAAGAGGTACGTGAATAGTGGGTGCGACCCCCAGCTTTCTCGGTGACCGGCCGGCCCGGCTGGCCGGCCGTGGTGCTGCCGTGGGACCCTGCAATCCCGCCATCATGCTCCGGCGCCGACGACCGGAAGCTGGCTGCCGCTCTTTGCTCTGCCACGGCCAAAGGCCGCGGCCATGGTCCGTCCGGCGCGGCGCGATGGCACGACGCCCCTCCGCCGCGACCCTACTCCAGCCGTAGTCTCTCTCCAGGTTCTCCGGCACGGCACAACGTCGCCGAGGCTTGTTCGACATCAATGGCGCGGTGCGACGGTGCCACCCTTCTTCTCCCAATCTTTATTATTTTCCGTGCGGTGCACTGACACTGCGCTGACTTGTTCGTGCCACAAACAAATAAACAATCAAGGGGGGAGTGGGTCCGTCATGTTCGTGTGGTCTGACCTCCTCCCGTTATTGCGATATCAGGCATCTCAAAAAATGAAGATAAACAGCGAAGAAAGTATTCACGAACAAAAATAAATAATCCCCTATCTCGAAGAAAAAGTTGAACGAAGGTTTGTCACGGAATTGCACGTTGCGGAAGAAGGCGTCGTAGAAGGAGGATCATCGCATCGCGGAGAAAAGCTTTTTCGGCATCGCGTCGTCGATCTCCGAGGATCTGGCGTTCATGTCGACCTTCGTCGAGGTCGGCGTTCTTCGCGTTCTTCGCATTCTTCATTGAGGAAGGAGTGCTTCCAGGCTTTGAGTGATTTCTCCCCAGCCCTCTCGCACAACAAACCCCTTTAATAAAATAAGACTTGTCTTATTTTATTACCACACAAGCCAAACATTTTGAAATTCAAAATTTGAATCAATCAATTAATTGAATTAATTGAGAAGTTTAAACCGCCCAAATTAATGAGGCGTTTAAACATTAAGATAAACATAAGAGTTGACTCTCAATTAAAGGGGGGTGCAGGTGTGTTACCTAATTAAAGGTGGGGGGGGTTTCGAGGAAGTTGAAAAGGTGGGGATCGTGTGGGCCCCACCCCACAAATATCCTACCTAGTGGAGTAGGATATAGTGGATTCCACTCCAACTACTTAGCTTAGGTTAAACTACATTAAATAAAATAAAATTTGTTGCACCATTTTAGTTTATTCCTTTACTTAACCCAAGATTTTTAATTACCTCACCCGAGAAAACACAAATCCGGAAATGGTGTTCCTAAGAAATTACCGGCACTACGGTTTCATCGGTACCCTCAGATTTCGATTCCGAGCACCGGTTCAAAAGTTAGAAAAACCGGCTCGTTCGTTCACTAAACGTACCCAAGCTAAATTTCGGAAAATGATTTCGGGCACACCGAGCCTCGGAATTAGGCGCCGTCAGAAACTGCGTTCATGTAAAATCCCAAAGAAAATTAAGAAAAAAAAATTCCTTCAAATTTCTGGGTCTTTACATACCCATCACCGTATATTCCCTAATGATCTTATTAGGAACATTAACATTTACCTCTGTCATGTTACCCATTGCATTGGAGTGGTATCTCGGGCTCACCCACCCTAGGTTTATCACGGAACCACCCATATACGTAAATAATTCCCAATAACCATAAAATAATCATAACACATAACACAAGTAGAAAGGAATGATAAAATTTCGACAGTCCAATCACAAAAAATCAATTCAAGATATTGAAATAAACAATGCTTTATCAAACAATTTTCAGAACCATTTAAAAGTTATAATAAATAAATTTTTGAATCAAAGTGTCCCATACAAATATTAATATTTTAAATGAATTAACATTTTAAAACATTAATTTCCAAATAAATAAATCCTTAAAAACCATTTTTAAAACACGGACAATAATGAAAAATATTTAGATGAATAAATCATTAAAACATTTAAAAAATAATGTCAATTAATTTTTTTTTCACAAAATGAGAGATGCTTGAATACATATAATTGAGAAATATAATTTAATCAAAACATTATAATATCATGAGAATAAAGGTATTCATGATATAATATTCCAAAGGAAAGTATATACACCATATAATAGTGAATTGGTGCATAACAATAATGAAGTCTCAATAGAACATAAATTGAGGCAAAATCCCTTATAAAGATGGTATCCTTAGATTAAGGATAAATAAATTACATAATTATGTGTGATTAATAAAAATACACCCAATATAAGTGAATATTGTGAGTAAAAGAATCAGATTTCATTCACACATATTTATATAAATACATAATCAACAAGTATAAGTTTAACCCAAAGAATTGAAATTGGGTTATAAAGTTCTTTAACAAAAAATCGACAGCCTAAAAGAGCCACTTTATAATTTAGAAATCGAGTTGATGAGAGAAAAAGGGAATTTAATCACATGGACATATAATTTATAGCAATAAGGATATATATTAACATATCTCAACAAAAGATGATGTAAATGAGAAGACATAATAAAAATAAGTATTTTAAAAAGAGGAGGCTGAAAGGTTCCCATATAGATTGGGTAACATATGAAAGATACACCACATGAAAGAAGGATCGTTCAATGAAGTTGTAAACACCCAAAAATTATAGTATATTAGACAATGAATACAATGATGGACAATACATATGCCACACAAAAGCAAATAGTGGCCAATATAGCATGAATCTCACGGGAATAAAAAGTGAGATGAAAAACTCTTACTTCATTGTAATCAATTGAGTCGTATGATCAAAAGTTAATAACCACCAAATTTATCAAATAATAGCATAAATATAAATATAATCATGATAATATAAATCAAATGGAAGTACACAATACACCACATGCAATAAATAAGTGTAAAATAATGGAAATCTCACAAAATTAAGGGTGGGATAAGAAACCCCTTACCTCGTGTCCGACTTGACTTGTTTGTTCCTTGTTATTCCTGAATAATAAAAATAAGTTAATTTATATAGGATTAAGAACCCATTTTTAAGTTTATCATTCCTTTTATATCACTTATTACCGTGTTATAAACAATATGTAATCATTTATGTTAATAATGGTCGTTTTGTCGATATTTGGTACTTGAGTAAAAAATGAACACCTTATAATTACATGTTTTCCATGTGGTCAAGAGTACATTATATGGAGAATGATATTAAGTATTTAGATATCATATATATCATTAATAACCAATATATATGTATTTATAATAGTATATAACATTTGGAGATAAGAAATTAAATGCACCATTCATGGAGAGGGTAAGCCGTACGTACGCATGAATGCTACATTCATTTCTATTTCGTATTTTAATTGAATTAAAACTTAATGATACATAGTTATATTATTATTCTACTGTAATATCATATATAATTTCAATAACTACATCCATTATATGTCCCACGTATGGTATGAAGGAGTCATATTTCTTTGAGGGGGTGTTAGCCCGCACTTCCTCAAATGAAATTATCGCGTTTACTCATAATGGAAAAACTGGTTTGCTATAAATTTATGATACAGAAGAATAAATAAAACATAAACATAATATATACCATATATAAATATATTTTCATCATAATGGACACCATGAGAGGCGGTATAAGATGATCAAACAATCATCGTTTCGTGAGGTGTTAGTTTGTCATCCATAGAAACAATATGTTCTTCACCCATTAGATTGAAGTGTGTGTAAGTTTAGTTCTAATAAATATCATAAAAACATTCTAGTATATTTAGTATACTGTTTTTGTTATAAAATAAAGGAATAAAAAGAGTTTAGGGGTTGGCGAAGTAAAATAAATGAAAGGAAGTTAAGAGAAATTTTTACCTTTATATTGGGTAACTCTCTTTGGTATGAACCAAGAGGGTTTTATGAAGTGTCTTCTGCCTAAGGTAAGGCTTCTAAGAGTAGTTAATGGATGTATCGAGCTTAATTTGGTAGAGTTTGGATGATCCAAAAGTCTTGAGATGTGTGAGTAATTTGTTAGAAATTAGGGATTTTTATAAGGGGGAGGAGGTGCTCTTTAGGAAAGTACGATAATATAATTTTATTATATTATGATATTCGGTTTTAAAAGGTCCTAAACTCATTAAGAAAGCATATAAGATGAATTATTATAGAAATAAATTAATACAAAAATAATTTTAAAGGATTTGGATGTTATTTTAATATTTATAGTCTTATTTATTTAAATCATTTATTAATGAGTTAATCAATGCATCATTAATGTGTCATAAATATTTTAATTAATTAGATGTCTAAAAATAATAAAAAAAAAACGAAGATATAGGAAATCGTTTTAGCTTTTCAATGAGTATTTATAGTCAAATTTATAACTTATATAACACCATGTAAAAATTAATATACAAAGACATATTTTGTTTATGTCATTTTTGCCTTTAATTTAAGTTAATTAAAATAAAGTGTCATTATCATTCTTAAGTTTCCAGATGGGGTCCCCAAATAGACCCAAGAATTCCCATGGCCGGCCATTACTCATTCAATATGTTTAGGACAAGGGTTAAGGTAATTTTGTATTATTATAATATTATTTTTACCTTGAATTACCTTATTTACCTTTAACCGTGGTAAATAATAGTCAAAAGTCAATATTCCCCAAAAATTATTATCATCTTATTAAACCAAACTTTACTTCTTAATAACAACAATGTATGTCGGATTTTCAAATTTCAATTCACTTAATTGGTAAAATTTCCTTTCAATGAAAAAGTTAGTTTTTTTCTACTACTAAGTGGTTTCACTATTCATCAAAAATTAATGTTTTCAGAAAACTACCAAAAATTCGGCCTAAGATATAATTGATATTCGGAATTAAAAAACGATGTCTATTTTTGGAAATTCTAGCCATAGATGTTTCACTAATTAATTTAAAATTAATTCCCATTACTAAAACAAATATTGTTTTTAAAAAACAATAACTATCAAAAGATTGACACTTGTTTATGTCCAATTTCTAAGTGAAATTAATTACAATGACCAAAATTGGATTAAATGGTAAAAATATATTCTAATTAAACTTTAAAAAAATTAAAATTATAATCTTACCATATAAATATATTAGATTAAAACGCAGTTTTGAATCAAAAAACAATATTTTTCACTATTCATTAGGAAATGAACTTTATCGGAAAAAATTACAAAAACTTAAAAAATGTAAATTTTGATCTCCCCATTCTAAAAAAGAATTTTATTTGGTCAGATAAAATGTATTAAAGTGACCAAAACTATATTTAAAGAGGGTTTTTCTATTAAAAGGCAGTAAATTTCCCTTTTAATGTAAATTATGCTTAAAATTATAATCACTCACATTTTATGCCACTAAAATTTATTGGATAAAAGTAAAAACATTTAACAAACATTTATAATCATATTTTAGTTAGTTATATTCATTACCTCTAATAAAAATCTAGTTTTTAACTACCAATAAAAATAATATTATTATTTTATTAATGTGCAACGTATGATTTCAAAGAAACCTGTTGTTGGGTATCAAGTAAGCCATCGAACATAGAATCCCCTTTAATGTAAAATTATTAATTATTTTAAAAATAATAATAAATATGAAAATGAATTATTCTTTATTTACCTAGGATGTTACATTAAATGTTACTCATCGCAAAGCTAAAAAAATTGATATGAAATTCAAGTTTCATTAATTTTTATAAAAATTGTGAATGATGCCTCAAGATACTAAAATATAATACACATTGATAGTGAAAATTTCTAATGAACTTTTATAAAAATCTACACACAACACTAATTTCAAAAATAATTGGACACCCAGTTGTTCAATTTTCTAATCAGCTATTCTATAACACTATGAAATACAAAAAGAAAATTTCAGATTGGATTAGAACTCCAATAATATTCATATTCACCCTTATGTAGAACACCTAACAAATTTTCCTAGAACTATGAATAAAACACCAAGACATCCCCATTAATCACCAAATAGAAGGAGTATCTATTCTCTTTACGCTTAAATTCCAAATGTAAATAAAATTATTTAAATCTAATTATATAAAAAAGTATAAAATTTTCATTAATATATTTATTCCATACTAGAATCAGAATCCCTTTCCACACTAGTGATATTCTTGATTATATCCACTATGCATATAAATCCACCTCTTTATATAATGTTTGATCGACTAAATGTGTGTCACACAACATTGATATAAAATTTATTCTACCTTAATATATATTCATCATATTTTATAGAGGTAAATTAATAGGAGGTGAAACATTGAAGGATTGTTTAATTTTTTTCATTCGAAAACATTGATGAAACTCAGAATGTATGAATTTGAGATAAAGGATTCATGGATGTTTGTTTCAAGAGAATGTAATTCCTTGAAAGGAATAAAAGAGATTTATCAAAAGTATACACAGCAATTAATATTGTAATTTTAATTTTCAATTCCATCATTTAGGTATAAAATTATAAAAAAAGTAAACAAGAATCAACAAGAAATTACTAATGGAAAATTTTATGTATACAGTTGAAATAATAGGTATCAAAATAGCATCCTCAGGTAATCTTACTCACGATATGAATAAGGATCATGGATTCATGATAAGTATAAAAACCATATGAGTTAATGTTTTCATAGTAGTTATAGTGACTGTATAACCTATAGGTCATGAATTAATTACAGTCTATATGAGATAAAAACCTAAAATCACCTAAGATACCATATGGATTAAACATAATTAATAATTCATGAAAAATGATAACAACCCAATGTTAAACCTTTAAAATTATAATTCAAATAAAGGAAATGGATGAAAAAAATTGGCATTTTTTGATATAGATAATAATAAATTATTTAGTTATTATATAATAAGTTCTCTTATCATTCAAAGGATTCATAAAAAATCAGTATGTCAATGTTCTGTAAAAATGAATACATGAGTAAAATTTATGCTTTGAAAATGATATCTCGGAATTTGGTGTCTGTTATCATTGTGTTTTTTCATGAATTGGATATCAGACTCTTATAAATATTTATTACCAATATACTATCATTCTTTTTATGGACATGTTTCAGTTGATATGCATAGTCTATAAATTTGTGTTTAATCTATATAATTTGGGGATAGTAACCACCAATTACTATATGATCAAATTTATTAGTTGATAATGAAATATTATTATTCTTTTTTACTACATCATGAATCTAGAGACATATAAAAATGTTACATGTTCTAAATGTTCACTTTAAATCTAAAACATAAAAATTAAAATAAATATATTAATAAATCAACTAATTAACATCCAATATTATATTTTAGAAAAATAATTCATTAGGTCATCTTTGGAGGAATTTAAAGAACCTTTTGAAAATATTAAAATATTACTCTTTTTTATTTTATTGAAATGGTTCACACATAAAAACAATAAACATGATATTGTCTAATGTATAAGTTATGTATAATAAAAGAAAAATCATTAATATACTAGTGGTTTGATCAGTTGGTTTACCAATCTAATTAATATCCTATTTAAAATTTTTACAAATGAGAGTGTATGTACATTTGGTTTTATCCAAAATAAAACATTTTATATGGTTTTTAGTTTAATTTTGATTGTATAAAATGATTCCTTGAGTATTTAGAAAAATATTAAAACCCATGATTAATATTATTTCACTAAATAAACTTATTTGAAATCCATTTTTCATTAGTTTGAATTTTTATTTCATCAATTGTTTTTGGACAATCCAAAAATGAAATCATCAACATAGATTTCAACATATATAATATATTTTTAAATTATATTAATAAATAATGTTGGGATCTTTATTCATTTATTAATACTTGTACAAATCAAAAAATTAATGATCCCATTATACTAAGATATATGAGAATGTTTTAAAACATATAAGTCTCTAGTTAATTTAAATACATGATTTGGAAAATGAGGTTTTTAAAATCAATGTTCTTATTCTTCAATAAAATACACAATTATTTTTCCATTTTGTATTGCACTTTTAACCACAACTCAAAATAATTTTAAAATAAAATGTCATGTATAGGTAATGCTCCGACCCCAGATGCCTGGAGCTGGTGCAGTCTTTTTAATAAATTGGCATGATTATAAGGAATCCAACCCCGAAGGACAGACCAGTTTATCAGTATTAGAAATTTGATTACATTCATGAACATTACATTTCACATTCAAACATAAAACACAACATAAATAATCATTTGAGAACTCCATTATCCCAATCATAACCATGAATTTTAATCACAATACACTTCTTGGAATCCTGGGAAAATAAAACATAAGAAAGGTGATAGCTCAGATGCTCAGTAAGTGTAAATAATTTAGCGAAAGCTATAAAATTTTAAAACAAGATATGTAATACAAAAATATCCATTAAAAAAAACATGAACATAATATGGAAGAAAAAATCATGAATTAAAATATAAACATGCACATTGATATTCTACTAGTCTAACAATCACATGTAATGACTAATATCATAACGAGGGAATGCATAATTCCTAACATCATAACCACATAGTCAGGGACTCATGCCAAGACAACAAATATATTTTTTTCCAAGGACATATGACAAGAAACTAATTTGTCTCATGAGACCTACAAATTCATTGAAGATATATAGTGGGATCCACCATCACTTATTAATTCCAATGCATTCCACATATGAAAATGATGAAACAAAAATAAACCTTCTTATTAAAACTAGCATATAAAATGTCAATACATTAACTATAAACCATGAATGGTATAAAATTTTCACATCCACAATTCAAAATAGTATAACTCATTAAATACAATATAGAATATTTTATTATAATAAATCAACATCAATCAAGAATCATATCATGTAAAGGATGTTGACATAGTTGAAAATGAACAGCAAAACTCTTTGAGAGAAATATCCATTTTGGGAAATCATTTAAAAGTTACACATTTATAAAGGAATTAATTTAAAATGGATTTTTAAATCAAAGTGTCCCATACCATTATGAATATTTTAAATGGAATTAACATTTCAAAACTATCATATCCATATAAATAAATTAATAAAATAATTTTTATAACATGGAAATTAATTAAAAAGATTTAGAGAAACAATTCATTACAAATTTTAAAATGATGATCATCATAAACAGTCCCAACCAAAAAACCTTAAAATATTTTGAATTCATTTTTATGAAACATGTACATTGATGATAAGAATGTATCAGTATATACTTATCCCTAAACAACCTCGGATAATAATGAGACTGAGGAATTAACCCTTACCTTGTACTTTTCATTGGTTGAGACAATGTTAACCTCTTATATAATGACAATGGAATGTTATTAAATTACAATAGAACCATATTAATATTTATGATATCATACTTGATTCATTTATGGATTTATTATACCCATTTATTAATAGTCTCTTTGTTAAAAAAACATTTCGGGTAATAATTTCTTTCTTTATCACACGTGTTTTAACTTGTTATTATTGATAGTATAAATTATATTCTGATTTAAATGATTCCAGAATAGGAAAAATTATTTATTTCATATATATATTTATAATATAATTATGTACAATAGATTGATATATGGAATGGAAAACACCGTTTATGGAGACGGTCGACCGTACGTATGCATAAACATCGTTTCCATTTTCATATCGTATTGAATGAAAGTAAGTGAATGAGATATATAGAAATATATATATATATATATATATATATTTCTAGTAGAATTATTATTTCATATATTAAAAATTATTAATAATATATTTTAATAATCATCGATGAATGATGAAAGTGAATGTAATCGCGTTATGGAGACGATAAACTGTAAAAACGCCCGAGCAATGATTTCATTATATTGATTTTGAAATCGCATATAATTGGATGCTATTATATATATATATAATCATTTAAAAGTTATATTTTTTATTTAATTCCATTATACATATTATTATACCCATACAAATAATGAAGTGTTGAATAACAATCTACACCACGATGTGGAGACGGTAAGTTGTATGTACGCACGTATAGTGAATTTTTCCTTCATAGGATGGATAGAATAATGAATATGGTTTTACCATATTTGTAATAAAATATTAGTATGTATAAGGTATTGGAGTTATTATTTTATTATGGAAAAAACAAAGAATGTGGAAGTGGTAGAAGAAATGAACATTGAAATAGGTGATGAAGTAATTATCTCTTCTTCGGGTTCTTCCTTTTGGTTTGATCAAAAGTGATCCTTAGTTTGTTTTCTGATAAAATTAAGGCCCCTTGGATTAAGTGAAGGTAGTTTCAAGGATATATCAGTAGGTTTTGGTTAATAAAAATTGAGATGGAGGTGTGTTTTTTAGATAAGGGGTAGTACACTTTTATAAAAGATGTGAGGGTCACTTTAGGTAAAGCTTGAAAAAATATTTTATTGTAAATGTATTTTCAGATTATAATGGATTCAAATCGATTTATTTCGAGTCTAAGGTAGGTATGGGCCTAAATAATATCATCCAAAACGTTTTAGACATGTTTAGGTCCTCATATTAACCTTACATTTTAGATTTAACACTTATTTAAATAGTGTATGTTTTACTATTTTTCAAGTATTTTTTTATTACATGGTTGATAAACATAGTATAAAATGCCAAGAGAACACCAAGTGGTTCATTATTAAAATATATAACCATATATTGGACCTTGGATGATACATAGGTTTTTAGAAATATTATATCATTTAATAATATTGTATTTTTTTAAAACTCATTTATTTAAATTTTGATACTATTTAGTATTTGGTTTTTGTGAAAGTAAAAAAAACATTATCACATCAAAAAAATTAATTTAACCAACCCTAAAATGTAATATTAACCTAGAAAATTCTTGGAATGCATCAAAATTCTCAATTTATATTTATTTTAATATTTATAATATCAATAATTTTAGCCTTTCATTAATACGTTTATTACTGCATCATCATTGTTTCATAAATAAATTTAATTATATAATATACATAAATTATGAATAAAATACAATTATGTAGGAAATAATTTTAACATTATAATTAATAATTATAGTCCAATTTATTTTATCTATAACCATATATTAAAAATTGTTTAGTTATTAAATATTAAATTTAACACTTTTAACTCTTCTTTAAATAAAATAATAATAATTGTCCTAATCTAATTCAAGTGGAAAAAAAGTAACATATTTTATTCCTAACATTTATTTTAATTTAAATAATCTTATCCAATACAATTAGTAAATGTGTTCAGGCAATTATAAAATAGTTTTTACCATTAATTACCCTATTTAATTATAACAGTGGTAAATAAAATTCAGAAGTTACTATTCACCAAAAATTATTTTCATCATATTGAACCACATTTTAAATACTGATATCAACCTTGTATGTTTTGAAATTCAATTTGCAGAAGCATTAAAATTACGTTTTATGCTAATATGGAAATGTGCCTAGAAAGTTGGTAAAAGACGTTAAATAGTTCAATTAAATTCTATATACATAATCTTTTGAGAAAATGACTCCAATTAATTATATTGAACTAATATATGTATTATGTATCTATTTTTACTTTAAAATAAATTTAAATAATAATAATTATTATTATTTAAATAAAAACTGTTTTTAACCAATAACAAAAAGTTTTTCACTATTCATCAAAAATTGAAAGTTTTCAAAAAAATATCAAAACATTACCCTAAGATGATTTTGATATTCCAAATCCAAAAATGATGTTTTTTCACAATATTAAAATCATATAAGTTTCTATAATTAATTTAAAATTAATTGATGTTGTCAATACCAGAAAACATGTTTTTGAGATGTAAAAACTATCAAATGATTGATATGTGCTTATGTCCATTTTAAATGTAAAATTACATCCAATGACCAAAATTATATTATATGATAAAAATATAATCTAATTAAACTTAAACCCATTCAAATTTATAATTTAACACTATAAACTATTTGGATTTAAAAAGTTGTTTACAATTAAATTTTAGTATTTTTCATTATTCATCAAAATATAAAAGTTACCAAAAAACACCAAAAATATATCCAAACTAATTTATTTTGTCAAAATTAAAAATAATATGTTTATTTTGTCACATTGAATATATAAATGTGACAAATGTTGGATTTAAAAAGGATTTTCCATTAAAAGAAAGTAAAATTTCATTTTTTAAAAAGTACTTCTTTTTTCTGAAGAATTGAATTTGTTCTTATATTTTGACTATGAAACATATAATAAAGATGTAAAACATATATAGATTATATAAAATTCCAAATACAGTTTATATTACTCATAACCTTTTTTTTAAATGGCTAGTTTGGTATGTCGGGGTGCTCTCGAACTCGGTGTTGCGTGTGGTGCAAACTGTTGAATTATATTTAAGAGATTGTGTACTATGAAACCCCGGTGTGTTCCATTCTCCCTCCTTTAACAAATTGTGTCCTAGAAATTTAAAATTATTTTTCAATAATAAAATTTTGAAAATAGAAAAGTAATTTGTTGAAAACCCACACCGAAAATTTAGTTATCAAAATTTAGTCTTAATAAGAGGGAAAAGGGAAATAAAAAAGTCACCACCAAATTAGGTTTTCGAATAGGATAACATTGGAGGAAATTATAGAGGCAAAATTGGAGGGAAAATGTTAATATTTATAATGAGTGATTGAGGTCATCAATAATAAAAAAGTTAACAATAAATGGAAAATTGGGGGGCTCAAAGCCATAAATCTATGATGATTTAAAATATCATCGGTTTAGTAATTCATAAGGGATTAGGTAACACGTTTTTTATTTTAAGATACTCTCCCTAATGTTTATGAATTAAATTCATCATATAATAAATGAAATAATGGTTGACAAGTAGAGTTCCAACCTTTAACTAATTTCGACCACAAACTCATATTTCACTCTAAAAGATAATAGAACTCAAAATTATTCTATCTATCCTAATCTTATAGAGTATAAAAAAAGAATTTATAATTCATCTATAAGATCATTTAAAAAAACATTATACAAACCAGGAAAACACATATGTCAGTGGTAGGTGATGCACCTTTTTCACCCTTCGGTTGTGAGTTCTAGTCTCACCGCCTTTCCAGATGAGACGGATTGCCTCCCGAACTCCGGGTAGTCCTTTTTATAAAAAAACAAAAATAATCTAAAGAAATGTTTTAACCATAGGCAATAGTTTCCAATGTCCAAAATAATTCGTTACAACCTTTATAATTATCCAAAATACTTCTCTCAAATCTCACAGTCCAAAATTTATAAGGAAGGTATACATAACATAATGAAGATCTATTTTTTCCACATAATAAAATGTGAGTAGGTTCGTCATGTTTGGTAACACCATAAATTACCATAAAACCTTATTGATTAGATTTATGATATTTTATTCCTTATAGAATACTTTCTATATTCCTTATACCCAACAATTGTTAATACTCTAACAATGATGGAATAAACAAACCATTAATCTGTTCCACGGAAGTCATGAATATCCAATATAATTTATCCAAATCATCCAACTATTATTCCAAAATCACATCATCGGTATTACGACCATATTAGGGTTTATCATTCCATTATCCATGTATTTTCCAAATATTTTAACTTGTTGTTCAGTCAACTTTCATAGTACCATATAATCTAAAATCCTCAATGAAATAGTACTGCAGTACAATCCTTTTTTATTTCCCTAGTTAATATAACCAGTAAATCGTTGATACAACACTCAAATGACATAATTCATTAATAAAAATATATGAACACTAATTATTATTCTACATCTGGGTTAGTATCAGAATATGATTATTATCCAATAACATCCTCTGGGGTTTATTTGATTGTTGGGACATTGATTCACGTAGTGTCCCAACACCAGGCAGATGAAGCATTATAAATTTCAATCCTTTTTCTTACCCTTTCAATCACGTACATGGTGTTCTTTTATCTCCAAATGTATGTCAAACTCCCATTACCTTCAATCATTTACTAAGGTGATTTTTTCCACAGTTTTCACATATGAGAAAATCTTCCTTTCACTTCTTCCGTTTAACTATCTTCCTCTCTACCATTATTTTCATCTCTGGCATCCCTTCAAAGCCAAAAACTAAATGAATTATTTACATATCTTATAAATACATGATACTGTTTCATTATATAATGAGAATATGTGGGAGACTATTTACCTTCTAAAATTTGGATTAAAACCATGAATGATTTTATCCTTAAACTCATTGGATCATACCTATTGTTGTAATTCCCATTCCTCTTATAGAGATACATTTCTAAATAATGGAATACACTAGGCCAGTTTATGAAACACAATTAATAATTCCAAACTTCTAAACCACTGAGAATAAATTAAATAGTTTATAGATATAATCTGTAATCATAAAAATGTTTTCTTTGAGGATGTATTTACTCATAAATCGTTCATGATAGTTTGATAATAAAATGTGAATTATCCTAAGCATATCTCCCGGGAGTGTCATAACCAATAGTGTAGCAAGGCCCATTGCCATGTACTGGGATAACCCAGGTCAGGCTCGAAACTCTTTGTCTAAGTTTCCACTCCATGGTACATCTGTGCTAGATCCATCTCTACAGGATCGTTCCTAGACATGGATGTCTTGCATTGAAAATTCACAAAATTTATACATTACAAAAATTCTAGAAAGTTCTTCTATACTAATTCTCAAAGTCTATATTAGGGTAATGTTCTTTAATCAGAGTTATTCTAAATCTAGATCCATGGTTTGTACTGAAATTTATATGATACCAACTATACTGCTTGGGCCCCATAAGATTGGAGCCAATGCATTATTTTAATACATTGGCATGATTATAGTGAATCATTCCCCAAAGGACTGATCAGTTTTTTAGTCATGGAAAATTGGTTACATACATAAACGTTACAATATACATTCAAAAATAAAGAATAATACAAATTGTCCTTTTAGAATTCTATTATTCCCCATACTTAAACCTGTATTTCAATCACAATACAATTCATGGAATCTTGGGAAAATAAAACATAAGAAATGGGTTTTCTCAGATGCTATGTAAGGGTAAATAATTTTGAGGAAGTAATATAATTTTAAGGAAAGCTGTGTAATAAAAACAACAACATTTTAAACCTAAACATGAACATAAAATGGCAAAAATAAATCATACATATCCATATAAAAGTTCACATGGATATTATACTAGTCTAATAATTACATTAAATATATAATTTTAGAAAGAGGGAGTTCATAATGCCGAACATCATAACCACAATGTCATGGCCTCGTGCCAAGGCAACAAATATAAATTTTGTCAAGGCCTTGGGCTAAGACACTAGTTTGTCTCATGATACCTACTGATACATCGAGAATCTATAGTGGGCTCTACCAATCACTTACTAATTATAATGCATTCCTCATATGAAATTGTTTAAACATAACATAAACATTCGTATTAAAACTAACATACAAAATGTCAATACTTTTAACAATAGACCATGAATTGAATAAAAATATCACATACATTGTCAAACATTTCGTAACTCATTCAATACAATATGAATGATTTATTTATAATATATCAAACCCAATCATGATTCATATCAAGTAAAGGATGTAGACATAGTTGAAAATGATTAGTAAAACTCTTTGAGAGAAATATCCCTTTTGATAAATCATTTAAAAATCACTCATTTATAAAGGTTTTTATTTAAAATAGATTTTTGAATCAAAGTGTTCCATACCACTTAAAATATTTTGAATGGTTTTTTCATTTTAAAACAATCATGTCTATATAAATAAATCCTTAAAATAATTTTTAAAATGGGGACATTAATTAAAAAGATTTAAAAAAATAAATCATTAAAACTTTTAAAATACTGATCTTGATAATGTGACCCTAATAGAAAACCATAAATATAATTTGATAACATTTTTATGAAACATGGACATGGTTGATAAAAATTTCCCTATTAATACTTATACATAATCAATCTCGGATAATAATAAGTTTAATGAATTAATCCTTACATTGTACTTTTCCTGGGTTGAGGGTACGTTAACCTCCTATATAATGACCATAGTATGTTATAAAATTGTAATAGAACCATTTTCATATTTATGAAATCATACATGATTCATTATTTTCTTTATATTACCCATTTAATAATAATTTCTATGTCAATAAAAAATTTCGGGTAATAATCTCTTCCTTTATCATAAATGTTTTAACTAGTTATTATAAACCTTATAAATTATATCATGATTTAATTGATTAAAGAAAATAAACAATTATTTATGTATCATATATATTTAGAATATATGTATGAATAATATATTGATATAAGAAATGAAAAACACCGTTTATGGAGACGGTAGGCCGTATGTACGCATAAACGATGTTTCCGTTTTTATATCAAGTTGAACATAAGTTGGTGATAGAGATATATGTGAATAAATACATAAATACGTATATATATATATATCCAGTTTCATTATTATGTCATATATTCCATACTTATTAATAATATATATATATAATCATCATTGGATTGTCAACGTGAATCCCATCATGTCGGGGAGACGGTATTTCGTACGTACACACGAGCAATGATATAATTCTATTGATGGTGATATTGTATGTTATTTAATGGTATATTATATATATAGAATCATTATCATGTTATATTTATTATTTACATCAATTATACTCGTTATTACACCCATCAAAATAATGAAGTGTTGAATAATATACTACACCATAACGTGGAGATCGTTAGTAGTGTGAACTCACATATTGGGACATTGTCATTCATAGAATGGATAAAATTAAAAAATATGCTTGTACCATTTTTATAATAACATCATAGTATATAGAATTTACTGGAGTTACTATTTTATTATAGAAACTACAGAGAAAGATGGAGTGGAAGAAGAAATGAACTTTGAAAAAGGTGATGAAGCAATTACCTCTTCTTTAGGTTATTCCCTTTGATATGAGAAAAATGGTTCTATAGGTTAACTTTTTATCAAATTAAGTCCTCTAGGATGAATTGAGGGTAGTTTGGAGAATATTTGAGTATGGTTTTGAAAAGTAAAATGAATTTGGAGAATTGCTTCTGAGAGAAGGAGAAGTACCCTTTTATAAGAGATGTGAGGGTCACTTTTGGAAAGGCTTGAAATATTATTTTATTATAAAATGATTTTCGGTATATAATGGCTAAAAATGGATTTATTTATATTATAACGTAGTTATGGGTCCAAATACTCCCAACCAATAAATTTTAGAAAAGTATAGTTCAACAAAATAACCTTGTCTTTTAGATTTTAATCTTAGTTAAATTATTTATCTTTTACAGTGTCTTCTTTTATTTTTATATTACATGGTTAATAAACATACTATAAAATTCCATGATCACCCCAAGTGGTTCATTAATGAAATATCTTACCCTATATACATCCTTTGGAAAAACCTTAAATTTTTTAGGAATATTATATCATTTAATAATATAGTATTTATTTTAAAAACACATTTCTGTCAATTTTGACACTATTTAGTATTTGGTTTTTGAGAAAGAAATAAAAACATTATCACTTAGAAATAAATTTATTTAATAATCCCAAAAATATAATATTAACATATAAAATTCTTTTAAATCATAATAAGTATCAATTTATATTTATTTTAATATTTATCATATCAATTATTTTAACCATTACTTAATATGGTAATTACTACATCTTGATTGTGTCAAAAAAAAAAAATATTTAATGTATAAAAATTATAAAAATAATTTCATTATGTATTTAATAGTTTTATATTTCTAATGAATATTTATAGTAAAATTTATCAAATGTATAATCCTACATTAAAACTGGTTTAGTTATTCATCATTGAATTTAACACTTTTAACTCTTCATTAAATAAATTAGTAATAAATGTTCTAATATAATCCAACTACACCAAAAAGATCATATTTTCTTCCTATGTTTTATTTTTTTTATAAATACACTTATCCAATACAATTTGGACATGTGTTAGGGTAATTACAATATCATTTTTACCTTTAATTACCCAATTTACTTTTAACCATGCTAAATAAAATTCAAATGTTATTATTCACCAAAAATTATTTTCATCCTATTGAAAAAAATATTACTTATTGATGTTAAATTTGTCTCTAGGATTTTTGAAATTTAATTAACAAAAGAGGTAAAATTACGATTTATGAAAATTTGCAAATAAGCCTAAAAGGTGGGTAAAATGTGTTAAATAGTTGAATTAAAATTTTATTTATGTAGTATTTTTATAAAATGACTCCAATTAATGACATTGAAATAATATAGGTATTATTTATCTATTTTTTTACTTTGAAATAAATTAAAATTAAAATAACAATTACTTAAATAAAATTCATTTTAAAACAATAACGCAGTGTTGTCACTATTCATAAAAAAATTGAACATCTTCATAAAAATACCAATAATTAACCCTAATATAATTCTCATAGTGTGAATAAAAAATCATTCCTATTATACCTAATTAAAAATATATAAGTTACATTAGTTATTTTAAAATTAATTCTTGTTGTCAAATCCAGAAAGCGGGTTTTTGGGAAGTAAAAACTATCAAAATATTGATATGTGTTTATGTCCAATTTAAAAGTAAAATTACTAAAAATGGCCGAAATTAGATTAAATAATGAAAATATAATCTAGTTTTACTTAAAACCCATTAAAATTTATAATTTAACACCATAAATTATATTTATTAAAAAATTTGTTTTGAATTAAAATATTATAATTTTTTATTCATCAAAATATGAAAGTTATCAGAATAAACACCAAAAAAATTTTCAAATTAAATTTTTATTTCCCACATCTAAATAAGATGATTATTTTTTCAAATGGAATATATAAAAGTTTCAAATATTTTATTTATAAAAGGTTCTCCATTAAAATACTATACAATTACATTTTTTAAAAAATACTTTTTTTATCTACAAAATTTATTTATTTTTGTTATATTATGTCTAAAAAACACATAATATAGTTGTTAAACGTATATGGAGTATATAAAATTAAAAATTAAATTAATACATATCATAAAATCTTTTTGAATGACAAGATTGGTTAGTCCTGTTGAGCTTGAAATTGGTGTTTTGTATGGAGCAAGCTATTGAATTACATTTAATAGATAATGTACTATGAATCCCTGGAGGGTTACATTATTAGAAACTAATATTCCAATATCTTAATGTCTAACTAATGGAGAAAAGGGTTCCTTATAGCGAATAACTTCTTGTTGACTATATATGTTTGCAAACAGTCTTTCAATATTTCAAATTATAGTTATTGAATCACCCACATTAGTACTAAATGCCCACTTATTTCCAACTATCATGAATTCCTCAATCCTTTTTACTAGATCCAAAAAAAATTATTTCAAATTCCATTAATTATTCTTTCAATACCATTACCTGTAACTCATTATCTTCTTCTACCATGATATTCGTGGTATCAAAATGTGGCAAGAAGGCAACTGGTTCGACATAGTTTACAATTGGAGATCTAGAATAATTTACTCTATATAGATCTAAAACTATTATATATATGAGGAAATATATATCATTCCTAATATATATAGGTATATAATTATTTGAAACACCATTTAATTTATAGTTTCATGTTCAAACCATTCCTTATAAATATGTTACCTTTATATATTATATTTAATAGAGCGATCATTAGGTTAGGTTGATGCATTGGTATAAAAATTTAATATATAGTCTCCAAAGTGTTATAAATGAAATACAGGGTCATGTGGATTTGTTTAATATAACATGAAAAGTACGGATTCATCCACAAATTTAGATATTTTATTCAACACCCTTTATGATTTATTGAATTATGAATAGCCATTGAATATTTATTCATCACACATTGATTCAATTTTTTCTAAATATACTTTGTTCTAGAATAAAAACAATTAATGAAAAATATTTAAATTAATTAATATTTTATTCATCCATTTTATAAACCAATATTTGTTTCAATTTATTTTGGTCATATGATAACTATATTAACAATAATTAAATTTATATTCATATACCATTACGAAAATTAAATAGGTAAATGATATTAATTATGCATGTTCTAGTAAATATATTGTGTATTTCAATATCATGTTTCAACTAAAAAATTCTTCCCTAAAGTCATTGGAGAATAATTTTTTTGATTATAACCATTTTGTGAGCATAAAGATTCAAGGTTTTATTTTTAAAACTCACATCAATGGAAACTTACTAGGGTAATAATTTTATATTTTCTATATTTCTTCTAACATTTTACTAATTTGGATGAAGAGGAATAAAAATTGAATTTATGAGGAAAAAATACCACAGTGTATCTAGAAACATCATCTGCTAATGTAATTATAATTCATATCATTTAATGTATAATCTATAAAGGGTACCAAGAAATTCCCTGTGAAACAACTCTTGTATTTAAGAAGAAGAAATAGGTTTCTTTGGTTTTAAATCGATCTTGTTGTACATCCATTTTTTTACATGGGTATCATAATTCACATCTTGGAATTATTATATAGAAAGATACGTAATAAATGACTTCTTAGTTACCATCCAATGTGAGAGAAGGTTGAAGTTCCCCATTATCATATTCCAAAGACAAGAAACATTTTTAATTAAATTTAAATAATTAATATTTTTTGAATATGTGAATTGAAATCAAAATTGAAATAATTTTCATCAATAAGGATAGTAAAATTTAAATTATTCCTGGAATTATAAATTTCAGAATAATTTTTTTTTCAAATTTAATTTGGTAACTATCATAACATAACTATGATAATCTATGAAGATTATCTTTTAATATATCATAATGAAACACACAATAAATTAAAGGAGTACTATAATTACCAATATAACCTAGACTAACTCTATTTCTTTAAGGTTATTCACCAAAATATACATTCCAATATACTATATTGAAAATTTTATTATATAAGATATATTACCCAACCATGTGTTTGGGAGATATAACATCTAGATAAAATAGTTTCTTTATAGTACTGTTGATGTTGGGTTCCTATAGAAAAATAGAATGAAAAATTAAATTGGTACCCATATTATCTTAGGTCGTAAAATGATATTGTTAAGAGTATTAAGAATTGTAATCTATTTAACCAATTTTATAAAGAAAAACATTTGGATTCAATAAATTCAATCTTTTTTATGTCAATAAGAATTAGATTTTTTTATAGAATTATCATATCATTAATTAGTGAAATATTTTATTCATAACTAGTATACTATCAAAGCTAGTAAGAAATCCCAAAAGTATATTTTGGGGTTGTTCTTACCAAGAATTCATCTATGGGACCTCTCCATTTTTTAATCGTTAAATATCAGTTTTTACTTTCTCATTTCACATTATCAATTCATTATTTTCCCAAGATAATGCTTCCTCTACCATGTTATAGTACTAACATAGATCCCCGCCTATGATGTTTTCATACTTGTTTTCATTATCATAATGATTTTAAAATCTTAATAGGAGATGAATGAATAATATTCAGTACTTAAGATATGGACTTGATTATTCCAATGTATGATTTGAAATTTTTTATTCCCTAATAATGTTTGATAAACCAAATCTATCCTCATAGGTTATCTATGTGTCTTTCATTTCCTTGTTCATAATTTTCAATAATTATTGCACCATTTCATATAATTTAGTTTACAACAATGATCATTGATTTTCCATTTACATTCCCACTCATTATATATTACTCAGTAGTCTAATTTTTCATTATCCAATACACATTTCATTGATATATTCGTCTTTATTTTTTATTTATTGAGGATTTATAGATACTAAAGAATTTATTCAATCATATGGATTGATGAACCACTTAATCCTCTTTGTCCTAAGTCGATTCATCATTAAAAAAACTATCATCATTGAACTTATCATTAATTTTAGAGTAAGATGTATTTAAGGATACTAATTTTCTTTTTGGTTTATCTTATTCTTTATAGTTCAATATCAGTTCCTCCTCGTACAACGTAATCCTTACAATATGTTCTTTTATATTTAGTTTGTAGATGTTGTTGGATGCCTTTATGGAAATGTAGGTTTCTCTCTTCCTTTCATATAATCATTATAAAAGTCACACCACTTGACTTTTTCATAAAATTTCATCCCATGTGCATGAATTGGGTTCACAATCCCATTATACATGATATAATATTAAAAATAATTTATTCAGAATTCATATTGAATGTATCTAATATAATTTTACAATTATTTAACTTTAAATATTTGATAATGTATGTTCCTTTTATATGAATGATCCAGTGTATCCAAAATTTCAAAATCATTAAACATAATATTTTTCTATTAAATTCAACTTATTATAATGAAAAATATTTTTTATTAATATATTTATTATTATAGTTATAAGTGTACTTAGTTGTATCTATCCATGAACTATTATATTTCAGTTTTTAATAAACTTCCTTATTTATGGCCAAAATATGAATGACCATTTTCAATATATGGATTTTTATCAAATTTTTATATTAAGTATAATTACTCTCATTAAAATAAATTTTATGATATTGTGGGTTAGTGAATGTTAATTTTTAATTAACATTATAAATTTTATGATATTGTGGGTTAGTGAATGTTAATTTTTAATTAAAAATTTTATGATATTGTGGGTTAGTGAATTTTAATTGATAACTTTCACATTATCAATTTTTATGATATTATGGGTTAGTGAATGTTAATTTTTAATTACTCTCATTAATATAAATTTTATGATATTGTGGGTTAGTGAATGTCAATTTTTTATATTATTATGAATAATGATATCAATTTATTCTTAATATAAATTTTATGATATTTTTGTAATACTATATCAAAATAAAATGTAATATATAAATCCTATGATACCAAATATTGATTGGTTTAGATAACCCACAATGGGGGTGAAATAAGTTTCCAATTAAAATTTATATATAAATAAGATTCAAAATTAAATTATCCAATTTAATATAATACCCTATCGTCTAAAATATTAGTGATTTATAATTTTATCATTTAGAAAAATTCAAAAGTGTTATCATAACATAGTTAAAATAATTTTGAAACACTTTTAACATTTTATATAGATTTACTAGAATCATTCAAAAATATTGAGAAAGAAAATTAACGTTCATTATCAGTGAAATGTCTTCCTATAATATTTTTTTGAAGAAAATTACTATTTTATTGTTAGATTACAGAAGAAAACTTGAAATTACAGGATATAATTAAATAATTAGTTTATTCGAAAGCTATAAATTAGTTATGTCCACCAAAAAGTCACCCTATAAAATGTAATTTATGAAGAAAAGAAATCCACAACCTACATTTGGTTTTATAAAATAGTGGACACATCATTCCAATATATATAATGAGTCTTCCAAAATTCTATGTCGATGAAATAAATAAATGACAACTGCACATAGGTGGTCCATGAATTACATCATCTCCCATTTTTTTTAAGAAATAACATATAAACATTAATGAAAGAGAGTGTATCATCACATTGAAATTCAATACTTGGGATTATCTGAAATATTATGTAGTGTTATAAATGCATTATAAAATATAACCTATGTTTAAAAAATTTAATAAAAATTGAAAATATTTGATGTAGTCTAATCTGATCAACATCGATTATTTAGATAAACATTAATTTTTCTGAAAAGGTCTCATAGATGATTAAAATGAATTTATAGTAAAATTTAGTATTTTAATATATTATTTACAAGTATCTACATACCATTATATATCTCAATAATATGTGTATTTTACTCTATTATATTTTCATGAGAGTCACTTCACATTAAAGAGATATTTTCTCTAAAGAAATCATTCGAGTATGTTCACAGTTTAATAGTCAGAGAAATTACATTATTAAATTCAATTTCTTTAAAAATATGGATCCAAAATATTTTTTTTGGGTATTTCAGACAGACATTAATGCTTATGTTATACATGGTAGGTTTTATTCTCCTATTAAAACAATACATATTATATCACAGTCGATTGACATAGTTAGTCAACCTGGAAAGACAACTCTATCATCTAGTATATAGATAAATTCGTAATGTATTTACATTAATGAACATTGTAGGATGAATCCATCCTATTGTAGGTTAATTTAATTCTGTGGTCACTAGATTTCTTCCCACTATAGCTTATTTTCATCATGTGGATTCTTGATCTATTGAGATGGTAATATCACTTTCTCATGGAATCAGAACAGTTATTATTGTGGTCACTAAAACATAGAAACATCTTAAATAATATACCTCGATATAGGGTTATTAATTTTCCTAGGATTATTTGGTTCTTCATGTGGTATGTCGATATTTTATGTGAAGTTGGTTCAATACACATATGGGCGGTCGAACTTCATTGCAACTTCATCACATGAATTTCAAGGAATTTTATCACCAAATGAATGGAAATATTAATTTACATGTGGTTAATTAGTGTATAATGTGTGGTTGGTTCAAAATAGTCTCATTAACCCCATGGTTAGTTCAATTCCGTCACATGGTAATTATGTTACACATATGGTAGATTTTCACATAAAGTTCCGGAATTATAAAATTTATTTAATTTGGATAGAAAATTGATAACTATCATAAAACATTAAATTAATTATAAAATTCGTATACATTGTTTGGAATCATTAAAATAAATAGGTAATGGACAAAGCCTAATAATTTGTTTCAATGAATTAAGTCAAATCCAAAAAGGATAATGGAAAATTTATTTTAGGAAATATTAACTGTTATTAATATATATATATATATACATATATATCTCATTATATTTTTTTATTATTTTACAAAAAATACTATGAAGTGGTCTCTAATTAACATATTGGATTTCAAGTCACAATTCTCTAGATATCCGTTATTGATCCACACAGTTTATCCACTAACCGTAGATTCATGCAACTGCTTGATTATATTGTTATTCAACTAACCATTTCTTTACTCTTCCAATATTCATGGTAAATGATATTTTTATGAAATAGATACATTCATTAGATCCATTTCATGTATCTTGTATACATAGACGATCCATTGAGTGAATACAAAGTCTTAGTACACAAATTCCCACACTACAGTACATCAATGGTATCTATTCTAATAGGTGATATGATTTGTATAAAAATCATTTTCATGTATCATAACTATCATTATATAATTACATAAAAATCATGTATTGTTAATGTAAAATAATATCATGTCATTTTTATAAATATCACAATTAAAATATAATTTACATAAACATATGGTTTGTAAGTATTTTTAATGATTTTGTTGAGATTTAATGTCTTTGACATGAAAAAAGAATCAATATAGTAGACATTAGGGATATGAATTCTGGATATATATCTCATTAATTTTATCCATTCCATATAATAATATATTAAATTAAAATATTAGGATAATATTTAACATGATCATACTAGTTTTGATGAAGAATATGAAGAGCGATTTCCACTGAAAAGGTTATATCTATGAACACAACTATTGATATTATTATTCATCATGAAAATAAGGATTTTTATAATGTGTTTATTATGGGAAAAATAAATGTGAAATATGTGATAGTTAAATATATTATGAAATAAATATAATAAATATCTAATTATTCTTTATTTAAATCTTTAAGAAAATTTCAAATAGTATTGAACACAAAATACAGTGTTTCTAATGTCTTAATATTTTATGGATGAAAATGAAATAAATTTGGTTTTTTAAATTATAAAAAATCTATGATGATAAAAACAACTTATATACAATATAATGTAAACAAGGGAATGAAAAAATTCCTACTAATCCAATAAATAAATTTATAATATATACACAACCATTCCTTGAATACAATGCACGAGGGTTGTTTGACATTGTAATATTAAAAAATTAACACTTTTTATCGATAAGCCTCGTGAAATTATAGTAATACATAATTATAAACAATGCAATGTTATATGTATTATGAAACAATTAATAGTACTATAATTTGACCATTTAAATATAAATGTAATATTAGAGGGTATAAAAATATGTACTCATACAATGAATGATATGTATAACGTAGAAGAAATAGAATAATTTTATAGATTTATTTCTTATGATTCTCATTTATATGAGATTTTTAAAGAGGTTGTTTCATTATGATAACATCTAGACTAAGCGCAATATGACCCACAAAAAATTTAGTATGAGTGAACATTGATATGATATATGTTTATACATACTTAAAATATAATGAAATCCATGTTATTAGAACTGCTACCCACAACAACTAAAAGATCATATCTTAGGATTATATAATATGAAGATTTATTTAGGGGTTATGTATTTATATTTTAAGAAGATATTTAAATTTAATTATCAATGTAATAAGATTTTTATATATCCAATGTAGTTTATTTTTTTCATATTTTAAAATTTAATGAAAATTGAATATTCTGAATAAATGCAAATACATTGACAAAAATCCATTAATATAGTTAAATAATAAGTAAGAAAATTAAGTTATAATCATTTATCTTATCTACAATTTTATTTTAGTATTCATTTTTTTTAAATGCAAACATATATGATAAAAAATATAAACTATTTTAATACATATTTATTTATCAGTTGATAAAAAAATAAATACAAGAAATTTTATTATTTTAAAAATATATTTCATTATACAATTTTTTGATTATATTTGATAATAATTTTTTTCCAGTTTCATAATTTTATTTTCATTCCGTCTTATTTGGAATTCATTATTGAATAATTATGTTATGGTTAATTTTTTTTATTTCATTAAAATATTTTTTTGTTGAATATTAACAAATATATTTTTTGTTAATAACATAACATTTTAAAATTTACCATTTTCTAAGATTGAGAAAAATATTTTATAATATATTAATTATTAAAAAATATGTTTTGAGTGATTGAATTTAAAAATTTATATTTACTCTTTGAAATTTTGAAAACCCATGTTTAACATTTTAAAACTTATGTGTTTTTAATATTAAATGAAATATTTTTATTTTTTTATTATACTAATTTTTTTAAGAAGGTAGAATAAAAAATTATAATTTTCTTAATTCCAAATAACTCAGATTTTGATAATAATAGACATATTATATTCATATAAATAAGAAGTAGTGATAATTTTAATTTAACGAATTTTTTTGTGCATTAAAATTTTATTTTTAAAAAGGATTTTTCCCTTTTGTGCACTACTATGAAATTTAATTTTCATCATCCATAGAAACTTCATTTCATTTTTTCATATTTATAATCATTAATTTATAATAATTTAAAAAGTTCAATTTTAATTTATGGACATATATGTAGATTACTTAGCTAAAAATTAGTTATCATTGTAAAAACCAAAAATGGAATTACTAAAAAATCATACAGTAAAATAATGACCAAAATGTTATAAAAATGATTACAAGTATGCAGATTCATTATCAACCTTACACTTAACTAACTCCATTATTTTTAAATATTTGAACCACTTGAAAAATCAATATTTACAATTCCATTTATATTATTAAGAAAACACCCTCCAATCCCTTATAAAATTATACTATCCCCCAAAAATTTCATTCACACTCCAAGTAGATTATATTCATCCAAACCCTACTAAAATAACTCTCCATCACTCTTCAAAAACTTCTTTGAGTTTTTGGACTTCTATAAAATCCTACAATTAATTCCTTATTCATTTTTGTAATGGATCCCTTCCAATGAGTAAGTTAAAATCCACAATTACACCTTTTTTTTGAATTATTAATTTTTTTCTTCTTTAACACATCCAAATAAAATATAAAAGTATTTAAGAAATTTCATAATTATAATATCTATACATTAATTTTACAATTTTATTAGTATATAAATTTTATACTATCCTACCAAGCATTAGAATAATTAAAATATCTATTTATTTACTTATGGACTACCGTATCTATATGGGATGTAAAATATTTTCCCAACTCTCATAACTGGATGGATCGACTATAGAATTTACTAAATAATCACGATACATAAAAAATAATTATTATTCTTAAAATGTAATTCAATTATACCCACCTTTAATTTCTTTGTAAACTAATGTATCACTCACTTGTACGTACAGACGACTACCATCATTAAAGAAACATAGTCCATTTTTAGTATTTTATTTTATTATCTATAAAAAAATAAAGAAATAGGAGTCATTACATGAAAAATAAATATAATATTGTTTTCCTTCCCTAATATTGGAATTATTACAAAATAATCACTTTCTTTTCAATACTCATCAATATGGATTATTCTTTTTTTTAGTTTGGTTTAACATTATACATGATTAATGATATAATTTCCAATATAAATAGACAATATTATCAATATTACATTTTCATTATTAATTAATGAGAAAATAATGTTTTGTGCGTTTCTGGAAGTGTTATGTTAGGAAATATGTTATTATATCTCCTTTCTATTTATTATTAATTCCGAAAACGAGCGCCCAAAATTAATGTTCGTGAGTCACATCCAAAATAACTATAAAATTAAATAATAATATTATTATTAATTATAGAAAAGATATTAAATTATGTAATTGGATACATAATAATAAAATATGAATATATGTAAACAATAACAAAAACCAAAATTATGAAACTAGTCTACTGAAAAAATTGAATCGAATTACATACAATGATGAAAATAATAAAGAATTTACTAATATATTTATAATAAATTATTATAAATTATGATCATAAATGGTTTTATATATTAATTAAGTCTTTAAATAGGTGTTTAAGATTGATATTTTGGTCGTATATCATGTCATAAGATGTTCTTCTATACAGAATTAGTGTTAAGGGTGTTTAATCTCATTTTTCATTTATTGAGACATATTTTATATTATACACATAATATCATTTAAATGGTATGTATACTAAATAATGAATATAAAATTTCCTGAATTATTTTTTATTTATGGTGATTTAACTTCAAATTTAAAATATCTATTTTTGTGGGATTCTATTGAAAATGTTCCTATGATAGAAATATTTATTCATAACTTGTTTTTTTCTTCAGTCATAATTGTACATATGAATACGATTTTAACATTTTATATTATTCTATTCTATGATGAATTTTACGTTTCATTCCATATTATTTTATCTGAAATTAAATTTATAGATTTCATTCTTCATTAAATTTGATGATGTTTAAAATAATTCTAATCCTATATAAATGATTTTTTTCTCTAACACATACATAATCACTCCTCCTACTAATTTTCTCCTTTCTGATTTTAAATTTTAATGATTTTTTGTTTTTGGTTATAAATAAATTTACATTATATAATTTAATTTTAAATATTTATCATTCTATTTTGGATGGGGATTTTAATAAAATTATTTTCAAATTATTAAATACTATTTCCCTTTTTTATTTTAATTTTTAACATCCACTAAACATTTCTTCAGAAAACCCATTAATGATTTTTTAGGGTACATTATTTATATATCATTGAATTTTTAATTTTAAAAATTTTCTCATGATATGTTCATTGATGATAATTTTTATTGTTATTCTCATTTACATATCCTAACAATATATTATATGAAACCACTTCTAAAATCTCAATTTCATTTATTAATTTCCATTTTCCTATTTAAATTATGTAATTCCAAAGTATTTTTTTAATAACCCTATAAATACCTCTATGAAATCATGTTTTTGTGGGATTTAATGTTCAAATTAATCAAAATAATCTTTGATTATAGCTTATGTGATACAATTTAGAAATGATATGTAACTATTTTCTTTTCATGGGTAAATTAGGATGTTATGAGTGTTTTATTAAAAATTGAAAGCATATATATGTATATATAAATATGGATGTTCATGGGGGTACTATATCATCCTCAAATTCATTTTTTATATTTTCATATCTCATGATATAAATATATCATATGGTTTTATGAAACCTAATTCACTAATTATCCATAGGATTATGAAACCATTGTCACTAATTATCTATAGGATAACAAAACATATGTCTCTAATAAAGTATAGTTCAATGAAAATAATGTCACTAATGTTGTATATGTTTATGATTATTAATGTACCATGTCCTAATTCCTTAAGATTATTATTTTTTCGACATAATATTACTATTCTATATTTATATTACATTAAATATATTAATATTTTTTATTATTCCCCATGGACCATGTTTATTATCTCAGGCATTGAAAAAAATATTACGTGGAATATGTTTTATTATTTTATATATCATGTCTTTCTATAATGGCATATAGAGAACTCTTGTAGTTCAATTATAAAATAAAATAATTCCCTAATTCTTCTTTTTCAATATTTAAATTATCTACCTCTAGAAGAAATGTTGATTAGTTTTTCTATTACTATTAATTTAATCTCACTACTTTCCTATGGTATAATTTAATAGGATATGAATATGAGTATAAATTTTGGTAATTATATATGATAGTCTATTGTGGCTCAATTATTTAGAATGTTTCATAAGTAGATCTTGTTTTTATAGCCCTCAAAGGCAGTAAACCATTAGTTCCTTGGACTGTTTGTTTATTTGAGAGATGTAATGTATTACTTATGTAGATGATGTAAGATAAAATATATTTATATTTTTTCATGTCACATTTTATCAAAAAAAAATCATGTGTTTTTAATGCCAGACATACTAGTCAGTGTGTGGGGTGACATAGATGGTATCAGATAAGGATTCGTTAATTTTATGGATTAGTGTAGTTATTTCTATGGATTATGATTAGAGAACACTTTTTGATACCCTATGGATAAATCAAAGCGTAAGGATTCATTTTTTATTAATAACACATTGTCATATTATATGGAATATTTTAGAGTAAGGTGAAAATTATGTGTGGGATTATGGAGCTCGGGAAACCTCGGTGTTGATATATTAAAAATATAATATAAATTATATCATGTTTGTATATTTTAACATAAATAATGTATTTTATCCCAAACTGTGTTTTAAATAGGAATAATGAGAGTTCCATTAAATTCAGATTACTTGTTTTAACCTAGTTATGACCTAACCCGTGTGTGCATTAGGTGTTTGGTATAAGAATAATTGTGGGTGGATTAAGATATATATATATATATACAATTATTTGTTGATGATTAAATTGAACATAGATAAAAAGGCTTATATATTTAATTCCATTTATTTCCAAACTCTTGGGATAGCCACAAAACCCAGTATATTTGGGAGAAATGAGGATGAGAGATTTTACAGTGATAATGTGATCATGGGTCAAGGGCTAGTCTATAATGTTATTTAATGTAATATAAACAATCCATGGATTTCACCAATGTTTATGAAAGATGATTTTTATTCACCAGTGATGGATCCATTATTGAGTTAGGATGTCTGTTTTTTCTATATTAATTCTCATTCTTCATTATAACCTATTGAACACAAATTAACCCATTTAGATGGTGAATTAATAGTTAGATGTTATGATTTGTGGAGGATTTTTATATTCATAAAATTTGGAATTAACAGTATCACATTGAATCCTATTTAATCTTATATGTTCAAAATTTCCACCATAATTAGATTGAACCCATCTTGAAAAATGTATAACATCCATTTTATCACTCATTTGTTTCATGGTATTCTCATATAATACTTCATTAATTTACAATCAATGTTCTGTTTGAATAATGGTTAAATAATATATATAAATTGATAACAAAAAAATATCATTTTCTTGATGGAATGTTACCATGAGTTGGGTGTTAGAATTTTTGGAATTGGCGTGGTGGTTTGATGTTAACAGAATAAGAAGAGGTTGTACTTGATGTATTCCGATCATGGGATAGTGATTCAACTGTGTGCTGCAATGGGGATAGACATATAAATTGATGGGTGGATGGAATGTTTTTACTGTAAACAATATGAGATCAGTCAAAAATAGACCTATGTGTACTAGAGTGATTTTTGGTGGATCTGTATAGTGGATGTGCATGCGAGGTTTATATAAAATCCTAGAGTTTCAATGAAGAACTAAGTTACAAAGAATTTATTTCAGATGAACCAACATTGTGGACCCCATTCCCTAATGTCTAGGGTTTTATGAAAATATAAATGTCCCTCATTATGTAGTATGTCCACATTCCATGTGGCTATATGCTAATGATCTAGTTTGTAGCCCTGGGGTATGTGGGAATAATCTTGACTAGGGTATATGGGAATGGACATGACCAGTGTAACCTAAAATAGCCAGATCACATAGAAATAACACGATTCAATTGGAGTGACCCTAGTCCACATGAATAACTACTGTACTTGGGTATGACATTATTAAATTGTAATGGTCCGAGGAACATAAAAATCATCACAAAATGAGGTAATTTTGGGATTTCATAGACACTCATTGTACTTCCTATATACAACATGTACTTCTTCATGTATATGTTAAGGCCCCCATTATCTTCGTACATGATGAGTATCTATATGTTTTGTTCCCTTTTTCCATGCATATGATGGGGTAGAAAGGTATAAAATCATTATCAAATGATGAGTGACCCCTGTATGATTTATTCATGGATAGGGTCATGTATCACTATGTGTAGCTCAAGGTGTAACCCACAATCATTCAACCCATGTTGGGGTTAGGTATCCCGTTACTAACAAACAGGTTTTTTAATACCTATATTAGTGTAGTTATCATGATAGAGTTCGGAATCCTTAATATTCTATGGGAATTGTCCCATATCCATGTATCAATATCTGTTTATTTATTGCGTTCACTTCTACATGGTGTGGCCTGATAGGAACAACCTCTCGATTGAGCTCCATCCTTGATTGAAGAACCAAATGAGTGAGTTATATTGAATGATAATAACTTTCATTCATTGTGAATAATCCTTGAATATTATCATTGTTTATACCTTAAATTTAAACTTGGTGTCTATATTATATATATGTATATTTTTTATATCGTTTATTATGATCAAATCTATTTGATTCTTAATGTTTTGTGATTTCCTGGAATCATATTGGGAATGATTATACACACCCCTTCATGTGTTAATCCAGCCCTTTTCATGTATTACAATGTGGTATGCCTTTTGACAATGTCCTGGGAGGACTTAGAGTTGGTGGAACATAGTTTTTCTAGACAAAATGAATTCAATTCATAGCATTGCATCATATCGATGGTCTCTTTTTTCTAATAGTCTTGAATCTTTGATAGTTTTGGTGGTCTAGTATTCTTCTCCTTCACATTCCCATATTTCGGATGTAATAAAAGGTTCAATTAGTATTATGAATATATTTTTGGCATTAGTTATATATTTCCATAATGGTTTTTCAATTTTTTGGATATAATTCTGTGTATCTAGCTATATTGTGCTAAGGCCTCCCATGAGTGTTATATAAATACCCTACACTAGTCACATTACCATGGACTACTAGAGATGGTATTGGTGGTCACTCATATATTACACACAACCTCATAGGACGGAGTGCCTAGGGTAATGATATAGTGGTATCATATGGGTTGAATTTGTATTGGATTTTAGAGATAGTATAATTATGAGGTTTATATTATGAACCATGGAAATGATGTTAATGTATATCTCATTTGACTCTCAATCCATAGAACACAGTTATGTTGTGGTGGAAGATGTATCTCTTCACCAAGACATTGATAACTCACTTGTTGAACAGGAACATGCAGGCATGGGTTTCTAGGAAAACATCACTACATGAATTATATAAGAATGTTTTAGGCATTTTATGTCATTATGAACAATATCACAGGATAAAATCTTTTATTTTGGTGTTTTTTGACATTTGTATGATTTTACCCACAAAAATAACATTAAAGGAGTACAGAGATGGATTTGGATGATGATATACATAGTTAAAAGGCTTTAGTTTTGGAGACTATACATGGGATAGTACAACAAGGTGGTTTGTTAAACAAATAGTCACCCTCTTAGAATCTAGTTGTTTTGGTCATACTTCTAGATGAGCTTTTTCGGACATGTTGACATCATATGTTCTTGATAAAAATACCCCATGAGCTTCATGGTGATATATAATGAGATATAATAGAAGATACGTTTGAGTTAGTTCTGTGGTATTTTCTCCTTTTTAAGACCACTCATGATCATATGGTCATCCTAGCAGTTAGACTTATCCATGGATCTTTAGAGAGATTGTTTGTTTCTCTATCCCAACCATGTTATGAGGTTATTCTTAACTAGAAATAGATTGATTTACTATACAATGAGGTTCTTTAACCAATTATATTGTTAGAAGTATGAATTTAGTAGGTTCTCTATATCTAGAAGGGAAATAAGAAAATTTAATTGTTTTATTCGAGGTTCAATAACATATCCCATTACTCCATATACATTTTTCATGATTCATACTTTTGAGTAAATAATATGACCATAAAATTCATTATGATATCTATTTTTTATGGTATCTTAATGAATTTGATAATATAATGGGGTTATAGGGATAGGCCCAGTATTGTTGGAATGTTTGGGTGACTAGATGTTAATAGATATGAATAGTAGTGGGAACGAATGAGATAATAATTCATAAACTAGTAGAATATGACAAACATAGGGATCATGGTGTGTGAGGTATTATTATAGCTAATTTGATGATAGGGGGTCTATAGTTCATGATTGTTACAATGGTTCTATTCATATGACCGATAGTTGTTGTTAATCCTTAGAAAGATGATGTCATATCTTGTGGGATTATCTATCCCACTGTGTAGTAGATGGGGAGTTGGTCCACTGACTGCTTTTTTGAGATTACAGAAAGATCAAGGAGGATTGAATGTTGTCATATGTGTAAGTGGATCTCAAACCTTTATTAAAGGGGCCTAAAATGTTGATATGTATCCACCACCACCACACGATGGCCCATGCAGAGAATAGGTACACTGTGGACAGAGATGTGTGAAGCAGTAGGTATTGGAGAACTATGACTTAAATGATACAATTCTTATTTGAGGAATGACCACATTCATTTATACCCTTGTTATGTTAGTTTTTAACTAATTTAATAGGGAATATATTGATTCTATATCCATTGTTTGAGATTTATAGATTCTACTAGTGCCTTTGGGTGGACCATTTAGTGTGAAGACACTTATGGGGGAAATTCAATGATCACACAAATATATAGACAATGGTATAAAACCCTTGGAAGAGTGTGTTTCCTAAGATAACATTTCATAACTATAATGATGTGTTTTAACATCATTAATGGTATAAACCATAAATCTGATGATCTTGAATAGATTGGATATTTTATGAAGTGTACATAGTGTGTCTGAGTTGATGGGATATTCATTTCTTATTTCAGTGAGAGGAAACACCATACAGAGTTGGATGTCCAACAACATAGTAGAGGATACATAAAATTACTCTTTAATTGGACTGTATTACCTTTTTAGAATAATATTTTATGATATTTAAGCTCTTTGTAGAGGTATAAAACTATGTGGGATTCTTCTATAAGTTTTAAATTGACTTACATACCCATTAATATATTGATTTTGTAGCACCCTGATCTGGATGCCACTAAAAAATGGTTGTCCAGGCTGGTGAACCACAAAGACTTAAGAACGCCTCCCTATATTCCAAATGAAAAAGACCAACGTTTTGGGTCTTATAGGTCATAGTTGGAGGAAAATTACATTTTTTATTGAATATAACAGTGTTCTATTAATAATATAACATTTAATGATAGAAATAACATAGTTCAATGAATAACATACAATAGAAGAAGCATAAACTGATAGCAACATTCATAGTAAACAAACATGAATGATGAAAATAATTTTTAGAAGTCAACATGACATAACACGTCAAACAAGAATACATAAATAGTCAAGGATTCCCTAGGATGACTATTACTGCACACACATATATTTATAGATAATTTTTTAATAAAATTAAACTCAAAAGAAAATTCTAGCATATGGAAGAATCGATAAATTTCATTTCCATCAATCCCATGGAAAATTGCAATTATCTAATCACTATAGTCCAACTCATGATCTCATTACTTTAACTGAATAATGATAGTTAATGTATACACACAACTTAATGTACCATGTATGGTGTTAAAATTATTTACTGTAATACACGACTATGATTATCCAAAATTAAAACCCTGATAATTCAGGTGACTAAAAAATATAAATTAGAAGTAATTACATGCATATTTAATAAGTGACCTAGTACGCATATTGTAAGTATTAATATGGAATAGATCACCAATTTTTTCAATCACCAGAATACCATGTTTTTCCAATTAACCATACGGAATACATCATGTGATATACTTGTAGTGGTGATGACCCATTTCCTAAATCCCTTGAAATCCTCTGAATAAAATTCATCATTAATGAAATCTCATGTTACAACTCTAAACCTTTCTCTGATAATACATTCTTGAAAAAATGTAAACCATTTTCCATTAAGAATGACCAGAAAATGGAAACTAATCTCATAGACCGCATATCATAAGTTCCCATTAGCTCAACACCCGACATCTCAAAAAAAAATTATTGATGTACTGAAATAATGAAAAGCATCAACTTGAAGAAGGTCATACTGAGGCATTGGGGAATATGTCCTCCAAATATACTATCCCCATAACATTAAGTGTCTCGGTGACCCTCGGCCTCTTACTAACCATCTCATTACCACCATCCAATGGTCCATCCATACCAACATGAAATTCTATTTGGATAACCCCCAATACATTTGATAGTGTACACCCTAGCTTAATATTTATGGTATAAAGGGAACTCCACCCACATGAGTGGTAAATAAAAACTCAATCTTATCCATATCTTTGTGCAAAAAACTCTAATGGAAAATAGACAAACTATGGTGAGCATAAAGCACCCTAACATACCAATAAGAATTCATTCATCACCTGACTCCTCAGTGACTATGTTTCTCAATCTCGATGGTCATCACCATATCATATCATATGGAATCCCAAAATACATAAGACCACGTCATTCTAATAATATTTCATGGTCACCTTTAATGTTGATAAACAACTCCTATGTAATCTGGGCCATGCCCATACATACAAATTACATAGCCTTGGTCTAAGTGGTCATCCCAACATCAATAATCATTCCAAGAACACCATGTTCAAATAGAACCAATCAATTGATCATAATCAATTATATTAAGTATTTAATTTTACTTTAGATAAACCACTCAAAAAGACACCCTATGTGGTCCAATAACCCATGAATGGATTGACAATTCTTCGAGAATCTTTATCATGACCATAATAACCTCACATAGTCAATTTAAATATTAATGGACAAGAAGATAATCTATTGGAATCATGCTCAGTAATACCACAAAATGATCATATAAAAGACCCCTAAAACACTCAATAAATCATGGAGAATTCTTGGCACCACATACACCATACACTTTGAAATTTACTCTTCAAATATCATCCTATTACATGACTTGCATCAAACGGAATCAGTGTTTTAGGCTAGTGCAATGAAAATAGGGTAAAACAAATTCCATGGATTTAGAGGTCATTATGGATAGATAAATGAATAAAAGTGGATAACAGATCAAAGTCATTACCAATATGAATCTCACTAGTGCAGAAAACGTTTTTTACGTCGGTTATTTTTTATTATTTACGTCGGTTTTTAGGCGACGTTAATACAGACGACGTTATAAATAACGTTTTTTACGTCGGTTATTTAAAACCGACGTAATATCCCTAACATCACGGTGGTTATCACGTCGGTTCATATAATAACCGACGTGATAAATATGCGCGGGGGGCTTTATCACGTCGGTTATTCCCTAAACCGACGTGATAAAACGCCTGGGATATCGTTTATGACGTCGGTTATGTCATAACCGACGTTATAAACCCTTCCCCTGGCCTATTATCACGTCGGTTATTTAGGAAACCGACGTGATAAAAAGGCCTGGGAAACGTTTTAGCACGTCGGTTATTCAATAACCGACGTAGTAAATCGATTCCCAGGCCTTTTATCACATCGGTTATATTAAGAACCGACGTGATAAAATCCCCGGGAACGGTTTATCACGTCGGTTCTAGAAAAAACCGACGTGATAAACCCCTACCGATTTATTTACCACGTCGGTTATTTTATAACCGACGTGAAAGAAATTATTATTTTTAAATAATTGCACTGCTCTCACCAAAAAGCAACCAGAAACCATACAAAAATAGCCGTGCCAGCCCTCCCCCAAGCCCCAACTGAACCCCACCCTCATCTATACCCACCTAACAACCTGGACAGCCCTCCCCCACCACATTGGAGCCCCACCACAACCCTTGGACACCCCTCCCATATCCCTTGGACAACCTCCACCCCTTAGTACAGCCTCAAACACCCATTGGACACCCCCCCACACCTTGACAGCCCTCCCAGACCCCTTGGACACCCCCCCTCATTTACACCCAACCTGCCCCTTGGACACCCCCCACCCCTTCGACAGCCCCCCACCCTCATTTACACCCCCCGAACACTAGGATAGCCCCAAACACCCCTTGGACACCCCTCCCATATCCCTTGGACACCCCCCCACCCCTTGGACACCCCCCACCCCTTGGACAACCCCCCACCCCCTGGACACCCCCCCGACCCCTTGGAAACCCCCCCTACCCCTTGGAAACCCCCCCATCCCCTTGGACAGCCCCAAACACCCCTTGGACACCCCTCCTATATCCCTTGGACACCCCCACCCCTTGGACAGCCCCCCCCCCCACCCTCATTTACACCCAACCGACTCCTTGGACAGCCCCAAACACACCTTGGACACCCCTCCCATATCCCTTGGACACCCCCCGCCCCTTGGACACCCCCCCACCCTCATTTACACCCCCCCGACCCCTAGGACAGCCCCAAACACACCTTGGACACCCCTCCCATATCCCTTGGACACCCCCCAAACACCCACCCACCCCCTTGGAACCTCTCCCCCCATACCAAAATCCATACCAGAAAAACCATCAACAGTAGACCAAAACAAGAAGTAGAGAAAAATTAAACATTCACTTATATAACATTAAAAACTTACAATGTCAACTTCAAAAAAAACTAAATCCAACCTAAACGCCTACGAAATACACAATTACATTGACAATATTCAAAATTACATTTTACATTACAAACAACTAAAAGTCAATCAAACCTGTAAAATAATTTGACCACTCCACTTGTAAGTGTTTGATATCTTCAGCAGTAAAGGGTTGAGGGTCATCAAAAAGCTACAAAGGAAAAGGATAGTAGTCAACGTGTATAATGAATAAATCAAATTGAAATATTATTAGAAAAAGGAAATCTTACCAGGTCAAAACTCAGAACTGTCCCAGTTGTTATTATTTCATACATAAATCTTAACATGTAATATCCGCATTCGATGATGCCTTGTTGCTCATGACATTTCTGTTTGAATGAGTGTAAATTCAATATATTATTTTTATGTAATAAATCAAAATGTACAAATTATAAATGGATATTTACCTTCGCATGTACATATTTGATCTTGTAATTCCTTTTCTTTGCGCTTTTTCGAAAGTGGACCCATGCCCTGTTAGAAAATAATACGAATGGGGTAAATTTAAAATTCATTATAATATATAAAACTATTGTGAAATTGAAACTTACGTTTCCAATATATTCTTAAAACTTTCTCGCACATCATCATGGAGAGAGCATATCCAATAAAGTGTTTTCTCCCTATGGCAAAAAACCCCTAACATCCAATGATCCCTGAGAAAAGGAAATTTAACGTTAGTGGTTTTTTATGTTAAAAGATAATTAACTCTTTGAGAGGGATGTGTTTCATACCTCTCACAAAAAGGCATCATCCAACACTGTGTGATTACATTCTTTTCAAATCTATCAGCAATATAAAGCATTCTTTGTTCCTCATCCAATGCACATGCTTCAGGGGAAATCAATTGTGGGTCCACGAATCCATATACATCTGTCAGCTCATTCCTCTCAAAAATTTTATACATATACCTAATACAAAGCAGACATAAGTATACATTTTTAATAAATATAACGCAAGGAAAAGGAGTTAAGACTTACATGATAAAAATTTGCACCACGTTGATGCCCAACTTATCTCCAGTGACAAACTCCATGATATCAGTTTTCATAATCCCCACACATAGTTCACGTCCACAGACATGAGCTTCCATTGTAAAGTCATAATGATCCGCCAACAAATTTGAATATCTTGACAATTTGTCAAGACTGCTAGTATCTGCATCTGATGTCATAGCTATCTGTCTTTGTTGTTGTCTATACAGTATTTCTTTACCTTTGAAGTATTCCTGTAAAAATAAATTGAAAAATATATTAGTTTTCAAATGATAAAACATTAATAAAAATATAAAATAAAAGATATAACATCCATACCTCTATGGTAATGAGTCGAAGAAGTCTGGATGGCCAAAGTAAAAAATGGCCGATACTATGTCCAACTGTCGTCACCTCATCTGTAGGTAATGGTATCCGAGCTGATCTATCTATAATATCCTATACAGTGACCCTCTAATTCTCTACCTCTAACTGTTGATGATGAACTGTATCTCCTATACAATATACCATCCCATATGCAACTATATGATTTTGAGGATCATCAACATACAACTCACAATAAGTAGGTAGCTGCGGCGGAGGAGGAGGATCAAAAATGGGGTCCGCAGGCTGAGGTGGGGGAATGGGAGCTACTGGGAGAGGTGGAGTGGGAGCTGCACCCTGAAATTGTCTTTGCAAGTCTGCAAACATTAACTGCACCGATGCTCTAATCTTGTCCTCCATTGTCGCATTAATATTATGGACTTCAGCCTCCAACGATTCTATTTTTTTTTATAAACTCCCTCAACGTTAGAAGTTGAGGAACGTGGCAACACTTTTCTTACCGATACACCTGCCGGATATCCTCTTACACGGCCAGGATGTTCGGGCTTTCCCAATGCCACAGATAAAATATCTTCCCTCCCAGATGGTGTAAATGTCCCCTGTGAACTCTGCTCCTCAAGAGAGTCCTGTAATAATTAATTGAACTTTTCTATAATGATTGGAAATATATGACGAAAATAGTAAACTTAAATAAATAAAATAGATATCTTACAATCCTCTCAACTACGAGTCTCGATTCTTCCGAAAGATATTGTCGTTTTTTGCCCTTCCGAGCTCTTTTCCATTTCTCATGTCTAGATGGAGGGGATGGAGGGGCCACCTCTCCAGAGCTTGAAGACTCAGCTCTTAGTTGTTGAAATTTTTCTGCCATCATTTGTTCTTCCAATAATGCATACCCTCCCTGAGATAAACTATGAGGGTATACATTTTTAGATTGGATCTCTTGATGAGCTTTCCTTGTTTGCTGTAAATTAAGAATAAGTAATCATTAACAAAACAATAATAAGATCATTTATATAAGAAAGCTTATAAAAGTTTACATTGCCCTTACCAAAAATGATTCTTTTCTTCTACTTTCAAAAAATTCTCTCCATGTGTCTTCATCTATAAAAGGATATATACGACATGGATTCTCACGACTCCTATGACCATAAATGAAATCAGATGAGAGGGTAGATTTGAAATCCCTCCATCTCCTAGCAGCCAACGATAAGCATTTCTTCCTGACTCCTCCAGTGTCAGGAATATCAAATGTCATCTGATAAAAAAGAGGTTAAAAATATTATATATACTAGAAACATTTAAAGAACAGTAAAAAAATAGCAAAAGATCTTACCAAAATGGTCTCCCACAGCTGAGAAATTATCGCCTTATCCACACTTCTCCAATCATCATAGAGAATGCTTACTTTGCTCTTAGCCTGAGTTGCTACAAAACCCTTAAAATCTTTAGCATTTGGACCTCTAGGAAGATCATCCTCATCAAACTCCACGACTATCCTCTCCTCCTTCGTACGGGCAAGTGATAATTTTGGTAAACGTGTGCACCCACGCTTACCAACCTTTGAACTCTTTTTCGTAATAGGAGCATGTGAATGTTCCTCCCCAGATGTATGACCAATATGCTCATCTCCAGAATCATGTGGCTGATCAACTGATTGATCTGTCATTTTCCTTCAAATCAAAAAAAACAAACATTAGTTCACAAATAGAAAAGTGTACTAAATTACATAATAGTAAACATCGGTAATATGGTAAGCATGTTAAACAATGATAAACATGGTAAACACAGGCAAAATGTTGCCAAGGAGTTGGCATAAGAAAGATGAAAAGTGGAATCACTGATGCCACCGGCCGGCCGCTGGCTCACCACCGGCCGGCCGGTGGACCAGACAGCCTTCCTCTGTCTGGACCACCGGCCGGCCGCTGGATCACCACCGGCCGGCCGGTGGACCAGACAGAGCATTCCTCTCTGTCTAAACCACCGGCCGGCCACTGGCTCCTCACCGGCCGGCCGCTGGTGGTCCAGACAGAGAGGAAGGCTCTCTGTCTGGTCCACCGGGCGGCCGCTGGTGATCCAGCGGCCGGCCGGTGGACCAGACAGCCTTCCTCTCTGTCTGAACCACCGGCCGGCCGCTGGCTCAACACCGGCCGGCCGCTGGTGATCCAGACAGAGAGGCTCTGTCTGTCTGGACCACCGGCCGGCCGCTGGCTCAGCACCGGCCGGCCGGTGGACCAGACAGAGAGCCTTCCTCTCTGTCTGAACCACCGGTCGGCCGCTGGCTCAACACCGGCCGGCCGCTGTTGATCCAGACAGAGAGGAAGGCTCTGTCTGGTCCACCGGTCGGCCGGTGGTGAGCCAGCGGCCGGCCGGTGGTTCAGACAGAGAGGACCGGTTGCCGGTGCGCCCAGGACTTCTCCTCTTTACGGTTTTTATTGTTTTATCGTTTTGGTTTGATACATATTTTAATAAGTAAAAAATTTACAGTATCTAACATTATATGAAAAAACTAAATGTAAACAAGAAATAAACTTGTGTTACCTGTAATTTTAGGAATGTACAGTTGGATTGTTTTCCCAAATTCCTTCGTCGTGATCGTTCCTTATGGCACAAACCATGTCTTCAACATACTCATCATTATGTTCTGTTAATCTTTCCATGGAAGTAGGGATCTCACATAAATCAGCATCTTCATCAAATTCATCCTCACCAACATATTGGTTTTTCCCTTGTAAAACAACAGCCCATTGCATATCTGATTGATCTACTACATAGAAAATTTGTTTGGCATGTGTTGCCATTATAAAAGAATCAGCTGTGTCTTCCAATCTATTCAGATTAACAAGTGTCATTCCAAATTCATCGTGTCTGACACTGTTGTTACCGATAAACCATTTACAGTTAAAAACGGGAACTTTAATTTTAAAGTAATCAGCCTCCCATATGTCTTCAATCACTCCATAATATGCACTTGATACCGAAATTGGGTTTCTGTCCTTAGCACTCGAAAAATGCATTGCTTCTGCAAACACCAATACACCACTATTCTGAACTGCACTTCTGTTGTCCTGAGCTTTCATATGAAATGTATAGCCATTAATGTCATAAGCGGACCATGTTATCACATTTAAAGATGGACCACCCACTATCCATTTTAATGTCTCTGATACATCTGATCTACCAAGCAAGGTCTTTTTAAACCATGGCAAAAAAGTTTTGTTGTGATCATTCAAAATCCACATTTCTTTCTTCTTTGGATGACATTGTTTCAACTCATTAATATGCAATGTGATATACGGTTGAACATCAGCTATGTTATTCAAGATGTATGATTCTAACTTCTTCATATGTTCAGCTGACAGTGATTTGACTTTCAAGCCACGAATCCCCTTTCCCTCATTATTAACCCGTTCATGGCGAGATGGAGGCAAACCTATATGTTGCGCCGTAGCCAAGTAACTCGTACAAAACTCTGCTACCTCCTCAGAAATATACTTTTCAATAATGGAGGCTTCAGGTCGATATGGATTTTTAACATATCCCTTTAATATTTTCATATACCTTTCAAAAGGATACATCCAACGAAGATATACAGGTCCACAAAGCCTTATTTCTCGAACCAGATGAATCAGTAAATGCACCATCATATCAAAAAAAGTTGGAGGAAAATACATTTCCAAATGACAAAGTATAATAATTGCATCCTTTTCCAAAATGTTCAAAGCATTCACATCAATCGCCTTGTTGCAAATTGAATTGAAAAAATAACACAACCTCATTATAGTCTTTCTGACACGGATGGGCAATATTCCATGCAGTGCAACTGGTAGAATTTGTTGCATCATGACATGACAATCATGTGATTTCATACCTATCAACTTCAAGTCTTTCAATGAGACAAAATTTTTTACATTTGAAGAATAACCTTGAGGCACTTTGATATCATGAAGACACTGACAGAAGCTACTTTTCTCCCTCTTCGATAATGTATGACAAGCCGGGGGAAGAAATGTTCGTCTTCCTTTAGGAGTGGGAGCTAACTCCAAACGTATTCCCATTGACAGTAGGTCTAACCTTGCATTCAACCCATCTTTTGTCTTTCCTTTAATATCTAGCAATGTTACGATCAAAGAATCACAGATATTCTTCTCCACGTGCATGACATCAATATTATGTTTGACTTCATGATACCTCCAATATGGTAGCTCAAAAAATATTGACCTTTTCTTCCAAATATGTCTATCATTACCAGATTTCTGTGTCTTTCCCAATGTCACATCAAGGTTTTTCACCCTCTCAAAATACAATTCTGGGGATAAAGGTTGAGGAGCAGTATCAAATTCTTGTGAGCCATTGAATGCCTTTTTTAGTCTTCTATAAGGGTGATCCATAGGAAAAAACTTTCGATGACCCATGTACACTGTTTTCCTCCCATGATGCAATTGACAATATGACGTCTGTTGTTCACAAATTGGACATGCTTTATGCCCTTTAACACTGTATCCAGACAAATTTCCATATGCTGGGAAGTCATTTATAGTGAATAGAAGCACTGCATGCAGTTGAAAATATTCCATTTTATAAGAATCATACACCCTAATACCATCAGCCCATAAAAGTTTCAAATCATCAATCAGCGGTGACAAGTATACATCAATATCATTGCCGGGTTGCTTTGGACCAGAGATCATGATACTCAACATGACATATTTGCGCTTCATACAAACTTCAGGAGAGAGGTTGTAAATTACCAATAAAACAGGCCATGAACTATGTGTGCTACTGAGGGTTCGGTATGGATTCATTCCATCTGTGCACAAGCCTAGTCTCAGATTTCTAATTTCATTTCCAAATGTAGGGTACTGGGCATCAATTTTCTTCCATTGTGGACAATCAGCTGGATGACGTATTTTTCCATCACATACCCGCTCATCAGCATGCCATCTTAACCTTTTTGCATCATGTGAATTAGCAAATAAACGTTTGAAACGAGGAATTATAGAAAGATACCAAAATACCTTTGAAGGGAGCTTTGTAATCTCTACATCAGCTTGTGATTTTTCTTTCACCTTATACCGTGATGTCCCACATTTGGGACACTCTTTCAGAAATTCATATTCCTTCCTATATATAATGCAGTCATTCGGACATGCATGTATTTTCCTGTATCCCAATCCCATCGGGCATAATATTTTTTTGGCCTTATAATGTGAATCTGGAAGATCGTTATCTTTTGGAAGAATGTCTTTCATCAATTGTAGCAGCTCTGTAAAACTTCTGTCACTCCATCCATGTTTCGCCTTCAGGTTAATCAATCTTAACACCGCCGACAAAACCGTAAAATCTGTACAACCAGGATATAATGGTTTTTCGGCATCACCATATAGACGTGCAACTCTCGGTTCTATCTCAATTTGTTCTACTACAATATCGCGAATCATTTCTTCAATTCCATCGGAGTTACCATCTTGCGATTCATTATCATCAGTGACATTCTGTCCAGTTTCGCCATGCCAAATCCAAGGGTTGTAACTCGGATTGAAACCATGACAAATCAGATGATCTTTTATCTCTCTACTTTTCAACGTCTTCATATTCAGACATTTCAGGCATGGACAGAAAAAAATGTCACTACTTGGAACATTTCGTTTAGCAAATTCCAAAAAGGCATCAACACCTTCCTCATATTCATTGCTCATTCGATGTGCCGTAATCCAACTTCGACTCATTATTACCTATAACAAATAGAAAAAATATATATATTTTTTAGATAAGACAAATATATGTTTATATGAAAAAATCATAATTTGAATATAACAATTTTGAAATATAAAACAAATCGATGTGTAAACCCCCCTGGACACCCCCCGACCCCTCTGGACAGCCCCCCACCCCTCCTGGACACAACCCCCCACCCCCGACCTGCTTGGACACCCCCCTGGACACCCCCCAACCCTCTGGACAGCCCCCCCACCCCTCCTAAACACCACCACCCACCCCCTACCCCCCTGGACACCCCCCAACACCCACCCACGCCCTTGGACAGCCCCCCACACCCACCCACCCCCTTGTAAACCCCCCTGGACACCCCCGACCCCTCTGGACACCGCCCCCCACCCCCTACGCCCTTAGACACCCCCTGGACATCCCCCAACCCTCTGGACAGCCCCCCCACCCAGCCAGACAACCCCAAATACCCTCTGGAGAGGCCGCCACCCACGTGGACAGCCCCCCACACCCATCCACCCCCTTGGACACCCCCCTGGACACCCCACCGACCCTTCTGGACAGGCCTCCACCCCCTTGGACAGCCCCCCACACCCACCTATCCCCTTGGACACCACCCTGGACACCCCCCGACCCCTCTAGACAACCCCCGACCCCTCTAGAAAGCACCCCCACCCCTCCTGGACACAACCCCCCACCCCCGACCTGCTTGGACACCCCCCTGGACACCCCCCAACCCTCTGGACAGCCCCCCCACCCCTCCTAAACACCACCACCCACCCCCTACCCCCCTGGACACCCCCCAACACCCACCCACGCCCTTGGACAGCCCCCCACACCCACCCACCCCCTTGTAAACCCCCCTGGACACCCCCGACCCCTCTGGACAGCCCCCCACCCCTCCTGGACACCACCCCCCACCCCCTACGCCCTTGGACACCCCCCTGGACATCCCCCAACCCTCTGGACAGCCCCCCCACCCACCCGGACAACCCCAAATACCCTCTGGAGAGGCCGCCACCCACGTGGACAGCCCCCCACACCCATCCACCCCCTTGGACACCCCCCTGGACACCCCACCGACCCCTCTGGACAGGCCGCCACCCCTTTGGACAGCCCCCACACCCACCCATCCCCTTGGACACCACCCTGGACACCCCCCGACCCCTCTGGACAGCCCCCGACCCCTCTAGAAAGCACCCCCACCCCTCCTGGACACAACCCCCCACCCCCGACCTGCTTGGACACCCCCCTGGACACCCCTCAACCCTCTGGACAGCCCCCCCACCCTCCTGGACACCACCCCCCACCCCCTACCCCCTTGGACACCCCCCTGGACACCCCCCAACACCCACCCACACCCTTGGACAGCCCCCCACACCCACCCACCCCCTTGTAAACCCCCCTGGACACCCCCGACCCCCAAATCCATGCACCTATGCCATGGTTGTGTGTGAATAAAGTAGTAACAACTGTAAAAGGGCAACCCATCCAAATGGACACGCCCCAACCCTCTCGGGGATTTATAGAAAACGATGAAAAATTAGTGAAATCATAAAATTACTCAATATTGCAAGTCGAACAAATAGATCTAGGGATGATAAATAAGATTATGGTGCCAAAACGAGTTAAAAGGGTTCGCAATCGAAGAATCTTAGCTAGTTTCAACAAAAAAATCACAACACATATATATTTACTATCCGCGAAAAAAAACGAACGAGTGGTAGGATTACCTGAGTGCTGCGAGTTTAGATGATTGATCCGAGGAGATTAAATATGAGAAACGATGATCGCAAAACGAATCTAAACCAACGAAATGGACGAGCCGATACGGGTTTACGCGCGAGAGAGACGAGTCGCGACTGTCGAAGGTAAACTCGCGAATGACAATCCACGGGTCTGGGTAAATTTTTAAATGAGTTATCACGTCGGTTATTCAATAACCGACGTGATAATTGTTTTAAAAACATTTATAACGTCGGTTATTTCAATAACCGACGTAAAAACCTTCCTCCGATTCATTTTTTACGTCGGTTATATAATAACCGACGTAAAAAATGGCTCAAAATCCGCGTTTTTTTACGTCGGTTATTCCATAACCGACGTCAAAAACATCTACGGATTCTTTTTTTACGTCGGTTATTTTATAACCGACGTAAAAAAGCCTTCAAAAACCGCGTTTGTTACGTCGGGTATTCAATAACCGACGTCAAAGGGCCTTCGAAAACCGCGTTTTTTACGTCGGTTATAAAAATAACCGACGTAAAAAACGAAGCCGCGCGATTAATAACGTCGGTTATAAAAATAACCGACGTTAAATGTGTACCGAACAAAGGTTTTTACGTCGGTTAAGAAATAACCGACGTAAAAAACCTCGTTTTACATATTATGACGTCGGTTTTATATAACCGACGTAAAAAATGGTGACGTAAAAAACGTTTTCTACACTAGTGTCTGTTTCCAAAAACGGATTAATTATCTATGATCGAATATCGATATTTGTTCAAATCCTACACAGAGAGGGAAAGGATGAAAACATTATGTGCGTTCTGTGGAATTGGGATGTAATTAGGAAGAAACGTGATCATGGGGGTATGAGTAGTTTGGTAATTATTCCTCTTTATGTGTCACATAATGTTTGGTTAATAGTGTTCCAATTGGGTGGCTAGCTCATCATAAGAACCACACCTCCATAGTCTTGGTTCACTATTTTACAACCCATACAAACCTTGTGTGATCCCTCTATCAAAAATGTAAATTCTCCTAAAATGACTCAATATCCCTATAAAACAATTCTAAAAAACATGATCAATGTTACTGAATGGATGAAATATTACTCAAGGGATTCATCACAGTTTCTCCAAACCATTTTCCTTTTTCCATTCTGAAAAGTGGTACTTTTATCCATCGAAAGAAAAAAAACCCACTCAAAATACAACGCACGTGTCATGCCATAAAACCCATCTAATAAAATGGATAGAAATGTGTGGAACTCTCGGAATTTTGTTTTTATTACATGGATGATATTTCCCCAACCACTAAACAAAAAAATAAAACATACCTATAAAATGGTATGTTCTAAAAGTCTTAGATGTTACAATCTCTTCACATTAACATGTCGCATCCTCAGAAAATTAATCACTACTCATTTATGGTACCACAAAAATTTACTTCAATTAATCTAACATGTTTACCTTGATCATTTGGTCATAGGTCAACTCCACTAAAGGATAACCCTAACATAGGAGTTACCTACACATTCACATTCTCACAAAAAACTCTATACATTTTTAATGTTGATCGACCATCCAAGGACACAAATTTCATCCAATGATGCACTCTCAATCCTTCACCTCATCACATTCTCAATTTATATATTTAATTTTAATCACAATCATTTCCTATATCACATCAGATGCCGACCTCATACCTATGTTCCTCATGACACCTCTGTGTTCCTGAATCTCATCAGATTCTCAATATAAGTTAAGGAAGCACAAACATCACATTTTTCCAACATATAATAAATGACCATATTCCTATTAACCACATATAAAACTTTAACCTCATTGATTCCAGTACACTATTTTTGATCCCCACGACTTATAAATACATATATCAAAAATTTGAGTCGATGCCAGCCTACTGACCTGCACCTTTTTAGTCTAAAAATCAAACACCTTCACCATGGGCATCAAAAAAAGACAATGTACATAAAAGGAAAACAATATCCATTTCAAAATTACAACAAACATCTAAATATACTCATATCCCCATCATACTCTACACATGAATTCTCCATTATGTGTGCCTATTGTAAATCCTGACTATCTGAGGCCTGACCACCATGCGTAGATGAATCAACTACCATCCACTAACCCCACTGATATTTTCCACTATCTATGACATCTAATATATGTTCTGTTGACTCCATTACACAATCTCAGGATATATATATCAATACCACCTCAAAATTCGGTGTCTTATGTCACGAACCGAATCTGGTCGCCACCAAAACTGACACCAAACCTAGCCCGTGACAAGTCCTGAAGGGCGTTCCCGATCCCCACAGGCTGGCAAAAGTTCCCAGGTATCATATAATGATAATTGGGAACGATTGACCCGATTTTATAAACATTAAACAACAAACAATCTCAATAATACAAATCTGGATTTTTCAACTAAAACCATATTTTACAAAATTTCAGAACTGAATTAAATAAGTTAAAACTATGTTTAAAGACCATTATAAAGGAAAAAACAAATAAGGACAGCCCAAGAACCCTCATGGAAAGGGGCATCACCCTTAATCCATCTCCACAGGACTTCACCACTAAGGACCTGCCAGAAACCCGAACCACTGGAACTAAAAACTGTACCCAACCTGCAACAACAAAAATAACCAAGTCTACTTACACCCAAGGGTGTAAGTAGGGTTTGAGACAAAGCCTAATATGAAATCACCACTAATAGATTCCATGTGATAAACATTTAATGACGAAAATCATGCAAGTTTTCAAAAACACGAGATGCTAGTTAAAATTTCTAAAAGATGCAACATTAAATAATAACAGTTTTCAGGTGGGATAATTTAAAGAATAAAAACATTTAAAATAAATACCATAGCTACAGAATTTTCCAGCCTCTCATACCATATGCTGATGGTAAGAACAAAATATCCAGTGAGCACATGTAATGGTAAATAACCCCTAGGCACTAGCTAGCTGTGGGTCCCAGGTACCTCGTATCTCGGTGAGAGTAACCATCACAAATATTCGTTCTCATGAATGAGCCACTAGTAGGGAACATACCCATAACCTATTGGTCCCTAATAATCATCATCATAGTTTAGTTATAGTTTTAATCATCAATCTTTCTAAGTGAAACTGAGGCCAAACCCCACGGATTCACTAGCATACTAGTACACGTCCACCCACATAGATACCTGAGTTTTCCCTTTATGCTCAAACAAGTTCAAAGGTCAATATATATACTTTGCACATGAAAATATCATTTCCATATCAAAAATTCACCAGAAATCCTACATGTATACCACACAAGTCACAAAAGTACACTTTTCATTCAAATTGATTTTGAAATCCGACTCATACAAAAATAGCCCACAACACTCTTCACATTAAATTGAAACTTCCACAAATCCTTTAAAAAATATTTATAAACCATTCAAAGACATTCTAACTCACATAACAGCCCACTCAAATAACAAATAATACCACTTTAATCAACAAAATTCAATTTTCACAACACACTCACACAAAATAGCCCACAACTATGTTTTGCAGCTCACTTTCCATTTTCTAAAACAGTTCAGCACTTTATAAAACATTATAATTTTTTTTAAATCTTAAATAACCACCATACCTTTCCAAAACCCATATTAGGTGAACACCCCCCCAAACAGTACATATACACTCTTTTATCTACTTTGTTTAACCAAACAAAACATACACAATTTTCATAAAACAACTCAAGGGGTGTAACTATGTATTGCACATAAAACCCATTTCAAAACCCCCATTTAAGACCAAAACCATCCCAATTCTTATCAAAAATAGAATTTTAATCCCTAGATACATTTATATAAATGCATTCAAGTGTTATAAAATAACCTTGAATAATACCACAAAAGATACAAATGAAAACATACATTTTCCTAAAATGACATCAAGAAATATAACAATGTTTTACACATCAAACCTATTAAAAAATCATCTTTTTAGGACCACATGACACTAGTAAAGTAAGAAACCATAATTGGAAGTCCAAACATGATTTATGAAACCAATTTCATAACTTATAAACCACACCGAAATAAAACCCCATGAGTTACACATGAAAACACCCAATTTCATGTTAAAAGGTGACTATAAAATTTAACACATAACCAAATAAATCATAAACTATTTTTGCACCATACCCAACATATTAGGAATATGAAAAATGGTTAAATACAGAAATCTAACTCATCAATAATTTTTTACACATGGAACCACCTAACTTTTGAGTCAAAACCCTTGAATCTTGGTGTGAAACCTCAACAGCACCTCCGCAGCACCACAAGGATGTGAAAACAAACCCTAAACCAAAATATTTCACCAAAAATACACCAAATCAAACCCTAGGTATGAAATCTAACTTTTGAACACTCTATAACTTTATGAAAGTGGGAGGAAACCCTAAAGAGAAGGAAGAAATTGAAGAGAGAAACACATACACAAAATAATCTTGAAGAAAACAACCCAAAATCCACCAGTATCTGAATTTGAAAACATCCAACCATTCATGGGAGGTTCGAAAAAAGATTAGGAGATCTTTTAGAACAGGAATGGGGGGAAAATAGTAAAAATAGAAGAAGTAATTAAAGGATCAATTTACCTCTCCAAATATGGACGATTTCTGAAATCCAGAAAAGTTTCGACCGGTTTCGCGATTCAATTGAGCTCCAAAGTGTGGGAGGAGGGAATTGGGATGTGCCTTATGAAAGTGGGCTCGGGTGAGAGTTGGAATCACCGAAAAAACCAAATAGTGAAGAAGATATTAAAGAATGAAAATTTATTTTTAAAGTAGAAAATGGGCTTTCGGGCAGGCCCAATCCCTTACATAAAAACCCATATCCACCATGATTATGGATGTCTAAATGGTGAAAATTAATATGGTGGTGTTAATAGGTCAGGGGATGACAATTATTAATTGGAATGAATGAAAAATGTTGAAAAATTAAGGAGTTATAAAGGAATCAAAATTTATTTTTAAATCTGGAATTGGGATCACGGTTTGGCACAATTCATAAAAACTCCCCCATTCCTCCATAAATTCTTCGGAAACCCTAAAAAAAGCATGAATGGAAATTAAATAAAATTTAACTTTAAAATAAGTCATTTATGTTACATATTCCATGGTCCCTAGCTCACAGATATCTAAGAAGTCTTCCTACAGAACCTCTCAACATGCCCAATCTGGCCACATATCAGGGTCTATTTTGGAGGTACTCTCACTATGTCTAGAAATTTCATGGATACCCAAAAAAGATGATAATAATTTTAGACTCACACCCTAGTGTACTACTCTAGTCACTTTATAGAATTCCCTATATATAATTCTTATGGCCTCACCTCCAACTAACTTAAGCATCTCCACTAACATCATATGACATTGTCACCGAACATGAGTATGATCCGTCTATTAAATTGGTTTCAAATGTTAGTACCTAATTTATTCCCACTTAGTATAATGATAACATAAATATTATTACCTTTAACCGTATGGTTTCCTATAAAAAAATCATCAAAATTCCGCACTCTCGATGTGTCATCTCCCACCATACCATAAGTGAAATGAAACAAGAGTTGGAAATTGAGTGCATAAACCATCACAGACATGTCTCCCTACTAATGTTTAAATAATTTTTGATCACTATCTTCCCCAAAAATCTCAGGGAACATTTTCATAATGAATTTGGACTGGAATTCCTTCTATAACATTCCCTTATGTTTTTCTGACTACACATGTACATCCTTCTAATGCTTTCTTGTCCCCGGAGCATATGCCACACCATCTTCACCCTCTGACCTAGAAGTGTCTTGTTCTGATTGAATATGGTTTGACCACCTCGATTTTGTTCTCCCAAAAATTTAGTATAGCCTCACCCTGAATTAGCAGTGGGTGCTATGACTGGAGCTAATGAGTTTTGTATTCCATTGATGGCTTAGCTCGTTGAGCACCTCGTTCAATCCTAGAGGTGATTTGAACCTAACGGACCATGATCTTAACATCATTAGATAGATGAATAGAAACAATATCCTATGGATTTTCTACCTATATTAGAACTTTTATTAAGCCTTAACCCATGAATTTTAATTTACTCGACAATCTGAGGCATCATCCCGGCCCTCAGGGGACTCTTCCTGTGCATTCTAATGCAACACCACATTACCACCCTATCGAAACTCCACCATAGATCATCAAAATATAATCCCACTAAATACCAATTCCATGGTCATAAATACATAATAGTATACGTATATCACATATAAGGATTTTTGTAACAGGTAGCACACATCAACACACATTCACTCCCCTATCACAACGAACCATTAGGCATTCATCTTCAAGGCCCCTAATATACATATATTTCGGTCATGTATCAATTATAACATAGAATCATTGATCCTTTACTACACATATCTAATTCATGTATCATATATATTCTAGCTACATATCCCCTCACATTCCCATAACAAGGTCTGGAGTCACATATAATCCAATGAACCTTAGTATAATTCCCCCAATGATGATATTCATGAACACCCTATTTATCTTATTTATTAAAAAATTTAAAATCCCAACCCCTTAATCATCCATGACTTCTGATATCAAGGTCAAGACCAAATCACATGAATGTCACATCTCATACATCTCATCCAAATTTCATTATAATAACGATCATATGTTGGCTGAGCAAAATTCCACTAAAAAGATTTGGAAAAGGAAAACATTGTTTAGATTCCATTATGGAAACGTTAAATATCCAAACCCCTCATAGAACAATCTAGGACCCCAATGAAAATCAATACTGGAACATACATATATCTAAACACCCTAGGTTACTACCATAATAAATAATCAAACCATCCTTCACATATTAGGCCAAAGTTCTAAATCCATATAACAAATATAAATGAAACCCATGTATGCTAGTATCGTTGGAAATAAGATTATTTCTAAAATATAAAATATGAACATCAATTTCCCACCCATAACAACATCTTCTATCTCCCATTTATTACGATATATGCACCCAAAATGAATCTATGCACCCAGTATAGAAAACATCATATCCTCCAACATACTATATAGAAAATAGTAGGACCCAAAAAGGGAAATTTTTATATAAATTATAGCTATATGAACAATGATATTGATTTTGACACAAAAAATACTCTTATACGACTTTTATCTCTCCAAACAGGGATCTACTAAAAAATCATGCTCTAGGGCATCGTACTATTAAGCCTAAGGTGTGCCACCCCATGAACCAAAGGATGATGACTAGCATTGTGGGTCTAAGAGGTTGTAGTGGGGGTAATATACCATTTTTTGGAGAATATAATAACTTTACAGTTTATATAATGCATTGGAAGAAAGACATAACTAAAAATAAGGTATAACATTCTATAGAGGAAGTTTAAACATAATTCAATAATAGTAGTAAGAAACACTTCCAAAGACAATAAATATTTTAAGTAAAATTTCCATAAAGGTTCATACAACAAAAGATAAAAAATCAAGGAGGAATGAGTCTAACCATCAATATATATATATATATATATAATGATGAAAAAAAGTAAACACAATAGTAATCATCAGGTGATGTAAGAACCTCTAATGTCTCATTCCATCCATCACATTAAAAAAGGTTGTACTTTGATTAATAATGTACATATCATGATCATGTTTATTTTCTAGATCATAGGTATATAAAATATACAATTCTAAAAAAAATCCATGTATGGTGTGATAATGACTCTCATTAGGCCACTATTAATGTGATCTTAACATACATCCCTAATAATGAAGGTGTTCATAAAAAAAAGTATATAGAACATGAATATTTAATAAGAAACATTTTTCATTCGTACTCACTAGCCATAAGTAAGTGATCACATGCTTCATCCATTTTTGTAATACCAAATTCCCCTAATTATACAAATGAAATTCAACACATGTTTTCATATGTATATTTGTTACGGAAAGGATATATGGAAAAAATCCATGGAATCCCATTAAGAAAATGGATTCCATGTGGAACCTCATGTTCCATCTCAAAAACATGTCACTAGAACCACATTATATATATCAGTTAAAATGATTTCCAAATGGAACAACCAAACTATATGTTCCATGTCCCTATGAACTCGCCTCAAAAGCTCCCATCGGATTGACGACGGACATCCCAAGGCACAAAAATATCATTCCTCAAATATTAATATTTGAATTATTTATTAACAACAACAAGAGGAATTGTGATGTCGGTCCATTGGATATATCAGACCTATGGCCACAATCATCCCAGTTAGCCTCAACCTCAACTGATGGTCTCATCACCATCGTTCGATGGCCCATCGCCATCCATTTGGATTTATATGGTGAGAACCCCCAATACAGTTAATGATCAACACCATCGCCTATGAATCATGATCTGTGTGGGCCTCTACCCCCATGAGTGGCTAATACTACCTATATCTGAGTCCAATATCTTTTTAAATGAATTTGATAGTTCATTAACTAATCATAGTGATCAATAATAACACAATCATATATAATCCACATCATCATAAAATTCATTCCCCTACGCCCAAGTCTCTCAGTATCTATGGTCATCCCCATATCACATAATCTAAGTCATGCCCCAACCATGATGACCTCATCACCTCAATCCGAAAACCAATTCCCATTGACCGTTGATCAAAGTCACCCATGTAATATAGTACATGCCCATTCTGAAGAATAACATTGCCACAATCATAGTGGTCATTACCACCTCAATCCTCAGGCCAAGACCAACACAGTCCCATTAATGAATGAAATTAAATATAATCAATTAAATTAAATAAATCAATTTAATTAAGATAAATCACTATGTATAGACTACCCTTGTTGTATAAAATCCCTTATAGTGCAAGACTATCCATCGAGTAACTTGGGAATTCAAAAATGAACATCACATGATTAATTTAACAATTTAATAGAAGGAAGATAATTTATTGGGGTCTTTCTCATTTTTACCATTTGGAACATATTTAGTTCACCATATAAAACTTGAAAAATCTTGGTGAAATCTAGGCACCATGTACCTCATATTGAAAGACATTCTCTCATCTCATATCAACCTCAAACTCGAGATGAATTGGTATAAATTGGTGTTTTAGAAAAAATACATAATAATATGGAAAACCAAATCCCATTTATTTAGGTATTCATGTGGTGATATTTAGGGTGTATAAAGGATAATATTTCAACAACCTAAGTGAGATGAATATATAGTAATCAAAATAATAAATATCAGATCACCGATGTGAAGATTGCCTCAAATTAGAGGGAGAGTGGGAAATAGAGAAAACCAATTGTGCATGTGGTTGATGATAATGAATGATGGAAGAAATATGAAAAAGGTGAAGTGTATATTTTCAATTAATCATATTTATATAGACCACATGGTTTTATTGATGGTTTTGTTAACTGTGTACCAACCGTGTTTCTCCCTCTACCAAAGATCCACACCTGCATGTGCTAGGGGAACAATTTTCGAACCATTTGAAAATCGTGCTAGAGACCGATGTCAAAATTTGGATCTCACACATGTTTAGTGCACCTCCTTCTATATGTTTTAAAGAAATCTTTATTAATGATACTATAGGCTTCTTGGAGACTCCTAGGAGGCCGTATGGTTCATACAAACTATGTATCACTCTCTACACATTTATAAATGTTTTTTTTACCTCAGATGCATATGAAACCAATTGAAAACTCCAATTAACATTCTGAACCATGAAACATCTAAAAATATCGTTGTGGATAAATTTAACCCTTGTAATTAGGCTCATATGATAACATAAATAATTGCAACAACCATAAAAACAAAAAAATAAAACTTACTTATAATACAAACCATTCCAAAAACATAGGATATTATCGATTTAATTATAGACATTCCTAATGGGAAATACAAAATATCAATGATAGTATATCATATGGACCTAAAAGATCATTGAGATATGATATTTTTTGGGTATTTTCATGAGATGAAATTTTTCAGACAAATTTTGCCTCCCAAGAGAGCCCCAGTTTTGTTGTCCATGATGTTATATTTGAAGAAACAAGTTTACGCAAGGCTTTCCATGAACTATATTAAGTGACCATAATAAATATATCCACTACCAGGAATCAATGATATATTAATATTATTTAATTTTTATGAATGTTCTCAATGATTGAGGCCAGGTTGTGTTATCATTAACTCAAGGAGCGATATAAGGATATATCAAAAACAACATTGATATACTGCTACTATCACTATGATTAATTATATATTTTCATTTGTATGATGAATACCCTAGTGGTGTTCATGGTACTTTTTAAATAGATCATTTAGTACTTTTAAGACCGGTATATGTTAGTCTTCCTCAATGTCATCATATTGTACTCAACATGACAGTAGGAGCACAAGAGACATTTGAGGATGGCTCTGGACATAATTCCGGAGCACGTACATTACAAAAATCACATGATTTGGTAGTTATGGATTCATTGGTGAAAAATCAATGAAAATTCAACTTTGAAGAAGGAGTAGTAGTGGAATAAAAAATTTTGGGGAAATTTCTTGAATGGGATCCACCCAAGTGTGTGACTGAGGTGTCAGGATTATTTGCATCAGTATGCTACTATAAGAGTTTCATTCTCTATTTAACAAAATTGAAGAAACATAATACATAATTGAAATAAAATAGGTATCATTTATTATGGATAAATAAGTTCCAACATTATTTTCAGGATCTATGGTAGTTGTTGATTATTTCCTCTATTTGAGACTATAATATGTTGGTGTTGAGAATATGGTATTCATTGATGCATCTAGAACTGGAATTAGATGTGTTATAATAATAAGGTAAGTAGTGGTCACATAAGGATCATGGAAGTGGGGACCCCAGGAGAAAAACTATTTGACCCATGATCTGGAGATGGTTGTATTGGTCTTGACCCTGAACATATTTATACTCTACCTTTTGAGAGAGCCATTTATTATCTATTAGATGTAACATAATGACATTTTAAAAGAGGATAATCATATTAAATTGACTATATGACACCAGAAACCAAAAATAAAATATATTTTAACACCATAAGAATTTATGATATACTTAATTAAATATAAATTCAATTATTTGATAGATTTCTCAATATGCAACACCACGTTTAAATGAAATGAAAACCTCTATTAAAATATAATTATTTAAACATGGAAATTGTAAACTTCATCTTATGTTTCTAATTATTAAAAATTATATATTAATAATATTAACTAAATGGTTTACTCATTTATGAAATAAATATAATGGTGCTCTGTATATTAGATACCAAATAAGAACAATTTTACATAGAAAAAAATTTCTTTCTATGAAACATTTTTTTTAAAAAGGTGGTCTCGTCGAGATTTATACAAATAATTTTTTAAAAAAAATTAAAACATTTTAGAAGATCATTTTACAAAATATTATTAATTTTTTTAATTTACATGTCAAAATTATCTTTCGGTAAATTTGAGATAATTTTCAGAAATGAATAATTTATTCATGAATAGAAAAAATTACTGAGTGTTATTAAAAAATCAATTTATGTTTTCCTTTCCTTTCAAAGGATAAAAATATTTAAAATTTACTTTAAATTAAAATTAGTTCAATTTTATAAAATTTTAAATTTTTTAGGTTATTCGAATCAATTATGTATTGATTTTTTATTTTGGAAAATTCTATACATATGATAATTTCCTCTTTGGAAACCCACTATTTTATTACATAAGGGGTTTAATATTAAATTCTGTTCTTATAATAATTTAAATTGAATTTAGAATCATGTAATTAATATTTTGAATAATATAAATTTCTAATATATAATGTTGTGAAAATAATTTTTGACTATAATGAATAGTGAAAATATTGAAATTATTTTCCATGGTTAAGGTAAAAATGGATTTTATTAGAAGATAATGTAAGAATATAATAGTTAATAATGAAATAAAATATAACCATCACCCATTTTTGGGTATAATTTAATTCAATAACAAATATAAGGTTTTAGAATTTCCCATTTTTTGAGGTTTGTTTCATTAAAAAAAAAGTTGTGTATCACTTTATCTTATAAAAACATCCATGTGTGTCACATCCCCACTTATACAAGGAAACCCACTCTCCTCCCAGCTTCAAACATCCAAAAAAATTTGGATAATACAATAAATAAGAAAATACCTTCACTATTTCTTTACACTCATCCTAGTGGACAAAATTTTATTAAAGCTACTACATTTTAATTCTTTAGATATAAACCTGATGATTCCATTCGAAAAAGAATTAAAATTAATAAATGGATTATTTGTTTTATTTTTTATTCCACCACATTAATAACCTAATATAAAATGATAAAAATAACTATGTTATTATATATATTAAGGGGTTATTATGTTAATAAAATAACTCGGATCTATCTCCACATCAATCAAATGGGAAATGAAAGAGTTAGTCGTGTGTACGACGAACTACTGCTTTGCAAAACGATATAATTCATTTTCCTTCACATCCGTTAAAGGAAGTAAATAATGAGTTATTTACCATAATTAAAAAAATATTACATTTTTATACACCTATAATTATTATATCACATATACCTTCTAAATTTCCATATAGTGGGGGATACGATAATGTTACTCTATTGTACGACGGACTACCGCCTCGAGAAGGGAGGAGATTTGATTTATTAGAAACTCTTTGCATGAATGAAAAATATATAGATATTAATGATGATATATTATATCATATATCTAAACATATTTATTAAAATATAATATCATATCTAACTTTGTACATTATAATCATTTTAAAAATAATAATGCCACTCTTGAGTATGTTTAGACTACTATGTCCACCTAGCCATGTGAAATGGTTTTCAATTAATTTTTACATGAATGGTAATAAAGATGTGATTTATTAAAATAAAATTAATCTAAGATATAATAATTATTCATAATTTTTTTTATAATTGTTTTCCATTCATTCAATACACCAAAAAATATAGATTTACTGTTTATGTGTATATACGACATACCATGTCAAGGAAAGGTATAATCCACTATCATTGTCTAACATTAATATTTTAATATGAAAATATGCATATATATATATATATTAATTATATTTATATCATTTTTAACATTATGGATATGATTTAACAATAATTAAATTAAATTGACTAAAATTACCAAACTAAATCATACATGAAAACAACGAAATTTCACCCAAAACAGTTATTTTAAAAATGAATTATTAAAATATTGTGGTAAAATAAATTAAATAAATATTATAAGGAATGGGATATATGAGAAATATTTCTTAATTGTCATATTATAAACCAATATTTGTTATGATGGATTGTCAAACACATGTGAAGGAGGTGGAACATGATGTAAGGGTTTCCCCTATCACTTTTACATCCATGAGACATATACCATATTCATAGCTTATTCTCAAGTTGGTTTACATAGATCCTCTTTTGATATATTATGTAAATAATATATTTATATTCATAGTATTTATTGTTTCATATGATATTAATTCTTTCAAGGGGCTTATTAATCAAAATATTTTGAAGTGTTAATGGTTTATTTAACATTGTCATCAATATTCAAGATTTTTAAGATTTTGGTGTCCCTAGGATGAATAATTTTTTATTTCTATCATAAACTGAATATATATTCATATCCTTTAGTTATTAATTATATTTCCTTATAATAGAACAATATTATACTCATTGCTTCATAAAATTACTGAGAAAATTGTTTTAATTAAATCCTACATTATTTATCATTTTAGTAAAAAACCTATTTTATTCCTATATTTGGTTTTTTAGAACATATATAAAAAAAAATTAAAATTCTCCCAATGAATAGTCAAATGAAAATTTTACCCATGTATGAATTCTAAATTTCATTAAAATGAATATTCATATCATTTTTCAATCAATACTCATTTTGATTTTACATAAAATGTTAATGGAATTATTATTCTTACATGTATGACATGAATGGAGTTTTCCAAAATCATGGAAACTCAATGATTTAAATATTATTTTACATATTTTCAGCAGATATTTGATAACCAAATACATAAAAAAATTCTTTAGTACTTTTTTAGAAATATTTTCAACTTGAAAAGATTATTTTCAATAAAAATATTAATGATATTTTTATTATATTTCTATTAATTGATGACATAATTCCTTCATTTTACTTATGATCCACCGTGGATATATTTTATTAATATAATCATTATTCTTTCTTTGGATGATTTATTATCATTTTGAATTAGGATGTAAAAGTTTATTTATATTAACAATATTAAATTGGATTGATAATGGTTATCTTTATTTCACAAATTTAAAACATGCTTTCAACAATGATTTCCTTTATCATCTCTTTTTATCACTAAAAAAGGTCCAAATGTAATTAAAAAATTTAATAAATAAAAAATAATATCTATTTTTTTAAAATGTTATTATTTTTATTAAATAAATAATTGTTGATAAAAATGAATATATTAACTATAATATATATAAATTATAAATACTAATACATATTATGTATAAAATATTTAGAAAAAAGTTACATGAAAAATTATAAATTAAATAATAATAAAAAATTAATTTGAGAAATAGGTTATACAGTTTATGAATAAAATAATTATTCATAGCCTTAATAAATAGTATATATTGAATATATGGATATATATATATAAATGTTTATAAATATTTATTATATAATTAATAATATTTATTATTTTAATTAAATAATAATATATTTAGTGAATAATTTATTATAATTATAAATTATGGTTAATTAAAAATACTAACTAATTGTATTGAGTAGTTGACATAATTGACTGTCATTTAATTTTTCTACTAAACATAGATTTAATGGGTGTTTTATTTATTTCACCAAAATGAAATTAATTAACTTTAATTTTCATGTAACCATTGAAAAAAATATATATTCTGGAAAACTTATCCTATTTTTTAAAAATTTTAAATTGTACTCACTTTTAATTATCAAATTTCACACATTATTAACTAGAATTAAATTAGGTAAAATATTCACCAATAATGATGAAAATATATTTGTAAAAAAATATTTATAAATAAAAATATTTATAAATATATATTTACTATTTTTATACATTTAAATATTTATAATTATAAATAAATAAAAAGAATTTTTTAAAAAGTCATTATATATTTATAAATAAATAATTATATATAATTAAATATTTACTAAATAATAATAAATTTCATTATATTATTAAAATATATAATATATTTATATTTATATATACTTATTATATAAATATATATAGTTATTTAAATATATATAATGATATCAATAATATTTTTTCAAAAAAGTAATTATATAATTATAATTACATAAATTGATAATTATAGTGAATGTATTTAATTGAATAATATGTTTACTATATTTATATTAATATATAAATATCAAATATATATAATATAATAAATATAATTATAGAATTTTTATTATAAATTATAACTATAAATCCATTATCATAACTTTTTTTAACCATTAATGAATGTGTCCAAATTTATTTAAATAACATTTACTGGTCACGAACTCATCAGGATACTGAAGACTTCTATGAAAGCCACTATCCGTCAACACTTCCCATCAATGAATTTACTCATTAATCATGGATTAGATTTAAGGATAAAATAAATTCAATGCTCAAATCTTTGTCTAGAATGATTCAATGGTCGAACGAATACATGGATCGAATGTTTTCTTGGTTTTCTAGAACTGTAGTCTCTCTCGAATGATTCAAAGATTCGATCTAAGGTATCTAATTTTATCATAGTCTGACTCCCTTGTTGATTTCATTTCTGGAAAGATAAATTTAAAATTTTTATTCATCATGACTACAACACCACCGGTATTTCCCTTTGGTCAACAATGTTTTTTGGGGATGTTTTGTTGAATGGAGATATGGCAATCATTCTTTGCAACCCCCTAGCCTCACCAATTTCAGATTCTATAAAACCCACCCACCTTAATTCCACTGACTCTGTTTCCATTAGATTGTTGACACCATAATGTTTTTCATAGTTTTAAATTAGATGAAATCTCATCTAAATTGTTCCCTCTGTGTGTACATGACCGCCTCCCCCATCAACTGATTTCTCTAGGTAATACTGGAGACAACCACCACCCTTCTAAACACGGTCAAATCCAAAAAACAAATTGGTTTCCTATTAGCTCAACCATTGGGACTATGGAATGTATGCCAGGTTAATTCCTACATCACCTAGAACATAATAATATGATGATATATATATAATGGTAAATATATAATATAATTAAATTTATATACAAACATAGACCAACAAAAAATGTTTATAACTAAATTTTTATTTATTTTTTCCAATATATATATATATATCTGTGTGTGTGTGTGTGAATGTATTTATATAATATATATATACTTATATTCATATATATATATATATATATATTTATTAAATGTATTTAAAACTATAAATTTATAAATATGTCAAATATTTATATATTTATATATATACTTATGGAAAATTAAAAATATATAAAAATAAAGATATATATTTATATTATAATATTTTCATTTATATATTACATACACCAACACAAGGATAAATATATATAGACACAGAGACATGCATAATTTAAAAAAAATATAATATAGTTATATATTATATAAATATATTATGAAAATATATATATTATACAATTATATAATAAAAATATATTTTATAACAATATATTATGAAAATATACTATATAAATATAGTATACAATTATATCACAAAAATATATATAATAAAAAAAAAATTATGTAGATATATTACACAAATTTATATCCGTACAACAAAAACAAAATTGTTATGAATAATTATCTCACTTCTAAACTACATTGTAAGAGTGGGTGATCTATCATTTGACATAAATCCTATATATCTTCTGTAATTAGTATTTTTCATTATGAATAAAATTTTATACTATGTATCCAAAATCACCATAGAACCCATAATGACCATAAAAATGAATGTTTCTTGTAAATATTTCTCTTCAACGGCTTGAAAATTATTCTTATTGTCAACCTGTCTAGACATAATTATTGAATCTGTTTATCAACCAAGAAATTTGAGATGTTTAAAACCATTATCATTATTAGGTATATTCATTTCCAAAAATAATTTTTTACACTCATTATTTTTAATAATATAAATATTATAATTTTTAATTATTTTCAAATATTTGATATACCATTAATATTAAAATAATAATTCTATAGGTTGTTACATCACTTCTTCCAAAAAATAAAATTGTGTTTATCAAATTCTATATAGGTTGGATTAATTATTATAAATTATTTTTACGTATTAATCATTTTATATCTACGTGTATTGGTTTTGTCCCTTGTAATATCTAATTATCATCCATGTATATTAAAATATTGTTTATTTGTCAAAATGTTTTATAAATAAATTTATATATATTATAGTTGATCGATTTATAGTGTATTATTATTGTTTATCATGTTTGGGATTTTTATTAGCCTATAATTTCCTATATAATAATTTCAATCGATTAGGGTTTTTAATAAAGACAAGAGAAGTCATTTCCGTATAGGGAGGACTAGTCTAAGAGGATTTAAAGGATTAAAAGGAACATTTATCATATATATATATTTTTGATTCCCTAAAGACTCATACATTATAACATTTCCCCACCGAGGAACCATGAATCACATATATGAATTTCATCCCCAAAATATCACCTCCAATACTCCAAGATATAATAACTAGAAGAAATGGTGTAATTATAAAAAACGTGTCATATTAATCATTTTAAGAATCACAATTTAGTACAATTGTAATATTAATCAGCTTCCTCTCCCGAATAGTTATTATTTAATTTATTTTCCATGAGACCCACTGACCATATATTTAATGTATCTTTCACTACTATGAGAATTAGTTATCCTAGGGATTTATACATCTTATTGTATTTCAAAAAACATAGGTTCATGTCCCAAAGAGATTGATGATGTGGGTTAAACATCAAAATGTGATGATAAATGTTTGGGAGATGAGCTGATGATGATGGATATCAAAGGCACAAAGTCAACAATTTAGAGGATGAGCCTTTGATTGGTAGATCATAATCTGTTCGTTCCAGTACCAATGAAGACAATGTATTGTACATTAAAGGTGGATAAAAGAAGGTATTTAAATTCTCATTTATGGAACCCAATACCTGAAACCTTTAAAAATAAATAGAGAAGGTACAAGTTTTTTTAATATACTTTTATTTTCTTCATCATATTTTATGTTCCTTACTCCATTAACATAATCTAAATTAATTGTTTGTCTAATCATATATAAATATCTTATAAACTTGATGATATTAACAACTCCTTATACAAATATAATATAATGAAGGACTTCCTTTGGGATTATGTAAAGGTAATGTTACAAAATACAGTCTCTATTTTATCTATAAAAATGTACAAATGTAATGTTGATTTAATTTTCATTATTTCAAAAAGCTTTCATTTATTTTATAATATTTCTATTTATCGTTCAATTATTACAACACCAGAACATTAAAAAATTCTTCTCCCTTTAGACCATTTCACCCATGAAGTGTTATAATTTATCAATATCCTTCAAGTTCCATACCCTTATCAATCACAGAGGTAATACTGACATTTACCTAGTTAAATAATTTTCAATAGAATTGATATATATATATTATGTTTAATTTATTTTATCAGTATTACTCATATATTAATTATGTTCACATATATGTGGTTATTTTTTTCATATTGGTGTGGTTTGTGGGAAGCTTTTCATGCTCGTGAGAGATTTAACTTCAAACATGCATCTTAGATAACGAAAGAAATGAAATATGTCAAGAATTCATACAGCTATAAAAAATCTAAAATCATACAACATATTTAATTAATTGTTTTTTTATTTTATAAATTATTTTTTAAGTTAATCACCTCATAATTTATTTCTAATAATTATTTATTTTTTTCAAAAATATTTTGGGAAGTCATAATTTGCTTTCAACTATCTGCAATATGACACAAAATATATAAAGTTATTATTTCTACCAATGTTACCACTTTTTCCATTTCCAATCACATACTTTTTTGAACATTAGGCATTTCATATTTATTCTATGTATTTAGAATAATAAAAATACTTGTTGTTGAAATCAAAAAGTGTAGACGGCATGCGAACTTTATCTTTTCTTCAGACTACCAACAATGAGAAAGGACTTTGATAATAAAAACATGTCAATATTCAGTGTAGATAGTTCGATAAATAAATAATTTGTTAATCATGATAACATTGGTAGTTAATTTTTTCGGAAACCTTGGGATGTGTAGTAATGGGCCATACCATAATCAGATACATAGTGTAAATAGTTTGGCTCCAACTGATTATTTGTATTTAAAATTTACAATATAATTTTGTAAAAAAGGGAAATATCAAACTAAAAATCAAGAAAACATTTTTTATTATATTAATAATTTATAAAAATGATCAATATATCATTTTTTTACATATAGGAATCAGTATCAACTCAATAAGATATAGGATTTTCCCCATATGACTCAAATTGTTCATTATCAGTTTATATTTTTTATTTTAGTTCAAATGGAGTCACTCATTGAAAACAAATAAAATGTAATAATATTTTAAATATAATTTAATAAAAATATTCATAAATCATTTCTGATATGTAGTAATCAGTCTCTTTTCAATCTTGTACATGATGTTATCTGTATTAGTTCAAGTTCATGATTCTAGTTTCAATTGCATTTTAATAAAAAATAATGATGGCATACTCAAAATGAAGAAAACACATTTTAATTATTTTTATTATTTAGGAAGTAGATCCAAATGTTATATGGGATGTGTAGGAATCATCATCACAACAAATTGACACATTTTTTTACATATATTATTCCAAGTGATTATTCTTTATATAAAATTGATAAACAAATTTTGTAGAAATGACATTTGACATACTGAAAAACATGAAATAAATAATATTATTTTGATACAATATAAAAATGATTCATAAAACATTTGAGATGTGTATAAATCAGCTTAACCTCAATTTGACACATGGTGTTACTGATATGACACCATGTGATTCATTTTATTTAAAATTTACAAGAGTTTTAGAATAGAATCCATTTTTTATACTCAAATCTATGAATACACATGAAAACTATTTTTATAATTAAATAAAATGATCCATTTTTCATTTATAATTTATATGAATCACTCTCACCAAAATATTATTCAAAATGTCACCAGTATTACTCTATGTGCATATTTTTATTTAAAAATGACATTAATTTTAGTAAAACAGACCACTCACCTACTCAGAATAGAGAAAAACATTCATATTATTTTAAGACATTTTGAAAATGATCAATAATAAATTTTTGATGTGTATGAATAAACCTCACATAAATTTGGAACATGATGTTTCCAGTATGACAGAATATGTCTATTATGAGTTTAAAATCAATATATTAGTTGAAAAAGTACCACTCCCTAAATGAAGAGAAAATTATCATATTGTTATGATAATTTATTAAATTGTTTAAAAAGTCATTTGTGATTTGTAGGAATTTGTATCACTTTAAATTGACACATTATGTGATCAGTATGATTCATAGTTTAAGTTTCTAATTTAAAATATCATTTTAGTAAAAAAGTCACGATACATAAAAAAATCGATGAAACTCATTTGTATTGATTTAAAAATTTAGTAAAATTATCAACATGAAATTGAAAATTTTATTTATACGATGAACCTCAACCAGAAACATTATGTGACCAATATGCCTCCAAGCTGATCTTTTTACTTAAAAATAAAAATTAATTTTATTGAAAAGGAAATTTAACCTACTCAAATCCCTGAAAACACATTCAGGTTGTTTTTATACTATAGAATAATGATCCATAAGTCACATGTTATGTTTCGGAATAACCCTAACTGAAATAAAATACATGATCTTCTATAAATAACAAAATGTGACAATTATAAATTCAAAATCAAAATTTTAGTTCAAAAAATGTCACTCAATGAAAACAGAGAAAGCATGAACATATTATCATGATAATTTAAGATAAATATTCATAAGTCATTTCTGAGGTGTAAAAATAAGTATCACATCAATATGACACACAATTTGACCAGTATGAGTCAATACCTTTTTTCATGTTCAAAATGATATTATTGAAAAAAAAGACAAGGGACCTACTCAAAATCATAGAAACATAATTAGATTGTTTCAATAATTTTTAAAAACCATCCATAATCCATTTTAGATAATTAGGAATTAGTCACACCACAATCTGATTAATGGTTTGACCAATATGTCTATAAGTTCATATTTTCAATATATAAGTATCATTTTAGATAAAAATTCGCACCACCTAACCAAAATTAAGAAAATAATCAAAGATTTCTTTATAATCATTTTTTGTGTTATGGATGAAATAATTTACATAACACAGCTATGTTATAATTGTTTAAATTATTTTTATAGATACCATTCATGAAGACTAACAAGAAATGTTGTAATGTGAATGATTCAACAGAAACTCAATCTGATACACCGTGTTCCTTGTATGAATCACATTTTAGTTCAAAATTAACACATTTTGTTCATTTATTTTTTAATTGATTATTAATATAATAATTTTGTTCTTTTATAGGTTTTTATTGGTTCGAGTAGGGTTTATTATCAAATGAGAAATAAACACTAATATTATTTAATGAATGCAATAATGTATAAATATGTAATGATGTAAACAGCTATTTGAAATGTCTATATTCTATGTTTTTCCTTGTATTTGTGATGAAAATTTTATTTAATTTATATTTGTAATTATTAATTTATTTTTCTGATTATGTGGTGTATTTGGTGTGGCGATGTGTTGTTACATCACACTTCCCTAGTGTTTCATAACTTTGTTACAACAAACTACCGCATGCCCCATCATTAATGCATATAATAGTGCTGATAAATAATCCCCTTAGCATCATGTCATTAATCACTACTAAGGTGATCCTCTATGAGTTATTTTTTTATGTGATGATAAAGGCAACCTTTATCAGTTTTTTCTATGTGCTAATAAATGAAACATTCAGTGTGGATTCAAATGGATCAGATTTATGATTTTATATTATTCTTCTTCAACTATTCATTGTTTCTCTAACACTGATAAATTTCATTTTAGAAGATAGATATTAAATATGATATCCTTATAGAGATAGATTGTAAAAACTCATTGTCAACATAAATTGTAAAATGGGGTTATCAAAAAGGAATAAAAAAGGCCTTTATTCCATTTACGCATTATAAACATCAATACGTAAAATTATTATATTGGAAATGGGTATATAAAAATATCATTGGAATTATCTATTGTAGGAAAAAACTCTAGATTTAGTGTATTGTTCTCTACATTCTATTTGATGATGTGATATTTTATATCAATTTATATAGAAGGAAAATGTAGCATTTTATTTTTAATGGATATATATAATTTTGATAAACTCATCCCAAGGCATATGGGGAATTCAGATCAGCAATAAGATCCTACAGAATTTCATTCATCCTAATATGTTGGGATGAATTTTGAGTTGCAACAATATAATTAGCTTCCTTTACATTGATAGGAACAAAAAATTGTTTCTCTTTGTTCCATATATAATATAATTATCCTGAGAAAACCACTCCACATGATGTGGAATTTTTATTATTTAAAATTTAACCCCATTCTTTATATCTATAATAATACTGGTCAATATTTCCTACACCATCATATTCCTACCCAAAATTTGTTGTGACAATAATATATAATAGAATTTATTTCTATCCATGATATTAGATTACATTATATATCATTGGTACATACCAAAATTTGTTATGACTAATGCTATATTTTTAATCTATACCATTGTATAAAATAAACATTCAAAAAACTTTTTAAATTCACTAGAATCTACATCAATTCATTCCCCATATTTTTCTAATGATGTTTGCAAAAACATACATGTGGAATTTTGAATTTATTATTCCATGAACACATCCTCAAAATTTCTATAGCATAAGTATCATGAGATTGGAAAATCTATTTATTATTTTTTGAGATTTGTAGGCCAAGTAATTATTCCAGTTCTCTTAGTCTCTACTTTTAAAATTAATTCCTCATATACTAAAAAACATCAAATATATTTATTTATTATTCCCATCATATAAGATATATTCATCTGAAAAAGTCCCAAGTATGAAAAAAAATGATTTTCTATTTTATTGAGGTTGTGACATCTTGATTGTAACATCCCTAGCCCAATGTTTCCTATTATGATTAAGTTGGTTCTCTATGTGACCTCTGGCACACCTCCTATAGTCTTGTGTTTTCCAACTAGTAATGAGGGTCTAATGAATATAGAGGAGAAACTATACCGCCAAGTATTGAGTTTAAATGAAAGAGGAAAATAATAAAATTATACCATAAGTAGAGAAAAAATAAAGAATTAGTTCACCATTGATGTTTGAAGACCAACTAAAGAAATCTAAATTATAATTGAATAATTTAATGACACTATGAAATAAACTAAATTCCAGGATGAAATTAATGTATAAAAATGAATAAGAACCCCCAAATAAAGACCCCAAAGACCATGGATCAAAACATCATATCTGGCCCCTCTATAAGATCTAACCCATATATCAAGACACAAATCAACAATAGGGTCCCCTGCCCTTTTCCAAACCTATATCTAGGTAATATCTCTGAGAACCAAATGGTGTCCCATATAGGGTGTAAGAATAACTAAGTAGGTTGACACAAATTTTTCTAAAAACCCCATTCTAAGAATTAAAGTGCATGAAATAATGTGAATAATAGGTAAAAAATTATTAAACTAATATGACACATGAAACAACCATGATAACCATTATGTTAGGTGGTGACTCATTAGTCCATTATGAATCTGTCTAAGGCATCTTGAAAAATATATCATTCATGGGAAAGATACTACTACATCAGGATAGATCCACCAATCAGGGAATTATTATATGGCTATAGATGAATCCCACTAATATCAGGTACACAAATTTCCTCTTCCCTTTTTCATATCTATAATATCTCGCTCAGTTATCCAGTGACTGAGAATCTATTTCTAAAACATATGATATAATCATATGATTCCCCCAAGGGAATCATGTTCCCATAAACCAATCCATTATGTGTCACACAAACAAGAACCATTCCCCGAGTCTTCAAAATAAATCACCATTAATATCGCGAAAAACTCAACTTGAAACCAATCATCCTATCCTCAGGCATCAATCACATCCATTTCACATAAACACACTATATATGCAATTAATCATATGAAAAAAACAAAAAATCTGGAAATATATTATTATTATAAATTATAAATTAATAAAAATATTATTTTTCCATCTACATATATTTCAATAATTTAGAATCTGAATTATCATCATAATTATATTAAAACTATTTTATTTTTTATTAGATCCTATGTTCATTAATTTATTAATTAAATCAATTTTTTGAGGATATAATTCAATAATAAATCACAAATTATACATGTGATTCCAATTCCTATGATTAATCCAGCAATATTTTTTTTAAATTCATTAATGTATCTATTGTCATAGTTGACCCAATCAAAACAAGGTCCAAGGATGGCACACAAATTGGGTGACCAAAAGTCCCATTGTCCATGCCTATAACACCAACCGGATCCAATGGATTGTTTAAATGGATAAATTATATATAAATCGAGATTATCTAATTTATAGGGATGTGAACATAATTTTATGGAATGATAACACATATTTCTCAAACTAAGGATAATTACATCAGTCCAAGGGATAAGTTTTAGACAAACCTCCTTTAACGGGTGATCCAAAAATGCTTCAAATAGGTAATGAAAACAAGAATGGTGTCACATGAGATCACAAAAATAAATCCTAGATCACATAAAATCATGATAAACTAAAAATATATTATTTTCAAAGAGATTATACCATTATAATCTAGAGAAATATAAGTGGATGGAAAACTAAGAAAAAAATATTCAATGATTATTCACTAGAATGGGATGTTTGGAATGGAAGAAGATATATAGATATTGAATAGGGTTAGAGAGAGGAGGGAGGTAAAGGAATTACAACCAAAGTATAAGTGATTCATCGATTTCAATCAATCCAAACTAAACAATACACTATGTGTAATCCTCAATTAATTGGTTATAATGAAAAATGTATTATTGTGGATTAAAATAATCATGCTCAATCATTACACACATTGAACTAGATTCACATCATGCCATCAGTTCATTTCATGAAACTGGTTCATAGCCTATTCTTGGAGATACTATCACATTTTCTAACATATTTACACAACATGTAAATGTACTTCATGAAGCATTAATCCCAACATCTATGGAATGGGAAAAATCCCCCTCATAAGACATACAAACACATGGGAAACCACATTGAATGCATTTTCATATTTATACCTAGACACCACTAATTAAAAAAATCCATGATATTTAGATTATTTTCCCTAGAAAACAACTATATCCTAAAAAGTAACTGACAACCCAATCTCAAAGAAAATGGAATCCCAAAAAAATGTTCAATAGAAATATAAATGATGCAAGTGCAAGGAAAATGACCCACTATTTAATAGTGCATTCCTAAGCTACACCAAACCCAAATGTGAGGTCTCGATAAAAAATTAAGGCCACTATGATGACATATCAGGCTTCCGCTCCTCGATATCCTTTTAAACACCCCCATGATTCCATTACCCTCTAACTAGACATATGGTCCTACACCGAAGACATATTTTACTATGATCCACAATCCATATCATATTATTCTTGGATGTTAAGTCTATATTAGGAACTAAGTCATTAACATAGTCCTTGTGAGAGGGGATAGAATGATATCATTGAAGTTGAAACATGTGAAACAAAATAGTCAAGGATGTGTACCTCTATTGAAGGGATAAATAGTGTTACACATGAAAGGCAATTTCCACAATCTCAAAAAGAAATAAAAAATATATTTTCTAGTTTTCATGGTTTTTGGATATAGTGTTTCCAAGAACTAGGAGACACCTGATGGAAACCAATATGATTGAGCATAAACACTAGATATCATCTCTATTGATCATTATATTATTTATATCATCTTTGTGCGGTCACCAACTATATTCTAATAAACTTCCCTTCATCACTCATATCGTGAATGAGACTGGTTCCAACAAGCACTAACTCAACTGCTCAAAACTAAAAAATAGGGGAACACCATGGTATTAAATATATGGCATCAAAATAATATATTTCGATATATTCCTGAATGATAATTTTATATTATTACTCCATGAGTTCCAAATGATTCACGCATGAAAAAATTAAAAACTAAAACTAATGCTTATAACATATCCGATAGAATTTAAATAATCCATTTATATTATATGTCATTATAATGTTTGTAGGTTTTAATCAAAAGATAATAGGTTCCCAAGGCTAGATAACAATATTTAAAAAAAATAAGTGAAACAAGGATCTTGATCAGGAGTAATTCATCTTAGAACAACATGAAACTAAATTATCTCATAGACATAAACACAACATAGATCATCGATGGTCAAGGTATACATCATAGGCGTGAAATGGATACATTCATCAGTTGGTCCACAATCACTCATACTACATTATTCTTGTGAGGTTTCTAGCGTAATCTTATAAAAAACATATATTGTTAAATAATTCCATTTCCACCTCGGAATGGGAGGAGGCTACAATAGCCCATCTGACCTCGGATGTTTTTCCTTCACCTATGGATATGTAAAATATCTTCACACTAATCATGTTTTCTCATTAATCATTCCATAACATCATTAATATAAATTTATGGAATGATATATATTTTCTATCTCTGATGTACCTTCCATACTGAATCATGAATCCCAATCGTTGTCCACTTGGGCATGCCTATAGGAACATAAAATATAGCATTAAAGAGACTAATATAACTACAACATAGTTTGTATCATATCTTTGGTTCCCCATAATGTATAATGTCCTTCATATATAGGCAATCAATCTATATCATTTCTCAATCTTGATCAGGTCATGCAACACAACTATAAGACATGTCAATGTTAGAGATACTCTTTATTGGGACTCCAGAATACAATGATTCATATATGGAATGTGGGACGACAACATCTGATCAATGTAATATTCAAACACTAAACTTGTATGTAGGTTTAGTCTCATGGTATCAGCTACATTTTTTCAATTTTATTTGGTGTAATACATATAAAATATGAAAGACTTCAGATAATAAACCCACCCCCTTTGTCGATGGTTCAGATCTCATTGAGAAAATTTGTACATGAGGCTCTTGTATTCCAGGTAATATAGAATATTTTTTCCTAAATTATTAATTATTCAGAAGGTTAGGGTTTGTACCCCTAATACTAAATCCATATAATGTGTATGATAATTCATCTCGTCTGGATCCATATGAAACGAAATGGTCCTCCTGCACTAGAACTTCCCCGAGTCCAATTACGAATATGTCACAGTACATAGTATATTCCTTGATAAACATAAGTAATATGAGGATCGGTGATGAGGTATTAATTCTTGTAAGCTCCAAAGAAATCCCTTATAAGTATCTGAAAAAATAAGAATCACCCCCTTCTTAGTCTACCTAGTCATTGGTAACTCTAGAAGGGAGAATTCTTGGTAAAAATGCCGATATTAACATACTAAAACCATAAAGCACTAAATATTGAATAAATTCATGGATAAAGAATAAATAACATGGACTTAACATTCCCTATCTAAATTAACACTATATAATCAATGATAACATGACCTAATATGTTCACTATATCAATCAAGAAACTAAATTTGCACGACTTTTTGTAAAGTCAATGCTCCATTATTGTACCTAGGATGATGTGATGATTAATGAAATGATAATCTACTAGTTTGTAGTACATTATGATGTTGTAAAAAAGTGAACACATAATAATCTAGGAAATTATGAATAATATAATTAATTAAGTACGTGAATACCACTCATGCATTAGAAAAAACGAATGAAATCACAATGAACTCATATAAGCTATATCTGCTCTAAAAAGTAGTTTCATGTATGTATGAATGTATCACCAAAAACTAGTGGTATTAAAACCTACTTTCATTCATTGAGAATGTATTTAATCCTCTAATATGATTGATGATGTTGTCAATACATGGGAGGGGATACCATTTTTATGATTGTCATCTAGTTTATTCTCAGAAAATACACACATAAGTGTAATGTTCCATCATCCTTTTGGGTAAAAATAAATAGAGAACCCCATTGATATTTACTAGGATATATAACATGAATAAATTAGTGGTGTTTTAAATATGATTTCAATTAATAATTCTATTCTGCTCCCTTCCTATAATGTGGGATAGAAACCGGATCATCTCCAAGCAGTAACATGGTCTTGAACTCAACTCCTCGTTTTGTGTCAAAATCTATAGAACTAATCATGAATAAATCCATAAAAATTATGTAACAATGGAGGGAAATTATCCTTCAACATTTCCCAATCAAAATCAATAATGATTTATACCTAATTCAGGTGAAAATAAAATCATCACTTAATTTTTTCAACATGACCATCCTGAAGATCCCACTCACCCTAGTAAGTATAGTTACCCATTTCTTGAGATAGAAAAATAAATCTCATATTATAATAGTGTATATGAGCCGGGAATAATACTATAAAAACCCTAACAATATTCGAATAAAATCCTATCAGTCATAACATAAAAAAATTCCAATGGAAATGATACCCACAAATTTGAATAGAAAATCCATGCATCTCTTTCTCTTGGGATTGATCCAAAATTTCCCACAAGTGATTGGTAGGTTCACAATGCCTAAATGAAACAATCGGAAACCTCATATTTGGTGCTGTTGGAAGTCGTGGGATGAACATCATGATTAACTCAATCATGAACATGGGTTCCTAAGGGCCTACCTCCCAAATTAACATATTGAATCCTAATTATTTGAATAGAAAGACTATATTTGATAGTTATAAATATATGATACATTGAGATTAAATGAACAACTAAACATTAATTAAATATGATGGTTATAATCTAGATATTAATTTGGTAAGAATATATATCATTTAATAAATTATAAAATAAAAAATCTAATACTAATAAATAATCTATTAAATAAATCTTATAAAATGTAGAACGTAATTTTAGCAATTCAATATTATTTCTAAAATGTACTTTTTTAAAAAATATTATTATAGATTTTTTGAGAATAAATAATTAAATTTTGGTAATTTTAGAAATTTTTGTTAATGAAATAAATATTATTTTTGAAACCATCATATCAATGTTAGACATTCATTAAATGTTTTTATTTTTTATAAAATATTCACTAAAAAATGATTAATGTAAGAATCATATTTTTATTTAAATTTTTATTTACATTACAGGTATTTAAAACATGATGTTATATTTTTTATTAGTTCTAAAATTTAATTTTTTCTTATTGATTTAAAATAATCCAATCATGTTTTTTATTATACTTTATTCATTACTTATATATAAATCATTTTATGTATATAAATTATTGTTTTCATAAAGATATATTTTTGTTGCACTTAACATATTTAATTTAAATTTAATAAAAAAAATTAATATTTTATTCCTGAAAAATGTATTCTATATTTGAAACATCGGTTTAAATTATAGTAAAAATGTCATTTTTTAGAAAATATCAATAGTAACCAGCATATAATTTGTTACCATGGTAAATGGAAAATCATTAAATCATGGGTAAATGTAAACTGTCATGGACATGAAAATTACCGTAAAAATTGACCATATAAGGCCCCAGCCTTAAACCTTACTTAATCTTAAGTTATTACAAGATTACACATTGAGGATCTTTTCGGGTTTAGAGTTTTAGAGAATTAGATCATAAAACTTGCATTACATTCCACATATAAACAAAGTGGTTACATAAAGATAGTATTCTTCATTCCCATCAATGGAAACACATTTAAAATAAAACATGGATTATTTCTTGACACATCCTTGACTCTATCATCTTATCATGTACCTTTCCCTTGACCTGTGAAAAACATTTCAAAAACTTGGGATGAGCATAAAAACTCAGTATGGGTTATAAAAAAACATGGAAAGGAAACATGAGTTCATATATACATAAGAATGAAATCATACTTTACCCATAAAACCTAGGCACTTTAACATACCTCATAAAATCATGAATAAATCATAGAAATCATAAGACATAAAGGTAACTTGAGGCATTCATAACATTCTTACGTAGGGAGTAACCCTCTTGGATACGTTTGGAATACCCATCACAGTATATTCCCTAAAATCTCTTCGGAGAAACCTTAACGTTTCACTCCTTCGTGTTACCCAATGCATTGGAGAGCTATAACGGGCTCACCCACCCTTAGTTTATCACGGAACCACCCGTCTTCATAATAATGCCCAAGAACCATAACATAATCATATCACATAAAACATGCATGAAGGAAACATAACATTTCCACATTTCAATCACGAGATATCAATACAACACATTGATTTAATAAAAAAATTATGAAAACCATTTTCAATACCAAATTAAAACATGGTATTTATTTTTCGTTTTAAAAAAAGGTATGGCTTGTAGAGGAAGCCGAAACTCAAATAACGGTTACGACGGCGGAGAAGTCGTTGTCGCCACATACGTACGACAAAAACATTCCCTTTTTTCGTTTAGTAAACGCTTCGTATAAAAAAGATTCCTTTTGAATAAACGTAAAAGTCAAAGGGGTTTATACACCGTATAAAAGAAAGTTGTGTATAAAATAAAATATGCCTCAAAGAAAGGAGATTGAGACGAAGTCTCATACCTCGTATCCGACTTGACCCGACGGTTCTTTAATCTCCTGAATAATAAACTTGAGTTAATCTCTACTTGATTATGAATCTTTTTCAAGTTCATTATTCCTTTTATACCATGTTATGAACATCATGTAATCAGTTAAGTTAATAATGTTCATTTTGTCGGTATTTGGTTCTTAAGTCAAAAATAGACTTCTTACACTTACATTTTGTTAATTTGGTCAAAGGTTCATTATATCCAGAATGGTATTCATGATGTAGATATCATATATGTCATATATATCTAGTACATACTTGCATTTATAATATTACATAATCATTTATAGGTAAGAAATGAAATGCACCGTTCATTGAGACGGTAAGCCGTACGTACGCATGAACGCTACTTTCATTTCTATTTCGTATTTTATAGAATGGAATCAAAATGATATAAAGGTATATTATAATTCCAGTATAATATCATATATAATATCATAGTTCCATCCTTTATATGTCCCACATATGGTATTTAACGAATCAAATCACTTTGAGGGGGCGGTAGTCCGCACTTCCTAAAATGAAGATATCGTGTTTACCCATAATGGAAACCATAAAGGTATGCCCAAAATGAAAAAAACAGAAGCTTAAGGAAAACATAAACATATTATATATCATATATAAAAATAGTGACATCATAATGGCCACCTTTGAAGGTGTTAAATGAGTGTTGAACAATCATCGTTTCGGGAGGCAGAATTTCGCCATCCACGGAAACCGTATGTTCATTCACCATTTGATGTAGTTGTGTGAGAGTGTAGCTCAAATAAATATTATAAAAACATCCTTGTATATTTAAGATACTGGTGTTGTTACAAAATAAGTAAATAAAAAGAGTTTAGGGGGTTGGAGAAGCAAAATAAAATAAATGAACATGAGAGAATGAATTACCTTTAAAAGTGTATCTCCTTTTGATTTGAGTCTAAAGGCTTCCTTTTAAAGGATTCTGCCCAAAGGGAATCCTCTAGGATGAGGAGAGGGATGTGGAGAGAGTAAATGGGCAGGGTTTGGCCGAGCCAAAGGCTTGAGGTGTGTGTGAAATGAGGTAGAGGTGGGGGCCTTTTATAAGAGGAGAGGAGGGGCACTTTTGGAAAGTAAAGAAATATTACTTTATTTGAAAATGTGTTTCGGTTTCAAAAGGTCCCACGTTGATATAATTAGTGGATAAGGTGATACGGGTTCTAAATACACTCATCCAATAAGTTTTGGACATGTGTAGTTCATATATTTTACATTATCTTTCCATTTTATTTAAAACGTCAAATAATGATGTCATCGCTGCATCATTATTATGTCATAAATAATTTAATTTATTTAATGTCTAAAAATCCTAAAACAAATACTATGATGTAGGAAATCTTTTTATATTTCCAATGACTATTTATAATCAAATTTTGGACTTGTATAACCCCACTTAAATTTTTTTTTCGTAAAACATATTATGTTTGTGTCATTTTCACTTTAACATTAAATAAAAAGTAATTTATGTCATTTCCCAACAAAAGTGGATCCATGGGGTCCCAAAGTTGACCAATGGCATGTAATGGTCGGCCATGACACAACAAATGAGGTTGGGACATGTGTCTAGGTCATTTCATTTTATTAAAGTATTATTTATACCTTAAACTACCCTAATTACCACTAATCGCGATTAAGAACTTAATAAGTTACTATTCACCAAAAAATTATTATAATCTCATTAAACCACATTTTACTTCTTAATGACAACCATGTATGTCAGATTTTCAAAATTCAATACACATTAGTGGTAAACTTTCATTTAACTGAAAAATCAGTTTGCCTGATTACCACTTAGTGGTTTCACTATTCATCAAAAATTGAAGTTTTTCAAAAAATTACCAAAAATTCACCCTAAGCTATATTTGATATTCCGAATTCAAAAATGAAGTCTATTTTACAAAATTCAAATCATATAAGTCACATTAATTAATTTAATAATTAATTCCCGCTCGCAGAGTAAAAAGCGTGTTTTTACAAAACAATAAGTATCAAAAGATTGACACCAGTTTAAGTCTAATTTCAAAGTGAAATTGATTCCAATGACCACCATTGGATAAAATGGTAAAAATATATTCTAATTTCACTTCAAAAACAATTCAAAACATAATCTAATCATATAAATAAATTAGATTAAAAAGTAGTTTTGACGTAAAATGCAGTATTTTTCACTATTCATTAAAAAAATGAACATTGTCAGAAAAATACCAAAAATTCACACAAGGTAAATTTTGATGTCCCAATCATAAAGAATAAGTTTATTTTGAAAAACATAGTTTATAAAATTGTCAAAATATAGATTCAAAAATGGTTTGCCATCAAAAGGCAGTAAAACAATCTTTTAAGAATATTAGTGTATTCCATGCATAAGATTGTATTTATTTTCATTTTAAGCCGCTATAACACTATCTTAATAATTAATAGACATAGATAAAAATATCTATTATTCATTACTTACTTGGGATGTTACAGACCATATATTGTTGGATGTGTATTATTCACTGATAATCATATAATTTATGTTTATATGACAATGTATTGTCAAATTAAGTAGATTATGACCCTTATAATATTTTATTCAATGATAATTTCAAAGACATCACATTAATTATTTTCATAACTATAAATGTTTTAATATGGTCTTATCCAAAATATATCAACAACAATAAATATAATTTTTAATTATAATGTAATTATATTAAACATGAATTTTTTTTATTTTTTATTGAATAAATAATAAAAATATACTCTTTTACTACATTGATTAGATAATTTCTCAATTAAAGGAAAGAATAAATGAAATTAAAAATTATATAATATTTATAATATGATGTAACAAATTTAACGTAGAATTTTAAAGATACCATTTACATTATAGTGTTATATTAAAATGTTTTTCTGAATTTATATTCTTATATAAATATTTTAAATATCTAGTGTAATTAATAGTGTCAAAAGTTACATTAATAAAATTTAAAAATAAATAAAATTTTATTAAATTATATAAAAATAAAAAAATAAATATTACTTAAACATATTTTTATAGTGTAAAAATTCCATAAAAGATTTACTTAATGTATTCTAACAATTTATAGTTACTATATTATCTCTCAAATAGAAAAAACCTTGTTTTCATGATAAGAGTTAAAGGTGTTAATTCAGTGGTAAAACCAAAATATTGTTGCCTAAATTTAGTAATTTTTTTTAGTTTTAATGAATTGGATTATTTAAAAAAATATACATGTTATCATATAAATAACTCAATTTTGATCAATTGGTATTTTAATATTCATTTATATTAATTTAATCATTGTATAAATTTCATGAGTTTTCTCCCCTATTCTATAAAAGGACATATTTTCTTCTCATTTAATCACGCATAAACAATTTTTTTTGGAAAATTCTTACCCAAATATATTTCTAAAATCCGTATGTTCATTGTTATTGTATAATTTTTCTGTATAACTCCAAACGTATTGATCTAAATGTGTTAATAAAAGGAGTTATTCTAAATAAGATAAATTATTTTTGAACAAATAATTCAGTTTCAATTCTGCTTCCACCTTCTCCAAATCGTCTTCAAACATGATAAAAATATAAGTCTAGTATCCTACATATTAATAAATTTTATTATGTTAGTTTAATAACCCATATACTTCACCTCTTCATTAAAATGGGAAATGTTTTGACCATATGTTTGAATGGAAGACTACTTCCTCACGAACCAATGTAGTTAATTTTTTATAACCATCTCTCAATACAGGTTATGATGATTGAATTAAGGATTATATATATTATTAATGGAATATTTATCATTATTAAAAAACAATATATCATATTTTTAATTACATTTACATTAATAGAAAAATGATAACATCATTCGTGTGTAGGTGTAGACTACCTCCTCTATGAATTGATGTGATTCATTTTCATCCCCACATCACATGATTGATATATGATTATATTTTCTATTTAAATAAATAATGTGACCTATAATATATTATTATTAATCATCAATGATAAAATTATACATACCTAAATTTGATAATGATAATTCTAAAAGCTAAAGGTTACTCAAGTAAACATACGACGAACCTTCTAGATTACGGTAATGTTGTTCATTTTTCTAATCCATATTTAAATGATGGATAAATAAGTATAATTGGTGTATAAAAATGAAACTTAATTAATTATAATTATTACTTAAATGATGTAATAATGACCAATTCGACTATAAACATCGTACCATATTCATTTTTGAGTCACGTAATGAATATCATCAAAGAAATTGATGAGGAATAAAGAAATTAATTAATTGTTATACCATGGAAATAACTGAAAAAAAAAGAATAATAAAAATGGAATAGGTTAAAATGTATTTAAATTGAGAATAGGTGTTTATTATTCCATATTATAATGGTCATACGATACAAGAAAAGAAATATATACCACTGGTATTAAAAAGTGCATACAACCCCTAAAACTATCAGTATAGTATATAACCACAGTTTTTAAAACAATGGCTTGTTAAGTCATAGAAATAACTATGAGATATTCCAAATAAATGGAAGATTCTATAACCATAGTTATGAAATATGTTAGTATGTGTATTCCACCATTTTATTAAGCCAGTGCCCATAGTTTTGTGACCATGGATATAAGATTTAAAAAATGTACGTGTAGCATGTTTCGATCCTAGGACAACATGTATACAAATCACATAACTAATCTCTACTCAACAATGTATAATAGGTATATAGATATATATTTACTCATATTTATTTATATATACAATGGATATTTGTGGAAAACCTTAGAAATAGTTTTCCCAAAATAATTATTTGTCCTACGTAAAAATGATATCTCCCCTTAATGGAAGAAAAAAATTCACATAGTGTTCAAAAAACATGGGTATTGATATTGAAAATAACCCTACATTGTGGTTTTGAAAAACCTGTGGGTATAATGGTGTCCTATACCCACAGTTCATGGAAAACATTGTGTATATGAGCTAATTTCTTTCCAAAACCCATGGTTTTCTAAAACTATGGGTATATGATTCAATCCAATCACAATACACATGGTTTCATCCAAAACCATGGGTATATAGTCATATTCCAATAGTTATACATGACAAACAAGACATTATATAAGGGATTTTATTTTATGAATACTATTCTAGTTGTTCCTCTTTATACACCTTTTACAAAAGTCAAGTGGAATTTTTTTTAACATATTAGTAATCAAAGGATAATTCCTATTTCATTTCTCCATAATGATTTAAAACATAATTTAAATAATTACATGGTTATTTTAAAATAATATTATTCATTTTTAATAGATTTTTTTTAAGAAATATTTTTTAAAAAATAAAAAATTTTGTTTTCATTAAAAGGGATTTTATTGACATTATCATTAATAAAAAACTCTATAATTTTTTCACCATATTTTTTATTGAAAAGTATTTCAAAAATAAATTCTTATTTTGATATAAAAAATTAGTTCTCGTATGGGTGTTAATTATTTTTTTAAAAGGTTTTATGATGAAAAGTGATTGGATAAAATGTTTTATTCCGGATAAGGTACATGAGAATTATATATGGAAAGGAGGACCCAGATATAGATTATAAAAGAAAATATCACAATTATAGCTCAATGGTGATCCTGAAATAGCTTATACAAAGGGTTGAAACCCATTATAGCTCATGGAGAACTAGTGATCCCAATATAGTTTATATAAATAGTGATCCCCATTATAGCTCTCCAATGAACTGTGTAATTATTATTTTCTCTATTAAAATATATTTGAATTATTTATATGTTTATTACAATTCTAAGGGTTTTGTAAGTGGTTAGTCAATAAAAATATTTCTGTTATAAGATTTTTTTAAAAATTCATTAATATGGGCTTTAGAGGCATTCCTCGTGAAAACCATTATTATGATTTGATATGAAAATGGTTTATTTCATACACTCAATGAAAATAGATGTTAAAGGTAAATGTTATACAAGTTTAATTTTTTTCCATAGAATAATGGTTTTTTCCTTTTATATTCACTTAATTTTATTGTTACTATCCCAGGGTTGAAAATAATTCACATGGTTTAATGGTGATATTGAATAATAACAAGGATATTATTAAAAATGTGAACATTTATAATGAAAATAAAACATGTATTATTTTAAATACTTGTGTTTTATGATAGTAATAGATACTGTATAGATGCTTCCACAAGTAAAGTATGGGTTTAATTTAACGAATTTGGTCAAATTATCAAAAATACTAATCCTAAAAGAAATTTTGTAAATGAAAATGATTTTAATCATAAGAATAGCTAGATTAATTATTGGAAAAGGTTGTGTCCTTATAATTTGTTTTAGAGGAGGAATTAGATAACTTTGGAGGTTATGATGTTTCCATGGGATGTTATATTATGACATACTCATACCATCATTGGTTGAGAATATAATGATTGACCATGAGTTAAATGTAATAGATACCCCTTTTATAAATTTCTATTATTATGAATTATGGTGACTAAGGATATTTATGGGGCCATTTATTTTGATGTAATTATGAGTTATTTTATAATTGGATGAAAAATAAAAGATATTATATATCCTTTAAGATTAATTAAATTCTTTATTATTGAATATATTATTGATATTTTTTAAGATATATTCATATTTTAAATTACTTTTTAGAATATTATATTTTAGATTAGGGCAGAGAGTAGACTATGTAACAACACATCTCATCCAACAAGGTTATAGGGCCTGTACCTACAACCAAATGGAAACAAGAGTGTAACAGTTGCCATTGGTTTATATTATATTATGGTTATATTGATTTTTTTATTTACAATTTTTAATGGATGAATTATTGTTTTATTTTTTGTAAATGATTATTTTTGTTATGAATACCACATTATAAATTTTTTTTGTAATTATTTTAATATTACAATCATAATTTTGGAAGGCATTGAAAAAATCAAGGAATTAAATCCTTATGAGATTTATTTTTAGGAATATTTATTGAATTTATTTTTTCTATCATTATGATTTATGGAAGTGAATGTCACATATTTTACATTACATGATTTGGGTATATAATTTTTAGTATGATAATAGTTAATTTTATTTGGAGAAAATTAATGAAATTATATTAGAAGACTATGTGATGATGTAACATCCCAAGTAAGTGATGAATACTAGATATTTTATTCTATGTCTATTTATGAATTAGATAGTGTTTTAGAGGCTTAAAATGAGAATAAATCCAATCTTAAGCATGGAATACACTAATATTTTTAAAAGATTGTTTTACTTCCTTTTGATGGCAAACCATTTTTAAATCTATCTTATGAAAATTTTATAAGATATATTTTTCAAAAAAAACTTATTCTTTATGATTGGGACATTGAAATTTACTTTGGATAAATTTCTGGTATTTTTCCGATAAAGTTCATTTTTTAATGAATAGTGAAAAATGTTGTATTTTAATTCAAAACCTCATTTTAATCTAATTTATTTATATTATTATATTATCTTTTGAATTGGTTTTAAAGTTCAATTAGAATATATTTTTACCATTTAATCCAATAGTGGTAGTTGGAATTAATTTCACTTTGAAATTGGACTTAAACTAGTGTCAGTCTTTTGATACTAATTGTTTCATAAAAACGTGATATTTGAACTGACAGCGGGAATTAATTATTAAATTAATTAATGTAACGTATATGTTTTTAATTTTTTAAAATAGATATCATTTTTGAATTAAGAATATCAAATATAGGTTAGGGTGAAGTTTTGTTATTTTTCTGAAAAACATCAATTTTTGATGAATAGTGAAACCACTAAGTGGTACTTAAAAAAACTGATTTTTCGTTTAAATGAAATTTTACCACCTTTGTGTTTTGAATTTCAAAAATCTGACATACATGGTTGTCATTAAAAAGTAAAATGTGGTTCAATGGGATTAAAATAATTTTTTTGGTGAATAGTAACTTTTACGTTTTTAATCGCGATTAGAGGTAATTAGTGTAATTTAAGGTAAAAATAATGTTTTAATAATATGAAATGACCTAGAAACATGTCCTACCCTTATTGGATATGTCATGTCCGACCAAGAAAACCCATGGGTCGATTTTTGGGACCCCATGGAGCCACATGGGTAAGATAAAGACATTAATGCTTTTTATTTAATGTAAAAGTAAAAATGACACAAACATGAGTTGTTTTACCAATACAATTTTCAAAAGGGGTTATACAAGTCAGATTTTTGACTATAAATAGTCATTGGAAATCTAAAACAATTTTCTACATCATAGTATTTTTTTATAATTTTTAGAACTTAAATAAATAAAATTATTTATGACACCATGATGATGCAGCGATTAGCACATTATTTAAGGATTTAAATAAAATAAAAATATAATGTAAAATATAAGATCTAAACTTGTCAAAAACATATTGGATGGGTGTACTTCGAACCCTTATTTCATAATACTTGATATTTATAATTGTGGGACCTTTGGTATCTGAAAATCATTTTATAACAAATTATCTTTTCTTAACTTTCCAAGAGTGCCCCTCCTCTCCTCTTATAAAAGGCCCCCACCTCTACCACCTTACCCACACTTCCAATGCCTTTGGATCAGACAAAACCTTCTCATTTGGTCTCTCCACATCCCTCTATAACTCCTAGAAGCCTCACTATGGGCAGAAGTCTTCCCAAGGAAGCCTTTGAGCTCAAATAAAAAAGTGTTACCCGTTTTAATGGTAGTGTTTTCTCTTGTGTTATTACATTTTATTTTGCTTCTCCAACCCTCTAAACACTTTTTATTCCTTTCTTTTGTGACAACACCCGTATCTTTAATATACTAGGATGTTTTCATAAGAAGGATTCGAGCTACACTTACACACACCTACATCTAATGGTTAAAGAACATACTGTTTCCGTGGATGGCGAATTTCTACCTCACGAAACGATGATTGTTCAACACTCATAAAACACCTTCAAAGGTGGCCATTAAGATGTCACTATATTTATATATGATATATAATATGTTTATGTTTTACTTAATCTTCTGTATTTTTTCTTTATGGCATACCTTTATGGTTTCCATTATGGGTAAACGCGATATCTTCATTTTAGGAAGTGCGGACTACCGCCCCTTCAAAGTGATTTGATTTGTTAATACCATATGTGGTACATATAAAGGATAAGTTTAATGATATTATATATGATATTATACTGGAATTATTATATACCTTTATATCATTATGATTTCACTCCATTAAGTAAGAAATATAAATGAAAGTAGCATTCATGTGTACATACGGATTACCGTCTCCATGAACGGTACATTTCATTTATTACCTCTAAATGATTATGTAATATTATAAATTCATGTATATACTGGATATATATGATATATATGATATATAAATCATGAGCATAACTCTGGATATAATGGATACGTGAACAACTTGTAATTATAAAGAGCATATTTTTGACTCAAGTACCAATTATCGTTAAAACGACCATTATTAACTTAAATAATTACATAGTGTTCATGACATGGTAATAAGAGATATAAAAGGATTAATGAACTTGAAAAAGGATCTTAATAAAGTAGAAATTAACTCAAGTTTATTATTCAGGAGGTTAAAGAACGATCAAGTCAAGTCGGACCCGAGGTATGGGGCTTCATCTCAATCTCCTTTCATTAAGGCATATTATGTTTTATACACAACTTTCTTTTATACGGTGTATAAACCTCTTTGACTTTTATGTTTATCTGAAAGGAATCTTTTTAAACAAAGGGTTTTACTAAATGAAAAAAGGGAATGTTTTTGTTGTACGTATTCGGTGACAATGACTTCTCTGCCGTCGTGACCATTATTTGAGTTTCGACTTCATCTACAAGCCATACCTTTTTTAAGGAAAAGTAAATTTCATGTTTTACTTTTATTTTATTTTGTTATTGAAAATGAATTTCATAATGTTTTTATTATATCAATGTGTTGTATTGATATCTTGTGATTGAAATGTGGAAATGTTATGTTTCCTTTATGTATGTTTTATATGATATGGTTATGTTATGGTTCGTGGGCATTATTATGAAGACGGGTGGTTTCGTGATAAAATAAGGGCGGGTGAGCCCGATATAGCTCTCCAATGCATTGGGTAATGCAAAGGAGATAAACATTAAGGCTTCTTCAAAGAGATTTAGGGAATATACTGTGATGGGTATTCCAAATGTAACCAAGAGGGTTACTCTCTACGTAAGAATGTTATAAATGCCTCAGGTAACCTTTATGTCTATATATTTCTATGATTTATTTATGATTTGATGAGGTATGTTTAAGTGCTTATGTTTTGTGAGTAAAGTATGATTTCATTTATTCTTATGTATACATGTACTCATGTTTCCTTTCCATATTTTTATAACCCTTACTGAGCTTTTTATGCTCATCCCAAGTTTTTGAAATGATTTTCACAGGTCAAGGGAAAGGTACATGATGTGATGATAGTGTCAATGAAGTGTCAAGAAAGAATCCCTGTTTTATTTTAAATATGTTTCCATTGATGTGAAAAATGAATACTATCTTTTATGTAACCACTTTGTTTAAATGTGGAATGTAATTCAAGTTTTATGATCTAATTCTCTAAAACTCTAAAACTAAAAATATCCTCAATGTGTAATCTTGTAATAACTCATGATTATGTAAGGTTTAAGGCTGGGGTATTATAGTTGGTATCAGAGGTCGGTTTAGATAACTTTAGGAGTTATAATTATATTAAATTATTATCCAAAAATATTTTTTGAAATGATATAGAATTTGAATATTACCATGTTGCTTCATCTAAGAAATGTTTGTTCAGAATGGTTTTCCGTAGAGGAAACAGGGAAAAAGTGCTATGAAGGCATACAGAAGGAAATAACCTTCCGAATCAGCATCCTGAGATGGTCAAAATTGGAACTGAACGGTTTTTTGCAGTAATGGAACAGTTGACTCAAGCGATAAATGGTGGTGGTATCCATGCACGAGATCAGCCATATCAACCACAGAGGAACATGTCAGTGGTGGAACATTTCATGACGCAATAGCCCCCATCATTCAGAGGATCATCTGACCTTGTGCTAGCTAAAGGGTGGATTAAAGCACTGGAGAAGATTTTCGATGTCATGGGGTGTTCAGACAATCAAAAGGTTAGTCTTGCTATTTACCGTTTGGAGGGTGAAGCAGATCAGTGGTGGTCAATGGTTAAAAATATCAGGGACGCTGATGAGATTGATGCTCTCGACTGGGATGAATTCAAATGTATGTTTCTTGAGAAGTATTTTCCTAAGGTTGTTTGACTTAGGATGGAAAAACAATTCCTGGAATTGAGGCAAGAGGAGGACTCAGTGGCTGCCTATGAAGAAAGGTTCACTCGATTGGAAATGTATCCTCCAAATTTTATCCAAGACCTTGATAGTAAAATCAATCATTATTACTCAAGATTAAAGACAAAATATCGAAGGGCTTTAGCTTCTCGTGAGTTCAAAAGTTATGAAAATCTTGTTCGATGTGATGAGAAGGTGGAAATAGAGTTTGCTGATGATCAAGTGTTCTATAACAACCAGCAGAAGAAGAGACTGAGGTGGTAGGATAAAGGAAAGAATTCTTCAAAAAGGTATGACGGTAAGAAAACTAAGTTTCCAGTTTGTGATAATTGTGGTAAACGGCATGCTAGGGAATATCTTTTGAATTATGTAAAGTGCTACCTATGTGGTAAGATGGGACATAAGGCTCGTGATTGCACTGAAAAAGATCAAGGTGATGGTAAGTCCAAATTCGATTTACAGTTAGTGAAATGTTTTAAGTGCAATGAGATGGGTCACTATGAAAATGAGTGTCCAACAAAGAGCTCGCATGATGGGAAGCAGTTAGACTACAAGCAGAAAGGGGTGGTGAAATCCTTTGAAACTACTTCAGAAGATGTTGGGCCATCAAATGAAGTTGTATCAGGTACTTTGTTTATTTTTTCAGATTATGCCAGTGTGTTGTTTGATTCGGTGTCTACACATTCTTTCATCTCTGATAACTTTTCTAGTAAAATGGGAATACCATCTCAAGAAATGACTCCTGAACTTGTGGTAAAAACACATGGGGGAAATGTTGAGGCAAAATGAATTTATAGGATTCTTCCTATCCTTATCCGTGGAAAGAACCTACTTGCGAACCTTATTGTTTTACCTCTAGTAGAGTTTGATGTTATCCTGGGTATGGATTGGCTCTCTATTTACCATGCTAAGATTGACTGTAGAGCTAAAGAAGTTTCTTTTCAGAAAGACTTTCAGTTTGTATACAAGAAGGAACCCTTATTGTTGATAATTTATCAAGAGGATGAGAAACTTGTAAAAGATGGAAATGAATGTTACCTTGTACACATCATTTAAAACAAAGGAACTGTTCAGATTAATGATGTACCAGTGCTAAATGAGTATCCTGATGTTTTTTCTGATGATTTTCTTGGAATAATACAAGATCGGGAAGTTGATTTTACTGTTGACTTAGTTCCTGATGCTAAGCCAATTTCAAAACCCCCTTATCGAATGGCTCAAATTGAACATTTAGAGTTGAAGGAGAAATTGCAAGATTTATTAGAGAAAGGTTTCATTCTACCTAGCACATCACCATGGGGTGCCCCTATTTTATTTTTAAAAAAGAAATATGGTTCTATGAGACATTTCATTGATTATAGAGCCTTGAATAACATCACTGTTAAGTACAAATATCCTTTGCCTCATATCTATGATTTGTTTGATCACCTCTAGGGAGCTCAGTATTTTTCAAAGATTGACCTGAGATCGGGGTACCATCAGCTGAAGGTAAAGGAATCAGATGTTCTGAAGACTGCGTTCCGTACAAGATATGACCATTATGAATTTGTAGTAATTCCTTTTGGGCTAACCAATGCACCTGCTGTAGTCATGGACTTAATGAATAGAATTTTCCATGAGTTCTTGGATAAGTTTGTGGTGGTTTTCATTGATGATATTTTGGTGTTTTTTAAAATTAAAGAGGATCATGAAAGACATTTAAGGGTTATTTTGAAAACCTTAAAAGAAAATAAATTGTATGGAAAATTCATAAAGTGTGAGTTTTGGTTGCAACAAATTTCTTTCCTTGGTCACATTGTTTCTAAAGATGGGATAACTGTTGATCCTGCAAAAACAATGGTTGTTGAATAATGGACAAGACCCACAAATGTAACCGAGATTCGTAGCTTCCTTGGTTTGGCAGGCTATTACCGAAGGTTTGTTAGAAAATTTTCATGGTTATCTAGTCCAATGACTAAGCTAACTCAGAAGGGTGTTAATTTTATCTGGACAAAATAATGTGATGATTGTTTTCAGAAACCGAAAAGAAGATTGGTGAATGCTCCAGTTTTGGAAATACCTTCCAGGAATGGTGAGTTTTTTATCTATAGTGATGCTTCATTAAAAGGACTTGGTTGTGTCTTAAAGAAGAATGATTGGGTAATTGCTTATGCTTTACGATAGTTGAAAACTCATGAGGTAAATTACCCTACATATGATTTGAAATTACCTACTGTAGTTTTCTCTTTAAAAATTTGGAGGCATCATTTGTATGGAGTAAAGTGTGAAATATATACCGATCACAAAAGTTTAAAGTATATATTCACTCAGAAATAATTGAACATGAGACAGAGGAGATGGATAGAATTAATCAAGGATTATGATTGTACAATTCATTACCATCCGGGAAAAGAAAATAAAGTGGCTGATGCTTTGAGTCAAAATAGTAATTCTTCATTAACAATGTTGTGTTTGGAACGTGATCCTTTGGTTAAGGATTTGATGAACTTTGACATAGAAGTTTTTGGTGCTGGATGTCCTTCTGTTTTGTTTCAGGTATCAGAGAAATCTTCTCTATCAAACATAATTAAGAAAGCACAAAAGCAAGACAGCGAGTTGCAAAAAAAGGTAGAGCTGGTTCAGAAGGGTATGTTGCCTAAATTCAATATTGATATTGATTTTGTTTTGAGATTTGGGAAGAGATTGTGTGTTCCGTGTGATTCACAGTTTAAGAGAGATTTGTTATGTGAAGCTCATAGTTCTCCATTGTAACACCCGAGACTTTTATGTTATATAAATCATCAAAGGAATATTTTTCTACACAACACTTTCTTGGCTTGCTTTACACGAAATCGCGGTCTTCCTCGATAGCTTGCGTCGTACGCAATACCGAGTTTCACTAAACAACGATATGCTATTAGAATATTATTAAAACTAGCCATTATGAATAGTAATAACCACTTTTTGAGATTTTATAAATTGTATTTTTCAAAATGGACTTCATTTTTGGATTCAGAATATCGAAATTAGCCTAGGGTGAAATTTTGGTATTTTTCTAAAAACTTCCAATTTTTGATGAATAGTGAAACCACTAAGTGGTAGTTAAAAAATTGAATTTTTCATAAAACTTAATTTTACCGCTTTTGGGAGTGGAATTTCGAAAATCCGAGAGACACGGTTAATATCAAGGACTAAAATGTGGTTCAATGAGGTGAAAATAATTTTTTGTGAATAGTAACTTTTTACTTTTTTTTACCACAGTTAAAAGTAAATAGGGTAATTAAGGGTAAAGATGATATTATTATTACCCTAAAACATGTCCTAATTCTATTGGATAAGTTTAATTCGACAAAAAAAAAACTTAGGAATAAAATATGACCATTTAGGCCTACTTGGATTAGATTAGGACATTTATTATTAATTTATTTAAAGAAGGGTTAAAATAGTTAAAATCAAAGTTTAATAAGTAAATAATTTATAATATGGGGTTATACATAAGATAAATTCGACTATAAATATTCATTAGAAAGCTAAAATTTTTTCCTACATAATGGTATTTTATTTGTAATTTTTATACATTAAATAATTTAATTTATTTATGACACAATGATGAGGCAGTAATTATCTTATTAATGAAATATTGACATAATTGATGTTATAAACATCAAAATAAATGTAATTTGAGACTTTTTATGAATCCCACTAATTTTATAGGTTAATATGACATGTTATTAAGGATTTAATTAACTTTTTTCGAACTAATAATTCTTTTATGATTTTCTGAAAAATCAATTACTAAAGAGTGTCAAAATTAACATAAAATAGTTTTTAAAACAAATATTATATTGGTAATTGTTATTTTATTCCTAAAAATCTAAGGTTCGGCCAAATTACTTAGATAAGGTTATATATATTAATAATAAACAACTTGGGGTTCGTTTGGCTGCTTATAGTAAGTTTATTAACATTATAGTATAAGAACACAAGAAGACATGGTAAAAGTAAAATTATTTAACTTAATGTTAAATCTAAATGATAAGGTTAAAATAGGAACCTAAACTTGTCTAAATTCTATTGGATGAGAGGATTTAGACCCACCTCCACCTTAGTTTCTAAATATATCAATTTTGAGCTATTTAAAACCGAACTTGACTTTATAATAAAATAATAGTTTTAGTTATTCCAAAGGTGCCCCTCTCCTCCCTTATAAAAGGACACCTCCTCCCCCTCTTCCTCACACCACTTAGAGCCTTCAGCCTCGGCTAACCCCTGCCACTTTCTCCTTTCCACTTCCCTAGAGACATCCTAGAGGTCCTGGTCTTCTTCAAAGACCAATTTTAGTGCCCTAAAAGAAGGTCTCAAAGAAGCACTTCAAAGAAGAGGTAATGTCTGTTACCGATTCTTTCATCATTATTTCTTATTCCACTTATTCTTCTTTAGTTGTTTCATTATGAAGTAATAAAATCAGTATCACTCATATACGTATATGTTATTATAAGTATGAAACAACCCTATTTCACCATCTATCCATCCTACGGAAAAAGAAATCACTGCGCGTGTGTACGTACGGAATACCGTCTCCACGCCGTGGTGTAATCTATTTTCCACCACCACCTTACTTGGATGGGTATAATGGTGTAAATAATGACTATATATGACTATTATAAAGTGATATTGATTCTGAAATAGTATACATATACTCCAATACAATTACACGATCATAGGAACAATATCATCACTCGTGCGTATGTACGGAATACCGTCTCCACGATGTGATGTGACTCGTTCTACATGATCTTCCTTTCATAATGATTATATAAACGAATTGAATGAATGAATATGATATATATTACACTAATACCATTCTTTAAATGAGGTATCTATAACCTAAAGAAAAGAATAAGAATTTATTCGACAAAACACGCATAAGAACAAAAAGTTATAAACACCCGAATAAAAAGTAGCAATGAAATATTACTACTAAGAAGCTAAGAATATGACCATATATGATATCATAAAAATAATTATGATTCTGGAATAAGTCAATAACATTATTTAAATCATTATACAGGAGTTTCGGACACTTACAAAGAAATTCGGACCTAAGGTAAGGGAAAATATCACAATCTCATTTTTATCCAAGATTGTTTTTACTTTGGCATTTACTGGGGTGTATTTTATCATCCACATCCATGTTCCCTCAATATGTAATATTGTTTCCATCCACTTACAATAGTTTAAATCCAATTTTACCCTTCGGTGAATTTTTAGTAAAGAATATGAAAGGAATCTATTGTCGTTTTTCGTATGAGGTACTTTTTGACTTTTCCGAAAAAAGTACGAAGAATGTTTTTTTTAACTTATACGGCATGAATGGATTTTTAAAACATTATTTCCAAGAAGATTCCTTTACAAGTTTTCAAGTTTATTTTTAATCAACTTCTTTTAGTTTATAATTGTACGACATGTTAAGAAAGGATAAGTGTTTTTGAAGTAGAAAGGATATTTTCCTCAAGAATGGAGTTCAAGTGTTTTATCAAAATTATTTTCCATCTAAGATAATAAAGGGTTCTGTTTTTATACCTATTATTACATTGATTTGATTATGTTGTGATGGAATTATTTTTATGAATTTCTTTATCTTATATGAATTGTTTTATGATGTCACAATGTTTAAGAATCCCATTTTTATTACATGGGGTATGCAATGATTTATTATTTATGATTTTGTGGCACACATAAGAATGGTATCATTATGAGATGGGTGGGACCTATATCTCCCTCCAATGAATTGGGTAAAGATTTTATATCTCATGAGATAGGCATGGCTGGAATGGTAGGTTATACCGGTTCAGTGAAACAGAACTGAAACGAGGGTGACTCGGTTCAGAAAGGGACTTTGTCCACTAAGATAGTTTTGGCAATGAGTCTTGACTAACAAGAAATGATTCTCTATGATTATGTGTGTATGCCACAAAGTTTCATGTTTTAAGTTATGATTATTGTGATTACATTTCACTGCCATGATTTATCCCATGTTATGAAATTATGATCTCTTTTGCAGGTTAAGATTTCCAAAAGTTATGTGCTTGTGTATACGATGTGATTGATATTTCTTTTGTTTACCCTTACTGAGAATTTGAGCTCACCCTTTTGTATGTTTTCTTTCCCCAGGTCAGGAAGAAGGTTATTAAGTAGGATATGCCAAAAAGGGACTCTAGATATGATGAAATAAGTGGGAGGCAAAGTTGATGCTTTATGAACCAGTTGTTTATGTTTCCCAGTTTATAAAGACACTATACCTATACGGTCCTTTCGTGGTTTTGTTATATGTTGTAATAAGTATGCTTCAATTTTGAAGTATTAACAATGTATGTAAAGTATGGGTCGTTATAGTTGGTATCAGAGGAAAGGTATAGTCAACCTTTAGAAACTAGGATGTGAAAGACTTAGTAAGAACCCTAAGGATAAGTATAAGCATAGAACACAATATTAGTGTTTTAGAAATGGCCATGAATAACCTAGGATAAGACCTTAAGTGTGAAATTTTATTCTTGATTATGTGGTTTTCCTATTATAATTAGTGTTGCTCACACTATTATTCTTGGTTTTAGTCAATGACTGGAACTCGAAGGAACCGTGTTAATGCGGAATGCGACGGGCAATGCAATGATTGTCCCCCTGAGCAACCAAACGTTATGGGAGCTGGAATGCAAGATCGTGTAGCCATGCTCACACAACTTTCTCAAGCTATGAATCATGCAGGACTTCCAAATGAGCAAAGGAAGGAGCAACATTCTGTTGAATCCTTCATGAGGAAGCGTCCACCTTCTTTCAGTGGGTCTACTGATCCATTAGTTGCTGAAAAATGGATTAGTACTACTAAAAAGATATTTTCAGTTCTTCAATGTTCTGAACATGATAAAGTCATCCTAGCAGTGTATCGTTTGGAAGGAGATGCTGATCAATGGTGGAATCTTATTAAGAATACAAGGCAAAGGGATGAAATTGATTCCATGGAATGGGACGAGTTTAAGAACTTATTTTTAAATAAGTACTTCCCTCGTATTCTCCGAACAAAGATGGAGAAATATTTTCTTTAACTAAAGAAAAAGGATGATGAATCTGTTGGTACCTATGAAGCAAATTTTACAAGACGTGCAAGGTACGCTTCTGGTATTATTATCCAACCTAAGAGTAAGATCTATCGATTATTTAATGTCTTAAAACCAAGTATTCGAAGGGCGTTAGCCATAAGGGACTTTAATAGCTACGAGGAAATCGTTCGATGTGCTCTCAAAGTCGAGATGGAGATTGGAGTAACCCATCAGTCATATGGGTTTGATAAGAAGAGGAAAATGGAATTCAAAGGAAAATCTAAAGAGCACACTGAAAAGAAGATGAGCTTTCCTTTATGCTCAAAGTGTGGAAAGAAACATGGAGGGAGTTGTCTTAAAGGGGCAAGTAAATGTTTCAAATGTGGAAAGGAAGGTCATCGGGCATTTGAATGCCGCGATGATGGGAAGAAGATTTCTAATGATGCAAACAAAGGAAGGGATACACAAAATGAACCTACTACACTTCAATGTTTCAAGTGCAAGGGGATGGGGAATTATGCCAATAAATGCTCTAATCCAAGGGTTGATGATGATGGTCGACGTCAACAAACTCTTAAGGCTAAAGACAAAGGAAAGTCACATGCAATTTCTATCAGCGATGTGGAGTATGATAACGATGTGGTGAAAGGTACAGTTACCATCCACTCTAAAGTAGCAAATGTTTTATTTGATTCTGGATCCACCCACTCTTTTATTTTTGAAGAATTTTCTAAGGGTATCACCGTATTACCTCAACAATTAGATGTTGAGTTAGCTGTGACAACACCTAATGGCACAACAGTCGCATCAAAAGTTTATAATTCTTCTCCGATCGAAGTTTGTGGGAAAGTGCTTCCTGCAAATTTTGTGATCCTTCCTATAGTGGAATTTGATGTGATTCTTGGCATGGATTGGCTTTATTTTTATGGATCTCCTATCAATTTCCAAATAAGGGAAGTCACATTTCATATTCCAGATCAATCTATGATCGTCTATCAATGCAAGGATGAACATAACCTTCCAGTGGAAAATTCTTCCATTTTATGGGTATTGGTTCCACTAAATGAAGGTTATTTATCTCAAATGGTTGGTGAGAAACTCACGATTAAGAATATTCCCATTGTATTCGAGTTTGATGATGTCTTTCCGGAGGAATTAAAGGGTCTTCCACCGAATCTTGAAGTTGAGTTTTCAATAGAACTCGTACCGTGTGCTTTGCCTATTTCAAAGACACCTTATAGAATGACCCCAATTGAGTTGTAGGAATTTAAGAAGCAACTCTAAGAGAATCTTGATAAGGGATTCATATGCCCTAGTGCGTCACCTTGGGGAGCACCTGTTCTATTTGTTAAGAAGAAAGATGGATCAATGAGACTCTGCATTGATTATCGAGAACTTAACAAGATCACTATCAAGAACAAATATCCTCTCCCACGCATTGATGACCTATTTGACCAACTACGCAGAGCTCAATACTTTTCCAAGATTGATCTTCGTTCAGGGTATCATCAATTAATGGTCAAAAGGGAGGATATACCAAAGACGGCTTTCCGTACAAGGTATGGACACTATGAATTTATAGTGATGCCATTTGGTCTTACTAATTCCCCTGCTATCTTCATGGATCTGATGAATAGAGTCTTTAGAGACTATCTTGATCAATTTGTGGTAGTCTTTATAGATGATATTCTTGTCTATTCAAAGAGAAAGGAAGAACATGAAGATCACTTGAGAATTAAATTGAAGACCCTGTGAAAGGAGAATCTTTATGCGAAATTTACCAAGTGTGAATTTTGGCTTCAAAAAGTTGCATTTTTTGGGTCACATAATCTAAAAAGAGGGGATATCTGTGGATCCAGGAAAAACAGAGGTTATCTAAAGATGATCGAGACCAACAACAGTAACTGAGATCCGAAGTTTTCTTGGTTTGACTGGATATTATCGACGTTTTGTGAAAGATTTTTCACGATTATCTAATCCACTCACCAAGTTGACCCGGAAAGGAGTTAAGTTTGTCTGGATGGAAGAATGTGAAGAAAATTTCAAGGAGTTGAAAAGAAGGTTATCCAGTGCACCTATGCTCACACTGCCTTGTAGTGGAGAAAGTTTTGTGATCTATAGTGATGCATCCAAGAAGGGATTAGGGTGCGTTCTTATGAAAAATGATATGGTGATAGCTTATTCCTCACGACAGTTGAAAATCCATGAGAAAAATTACCCAACACATGATTTGTAGTTAGCTGCGGTAATCTTTGCATTAAAGATTTGGAGGCATTACCTTTATGGTGAATAGTGTGATATTTATACTGATCATAAAAGTTTAAAGTATATTTTCACACAAAAGGATCTAAATATGCGTCAAAGTAGATGGTTGGAGCTGATTAAGGATTACGAATGCTCAATCCATTACCACCCTGGGAAATAAAACAAGGTGGAAGATGCATTAAGTCGACAAGACCATTCTAGTTTATCCATGATGAGGATCACAAAAGATCCAATATTTATGGATTTACAAAGGATGGATCTTGGAATTATAATGGAAGGGGAAAAATCTTATCTTTCTCAAATGAATGTTCAACCATCAATACATGTGAAGATTAAAGAGGCACAAAAAGAAGATGTCGAGTTACAAAAGAAGGTGAGAAATGTTCCTGAGTTCAACCTTGATTGTGATGGGATAATAATGTTCAGGAATCGGGTTTGTGTTCCTCCCATCCCCGAATTAAAGAAGGAGATGCTAGATGAGGCTCATAGTTCTTCATTCTCTATTCATCCTGGAAGCATGAAGATGTATAGGGACCTGAAAGAGTACTTCTGGTGGGATGGAATGAAAAGAGATGTTGCTGATATGTCTCTCGATGCTTGGTTTGTCAACAAGTTAAAGCTGAGAGACAGAAGTCTAAGGGGATGTTACAACCATTACCCATACCCGAATGGAAATGGGAAAACATTACTATGGACTTTGTCACAGGACTTCCTAAAACATCCAAAGGAAATAATGCTATCTGGGTCATAGTTGATCGTCTTACAAAGTCTGCACACTTCATTGCTATTAGAGAGGATTTCTCTCTGGATTAGCTTGCCAGGATATATGTAAAGGAATTGGTAAGATTTCATGGAGTACCACTTTTTATTATATCTGATCGGGATCTGAGATTTACCTCGAAGTTCTGGCGAAGTCTTCAGCATACTCTAGATACAGAGTTGAGTTTCAGCACTGCTTATCATCCTCAGACAGACAGTCAGTCTGAGAGAACAATTCAAACCCTAGAAGATATGTTGAGAGCTTTCTCTATTGATTTCAAAGGTGGTTGGGATCAACACCTACCTTTGGTGGAATTTTATTATAATAATATCTTTCACTCCAGTATTCAGATGGATCCTTATGAAGCTCTCTATGGAAAGAAATGCAGGACTCCAACTTGCTGGGATGAATTTGGGGAAAGAAAGCTATTAGGACCTGATCTCATTGATGAAATGGCAGAAAAGGTCAGATCTATTCAACAACACATAAGAGAATCTCAGAGTCAACAGAAAAGTTATGCCGACAACCGAATAAAAGACCTAGAGTTTGAAGTGGGTGATAAAGTGTTCTTACGAATATCTACCTAGAAGAGGGTTATGAGATTTGGAAAGAAGGGGAAGTTGAGCCCTAGATATATTGGTCCTTTCGAAATACTGGATCGTGTTGGGAAGGTAGCTTACCGATTGGCGCTTCCACCGAATCTCTCTCAAGTTCACGACGTGTTCCCTGTATCTCTCATGAGAAAGTACATACCTGATCCTTCACATGTACTTAGCTCAGAAGTTGTACCGTTGGAGCAAGATATTTCTTATAAAGAACAGCCGATAAAGATTCTGGATCGTAGCGAAAAAGTCCTACGAAACAAGACCACTCGATTGGTGAAAGTTTTATGGAGGACCCACCAATTAGAAGAAGCTACATGGAAGCTTGAGGATATGATGAGGGAGAGGTATCCTCATCTGTTTGTTATAAAGTGACAAATTTCGAGGGCGAAATTCATTTTAAGGGGGGTAGAATGTAACACCCGAGACTTTTATGTTATATAAATCATCAAAGGAATATTTTTCTACACAACACTTCATTGGATTTCTTTACACGAAATCACGGCCTTCCTCGATAGCTTGCATCGTACGCAATACCGTGTTTCACTAAACAACGTTATGCTATTAAAATATTATTAAAACTAGCCGTTATGAATAGTAATAACCACTTTTTGAAATTTTATAAATTTTATTTTTCAAAATGGACTTCATTTTTGGATTCAGAATATCGAAATTAGCCTAGGGTGAATTTTGGTATTTTTCTGAAAACTTTCAATTTTTGATGAATAGTGAAACCACTAAGTGGTAGTTAAAAAATTGATTTTTTCATAAAACTTAATTTTACCGCTTCTGTGAGTGGAATTTCGAAAATCTGAGAGACACGGTTAATATCAAGGACTAAAATGTGGTTCAATGAGATGAAAATAATTTTTGATGAATAGTAACTTTTTACTTTTTTTTACCACGGTTAAAAGTAAACAGGGTAATTAAGGGTAAAGATGATATTATTATTACCCTAACACATGTACTAATTCTATTGGATAAGTGTAATTAGACCAAAAACAAACTTAGGAATAAAATATGACCATTTAGGCCCACTTGGATTAGATTAGGACATTTATTATTAATTTATTTAAAGAAGGGTTAAAATAGTTAAAATCAAAGTTTAATAAGTAAATAATTTTTAATATGAGGTTATACATAAGATAAACTCAACTATAAATGTTCATTAGAAATATAAAAAGCTTTCCTACATAATGGTATTTTATTTGTAATTTTTAGACATAAAATAATTTAAATTATTTATGACACAATGATGATGCAGTAATTATCTTATTAATGAAATATTGACATAATTGATGTTATAAACACCAAAATAAATGTAATTTGAGACTTTTTATGAATCCCACTAATTTTCTAGGTTAATATGACATGTTAGTATTGATTTAATTAACTTGGTTTGAACTTATAATTCTGTTATGATTTTCAAAAAAATCAATTACTAAATAGTGTCAAAATTGACATAAAATAGTTTTTAAAACAAATATTATATTGGTAATTGTTATTTTATTCCTAAAAATTTACGGTTCGGCCAAATTACTTAGATAAGGTTATATATATTAATAATAAAAAACTTGGGGCTCGTTTGGCTGCTTATAGTAAGTTTATTAACATTATAGTATAATAACACAAGAAGACATGGTAAAAGTAAAATTATTTAACTTAATGTTAAATCTAAATGATAAGGTTAAAATAGGAACCTAAACTTGTCTAAATTCTATTGGATGAGAATATTTCGACCCATCCCCACCTTAGCTTCGAAATATATCGATTTGGAGCTATTTAAATTCGAACTTGACTTTATAATAAAATAATAGTTTTAGTTATTCCAAAGGTGCCCCTCTCCTCCCTTATAAAAGGACACCTCCTCCCCCTCTTCCTCACACCACTTTGAGCCTTCCAGCTTGGCCAAACCCTGCCACTTTATCCTCTCCACTTCCCTAGAGACATCCTAGAGTTCCTGGTCTTCTTCAAAGACCAATTTTAGTGCCCTAAAAGAAGGTCTCAAAGAAGCACTTCAAAGAAGAGGTAATGTCCGTTACCGATTCTTTCATCTTTATTTCTTCTTTTACTTCTTCTTATTTAGTTGTTTCATTATGAAGTAATAACATCAGTATCACTCATATACTGATATGTTATTATAAGTATTAAAAAACCCTATTTCACCATCTATCCATCCTACGGAAAAATAAATCACCGCGCGTGCGTACGTACGAAATATCGTCTCCACACCGTGGTGTAATCTATTTTCCACCACCACCTTACTTGGATGGGTATAATGGTGTAAATAATGACTATATATGACTATTATAAAGTGATATTGATTCTGAAATAGTATACATATACTCCAATACAATTCCACAATCATAGGAACGATATCATCACTCGTGCGTACGTACGGAATACCGTCTCCACGATGTGATGTGACTCGTTCTACATGATCTTAATTTAATAATGATTATATAAATGAATTGAATGAATGAATATTATATATATTACACTAATATCATTCTGGAAATGAGGTATCTATAACCTAAAGAAAATAATAAGAATTAATTTGACAAAACACGCATAAGAACAAAAAGTTATAAACACCCGAATAACAAGTAGCAATGAAATATTACTACTAAGAAGCTAAGAATATGACCATATATGATATCATAAAAATAAGTATTATTATGGAATAAGTCAATAAAATTATTTAAATCATTATACAGGAGGTTCGGACACTTACAAAGCAAGTCGGACCTAAGGTAAGGGAAAATATCACAATCTCATTTTTATCCGAGATTGTTTTTACTTTGGCATTTACTGGGGTGTATTTTATCATCCAAATCCATGTTCCCTCAATATGTAATATTGTTTCCATCCACTTACAATAGTTTAAATCCAATTTTACCCTTTGTTGAATTTTTAGTAAAGAATATGAAAGGAATCTTTTGTCGTTTTTCGTACGAGGTACTTTTTCACTTTTCCGACAAAAGTACGAAGAATGTTTTTTTAACTTATACGGCATGAATGGATTTTTAAAACATTATTTCCAAGAAGCTTACATTAAAAGTTTTCAAGTTTATTTTTAATCAACTTATTTTAGTTTATAATTGTACGACGTGTTAAGAAAGGAAAAGTGTTATTGAAGTAGAAAGGATATTTTCCTCAAGAATGGAGTTCAAGTGTTTTATCAAAATTATTTTCCATATAAGATAATAAAGGGTTCTGTTTTTATACCTATTATTACATTGATTTGATTATGTTGTGATGGAATTATTTTTATGAATTTCTTTATCTTATATGAATTGTTTTATGATGTCACAATGTTTAAGAATCCCATTTTTATTACATGGGTTATGCAATGATGTATGATTTATGATTTTGTGGAACACATAAGAATGGTATCATTATGAGATGGGTGGGACCTATATCTCCCTCCAATGAATTGGGTAAAGATTTTATATCTCATGAGATAGACATGGCTGGAACGGTAGGTTATACCGGTTTAGTGAAACAGGACTGAAACGAGGGTGACTTAGTTCAGAAAGGGGCTTTGTCCACTAAGATAGTCTTGGAAATGAGTCTTGACTAACAAGAAATGATTCTATATGATTATGTGTGTATGACACAAAGTTTAATGTTTTAATTTATGATTATTGTGATTACATTTCACTACCATGATTTATCCCATGTTATGAAATTATGATCTCTTTTGCAGGTTAAGATTTCCAAAAGTTATGTGCTTGTGTATACGACATGATTGATATTTCTTTTGCTTACCCTTACTGAGCATTTGAGCTCACCATTTTGTATGTTTTCTTTCCCCAGGTTAGGAAGAAGGTTTTTAAGTAGGATATGCCAAAAAGGGACTCTAGATATGATGAAATAAGTGGGAGGAAAAGTTGATGCTTTATGAACCAGTTGTTTATGTTTCCCAGTTTCTAAAGACACTATACCTATACGGTCCTTTCGTGGTTTTGTTATATGTTGTAATAAGTATGCTTCAATTTTGAATTATTAACAATGTATGTAAAGTATGGGTCGTTATATCCATTTTCAGTTCATCCAGGCAGTACTAATATGTATAGAGATCTTCGGGAATATTTCTGGTCGGATGGAATGAAAAGGGATATTGCTGATTTTACTGTGAAGTGTTGGACTTGTCAGCAGGTTAAAGCAGAGCAGCAGTTACCGAAAGGGATGCTTCAGCCTTTACCAGTGCCAGAGTGGAAATGGGAGAATATATCCCTGGGCTTTGTTGTGGGATTTCCGAAGACACCTCGAGGTAATAATGCAATATGGGTTATTGTCAATCGCTTGACTAAATCTGTTCATTTCCTTGCTATACGAGATAATTTTTCCCTAGATCAACTTTCCCGTTTGTATCTTAAAGAGATCGTCCGGTTACATGGAGTTCTTATCTTTATTGTATCTGACCGTGATCCCAGGTTTACTTCTAACTTTTGGAAGGGCCTTCAGAAGTCGTTGAGTACTGAATTAAATTTTAGTACATCTTTTTATCCTCAATCAGATGGGCAGTCAGAACGAAAAATTCAAACTTTGGAAGATATGCTATGTGCTTGTTTGATGGATTATTAGGGAAGTTGGGACCAACATCTTTCTTTGGTTTAATTTTCATATAATTACAGTTTTCATTCCAGTATATAAATGACACAGTTTGAGGCATTATATGGGAAGCGGTGTCGAACTCCAGCTTTTTGGAATGAAGTGGGTGAAAGGAAGCTGATGGGACCATAATTGGTGGAAGTGTTGGAAGAAAAAGTTCAGTGGATTTAGAAACACATGAGAATAGCACATAGCAGGTAGAAGAGTTATGCGTATAACCAGAGGAAGGATCTATCTTTCGAGGTAGGTGATCATGTTTTTATCAAAGTTTCTCCATGGAAAAGTTTGATGTGATTTGGTAAGAAAGGAAAGTTGAGTCCAAGGTTCATTGGACCATATGAAATTCTGGAGAGAGTTGAATCAGTTGCTTACCGAGTGGCTTTACCTCCAAGTTTATCTCTGGTACACAATGTTTTTCATGTTTCGATGTTGATAAACTACATGCTAGATCCATCTTATGTTTTGAGTCCAGAGGTAGTTCAGCTGGAAGAGAACCTATATTATGAAGAACAACCAGTCCAGATACTTGACCTTAGAGAGAAAGTGTTGCAGAATAAGGTAATTCACCAGGTAAAGTTTTTTTTGGAAAACCCATATGGTTGAAGAGGCAACATGGGAATCTAAAAATGCTATGAGTGATAAATAACCCCACTTATTTCAATAAGTAAATAAATTGCGGGGACGCGATTTTCTAAAGGGGGGAAGGATGTAACATCCCAAGTAAGTGATGAATAACAGATATTTTTATCTACGTCTATTTATGAATTAGATAGTGTTTTAGTGGCTTAAAATGAGAATAAATCCAATCTTAAGCATGGAATACACTAATATTTTTAAAAAAATGTTTTACTTCCTTTTGATTGAAAACCATTTTTAAATCTATCTTTTGTCAATTTTATAATCTATATATGTCAAAATAAACTTATTCTTTATTATTGGGACATTGAAATTTACTTTGGATAAATTTCTGGTATTTTTCCGATAAAGTTCATTTTTTAATGAATAGTGAAAAATGCCGTATTTTAATTCAAAACCTCGTGTTAATCTAATTTATTTATATTATTATATTATCTTTTGAATTGGTTTTAAAGTTCAATTATAATATATTTTTACCATTTAATCCAATAGTGGTCATTGGAATTAATTTCACTTTGAAATTGGACTTAAACTAGTGTCAATCTTTTGATACTTATTGTTTCATAAAAACACGCTATTTGCTCTGACAGCGGGAATTAATTATTAAATTAATTAATGTAACTTATATGTTTTGAATTTTGTAAAATATACATCATTTTTTAATTCAGAATATCAAATATAGCTTAGGGTGAAGTTTTGATATTTTTCTGAAAAACTTCAATTTTTGATGAATAGTGAAACCACTAAGTGGTACTTAAAAAAACTGATTTTTCATTTAAATGAAATTTTACCACCTCTGTGTTTTGAATTTCAAAAATACGACATAAATGGTTGTAATTAAGAAGTAAAATGTGGTTCAATGGGATTAAAATAATTTTTCGGTGAATAGTATCTTTTAAGTTTTTAATCGTGATTAGAGGTAATTAGTGTAATTTAAGGTAAAAATAATGTTTTAATAATATTAAATGACCTAGACACATGTCCTACCCTTATTGGATGTTTCATGGCTGACCAATACAACCAATGAGTCGTTTTTTGGGACCCCATGGAGCCACTTGGGTTAGATAATGACATTAATGCTATTTATTTAATGTAAAAGTAAAAATGACACGAACATGAGTTGTTTTACTAAAACAATTTTTAAATGAAGTTATACAAGTCTGATTTTTGACTATAAATATTAATTGGAAAGCTAAAAATATTTCCTAAATCATATTATTCTTTTTTATAATTTTTAGACATTAATTAAATTAAAAAATTTATGACACCATGATGATGAAGTGATTACCACATTATTTAACGATTTAAATAAAATGAAAATAAAATGTAAAATATAAGACCTACACTTGTAAAAAACCTATTGATGGGTGTATTTAGAACTATTATCTCCTAATCCTCTAAATTTATAATTTTGGGACCTTTTGTATTCGAAAATAATTTTATAACAAAGTATCTTTTCTTAACTTTCGAAGAGTGTCTCTCCTCTCCTCTTATAAAAGGCCCCCACCTATACCACCTTAACCACACTTCCAAAGCCTTTGTCTCGGCCAAACCCTGACCATTGTGTCTCTACACATCCCTCTCTAACCCCTAGAAGCCTCACTTTGGGCAGAAGTCTTCCCAAGGAAGCCTTTGAGCTCAAATCAAAAATAGTTACCCGTTTTAAAGGCAGTGCTTTCTCTTGTGTTATTAGGTTTTATTTTGCTTCTCCAACCCTCTAAACTCTTTTTATTCATTTCTTTTGTAACAACACCAGTATCTCTAATATACTAGGATTTTGTTATAAGAAGTATTCAATCTACACTTACACACACCTACATCTAATGGTTAAAGAACATACTGTTTCTGTGGATGGCGAATTTCTACCTCACAAAACGATGATTGTTCAACACTCGTATAACACCTTCAAAGGTGGCCATTAAGATGTCACTATATATATATATGATATATAATATGTTTATGTTTTACTTAAGCTTATGTATTTTTCATTTATGGAATACCTTTATGGTTTCCATTATGGGTAAACGTGATATCTTCATTTTAGGAAGTGCAGACTACCGCCCCCTCAAAATGATTTGATTTGTTAATACCATATGTGGTACGTATAAAGGATAAGTTTAATGATATTATATATGATATTATACTGGAATTATTATATACCTTTATATCATTATGATTTCACTCCATTTAGTAAGAAATAGAAATGAAAGTAGCGTTCATGCGTACGTACGGCTTACCGTATCCATGAACGGTGCATTTCATTTCTTACCTCTAAATGATTATGTAATATTATAAATTCATGTATATACTGGATATATATGATATATATGATATATACATCATGAGTATAACTATGGATATAATGGATACATGAACAACTTGTAATTATAAAGAGCATATTTTTGACTCAAGTACCAATGATCGTTAAAATGACCGTTATTAACTTAAATAATTACATAGAGTTCATGACATGGTAATAAGAGATATAAAAGGAATAATGAACTTGAAAAAGGTTCTTAAGCAAGTAGAAACTTACTCAAGTTTATTATTCAGGAGGTTAAAGAACGATCGAGTCAGGTCAGACCCGAGGTATTGGACTTCGTCTCAATCTCTTTTCACTGAGGCATATTATGTTTTATACACAACATTCTTTTATACGGTGTATAAACCCCTTTTACTTTTATGTTTATCCAAAAAGAATCTTTTTATAAAAATCGTTTTACTAAATGAAAAAAGGGAATGTTTTTGTCGTACGTATGCGGTGACAACGACTTCTCCGCCGCCGTGACCATTATTTGAGTTTCGGCTTCCTCTACAAGCCATACCTTTTTTAAAGACAAATAAATAACATGTTTTACTTTTCTTTTATTTTGTTATTGAAAATGGTTTTCATAATGTTTTTATTATATCAATGTGTTGTATTGATATCTTGTGATTGAAATGTGGAAATGTTATTTTTTTTATATATGTTTTATGTGATACGATTATGTTATGGTTCTTGGGCATTATTATGAATACGGGTGGTTCCATGATAAACTAAGGGTGGGTGAGACCGATGTAGCTCTCCAATGCATTAGGTAACGTGAAGGAGTTAAACGTTAAGGTTTCTCCGAAAAGATTTAGGGAATATACTGTGATGGGTATTCCAAACGTAACCAAGAGGGTTACTCCCTACATAAGAATGTTATGAATGCCTCAAGTTACCTCTATGTGTTATGATTTCTATGATTTATTCGTTATTTGATGAGGTATGTTTAAGTACTTATGTTTTGTGAGTAAAGTATTATTTCATTGATTCTTATGTATACATGTACTCATTTTTACTTTCCATATTTTTATAACCCTTACTGAGCTTTTTATGCTCATCCCAAGTTTTTGAAATGATTTTCACAGGTCAAGGGAAAGGTACATGATGTGATGATAGTGTCAAGGAAGTGTCAAGAAAGAATCCATGTTTTATTTTAAATATGTTTCCATTGATGGGAAAAATTAATACTATCTTTTATGTAACCACTTTGTTTAAATGTGTAATGTAATGCAAGTTTTATGATCTAATTCTCTAAAACTCTAAACCTGAAAAGATCCTCAATGTGTAATCTTGTAATAATTCATGATTAAGTAATGTTTAAGGCTGGGGCCTTATAGATAAAATATTTAATATTTTTGGATTTCAATATTAGTTTAGACTATTTTGATGCATTTTATAGATTGTTATTAATAGATTGATCTATGTAGAACTTTGGGTATTACTTTTTCTTTTTTTATAATTAATGTAGTTTTTCATTGTGTGAATGTTTACTCATTTTTGGAAATTATCATATATTTCTCTATCCATTTTTTGTTAATGTCTAAATACAAGTGAAATATATTATTATCCATTTTATATATTTATTACTCCATAAATGTTGATTCTAATACATAAGGAATGAAAAAATCATCTCGAATACCAATCATTAAGTAGAAAAAGATGATATTATAGTGGAAATAGATTAATGGATGAAATTATACATGTAAAGTATGTATATTTCCATGTCCTCATATTATTGGACATTAAATTTATAATCATCTATATGATAAGGGTTGTGAAACAAAAATCTTATCCATTTACTTTTCATACTATGAAATAAATGTTTATTTAACCCATTATAGGTTTATGATTTGGTGATTTCACACATTTTCCTGACCTTCTACTCTATCAATCTATTTTAGTACATGAATGATATCTTGTCTCTTATATATTTATGATTTACTTCAAGGTAACATAATATATTTATTCTATATGACATTAATAATTCCATTTAATTATTTTAACGTGAAAAATTTATTAAACCTTTTTATGATGGGATATTTCAAAAATGGTATTTGGAAAATTTAAACCTATGTTATTAATAATTAATTATAAAACATGATGATGAAATTTTAAAAAGTGGGAGAACATATCATACTAAAACTTAAATGGAAAGACTATGTTTGAAAGCATACAGGATATGCAACACTGAGATAAAATGAACAAATAATATATTTTAAATTTATCCATTATTATATGTAGTTATATTTTTAGGAATAAATAATATTAATAGATACATGATAATTAAAATGGTTCAAATCATTAATAATTTATTAATTCATTCTTCGAATAGAAAGCACTACAATATAATAAATATGATTTATTCTTCAAATAAACATTCTTCAAGAATTATTTTTATTTCATTGTTGAGGAAACAATACAATTAATTTATGAACCTTTTAGAAATTTTATTTAATTAATTAATTTTATAGTTTTAATTAATCTTATCCAAATTATTCTATAGTGAAATTTGGATAATGTTCTTTATTGTGTGATTTTTCATTAAATAGTGAAAAATTCAAAAAATAATCAAACTTTTATTTTATTTTCTTGTTTTAAAAAATTAAAATTATATTTTAATGTAGTTTTTCATTTCAATTGCTTTAATTTTATTTTAATTAATATGGTTTTTTTGAAATGGATTTTATACATGAATTTGTTTTGATTTTTTTTATTTTTTGGAAGGACATTTAAAAAAATATTTATTCATTGTGTTTTCCAGATAAATTTTTTATTTAAATACTGCTACATCGATGTTTTGAATTTTGAATAAGTCTTCCATATTTTTTATCAGAGGGTAAATATTTATTAAATATTTTATTTTTATTACTGGAAAATTTGAACACTAACTTTTCTAAAAAAAACTCCATGATCTAGTGTAAATCATGTAATTAAGGGTACAAATAAAATGATGTGGTCTGTAAAATGACCCAAACACATTATAAAAAAACATTTGATGAGTAATATTCATCCATAATAATTAAATATTTATTTATATGTCCATTTAATGAATGTATAATTATATATTTACACTATTAATATTTTATTTAATAAAATTTATAGATGTCACAGTCAATATTGTAGTGCTATAACATTTTTAATATGGGTTTCAAAGAAGAAATATTAGAAAAAAAATACAATTTTTAATGATAAACAAATTATATTCATCATTGTAATTTATTTATTATTATTTATGTTTAAGAAATTAGCATAAATACATACACAACACTGATGTAATAATTATTTAAATAATGGGAAAATCCATTAAAATATATTAAAAATATTAAATTAATATAATTTTATCTAATTAATATATCCCAAAACGTTTATAGATGACATTGAGGTGTTATATATGATTTATAATATTTATTTCATATTTAACATGTTGTTTTTATATTTCTAAAATTAAACATAGTGAATAGTGTAAAAAGGATATTAATTATATTTGAAAATAAATAAAAAATTATTAAATGATTTATAATTTCTAAAAAATTATTAGAATACATTATTGGTATAAGATTGAAAATTAAATACATGATCTTTTAATGGGGTTTTTTCCAATATATAGTGAAAATAATAAGCCACAAAGGTAAAAAACCTTGTTGTCACAGTAAGAGTTGAAGTGGTAAAATAAGGGTTAAAATGAAAGTATATGGGTTGAATGGTTTTCAAACCTTATATATTTTTTATTTAAAAATATAATTATTACCAAAAAACAACCGATATTCTTAATAAATATCATTGGATCTATTTGGAATTTAAAATTAATTTATATTAACTTACTTTTTGGAGAAATCCCAAGAGTGCCCCTCCTATATAAGGAAACTTCTTCTTATCATTTCTTTAGACTTAGATGCCTATTTGGTTTTGAAATGAGCTACCAAAATATATTCTTAGAATACCTCCCTTCAATCTAGAAGACTTTTTTATTCATACCACCATGGTGGTCTGAATGTCTATCTTTACGATCGAGGATGTAGTTAACCAATGTTGGAAGTCAATGTGTCACATGGCCTCAAGTGTGCCTTCCTAAATACCGGAGGCTAACTACTAGAAGTGAGGGTACAAGAAGTTATTATTGGGAGACTATACCATCATATTATAGTGGCTTAATGGATATAATAATAAAATATATTAACAATGAAAGTATATAAAAATAGATGGAACAACAAAAAAATATCTATGAATTGTGGAAGCCTAAATTACAAAGAATATTCAATAATAATAAAAAAGACATTGGAATATTCATTTAAATGATTAGATCAGGGAATAATAGTAATAAAAATTGAAAACAAGCAACATGAATATATAATATGGTATAAAAAATAAAAAAATACCAAAACAATCTACACTAAAATAAAGAGAATATGTCAGGTCCTCTATTTCAATGCTCCATGATATAAGTAAAAAATTCTAAAATCTGTATTAGGGAACATTTTCTTATTATTACATGAAAACCTAATGTCACTTCATGTACCAAAGGTGACATAAGTATATTGTGAGGTAAAATCAGTAGGGCACCACCAATGGTGATTAGATATAATCTATCATGTGTAAATAACATATTAGTTTCAATGTATACATGTATAATAAATAATATTTAATAATAAATTCCATACTACTCATGTTCCTACAATACACCTATATTTATCTACCTTCTTCATCATATGAAGATGTATGAATTTTATTATTATAATTATTTATAGTAATAATATATATCATATAGTTATATAATCTATATAGGTATATTCACTCTATACGTGAGGAAATAATTATGCATATACATGGATACTACATGCTAGATGGACCCAAAATATATCTCAGACATACATAACTAGTTTAAGTATATATAGGGTCAAGAAAGGGTACTAGATATAAATCTCATAATTAATGTGATGCATCATTTCTATCTTTCCATATAGGTGGGGTTATTCATCATTCCCAATTCCAGATATAGGGGAATGTGGGATGCCATTTCCTTTACCCAAATAAAAGTAAAATGGTGGTGGGAATAACCCTCTACATCAGATGTTAGAGACAAAGATATTTCATGATCAATAAGCTCCTTATCAGTTATCTAATAAAAAAATATCCATGGTATAATAATAATAAATATATAAATCATGTGGTATCATCTTTGATTCATTTACATCAACATTAAAAAAATATCCAAGGTGCATAATTTCTCCAACTCATGTTATTGATGATAAAACATGAGTTGTGTCCTTTCCACTCATTTCCATTCATTTAACTCAATAAAATTAAAATATCAAGTTGTGTACATTCCGTTCCTAAGATAAACAAAACACTTAGATGGTTCTTTAGAAAAGTATACAATTATTTAAAAATTGGAAATTCCATTTACAAGTAAGCCGAACATATAGATGGTGTACGGTTCCTTAATGAAATACACAAGAGTGGGAAATTAATTTATCACTCATTAAGGGTAGAAAATGATTAGAAAGTTTTCATGGGATTATTAAAAAATGTGTATATTTATTTAGAAATGAAGCACAAATTAAAGTAAATGAACAATAATATATGGCATGAAGGACAATAGGAAATCAATGGAACCATAAAAAAATTTAGATAAATTAACAAAACCCCCTAGGTTGGGGTTGTAGATAGCTCCTTATACAATATCAGCTTCAGTTTTGTAGTAGAATTGATGAAACCTTATTAATGAACCCACACACTAGAAATATGGTGAATTAGCTCACACCATAATAGCTCAAGAGATACAATGATCAAATAGGTAAGTAAGTAAGATGAATAATGAGATTATGTATAGAAAACCAATGCATCTGAGGAAGATCCATTTGGGGTTCATGTGAGTTATCACTTAAGATCCCTAGGTGCTTTATATTTTGAAATCATAGGAGAGGATAAATTAGTCACATTTTCTGGAGAATAAAAGTGGAATAGTGGGTTTGATGTTAAAAACATTTCATTGTGAAATTGTTAAAATCACCCCTTAAAATGGTGTAGCACAGTTTGTTCACATAGTCTCGAAAACTGTGGTGTAGTCTATGCCAAAATAGGGACCTCACATGGGCTAGGTGCACAGTTTGGTTATCCAGGTAAAAATACATTGTACCAATCCTATAAAATCTCGGACAAGGGTGCACCCAGGCTCACATGGTTTTACACAACCAAGCTGACCTCTTCTCTCCTATTAAAAATACTTTTTGGTTAGAAGAAATCATGTTGGATTGGACTGACTGTTTTGACTAACCATATATCCTAGTATGTTTATTCAAAACTAATGTTATCTAGATATTAAAACCCCAAAACACCCACCTGAATTTCATGACTCCATTTGACCACATTAAAATTTCCAAACAATGGAAATCATGTTGATGATAATGATTTATACCATCATAAATATTTTGGTTTGGTACTACCTATCCTCAAAAAATGAACTCAGCCTCATCATATACCAATGAGGGTAAACACGGATTACCTGAGAATAGTAATTAGAAATAGGATTTCATATTATCTTCATGATCCCATTTTTTGAAATATACTCAGTTGTTCTTCAATTGAACTCGTACTAATAAAATTGAACTACATTAGAGAATATTCACAATTAGATCCGAAATACGCATTGGGTACTCCTAAAAAGATTAAACCAACTCTAAATCAACTATATAATGATGTAAACCATGTTTTGATTCTGTGTAATAGTAGTGAAGGTGAGATACATGAATGAAATGATTCATATAATGGTACCTCTAAGGATGTTTTTTATTTTTAACATATTTGTAAGAACTCGGATCTTCGTTTTCAGGTACGCCTTCCTTTTTTTAGAGTTTTTGAGAAAATGGAGTTTTTCAAAAAAAAATTGAAGTACACTCCGTGTACTTTCTGAGTACACGCCGTGTACTCTTTTCCCGCTCGAAGTCGTGTGATGGTCGTGTCCGGGCCACACACACGGTGTGTAGGGGTGATGTGAAGACTGATTTAAGCGAAGTAGGGAAAAACCTAGTACACGCCATGTACCTTGAAAGTACTCGTCGTGTACTTTCTTTGTTTTCATTAAACGGGATGGGGTTGCGTCAGATCTCCATAAATGTCTTCCTCTAGGTCATGTTCGTCCGAGAGTGCCGGGAATCTACGGATCTTCGATGATCCACCGTTCCTCTTTCCTTTCGTCGATTTGAGCACTGTCAATTGAGTTGGAATCGCAGCGGTGAGTTCTCCCTTCTGCTTGAGCCTTGGTTTCCAATTCCTCCTCCTTCTCAAGATATCGTGGGTTGAGCATTTTGGGGGTTATCTCAGATCTTCGACGTTATAATAAGAATTATTCATCGTGGTTCAAATATATCAATCTCATAGGATCTAGGTAGGCGTTTTGTTCCTTACCATTCAAATTCTTTGAGTTTTATGCGCAAATTCCACCAATACCCATGAACGGGGTATTGCGTGATTACCTTTTTACCCCTGTTGTTTTCCTGCCTTGCTTGTATGCTAGTGTAGAGGTAATTTGTTCATGTTAGAGGATAATTTGTTGTGCCTGGATGTCTTTCTATGTTTTATCTATTATTGACCTTTGGTTCTTCGTTGACTTGGCTATTTCACATGTTTGCATGCCTTCTGTCTATATGATGGAGTGTTTTGTATAACATGCTTGTTGCCCTGTAGACTGATTAGTCATGTAGCTCTATAGGTTTACTTTGGTTAGCCATGTAGCTCTAAAGGTGTACTTTTTACTTATAGCATTATTATGCACTGACTGGCACATGACTGAGAGAACCTGGTGCTATAGACTATAAGGTATAGACTGAGTGATCTTCCCAGAGAGTCTTAGACATTATAGACTACAGGAGGGTAGACCGCGAGAGATTCTTCAGAGAGTCTTGGGCATTATACTACAGGGCATGGACTGAGTGAGCTCCCAGAGAGTCTTGTTTCTTTTATAGACTACAGGAGGGTAGACAGAGTGTGCTTCCTCAGAGAGTCTTACCTTGTTTAATTTCTCTTTAAGAACCTTCCCAATCTAGAGAAGGAATTGACCGAGTGAGCTTCCTCAGAGAGTCTGTGGTATACCTGAGGCTATAGGAGGAATTGACCGAGACAACTTCCTCAAAGAGTCTCTAGACCTTGGGGCTAAGAGGGTTAGACCTCGTGATCTTCCTCAGAGTGTTCCTGACTACCCTATACTATAAGGGGAATTAACCGAGTGAGCTTCCCCAGAGAGTCTTATAATTTTGAATGACCAAGCCAGAGGGGTTAGGCTGAGTGCACTGCCTAGAGGGTTGTGGTACTTCTTGGTTAGGACCAGAGGGGATGGCTGCAGGTTCTTCCCAGAGGGTTTTCTGTTTTTGTTAGCCTATTTGCTTCACTACTGTTGTTGTTTGTGGGTTTATTGCTGTTGTGTATCATCCTGTTTACTACCTGCTGTTTTTCTATTGTTGTTTAAAGCTTACTGTACATTACCTTCCATATACTCACTGACCGTTAGGCATAGATCTTCTGGTTAATTCCTACTGGGATTTAGTCTCACACCCTGTTTGGGTCATGCTTTTGGGCCCAAAAATACTATGTTGTTACAGGTATAGGCACGTGCAAGCGCCCATCTACTTCTGGTACTTGATTACTTGGAGCAGGAGAGCATGGGACCAAGCCTTGGCTTTCGATGTTGAGGAGAAGTTTTATTTTCTTTTGTACATGTTGTGTACTACGGTGTTTTCTTGCATTGTGACTTGATTGGATGTTTTCCTAGATATGTACCATGTATCATTTCATATTTAGATATGTGCCCCATCTTGTTGATTTAGTCTTCCACTGTTTATTATTGATTGGTTATTTACTAATTCCGTTGTTTCATGTTATTCTTTTCCGTTGTGTACTCTTCTAATGAAGGTATAGTTTCCACACTATCACACCCAAGGCCCTCACTGCTAGTCAGTAGCCTCTAGCATTTCGGGAAATGATCTTGAGGCCATGTGACCAACCGGGCACAGGGCGCCTCTGGGTGGCTTCCGGAACCAGGACATTACAAAGTGGAATCAGAGGAGTTATTTTCTCTTGATTTACTATTTGGAGCCTTTTATACACGCCATGTAGTCATGCCTTGTAAAACTTGAATGTTTCTTCCCCATGTTCCCAATTTGTACTCCTGCATTTCAGACCATGCTACTTCTGATCTAAGGTGTGCTTTTGATCCTTCAGAGCTATGCCTCCGAGACGTCCTCCAGTTGTACGTCAGTTTCCAGACAGTGATCAGACACCAGATATGGCCGATCAGGGACCTCTTGATGATCCTCCTATAGATCCTCTTGCCGTGACAGCCTTGGCACCAGCAGTTATACCCATCGCAGGCGCCGATGAGCAGTTCAAGGAGGATTTCCTGACGATGGTGCATAATTTTATAGGAGTGCCACCTCCTGCCATGTTGATGGCTGAGTTGACGAGGGTTTTTCAGAAGCGGCATCCTCTTACATTCTCAGAGGATGGAGGACCTCAGGATGTAGAGTCATGGTTTGAGGCCACCCTGACTATCTTCAAGAACCTAAAGATACCTCCGGAGAAAAGCGTAAAGCTGGATACTTATATTCCCTGGGACACCGCCAAGAGGTGGTGGGAGGTGATCTCACAGTCAGGGTGCTAGTAGGGTATGTCATGGGATGCGTTTCGATGTAATTTCATTGAATACTTCTATCTGGATACCCTGAGGGCCGATCGAGCCCGAAATTTTATGAGCCTTCAGTAGGGTTATCATTCTGTCATGGAGTACTTGTCCCGTTTTACAGAGCTGGATCATTTTACACCGATACTAGCAGGTGATGAGTTGTTCCTTGCTACGATGTTTGAGGATGGTCTCATGTAGTAGATCTGTTCCCATGTTAATATCATCCAGTTTAATTCTATATCCTCCATCGTCAACCATGCGATGATCAATGAGCGCAATCTGAGAGATTCTGGAGCAGTGATCCAGGGTGGTTCGACATCCAGAGCCGGTGTTCCTCCTATGGAATGTAGGAAGCGTCGCAGAGAGTCTTCTCGAGGTAATCAGGTTTCGCGGGATGTATCATATGGCGGCCAGGTTGTATGCTACCAGTGTGGTAGGAGCGGGAATACTAGGCCTCAGTGCCAGAGAGATCTGATGGAGTGCCGATCTTGCAGCAAGATGGGCCATCTACAGCGCTTCTGTCAGATCTTCTCACGTTCAGCTGGTGGTAGGGGTTCCTCTATGACCTCGCATTCTGAAGATGCTTCACCAGTTTCCCACCAGTCTGGGAACTGGAGTTATTCCGGCCGTTCAGGCTGAGGTGGAGGTCGCGGTCGTGGTGGTTAGTCATTAGGTCATCAACGACAGTAGAGTGGATCAGCTCAGAGTAGTCAGCCAGGGGCGCAGGGCGGCGGTGCAGGCCAGTCTTTCTCCGTGGAGCAGACCTATCAGGGGAAAGATCCTATCCCTTATACAGTTCGAGGTACGATCTTTGTAGCCTCGGTTTTAGCTTCATCTATTTTTGATTCTTGTGCTTCCCATAGCTTTATCTCTGTTGCTGTTGTGGAGAGCCTTTGGCTCTGTATCTTTTCATCCGCCAACTTGTTGAATCTTGACACGCTGTTGGGAATGAGGACATCTATCATACGTTAGTGCAGAGAGTTCCCTATACAGGTTACAGGGTGTCATTTCATAAGGGACCTCTATGTCCTAGAGATGACGGGCTATGATGTCATTCTCAGTATGGACTGGTTGGTTCCCTTCCAGGCAGTCGTTGATTTCTATCGCCGTAAGGTGAGTTTTGTATCACAAGAGGGCGGATCTTTTCTTCATTGAGGTGAGTGGGATTTCCTGGCAGGTAGATCTGGACCACAGCATCATAGGCTAGGGGAAGTTATAGCCCATATTTCCATTCTTTATCTGGATAATACGGGGACTTCAAAGTTAGAATTTACTCCAGTGGTGGATAGTTTAAGATATATCTTTCCAGAGGACTTTTCGGGTTTTCCTCTGGAGCACGAGGAGGTCCGATTATCATCAGTTGCACGTTAGACCATCAGATATACCTCTGACAGCTTTCAGGAGAAGGTATGGTCTATACGAGTATACGGTCATACCGTTTGGTGTCATGAACGTGCCCACAGTTTTCATGGCATTGATGAACCAAGTGTTCCATCATTACATTGACTCCTTCGTCGTGGTCTTCATGGAAGATATCTTTGTGTACTCTTGTACTCGACACGACCGTGCTACCCATCTTGAGATCGTTATGATTACACTGAGAGAACATCATATTTATGCTAAAATCTCGAAGTGCCACTTTTGGATGGATCAGATTCACTTCTTGGGTCACATCATCTCAGAGGTTGGAGTATCTGTAGACCCAGAGAAAGTGAGAGCTATAGTTTCTTGGAAGCATTTGAAGAACATCTTTTAGGTACAGAGTTTCCTAGGGCTTGTTGGACACAACATATGCTTCATTCATGACTTCTCGTTCCTAGCTTCACCATTGATAGGTCTGTCCAAGAAGGGGGCAATGTTGTTATGGCCAGATTCTTGTGATTCCGCATTTTAGGAGCTAAAAGGGAGGTTGACATTAGCACCGATACTAGTCTTGCCAGAGCCAGTCAAGAGCTACACTGTTTATTATTATGCTTCAGGTATTGGGATAGGAGTTGTGCTTATGTAGGGAGATGGAGTCATTGCATACAGGTCTTAAAAGTTGGGGCCACACGAGAGGAATTCCCTTGCACATGATCTGGATTTGGCAGCTGTTGTTCATGCCTTACGCTGTGGGAGACACTACCTTCCCAGAGAGAACTTTGTGGTTTTCACCGACCACAAGAGTCTCAAGTATTTCTTCACTCAGCGTGATCTGAATTAGATACAGCGTAGGTGGGTTGAGTATCTTCAGTCCTTTTACTTGAAGCTAGCCTATACGACGGGAAAGGGTAATGCAGTGGCAGATGCATTGAGAAGAAGAACTCAGATTCAGGCAGTTGAGGAGGCTAGTAGTGAGTGGTAGATTATGGATCTGTTATCTGAGATGCACTTGGAGGTGCACGACAGACAGGAATAGACCTTTCTTTCTTCTATAGTTGTTACCTCTAAACTTCTTGATCGGGTAAGAAAGATGAAACTATCACATTCGAAGGCCTTAGTCCTGCGGGAGAGTGTCTCAGGAGGGGACCCTCTTCCTGGATGGACACTGGGCGAGGTTAATATCTTTCATTTCTAGGGACACATATGGGTGCCAACAGACATACGTGATGAGCGAATGCGGGATTTTCATTCCTCAGTTTGGGCAGTTCACCCTGGCGTCACTAAGTTGTATCAGGATCATCATCGCTAAAACTGGTGGCCAAGTATGAAGATAGATATTGCTGGTTTTGTCATGAGATGTTCTACTTGTCAGCAGGTGAAAACAGAGAATCAGCGACCAGTGGGGCATTTACAGTAGTTAACCATTCCAGAGTGGAAGTGGAATGATGTCGCGATGGACTTCATGTTCGGGTAACCGAGGTCTCCTCAGAGAAACGATGTTGTTTGGGTTATCGTCGACAGACTCACGATGGTCACACACTTCTTGCCGATCAAGGAGACCATCAGTGTTGATGATCGGGGATGGTTGTACATCCGGGAGATCGTACGTCTACATGGATTTCCACACTCCATTGTTTCAGACAAGGATGTGGGCTTTACTTCTCGGTTCTTGCAGGGACTTCATAAGGATTTGGGTACACATGTACTTTTGAGTACAGCATACCATCCCCGAATTGATGGCCAGTCTGAGCGCATGATCCAGGTGCCTGAGGATATGCTACGAGCTTTCATTCTAGACTTTGACAGTTCTTGAGAGAATCATATTCCTCTGGTGGAGTTCACCTATAAAAATAGTGTTCAGGCGACCATTCATATGGCACCATATGAGGCTCTGTACGATAGGCCATGACGATCACCATTATGCTGGCTGGAGGTAGGAGAGACAGCTTTGCTGGGACCTCATCTTGTTCAGGAGACCTTTGAGCAGTCAGAGTTGATTCGGAAGAGGATGGCTACAACACAGTCTCGACAGAAGTCTTATGTTGATCAGCGGAGATGACCTTTGGAGTTCGAGGTCAGGGATCAGTTTTTTCTGTGTGTCACACCGAGGTTGGGACACAAGAGGATTCAGAGACAGGGTAAGATTTCACCGATGTACGTTGAGCCGTTTGAGGTTTTGGAGATATTTGGGCAGGTTTCCAATCGGTTGCAGCTACCACATAGGTACCGGGCAATGCACGAAGTCTTCCACGTCTCTCAGCTTCGATGTTACTTTTTAGACCCATCTCATGTCTTTCAGCCCGAGGAGGTTGAGCTCGAAGTAGATGCATCATTTGAGGAGCATTCTATCAGGATTTTTTATCACAGTACGAAGGTTCTCCATGGGAAGTCTGTTCCTCTAGTACGGGTGTTATGGGAGCATGGGCGAGTATAGGACGAGACCTGGGAGAGGGAGGCCAATGTACGATTTCAGTGGCCGGAGCTGTTCGGGGTTTCTTCTTCTATGATTCACTAGGGAAATTCAATGGATGAATTTCATTAAGGAGGGAGGTTTGTAAGAACTTGGATCTTTGTTTTCAGTTATTCCTTCCTTTTTCAGGAGTTTTTGAGAAAAAATGGAGTTTTTGGAAATTTTTGAAGTACACGTCGTGTACTCTTTTCCCACTCGAAGCCATGTGTTGTACGTGTCCAGGCCCCACACATGGTGTGGAGGGGTGATGTGGAGGCTGATTTAAGTGGATTATGGAAAAACCTAGTACACGCCATGTACTTTATTTTTTCATTAAACGGACCGGGGTCGCATCATATCGTTATAAACATCTTATTCTAGGTCATGTTCGTCCGAGAGTGCCGGGAATCCGTGGATCTTTGACCAACCACTATTCCTCAGTCCGTTCTCCGATTTGAGCACTATCGATTGCGTTGGAATCCCAGCAGTGAGTTCTCCCTTTTTCTTGAGCCCTGTTTTCCAATTCCTCTTCCTTCTCAAGATATCGTGGGTTGAGCGTTTTGGGCATTTTCTCAGATCTTCGACATTCTAAGGAGAATCAGTCGTCGTGGTTAACGTATATCGATCTCCATGGATCGAGGTAGGTGGTTTGTTCCTTACCGTTCAATGTCTTTGAGTTTTATGCGCAAATTCCACCAATACCCGTGAACAGGGTATTGTGTGATTACCTTTTTACCCTTGTTGTTTTCCTGCCTTGCTTGTATTCTGGTGTAGAGGTAATTTGTTCATGTTAGAGGATTATTTGTTTTGCTTGGATATCTTTCCATTCTTGTTCTGTTATTGACCTTTGGGTCTTCGTTTCCTTGGCTATTACACCTGTTTCCATGACTTGTGTCTATAGGATGGAGTTTTTTGTATAACAAGCTTGTTGCCCTGTAGACTGATTAGCCAAGTAGCTCTATAGGTGTACATTGGTTAGCCAGGTAGCTCTATAGGTTTACATTGGCCTTATAGAATTATTATACACTGACTGGCACGGGACTGAGAGAACCTAGTGTTATAGACTATAAGAGATAGACCGAGTGATCTTCTCAGAGAGTCTTAGACATTATAGACTACAGGAGGGTAGACCGAGAGAGCTTCCTCAGAGAGTCTTGGACATTAGACTACAGGGGATGGACAGAGTGATCTCCCATAGAGTTTAGGTTTTTTATAGACTATAGGAGGGTAGACCGAGTGCTCTTTCTCAGAGAGTCTTACCTTGTTTTATTTCTCTTTAATAACCTTCCAAGGCTATAGGAGGAATTGACTGAGTGAGCTTCCTTAGAGAGTCTGTGTTATACCTGAGGCTATAAGAGGAATTGACCGAGGTAGCTTCCTCAGAGAGTCTCTAGTCCTTAGGGCTAAGAGGGTTAGACCAAGTGATCTTCCTCGGAGAGTGCCTAACTACCCTAGACTATAAGGGTAATTGACCGAGTGAGATTCCCCAGAGAGTCTTTTAATTTCGTATAACCAAGCCAGAGAGGTTAGGCTGAGTGCACTGCCTAGAGGGTTGTGGTACTTCTTGGTTAGGACCAGAGGGGATGGTTGCAGGTACTTCCCAGAGGGTTTCCTATTTGTGTTAGCTAATTTTCTTCACTGCTATTGTTGTTTGTGTGTTGATTGCTATTGTGTATCATCTTGTTTACTACCTACTGTTTTGCTGTTGTGTTTACTGCTTACTATAATTTACCTGCAATATACTCACTGACTGTAAGGCACAAATCTTCGAGTGAATGCCTACTGGGATTTAGTCTCACACCCGGTTTGGGTCATGATTTTAGGCCCAAACACATTATGTTGTTGAAGTTCTAGAAAAGGGAAAGTTCCCGTCGACTTCTAGTACTTGATTTCTTGGAGCAGGAGAGCATGGGACCAAGCTTTTCCTTGCGATGCTAAGGAGCTGTTTTATTTTATTTTGTACATGTTTGGTACTGTGGTGGTTTCCAGCATTGTGACTTTTTTGGATGTTTTCTAAGATATGTACCATGCATCATTTCATATTTACATTTGTGCCCCATCTTGTTGATTTGGTTTTCCGCTGTTTATTATTGATTGGTTATTAACTGCTTCCGTTGTTGCATGTTATTATTTTCCGCTGTGTACTCTGTCAATGAGGGCATAGTTTCCCCACTATCATACCCAAGGCCCTTGCTGCTAGTCGGCAACATTTGGAATTTGGGGAAATGTGCATGAGGTCATGTGACCAACTAGGTATGGGGTGCCTCTGGGTGGCTTCCGAAACCGGGATGTTACAATATTGGTCTGATTCATTTCAAAACCAAAAGGCATATAATGATTCTATGAAGGAGCTTACATTGACTCTGAATTAATTGATGGACCAATGTGTGTGAAACTCACAAGAATACTATGACCATGACCTCAAAATCTGGAGGTTTTTTATGAAGGTTGGCATAAGTCAGATATTTGTGATGAACTACGAACATGTTTTTTTCTGATCTATTAGACCTTCTCTGATGTCTCCTCAAAAAAACATAGTCCAGGAATAGTTGTATCCCTTTTTCTAGCCAGCATAGTGGTCATTGAAAATGCCTACCATATAAGGATTTATAAGGATCCATCTCGATGGTATCATGTATAGTAGTATTGGAAGTGATCTCAACTAAGGGTATGTGTTTCTCACATGAACCCCCAAATTAAGGGAGACCTGCATAGGGAATTTCTAATAACAACTAAATGGTGTGATCTATTTGTCTTTCAGTATGAGGGTGATATGACATTATTATATGAACTATTATACCAAATTCCTTCTATAACCCCTTCCAAAACAATGACATGAAATAAGTATCCCTATCAAATATGATATATCGTGGAGCACTATAATGATATATGACCTCTTGGGCGTATAGTAACTGTAGCTCATCAACAAAAAAATTATTTTGAACAGGTATTAAATAAAATACCAATTGTAAAATGATCTAAATATATAAAAAAATATGCCATTTCATGAGGTGGTCTTGGTAATATAGTCATGAATTCTGTGGGAATAACCTCTCATTTCTGCTCGAGAAAATAAAAAAAATATAAAAGTCTTACAAGTGGATGATATTCATCATTCACCTACTGAAAATGGAACAAAACATTTGAAGACTACTATTATGCATCAAATAGCAGTCCACCAATATTAGTGATGTATGTCTCAATTAATCATAGTGACATTAGTATTTACATCCCAAATTAATGCACAATGTCCCCTCATCACTATCACCTGGATTTCTATTATGACACAAACACACCAGTAGTAGAGTATGGTCTCATCTAAAACTATGGTCTCATCAAAAGATAAATTGAAATTGGGGAAACGTTCCAATAAGGCTAATTCCTATAATTCACCAAGTTTTCTCATTATTGGTCTATATAGAAGGGTATTTATCATTTGTATATTTGAGATTATTGTCTTTAGATTATCCTCCTCAACCAAAATGTGTGTAATTGAAAATTGTTCTATCTTCTACCACTCATTGCAGGCCTACAACACCATTATTTTCTTAGTCTCCGAGATTATATCATCAATTAAAACATTCCATTTTCCAAACGTGTAGGCAAGATAGAATTCAAAGGATTATATGTAGTCAAAAAATTAGGGATTCTTAGTATTTATCTAACATTGTGTAAATATGTACTTTAGACTTTTTTGATATTTGAGTACAACAATATTTTCATAAATATAATAATTTATCTAATAGAATAATGAATTAAAAATTTAGACAAGATCAAGGTCTTTCATCATTTAATTTTCCCTAATACATAAATTGATGTGAACCGTATCCCATGAATTTCCCATCCTACATCATAATTGATAAAAAAAGATACCAAATATACCACCATAAATAGTATTGATCTTGAATTTAGTTGGTAAAATATGGATCGATGATGAAGTATATCGGCCCATCAAATCCCGAAATGATATGAAAATGATTTTGACCATATGATTTTTACACCATTATAAGTCACTCCCATAAGAGGATATGTTTGGTGTGATATATTCTGGATGATGCATCTATAAATGGTGGTTTTCCCCAATAAACTCTTATATAAAAATTTTCATGGGATGCTCCAAGGAAAATGTATCAATAACATTCATAGGGTATATTGATACCCTTCACTCTAAGATGATGTTACCTTAGAAGTGAACTTTGTCTATCCAAGAGAGGAATTTTCTAGGGTTATTATACTGGTGGTTATCTCTAATTGTATTCAACATGATATCAGGTTATTTTTTTATGGTTCTGTATAGAATTAGAATACGTTATGATTGCATACACAAGGACAACCATGAATATATATATATATATATCTGTGTGTGTGTGTGTGTGTGTGTGTGTGTGTAAACCCGGATCCATCATAGCCATAAAAACGTCTAGGAATTCTTCAGATCAAACAAAATTATCAGGAATTTATAACATCCATACCTACAATAGAAATCTATGTGTGGTATGTGTAAAAACATTACTGTAACCTAATTATAACCATACCTCAAATTAGTAATTGATAACATCCTCACTCATTGTAGATTATGTAAGATGTATTCTATTAATGTTATTAAATATCTATTCTTATCTGTAATCTATTTATACTGTCAAAAATCCAAGAAAATATTCAAGGTTTCAACTATATTATTTGAATAAAGGCCTGGAAAACCCAAAGGAGATGTTCTAGGTTGGATAAAACCATTATTCTCTAGTTTTCCTTACAATTTCGTATGCTCTAGATGATCTATAAGTTCCAACATTTATGTTGTAATGTACTATAGTATACCTCCAGGAACTAGCTCAATGGTGAATTATACCTCTCTCATTTGAGGTAGCCCAGAAATGTCTTCAAGGATGAGGTCCCTAAATTTTTTAACTACAGGTGAAAAAACAATAGGTCATAACACGTAATCATCTAAGATGATAGTGTATATATTTTCTATCAATATTATATGCATTATATTCTTATGTCTAGCTCGAGACACAAGATAATCCCATTCTCCATTATAGACATGTCTACCTACCAATGGAGTTGTAAAAGTAAAACATTTTCAATAACAATAAATATGGGTTCAATATGAAAAAATAGTCTATCCAAATAACTACATCAAACATTATCAGGTCGAGGATGAGATGACTAAATTTTAAGATATATCTACATTTATCAATGATAATATCATTACATTGATGAATTATCTCAAGTTGGATACCTAACAAGGTATCAAGTATCATCACACTACATAAGTGTTCTATCTTATTGCCCAAACGGTCCCTGATTTTCTCTGATAGAAAACTATGTGGTGCGCCTATGTCAAATAAAGAAAACACCAATGTAAAGGATACTATAATAGTACCTATAATCGTATAAGGTCATATATTTTACTCCTCCAATATAGGATTCCATTCATGTAATTGGGATACACAATTTCCATGAGTCAGAACATGCATGCCCTATGTAGGACTAATTTGTTGGTGATAAAGGTCCTGAGATAGATTACCTCATTCTCGACCACAACCAAGGCATGAGTGGCTAGTGGTATTCGAAATTTCTAACTAATGAGATATTACTATCCCCATTAGGAAACCTGGGGTATGTGCAGTTCCCCTCCAACAAGTCAGTGATGGAAAATGCTTATAGAAGCATAGTACATGTCCTATCCAATCATAGAATCGACATTCCAATATATACCATAAACATTGGGTTTCCATAAGTCCAATTTTCCTATACTAGTGACATAAAATGATGATTTCTATTTGAATTTTCTAACATACGCTACACCCTTGAAAAACCTGAAAGGGTTACTTCCATCAACTAGAAGGAACACTATCAGGTCCAAGTGATGAACTTCCCTAGTTCCGTATATCATCTTCCCAAAGTTAATATAAAAAATGAGGTCCTTGATGAAAATATCAGAAATTGAGTTCAACTAGAGAACATTGAAATGCAATCAAATGGTGTGTAAAAACTCATCCATGAATTTCTAGGATGTCATAAGATCATAACCCACTCGATTTGGTCTATGATGTTGTAGCTTAGTAAAACTTGTAGAATAATCCATGGGAGACATTACTCTCTACTATAAGTTTATAATAACTTTATCCCGATCTATCATCATATTCAAAATAAATAAGTTGTCAGAAATTATCTAGAAATCTTCCAATATCATATTTAGATGCTGGTCTTCTTGGTTAATAAAATCCCATAATTTCATAGAGGAATTGTATATCATATTGGAAGTGATTAGGACCCTCTACTCTGGAGGCATCTCTATAGTTTAGAATATATAAATTATGGTATCAATCCATGAATCTATAGTAGGTGGCCCAACGCCCTTTGAAATGCTCGGAAGATACTACTACTGAAACTCCCAAGTAAACTCTTCCATAGTTTGGTAATGTTGATAAAAACCTTTTATAGAATTCAACATATGGAATAATACCTCATGAAACATGGTGTTGGTTCCCATATAAATAATAATAGGTGTTTCCACAGGTGTCACTACAAAAGGGATAACTAGTATCTCAAGGACCACCACTGATGGTGTATGGTTGTCTTTGCATTCCTAGCATACAAATTGATCTCTTCATATACTACTAGAAATCGTGACTTTAACATTACAAAAATTGGAAATTATAAACACTAAATAAGAATTCACTTCTAGAGTATGATTAGAGGTGCTCAGATTTTATCTCAGATAGAAAAAAGAACAAATACGGAAACCATTTATTAGTTCTTTAGAAGCACTGATAATGGAACCCATTTATCACCAGTTTAATTTTGTGTAAATTTAGGGCCCCTTTATCAGGGCTTTTAAAAACCCTAATAATAGAACCCATTATCTGTGCATTTAATAGTGTCGATAAAGGGGAATACAACATTGTGTTGTAATAGAATACTACAACACTATTTTATTGTACTGTTATAGAACACTACAAATCTAGAAACATCACTCTAAAAAATCCTGATCATGTACAAATAAAATGTTTAAAAGATATAAAATATACAATCCAAATACAATAAAAAAACTTTATTACATTCATTTAATGTAATTTTTATATAATTAAAATTATAATTACATATTATAACATACATTAAAAAATATCATTGTTCCTTTTTCATTTCCCCTGTCCTCGAATAATTCCCTCATTGAATACACCAAACCAACTTGGGAAAACTAATGAACATATATATAAAAAAATTATAATTTTAGTAATAATATTAATAAATAAATTATATATAAACTGTTAATTATAATTTAATGTATGAATCATAATAGGAAATTTGTATGTTAGATTAATTTGTGGTTTATTCATACATGTCCCACCATTTATTGTTTTACTTCAAGAATTATATTTTTTAAAATTTACTATAAAAGTGTAAGATAAATTTCATAAAGAAATAAATTATGTATTATGATATTCAATGATGAGATAACAATCTTGGGTTATTTTCTTGGTTTTAGTGATATGATTCTCCATTTATCTAAAATAACAGTTATATATTTAAAAAGATGTATTGGAGTCATATGATTGACATTATGGATTGGATTGAGGTGTGGATTATTTTTGCACATCCCAAATGACATTTGAAAAAGTTCCCTAATGTATTAAAATAATATAAATGCATTTTCCTGGTTTTTAGTACGTCACTTTTCATTTTTAATAAAATTTTATTTTAAAATGGAAACATTCACATTGAGACCTTCCATTAAAATTGTTTATTGGATTAAAAATATACTGATTTGAAACAGTCAAATATGAATTAGGAATAATTTTTCTAAATTATCGAGATAATCTGCCCTTATTTTCTCAATTTTTAGTGGTTAATTTTTTTGAACTAAAATGAAAATTTAAAACTGATAATGGAAGCATTGATTCATACTGGGCACATATATATTGGATTGAGGTGAGGAATATTCAATAAAATTAAATATTACATACAAAAAAATTTCTAAAATAATAGACACAATCTGAATTCATTTCATTAGTATTTAGTATGTGAGTTTTATTTTTTTATTAAAATTACTGTCAATTTGAAATAAAAAGACAAACATATAGTTATTCCAATCACAACATGCATTGGGTTGATGTGTGGATGATTAAAATCATCCTAAATTACTTATGTATCCTTAATGTAATGTATCAAAATATACCAAACATGTTATCATAAATTCGGTATATAACAAATCATTTATAATAATAATGTTATTTTAAACTAGAAACACACACATTTAGTCATTAATATCACATACTATGTCAGTATGAGGAGAAAATGACTCATTCACCTAAAAGTTTTCATATAAATATTTTTTATTTATTATCTAGATATCCCAAGAATGATTCCTTGGTTTTAATTGAGATTGACTTTTCGAACTAAAATATCAATTTTAAACTATTAATAGAAAATTATAGAATTATTGGTAACATAGTTTATCATATAATGGTGTAGGTTACTCCTACATGTTAAAAACAACGTATGTATTTTTTATAGAAATTATCAAAACAATATGAATGTGATTACACCATTTTCATAATGTCAGCTGAATTTTCTATTAAAATTATTGTCAATTTTAAATAAGAAGATACAATTATAATACCACAAGTATCACCGTGCATCATATTGGGGTTATGAATATTCATACATGCCCCAAAATATCAATGGTTTATTTTCTAGTATATCGAAACTACCCAAATACATCTCTCTAGATTGGAGTATGTCACATATTTTTTTTATTAAAATGACTTTTAATACTGAAAATACAATCTTTGAGTCATACTAGTAACACTGTGGGCCACATTTATGTGATGGTGATTCTTAAAAATCAAAAATGGCAAATAAATTTTTCCCCAAAATTATCATGACAATAAAAGAAAAATTTCATTGATTTTACTGAGTGAACCTTTTGAACTAAAATGTCAATTTTAAATAGATAATGGAAACTTTGAGTCAAACTAGACACATTGATTATCATATCGAGGTCAGATTGATTAATATATATCAAAAATAACAGAGAGATAATTTTTCTACAGTTCCAAAACAATCTGAATGCATTTTCTAGAATTTGACTATGTTAGTTGACATTTTATTAAAATTAATTAAAGCTTTATATAAAAAGATGTAATTTGAGTCATATCTGTCGAATCATACATCATATTATGGTGATAATTATTATTAAATGTTCAAACTAAATTATGGATAATTTAACTTGACATGAACCAAGATGGGTCTCCAACAAGCTGGCACCTGACCGAGTCCATGGAAAAGGCCGAAGGGCATTCACAATTTCAAAGGTCTAGCACAAGTGCTCATGTATCATAAAAAATTGTTTGATAATTATTTTTCCATGATTAGATACATAAATAAATAATAATAATAAATGAACAGACTCTGAAAATTCAATCCAAACAACCCACACAAATATTTAGAATTGAATTTACATGGTTCTAAAACCAATTCCATGAGTGCCACAAGTAAATATTAGTATGAATTATGACTAAATGACCACCACATGACATGAGGAAATCTCCCTCAACCCATCAACACATCACCACACTAAAAAATGAAACAACAACTTAGACCACTATCTCTAAAGTTCTTTCCCTAACATGCATTATACATTACCAACTCTACATACACCCAAAGGTGTAAGTAGGGTATGAGACTAATCCTACTATGATTCCACCCAATATGATTCCATAATATATATATATTATTAGAAAAAAATAAAAAACATTCATTATTTTATAAATATGAAATGATATCAACAATTTTTAATGGATTCAACTTTAAATTAAAATAGTTTTCTAAAGGGAAACATTAAGGAACAAACAATTTTAAAGAAAGAACACATGATTCTAAAATTTCAACCCAAACACTATATATGCCGATGGTAATAACCACATAACCAATGATCACAAGTCATTGTAAAGACCCCTAGGAACTAGCTAGTTATGTGTCCCTTGTTACCAAGTCTCTCAGTGAACTATGTCTCAAAACCACAACCAAATATATTATCATGCATAAGCCACTAGGATGGGACATCCCAATGGACTATTCGTATCCAAACAGTATTTAATAATTAGTTATTATATACATCATCAATACCACTATGTGAAACAATACCTTATCCCCTTCTAAATATTTTTCAAATTATTCTTAGTCTTCCACCTAGTTACTCGGGGTTCCCGTTTTTGTTCTCTACCAAGTTCCAAATGATTTAAAATAAAATTTTCATATAAAAACTCCATTTCTACATCATAGTCACTCAAAACAGTACCCAAACATTTTTATCACCCATGATTTAATTTAATAAACCCTTTAAAAATTTTATTAATAATTTTTCGGATGGATTACAATTATTTTCAAACCAATGTTGTTCAAAAATACACATTTCAAGCCAAATACCCCTAAATACCACAATAAATATTTTTGGAATCCCTAAGAACTTTTAAAAATTTAATTTAAGAAAATTACAAAATGACCTCTAATAACACAAGATGGTTTACATATGAAAACTACTCAATTTAATGTAAAAATTTTACATTAAAATTAATCACTGAATCAATGATACAATTTTTTTGACCAAAAATAATGGATAAATAATGTGATAAATATGTAAATCAAGAAACAAAATCATCAATGGGGGTTTACACAAGTCCACCTACCTTGGAAGTCAAACCCCCCGAACAGTGGAGAGATAATTCAGTTACACCACAACCACACTACAAGTGTGAAAACAATCCCTAATCAATATGATTAAACCATGAAATTCAATATAAAGCCCTCAGTATGAAACCCTAGTTACTGGAACCTCGTGAAGGATGGAATACAAACTAAAGAGAAGGAAGAAGGAAGGGTAAATCCACATACATGATGATCCTTAATATTAACTCCACAAAAACGCATTCCAAAATGGGTGACAATGCAGATTGAGGGATATTGGAGGCCTTATATGGATGAAAGGGTTAAATGGAAAATGAGAGTGGAAAAATATGGTAATTTTGGGAAGGAAGAACTGGAAATAAAATCTTTTAACACATGGATTGGGTTCAATGTTTGTTTGTATGTTTTCCCTGCTCCTGATTTTTTCTACCAAAAAACCACCCTTTGTCCCAAGAAAATCAAAAGGAAACTTATTTGGGAAATACCGGACAAAAATAAAAGATAAAACACATGAAAATAAGATTATGGATGTGAAAATTATCCCCACTAGGAAAACATTATACCCCTGAAAGATAACCAAAATATTTATCTAAAAATTAGAATGGGTACCCCTGCTCAACCATCGACATCTACTCGCTAGTATCATGAACGTCATTCCATTGACGCCAAAGGACCCCGACCAGTGTAATTATATTTCCCTAGATTAAATTCTCTTGGGAATCCACAATTCACACCAGTTGATCAAATACTGATAAATGTGGAAATATATCTAACACTTCCCAATTCAGCAGATGGGAAAGATTCAGATTATACTTCTTCAGTATGGAGACATGGAATATATTGTTAATTTATGTTAACTAACAGAGAATAAAACCCTATATTCTAAATTTCCAATATTCTTGGTGATCTCAAAAGGTCTGACACACCTTGGTGTTAGTTTTTCCTATATTCCCAAATGTCGATGGCATAAATGAGGATCCACCTTCAAGAACACCCAATCCCCCATAGAGAACTCAATATCCCCACTCCTCTAGATATAATAAGATGTGTGGTGATTATGAACTATCCATAACCACTTCCTGATAAACATGACCCTCTCAAATTTCTATTGCAGAAGGATCAACCCCAATAGTGAGGTCTCACATATATTAGACCAACACATGGGGGACTAGAAAGGCTGACCATAGATCACCTCAAAAAGATCCATTCATATCGATGATTGATAACTGTTATTATATAAAAATATTACCCACTATAACTAGTTATCCCATTCACCTCCAAAATAAAGAACACATGCATGACGCATGTCCTCAGGAATCTAATTTTCCTACTCTGAATATCCATCTGTTTTAGGATGGTTTGTCGTTCTCCTCTTAATATGTGACCACAAAGCCTTATGAAGGCCTTCCCAAAACAAAGAGGAAAATGGTGGTAATTATCTTAGAAAACTAATAATAACACGCCATGATGTCTTACATTTTACATAATATACAATTGTCCGAACACATATAAATTAGTTTTTTCTTAGATTGGGCTGAAGTGGGGTGATTTTTTCATGAAATCAATCACCACCCAACTAGAACTCTTACCCCATGGTGTGTGAGGAAATCCAGCAATGGAATCAAAGGAGACCTCATCCCACTTCCTGGATAGAATTAGAAATGGCTAATGAAAACTAGAGGGTCTTTGGAGCTCTTCTTTTACGTACTTACATTTGTTGTACCTTGATACGAAATTAGTTATGTCTTATCACAGACGTGGCCACCATAAAAAGTGAATAACATTATTATACTTTTGGGTATTCCCTTGATGAACATCCAATATAGATAGGTTCATATCCTATATCACCACCATCCCCAGATACAATGGCACCACTTTACGTCTCTTAAAGCACATGATCTCCTTGGGAGATCAAGACCAACCGGAATATTTTTTCCCACCATGATGAAACTGCATAGACCACTGACAGTAATCTTCACAGGTATGATACTTCTAAATCATCTCTAATGGAGAATGAGTCCACTAATAATTTTTGAAGAATGCACCTCTATTGTTCTCATTAGTCTCCACATGCACTTGATCAAAGATTCTCACTAGATTCTACTCATCACTAGACTTCCTCTAAACATGAATTTTCAATTTTCTCTTGAAGGCATCAGCTACTACATTACCCTTCCACGGGGTATTGAAAAAATCAACATCGAACCTCTTCTAATACTCAATCAAACCACACTAGCCCTACTTAAGATCCTTTTATTAGAAGTTTTTGGATATGATCTTATGATATAAGTATACCAAAAACATATCCCAAAATAGGGAGTGATGCCATTTCGTCAAAGCATGCAACACCACTCCTAACTCCATGTCAGGGGTCGAGTAATTAATTTCATGTGGATGGAGTTGGAAAGATCCATACCCAACCACATGATCACATATCATGTGAACACACCTCATTCCCATACATTTAGGATCCCAATAAACCATATAGTCCATTCTAGATTCTGGAAAGATCAATATAGGGGCGGTATTCAAACTCTGCGTTATCTTCTCGAAGGATACCTGCCATTTTGGGGACCATTGAAACATCACACCTCTTTGGGTGAGCATGATCAGGGGGAAAGCAAGCCAAGAGATATCTAGGAAAATAGCCTATAGTAACATGTCCAGTCGAGGAAACGCTTAATCTCGATCTCATTATTCAGATTCTCCCTTGAAATAACAACACTGATCTTCTCAGGGTCCACCAAAACCCATTGTTATGAGATGAAATAATCTAGAAGCATCACTTCTCTAATCCATAAAGTTCACTTGGAAGACATTTCATAAAGGAAATGGTACATCATGGTTCCAAAATGATCTGATAATGATGTTCATCCTCCACCCCAGATCTAAACTAAACTAGGATTTCATCCAAAAAAACAGCAATAAAAAGTTGAGATATTGGTGGAACACTTTTTTCATGAAAGACATAAAAACTTCTAGAGCATTTTTCAATCTGAAAGGAATGACCTAGTACTAAAAGCGGCCAAACATTCTTTGAAGATCAGTTTTTGAAATATCGGCCTCTCTCACACTGACTTGGTTGTAACCAAAATAAATTAATATTTTAGACAACCCCTTTTCCAATATCAACTGATAAAAAAATCATGAATTCGGGAAAAAGGATAGTTTTTTATGGATAACTTAATTATATTCCAATAAAAAAATAACAACCAAAGGGATAAAACATCATTCTTCACAAAAAAATGAACAAGATAGGGACAATAAGGGAATCATGGGATGATGAATCCATTGGAATACAGGTTGTACACATGTATATTTAATTCCCTCTACTCATTGAGGGACATATGATATTAGTGAATATATATAGGTTTTATTCCTGACACCAAATCAATCTAGAACTCCATGTCCGGTTCTCGGGGCAGGCGTGGAATATCATATGGAATTACCTCTGAGTACTCAAATACTACATGATTAAATACATCATCAATAGAAAGAAAATCATCCCCTAGTGTGAGTGATGATAACTGAGAAAAAATATTTCATGTCTCAGTGAGTAGAGGTCTCGTATGATGCGACTGAGGATCCCATTCATAAGAAAACACTAAGGACCCACATTAGGCTCTATGAAATTCACCGGATTCCAATAGAAATCGTTATTTTATTGAATGTGATATAGACAATGCATGATATGGATTAAATCAAAAAGGTCTATATATAGGACTAGGAGAAACCATTCCATATCCACTCTTACCATGGACAATGCACAAAGTAGGAACATGTGACACTTTTTATTCTTCTTACTAAATAGTGTCACCAACTCCATCACAAATGACAACAACTCAGTTGGAATATTCCAAAGATTCCAAATACAGGTATAAATACAAGATATAGAAGCACCAGAATCAAAGAGAATAGAATACCCCCACACACACACACGATGCAATCATAATGGTACCTCATTCTATTGAATTCCCTTCATCTGATCCCACTGGTGCCCGATCCACAACATGATGATTCCTTTTTTCCACAAGAAAACGACAACTCACCTATGGTTCTTCCCTGAACTGGCTATATCCAACAGATGAATTGGTCCTACCACATTGAACATCAAAATGAGATCCCACCCTCATGGATGTCTCAAACTGATATAAACCCCCTGGAGGACAAATATCTATCCCACAATGAAGTGAATGCGTCACCATGGAAAAGTGATTCTAGTGACCTATATCTCCACACAAACGACGAGGCCTTTGAGAAGATGTACATACAGGTTGGGTGTTCCCTAACCTCCAAAACTTGTGGAACATAACAGACCTTTCATTAGAAGCTATAAATAAAAACTTCCTAGTAAGATGGATTGAACTACTACATCAATTATTCCCCTTCTCCACTCACTTCTTTTCATATTAGTTGAACATCCACTACCTATCATTGATATTGTCCAAGAGAAACTAGGTATCCCCTTATAGTCAATCTCAACCATACAAGCATGGTCAACCACCTCAGCATAGGTCTTTTACAGAAACAAGAAGACCAAATAATAGATTTATGGATGAAATACCTTTTCAATCCCTTATGCATTTATATTCAAATTAGAGACTAGGTCGGGGGAATATTAGACCATCTCAGAAACGTGGCTGGAATAATCTATCACAAATTGGTCACTGTGAATGAAATCCATAAACTCCCATGATCTGTCATAGGAAAATACATTAAGATAGAACATTTCAATGAAGAAAGCCTTGATGTCCTTAAAACTCATCTTCTCATGCCTCTATGTTTGAAGTACTAATTCCCACCACCTATGACTAGGATCTTATAGTAGAAATGAGGCACATTTCATCCTGACCTCCTAGGGGTTGTTAATGAATTTGGACAAGTAGTCTATATTCTTGAGCCACATCTCTACATCCAAAGGCTATGTGCTACCTTAGAAAGTGGGATGCTCATTCTGGAGAAACTCTTTGTAATAGTCCTTCCTAGGACCATGTTCATCATCTCTAATTGGAGAGGGAGAAGAATACTCTCCCTATACTAGAGAGTTAATATCACATACCATAGCTTCCACCAACCATTGATCATGTAGTGTGGGAGAACTCTATCTGAAATCCTCCCATGGGTTCAAGGGATAATTTTAGGGAGGCATGTCTCTACTAAAGTCAATAGTATGAGAATACAATGAAAAAACAATTTTGAATTATTCTAAAATAGAATCAAATATAAATAAATTAAACCTTTGATGACAATAAAATATCTGAACAACCTCTCCCCCACCCAGTATCCATGTGTAATCTATAACTGGAATTTCCCACCTTTAAAAGAAGACAAAAAAGTTCCCAACATCCCAAGGAGGCTTGAGTTCTGTTTCGAGGTGTGCAGGCTAGGCACCCAACTCACAAATAGTACTCCAAGACTCGATAGCACAAGCTCTTTTCTAACAAGAATCATCCCAAATAAAATTATCAAATGAGAAAACCTCCTCTAATACCATTTTCTCACAAACCAACATAGGTCACCATAAAACTGATACCTGACCCGGTTCATGATAATTCCCGATGGAAGTTCCTTATCCCCACGTGCTTGCATACATGCCTATGTGTCATAAATAAAAGTTTAGGAATGATTTATTAGTGTTTAGAATCACAAAAAATGTAATTAATCTGAAAATTCAATCCAAAAAACAATAAAAAATTCAGAATTGAATTATATAGTTTTAAAACAGAACCCAACAAAGAAAAAACATAATAGGATCAGCATGTTTGACTCAAATTCCACCCCACATCATGGGGAAATCACCATAAAGCAATCTTTACAACCCCACAACAAGGAATGAAACTAGAAAAATGAACCTCTATCTCAAAATACTTTTCCCTTACTTGCATCAATCATTTACTTGTCTATATACACCAATGGTGTAAATATGGTGTGATCCCCATCCCAATAGGATGAAACCCAACTAGATTCCATGATATAAACATTAAAATAAAAATGAAAATGTGTACAAGTTTTCTTAAACAGTAAATGCTAGAAAAAATTTTAAAGGTATGAAACATTAAATGAAAATAGTTTTCAAGAGGGAAACATTGAAGAATAAAATATTTTAAAGAAAAAAACATGTTTCTAAAATTACCAACCAACCAATATTTATGCTAATGGTATGTAAAACATAACCAATTATTAGTATTCCAGGGAAACACCCCTAGGATCTAGCTATATGTGGGGCCCTAGGTACATTGTATCTCGATGAAATATGTCTCAAAACCACAACCAATTATGTTCTCATGAATGATACACTAGGTGGGGACACCACAATAGACTATTCATATCCAAGGAATCATCGTTATTTATTTAGTGTTTTCATCATCAATCCTGTAATCTGAAACTACACTTTAACCGCTTCTGAATCCCTGGAATACTAGTCCTTATCCCCCCACTTAATTACATGGGCACCCATTTTTGTGCTCTACTAGGTTTCACATGTTATAAAATACTATTTTCACAAAAAAAACTAAATTTATAAATAATACACAGGCCAAAAGGTTCCCAAACATGTTTATCACCCCAATTCTGGTAAATAAACCATTTAAATATTATATTAAACAATTATGAGAAGGATTACTAGGATTTTCACACCAACATCATTTAAAAATCCTCTACTAATGCCAACTGACCAATAATACCATTCAAATATAGAATTGGAAACCCTAACAACATTTAATAAATTAATTAAAATAATTTATAAAATGGAATCAAATAACAAAACATGGTTTACACATGAACACCTCTCAATTTCATGTTAAAATGATACATAAATATTAAATGCTTAATCAAGGCTACCAAAAATGGTTTTCGCACCATGAATAATTGGAAACGAACATGATAAATATGTCAAAAATGAAATCCAAATTCATCAAAAAGATGTTTACACGTGGAACCACCTACCATAGATTTCAAAAAACACAAAATGTTGAGAAAAACATAAACCACACAACAGACACACCACAAGCGAGTAAAAATGATCCATAATCAAGATGATTAAAAAACTCAATATTGACCTATAGGGAATAAAACCTAGCTTTGTGAAATTTATAACCTCATGGAGGGAAGAAACCCTTATAAGAATGAATAATGAAGGATTAAATACACTTATATCAGGATCCTTGAAGATCCCTCAACCAAACCCCTTTCAAAAATGGGTTCACAGGGATCTTGAGAGAGCATTTAGGACTTTATGGATGAAAGGGTTGAATGGAGAATGTTTGGGGCACATTAGGGTATATTATGAAAGGTATAATTGGTAATACCAATTTTTTTAAACATTTGGAATGTTTGAATGGTTTTTTTTCATAGTTTAGTTAACTATGAACTTGATTCAATCCACCCAAAAAACCCCAATTCTATCCAAAATTCATGGGAGGAACCTACAAAAAAAATATTGGCGAAAAATAAAAAATAAATATCTGAAAAAGATGAAACAAAAGTGACATCACTAAGTTATCAAATCAATATAAATGAATATAATTGATTTTAAGTATGTTATTTATATGTTTTAACAAAATTACATTTTATATTGAAAACAGACAGTTTGAGTTATTCAAGTCACATCTTGTGTCGGTCTTATGTGAGAAAAATAATTACAAATAAAAAATGACTTAAAAATAATTTTTTACATTATAAATAAAATATAAGTATGTTTTATTAGTTTTTAGTGACTGATACCTTTTTATCAAAAATAAAAATTTTAAACTGATAACATAAAAATTAAGTCATACCGGGAACATTGTGTATCATAACATGGTACAAGTGATGCCTTCAAATCAGAAAATACATATGGATAATTTTCCTAAAATATAAAATGAATCCAGATGTGATTTCTCTTTTTTTTGAATGTTAGTTTTCTTTTTTACTAAATTTAATATTAAATTTAAATAAAAATATGGGCGTCGGGTCATATTGGTCACACTGTGAATCTGATTGAAGTTTGATTGAATCATACACAATACAAATTACCTATGAATATTTTTCATGAAATATTAATAAAATTTGAATGCCTTTGATTATTTTTTACTACATCCATTTTCTTTTTTACTAAAATTTCATTTTATCTTGAAAACTAGAACATGGAGTCATATAGGTCACATCATGTTTTAATATGACATGAAACTGTTTCCGAAATGTAAAAAATTAATTTTAGATAATTTTCAAAAGTTATAAACCAAATATGGGAAAGCTTTCTTGGTTTCTAGTAAGAGAAAATTTTTAAATATAAATATCAGTTTTAAACGGATTATGGACACTTCAAATAATACCGAGACCATAATTTTTTGGAATTAGGTGTGGATGATATATACACATCAGAAATGAATTATTGATCATTTTACTAAAGTATGAAAACAACCCAATTTATTTTTCTCAGTTGTGAGTATATCATTTGTCTATTTTACTAAAATAAATATCAATTATTTATAAAAAGGAATATATGTAATCATATCGATAAAACTTATGTTGGATTGATGTATATTTTATTCCATCACTACCCAATTGAGAAATGGGTCGTTTTAATAATGTATAAATATAATAGGATTGAATTTTATATGTTTTTAGTTCATCCAATGTCTTTTTTAAATAAAAATTTATTTTTAATAAAAAACACGCATATTCAGTAATTTTGGGAAAATCATGTATATATTTATTATTATAATGAATTCTATAATAAAAAATGACTTCTAAATCCATTCACTAAATAATCAATATAATATAATTATTTTTAATTTTTTTTTCATTGAGTGAATTTTTTTTGACTAAAATGATAGTTTTAAACTCATTAAAGGAACTATTGGTCATTCATGGAATTTCATATATCATATTCATGTATGGTTGGTTCTTAAACATCAAAAAATTAATTATGTATAATTATACATATGTATTATGGAAATTAGAATGTGTTTTATCATTTTTGAGTACGTTAGTAATAACTTTTTCTAAAAAAATGACAATTTTATGTTAAAAGGTATTACTGGAACCATAAAAGTCACACTATGTGTGACATTGAGGGGTAGATAATTCATAAATTTTAAAACAATGATTATTTTTATATATTATTAATAAAATTCAAGCATCCAATGTTACCATGCTTTCCATTTTCATTCTTTATCGAACTGCCAACAATGCATAATGAGTCGATGTTCTTAGATAAAAACCCTTTCTAATTGTGGTTACATGTAGTGATTAAATTTTCACAGGAGCTTCCAATACTCATATTTATTTCATAAATTAGAAGGATTTTTCTGCAATGAACATTGACTCAACGTGCAATTTTTTACGTTTTACAAAGAAAGTAAATAGATAGAACGGTAAAAACTCTAGAAAGGAATATGTTATCTTTATTGAGGAATTTTGTAGATTGTTGAAATAAAAATATGACATTCCAAAAATATCTATGAAAATAAAATATTTAAAATAGAAAGGATAAGGAAATTACCTTATGAATAATATAAATAATGATGAATAAATTAATTAAATATTTCGTAGTAATTTACCTTTGGAAGATAGATTTGTACATTTTATCCCATTTCCTTGTAGTCATTATCTCAGTCTTAGTCACAATTTCCAATATCTCTTGAGTATGACAATCTTTGAAAATACCACCATAACTTGAGAAAAAGAGTCCACCTATATAATAAAACAATTATTGTGTGATTAATAAAAAAATAAATTAAACATAAATATGATAAAATTCATTAATTCTGTTGATAATTAAATTTTAGTGATAATATAATGATTTCCTATATGATTGAGTATAAGAAGCACTATTAATCTACCTTCAATGTCAGTGTAGGGAACCTGAAATACTGGTATAAATGAAAACATCCTATGGGTTAAATTTTCATTAGGGAGAAGAATTTTTTGGATGTTTTGATGAAGAATGACCTGAAAGATGTACTCTAATATTGTATAATAACTGAATGTTGTGAGGAATTTGGAAAATTAAATCAAATACCATTATATATATTTTTATTTAATTATAGAAATTATGTCATAACATTAGCATTATATCATCCACAAGGGTTTCATTGGTTGTTGTATGTTTTTCTGTGTGACTCGTAATATCATCTTGTGTAGATGACATTATCTACATGATTAGTCAAACATTTAATTTAGTTTTGTTAATAAAATATCGAATAGAAAATATTATGATGAAGAAATAGTTCATTTTATTACACTATTACCTTGAAATTGAACTCCATTTATTTTTAAATCTATTTTATCAATTTACCTCTTATATAAAGAATCCAAATCCTCTCTTTTTTCCCCTCTAATATATAATACATTTTATATATTGTGATTAGAATGAAGTCATTGTGATATATCAATTTAATGGACTTCCTCGTTTGAATTTTCCTCTGACCCATTAATTTTTTATGTTGATAATATGAAAATTGAACAATTCTTATTTTCTAGTTATGATAAAGAAACATTTATTTTTACTCTTAGATAACTCCATATAATTTTGATCATGGAATAATCATATAAAATGTTTTTTAAGTATATTTGATATCCATCCATTAGACCTTAATTTATCAAAATCTCTGTGAATTTACTTTTTGATTAAATATATGGATAAACATATTTATTATTATATAAAATTTAATAGTTATATTGGTCTTCCTTTGTTAAGGTAATTGTAACAATGTCTCTTCTGGAAATCCCTTCCCCCATAAAGTGTCTTCTATGAGGGAACATTGGGTGGTTGTTGTTTTCAACATCTAATATATAAAAATTATTGAATAAAAAATCATCTTAAAAATATTTATTTGTACAATACACCCTTTGGGATGATTTTGATTCTTGACATACCCTTTTAAATTTATTATATTCCATTTAATCGGGTATATCCATTTTTAATGGATCATGCCACATAGTTTAACCACACTAAGAAAATTGAAAAATTTGGTGGATTATTATATAAAATATTTATGGTGGGAAGATCTTTTTTAATTCACATAATATGAAGACAACCGCCTTATTAGTGATTGTATATTTTATCGAGTCTATAAAATTACTACATATTCCTTGGAAAAATAAGAAAAGTATGAATAATATATCTCATACATTTTTTGGTAGAATGAAACAGAAAGAAACATAAATCAAATATTAAATAAAATCATGATAGTCGTGTGATTTTAGTAATATTAACTTCAAATTATTCATTTACATGAAATTATTTATATTTGACGAATAACCTTCTATAGATTTTATACTTTCAAGGAAAAGGAAATAATCATTATTTTTCTTATCCGGATAGAGTGTATGATGTTGGAGGAAGAAAGGTACGCCCTTAAGCCTTCATTAGTTCCAAAACTTCCCTTATCCCCATGTCAATCATGATTAACCTATATTTGATTTCTTCTTCCATATTTCTAGGAACCTTTTCAAAAGTGTCTATAACATTATAAAATAAATTTTTTTATACATTCATGATATCAATAATATTTCTATCATAAAAAATATTACAATATGTTACTTAAAAAAATTTATTCTTCTTCCAAAATGATTATGTAACATTTTTTTGAAAAGGATTAACCAAAAATATTGTCATTGTATTTTAATTTATAAAAGTGTTGACAATCAATTAGGGGATATAGTATTGTATCTTATTTGATATTCCCATTGAATGATATCATCCAAGATGTGAATTTTCTAAATTAGGGTGAAAATTTTTGTGGTCCTAAAGAAACAATATTTGTGTAATGTTTCAACCAAACATAGTGTGTGCATTAATCATAAATAGGGCACCCCATGTTTTTTATGAAATTGCTTAAAAATTTCCAAATGTTTTAAAGTCATTTTTCATCCCATAAATTGTGGTCCTAAATATGAATTATTAACTTTCATGATCATTATTCATTATGACCCATGCATACTACATCAATTTCAAATCGTTGATCGATGGTGCTTAATTGAAATCAACATCATTTCTAGGATTCTTTGGTCCAGATATTAAAAGAGACAACATAATGTATTTGTTCTTCATGCATAACAATATATGAATGATATAATTTAACAGAATAATATTCCATCTAATCTGAGTAATACTCTATAAACAAAAAGGATTTATTTGAACTATATACAATTCAAGAAAAAAAATTATTGGATAATTTCAAAATTCAGGATACTCATCATCAATTTTCATATACTAAGTATTGTATTGTCGATTAAATATTTTTTCATAATCAATTATTTTATTTCCATTCAATGTTTATTTTTTCATTATTTAATGAAATCCATATAGTATTATAAACTTTGTAGTTATTGAAATGTACCATATATCTTTCAAAGGGATTGATTCAATTTCTTGTTATCAATATGCACCACACATTGTGAATTTTATTAGTTATTCATGGTCCTTTTTAAATAATATTTAACTATTTCTGAAAAGGTTTTATTTTTATGGAGATAATTTCCATTCGATATAGCATTAATTTACCATCATATATTTTACATGGAAGTTCATTTTCCTTTATAATCATATGATTCAGAACACCATATACTTCAATACAGATGGTGTCCCTCCATCTGATTCTAGATTTCAAATTATATAACTCTGATATAGTTGACATAGTTTTTTATTTAGTACAACTATTATACAATTTTCTCTCATAATAGCTATCTTATATCTCAATATACATTGTAAAATCACAAAGGACATCTTATATTGCCATTGTCATTTCTTCTTGTGATATCTGCCATCAATTACACAAGTATTCATATCAAATGATCAATAAACCACAATATCACCACAATTGGTTTTCACATTCATTTTTCCACCATGTATATTTAAAATTTTAAAGATCTGATAGATTTGGTGACAAATCCATTGTTTTTTCAACTATTTAGGACAACTGTGTTTTTAAAAACAAAAATGTAAACATTGAAAATGGATTGGGAAGGCTCATATGAATGCTCTATTGTAAATAGGAATAACTCTTTAACTCCATAATCATAATATTTTGTCAAATAATTAGAATTCATCAATTATCTATTCATATCCATAATATTATGTTAATAAAATATTTATTTTTCATAATAAACAAATAAAAAGACATAGTATATTTTGTATCAAAGAATAAAGTTATTGAATATTATAATAAGGGAAACCAAAATTTATTTGTTTCAAATAATTTCATTATTTCATGAATTAAATGGGTAATTGAATTCATGAATATAATTACTCTATTATGGTACATTTTATTCTATGAATTTATGAAATGGGGAATTTTATAGAAAACAACCATCTTCATTGATATCATATCTCTAAAAATTATGATTTCATTTGGTTTCTTGAGACAAATGTCATGTATCTTGTCGATATCCACCGATGATTCTTGAAATACTCTAAGATTACTCATCTCATACCATGTACTGGGGATCATTTTGGATGACTACTATGCAGAGTTGATCAGAAAACATAGAATATATGGTGGATGAGTCTTATGAAACAGAATTCATTAATAAAAATTTGGGAGATGATGTAATAGAGGATGAAACATAACCTTTAGTGTCTAAAATAATTAAATCAGGTAAAATATTTTAGTTATTATGTTCATAAAAAACTAAAAATGAAATTATAACATCTAAATAAGTATCATTAATAAGAAAAAAATATTATAAAATCATTTTGAATATTTAATATATATGCTAATATTATTTTTTAATTTACTATTACATTCTTTTTAATAATTATTTTTATTATGAAAAATTAAAAAAAATTGTTAATCAATTCCATAGATCTAGTATTTGATATATTTATTACATAATCAGATATGAAAAAATATGATTATCAGGTTGAGACTATATAAATTACAAGACCTAAAAGTAGAAACATCCATATCATGAGTACATATATTTTGAATCCTTCATTTTTCCTATTAATTGAGATAAACATATTTGTATTCTAAAAAAATATCTTATATTTCTAACCATATATGATGATATAATGTTTTATAAACAATCACTACATTAATAATATATTGTGTTCTATAAATAATAAATTCACGATGAAATGAATTCTATTATGAGGAATAATACATTCATCTTTATAAATTTTCTAAAATAATGAAGTCATATTGCATATAAATGTCTATTTTGATGAATGTATAACTCCAACGATAACATTCCAAATATTAAAGTCAAAATAGTAAAAAATGATTAAAAAAATTTATAGTTTAATTTGAAATATATACTAACTTTGTTAAAATTATGAAAATAATTATTTTATATGCCTCTAAATTTGTTAAAACATTTTTTCATTAATTTAATAGATGTTAATACTATATTTTTAAAATGGTAATTTAGATAAATAAATTTTCATAGAATAATATGATTTTTTCTATATTATACATTATAATGAAATTATATAAATTACATTAGTGCATTTATGGTCATAAATATACACCTAAACAACAAGATAAGTATGCTACTATTATATTGTCTATTGTATTTTTACATAATAAGTTTGAGAGAAGTACTATTTAAATGTTCATTAATTAATAATATGTTATTATGTGTATCTATGTTGAGAACATTTTAATTTTTAAATGTATCAATACTTGTTATAAATTGATGTCAAAATTTTTATGCTTCATGATAACACTGAATGAAAATATAATAATAGATATAATTCTAATCATTAACATAATAATTCATAGTGGGGGTTATTATTTAATCTACTCTCTTTATATTGGGAATATTTTGAATACATTTGATCTTATTTGTTTCAAAGAGATAAATACTGTAATTGACTCTAGAGTAAAATTATTTACTAATAAATACATAGTAGTATCACAATGTAAATATTCTAGTAAAATTTGTTCAATAATGTATGTGATATAATATTATAATCCATATATCATTTTTTTTGTTTTCAAATGAATTGAAATTTCTTTAAGGTTTTCATGTATCATTTCTTCAATACAATTAGAATCATTTTTCACTTAAGGATGGCTAAAAATTTGGTTTTATGTTATAATTATTATTTTACTACACTAATTATGTACTAATTAAAGTTGGAATACTGTAATGGGAAATCATCAATCCTAATTTTTAAGATAGTTTAATCTTAAAGATTGTGTCATTTTTGTGGTGTCAAATACATAGGTATTATACATATGACATTAGATTCCAAATCTCATACATTAAAAATATTTATAATAGAAATATAATTAATAATAAGTTTATTAATAGAATTTTACTTATATAATATTTAAATTCCTCTTCCTTCCATTAATTATAGAAGTGAATAAACAATTTCATATGATTATAGTTCCATCAATAATGTAAAGTATAAATATGTTACTTTGATACATTATTTGAGTGAAAATAAATACAAAATAGAAATATAACAATTTTTTTAGATAAAATCATGTATGAAACATGTAGAATTGTTTATAAAAAATATTATATGGGATATTTATAAAAAAACCAGTAAATAAATTGTCTAGAAACCTGTAAAATGAACAACTTTTTGGAAAGATTGAAAATAAACTATTTAAATAATCATCCCAAGATATTTCACCATGATAAATAAGGATTTTCATGAGATCTAAGTGGAGGAGAACAATATTATATAACACATATCAATTAAAAAATAATTATTAAAATACATAAACAATTATAAAATCACTCGCACATTTAGATGACCATTAATGATAATCCCCTTCATAATAATATAAAAAATACAATGATATCAATGTCCCGCGATAAATCCATATTACAATAAAAAATAACTTTTCACTTATGAATGGTGAAGGTTCTTAACTTCAAGGGTGTAAATAACACAAAGTATAAATCTAATTGGGAATTCATATCAAACATAAATTACTTCCTTTGAAAATTTTGTAAAATGCATCAAACATTCCATTTCAAACCCATCCACAGCATTTAACACATTGATAGGAAATAATGTATCCATGTTCTTTTGATAACATAAAATGAATCTTGAAATATATAAAAACATGGTCTAATTCATAGAAACCCTTTATCAAAACATAATAGTAATTCATTATAATTTATAACGAATTATTACATGAAATCAATTTCTATTTCTATAACAAAAAATCATTGGGGAAATTTTAAAAAATAGATTATTCATTTTATTTCAATGGAAGGATGTTCAACACATTTAATCATAAGAAAAGATCCTTTATTGTCAATGAAAACTTTTGAAAAACAATTTTAAATACATAACTTCATCATGTATAATAAAAATTGAAATTACATAATATAAAAACAAATATTTATAATATTCAATCATTTGAGGTTCCACATTTAATGAAATGTTAATAGAGAAACATACCAGAATGGATCAAATTGGTTATTGGATATCTTAATACACTATAAAGAACTAAGAAAAACACGTGTAGGTTCTATAAATAAAAAAAATAAAAAAAAACCTCTAGAAATTCATTTCAAAAGTTAAATAAGTGGTGGATGATGAATAAGAAGAGATAATTAAAAGAAAAATGAAAATATATACTGTCAAATATGACAAAAGACTGGGAAAGTGGATAAAAATAAACATAACAAGGATTAAATATTTTATTTATCTAATAGAAATAATGATATAACATTTAAATGATTGAAATCATTCATTACTTGGATTTTTTTAGTCCATTATTCCTTTTATTCTTGGATGAAAACCATGAATTCGTTCAAGTATTTATTCGATCTTGGATTCAAATAGGTGGAGATCTGGCAGGATTTGGCTTCAACATATTGCTTGAGAAACTAAAACACATGTATTCATGATTAAGGATTTTAAATAGGTGGTTGAAACTTTTATTTGTGGTTCTGAAATTGCACTGATAATTTTCCGCTTCACCATTACTAAACTAATATGCACCAATAGAAGGTATCATTATCAGTTCTAAATAATCCCTAATAGAATGAATATATATCATCACTGAAACATTATAGTTTATAAATGATTTATAATTATAATTATAAATATAAAAAGATATATAAATATATAAATATAATTTTATGATTATTTCTGATAATTTTTTTATTTCAACATATTAGTATTTATTTATAATTGTATAGATTTATTTAAAAATAATTTATTATATATTTATAATTATAAATATATAAATTTCTAAATATTTGAAATATATATTTATAAATATTTGAAATATATTTTTAAAAATATATTTTTATATATATTTTAATTTTTAAATATATTTAAATAATTGAATATATATATATGTCGACTACGGTTGGAAATGTGGTTCCATGCAATCCAGCCACTCCCTGGCAATAGAACTACAACTGGTTCGAGTAATTCTACACTCAAATTTAGCTGGGGGAATATAGTGAGCAAGTGGTTGGTCAGGCCTGGGAATGGTGTGTTGTGGCACCCATCTATACCACATTACCTAATGGAATATTATGTCGACTATGTTTGGCTATATGGTTCTTTGTAAGGCATCCACTTCCTAGAAACAGAGCTAGCATAGCTACGAGTCCAAACACACTCGAATTTATCTAGGTTCATGATGAACGCTAGTTTTTAGTTGGGCCTTGGAAATGCATGTTGTGGCACACACCTACACCTCATTACCTGATTGCATGTCTACAGTGTGGGATTGGATTAGAGGTAATCACCCCATAAATAATACAATGAGGTTAGGAGTTTAAAACTGATTGAACATAAGTGTTGTAGCACCAATTTAGTGGTACTATAGAAGAACAGTTCCAGTGGTGGAACTGTAGCACCAGAGGCACCGTAGTGGTGGTGGGAACTGCAATACAAACCATAGTGGTGGAAGCACTCCTGTAAGTACTATAGTAGCACGGGTACTATAAAAAAAATATTCACTCCTGGAATTCTTGGTCAATATATGTAGGCTTTCAAGGCCATGTATTGGGCTTTCATGACCAGTCGACCTACATGCCATGTAATAGGCTTCAGGCACACTATACTAATGGTCCATGTATCGAATAAATAAGGTGTGATGGGTAGGATATCCCCTTGGGAGGGGCTATAATCTTCTTTTCCGGCATGGGTGTGAGGTGTATGTGTGTTTAAATGTACATATTTCCCCAAAAACATAATATATATTGAAATAAATTTCCATATTTTTAATAAATGTATATATATATAAATAAAGAAAATATATTCATTATTTATAAATATTTTTTTATTTTTTACTAATAGTAATTTAATTAATATCAGTATGCTTGTTTATATAAATATATATATATATAATAAATAAATATAAGTAATTATAAATATAAATATAAATATTGTAAATATATTTATTATTTAGATATAATTATAATAAATGTTTTTCATATTTAACTATATTTATTATATATTTCTAATTATATAAATATATAATCATATAAATACATTTTAAAAAAATATATTTATATATTCACATAATTGAATAAATATATTTATTTATTTATTTATTTAATAAATATATATAAATATGAATATTTATATGAGTATAATTGTAAATACATTAAATATATTTATTATTTAATTAAATTTATAAAAAATTAATAAGTATTTAAATATTATTGATGAATTATTTATTAATATCTATTTACATTTTTTAATATATATATATATATAAATATTGTAAATATATATTTATAAATGTAGTTATTTAAACATATTTACAAATATATATTTATCATTTTTAATGAATATATAATATTAAACAAATTTCTGTTAGAAATGAGTGAAATTGAATAATTAAAAATGAGAACACATTAAATTTTTTTATATTTATATTTTATATTAATTGATTCTAAATTATTTAATAAATAAGGATATTTATTTAAATACAGATAAATACATATTAAATATATAAAAATGTAGTCAATAAATTTATATAAACAAATAACAGAAAATGATTATATTACGAAAGGATAAAAAATAAAAAATAAAAAATATTAAAAATGACTTAATAAATAAAAGTAATAAAATTAAAAAAATATAGTATTTACTATTTAATGACTTAATATATAAAATGTATCTAATTATAAATTTCTCTAAAAGAAATATTTAAATTATAATATTTATCATAAATATTATATGTATGTGTTTTTATATATGATTTCATTAATTAAAGAAATATTTATGTCTATGTTGTATATAAAAATGCATTAATTTCATATATTTTGGTAACATAAATATAATAAAAGATGGATATATGTTAAATTTTAAAATAAAACGAGATTCAATTCCGTCCATTTCTCGATGAAATTAGACAGTATTTTTAATTCATATTAATTTTTTTATAGACCATTATTCACTAAATATGTGAGTTATTTAGTCTAAAGATTTAATATTATGAATTATATAAATCTTATTTTAGGAAATATTATATTCATTAAAATATATCTATGTTTAATATATAATATTTATTTATATTTGTAATCAATATATATTGATATTAAATTTAGTCATTTTTATTAATAATTTTATGATTAAAATTTTGTTCAATGATGTTTTTAGAATTAATCATTTTTTTATATATTTTATCATTTAATTTTATTCATTTTATATATAAATTTGTTTGTTATATACTATTTTTTAGTATTTATAATTTGTATATAGTATATTAAATTTATTCATTTCCATCAATAAGTATTTCATTAATAAATTTTTTAATATTTTAATAATTTACTCATTGTTATATTTTATTTTTTAAAATATATAATTTTATTCTGGACCTTTTTCAGTTCTAAAAGAACACTAATAAAGGGAACCATTTATCTATATAGAAAATATTGTGATGAAAAAAGGCTACCATGTATCAGTTAAAAAAATAATAAATGACAATGTGTAGCGTTTTTCAACACAAAATAGCATCGAAGATAAAGTTTACACTAAATGAGTTCTATAAAAAAGCTGACAAACGGTACCATTTATCATCATTAATAAATTGTTGACTAAAGGTACCCTTAATTAGTTATTCTTTTAGAATTGATGATGATTAGCGTTGATAAATTCATGTTTTGTAGTAGTGGTGTAGGTAATATTTTACAATTCCAAATGAATGCATCATAATAGTTTCCAGTAGTTGAATAAATAACATATAGATTACATGGACATGTATAAAATATTCTATAAAAAATATTACAACTCTCTTCCTATTCCAAATTCTAGGATTAGGTGATAATGAAAGACCATAACTAGTTATAAGAACATAAGAGAAAACCGAGTCTAAATAATAATAAGTCTAGGCTTGGGTATTGGTCTTATATTAAGAGATATGGGTCCATTATATGAAGTTTAAATTGCAATGTATAGTGGAAAACAACCCTTATATTATTATTGGTATCCAATTTAGCAGTTTCCATTTCAATTTTAATGTTCTAATGTCATATAGAGTTCTCAATATTCATATGAATATATACATATATCCGTCCAAAACCAATTGGTCCAAAACCCATGTTATGGAATGATTGTGTAATCAAGGATTCATCGCTAATATATGTTTGAAAACAACACTAGGATTAATTTATGAACTTCTATTAATCGAATTATATTTTTCATGTAATAAATATCAACAAATATTGATATATAATCATCAGTCCCAAAATATATATAGCCAGAAACACATTCATAATGTAGAAATGGAATGTAAAATTTCATTTCATGTTACTCATATCTTGCCTATAATGAAGTATGAAATGATGAACCCTTATTTCATAATGTAGTGAAAACTAAATCAAATTGTAATAACACCAAGGATAATAACATCATAAAAAATTTGTGCCACCCATCTATTAATTATTATCATATTCAAATGGTGAAAATAATAATACTAATAACATATCCCAAAAAACAATTAGTTTCCCCTATATGTGGGTTAGCTACACCAAGGCATAGGATCATTTTCAAATTCCATTACATTATGGTACCATTTATAATATAAAAAAATTATGAAAAATTGAAAAGAAATATCTGATTCCACATTGTAATATCCCAAAGTAGGATCCACATAACTTGTGTCCCAAGTTGTTGGGTCACATTACCTCAAGTGTGCCTCTTTGTTCGCCATATTCTATCAAATAGTAGACATGGTCTAAGGTGGTACAGTGGGGAGACTGTACCTCATATCATGGTTGAATAGAGGAAATAATGAATAAAAAAATGAGTATATTTTATCATATCACATATAGGATTCAAATATAAAAATGAACATCAGAATCCTAGATAACCAAGAAACTGTAATAAAAAACAAAATCCCAAAGGATGAGTCAAATACATGATAATGTTACAAAATGCTTATACAAAAAAAGGAAGACATGTGACATGAATATAAAACACATTATTAAAAAACAAAAAAATATCCAATGGATTGATCCACTATAATCTTGAGCATATCCTCAGTCGTATGCTCCCCTATTCGCCTCTAAAAGTAATGAAATCCAATCATTCGAGAGATTTCCTGTATTCAAACCTACATACATTAATCCTTCATTGGTACTAAATTAAAACTAATAGGTGGGTGAGATAAACACTTTAGGCCACCACCATGAATGTGTAAAAATAATATAACTTGTTCAAAACTAATAGTAGTGTGAAGGTATAAATGAATAATCAACAATTCTAAATAAAAAATACCGACCTCCTCATGTTCTTATGGGCACCTGGAGGGCTATTCCTGCTTCAAAATTAGTAGATGAATGTGTTTTATAGGTAACCTTATATATTGATAATATATATTTAGTATATTTATTTTTATTTTACATATACATGAACTACATATGTATCGATATAAGTAGTAATATACATGGATAACTTGTGTTATCATGACCCGAGGCACAAATCAGGAATCTATAACTAGTATAACTAGTTTTATTATAAAGAAAGTTTTCAATACCTAATTTACATAATAAATGAAAAAAATCATGCATCTCATTCAATATTTGTGGGGTGATTCATCATTATTAACACGTGATATTGGATAACATGGAGAATCATTTTCATTACCCAAATAAATGTATAATGGTGAGAGTCATAATGATCAACACCTCATATAAGGTAGAGTGATATATCATGCCAATAAAGTCATTTATCCATCATATAGTTACAAATCACTATGGTATATAATAATAATTATAAAATGAATGTGGGATCACCACTGATTCATTTACATCCGAAAAGTAAAATTATCTTACATGAACAATTTAAAAAATTAAATATTATGATGAAAAAATCTGAATTGGGGCATATGCACATGTTTCCATTCATTAAAGTAAAACCAATTATTATATAAAGTTACATAAAATCAATTTCATGGACTATAAAAACACAATGAAGCTACATTATTCAACAATATAATTATAATTAAATTGGTAAATTATATTTACATATCATAAAGGTAACATAGAATGTGTTTTGAAAATTAAAAATTTCAAATTATATTGAAATTAATTTAGCACATCCAAAGGGGTAGAAATAAACAAGGTAAAAAAGCTTAACTCACTTGTAAAGGGTCTACATGAGTATAATTACATCCATATATTTTTTTAGAAATTAAGAACACACTTACAGGAAACACAAGGAAATTTTCGGAATTCAGAATATTGGATAAGCTATAAAGATATCTTGAATTCATGGTAAAAAATCTTATTACATACCTTACAATTTTTGAGGAATCCTTGTAAAATATCATCTTCATATTTTAAGTATATAAGAATAAATCATAAGAAAAAAAATTATATAAAATACGTTTAATGATCTCTCACAAATTTAACAAAAGAGATGGGAATATAAAATCAAAATAGAAGAAAGAATATTAATGTGTTTACCTCAAGCTATATAATTCTTCTGGTGGTGATATTTTTCGAGTCTGGTTAAGTTATAAATCATGATCCATAGGTGGAAGAGAATGAGAGATCATGGGATAGGAGAGAAGATACTTATCCATGGGAGAAAAGATGAAAATTTGTGATTATGTTAAAAAATGATTGGGTAAAATTGGAAAAATATCACCATAAAATGTGGTCACATGGTTTTTTGGCACAGTTGAACAATCTATGATCTATCCTTATTCTAGGCTCTTCAAAATGAAGTTCCCATCATGGACTAGGGACATTATGCGATAACCGTGGACATGATATATAAAAATAATCCATACAAAACCTCTTCTAGATTGAACTAGAATTAAACTCTACTTATATGGTTCCATACAACCATATATCCCACTAGCCCTCCACTAAAATTCCACATGTGTTTACTAGAAATCATGTGTTAAGGGATGATTAGTTTCTAAACACCATGGGGCCCAATTAGATTCTATTAAATCTGATGCTCTAGGCTCCGAATAAGCCCTAGACACTCTCATGTTCTTCCTAAATCTATCATCTAACATTAAATGGAACACACAATAGAATACATGTAATATAAAAATTACCTTTTACATTATGAAAATATGGGTTGTTACATTAGGTTTTAAGCAAAATTAATTTTTTGAAGGAGATATATCATTTTTATACAAGTGTCATTGGATTTATTTCTTCCTCAACCATATCCGACTCATTTTGAAAAAATATATAATAATAACATTTTTAAAATCCATACCCTTTGAAATTATATTTCTCAGGTAATTACCCATATCCATATCTTATTCCATTATGTTTTAATCCAAGTCATGTTCGGTGTGTACCATAGACTACAAACTCACACAACAATGTAGTTAAATTTTCATCAAATTCTCATAGGATAGGTTATATTGATGAAATTATGGTTTTTAAATTTTATTCACTAAATATTTATCTTTCTTAAATGATAATATATCATTAAAATTATTACCTTTCTATGAGAATAAAAATGATAATGACTTTCATGTATACTTGTGGACTACCACCACTATGAAGCGATGCGATTAATTTTCTTCACCACATAACATGAATGATATATATACATACATTTAAAGAAGTAATATAATATTTAATATGTTAATATCAATATATAATTATTAAATTATACTTTTATTAATTCAATAATGATCATTGAAAAATGGTAACGTTACTCATGTGTACATATGACATGTTGTCTACAAGATTCTATCAAAAATCTATTTTCATATCAATATTTAATAGATGGAATGTAAATTATAATATATGTATAATAATTATAATTATTTATTTATAGTTATTTTTTTTGATGATTTAATAATGACCACTTTTTCTATAGAACACATATAAAATAATGTCTTGACTTAGGCACCACATATTGTCAAAACATCCAATGTGAACATTAATAATTAAGTAATTTTTATAATATTGTAAAAAGTGATATAAAATAACTAAAAACATGTAAAGGGTAATAAAAAAGTAAATAGTTAATATATAACAATTATTCATGATAAAAAAGGATGTATGCGAAAAATATTACTTATGGTATGGAACTTTCTTTTTAATATCATATTTTAAATATTCCTCTTTAAAATATTTTTAAAAATGTCAAGATTAATATTTTTTATCATTTATTGGATGAGAGTATATTCTCATATTCATGACACATTCATTTTTCAAATAATATATTGTATAATTGTATGGTTATTTTGAAATAAAAATTTTTTCATTTAAAAGAGAAATTTTGTTTTCAAAAAGTATTTTCAAAGTAGAAAATTTTATTCTAATTAGGATTTTTAGTGATATTTTCCTCAATTAAAAGCCTTCATTATCTTATTTTGGGTATTTTGGTACTGAAAATGGGTTTTCAAATAAAATTTTATTTTTATATCCAAATGTGTTTTTCATATTTGTTTTACTGCTTTTTTTAATCGGCTTTACGATGAAATGAGCAAGAATAAAATGTTTTAATAATTATTTGGTACATGGGCATTATATGAGGAATGAGTGAGACTGATGTATCTTATATGAAGGGTTAATACACATTATGTCTCATAACAAATGGTTGATCATGATATTTCATATACAAAGGGGGATCCCTATTATATCTCTCCAATTCATTAGTTAATGATTATGTTCTCTACAAAATTATATTTGTAGTCATCTGTATGGATATTCCTACTGTGTTTTAATTGAATGGTTTTTATGAATATGAATCTATAGGTTAACAGAAAAGGATTTTAAATTACATGTTATTATTTACAAAGCAGTTTTTTATGGAAATAACTGTGTTTTTTCATATGGAAATATTTTATTCCATAAATATATAGTACATTTAAGATAATGTAATATGATATATGTATTTTACTATTCATCAATGGACTAATTATTTTTTTAATGCCAATTATTGAGATTTTTTTATCATTTAAGTATTAAAAAATTTAATAGTGTTGAATGGTGATTAATATAATGTTTGAGGTGAAGATAAATATTTTGACAATTTATCATGAAAATAAATCATGAGAATTTTTAAATTCTTTTGTTTTATGGAAATAATACACTTATATAGATGTTTCCACTTGTATTTTATGGTTTAATTTTGAAGAAGATTTACTAATTATCGATAAAATTATAAAATATTTTTTTATAAATAATTTGATTTATTATTTTAAAATAACTAGACTGATTATGATTAAATTCTGGGTCCTTAAGGAATGTAGGTATATCATATTGTTGAAACTATCTCATTATCTCATACATCAAGGGTAATGTGTGAATAGTATCCCATTACATGGATTTTTGACCCATTAGAAGATTTTTTGGTGCTTAAAATCTGTCAAATTATCTAAAACTATTGGATTCTTTGACTAATCTGTGTTATTAGTGTGCTGATTTCAGCACTCATAATGTTAATTTAGAGATGAAGTTGATGTGATTTCACTATAGGACCAACATACTCCTAAAAAAAAGCTACAAAAAAATTATAAACATCAATAGGTGATAATAATAAATAGAAAACATATCATGGTCTCTCTAAATATGAATTAACAAGGTATTTGTTGTGAAATAGCAATTCATTTATTCAATTTTTCATTAAACATAACAGGTATCTCATTTAACTGTTCATACAAAAAGTTATATCACATCAAATAAATATGTCTATATCATGAACCATAAATGTAATTATATATCCATATGTTTATATAATAATACATTCATTCTCTTCAAATTCTTTATCAAGGAAAGAGTATAAATCTCAAGAAAAAATAATGTCACAAAAAAATTGAATCACCTAATGTGAAAAAACATGAAACCTAAATAAGTATACATCACAAACAACAGTACCATCAACAGACACTCTTATTTCCCCCCCCCATAAATGAGTCTTCTACTCCCAAGAACAAACTAATTACCATGTCCCAAAACTCTCTAGTATTCTTTGTACCATTCCTAAATAGAAGGGGAAATTATAAAAAACCTGATCCACTAATACCACATTGTATGATACCTTACATGATTCTCCCTCAAGTGACCACGCCAGTAGGCTACTTGACGTTAATCACACATAACCTTATGAAAAAAAAGAACCCAACTAGTAGTATTGATGTAATGAATAATGTTCAGATATAATACCATTTGATAAATATTTTCAATGAAATACGAATATAATAATAGAGTATTAGATATAGTGGAACAAAGATGAATAAATAATTAGATAACCAAATATGAGAAATGACCAAAAGAAAAAATCCAAATTGAAAAAGTATAATATAATGAAAATATAAAGGAAATTATATAACATGATTAATTTCATATAGAAAAAAGAAATAGAATACTCTAATAAATACTCCAAATACCCCAATATTGACAACAGTGTTGGTCATTTATTCACACACAAACCAATCTATTAAGCCACAAATCAACAATAGAGTCCCTTTCCCTTTTACAAACATTCATCCATTATTTGTAGCCACGTACTAAATGAATACTTTTTTATGTTCTCAGTGAAACATATTAGAATGACACCACTGGGTGAAACGAAAACTAGTATTTGAAATATTGTTCATGTAGTTATGAGAATAATGTGTTATAAATTTAATAAATTAATAATCCACATTATATAAAAATAAATGCATTATTATTTTCAAGTGACAACAGGGGATAACCCAAAATAATAATTGAATCCATGCAAGATATATCTATTCAAGTACACAAATGACTTATTCCCACAGTCAATCCTAAATTGGTCCCTCAAGAATCAATAATCTCACTATTGGAAATCAATTGACATTTCATATATTCCTCAAAAATCTATTAAAAACCTATAATCTTCCCTAAGAAACATATATCTATGTGTATATCCATTAATATGTACAAAATCATGTACTATTCCACTATTAATCTACATAAATCATGAATAGTATCCCATAAAACTCAATATTCCACAATGAATACAACCCTCATGCATTAATCACATCATTTTTAGATAAACAAAAAATCTATAAATGAATTCATCGATCATAAAAAACAAATTCAATAAAAATAATCATGAAACCCAAAGATCAATTTATCAAATAATCATATTTCTATCTAACTATTTTTTATTAATTATTGTTCTCAATTATAATCATAATTATATCATATACATTTCATATATCATTTAACCCTAAGTTCATGAACATATTTTTAATCTCAATTAGCCTAGGTGATTACAATATAAGAAGTCAAAAAAATTTAAATATTACTCTAACTCTGATGATTAATCAAATAATCAATCACATTTCCAAATTTATTAAAGGGATCTAACAGAAAATTGACCAAGTAATAATAATTTTATTTGATAGAACAGAAATATGGTAGATGCATATCTCATTATCTATGCTTATAGATCCAATGAGACCTAGTTGATGGACAAGAAATATATATTATATTTAAAAGGATTATCTAATTTATTTGGTTTCATACATAGTGTTCCATCCTGATCAAACATATTTCACTTACTCGGTATAATTAAATATGATCCTGGAGATATGTTTTATATGACTATACTTTCTCTAGTGATCAGAAAAAATTCCAATAGGTAACACCAACAAGGACTATGGTGCATATGTTTCCATGAAAAAACCAAGATGGAATGATATTGAGATCAACACCCAAAATAACCTTGTAAAATAAATTTAGACACTAATACATAGAAAAAAATAGAATGGAAATCCTAATAAAAACTACTCATTGGAGGATGATCACTTGAACGATAAATTCAAAGCCAAAGAGAAGACTCCAAAATTCTCACAAATTACCTTATCTTTGAGAGTGAAGGAGGAAATAGATGACGAATAAAAATATAATCCTTTAACAGCTTTAAATCCTCAAACCCTAAGAAATACACCACAAGTAAATATACTGTGAGACATTTCGTTCATTATTTTTGACTCACACTAAAAAATATGTCGCTAAGGGTTCAAATAAACTTTCTCAAATATTACACATCAGGAATGAAATTCCCCATATTTATTAATTTTACATCATGAACTCAGTTTGCGTCCATCTCTTAGCGATTGTTACACATTGTGTAATACAATTAAATGGTGTGAATATTTACTACATTCATATTTATTCCTAATATCCACAGAAGAGGAAAACCCACCGTTGAATCCTCACAAACTCACGAGAAACACACATACTAATTTATAGGCATTTTTACTTGGGAACCATTTCTTTAAATAAATGTAAACCACCTAACAATAATTTATTTTCCCTAGAAAATGATCTTCTTCCTAAAATTTAACTTGACAAAAAAGTCAAAAAGTCAATGGAATACCCAAAGAGAGTGGTTCAATGAAAAACAAATAGGGACATAAAACGAATATGGGATCATACATTAAGACCCACACTTCTTGTTGTGGTTCTAAGACATACTGTAAATAATATACATTTTAAAAGTAACATAATAATTTGAATTCGTTTACATACCCAAAGAAAAATTCATTCTAGGTTTTAGATGATTACTGAAAAACATAAATCATATCACTTTTTGATATAAATGTTTATAAATATGTATTTCAATTCACTTACACTAGCTAATCCAAGAAATCAGACACATTCAAATCATCTACTAATATGTTAACAGAAATTTTTCATTGTACGGTTATGGAAAATTTTCCAATTAAAGGGGGTTTAAAATGAAATGTAAAATATTTTTATAAATACTATTTAAATACTATATTGAAATCATTTCCTTCAACATGAAATAAAGGGAATTTTATATAATTATTATATTTCCCATAAAATATTAAACATGTGTTTTCATGAAAAACAATACATGAAAATAATTTTCAATAAATCATTATTGAATATATAATATTGAAACCCCATTGGATTCAAAAATAAATTATCTTTGAAAAATGATTTTAATTTCTCATTTTAATCATTAAAACAGTTATTTTACAGGAATAATTTGTTTTTGAATAAAATGATTCTTAGAAAATCATATGAATAATATGAGGCCACTAGTAGTATCAACATTAAGAAAACATCCCCTTGACGTGGTGGGTTCACTTAAGATTCTTCATAATCAAATTTGATACCCATGTTCCAATACATAATTTAAGAACAAAAATTTGATTAGCTTTTCCCCTCACATCTATACTCTTTTAAGATCCTTTGAGACTACATAAATTATTTTAAAAGTATAAATCATATTTATTATCTTTTATGGTTCAGAAAAAGTTATATTCATACAACACCATATAGATTAGGATGAATCCATATTTTATAAGGAATCCCCAGAGTCATGGGAGTCACATATATACAACATCGAAACAATACATAAAAATACATTATAAAAATTCTTTTAATTTTAAAAAAATTATAGTGTCTTTACATTACAATAAGTATGGATATCATTCAAAAATTTTAAAAAATATTTTAGGTATGAAATGATATCCTTATGACCCATTTGGAATGTATAAATAAAATTCTCAAATTAATAACTTTTAAAAAATTGATTTTATTATTAAAATAAACAATTCTCCCTATAAAAATGTTTTGGTTGGAAAAATAAAAAAATATACAGCATTAATCAGGATATATTAACTTCAAAATAATATGACCATATCAAAGGTTGTTTATGAAAATATATTTTTCATGATAATTTGAAAACATAATTTCACCGATGTAATTTATTTCGAACAAAAACATAATAGTCACATAGATATAGATTTTCATAAAAATGGAGGTTTTCTAAAGAAAATAATACAATTTCATTATAATTGTTTCCAAAGATATGATTCTCATTAAGATATATTAAAATTAATATATATTTTTCACTCCATATTATTCAAATCCTACCCTTTCATATTGTAAACTGTATTAGATTTCTTAATATAAAACAACTGAAAAAATATCTTTATATGGACACAGATTTACTAATTGGTTTAATAAAATAAAAACATTGTAGTTTCTTGAATGATCATGTGACTTCATTTTGATATATATATATATATATATATATTTAAATATATTGATGCGTACAATCACTATAAAATTTATATCTATGTTTTACGGTTATAAATGACCATGATGCTCAAGTCAATTCCCTATGATGAATGTTTGAGACATTGGAAAAATTATTTTATGATTAATGAATAATGTAATACACATTTATATATATATACACTATGATTCATCATGATCATCATATTTTTATAAAATATATATATACTCATAAATAAATACCATATTTAGTGAAACATATGCTTGTATTGAAAAAAATGATATATATCATATGTATAATATATTATCATTAGTTTAAATAAAATTAATATTTTAGGATATATATATATAACACATTATAAGATGTGATAGGAATATAAAATTATTGATATAATAACCTAATTAAATTGTACTTGAAGAATATGATTCCACAAATTTGTAAATTTAGAAGTGATTTGGGTTGTTCAGGTTTAATTGAGGTTGAATCTAGTATCATAAAAGACACATTAGGTAATGTTCAGTGTTTGAAATTAGTTTGAAGAAGAGGTGATCGATGAGTGATTTCAAAACAATGAGAAAATATATTACATGGTAATCATTTTATGAATATTTTTTTATGGGTGAATAATTCCTTTATATTTGAATCCCACATCAAACATTTATTCATTTTCAAAGTTCCATATATTAGAATCACTCTCATTCATACAGCATGCCTAGGAATATGAGGATTGGCCCCAAAAATACTCACAAACACCCCTCACCAGCTGTACATATATTTTAGGACCCAAATAGGGCTCTATGAGAATACTATGCTTGCACCATGTACACCATTTGTGTGAAGCCACATGAACTATACATACTCAAGCACTCACCTACCACCATTTAGGTTATCATGGATGGTTCACATACACTGGTTCTTCTTTCTCCCCACATGTGAATGGTTGAGATATCCTAGTCTCGTAACTATTTTGGTTATTTTTTTGTGTATATTGATATATCCTATGTAAATTTTAGTTAGAATAAAAGAATATTGAGAATATTTTACCATATTTGTAATTTTTTTAATTGAAAATATATTTATCAAATTTACATACAAATTTATTTTAATTTTTACATAGATTACTAAAAATATTAACATTTTACTATTATAAATCTATTATATTAATTCTAAATATCATTAAATTAAAACTATTTTACATGAAAATCATGTTATAATATTTTTCAAAAAATTTGATTCATTTTTTAATTTATATCTCTATTTATTTAAAAAAAATTAAATAGACATTAATTGAAATGTAAAAAAGTAAATATATATTTACATGGATATATATATATTGAAAATAATTATTTCATATGAAGTAATAAAAAATCATAAACTTATATGTTATATGATCTCCGAAACCCATCTCTATTAAAGAAAATCATTTTTCATCCCAAAATATCATATTAAAAAAACTATTTTTGTTTAAAATTATAAAAAAATTAATTTAATTATATTTTATTTAAAAACATTCTAACAATATCAACAATATAATATTCTCCCCCATAATGAAATTTTCCCTCAAAATAATTTTTAGCTCGACTTCTTAATTCATGATATCATGAATATCAAAAAAATATGAAATTTCATGTCATTATTTCAGTGTTTTAAATAGAACTGTGCTAATAAAGAAAAGTTCACAGCAATATCATGTTATCTACCTAATTTTTTTATTGTTTTTTTCATGTTGATAGACGGTTCATGAATCAAAATAATACCTTATAGCTTCTTCAATGCCCCTTTTGTCCTTTATCCCAAATCGCCTAATAAAATTTAGTTTATTTTAATGTACCAAAATAAATTTCTTATAAAAATCCTTTATTTTGATATATAATTTTGGAACATACATAAATATTTTTTATAAATCACATATATTGAATTTATTTTGAATCATTCCATCAAGGGTCCTTTTAAAACACCTAATCTAAGAACCAAAATATTATAAATTGAAAATATATTTAAATAGAATAAATGAGATTCTCCATCTTTTATTGCTACACTAACATAATAGTATCAATCAAATTTCTATTATAGGGTAATTTCTTAAATTTCCCTAATCTGATTTCTGTTTTCGAAAAAGATGATGAAATAGGGATTATGATTTGATTAAAAAATACATAAACCATAGTGGTGTTTATGTCTAGAGGAGGTTTTTAATATTTCATAAAACTATTTGTATGATATTTTTATGATACAAAATGTTTAGAAATAGTAATTGCATGAATTAGAAATAAAAATTAAATGGATTTAATTATGAAGAGGTATAAATTTTTTTAATGATCGTTATCCATCCTTTTTAAAACATATTTCCTTGATAAAATAAAGTAAAAACTAAAAAATTTATTTGAAGAATATTTTTACAAAATTATCACATTTGTAAACAAATTTCCTAATATAAAAAGTTTTGTTAACCATCACTCTGATAGAAAATGTTGCAGCCTGAGACTTGAACGTCTAGATATGGTTATGAAAACATATATTATCATTATATATATATATTAATAATAATAAATAAAAATATATAAACCATTAAATACACACTAATATTTTTGTATATTTTTTTTCTAGGATTAGGTAAAACCTTTAAACATATCATAGTTTAATACATGATTCCATAAACATATAATTTTATTCACTCAATCCAGCTCTTTAATGAAACCAAACACATTCCGAACTTCTAGTAATCATACCAAATTTTTTTATAACATTATGTGACCATAAAATTACTTAATGGGGGGATTAAATCAAAAAGAAAAATTATTTTAAATATAATATATAAAAATTATTTTGAGATCATTTTGATATATATCAAATAGAAAATATTTGATATTATAAATTTACTTTCCAAAATAGTAATCAATGGTTTTAATGAAAAAATCCATTAAAAAATTAATTTTAAAATACATGATACATCATTTTCAAAAATGATTTTAATTTAAAATATAATGACTTATAAAATATAAAATTTATTTCTCATTTTAAAAAATTAAATTTGTTTTTGAAAATAACCAATTTTTATTGAATAAAATGATACTTGGAAAATATTAAGAATATAATGAGACTACATGAAGTAACATATTTAAGATAATGTCACCTTAAGGCCATCGTTTCACTCCCCATTACTCATTATCTCCTTTTATACCCATGATCCATGTTTTATTTTAAAAAAAATATTAGTATTACATTTCTCATCAATAATCAATTAATAAAATTAAATAAAATTATTTCAAAAGAATAAAATAATTATATATCTTATAATATTTAGAGAATTTTATTTCTTAGAAAACACCAAAATGATTTATAGAATCCCTATATTAGAAGAAATCTATAGATTCCTCATATTCACTTGAATTAGTCTGGAATACTGAACGTAAAACACTTTCTTTTATTATTATTCATGTAATGTAAATAAAAAATAAATTTTATGAAAATTCCTATAATTGTGAATAACATTCAATAAATTGTTTGGAATATTTTATGAATGGAATGAAAAAATTAAAACTGACATGTAATTTAAAAATAAAATTCTTAAAATAACCTATTTTATCAAAATAGATTTGATGATTTATATAACATGTTCTACCCATAAGTAGCGTTTCTTTGAAAAAATTAAACTAAATATGATTTCACACTAAAATATGAATTTTAAAATAATGTCCAAATATAGAATGGGTTTTTCGAAAATTTATTTGCTTATGTATTTGAAAAAATAAATTATTATCAATAATTTTTCTAAAAAAATAAGAATATAATAAAAATTATATTTTTGAAAGAATATTGAGGAGTTATAAAGAAAGAAAATCACTTTACCTTATAATTTTTCTGAATATTTCTTTTTTTTCGGAAGATATTAAAATGACGCACATAGAGACATAATGATAGGGCCCCATGGAAATATCACTTGAAACACTAATAGATATTCCCCTCATTAACCATGCCTCACATGGAAAGCTCACATAAGGCTCCTTGAAAACACTATGCATCCCCATTTTCTCCCTCTACATGAATCTGCATGTTCCATGCAAGCCCAAATAATCATATTACATCATGTGTACTGGACCTATTGATTCCCATGCATGAATTGAGACTGGTCTGTGCATGTTCCTGGTCAATGATATCTAGCTAGCCAGATGGGTTGGCTAATTTTTTAATGTTTTTATATAATAAAAACATAATTATCTAAAAATAATACTATTTATATTTAACCATATTTGTACATATTTTGTTATGATTTTCTTATAATATTTACATATTTCGTTCTATTGATATTTTGTTAGATTAATAATAGTATTAATATTTATTTATTTAAAATTATTACAATACTTTTCCTTTCAAATATATTCAATAAATTTTCATTCAAAAAAATATTAAAATATTTATCAAAAAAATTTGAAATTATCCAATTATAAATATAATTTTAAAAAATAGAAGTGTTTTATATAAATTATATATACTAAATAATATTTACCTTGAATTTTATTTATTTTTTATTTAAAAATATGTTTTCATGAAAAATAATATGGAAACAGTTTTGTAATTTGAAAGATAATTGATAAACAATACTAATTTTGATTAAATAAAATCAATTTTTTCCATAAAATATCATATTGATAAATATCACATTTGGTTTCGATTTAGAAAACCAACAGTGTAATTATCCTTTATTAAAAAAAATTACATAAACATTATGGGATGTTTTTATGGTAACAATCTAATCTTCTTTCTTAAAGTTCTAATTCCTTAAACAACAATACTATTTGGATTAATAATACCTTCTAACACACTTCTTCTCATGTAAATCCCTATTCATCATTCATATAATTTATTCATATTCCCAAAGAACAAATAAATAATGTTTTTCAATATAAACATATTATTATGTCTTTCATTCGGGAAAACCAGATTTGATATAAATATTGAATATTTAATGACTTTTTATGTAGGGATAAAATGAAATATTATGAATGTTTCTAATCATGGAACTTGAGAAAACGTTTATTAAAAATCAACGCCTTCAATTTAAGAGTAACCATTACAATTCGTCGATCCTTGCTTTTGATAACATCACGATTTTCATTTATCTTATTTTAGAACAGTAACTTTGTTATAATCATATTCTTGTTGATTGGATTTGGTGTCTTTCCCTATTATTATAATTTTCAATATGATTCATCTCTTAATTAATAGAATCCACCCAATCTTGGTGTTACAAATCTATAACAACATATATTGGTTCAACATGTGAATATATCGAAGTAGGTGAAAATTAAATTGATGGCCTTATGGTTTGAACATTTTTTCATTGATCATAAAGGATTTTACACACTCCTTGTAAAATCCTTTGACTAGAAAGAGATGTATGAAATAGTTTTCCATTACTTGAGGTAGTTTCTAAAGAATATTCATCATGAAATTCATCAAAATTCTTTATATTATTAATAACCTTTTCATGATGATCAACTAAAACAACCTATTATTTCCATTATTCCACACAAACAAATCTTGTTGAATCAGTATTTTAAAATTTTTCATTAATATTGACATATATCAAAAGAATATATTTCTATTGATTTATTATAATACCAGTACCTTCTATATTTTTTATCTATATCCATGAATTATTCCATCAACACCTCTCTAATAAAACATCCCAGGATTCTTACCATGTAGTTTTATAATTTAATTATAGTGAAAAGGCCTATATTTCCTAAAATATAGGATTTTATTGTAATATATATAATAAGTAGTCATACCAAAGTTGGTATAATTGAATAATTGATTTAGAACATAATCTTAAACCCATATAGTTTTTCTATAAAAACAATCAGATGATTCATAATTGGTCATCAATTTTCATGCCATCCCCACTAATATTTTATTTCTACTTTCAACAAACCCATTTTTTATAGTTTATATAGTGAACAAAATTATTTAAAAAAACAATGTTTTTCATGATATTCTCTACACTACAGACCTGTATATTCTTTACATTTATTTGAGAAATTATGCTTTAAACTATATCCATACACTTTATGTAAACATCACATGACACCCTTAATATTTTTAAGAAAATATAATTTATGATTCATTAACATAACACATTCACTGTGATTAAATTCTTTAATAAAATAAATAATGAATGTATCTCTATGGGGTGATTTTTTACTCATGGGACTAAAAAGTTGTAAATTTATCAGCTCTAGAGGATGATATTATTGTATAATTAAACTCATATGAAAACGGTTGTTAATATTACCTTTATATAAAATGAAGCAACAAAAATTTACTATTTTTTAATATCATCATATCCATGAATACTTTCTATCTTCATTAACATTCTCATATTCTAATGACACATGTTCCCGAGCCATTAATGGAAAAAATTATTTTATTTTTCATCCACAAAAATCATGAACATTGTGATTAACCACATGAAACATGTTTCTTATAGTTCATTGGCCTCTCATAATATATTTTATATATTCTAAAATATTTATAAATATAAGATACTTTCTAAAAATAGCATTGTTAACTTCATAAAAAATATTAGAAAAAAATAAAGAATAGTGTATCATCACTTAATCAAAAAAAAGAATATTTAGATTTTGAATTTTCTCACCCCATGATAATAGATCAAACATTCATAATTATGATTGACTCATCCTTGAAAAAGTTAACTATAAATATTTTATATTATTTCACATTTTTTAACAAATTCAAGTCTCCCATAATATCTTATTAGAACCAATTATTTATGATATAAAATTATTCTCCATATGTATCATTTTGAGTAGTTTCAATAACTAATGATTGTTTCCATTAATTTTTCATCATTCTTACATATATTTAGTGCATTTTTTATAATAAAATTGTGGTGTGAGTGTTATAAGAATAAATAGTTTTGAAATATCTTCATGATGATCACAACTTTCATAAATAGTTTCCAATGGATAAAATATCTCTTCAGCCCTCAATATTTTTATTTATAATTCCATCTTGAATAGGTTGACTAATAGATAAATATTACCTCAACCATATCATAGATTCCATATAACATATAGGATTAAACCAAGACATATATGATCTATTACAAAATCCTCAATAATTTTGAATGTAACCATAAATGCGTTTCCACTTCCAAAAAATACATACTATTTGAAGTTGTTTTTATAACTATTAATAAATTTCTTACTATCTGCATTAGTATTTTGTTTCAGAATAATCTTTTGGTTACCATTTGATTCTATCTTTATTAGTTTAGATTTATTTTTTCCTTTAACTGAATCTTCCATAGAATAATATTATTTTTACTTTATAAAATTTAAACCGTCATGATTTTCCACTCGATATATTTTAGTATTATATATAGTATTCATAAAATCCTTTTCCTTAAAATAATCTACATTATTATTATCAAAAATTTTGGATAATTTTCTATCCATCTTTGGTTTACACTTATTAGAACATTCACAAACATATTTAAATGGTCCTTAAAAAAATATCGATTACATTCTTAGTCTAAATAATTATTTGGGAACTTGTTCTAACTCTTCCACCAACTCATTAATTTATTCATCTTGATTTTTGTTGAAATTTATATTTTCATCAAGAATCTTATTTGGATAAATAACCTATTTTAGAAAAATTTAATTATATTCAAGATAGATTTATTTATTTTTTAATGATATAATTTATAAAAAATATTATTCTCTCATCCAAGACATTCAATATTTTCAATAATTCAATAACATATCAATTAAAAATAAAAAATTGTTAAATTAATATTATATAAAACTACTAATTTATACAAAGGTGAGTTTTTCATCATCAACATTTTTAATAAAAAATACATTTAGAAAAACCATCTACATTTTTACTAGCATCATCTTCATATTAAGCATCATTGTCATAGAGAAAAAAATTGATTCTACTTTTATATTTAAGTAACATAATATAACTACCCCCTATAATGAGATTTCTTTACTTACATCTTCATAAAATATCTTCTGGACCTTCTATCACATTGGTCACTTTCTTCATCTTCTATTCATTAAGGACAATTTCTAGTGATATGCCCAACATCACCACCACCAAATCATTTCAATCCTATATTCCATTTTAAATTACATTACCTATTTCCTAATTCTTTTAAAACATATATATAAATTAATAAACATTATTCAATCCTTTTATTTGATTTCATATACACAACAATCTTCTTTGTTAATAAATTTCTTATATTTTCCTTAGTATATTTGATGAAATTTTCTCGATCACGTTATTTATTTTCCTTGATTACTATTTATATTCTCATTTTTTTATGATAAAAGTGTAAGATGAATAATATGGAGAGTTATTTTAAAAAAAATCATCCAATGATGATCCAATTGTATAATAGTTTCCATGAATAATTTCTATGACCATTTCCATAATGTTTTAGTCTTCCAACATCTCAATAATATATCTTCTAATTATTTAAATGACCTTATTTATTGTAATGAATTCACATATATATTTATAATCACCCATCCAAAAAACATCATACCTAAACATAATATTTTTAACATCATCTTATTCACTTTTTTAATTAATTAAAATTTGTTTTCCAAATTATCCTAGATTCATTTAGCTTCACCAATATATATAACTCTCGAAAAATCAATTTTATAGATTATAGAATGTATAGATTTTATAGATCACCCATTATTCATAAAAATATTATTATTAGTTGTTATTAGGGGAACTCCATTATCCAAATAATAGAGAACCATATTTAGAATTACATAGAACATCATAACCATGGCACATATGAGAATGAATCATTTTATGCTTTAAAATGAAAAACATCATTCAATAAAAATTTAAGATCCCTCTTTTTGTTCATAGAATTATAAAAATTGATGAAAAAATATTTTGTTTCCAAAATATAAGTGTGATTCAATGAAGTAAACATTATCTCTGATACTACATTAAATGACCAGTCATGATCACTTTGATCACTAGAGGGTGAAGGATGAAGCAATTATATTAATTTTCATAATTTTAAACTTTTAAAATAATCCTAAAAAATTAAATAGTAATGAAAAAATTAAAAACCAGAACAACATAAAAATTGATAGAAACATAATTATTTAAAGGATTCACTTCAAAGTAATAGTATCTAGACCTTGTAATGGATTTAAAATTATTCAATACAACACGATCTAAAATAAATAAATCCTTTAAATATGGTTACAACAAATGGGTAATATCCTTTAGCTTGAATTTAATTATTATAAAAATAGTAGTCCATGTTCTCTCTACACATATAAATATGTTTCCCAATTTTTTGGTGTCAGGATTTATAAACATTCACTATGAGTATTATGTTGATTTCACTATACTTCAATGAATTGTTTCACACATTAAATTATTGTAAACCATCTTATTCATTATCATCCTAGGTTATATGCAACAAAATACTTCTTAGACATCCTTATAATCTTATATCCATTCCACAATTTATATTTTTAATCTTTATATTCAATTTTCCTGTAAAATAGATCTAGAAAATGTAGTTTATTCCTTATAATAACACTGAATACATTCTTACCAGCTTTTCATCTATTAAAATTTTCACACATTCTTTTATATATGATCATATTATATGAATCTATTATGGGTGTATTCAGACAAGTGGATCTGATCACAACTACTTTATTCCATTGTATCTTCTTCTTAAACGAGGTGATTCCATAGTTGGAAACTATTCTAATCTAACATTTCCTTTCTAAACATGATCATATAAAAATAAATAATATATTTGTAAAAAACTATATTTATTATAAAATGAATATTACACAAACATTAGTAATAAAATTACTCCATTTATATGGATTTTCTTGGTTTACCAAATGTGGGATCACCAATTTATTTTATTTCTCTAACAAAAACTAGTAATTGAAAAATATATCACTCAAACATATTCTCATGGATGGTTCTCAAGGATTTTAGATTATGGTAGATGGTTATAATAAATTAAAATATCCAATACCATCTTAAAAGTTCATTCAATTATATGAGAACCACATATCTGACTCCCTTTATATTTGTAACCCTAAGACATCATCACAAAATTTTATAATTTTGTTATAATTATGATAAAAACAACATAATGAAAATTGAAACAGAACTACAGTATACCAAAAATTTGTCAAGTTGAACATTGTATCAAATTATCTATATTACACACTTCAAAAGGACAATTTTTCTATTAAGGCTAATGAATATTTATTTTTAGATCATAAAAAATTTATATGAAACAAAAATTGATCAAAATTTATTCTCGAAATCCTTTTTTTATTGGACATCATCATATTTAAACATTTTTAAATTGTAATCGAACTTGTTTGGATGTTTTTTAATAAAAATCCTCAAAATCATCAATTTTGTTGTTATATAAATTCCATTGTCTAAAATAATACCAAAAATTAAAACACAAACATTTCACATCCAAGACACTATCTAATTTCTTGTGAATTTCATATATCATCCTCAAAACATCATAGTATGATATTTTTTATATGAAAAAATTAATCCCCCTTTATTCAATTGAATAGATCATTATTTCATTATAATCAAAATATTTTGTATGTATGAAAGCATTGAATAATTTCTAGACTACACATCGCCAAAAAACATTATTCACTGAATTTTTAGAAAAATATTATAAACATTCTTCACAAATAAAATTTCTAGATAGCTTAGTCCAAAATCATCCATCCATATGACATTTTCAAGAAAACTATATCATGTATTCTTAATATATTCTCTTAATATTAAAGGGTTATAAATTTAATGTTATTTACTTCAAGAAAACATAATTAAAAAATTATAATAATTTTCGATAGAAATGTAAAAACACCGTTAACCATATTTTTCCCAATAGAATCCCATTTGTATTTTGTTTTTATATATGGATAAAAAACAATGAAGATTTATAACTCATAAAATGGATTATTTATACAACTATTTTCAGCATGTGTGAGAGAATTCTATATAATAAATATTAATAAATGAAAAGTAATACCATTATGTCTATTTGAAGTGACATAATAATCCATTTTAAAAAATTGATTAGGCTTCATAGAAATAATATTATTCCTTCAATATAAAATTTCCTAAAAAATAGATTCATAAAAAAATTATTGTAACATCCTGAAATTTTAGAAAGAAAAAATATTTTCAATATCCTACATGATACACTATACCGATCATAAACAAACAACGAAATATTATAATTTTTTTACCAACAATATAACCAAGATGTTGGAATGGAGGGAATGAAAAATATTTACTGAATAATTAAAATATGGTTTACACATGTTACTTTAATGACTAATTGGTTACAAAATTTATTAGACAGGGATACTAAAATCAGTTGAATATAAAGGATTTATTTTTATGAAATCCTATTTAAATGAGAATAACTGTGTTAATAAAATAATATCACACATTATGGATTATATTGAATAAATATAAACTCAATTTTTGGTTTAAAATTCATATATTGTTTTTTATAGACAATACATTAGAACAAAATCAATTTTATTCATAAAAGAAGTATTTTTCAAAAAAAAATACAGTTTTACAACCTCTAGATGGTAAAACCATTTAAAATATAGTTTTTGACAATTTTATATGTTATTTTTGAAAAAATAAACATATTATTTTAAACAGGGACAAAAAAATTAATTTTTTTTAAATTTGTTATTTTTCTGATAAAATTAATTTTTTAATGAATAGTGAAAAATTCTACATTTTATTTCAAAATTGCATTTTCACCTTGTTTTATTATATATTTAGATCGCACATTTAATTGGTTTTATTATGTAATTATTTTAATTTTTTATAATTTAATTCATTTTTTGACATTTGAAAAAATTCATATTGAAATTTGATATAAACACATGTCAATATTTTCTGATTTTTAATTAAAAAAAATAATTTTATTATTTTGAGGATGAAAATTAATTTAAAATTAATTAATTTAAATATTTTCTTTTTAATTTGGAAAAATAAATTCAATATTTATAATCATAATGTCCAAATTATGTAAAAAATTTCCCTTTTATTTTTGGACATTAATAATAATAAATTGTGAAATTATTTTTATCTACAATGGCTAAAGGGTAAATTCTGTAAAAAATCAAAAAAATTAATATTATAATTATATAAAACCACACCAGAAATTGTGTTAATACTAATTTATATTATATTTCCAACCAAGACAACCCTTTGGATGAAAATTTTGCCTTTGTATGCCACTTGGGTGTTATTATGTCCCATAAAACTTCAAAATGAAGGAAAATATGTTATAAATATAAATCTTCTTAAGAAAATAAATTATATTGGATAATATAAGATATCACTTAGTCTATAAAATATTAATTATAAATATAAATATAATTCATATGTCATTTTATTTGATTTATATTTTTCAGACATTGAATGATTCAATTTAATTATAACACAATGATGATGCAGTGCTTGCTTTATTAATGATAGAATCAAATAAATGATATTATAAATATTAAAATAAATATTATTTGAAATGATTTGTGTCATAAAATTTTTTTATATGATAACATGGAAAGTTAATAGACTCTTGAATGGTTTTTAGAAGTTTTCTCACGGTTTAGATTTAATTTAAAACCAATAAAATGAATGGTGTAAAAATTGAAACAATTGTTTTTTTATAAAAATAGTAATTTATTAAATTATTTAAAAATTATAAAATTCCTTTAAAATAAAAAAAGTATCTATGATAAGTTATAAAATTATATTACCTTTTCAATTAGGGTAAATGTAACACATGTAAGTAAAAGTAATATCATATTAATAATTAAAATCTTTTCACTACAATTAAAATAAAATGAAAATAATTAAGGGTAAACTAAAATGATATGGTTGAAATTAAAATAAATAAATGTATAAAAGTTATTTTATGAGAGGATATAAGAATATATACATCTTATATTTTACATGAATCGTGTGGGGGGATTTTTAATTAAAAAATTAATTTATATTAATTTAATAATTTAATATATTCCAAGGGTTCTCCTTCCATCTCTTATTAAAAATTAACCTCCCTTCTCTAATAATCAAACATCAAGAAAACAATGTATCCACTAATTCCTTCCAAAATATCTTCCTAGAATACCTCACCTAATCCTATAATCCTTACTCATGGTATAAATCCTTCAATGATTCCTTTTGGTATAAACCAAAAGAAGTTACCCGATTAAGAGGTAATGCCTTTTCCCATGCATTCTAGATTCATTTCCATTCTCCACTCCTTATCCTCTTTATATTATAATATTAAATAAAAACCCATTATGATAAATATACTAGTATGTATTAATGTAATTATTTCGATATACCCTAACAGAAACTTCAATTTAATGGGTAACATAAATATTTTTTCTATGTACAGTGAACTACTACATCACGAAACGATGCTTGATCAATTTTCCCCTACAACCTCTCATTGTGAAAGATATAATGGACACTATTTTTATATATTAAGTATATGAAATTATATCATTGATTATATTGATTATAATTATAACATACCTTTATGCTTTCCATGTTATTTAAATATGATAATTTCGTTCGAGGAAGAGTGGACTCCCTCCCCCTCAAAATGATATGACTCATTCCCACTATACATGGAACATATAATGGATGGTTCTATTAATCCTATGATATATATATTACATTGATTTGATAATTTTATTATAATATAAATTTACATCATTTAATTATTATTCCTTTAATATGACAATGAAATGAATGTAGCATTCATGCATATATACGGCCTACCATTTCCATGAAGGGTGTATTTCATTTCTTATCTCTAAATGTTTTGGATAATTATAAATAAATATATAATGGATTAAGATTATATTTAAATCATTATTAGTATTATAGATATGTTTTAATTATGACCATATTGACAATTTAAATCAATACAAGTTCATTTTTGACTCAAGTACTGAATATCGAAAAAAACATCTGACATGAACATGAATAAATATGTAATTTTAATTACATGTTAATAAGTCATGTAAAAGGAATAATAAAATTTAAAAAGTTTCTCATGCAATTATAAATATTCATATTATTATTATTTAGGAAAATAAAGAACGTACAAGACATGTCGAACTCTTGGTAAGGGACTGCATCTCAATCTCCTTTCATTGAGGCATTTCTTGATAATATATTCCATTGTTTTTTATATGGTGAATATAAAGCCACAATGACATTTAATATCTTTATATTATCACAAATAATGTTATTTAATGTTTTGGTAAATGTATTAATTAATTGATACTATAATTTAAATGTTGAATGTGGTTTTGGACACCTTGAATGTTTAATAATTTAATTATAAAATATATTTTTTTCATAATTGTAATTTAAATATTTATTATATAGATATAAAAGTATTTGTAAGGAAATTTTTATATATTTTTTATTTAATTTTTAGATTATATAAATTTATCTTTTTATATGAAGCATTTTAAATTCATTACAAAATGAGAGATGGATTGTTTTTTAAAATATTCCGTGAAAACATATTCTCCACCACAATAATCGTTATAAGATATTTGGATTCCTCTATAAGACATAATTTTATTAAAAAAGGAAATGAAAAATATCATATTCTTTTTTTGGGAATCTTTGTATGGAAAATGGTTATCAATTTGGATTGACTATTTCAATATCATTAAAATAATTCTAGTGATTCCAAATGAAATTTGTGAGTAAAAAGTTAATAATTGAAATATTTTATTTGTTTGGTTTATATAATAATACTTAGACATTTGACATGTTGTTACATGAAAAACAATATTCGTGGTTACAAAATAAACCAATGATGGGTGGTTCGATGATAAGGCAAGGATAAGATGTTACGTTGTAACCTCTATTGCATTAGGTTTGTAGTATAAGGCCCCAGCCTTAAACCTTACTTAATCTTGAGTTATTACAAGATTACACATTGAGGATCTTTTCAGGTTTAGAGTTTTAGAGAATTAGATCATAAAACTTACATTACATTCCACATTTAAACAAAGTGGTTACATAAAAGATAATATTAATTTTTTTTTCATCACTGGAAACATATTTAAAATAAAACATGGATTCTTTCTTGAGACTTCCTTGACACTATCATCATATCATGTACCTTTCCCTTGACCTGTGAAAAACATTTCAAAAAAACTTGGGATGAGCATAAAAAGCTCAGTAAGGGTTATAAAAATATGGAAAGGAAACATGAGTTCATATATACATAAGAATGAAATCATACTTTACCCATAAAACATAGGAACTTTAACATACCTCATCAAATCATGAATAAATCATAGAAATCATAAGACATAAAAGGTAACTTGAGGCATTCATAACATTCTTACATAGAGAGTAACCCTCTTGGTTACGTTTGGAATACCCACCATAGTATATTCCCTAAATCGCTTCGGAGAAACGTTAAAATTTCACTCCTTCGCGTTACCCAATGCATTGGAGAGATATATCGGGCTCACCTGCCCTTAGTTTATCACAGAACAACGCATCTTCATAACAATGCCCAAGAACCATAACATAATCATACCACATAATACATGCATAAAGGAAACATAACATTTCCACATTTCAATCACAATATATCAATAAAATACATTGATATAAAAAACCTTATGAAAACCATTTTCAATACCAAAATAAAAGAAAAGTAAAACATGGTATTTATTTTTCTTTTAAAAAGAAGGTATGGCTTGTAGAGGAAGCCGAAACTCAAATAATGGTCACGGTGGAGGAGAAGTCATTATCGCCGCATACGTATGACAAAAACATTCCCTTTTGTCGTTTTGTAAACGCTTCATATAAAAAGCTTCCTTTTGGATAAACGTAAAATTAAAAGGGGTTTATACACCGTATAAAAGAAAGTTTTGTATAAAACAAAATATGCCTCAATGAAAGGAGATTGAGACAAAGTCGCTTATAAAGACGGTATCCTTGGTTTAAGGATAAATTAATTAAATAATTATGTGTGACAAATGAATACACCAAATATAAGTGGATATTAAGTTTAAAACAATCAGAGGATATTCACAGATATTCATAGAACGACATATTCAGGGACTACATGTTTATCCCAAAGAATCAAATTTGGGATAAGAAGTTCCGTTGCAAAAATTTGACGACCTAACGGCGTCACTACAAAATTCATAAAATTAGTTGATGAGAGATAAAAAGGATATCTCATCACATGGACATAAAATTTAAATCAATAAGGATATATAAGAACATATCCCAACATAATATTATGTGAATTAAAAGACATAACAAAAGAAGTCTTTTAAAAAGGGGAGGGTGAAAGGTTCCCTTACCGACATGGGTATCTTTCGAAACATACGCCCCGTGAAAGAAGGACAATACAAAATTGATTTAAATACTCATAAATGAAATTATATTACACAATGTGTAAAATAATGGGTATTACATACACCACTTAAAGGAAATTGTGGCAAATGTATCATAAATCTCACGAGAATAAAAGTGAGATGAAAAATGTCTTACGAAGACTCGGCAGCCTAATGACGCCACTTAAAACTTCTAAAATGGATTGATGGGAGTAAATAGGGTCTCTCATCAAATCAAAATAAAGTTTATAGAAAGGGGAATATAAAATAGCATCCCCCAACATAACAAAGAGGATCTTAAAAGAAGTGACATAAAGGAGAGTACTTAAAAAGAAAGAGAGAGCTTGGATCTCTTACGAAGATTCGGCAGCCTAGCAGCGCCACTCAAAACTTCCAAAATGGATTGATGAGAGAGAATAGGGTCTCTAATAATATGAGCATAAAAATTACCGTAAGAGTAATATAAAAGAATATCCCAATAACAAGAAAGATGAGCTTTAATAGGAATGACATAAAAGAGTGTACTTTAAAAGAAAGAGAGGAGTTAGATCCCTTGCCTCAAGTCCAACTTGTCTTGTTCGTTTATTTATATTCCTAAATAATAAACTTTGGTCAATTTATAATTTCCTAAGGACCTCATTTAGAGATTATTATTCAGTTCATATCACAAATTATAATGTTATAATAATTTTTTAATAATGTTAGTTCATATCAGATGTTTTTGCCAATGTTTGGTACAAGAGTCAAAAAATGAACTTGTTTGAAAAACGATTTCCCATGTAGTTATAAGTAAATAATTTCCAGAATAGTATTAATGATTAAAATATAATATATATCCAGTACATATTAATTTTATACTATTCCATATCATTTGGAGATAAAAAACGAAAAGCACCATTCATGGAGACGGTAGGCCGTACGTACGCATGAACGCTACTTTCATTTTTTCTTTGTCATATTAACAGAATTAAAAATAAATGATATATATATATTATAATCGCAGTATAATATATATGTTATATAGGTCACATATGTTCATTAATTTCATTCTTTATACATTCCATGTATTGCATGTACGAGTCACATCACTTGAGGGGGCGGTAGTCCACACTTCCTCATATGAAATTATCGTATTTACACAACATGAAAAGAATAAAGGTATGTTTTAAATATAAAATACATAAGCATATAGAAAACATAAATACCATATATATCATATATAAAATACAGTGACATCATAATGGCCACCTTTAAATGTGTTAAAAAAATATTGAACAATCATCGTTTCGTGAGGCAGAAAATCTCCAACAACAGAAACAGTATACTCTTTAACCATTATATGAAGGTGTGTGTAAGCATAGCTCGAATACTTCTTATAAAAATATCCTAGTATATTGAATATACTTTAGTTTTTACAAAAGAAATGAATAAAAAGAGTTTAGGGGTTTGGAGAAGCAAAACAAAACAAAAGGACTCAAGTGAAGACATTACCTTAAAATCGGGTAACTCTCTTTGGATTGAGCTAAAAGGCTTCCTTGAGAATACTTCTGCCCAATGTTATGCTTCAAGGAGTTATAGAGAGATTTGGAGAGACAAAATGGGCAGAGTTTGTCCGAGCCAAAGTCTTTGTAAGTATGGGTAAGGAGGTAGAGGTGGGGGCCTTTTATAAGAGGAGAGGTGGGGCACTCTTGGAAAGTAAAGAAATGTTACTTTATTTTAGAATGCGTTTCGGATTTTAATGGACCCACATTGATTTTTTTAGAGGATAAGGTGATAATGGTTCGAAATACAATCATCCAATAGGTTTTGGACATGTGTAGGTCTTAGATATTACATTATCTTTCCATTTTATTTAAATCATTAAATAATGAGGTCATCGCTGCATCATCATGATGTCATAAATAATTTAATTTATTTAATGTCTAAAAATTATAAAAAAACAAATATGATGTAGGAAATCTATTTATCTTTCCAATGAATATTTATAGTCAAAATTATGACTTGTATAACTCCATGTAAAAATTGTTTTAGTAAAACATTTCAAGTTTGACTCATTTTTACTTTAACATTAAATAAAAAGGTATTTATGTCATTTTCCAACCAAAGTGGCTCCATGGGGTCCCCAAATTGACCCATGGATTTTCTTGGTCTGCCATGACACATCCAATGAGGCTAGGATATGCTTCTAGGTCATTTCATTTTATTAAAACATTATTCTTACCTTAAACTACACTAATTACCTCTAATCGTGATTAAAAACTTAATAAGTTACTATTCACCAAAAAATTATTTTAATCCCATTGAACCAAATTTTAATTCCTAATGACAACCATTTATGTCTGATTTTAGAAATTCAAAAAACAAAGATGGAAAATTTTCATTTAAACGGAAAAATCAGTTTTTATAAGTACCACTTAGTGGTTTCACTATTCATCAAAAATTGAAGTTTTTCAGAAAAGTACCAAAAATTCACCCTATGATATATTTGATATTCCAAACTCAAAAATGAAATCTATTTTACCAAATTCAAAACATATAATTTGCTTTAATTAATTTAATAATTAATTCCCGCTGTCAAAACAAATAGCGTGTTTTTATGAAACAAAATGTATCAAAAGATTGACAGTAGTTTAAGTCTGATTTCAAAGTGAAATTAATTCCAACGACCACTATTGGATTAAATGGTAAAAATATATTCTAATTTTACTTTAAAAAAAATGCAAAAGATAATATAATCATTTAAATAAATTAGATTAAAAGAGGTTTTGAATTAAAATACAACATTTTTCACTATACATTAAAAATTGATCTTTTTCGGAAAAATACCAAAAATTTACACAAAGTAAATTTTGATGTACCGGTTCTAAAGAATAATTTTATTTGGTCAAATATAAAACATAAAATTTTCAAAAAGTGGATTTAAAAGAGGTTCGCCATCAAAAGGCGGTTAATCGGCCTTTTAAAGAATATTAGAATGTTTACACTTAAATTTGGATTCCTTTTCATTTTTAATCCTCTAACATTTATTGTAAAAAGTAAAAATATTTGAAAAACATATATAATCATTTTTTAGTTAGTTCTGTTCATTCCCACCATTACAACGGTTAGGCGTTAACTACTATTTAAAATAATAATATTTTATTATTAGAGTGCAACGTAAGATTCCTAAGAAACTCGTTGTTGTGTGTTGGGTACGCCATCGAGCATAGCATCCCCTTTAAAGTAATATTAATATTTTATTTAAAAATATGGATAAATATAAAAATGTCATATTCTTTATTTACCTGGGGTGTTACATCCTTCCCCCCTTTTGGGAATTGCGTCCTCACAATTTTAAAATTGAGCTTGGAAACATCCTTGAAAGTCCCACATCGGAACAAGAGTTGGTAAAACAATCACTTTAAAATAAAGAAAGATAAGTACATAGGTCACCCTAGTTAACCCATACTAGGATTCCATGTAGGAAAACATGGACATGGAGGAGAAAACATAGGGTCATGTTCTGATGGAGAGTGATAGAAAACATGTTTAGGAGAAAGTTAACCACAAGAAAATCACAAACTTGTGATGGGTTAAACGGTATTCAATTCCCCATTAGGAAAAGTTAATAGACAACATTTTTGTTTTAAGTTACTTTTTATTAAGGAATTTATTCATAAGGAAACATAATCACTTATGATGTTGACTTTCAACTTTTATTAGATTCCTTACACAAACTCATATTTTCTCCAAAAGACGAGTATTTAGGAAGACTTGTTCACATTAAGAGTACTATAATAAACTTATAGAGCATCACCTAATACACATAAGAGAACTATATACTTCCCATGTCTTTAGACTTTAACCAAAAATGAAACCAAAAAGGTTAGTACAATATCAGATAATCCAGAAAAGGATAACCCTTTATAAAAAGAAAATCTATTCTTAATCTCCAAAATTTGTCCAACAAAACCCAAAGTTCAACGAGGACCATTCGATAAACAATTTGTCCATAAAATTCTTCAAAGTAAACCAAACTAAGATTAAAACCCAAATATTTGAAGGATTTAATCACAAAGTCTTCCAAGGTACAAATTAACTTTTATCTCCAAATAACACCAGTTGCTCTTAAATTCTCACATTGAAAAGTAATTAACCTAATCACATATCTTCCATGATAGGTTAACCATTTCCATATATAACCCAAAATAAACTTACTCTTGATTCCTAAAATCATCTGACTAAAAATAATTAGTCAAACTAACCAAGGACTTCACGTAGTGCAGTGGTAGGCGATAAATACCAGTCGCACTTTGGTTGTAGGTTTGATTCCCATAGCTTTGTCCGACACGACGGGTTGTCACACGGTCTGTGTGTTGTCCTTTTTCCAAAACTACATAATTCTTAAAACATTCCCCAAAACGAGATAAAATCTTCAAAAATTATCATAATATATTTTAACCTCAAGTTTATCTCATTCCTTTCATTTTCCATCATATCCTAGAGTAACCCATAATTACCTAAAAAGTAAGGATCATATAAACCCTAATGGTTACCTTAATAATTATTACCTGAACTTCAACATCGATTGGTCATCTTGTACATGATGCATTACAGAACTTACCAAGGTTCAAATGGTTGATCATGACTCATTTATAGTTGGTTTAGAACAACCATGAGTTTCTTTATTGAATCCCCCATGTCATCTAGTCTCTTAATCAGAGAACCACTACAGTTTCCTTCAAACCTGTTGTCTCTTTGGTGCCTTCTAGATCCATCTATTCACTAAAAACAGAAAATGTCAGTGTGAGTATATCAACAAAACCATCATGTACTAATGAGGAAGGTAAAAACTAAGATATACTTACTCATTCACTTTATCTAAACTAGGACTCTTTCTGAAATCCTAACCATTATGGTAATGTCACTTATGCTTAAAGAGTACCCTAACCTCTAAAGTTATCTAAACCTCCCTTTGATACCAACTATAAGGCCCCAGCCTTAAACCTTACTTAATATTGATTTATTACAAGATTACACATTGAGGATCTTTTCAGGTTTAGAGTTTTAAGGAATTAGATCGTAAAACTTACATTACATTCCACATTTAAACAAAGTGGTTACATAAAAGATAGTATTAATTTTTTTCATCAATGGAAACATATTTAGAATAAAACATGGATTATTTCTTGACAATTCCTTGACACTATCATCATACCATGTACCTTTCTCTTGACCTATGAAAAACATTTCAAAAAAACAAGGGATGAGCATAAAAAGCTCAGTAAGGGTTATAAAAATATGGAAAGGAAACATGAGTTCATATATACATAAGAATTAAATCATACTTTACCCATAAAACATAGGCACTTTAACATACCTCATCAAATCATGAATAAATAATAGAAATCATAAGACATAAAAGGTAACTTGATGCATTCATAACATTCTTACGTAGGGAGTAGGCCTCTTGGTAACGTTTGGAATACCCACCATAGTATATTCCCTAAATCTCTTCGGAGAAACCTTAACGTTTCACTCCTTCGCGTCACCAAATGCATTGGAGAGCTATATCAGGCTCACCTGCCCTTAGTTTATCACGGAACCACCCATCTTCATAACAATGCCCAAGAACCATAACATAATCGTACCACATAATACATGCATAAAGGAAACATAACATTTCCACATTTCAATCACAAGATATCAATAAAACACATTGATATAAAAAACCTTATGAAAACCATTTTCAATACCAAAATAAAAGAAAAGTAACACATGGTATTTATATTTCTTAAAAAAAAGGTATGGCTTGTAGAGGAAACCGAAACTCAAATAATGGTCACGGCGGTGGAGAAGTCATTGTCACTGCATACGTATGACAAAAACATTCTCTTTTGTCGTTTTGTAAAACGTTTCGTATAAAAAGATTCCTTTTGGATAAATGTAAAAGTGAAAGGGTTTTATACACCGTATAAAATAAAGTTGTGTATAAAACAAAATATGCCTCAATGAAAGGAGAGTGAGACGAAGTCCCTTACAAATACGGTATCCTTGGTTTAAGGATAAATCAATTACATAATTATGTGTGGGAAACGAATACACCAAATATAAGTGGATATTAAGTGTATGAAAATCATAGGATATTCACAGATATTCATAGAATGAAATATTCAAGGACTACATGTTTATCCCAAAGAATCGAATTTGGGATAAGAAGTTCCCTTGCAAAAATTTGACGGCCTAACGGCGTCACTACAAAATTCAGAAAATGAGTTGATGAGAGATAAAAAGGGTATCTCATCACTTGGACATAAAATTTAAATCAATAAGGATATAGAAGGACATATCCCAACATAATAGTATGTGAATTAAAAGACATAACAAAAGAAGTCTTTTAAAAAGAGGAGGGTGAAAGGTTCCCTTACCGACGTGGGTATCTTTCGAAACATATGCCCCATGAAAGAAGGACAATAAAACATTGATGTAAATACTCATAAATGAATGTATATTACACAATGAGTAAAATAATGGGTAGTGCATACACCACTCAAAGGAAATTGTGGCAAATGTAGCATAAATCTCACTAGAATAAAATTTAGATGAAAAATCTCTTACGAAGACTCGGCAGTCTAACGACACCACTTAAAACTTCAAAAATGGATTGATGAGAGGAAATAGGGTCTATCATCATATCAACATAAAGTTTACAGAAAGAGGAATATAAAATAACATCCCCCAACATAACAAAGAGGAGCTTAAAAGAAGTGACATAAAGGAGAGTACTTAAAAAGAAAGAGAGAGGTAGGATCTCTTACGAAAATTCGGCAGCCTAGCGGCGCCACTCAAAACTTCCAAAATGGATTGATGAAAGAGAATAGGGTATCTAATCATATGAAAATAAAAATTATAGTAAGATTAATATAAAATAATATCCCAATAACAAGAAATATGATCTTTAACAGGAATGACATAAAAGAGTGTACTTTAAAAGAAAGAGAGGAGTCGGATCCCTTACCTCAAGTCCAACTTGTCTTGTTCGTTTCTTTATATTCCTGAATAATAAACTTTGGTCAATTTATAATTGACTAAGGACCTCCTTTAGAGATTATTATTCAGTTCATATCACATATTATAATGTTATAATAATTTTTTAATATTGTTAGTTCATATCAGATGTTTTTGCCGATGTTTGGTACATGAGTCAAAAATGAACTTGTTTGAAAAACGATTGCCCATGTAGTTATAAGTAAATAATTTACAGAATAGTATTAATGATTAAAATATCATATATATCCAGTACATATTCATTTTATACTATTCCATATCATTTGGAGATAAAAAACGAAAAGCACCGTTCATGGAGATGGTAGGTCGTACGTACGCATGAACGATACTTTCATTTTTTCTTTGTCATATTAACGGAATTAAAAATAAATGATATATATATATATTATAATTACAGTAAAATATATATGTTATATAGGTCACATATGTTCATTAATTTCATTCTTTATACATTCCATGTATTGCATGTACGAGTCACATCACTTGAGGGGGCGGTAGTCCACACTTCCTCATATAAAATTATCGCATTTACACAACATGAAAAGAATAAAGATATGTTTTAAATATAAAATAAAGAAGCATATATTAAACATAAATAACATATATATCATATATAAAATATAGTTACATAATAATGGACACCTTTAAAGGTGTTAAAAGAATATTGAACAATCATCGTTTCGTGAGGCAGAAAATTGCCAACCACAGAAACAGTGTGTTCTTTAACCATTAGATGAAGGTGTGTGTAATTGTAGCTCGAATAATTATTATAAAAGCATCCTATTATATTTAATATACTGGATTTTTTACAAAATAAATGAATAAAATGTGTTTAGGGGGTTGGAGAAGCAAAATAAAACAAAAGGACTCGAGTGAAGACATAACCTTAAAATCGGGTAACTCCCTTTGGTTTGAGCTAAAAGGCTTCCTTGGGAAGACTTCTGCCCAAATTGAGGCTTCAAAGAGTTAGATAGGGATGTGGAGAGACAAAATGGTCAGGGGGTTTCCGATCCAAAGTCTTTGGAAGTGTGGGTAAGGAGGTAGAGGTGGGGGCCTTTTATAAGAGGAGAGGAGGGGTACTCTTGGAAAGTAAAGAAATGTTACTTTATTTAAGAATGAGTTTCGGATTTTAATGGTCCCCCATTGATGTGTTTCGAGGAGAAGGTGATACGGGTTCGAAAGCTACCCATCCAATAGGTTTTGGACATGTGTAGGTCTTAGATTTTACATTATCTTTCCATTTTATTTAAATTGTTAAATAATGAGGTCATCGCTGCATCATCATTATGTCATAAATAATTTAATTTATTTAATGTATAAAAATTATAAAAAAACTACTATGATGTAGTAAAGATTTTTATCTTTCCAATTAATATTTATAGTCAAAATTCTGACTTGTATAACCCCATGTAAAAATTGTTTTAGTAAAACATTTCATGTTTGTCTCATTTTTACTTTAACATTAAATAAAAAGGTATTTATGTCATTTTCCAACCAAAGTGGCTCCATGGGGTCCCCAAGTTGACCCATGGATTGTCTTGGTCGGCCATGACACATCCAATGAGGGTAGGACATGTTTCTAGGTCATTTCATTTTATTAAAACATTATTCTTACCTTAAACTACACTAATTAACTCTAATCGCGATAAAAAACGTAATACGTTACTATTCACCAAAAAAAATATTTTAATCCCATTGAACCATATTTTAATTCTTAATGACAACCATGTATGTCGTATTTTTGAAATTTAAAACTCAAAGATGACAAAATTTCATTTAAACGGAAAAATCAGTTTTTATAAGTACCACTTAGTGGTTTCACTATTCATCAAAAATTGAAGTTTTTCAGAAAATTACCAAAAATTCACCCTAAGCTATATTTGATATTCCAAACTCAAAAATGAAGTCTATTTTACAAAATTCAAAACATATAAGTTTCATGAATTAATTTAATAATTAATTCCTACTGTCAAAACAAATAGCGTGTTTTTATGAAACAAAATGTATCAAAAGATTAACATTAGTTTAAGTCCGATTTCAAAGTGAAATTAATTCCAACGACCACTATTGGATTAAATGGTAAAAATATATTATAATTTTACTTTAAAAAAAATTCATAAGATAATCTAATCATATAAATAAATTAGATTAAAAGAGGGTTTGAATTAAAATACAACATTTTTCACTATTCATTAAAAATTGAACTTTTTCGGAAAAATACCAAAAATTTACACAAAGTAAATTTTGATGTCCCGGTTCTAAAGAAGAATCTTATTTTGTCAAATATAACACATAAAATTGTCAAAAAGTAGATTTAAAAGAGTTTCGCCATCAAAAGGTGGTTAATCGACCTTTTAAAGAATATTAGAATGTTTACGCTTAAAATTGGATTCATTTGCATTTTTAATCCTCTAACATTTATTGTAAAAAGTAAAAATATTTGACAAACATATATAATCATTTTGTAGTTAGTTCTGTTCATTCCCGCCATTACAACGGCTAGGCGTTAACTACTATTTAAAATAATATTATTTTATTATTATAGTGCAACGTAAGATTCCCAAGAAACTCGTTGTTGCGTGTTGGGTACGCCATCGAGCATAGAATCCCATTAAAAGTAATATTAATATTTTATTCACAAATATGGATAAATATAAAAATGTCATATTCTTTATTTACCTGGGGTGTTACATGTAGTCAGTTGTATGGCTATTATATTTAGTGATATGTTTGGTAGTCAAACATATGGTAATTCTATTGATGTGTTATTATGTCCCAAGATAACTTTGTATGGTATATGTTTCATTCTTTGGGATTTATGGTAATCGTTTGGTTATGAAATGGTTATGCATGGAGATTATATTCAGTGAAGTGTATTTTATACCTTATAAAGGTGAAATTTATAACATTATGATAAATTATTCATGGTTTAAAAGTTTTCAAATGGATAATATATTTCTTTCATCATTTATCCATTAATATGTTTTTATACTCGTCCGATTCATTTAATGTTTTTAACATTACAAAAAGTGGAATAGTTTCAAGGATGGGATAAATGAAATGTTATGATTAAACATGAAATGAAACCACTTTTCATATAAAAAGATTGTCTATGGATGAAATGGATACCGTTGGAAGTTTCCAAAATATATTTCTATTGTTTTTTTATATATTAGTTATGGAATAATTATCTAAAACTTACTTCATGAAATATCCTTGATGTTATTTTATGACAAATTATTGAAGAAAAATATTTTAATAATAAATAATAAATAATAAATAATAAATAATAAATAATAAATAATAGATATAAATAATAAATAATAAATAAATATAAATAATAAATAATAAATAATAAATAATAAATAAATATAAATAATAAATAATAAATAAATATAAATAATAAATAAATATAAATATAAATAATAAATAATAAATAATAAATAAATATAAATAATAAATAATAAATAATAAATAATAAATAATAAATAATAAATAATAGATATAGATAATAAATAATCAATAATAAATAATCAATAATCAATAATCAATAATTAATAATAAATAATAAATATTAAATATTAAATATTAAATAGTAAATATTAAATAAATAAATATAAATAATCAATAATAAATAATAAATAATAAATAATAAATAATAAATAATAAATAATAAATAATAAATAATAAATAATAAATAATAAATAAATATAAATAATAAATAAATATAAATACTAAATACTAAATAAATATAAATAATAAATAATAAATAAATATAAATAATAAATACTAAATAAATATAAATAATAAATATTAAATAAATATAAATAATAAATAAGAAATAATAATTAAGAAATAAATATAAATAATAAATAATAACTAATAAATAAATATAAATAATAAATAATAAATAATAAATAAATATAAATATAAATAATAAATAAATATAAATAATAATAATAAATAATAAATAAATATAAATAATAAATAAATATAAATAATAAATAATAAATAAATAAAAATAATAACTAATAAATAAATATAAATAATAAATAATAAATAATAAATAATAAATAATAAATAATAAATAATAAATAATAAATAATAAATAGTAACTAATAAATAATAACTAATAAATGATAACTAATAAATAGTAAATAATAAATAATAAATAATAGATATAAATAATAAATAATAAATAATAAATAATAAATAATAAATAATTAATAATTAATAATAAATATTTAATAATAAATTATAAATTATAAATTATAAATATTAAATAAATAAATATAAATAATAAATAATAAATAATAAATAATAAATAAATATAAATAATAAATAAATATAAATAATAAATAATAAATAAATATAAATAATAAATAATAAATAATAAATAATAAATAAATATAAATAATAAATAATAAATAATAAATAATAAATAATAAATAATAAATAATAGATATAAATAATAAATAATCAATAATCAATAATCAATAATCAATAATCAATAATTACTAATAAATATTTAATAATAAATAATAAATAATAAATAATAAATATTAAATAAATAAATATAAATAATAAATAATAAATAATAAATAATAAAAAATTAAAAATAATAAATAATAAATTAATATAAATAATAAATAATAAATAATAAATAATAAATAAATATAAATAATAAATAAATATAAATCATAAATAATAAATAAATATAAATAATAAATAATAAATAAATATAAATAATAAATAATAAATAATAAATAATAAATAAATAATAAATAAATATTAATAATAAATAATAAATAATATATAATAAATAATAAATAAATATAAATAATAAATAATAAATAATAAATAATAAATAATAAATAAATATAAATAATAAATAATAAATAAATATAAATAATAAATAATAAATAATAAATAAATACAAATAATAAATAAATATAAATAATTAATAAATATAAATAATTAATAATAAATAAATATAAATAATAAATAATAAATAATAATTAAATAATAAATAATAAATAATAAATAATAAATAGTAACTAATAAATAATAACTAATAAATAATAACTACTAAATAAATATAAATAATAAATAATAAATAATAAATAATAAATAATAAATAATAAAAGAATATAAATAATAAATACATATAAATAATAAATAATAAATAATAAATAATAACTAATAAATAATAACTAATTAGTAAATATAAATATAAATAATAAATAATAAATAAACATAAATAATAAATAAATATAAATAATAAATAATAAATAATAAATAATAAATAATAAATAATAAATAATAAATAAAAATAACCAGTTACAAATAATAGATAATAAATAAATTAATGTATATTATAAATAATAAATAATAAATAATAAATAATAAATAATAAAGGAAACACATGAAAAAGTATGAAAAGACGCGATAAGGGATGAAAAATCATGAAAACGCATGAAAAAGGATGGAGAAGCATACGAAAATGAGGCATTAGAAAGAATGAGAACGCATGAAAACTCGTGACAACTCTGGAAAACTCCTTAATAATTCAACATAATCATCATAATAACCCATAAAAATCGTTGATAGAGATAACAAGTCATGGAAACCCAAATAAACAGTGATAAATGGAGCTACTGTTAAAACCCGTCAAAACGGTCATAAAGAGACAAAAACATTGGACTCACATTAACGGAGATAACCTATGATCTGAGAGTCCATTTTAGATCTGCGACCTGTCAAATCAAATATCCTGAAACGATCTTTGACCTGAAAGGTGAAAGAGTTAGAATGGATAGGCTGATTGGAAGTTATGACTATTTAAAAAAAAGATGACGGGGAACGGGTGCTAGAAACGAGGCATCGAAAAACATAACAAACCTGATACCCACTAAAAATGTCAGAACATATGATCTACGAATGCATGTAAGCGCCGCGACCAGTCAAACTGAAGCTCATGGAATGAGCTATGATCTGGCAGGTGGAGGAGGCCGAACTGACACACGGATCGAAAGTTAGGTCCATTTGAAGACAACTTCGACGGGACACCGGTGACGGAAACGGGGTTTTAGAGGCCTTCATAGGGGTTTTTGGGATTGAAAAACACGACAAAAATTTTCTTCTGTCAATTTGGTGCGTAGCTCTCTTCGCTGGCTTCGATTTGATATGTGATAGATCCCAAACGGACTCCCGGAGCGAACGTTATGGCCGTTTGAAGTTGGAGAACTTTTTTCAACTTTCTTATAACTCTAATATCTTTCACACCTTATACCGTCTCACTATTTTGATTATATGTGCCTCTAGATCTCTTCATTTTCTTCTATTTGAATGTTCGTGGTGCTTTAACAGACGCCCAGATCAAAAGTTATGGTCGTTTTAGTGATTTTGTGGTTTCTTGTGTTTTTTATTTTTTTCATTTCATTTCGCGGCGGTTTTACCGAAACCGCCGCTATTTCGCGGCAGTTTTATAAAAAACCACCGCTAATCCTCGAATAAAATTAAAAAAAAAATTAACAAAATTAAAAATAAAAATAAAAAATTTGTCGTTTAGTGGCGGTTGTTTCGCAGCGGTTTTTAAAACCGCCGCGAAACGGCGGCCCGAAACGCGTTTCGCGGAGGTTTTAAAAACCGCCGCGAAAAAACCGCCGCTAAACGGTGGTTTTGTTGTAGTGATTAAAGGACAGTTTAGACAACATTAGATATTAGGATGTCTTCATATGATATAGGGATATAATACGAGTTTATAATTTTTAGGTTAATCATAAGTTTAATGTCAAAGAAATTACATTCAAGGCATTATGTTCCGAAATAATAAATTTATTAACTGTATTTTTTTGATATATTTTTTTGAGGTAATTATTGTTTAATAATTTTGGGAATGAAAATGAAAGGGATAATATTAACAATGAGGATAAAATATATAATAGTTATTTTTTAAGATTTTAAATCTTTTTAATAATGTTATAAAATTATATAATTTTTGAAAAAGAAAAACACACACTATGTGACAACCTGTCACGTCGGACAAGGCTGTGGGAATATATCCTGCAATAGAATTAAGATACGTCTTTATTGCCTTCCACTAGGCAATGTGAAGTCCCTAGTTAGTATGACTTTTACATTTTTGTTAAACGGTTGTATGGATTAACAATATGTTGATTTGGGAGACATATATTTTATATAATGGATATACTTAGTATTTGAAAATGATTTGGGGATTATGTGAAAAATGTTATTTTAGATGAAATTCACACTTTTTGGGAACTTTATATTATTAGGATACATATAATACTATAGAGTTTTGTTTTAGGTGTAATGGTTGAATTACATTATAGAATAATATATTATTTTAATTATAATCTTAGGGGAATTTGGTTATTTATTAATGTGATGGAAGTATCTTGGAGAAAATTTGATAAGGTTAATAATTTTTTGGAATGATATTTTAAAATTTCTTGATGTTATTTGGAGATAAATTTTAAAAATTAATCTTGGAAGAATATGTCGAAAAATCCCTTTAAGTTTTTGGGTTTCAATCTTAGTTTGGATTGTTTTTAGGAATTTTAAGGACAATTATTTATCCAATTTTCTTTGTTGAACATTGGATATTATGGTTTAATTTTTGATATTTAAAGTCATTTTCCATCATACAATGGTTTTTCTATTGTCGTAATTATCGAATTTTATCCTAAACATTTTTCTTTTGGGTAATATTATAATACATGATTAATAGATAGTTAATCTTTTGTGGATTAAGTTATTCTCTATAAGACTATTCTTGTGAAACATGTACGACCAAGTCATCTTGAATACTCATTGTTAAGAGAAAATATGAGTTCAGGGTAGAAATTTATTAATGGATGAAACACTATATGAAAATTAAGTATATTTCCTTATGTTCATAGTGATGATTATAAATAAATTCCTCAATATAATGAAATGTATCTTAAACGAAAAATGTTTTTCTTTTACTTTTCCTTATTTGAAATAAATGAAATTTTACCCAATCACAAATTTATGGGTTTTTGATTATTAACATTCTTGTCATCATTCATTCTATCGCACTCCATAAGAACATGTCTATTAGTTTTTGTTCTATAACCATGTTTTCATACATGAAATCCTCATACGTGTTTTCTAGGGTGACCTTTATACTTCACTTTCTATCTTTTGAAGAATTATTTTTATTAACCATTTTTTACAATGTGGGATAGAAATAAATATATTTTTAATGAACATACCCTAGTTTCCAAAACCAAATTCAAATTTTATGGCTGCAACATATTATATTGGGTAGGATATAATATATCATGTTTTAATAATGAATCACTACATTCAAAAATGTACATGAAACACTACATTACTCTTAAAAAAACAACTACATATTATTATGTAACTCTTACCATTTTAAACTAGCTATTGGAATAGAGGGAATGAACAGTACTAATTGATATATGAAAATATGGTATAAAATTTTTTATATAATGATTCATTGGTTAAAAAATTAACTATAAATGGAATTAAAAATCAATAGAATATAAAGGATTTGTTTTTATAAAAACCTATTTAAATGAAAATAATTGTGTTTATAAAATCATATCAATATTTTTGTATTACATTAAGGAAATAAAAAATCAATTTGATATTTAAAATTCAGATTATATGTTTTCTAGACACGTTATAAGAACAAAAACAATTGTATGCATAAAAGTAGTATTATAAAATATATAGAGTTTTACGACCTTTTGATGGGAAACCCATTTTAAATCATGTTTTTGAAAATTTTATACATTATATTTGAAAAAATATACGTATTCATTTCAATCAGAACATAATAATTTCCTTTTTTTGAATTTTGTTATTGTTTCTAATAAAATTCATTCTTTAGTGAATATTGAAAAATATTACATTTTAATTCAAAAATCTATTTTTCTTTTTTGTATATTTTAATGTTGTTCTTTTAATTATGTTTAAATTATAGTTATATTATGTTCTTTTCATTAAATCCAATGTTTTCCATTTTATGTAACTTCAAATTGAAATATTATAGAAACATATGCCAATATTTTGAAGGTTTTTACTTTTAAATATCATGTTTTAATATTTTTACAACAGAAATTAATTTTAAATTAATTTCTGCAACCTATGTGTTTTGAATTTAGAATTTTTTCCATATATGGACTCAGATGCTCCAAATTATGAAAACAGGGTCCCTTTATTTTTGGACATGATGAATAGTTACTTTAGTAATTATTATATTTTCCCATGGTTAAAGGGTCAATCAGGTAAATAAGGGTTAGAATAAAACTATAATAATATAAAACTACCCTAACACATATCCAACTCCTATTCGATGAGATATGGTTAACCATGAAAACCCTTGGAATAAAATTTTTTCCTTTGGAAGCCACGTGGGTGTCATTATGACACATATAACTTCTAAATTAAATGAAAATATGTTATAATCATATATCTTCTTAATAAAAAAGTATTAATATATTATTATATTATTGATATATTTAACACTAAATAGTCACTATAAATATAAAATGAATTCAATAATCAGGGTATTTTATTTATAAATTTTATTTGTTATATATTTTAATTTAATTATGATATAATGATGATGTAGTGATTTCCTTATTAAAGATGGAATCAATTAAATGAAATTATTAATATTAAAAGGAAAAATATAAAGCCTAATTTATGTCATACACGATTATTTAAGTTATTATGACTTGTAATAAAATTACTAAATGGATTTATAGATGTTATTTCACTGTTTAAATTTTAGTTAAATTCAAAAACATGAATTGTGCAAAAATTGACATAATTGATGTTTTATAAAAATAGTAATTTATTAAATTATTTAAAAATACTAAAAATCATATAAAATCAACAATTTATGATTAAATGGTATAAGAGTTCATTAAATATCCAATTATTGTAAATTTATCCAATATATGTTAAATTTAAATCCTCTTTATAATAAAAGAGTTGTTACTATAACTAAAATTTAAAGATAATAATTAAGGGTAAACCAAAAAGATAAGGTTTAAAATTAAATCAATAAATTTATAAAAATTATTAGATGATAGGATATAGAAAATTCCACATATTATCTTCAACATACATCAAGTAGGATCCTTTTCAATTAAAAAGATAATTTTTATTAATTTTATAATTTAATAATTTCTAAGGGTGCCTCTTCACTCTCCTTTATAAAGGTTCCCTATCTTCTCTAATACTCACACATCAAATAAACATTATATCATCCATGTTCTACCAAAAACTATTCCTAGAATCATTCCCCTCGTCTTATAATCCTATCTTAGGGCACCAGACCTCCAAAGAATGGTTTTTCATATAAACCAATAGAATTTAACCTATTAAGAGGTAACACCATCTCTCGATATTTTTCGTTTCATTTCCATTATACACTCACCAAACTCTTATTTTTCTATGATTATATAACTGAAAGAGTATCCAAAATATACTATAATTTTGTTATACTATTTTTTCAAAATATACTTACAAACACATCTGTTTAATGGGTAATAGAGATACTGTTTTTTGTACGGTGAACTATTGCCTCACGAAATGTTAATTGTTAAATTTTCCCCTAACACCTCTCATGGAGGCTATTATAAAATGAATTATTTTTATATATGATATATATGATATTTTATATATTCTTGTATTATTTTTTATTTATTATATACCTTTATACTTTCCTTGTTGTGTAAATATGATAAATCTGTGTGAGGAAATGTGGACTACCCCCCCCCCCCCAATAATGATATATGACTCGTTCCCGCAATAAAGGAAATGTATAAAGAAAGTATTTATTAATAATATGAGACATATATGAAATTAATATAGTACTTGTATTATAATATTAATTGTTTTAATTTAATTATTATTCTTTTTATATGAAGAAAATGAATGTAGTGTTCATGTGTACATGCAGCCTACCATCTCCATGAATGGTGAATTTCATTTATTATATCGAAATATAATGAATTATTATCTGTAAATATATATTGGATATATTTTATATTTAAATAATGAATTGTATTCTTTTTAGGACCTATTTATGACCACATTGGAAATTTACATCAAAACAAGTTCATTTTTTACTCAAGTACCGTATATCGACAAAACGTACGACATGAACATGAATAAATATTTAATATTTATAACATGGTAATATGTGATATAAATGGTATAATACACTAGAAAAATGTTCCAATGAAAGTAGAAATTAACCTATGCTTATTTTTCTGTAAAATAAGAACATATGAGGCAAGTCCAACTCAAGGTAAGGGACTTCGTCTCAATCTCCTTTAATTTAGGTATTTCTTGATAATCAGAATCATTATTCTTTTATACGGTATATAAACTACACCTATGAGATTTAATATAAATATTTTCTCTCTACTAATTTTATTTATTGTTTTGGTAAATGTATTAATTAATATATATTTAGATTTAATTGTTGAATGTGACATGGGACACCGTTAACGGTTAAATATTTAATTATCCAAACTTTTTCATCATGATATTTATTTACATATTTAATATACGTATATTAATGGAATTAATAGGATATTTTTATATATTTTTAATTTAAATCAAATATTTTTAAAGGGAATATTTTTATATAAGTTCATTACTTTCTTTATAAAATGACAAAATGAATGGTTTCTAATGTATGCGGCGATAATAGATTATCTACATATATAACTATCATTTGATATTTGGATTCTTCTATAATATTTAATGTTTTTAATTAAGGGAAAGAAATATAATGTATTCCATTTTGGATATTTTGATATTGAAAATGGTTTTCAATGTGGATTTACTATTTCAATATCATAAAATGATTTCATCTGATTAAAAATAAAATCTTGTCAGTTAAATGTTGATAATGGAAATATTTTATGTGTTATTTGTATATTATGTTACTTGGAAATTTTATGGGGGGTTACGTGATAATCCAAAGATGAGTGGTTATGTGATAACCAAAATTTGGGTGGTTCTGCGATAAACTGAGGATGTGTGGTTATGTTATAACATCAAATGAATTGGGTATAGATGTCGGTCATATGGCTATTCTATTTTGTGATATATTTGGAAGTCAACCATATGGTTCTTCCATTTAGGTATGATTATGTCCCAACTTACCTTCATATATTATATATTTCATTAATGGAAATTATGGTAATATTTTCATTACAAAAAATTGCAATAAATGATCAAATGTTTAGTGAAGTGTATTTACTACTTCTTATAGGTAACAAGTATTACATTAGGATAAATTATTAATGCTTTACATGTTTTTCCAATGCTAACAGTTGTCCCTCATTATGTATCACATACAATGTTTTTATGCTTATCCCATGTTTTGAATTGTTTTTCATGGGACATAAAGTAAAATAGAGTCAATTATGGGATCAAGAAAAAGTTGTGATTAAACATAAAAATAAACAATGTTTCATTTTAAAGGATTAAGTTTTATGGAAGAAATGTATACTATTTTTAGTTTACACATTGTATTTATATTGTTTTTTATATATGAGTTATGGAATAATTATCTAAATATATAAACATTAAAAGATCCTTGATTTGAATATTAGTCAAAATATTGACTTATCTCAAGATTATGTAATGTATATGGAAAGTTTAATATATTTTCTAGAACCACTTAAAATAAATTGGTAATCAGATTTAAATACATTGATATGAAACCACACCACATCTATTAAATTTCCCTAAATACATGATTTACCTACAAGGGTAAAACACATAACATTGCGAAGATTTATGTTAAAACATTTTTATCACACACAACAACATTATCAAAAGAAATAATGGTGATGTGATGGGTATTGCAAACCAAATCCTTTAATATAATAATTTTTATCACCCATGACCATTATTATCTTAGGAATTATTTCATTTGTAAATGGTTTCACAAAAATAGCAGGAACACGATCCATTATTGAGAGTATAGAAGAATCAGTCCATTATTCTTCACATTGTCCTTGATGAAGTTATATTTCATATCAATGTTCTTATTAAGATAATTTTTATTTTTATTTTTTAGGTATTTATAGAAATAGGGTTATCAAATCCCAGGAACTGGTGGAACATCAATAAAATACTTCCAAAATTGACTTTATTTGCTAATGTTTTTTGTATCAACATTACAAGATTCAACTATACTGAAATGGAGTGAGAATTGTTTACTCATGTTCCTGCTAGGATATATTTTTTCCAAGAAGAATACACCACCAGATGTTCAATTTATATCATATAACCAACCATACATATCCAAATATATATGTCTTAACAGATTAATCATTCATATATTTACATATTTTAACCCAAAATCATTCATTCCTTTAATATATAATAGAACTCATTTTTTGACCTGAGATGACACTCTATAGGAGAATCTTAATATTTATAGCAATTTGTTAAAACATACAAATTCTATGGAAATGTATTCATTAAATTTAATATATATACCTACAACTTTCAAATATAATTATGATCTACCTAATTTCATTCCCCATGACTTTACAATGTTGTTCCCATATAAATAACTGTGAAACAAGATTTGAGCATTAAATTCCATAATTCCTCATAATTTTCATTGAAATATATATTGTGATAGGAAAGTATATTTCCAATTTTATATTATTTATTGGCTTCTAAATTTTATCAATTTTACAAAAATTTAATTTTCAATCAACATATTTATTAACATTGAAAACATAAAAATCTTCATCTTCAATACCTTTAAACATTTTTTCATCATCATAATAATTATCAATAATTGTAATGTAGTGACGTTATTTTATATAGAGGATATTATATTCATTTTAGTCCTTGAGGTTCATCTTCCTTAGGTATGTAACTATTTTGTAATACTAATTCCTTGATGATTGCATAAACCCCTAGAAAACCGTTATCAATTAGAAATTTTTTTTTTCATCATTCCTAATCAAAAATTAAAATGGATGTTCTATATAAACAAATTCTTATTAATAATTCATTATTTAAATTAGACTTTCCATCCATTTGTAAAATTTTATATCTTTATTGTGATGATATTGAATGAAATATTATAATAGTTTATAATCATTATATTGTATAAAAGTTATTATAAAGATTAATTCCTTCAATTTGATAGTAACTTTTACATTCTAGTTGTACAATGTTTTAGATTTCTTCAACTATTTCATTAAACATACTTTGGTACACCAACTTCAAACCAATGGTAATTTAATTTATTGGGTTGGTAATATGATTCCATGTATAACTATTTTCAGTTTTATTTATCTCACCATTCAATGAATCAATCCAAATTTTATTTTCTATAGATTCATCAAAATATTTTCGTTCGTCATGTAATTATATGGATTTATGTGAAACTAAATTTGATGTTCTTCTTCATTGAATATTTTTACATTGTTATCATATGATGATATGAGAAAACACATTTTCCCTATATAAGGATTATATATATGAAATTGTTCCTCCTCACATTCCAGATATGTTTAGGAATCTTTATTACGAGAAACATCAACTTTGTTTCTATCATTACTAGATTTCATGTTTTTCAACTACAACCACCCCATATTCCCTTTGTTCCACATCGACATCATTTGATGAAACATTATTATTAATGTTTTAAATAAATTTAATATATTTCTATTCAAATATCATTTTTTATTATAACACTGGTATTTTGTACCATTATGAGGGTACCCATGCATGATTCAACAAACTCCTATCAAATAAAACACCATTGTTCTTTACCATAGCATTTTTTTAAGAATTGGACGCCAATAATCCATCGGTGAATCAATCATGGGGATTATTTATTTTATATATCATATGGAAACATATTCGAGTACATCTTGTAGAATCACTGATTCAATATAAAATATAAAAATATAATATAGTAACTCTACAATTAATGTGAAGTATCATGTTTGATCAAAAAACATAATGTCATCTCTACCAAACTTATATTTTTTTTTACATAAACTAATTTTTCAGTTGAGTGCATGGTTCACTAAAAACATGATGTATTACATTTTTTTCAATATTTTCTCTAAACCTCGAACTTGTAAATGAGTATTAATCTCATTCACATCATATATACACTTTTTCGCTATGCTTATTTGAATACTCTTAATCTTTTTAGGTGACATTTATTTTTTATTTTAAAACATTGCACATTTAATATGACAAAATTAAACAATAATATAAATAATTTTATTTCCCAATATATATTATGTTTACTTATGAGACCAAAATAGTCCAAATGTATCAGCTATATTGGATGAGTTGAATATATCACAACAATCTTATAACTATTATTGTAATCGATTATTTCTTTAGATGTAGCAACAAAAATATATTATTGTTACCAAAATAGTATTTTCAAATAAATGTTCTATCATTTTTATATTAATCATATTCCATTGAAAAAAATGCAAATTTCTGAAATCATCAGTCTAGTGAAATTTTTCTAGAAAACATTTCCCTGTCACTTCAATCTGTTTGCATGTGTTAGAAGGCATAGAAAATTAATATTATTTATGATAATACATTAAAATATAGAACATTATTAACATATTTTATGGAATCTCAAATTCATATTAATGCATCTGGGTCCCATCAGAGGTGAACCATATTATTCATTACCTTAGTCATATAGTATTCGTAAACCTCTAGGTTATGAAATTACTGAAATCGTATCAATATATGCATCCCAACTAGATTAACATGATTTATGAATCTTTATATTTTCTTAATTAGTTGTGAGTGTAAATTGGGAGTATAATAATATATTCCTCAGTTAACAAAATTACTCCCATCACATACAATAGTTTAGTTGTGAGAATTGGGTAGTGGTGCATGTGGTTGTAAATTTGGCAGAAAATGCGATGAATTTTTCTTAGGAAATTAATTATTTTTCTTGTCTACTATTATATATATGATATTTGACATTGTCTTGTTAAATAACTCTATTTATCCATTTAAATCAACATGGTAGAACTAATAATGGTTGGATTAGATCCCTAGTTTTTAATACAGATTTATCAATATATATATATACATATATATATTTATCATACTATGTTTAATTATAATGTGAGGTACATTGAATCCATTTATGACTGTGGATTTATAAAAACTAATCAAATTTTTTTAATGAATTCCATTAGGGGGTTTATTCATCCCAAATTGAGAATGCATGAGTACAAATTAACCTATAATACAGTATTAAGTGTTGATAATTCGATGATATCTTTTCCGTAGAATAAAAATGGTAGATAGTGCATTGTGAATGTAAAAACCTTTGGGGATGGTGAATAATGTTCACATGAATTATATGTGCATGAAATTTATTCATTAACACTACATAGTTATACATTACTAAGGGGTATATATACCCACGAATCAAAATAGTTTGAGTGAGTTTGGTTCCTATTTTATGGTACCTAAAATGGTCTATATAAATATTTTTCAACACTCTAAGGGTCTATCCAGATTCATTATAAATGATTTCGATTCAAAAAAATGATAATTATATAGTTTTTAATTGAAAATAATATCATCATATAGGATGAAATTTAATGAATATTTTGGGATTTTTTCTCTATTGGCATGGTCTTGAAGAGGAATTGTGTGTTTATGATATTTCATAATTAGTGATATCAATGTGAATGCTTTCTTGATTTGTGGAGGGTGATTATTCTATATATGATATAGTGAGGCATATCTCATCCGCCATATCTATAAATTTATTGAATAATAGGAAATTACTCATTGATGTTCCAAAAAATGGACATTTCTTTTTCATCAGGGTTAAATTGGTTAGAAACCTAATTGGATAATTTGTTTTTATATGTATTATGTTACCATGCGATTAATGATACAACATGGTTAGTGAAAATTTAAAGCTCTAACTCACAAGTGACTTCAATAAAGAGAAGAAAGACCAATTTATTTTGTTATATTTATAACTGATATTATAAATATTCAACTTATAATCATCATTTCCAGTGTTTTTGGTAATTTTTTAATACCCCGTGTTGTTTTAGCATAAATAAGTGGAATAAAATTTTTCACATGAACCACCAGAATAAATTGAAAAATTATTAATTTCATTAAGATGGAATATATTAAAATGAGATAATAATAAATAAATTATGATAGATTAATAAGAAATTTCTTAATGAAAATTATAATATAAATAAAACTACAAGTAAATAAAAAGAAAATGAACAATAAATATTCATCATCATTATGTTCATTACGATTTAGTTTTCAAATTAAAACTATAGAAAGAATAAAAAGTGTTAGAAGTAAAAAAATATTTATTGAGAGATAAATAACCCAACAGTATGAATGAATTTTAGGTAAGCAATTATGGTATCATATAAGAAGTTAATATGATCATTATATATAGTTAAATATATATATAGTCATGGGATATATTTTGATTGGATATATGGTAGTTTTATATATGGTCATTGGATATGTTGTTATTGGGTATACATGTATCCAAAATGTAAATAGATAATTTTTATAGTTAGAAGTTAAAAATGTATTTCACATAAAATATTTTACATGTAATAAATATAAAATAAATATAATTGGAATGATATAAATGATAATAGTTGAATTATGAAAAACTATACTATTTTGAAGAAATATTTTTTTGATAATTAATGTAATTAAAATTAATTTTGAATTATCATGGAATATTATAAAGGATACATCATGATTGATAACATACATGATATGTCACATCTGTAACATCTCAAAAATTCTGTGTAAATTTTTTATTTTATAAATAATTATACCAAGACTGTGAAATTTGACGATACGTGATTTCGACGCCCGGAGAACCTGGGACGGGATTTTGTCATTTTTTAAAGTACATTCAGTAAACGTGCGAGCTAGATTTTTTATCGTCTGAACCATCACTCAGATAAAAAATTTCAGGACACTATTGAATTTATAATGCTGTGATTTTCCTAGATATGACATTACATTATACGGAAAGGGCCAAGAAGAAAAGATATTTTTTTTAATTTTCGAGAACAATAATAAAACGATTTAATAGAATAATTTTATTTTCTTTCTCATATAGGATGGTAACGATGTGGGGTAGTTATATAGTGGTGATGATGCAAATTAGTTGGGATCATAAATGGCTAATTAAACATGAAGTGAAACAACGCTTTAATAGCACGTCACAGTGATGCAGTTTCATTAATGAAACAGTGTAACGACGCGGCGTCGTTTTATAATGAGAACAACAAGGCATACTATTTTATATTGGTCGATGTGATTAGGAAATATATATTATAAATTTGGAGGACTCTCTAGAAAACCTCTGATGGGATTCCTCCCCAGTTAAGAATGAGGAACACCACCAGATCATTACCACATGTGAAGCCTTTTGATGATAGGATCTCATAATCTATGTGGAGGTATTGACCCAGGGAAAACGAACATCGCGACATCAGACATCGTAAGAGGTAGAGTTTTTTTAAATATATTCCCCATTCTTCGTTATTTAAAAATTTTGGATGCAGATCAACCCATGAATAGGATGATCTACAAGTCGTTCATTCATGTATGAGGGTATCATCGGGGGTTCAATGTAGGTATTGATTTATTTTGGTTTGAGCAGCACTTCCCAAACCTCTATGTTTTTATCCTCTAACATGGAGGGCACATGCCTACACGAACAAGGCCCGTGCCCGTCCACTCATGCGTTCCTTTAGTTCCTCTCTTTGAAATTGATGGCAAGGTGGATCCGAAGCCATCACATTAAAGAGGGAATCCCCTGGACGCCACATGTGTAATCAGTAAAAAAAATGGGCCAAATATGTGCTTCTGGCGGACTAGCGAGGTTACAGCTGGCGTGCACCGGTGGCACGTGGCGACACCGGCTGTGTGCCATGCAATGATTAAGTGAGGCACTGACTTGGATGAGGCTGAAGTATGAGTGTGTGCTACACCAGCGTTCATAGGTTGTAGGCATGTCATGGTCACACTGGTCGTGGCGCTGAAGTTCCATAAGAACTGGACTCCCAACGTCATGGGTGCAATATAGTTTTCTCCGGAGCAGGTTCCTCTATAATTAGAGTTGGTATTCCATTATTGGACTATGGTGAAACTCATCAATGCATAACTCACATAAATTCATGTACTCCCCTACCAGGAAGGGTTCATGTCCTCTATTTTAGGAGTAGGTACTCCTCTGTCGACCATGTTGTGTGTCATCCTTACTCAGTGCTACGATAGACATGGTAATCTCTATCCATTATAGGGTGTGGGTCCTCTAGCATTGGGTTAGAAGTAACCTGACGTATTTTGGTGTAGATTCCCCAGAACAGATATTGTAACAGATTCAGTTACTCCCCTACATTACATGGGTGCATGTCCTCTGTTCACCAAGTTGTACTCCCATACCGATTCAGGGTGCGGGAACTCTTTTTATAGTATTACAGCAGATTCAGTAGTCCCCTACCATACCATGTTTTAGGACCTCTAACCAACAGTCGGCACTCCCCAAGCATACTTGGTAACCGGTACCACATAGTGAACAAACAACAAGAGTTGTACTCCCCTTCTGGGTAGGGCGCGGGTCCTCACTTATGAAGCAGTACTCCCCCACCTATGAGTAGTGATGGGGAGAAGGTCCTTCATGGGAGGTGATGATCCCTCCACTGTAGGAAAAAGTTACAGGGAGTGTGCCCCTCCCCTTAATGTAATTGACACCATGGTAGATGTTAGTGCTCCCCCGACGGACTGAGGTATGGGCCACTACATACTGGAGAGACTGAGATATCATGGGATAGACTAGAGCAGTGATCCCCATACTAAATGCAATATCGAGGAGTGGTCCTCTTTATTTGTTTTCCCTTGGTCTCACCTCGAGTATAATATTGTGTCAGTAAGACCTCAATTGCAGGGAATTATAGGCTGTTCTAGAAGAATGTACCCAATGGGGAACATCTATTCGGACGTACCATTAGGAATGGTTGTGTTGTACCTGATGGAGTTCATCTCTGAGACGGGTGCCATCAGGGATGTCCATCTAAGAGATCATGTACTCTTTATCCTTGAGTTACACAATGAACATTATTTGGAAATTATGGTATTGACATTGAGGTTGGATCCATAAGATTATTTCTGGATAAGACAAGTATATCTGAATGACCAAGGTATTTGTATGGGAATATAAATGGCTTGATCTAACTCTACATTATCATTATGGTTTACTTTGTGGTTTTGTTTTTTTGGTTTACTTCATGATTTTTTCTTTCTGGTTTATTATGTGGTTGTTTTGTGGTGTTTTATTTTGTGGATTTCTAAGAGACTATCGAGGGTCTCGGGGTTCCCAATTGAGTAATATGTTACTCACCCCTACACGGGCTTCGCCCGCACATGTTGTGTTTGGTGTAGACATTAGACGTTTCAATTGAGGCGCTCAGAGATATGGGAATGAAAAACATTAAAACGGTGGACATGATGTCAAATTACTAGGCAGGTCCTAGTAGGACTAACAGGATAAGAATTAAAACTTCGGCTTCTAGTAGAGTCACTAATTTAGTGATCATGTTGGATAATCCATAGAGGACCATCAGAGGTCACTTTGTAACCTGTTTTTTCCAGTTCTTTAGTTGGGCTTGTATACAAACATGGTTTTACATGTCAGTACTTTACATGCTATTATGCTTTGGTTTCCGATTATCTAGTGTTCACCTTTCACCCTTTTGGATTTGGTTTTTGAGTGCACATGTGTACAAGTATCTTGGAAAATGCTTCCAACATGCATGTTGATGCCTTCAGTGCTAGTCACCAACCCATGTCCATCGGGAGGCGGGATTAGGGTATGTCATTGTACAAGCCATGGGGAATGGGTCATGGAAAGTGGTATCAATAGTGGTTGATTCTACCTCAATGACCAAGGGTCTGTTGTTTTTTTCGTGAGAAAGAATGTTAATTGTTTTGAGTTTGGATGTCAGGCCAGGGACTCCAATGTTGGTGTAGCGGCTGACGTATCTGTACACCAAGATTCTGGACACCTGTGACCCGACTCGAAACATAGATACATTGGATTCATGGAAATGAAGCTATTATGAAACTTGTAGGAATGATTTTTATTTCTACTTCCTTCTTGAGTCAGATCTCCAGATAGATTATTAACTATGGTTCATCATGACTCATTTCATGATGCCACCATGACGATAGCCTGATAGGATTCCACATCAAGATAATGATAATGATCTTCTCCATTTGGACACTTCGGTGAAGGGCACTGGTATAGGGGTGTTACATTTGGGGGGTGCACCATTGATTCCACCACCAATCGAACAGTATTTTTCCCCAGTAGTTCAGGGTGACATTGCATGCAGGCTGCGTGGGCTACACCAGTTTTATAGGTACAGACCTTCCAGATTCCGTGGAGAGACAGTTCCTCAGGTAACTGATTATTGGAATAAGATTGTTACATGTGTTTTCTGCCTAGTGAGGACACTTCCCCACAAATGGTAGGCTGGGCTGCAAGCCTTCTTCAGGTATCAGCATGATGATGGTGGAGTCTAATGATTCAGACTCATGACGAGGACACCCTCACTTGGACAGACATTGAGTTCCTCTTCAGGTAAGAGTTCTGTCTAGAATCATTGTGCTCTATACACATAAAGGAGTCGTTGCCCCTATGACAGGGCAACATGATAGTAGCAGAATACTCATTGAGATTCACAGATCATTCTCACTACTCTACAAATATAGTGAGGAACCATTAATTTAGGGATCAGACCTTCGAGTAGGTACTGCTCCATGATATTAGGTCATCAGTGATAACTCTCAGCATTTTGATGAATGATGGGGTACCGTAACGATATCGGGTAGTTGAGAGCTTCCTGGCAGAGGAGCAGGTGGATGTGACATATGAAAGAGGTCATGGAGTAGTGGTGTCTAATGGTGGTAGTATACAAGTGGATATGTGATCGCGGTGTAGGAGGCATTTCCTTTCCCATACACAGACATGTGGGTCTGTGGCATATCACCAGTTCCCTGGAGCAGATCATCCACAGGATAGGAAATGTTACGCTTGTAACGACTAGGGGCATCTCGCTGGAGATTCCCCAACCCACCGTACTATTAACAGGGAGCCTACATACGAACCTCCATGGCATAGACTTTCCGTGGAGCATGGAGTTCTGCAATTCGGCCGGCGAGGTAGAGGAGCTAGACGTGTAGTATTGGGCGGTCCCGACTAGGATCAGGGAGCTAGAGGATGTGGGCAAGGACAACAACATGAAATCATGGATCATAACCAAGAAGATCCAAGATAAGTTCGAGGTAGGACCTATGAATTTTCTTTTTCTTCCTTTCTAAAAAGACACATTTGTTGGAAGTTCCTTTTTATGGGATTCCTAATCGAGACATTTTGGTTCTGGTAGGATAGTGGACTTGACCCTCACCCTTAGAGATTCCTGATGTAGGAGACCTGATGATCACTCGAATACACTAATAGTGTTACTAGGATCTTGGAGGCGAGAGTTGCGGTTTGGATCTCTTAGACGTGGGTTTGAGAACTTATGATGTCATTCTTGTTACGATATACTATAATTAATGTCTGGAATGATGATATTTGGAAGGAGATGTGGTATATCAGCATGGTGGAGAACAGATTTCCTTTGCGTAAAAAAGGAATCCTAGGCATCACGGTTTGGACTCTTGTAAAGAGTCTCTCTTGAGTCATTCTGTGGTGGAAGATCTAGACTACACGATTTTTTCGTAATACAGAATGGTTCCTAACCATCCATACTCAGTAGAGATGTTGCAAGTGGGGGTGGTAGTGCTGTTGTTTCAAATTTTGGTGAGGCCGCTGAAGGTTCTAGGTAGAGGCCTCAGAAAGACCAAACATTCTCTTGTGGGAATCCCTATTTTTTCTTAATTACCCTCGTGTGTTAGAGTCATCTTTGAATGCATAATGACTATAGGGGTTTTTTAATAGTGCATCCATGGGTGGTTATAAACTGTGGGGTTCCTTCTGCGATTTTCATTTTGTTATCATGGAGATGATCCATTAAACCCCATGATTGTAGATGAATCTTAATAGTTAGTGATTTTACCTCTTGTCACAGCTAAAGAAACATGTTCCTCTTTCACCATGATGTTCAACTAGAATGAGAGGGACATGAGTGTGGTTTATCTCAGTGTTTCTTCATGGAGAGTGTAGATAATCAGCATAGAAACCTATGTTGAGCCAAATACCTCCCTTAAGGTATAAGTTATGGCTCTCTCGATGAACTGAGGTGAAGGGGACTTCTTACAGGTGTGACTGAGATATCATGGGTTAGACTAGAGTAGTGCACCCTATACTGAATGCAGTGTCGAGGAGTGGGACTCTTCACTTGGTTTCCCTTGGTCTCGCCTCAAGTCCTAGGCCATGACAGTGAGACATCTAGTTCCAAACACTAGAGGTTGTTCTAGAAGAATTTTCTTGATGGGGAACGTCCTTTCAGACATAGCCTTACGAATGGTCTAGTTTTACCTGATGGAGTACATCTCATGGATGGGTCCCATTATGGATTGCCAGCTCATGGAACTTGTACTCCCGATACATGAGTTACGCTTTGAGCCTTCTTTGGAAATCCTGATAATTACATTGATGTTGGAGCCTTAGGATTTATTGTTGTTGAGATGATTATATCAGAATGGAATCAGTATTTTTATGGGCATATACCTAGGTAGATCTGACTATGTATAATCATTTTGGTTTACTTCATGGTTTGGGATTTTGTGGTTTACTTTATGGTTTGGGATTTGTGGTTTACTTCGTGGTTGTTTTGTGGTGTTTTCCTTCGTGGATTTCTGAGAGACCATCGATGGTATCGGGGTTCCCAATGGAGTACTGAGATACTCACCTCTTCCTGGGCTTCGGCCATAGATGATTTTCATGGTGAAGATGTTAGACGTTTCGATAGAGGCGCTCTGGGAGATGAGACTGACATATGTTATGACACTGGACATGGTGGCCTAGGACATGGAAGGGTCTAGTAGGACCACGAGGGAATGAAAAAAATACTTCGACATCAAGTAGCTTCACAACTACAGCTATCAAGTGGAATTATCCCTAGATGACCATCAGATCTTCCTTTGTACCTTAATGTTTCCATTTCTTTTGTTGGGCTTGTATACTGACCCAGTTTTACCACTAAATTCTTTAAATGTTGTTGTACTCTGGATTCTAATTACATTGTGTTCTCCTTTTATCTTTGTGGATTTGGTTTCTGAGTGAACGTGTGAACAAGTATCATGGAAAATGCCTTACAGGTTGACACCTTCAGTGATAGTCTCCAACCTATGGCCTTTGAGAGGTGGGCTTGGGGTATGTCACGATATGGGACCCTGGGGACAGGTCGTGAAAAATTGGTATCAAAGGTGGTTGGTTATTTCTCAATGAACAAGGGTATGTTGTTTTTGTTTAGGGACAACAATTTTATGTGTTTTGAGTTTAGATTCAAGGTCATTGAATCTAGTGTTGGTGTGGTGGCCGACGTAGTCATACACTAGTATTCTTGACACAGGTTACCCGACTAGGAACATGGAAACATTTGTTGGGGGAAATAAAGGTATTCTGCCAATTTTAGGAATCATTGTGATTTCTAATTCATTCATGATTCAGCTCTATAGATATACTACTAACCATGGTTCATCATTACTAATTTTAGGATGACTCGATGATGGAATCCATATTGGATTCCACAGCATTATCATGATGTTGATCTTCCCAAAGTGGAGACTTCAGAGCAGGGCAATGATACAGGGGTGTTACCTTCAGGTGGTGCACTTGTTATTCCCCCACCTGTCGAGAAACAGTTTACAACATCCATTTAGTGTGAGGATGGATGCATGCTGAGCACGCTACATGAGTTTACGAGAAATATACCTCCCAGGATCTGTGGCGAGATAGATTCATAGGTAGATGCGGATTGGATTGAGATAGTTACGTGTGTTTTCATCCTAGTGAGGACCCTACCTAACCAAATAACAGTCATGGATTTAAGACTTCTTTAGTGCCTAACATGATGATGGTGGAGTATTCCAATTCGGACTCATGATGAGCCGACCCTCACTTGGACATACATTGAGCACCTCTTCAGAGAGGATTTTTTCCGTCAACATTGCACACTCTACGCATACAGGAGATGTTGTACCTACGGCCAGGAAACATGATGGTAGTATAGTACTCAGTGAGATTTAGATATCTTTCTCACTAATCTAGAAATATGGTGTAGTACCCTTATATTCGGGCCCAGACCCTCGATCAGGGACTGCACCAAGAAATCAGACCATCGGTGATACCTCTCAGCCTTCCAACGCACGTTGGGGTATTAGAATGAGCCCTGTTAGTGGAGGGCTTCCTGCCGAAGGAGAAGGTGGATGTTTCCAATGGCCTAGGTAATAGGGTTGAGGTGTCTAATGGAACTAGAGGAAGAGTGGTGACAGGATGGCGGCGTACAGGGTATACACATTCCCACAGACAGACACATGGGTATGTGGAACAACACCAGCACTTAGGAGCAGATAATTCGTATGAGAGGCGATGCAATTCTTGTAATAGTTGGGGTATCTCATCGGAGATTTCCCATCCCTCCATAATGCAGAGAGGGAGACGGCAGATGATCCCCCATGGTAGAGACAGTTCATGGAGCATGGAGTTTTGCAAGTCAGTAGGTAAGGTTGATGAGCTAGATGAGCTATAGTGGGTGGTCCCTGCTAGGTTCATGGAGTTGGAGGATGTGGGTAAGGACTACCACACGTAGTCATGGATCATGACCAATAAGATCTGTGAGATGTTTGAGGTACTAACTGTGTTATTTCCTTTGATTCATTTCAAAATAGACACGAGTTCTAGACGTTCCAATTTCTAGATTACTGTTCGAGACATTGAGGTTCCTGTTGGACACTGGAATTGACCCACATGCTTAGAGACTACTCATGGGGGAGTCCCACTGATCAAACACAGATGCTGATAGTGTGACCAGGCTCTTGTGAGAGAGAGTTGTGGTTGGGATCTCTAAATCATGGCATCGAGACCATACTATGTCATTTTGGGTGTGTATTGCTACCTTTCATGGCTAGAATGATGATATTAGGCAAGATATGTGATATATTTTCATGATGGAGACAAGATTTCATTTGTAGAATAAGGGAATCCCATGCAGCGTGATTTGGACTCTCCCAAAGAGTCATGCTTGAGTCATTCTATGGTGGAAGAGTTAGACCACAATTTTTTTTCACAGTGAAGAATGATTCTTAACCATACATACTCAATATAGATTCCATATGTGGGAGTGGTCGTGTTCTTGTTTCATCTTTTGGTGACACTGCTGGATGTTCTAAGTAGAGGGCCCAATAAGCCCCATGGTTCGCTTGTGGAAAACCATGTTTTTCTATAATTACCCTCATACATTAGCATCAACCTTGAATGAATAACGCATGTGGGGGCCTTTAGCACAGTACATCCATGGGCAGATCTGGAATATGGGGATATTTTTGTGATCTGTATCTGGTTAGCATAGAGGCTAGCCGCTGATCCCCATGACTGCAAATGAATCATAGTACTTATTGATTTTTCCTCTTTTTACAGCTAGAGAAACATGTGCACGTTGAGGCGTGATGTTGACCTAGGAGGTGCTAAACATGAGATTAGTTTATCTCAGTGTTTCTTCATGGCACGTTCTTAGAATAATCGTAGAAACCTCTGTTGAGCCAATTTCCTCATATTTGTTTGGGTTTTGGCTTTTAGAGGATGAAAAGTCAAACGGATTGGACGAAAATGTGGGGTAGCAACATGGTGACGAAGATTCGCATTAGCAGGGCTTATAAATGGATCATTAAACTCACATTTTAATGACTCTATAATGGTGTGTAATAGTGACATTGTTTCATAAATGAAACAATGTAATGACTCGGTGTCACATCATAATTGAAACTCTGCAGTATGCTCATATTTATAGATCTATGAACTATGGAAATATGGATTAAAAATTTGGAGGATTCTCTAGAGAACCTATGATGAACATTCAACCCATCAAATAAAGGCAAACACTAATGGATCTTCCCCAACCGCAAGGCCTTTCGAATGTCGGAGTTGGGAAGTGACGTCGACGTCTTCACCCCTTGAGGATGAATTCCACGACATCGGCCATCATAAGAGGTAGGGGTTTGTTTTGTTTAATGATTTTCACCATTCATTGTTGTTTTAAAATGATGGATTTGGACCAACCCACAAACAGGTTGATTCACACGTCGCTTGTTCAAGTAGGAGGTTCTCATTAGGGTTTCAATGTTTGGATTGATTTATTTTGGTTTGAACTACACATCCCAATCCTCTATAGTTTTTATCCTCTAATGTAGAGGGAACAATCCCACATTAACAAGGCCAGAGAACCTCCACTCGTGTGTTCCTTGTGGTCGACTCTTTGGATATGACAGCAAGGCAGATCCAGAGCCATCATTGTGATGGGGGCATCCCTTAGAGGCCGTGAGATCAATTGGTTGGAAAACAGGCCATCAGAGTGCGTTTGATGGCCCGACGAGGTTACGACTACCACACAACTGCGCCGGCGGAGAAAAGTGGTTGCGCCGGCCACGTGCATGGTGGAGATGAAGTGGGCCGCCAGCATGGCTGATGGATGAAAGAGGTGGGAGTGCCCCGGCAATGTTCATGGGTAGTGGGCATGCCCCGATCATGTTGTTCGTGATTTTGATGTTCTGCAGAGCCAGCTGGTGCCTCTTTTGACCGAGTGAAACCTATGGGTGGGGTCCCGTAGTGGGAGCTGCGATGTCAATGGCACAGAGCCACATGTCATGTTCTTTTTTCTTGGTTCTCTTTTGGGGACCGACACGCAAGGGGGTGACGCCAGCTAGTGCCCCTAGTGACGATAGACATGGCTCCTGTCATGCCCAACTGGGGAAGCCGACCCGCTCCGAGGAGAGATGCGGTGAGCCTGGTGGGGCAAGCCGGGCTAGGCCCAGCTGACCAGGTCGTGCCGGACCTGGACACAACCGACCCTGTTTCAGGAAAAAGGCCATAACTCATAAATTGGATTTTCAGTTGATGAACCATATGTGGTACTTAAATAATTTGGACGGGAAGTTCATTTTTAGATACTCCATGTGAGTTTTAGAAAATGTTTTAGTATGACTAGGTTGGATGGAACACGGTCCCAACGGGGCCCTCGATACTACAATGCTTATAATATACCGACTAGGAATCATATTCACACACCATCCATCGAGTTAGAACCCTAATAAAATGGTAGTCCATCCAGTCACTTATTTGCGGAACTTTGTGGTAGATGATGTATGATCGATAGCATAAGGTTCCAAACTACGGTGTTTCTAGTGGTGGGAGTTTGAAAGACTACTCCATTTACAACATAAGGTGCATGTATTCCATACTCCTCTACTCTGGTAGAGAAGGGACTTTCCACATCATGGGTGGAGTTTCTTTTAACTATGAACAGGTTCTTGTATATTTGTAGTTGGTACTCCCTTATTGGTCTCGGGCGTGGGTCCTGCATACTTAACTCACATAGATTCAGGTACTCCTCTATAGTGTAGGGTGCAGGTCCTCTTTTTTAGGAGTTGGTACTCCCATGTTGAGCTAGGGTGTGGGTCTTGCTTACACGATGCTACATCAGAGTCGATACTCCCCTGTCGTGCCAGGGGTAGGTCCTCTATCCCGGGGTTTGTACTCCATTGATGTAGTAGAGTGCGGGTCCCCCACAACAGATATTGTGACGGAGTTAGTTACATCTCTACTTTACCAGGGCACAGGACCCCTAGTCACCGAGTTGTACTACCCTGCCGATTTAGGGTGTGGGTATTATTTACACCTTATTCCAGAAGATTCAGTACTCCCCTATCGTGAAACGGTGTAGGACCTCTATATTGGGGTTGGTACTCCCCTGATATACTAGGAATAGGGTCCCCCATAGTGAACAAACTACCTAAGTTGTACTCCCCTACCGGGTAGGGCGCTGGTCCTCAGTTATGGTGTAATACTCCATCATCTCTGAGTATCAATGGATAGAAGGTCCTTCATCTAAGTTAGAGCTCCCTTGACTATAGGAAATAGTTATGAGGAGTGGGAACCTTCACATGATGTAATCGATACCATAGAAGAACTTAGTGCTCCCTCAACGGGCTAAGGTGTGTGCCACTTCTTACTTGATTGACTGAGATATTGTGGGTTAGACTAGATTAGTGCTCCCGCTACTGAACGTAGTGTCGAGAAGTGGGAATCTTCACTTGGTTTCCCCTAGTCTCTCTTAGAGCTTATGACCGTGAAATAGAGACCACCAGTGCCAGGCACTAGAGGTAGTTCTAGCAGAATGTTCCTGATGGGGAATATCCTTTTGGTTGTACCATAATGACTTAATATTTGTACTTGATGGAGTACATCTATGAGAAGAGTTCCATTAGGGATGGACAAATCATGTAACACATACTCCCTATCCTTGAGATACACTTTGATCCTTCTTTAGAAATCTTGGTAATTACTTTGAGGTATGAGCCTCATGTTTATTTGTTGATGAGATGAGTATATCTAGATGAAATAAGTATATGTATGGGCTTATACATAGGTAGAGATGACTATGCATTATCTTTGTGGTTTACATAATGGTTTTTTCTTTGTGGTTTACTTTGTGGTTTTATCTTTTTGATTTACGTTGTGGTTGTTTTTTGCTGGTATCCTTTGTGGATTTTTGAGAGACAATCAAGGGTCTCGTCATTCCCACTGAGCAATGAGTTACTCACCCCTACATGAGATTTTAAGACATGTGTTGTGTCTGGTGTTGAAGTTTGATGTTTCGATTGAGTAGCTCAGGATGATGGGACCGACGAACTTTGCGATGGTGGACTTGGTGGCATAGGAACAGGTGGGGCCCATTAAGACATGGAGAACATGAGATACTACTTCGACTTCCAGTAGCTTAAAAACTCTATTGATCATGTTGGATTTTCCACAGATGACCATTGGAGATCCGTTTGAACCTTTATGTTTCTAGTTCATTTGTTGGGATTATATACTGACCTAGTTTTACCACTCATTACTTTAGTAGAAATTGTAATATGGCTTCTGATTACTTTGTGCTCCCTTTTCTTCTTTGTGGATTTTATTTCTGATTTCATGTGTGTATAGGTTTCTAGGGAAATGCATCTCACCTGTACTTTGATGCTTTGGTCTCTAATTACCAACCCCTATCCTTCGGAAGGTGGGCTTGGGGTATCTGATAGTACGGGCCCCGGGGGACGAGTCGTGAAAAAAGAATGCATAAACAAACAACTAAAATTTATATTTAAATTTTTCCGTTATAAACTATATTATAGAATGATAGATATGAATAAAATTAATTGAATTATGAAAAAATGGTTTAATAAAGAAAATATAATTAATATTTTTGTGATTAATTATTTCTAAATGAAAATAATCTCTTTTGAAAATCAATTTTTTTCTTTTAAAAGCATATTAAAATGAGAACACTTCTATTTTATACTAATAAAGTAAAAAATAACCCTTTTTTATTGTATTATATATATATATTCAATATAATTTTTATCATTCATCTTATTTTTTATCAATAAACGATATAAAAACCCAATTTCATTCAAAAAAGAAGTATTTTTTAAATGTAGTATTGTTGCCTTTAGATGGGGAAGTTATTTTAAAACTACATGGTTAAATTTTTATATGTTTTATATTAATAAATCAATATTATTTAATAATGTTAAATTTCAAAATTATCTTATGGCTAATTATCTATATTTTTAGAATATGTTTCTAATTTTGATGAATAGTTAAAAATACTGAATTTTAATTAAAAGCTAACTATTTATCTAAATAATTTATAATGTTAAATTATATATTAAATTTTTTCTAAATCATAATTAAATAATCTATTCATATCTTAATCCAATTTAGGTCATTATAATAATTCTAATATTTAATTTTCATATGACGTCATTTCAATCTATTAAACATTTTCACTTTAAAGACCTGATTCTTCATAATGTCTACGAGATTAATATTAAATAGATTTTACCCTCTTATACATTTTAAATTTTGAAAAAGTTATTCCATATTTTTAATAAAAAGTTATAAATATATTATATAGGCCAATTTTATATTTCACGAAATGTGAATAGTAAACATAGTAATTGTATTACCACAGTTTAGGGTTTATCGGGTATTTAGAGGTAATAATAGTATAATAAAAATTAATTAACTACTGATAAACTTATCTCAAATATATTTTATGTGTATTGTATTACCATAATCATAAATTTTCATAATATATAACCTCTTGGAGCAACTTTGAAGACATTATAACCCTTATAGTGTTTTATTTTAAGAAAATTCATAGTTTTCATAGTAAAATTTTTAATGACTATGAAATTTTTAATATGTGATCATTTAGAATATAAATGTCATAAATAATATAATTTATAACTTTAATACATTTATATTAATCATTTTAAGTTATTTTTAATTTTTTTGATGAATTAATTACCTGGATTGATTTCCCAATGATGATAAAGTAATCCTTAAATTAATAGAAATATGAATAAAATATATGTAAAAATATTAATATAAATATAATTAATTTAATTAAGATAATCCAAGAAATTTATTTTTTATATTGACATTTTATTAATTTAATACAAAATTTTGATTGAATCATAGGTGATATCATGTCATATTCAATAGTTAGAGTTATAAATAATGTTAATGTTGAGATTAATGATATTTTAAAAAAATATTATTTTAGTAAAAGATATAAAATTCATAATAATATCAAATTTAAGAAACTATATTTCATGAGTTTTATGTTTTCTTAAATTAATAATATATGTTTTTTTGGAAATTTATTGTAAATAAATTAACCCTCAAATAGTAAAAATCAATTTTTCCTAGTAAGAATTAAATGGTTCAAATAAAAGTTAAACTAATATAAGGATTATAAAAAGGTCAATGTATATCTAATTTTAATACAATGAATGAATTTAGACCCACATTTATCCAATATATTAAATAAATATATTTGGATCCATTTCAGATATTAAATAAATTTATATAAATTTAATATTTTTAGAAATCCAATGTATAACCCTTTACTCTCTTAAAAAAATGAATGAAATCTTCTCATTTATTAAAAATTAAGAACCCTTTTGGTTCAGAAAAACGACTCCATACTACCCTTTTATAATTCACACCCACATTGTTGTGGTATTTCATTAGTCATAACTACAAGGACCTGACCTTATTACATACATAATCTTGAATTTAGTCAAGAAAATACTTCATTTTACATTGAATATATTTTCATGTTTAGATCATTAGATAATTAGTACAACACATTCATGACATTACACATTATTATAGAGTGGATACCATAAAAACAGTTTCCATTTCTTTTCAAAATATAAAACATTATAACATAAAACAAGACTCCTTGACAATTATTCAACATTTAACATGTCTTCCTTGTATTACACATTAATTAACCAGTGAAAAAACATTTAAAAACTTTGGATGAGAACAAAATCTCAGTAAGGGATGGAAAATAAGGAAAGATCACATTATTCCATGAATACTCATAATGTATGAAAGCATTTACAAAAGACATTCTTGTCACCCATATATACTTACTTTGTGTAACATGAGATTTACACAGGATCTACATAAAACATGAGAACATAAATATAATCATAAAGGTTTCTTGGGGCATTACTTACATAATATTCTAACCATTCTTGGCTACCTTATAATTTGAAACCCTCACGACTACCTTACTTTGTGTAACCATCGTAGTCACACTTGGAGTAACCATACAGCTGACCATCAACATACTCATGCCCAATGAATTGGAGGGAAATATAGGTTCCACCCTTCTTCATAAATAATTCCTAATAACAAAAACATAATCATACAACATGAATAATTCCATAAAAACATTACTTTGGAATTTCATAAAACCAAATTTTAAAAGAGGACTTTTTGAAGAAAAGCCCCTTATAAATATCAGAAAATTGACGAGAGACTTAATAGAGTGGATTGATTATGTATATATACTTTAAATACTCGTAATGAAACATTATATAAACATAACCCATCACACAAAAAATTTATAAATCACATAAATAATGAACTAGAAGGTTAACCCAAAGAATGGAAATTGGGTTAAGAATTCCCTTACCTCGGGCTTGACTTACTTAAAGCTTATTTAAAATTCCTATATAATGGTTAAAAGAGTTTTATTATTATTTTATAGAAACATTTTTATGTTTATAAAATATTATGTGGTAATTTCATAACCTCATTTCACCCCTAAATTGTTATTATTTTGCTCCTTGCATTGTTTTGGGTGAGTTCTTTTATAATTTCCATGATCGGTTCATGATGAATCAATCTTGTAGATTGGAAGTGAAACTCTAGAATTTGAATGGAGTAGTATTTATATATTTCCAGTATCATTATTTATACCATTTATCACTTTGATGTTTTATATGAGGATGATACACCAGCTAAAACATCGTTTAGATCATTTTAGTGGTTCTTTGATAATAACAACATCGTTTTGTCTTATAAATTAGAATCATGAGTAAAAAATAATTACAGAACCAAAGGTGATTCATAACACATATATTACTACCTAGTGTGACCATATAAATGGTTTCATGACCAGACTTGAAATAATTAATGGAAATTGAAATCACATCGTTCACTATGTCGGTAATTCAACACATCACAGACAATGTTTTTATTCCTTAAATAAGTGGGAGAGTAGAATAATAATGATAAAGAATTATCCATAAACCTGAGAACATTCAGAATATACAATATTATGGAGCTTCCATGCCTCTTGGTAAATAGGAGGTGAGGAAAGTTGAAGAAAAGAAAGGAAACATAAAATAAAAGAAAACGTGATAAATTTGTCACGAAAATTCGGCAGCCTAACGACGTCTCTTAAAATTTCATAAAAATAGTTTGATGAGAGTAATGTAATATCTCATCATTAAAAAAAATATGGACAGTAAGGGGTAATATTTAATGAAATATCGCAACATAATCCAAAGGTAATGGAAGAGAATATCATAAAATGAAAGAAAATAAAGAAAATAAAACAGGTTGTTTACCTCTTGATATCTTCTCCTTGAGATCCTTCTTAAGGGCTTTGGTTTTGGTATTTTTGTAAGACCAGAAGCTCTTGGATGTGGGGAAGAATATTGGGGAGGTAATTTTTCAGAAATTTGACAATGCTCAAGGCTTGAGAGGCATGGGAGGAAGAGGGGAGTGAGGGTGGTATTTTTAGTGGAGGAGGGGAGGTATTTTATATTATTTTAATCATTATTATCATATTTTTATCAAGAATATGAATAATCTCAATTAATGTGACCCTAAATAGTAATAATATCATTTTAATTCAAACCAAGTGGCCTTGAATAATTTATTATGTCATAAATAGTGAATATTTCTGATAATTTGATTATATGGTATTTTATAGTATTTCACTATTCCCCAAATATTCTTGAATTTCAGAAAATTCCCAAAAATTCACCCTTACCATTTTTCAACATTTATATTTCAAAAATGAATTCCATTTTAAAAAATAATAATTTTCTAAATATTATTAATTTATGTTTCAAATAAAAGCATACTTAATTCAAAAATTAACAATTCTAATTCTATAACCACTTCTATATCACAATGAAAACTAACCTAGATGGTATTATCTTAAAGCCTTAATAAAATAAAATAAAAATAAAATTTACTATTAATCAGGGTCATATTACTATTCATATGGGTATGTTACTATTCACTAAAAAAACATGTTGATTCCAACAGACTCCAAATAACATACTGAACACAATTATAGATGACAGTTTCTTGAAATTCAAAACACAAAAGCGGAAAAGTTATGTTTTAAAGGCTAGTTATAAATATCTACATAAAAAAATTTCCATGAATTTCTATTTATTTTTAGAAAAACTTGGGGTGGTACAATAACATAATAGTAAGTGGTCTTAAGCTGTTATGAAAAAAAGATAGTCCAAAAATTGATATAGTTTTCAACTGTATGTTTTTGTTCTGATTCCTCATCAACATCATTAAAATATTCTCCAACCATGGTAAAATGATAAATATATTATAATCTATATATTTAGATTTAATTATGTTAATTTAGTGATCCATATCCATCTCTGCTTCTATCAATGAGAAAATGTACTAATCGTTCGTGTGTACGACGAACTACCACACCATGAACCGATGTAATTTTTTTCATCAACATCTCTCAATAATGGTTATAATTAATGGAATAATATATATATATATTACAATCATGAATTAATTACAATTTTGGATATATTAAAAAAATTAAAATTCTTACATTTCCATGCATTGATAAATGATAATTTCATTCTTGAATACATGTGAATTATCACCTACACTGAGTGATGTGATTTATTTTCAATGACCAAATCACATAAATGATATATCTATAAGTAGAATTTAATCTTTAATAGTATTTAATTATATTATTAATTTTCATTAAACTGAATATTATATATAACTTATTTCTATAATGGTCATTCAAAAAATAAAATTTTTCTAATGTAAATGTACAGCCTATCATCTTTATGATTGTTACATTGTTGATATTTCATATCAATTATTATTGAATATATTAAAATGTATAATTTATTTATTAAATTTATTATTAAATCATAAATATTATTTTGGATATGATGTACTAATTACCATTTTCACTAATGACATAATACATAATTCATTTTGGACTCATGCATTAAATATCATAAAAACATATGACATGAACATAAATTATCATGATTATGTTTGTAACATGGAAGTATGTTTTATAAATGTAATAATAAACTTGAAAAATTATTTAATAAAAATAATAAATTGTCCTTATGTTATTACCTTGGATGATAAAGAACATATATTATGTTTTGGACTAAATGTAATAGACTTTATATCAATTTTATTTCTTTGAGGCATATTTGGATGATATAAACCTATATTATTTAACGAGGTGTATATACATCTACATTGAAATTTTATATCAAGAATTAATTTACTTTTTTGATATTTAATTTTCTTTTAAATGTTTCCATTTTTTTGGAAGATGTTTTGAAAAATTATAATGTAGTAATAGATATTTTAACTCAATTTCCAATAATTACGTTAAACATAAACTTCTTTTCTTATGTTATGGAATGATTTTGTTATGAAATAAAACTTGATTATATTATTTTGTGTTAATATTATTTTATTTGTATTTATATTTAATACACATAAATTATTCATTTGAGTAATGCTCACCTAAATTAAATGGTTATTGTTGGGGACTCATTAAAAAAACCTCATTTTAATTGTTTTTTAGATGTATTATTCTAAATCATTTTCATTCATTTAAATGGTCCAAAAATGATTATTATGAATGTATTTATGTATTAATGAATGATTTAATATTTAATATTTATTTCCTCTCTAATATTATCATAGGTTATATATTTTGGTTATTAATGTAAGGGAATTTCATTTAAAAACACTCTTTAATTCTAATCATTCATATATTTTTACATATGTAAAATAATAAATTATAATTTAGAAAACAATATCATACATATATGAAGGAAAAATTCTTTTAATAATACTTTACAAGTATATAATTTTATTTTCAAATAGAATTTTTTTTACGAGTACATTTATTTTTTAAAATGAATTGTGATTTAAAAATGGAAAAACAATTTTTTGAAAGAATGTTTATTTTATTCAATATTTATGTGTTATGAATATTTTATTATTATATTAATTTTTTTAGTGAGGATGGGTTGTTTCATTATATATAGATGGTGGGTTGTCCCATTATATATCTCCAATGCATTGGGTAATGTAATATAGTTAACCGATTATGTTTCTCCTAGGATATTACATTTATATACTATGATGGTTATCCTAAATGCATCTTTATGGTTTCTACCTGTATAGTTAGGTGAGAAACATTATTACTAATAGATACATGAAAATTATTCCACCTGTCACCATTATGCTGTATTATTTTTATGTGTTTTAAATATTTTTATTTATCAAAATGAATGTGTTTGTTTCATGTGAAAATGATTTGTTTTATTCAGTCAAGGAACATGAAATGGGTTTTCATGTTGTCGATTGGACTAGAATTTTTCTTCATTTATGTCCTATATTGATAAATTTGTTCTCATTACACGTTTATGTTTTTGTTTATGGTCTTATTTATTGGTAACAATAATGAATATTTCGTGACAATATTTTTGAATATGTTGAATGAAAATAAGTCTTGTTTTATTTTAATACTATTTCCGTTGGAGAAAATATTAGATTCTCAATATAATTTTACACTTTTTATCTATGGTTTAAATATGTATGTTTTTTTCCTATTTATATATTTGTATAAATCTAACTGGTATTTGGGAAGTATATAATGTCAATTCTATTATAATGTCACGATAATATGGTATTTTTAAGGTTGGGTCCTTAAAGTTGGTATCCGTGTAGAGTTTAGAGAACTTTGGAGATAAGGAAGTATTCATAATTGTTATGGATACAATTATGGGATTATAATTTTTCGGTTGATAATATGTTCAATTTCTATGAAACAACTTTTTAGGATTTTTGTTAGGATTTAATAATTTGAGTAACATCATTATAATTGACATTAAATTTTGAGGTAATTATGGGTTATTTTATATTGGGATGAAAAATGAATGATATTAGATAAACATGGAGGTGAAATATGATTATGATTACTTTTGTTGATTTTATAATATTTTCTATCATTTTATATGAATAATATAGTTTTACAGAAAGGACTGCCTGCAGACCATGCGATAATCAATCGTATCAAGAAAGGCTACATGAATTAAACCAAAAACTGAAGGGTGACATGTGTGAATCACATAACATTGTCCATCATGAAGTATCATTTTGGATGAATTTTTTTTAGTTAATGGATTTTATGTTTAAATAATATATTCATTTCTGGATCTTATATTTCATCGTATTATAACCGTAGGATTAGAAATTGATTTTGGGGATTAAGTGATCAATTTTATTTCAGAATACCTTCACTATTTTTGGAACAGTGTACCATTAAGGTGTATATAAAAATATGTGATTATATTTTGTGGAAGAAATGGTATATTATTTTTTAGATGAATATATGATTTATTTTTGGATTTATGGTGAATCATGTTATTTCTGGAAATGGTTAGTGCATCATGATGACTATTAGTGAAATTGCATTTTTGGTATGATACTTCAGAAGTTACTAATGTTATTTTGAGATAAGTAAAAAATTACCTTGGAATACTATTTTATCAGATAATTATTAATTTTTCGATTGAATCTTATTTTGTACCATTTTATGAAGTTTTAACGATATTTATTTGATAAATTAAATAAGTAATGTTTTTGTGTTTCTATTGAATTTTAGTGATTAAGGAAGTTTTTAATATAATGTTTTATTATTTTTATGAAATTATCATATCTTAAAAAAAATCATTTTTTTAACATCTAAATACAGAAATAATATACTATTATCGCTTTTGGATTTGGAGACCAATAGATGCAAATTATAAACTTGTTAGAGATGAAAAAATTTCATCTTGAATACTCTCCACTTATAAAAATATGATATTATGGAAGAAATTAAAAAAGGATAAATCATTACATGTTGATATTGTACAACTTCTCAGGTTATTATTCTTTTTCGTAAAATAATTCCTTAACTCTATAAAAATTATCATGAAATAGAAAAATTATCTAATTACAATTCAAATGGTGAATCAATATCCTTTTAACTCATCACATATTTTTTGTTTTGGGATTTGTTCATTTTTCCTTAATATATTATATATCACTCCCCATCAGAAAATTATATTTATTTTTCTCTTATATGTCACTATTTTTATATCTAGAAACATTGTATATGTTATCTTAGGTGACCTTTTTTACATTCCTTCTTCTATTTTCCTTGGGATGTTTTATTGGCCCTTATTCTGATGTAGGATTCTAATAAAGAAATTTTTAATAGTAAAACACTAGTTTCCATGACCTAGATAAAATATTATGTTTATGATTTATTTTAGTGATGTGGGTGAATTTATAACCCGTATATTATATGAACCCCCACTTTGTTTGATAGCGTCAATGATACGACACACAAAGATTAAAAATAAAAACTAAATATTTTTATTAAAATTTTACCACTATAAACTATCTAATACAATGGAAGGAAAGAATTATATTAATATAAATATGAATATATTTTTTAAAAATATATATATAATAAATCATATAGGGATTTATTAATTATAAATAAAAAACCCATTAGAAAATAAAATGAAATTGTTTTCTAAAAAACTATTTGGAAGCGTAGAAGTGTGATTTATAAAATTAAAGTAAAAAAATTACCCATTAAGGATTATATTAATGAAATAAGTATATTCTATTTTCATTGCAATTTTTAGCATTCATATGATGTTTTTTATAGGCATGATATAAAGTTAAATTTATTTTTACACATAAAAATATATTTTTTTGGAGGGAGTTAAGCCACATTTGGATAGAGCAATTTTTCTAAAACTAAATGATTACACTTTTATAAATATTATTGTTTAAAATAAAATTATTTTTCAAAATTTAAATGTCAAAAATATCTTAGGGTGAATTTTTGGTATTTTTATGATAATTTTCATTTTTTATGAATTGTGAAAATACATCAATTTAATTGAATGCCTAATTTTCATCTAAATTATATATGATGTTAAATTATATTATAAATTATTCTAAAAGTAAAATTAGATCAATAATAAATATATTAAACCAATTTAGGTTATTTTATTAAATTTTATCTTGAATTTGATTTTAAAAACATTTTATACTTTTAAACATTTTCACTTTAAAGGGCCGCTTTCTCATCCTATTCGCGAGATTAAATTTAAATTAAATTCAAAATATTATATTTCTTGAATTTTAAAAAATGGATTCCATTTTTGGAATCATATATTGCAAATTTATTAAATAGTGCACATTCATTTTGGGAAAATATTAATAGTGAACACAGTAATTTTAACCCCATAGTTTACTCTAAATTTTGTATTTATGGGTAATAATAATGTTATAAATATTAGAAAATTATCTTTAAAATTGACACAATTTTATTGTATGAATATTATTCGACCAAAATCATCCATGGGATTAATTTTTGACAACATAGAAGAAAATGTATGACATTATTCAAATTATAGTATTTTTTTCTATGAAAAGTCTCACTTTTTACAATAATGTTCTCAATAAGTATAACAATTATAATATGTGGTCACCCATAATATATTTTTGACCCAAGAAAGTAATTGTGAAGATAAATCGTCAATCTTAATCATATAAATCTCTTCTATTTTTCTATGTAATAAATAATTATCTTGAACTATTTCACATAGATGATTTTGTAATCACTATATTATTGGAAATATCAAATAAAATTTATTTAAAAAATTAAAATACTATAATTTAACCTAATTAAAATAATATATATATATTAAAGATTAACTATCTAGTTATGTAATTTAAATAATATTTGGTTTGAATGATAATAGTTATCTTCATATTTCTAATATTTTTTGTAATGAAAAATGTCAGAATGAGATTAAAGATATTTTATAAAAAATTATAACTTATGCAATGATATAAATTTTAAAAAAATATAAATTTCTACAAAATAATTTTTATATGGCTTGAAATACCATCAATGATTCATTTATGGGTATTTTGAATTTATTTTATGATATATTAAAACTAAAATTATAAAAAAACTATTTTGTAACAGTATGAATTAATGGCCTTAAATAATTGTGAAATCCAAAATCTATGTATTAAAAAATTTTCATCAAATATATGATTTTATTGGTATGAATGTATCATGACCCATAATAATCCTATATTAAAAATAAATTATTCTAGAGGAATTTTTTAATGAAAATTAGTTTTTATCAATTTAATATTTTGAGAAATTGTATGATTCTTACCTCATACTCTTATCAAGGAGAACCTTTTCTTCTCATTTCATAAAACATAATAAAATCTTTTGTTTTTTCCACAATATTATAAAATAGATTTATATAATCCCAAAAAATATATTTTTTTCTTATTTTAGGTATATTGTAACATTTTGTTGTAATATGGTGTTAAGAAAACGAGATTTTCCTAAGAATAGGTATCGTTTTCAAAAAAAATTGTTTTTTAAAGATAAACCTCATTCAAATATTCTTCAACCATTCTGAAATAATAACAAAAGTATCCTAAAAATATATTGAAATTATTATATTAATTTCTTGATCTATATTCTTTTAATATTTCATAAAATTTCATAACTTATTATTTATTAATGTGTAAGACAAACTACAGACTCACGAGACGATGTAATTCATTTTCCATCCCCATCTTTCTAAAATAGTTTTAAAATTAAAACAATGTCTCAAACAAATATTAATTAAATTAGTTCCTAATTTAAAAGTTGATATTTCATTTATATTATTATATTTATATTCAAATAAAAATGATAATGTCTTTCAAGCGTATGTGTGAATTATCACCTCCATGAAGTGATGCGATTCGTTTTTCATTATCACATCTCACGAATGATATATATATGTGTGTGTGTGTTATTATTTTATATTAATTATATTATGATATATATTTAAAGGTAAAATAATACTTACCTTCTTTCCATATTGATCATTGAAAAATGTAAAGTTTAATCATTAGTAGGTACAATGTATTGTCTCCATGACTTAAATATAGATAAACTTTCAAAAGCATATAAAATTGAAAGACTTAAAATTAAAATTGATGTGTTAAACTGATTATTATTTCATGATTTTTATTCTATTGTTTATAGTTTAATTACCACTTTGACTATTTCCATCATATCAATGTCATTTTGGACTCAAGTATTTGATATCATGAAAATGAATCACACGAACATAAATAATTAAATAGTTGTTAAAAATTGATAATAAATTATATAAAAGAATAATAAAATTCAAAAAAGTTATAAATAATGTAAATAATTAATATAAAACCATTATCCATGATTATAATTAACATTCAAGATGTTATTGACTCATATTTAGGTATATTGTATCATTTTTATTCAGTTGAGGAATATTATGATGTTATGAAGAAATATTAATTAATTAGGTGAATAAAAATATCCCTAGAAATTACATATCATAAATTTATGTTTCATCATGATATTTATAGTTATATTATATTTTACTCATTCATGTGGAGTGTGATTCGATGGATTAAAATATAGTAATGTATTTCTTACTCAATTTCCATTCATTGGGTTCAAATTATTGTTGTTTGATTATGAAATTATAATATTATATTTTAAAATGAAATTTAATAAACTTTTTTTTATTTAATTTTTTATTATATGTATTTATAGTGAATAAATAAAATATATTAATTTTATTAATGACCATAGCATTGATATGATCTTTGTAATAGAATGTTTAACTAAAATAACAATTCAAATGATTGAATGATTTATTCTTGAAAATATTTATCTTTAATATAAAAGTATTCAAAATAGTTATTCTGAATGTATTTATATATATATGAATATTCGAAAGTCATAATTTTATATTTTCCCATAATTTTTTTCAAAAAGGGATATATTTTTGGTTTCGTGTAAGAGACTTTATTCTAAAACAACTCTTTTAAAGTTACTCTTTTAATTTTTTTACATAAGGTAAATGAGAATATTTTTTAACTTATACAGTATGAAAAAAATTTCCAGAATTCTTGAATTATTAATTTTTGGATCCTCATTTACATGTTTGCAATTTTATATTCAAATAAAATACTTACTTTCCTGAGTACACAACTTTTTAAAAATGATATTTGATTTCAAAATGGAAATTTGTTTTCAAAAAGATTTTTTTTATTCATGATTTATTTGCTATGATTATGTTATAGTTATAGGAAAATTTTTATGAGTATGGTTTGTTCTATTATAATATGTTGGTGGGTGATCCCATTATAGATCTCTAATGTATTGGGTAATGGGATGGAGTTAACATATTAGGCTTATCCTAATGTATTATAGGAATATACTACCGTGGTTACTCTAAATGTAACTATATTTGTTATTCCCTATATAGCTTAGGTATATACAATATATAAATGTTATATAAAAAGGATCCTACAATTTACTTTTATGAACTCTTCTTTCTATTAATTTTTAATTCTTTTCTTTGAGAATAATGTGTGTGTGTTTTTCATGTAAAAACTATTTTTTTATTCTCTCTATGAACATCAAATGGGGTTTTCATTTGTTTCACTAGACTAATGATTTTCCTTCTTTATGTACCTTACTTATCTTTTTGTATTGATCACATTTTTTAACATGATTATCCTAGGTCCTAATGATTTGTAAGGATAAAGAAGATGTCATAGTTAATGTATTGAATATGCTTGTTTAAGGGAAATCATTTTTTATTATAAAAAGGGTTTCATTTCATGAAAAAATTTGTACTGACTATAAGTGTACACTTTTAATTAATGGGATTACCATATAAGTGTTTTTATTGTTCCTATAAGACCACAAAAAAAAATATCTTAAAAGAAATTATTTCAATTATACCCTAAATTCACTAGAATATGAGATGTTTATGGCTGGTAAGTTAGAATATTTATTAATTTTCTAAAATAATATCAACAAAATAAATCTATAAAAAATCTATAAATAATTATTAAAACGTGTGTAAAATAAAATAAATAATTATGGAGTTATAAGGAATATGTTTTCTTTTATGATTCTTGGATAATGGAAAAAGTTTTTATTATAGATTATTTTTTATTATATATCATATTATTTGGATTAAAACATTAATTTCTCATTTAATAAATATAATATTTAATTAAATGTTATATTTATAAAAAAAACTAATCAATTTTTTTCTAACATTTAAATAATACTACGAAATTGATATTTATTTATAAATTTTTCATATCCAAAATTTTTATTTTACCTTGTGAATATTTTATTTTAAATTAATTTATATTATATTTGGAAATTCAAATATTAAAAATGTATTTAAATATTTTAATATATTCATTTATATTAGTTATGTTAGTAAATTTTATGTTTTTATAAAAAATTATTTACCATGGTAACTATTGTGCTTCCACGATGAGGGTCGAATGATGTAAAATTGTTTAAATAAAGGAGCAAATGTATGAAATCTATATGACCATATCACTAAATTTTGTGGAGGATTGAATACATGAACAATGTTTATTATTTCACCACATCTAATCCACATTCTTTTTTAAATAATTATCTTACACATTGGGAATGAGTTATTGATGAAATTCTAATGAAACTACCCTCATCTACCCATATTAGATAATACAATTACATTTATTATACCTAAAATTGATTTCCATGTTCCTTATAATATTGTTATATATCAAGTTATATTACCGATATTTCAATGAAGGAGGGATAAATCTAGAAGTTCTACCATAATATAACTGTACTCTCTTACACTATCATCATCCTTTCTAACAAAAATAAGAATAAAGCAATTTATATATGGGATATATGATAATAAAAAGTAATAAATTTTATTAATATTTTTTATAGAATATATGAAAATTATGGATAATTAAAAAATAATCCAAAAAACATGTATATGAAACATTCACCTAATGAATTCAAAGTTGTTTCCACAGTGGAGGACCGAACACTTAATTATGAAAGAACATATTTTGAGGGGTGAAGTCCTTAATTTAAGTATCTTTTTAATTAATATCATTTTTAATTTCCCTTTCAACTACAATATTTATAAATCACATTAACTAATCCAATTATGTTATAATAATTTCAAAAGTATCCTTCAAAATTATATTAACTTAATTTAACTGTATTCTCTTAGTCATTCATTAGTATGACATGTGTATTTTTTGGAAGGTTCAACCAACCATATGAATGAAACTATAATACAATCATACCTTCCAACAATAATTAGTATGAATGAATTAATACTAAAGATATATTATAATATTGTTTATCTTATTTTTTCAATAATTTTTCATAATGGTGATATTGAAATGAATGACCATTAAAAAGTTATTTATTATTAACAATAAAAATTAATAAAAAAGAATATTAGAAATTATATTCTAAAAACAAATTCCTACATAATACATAAAATGAATATGGTGAAAAATAAATCATTATTTCAAAATGATTCCATTACATTAAAACTTGTGAATTTTGAACTCAGAATTAAATGATCACGATTATCATATCAGAAATAAAACTTTTATTGAATTGTCAAAATTACAAGCATTCAGTGATGAAAATTAATAATTACTAACTAATACACGTGTAATAAATTATAGTAACTGAATATCATAAATTTTAATAGATATGGTTATGGTTTTTTAAATAGTTATTTAGATGGTTATATTTATTATACCAAAGGATAAATTATTTTCATTATATTCAATAAAAATATCAAGGTTTTTTCCAATATCACCATAAAATCAAGATTGTTTGTGCATAAATTTAAATTAGGGAAAATAGTATGTTAACTGTTTATAAAACAAAATTCATTTTCCTCGACTATTTTTATTTTTAGGATTATATTTATGTTTACCATTACCCATCTGATAGGTTAATAATCCACCATGAACGATTCCTAAAAGTTGAATTGATACTATATTTGCTTTTTGATTTAGATTTTTTTTCTTATTTCAATGTTATTAATATTGTTTTTTCAATTCCATATACCTAACACTATGGATTATTTATGTAACTATGCATTAAAAATGATTTTATCTTAAACAAATTTAAATAATTATTTTAACACTCTTCATTAATGTTTTATGTATGGTTACATACTCCCACAATATAATTCTATTTCAATTACAAACATTCACACCAATATTTTCATAGTTATAAAAATTAATTTCTATTTACTTTATTATTATTTTGATTAAAATATTTATCATTAAATTAAACCATTTAAAAATATTGGTTATCAAACTTATAAAGTACATTTATTTTAATTTTCAAAACTCTGTTATATTCTTTATAATGTCTTTTTCTTGATGAAATCATCCATTCATTATCATTTTGTTTCCCTAGAAATATTTTTAAATTAAATTATCTACTTTATTTATCTATATTATTTATTTCTTTCTTTTGGTTCTTTTAAGGAAACAAAATCCATTTAATTTATTGATTGATGAATGTTATGATTCTCACATGGAACATATATGTCTTATTTTCGTTTAATTAAGGGTGGAACAAGAATTATATACCTCAACAATGATTTTGGTGAGGACTTATATTTCATGGGATGTTATGTTATATAACATGTGTTTTAGAAATGTAACAACTAGATATTTTAAAATATGAACATTATTTTAGATATCATTTATAACATTAAAAAACTAGCTTTTAAAACAATATAAAACCTCTATAATTTATGATATATTTATTTAAAAATAAATTAAATATCTTTGATATATATGGATTTCTTCAAATAAAACACGATAAAATTTTACAATATTATTTAAACATTACCATTATTATCTATTCAATAAATTAGTGGGTATAAATAGGTATAAATAATTTATGAAAAATATATGCTTTAAAACATCCATTGTTTGTATATTTATTATAAATAAAAATAAGAATCATTTTAATATAAAAGCAAAGTTTATTGAAAAACCTTATATTTTAAAACAATTATTCATCGCTTCTTTCATAGTTATTATAAAATTAAATTTTCAAAAAACATATTTAATATTTATTTTATAAAATTAACTTAATTATTAAAATAATTAAATCAAAATTATCTTTTGGTGGATTTTTTTGTTTTTCCTAGAATGTTTCATTTTTCGATGAATAGTGATAACATACATTTTGTGTTGAAGATGATGGTGCTTGGATAGAAAACCAAGGCACAATTATTATTTTGAAAGGGGATACCAAAGTCTAAAATATATAAACATATTACAATATTTGTTGTGAAAGGGGATTAGATCAGCATGAATATCATCTAGCCATGTAATATCTTGATTAACACCTAAATCACCAAATCCTCAGCAACCATGTTATCTTCCCGATAAATATGATTGATGACAAATTTGATGTCAATAAGGGTACGAATACAGCCCATCCAGCGGGTGGTAATCATCCACACAAGATGTATCACGCTATTCTAAATTGCTTGCATAATGGTGGTCAATTCAAACTCAATCCAAAGGTTTCTATAACCACGTTGTTTAGAAAAACAAACAGCTTGATTCATACTCATCATTTCTACTTCCAGTGAAATGGAAATGCCACAGCTACCATAAAAGCATCTAAGTATCTGACCAGCAAGATTCCAAAGATTGCACCACAAACTAAATGGCCCACATTTCCTTTGGAAGGACCATCCACATTAACATTAACCTAACCGTGGAGAAAGGCACACCAAAAGACTTCAAAAGTGTCGTGAGGGTGGCTATAATTTACATCAATACAGAGTCATCATATAATTCCAAAGTCATGAACTGTGTTGTTGCAGTGTCCCTTTTGGATCTAAGTTTCTTCACGTATGGAAATGAGAATCCACATTCACCCTACATCATTACCTAATGAGAATTTATTATGAATAAGATTCTTTATAGCATACTAGATCACATGGTGAAGCTCCACTATAGCAGAAAGGAAAATGTTCTTAATCTGTTGAGAATTATCCATATCCATACATCACATTAATTGAGATTTGACAAAATCATGTTTAAACCACCTATAGTCAAAAATATAAAATATATAATTCCAAATAGTATAATTAGGGGTACATGAATGAAAGATATTATTCGCATCTTATCTCTATTGGTTGAAGAGACAATATTTAAAATAGAGTTTAATACCAATTTTTTTTTCATTGTCACCAGTGGGGATCATGTTGTGAGAAAATCACTATATGATAGTAAATATTGAAGGTTTTATCCAATGTTTGTCAAAGAATATTATCCGCCCAAAATCAATTTCAGTGTTAAAAAAATTCTAGTTGTAATAGTTTTTTTGAATGAAGCATTACATTGTGAGTAGATTTCCAGACTAAGAAGTCATTGTTGATAGAGAAAGTATTGGTATCAATGAAATTCATGATAGTGTCAAGAAGAAGATCATTTTCGAAGAAGAGTACATATTTGATATAGAGGATGGTGTTCTCATGACTTTGTTCAAGAGAAATTCTGGTTATTAAATGAGTGCCAGTCTGATTATCCAACCAATAATTCATTGAGGAGTCTCTAGTGACCATCCACTTGGTGTTATTTATAATGGAGGAAAAACTATTTTATGGATGGCCAGATAGAGGAGTCAATAAAAGTGGATTTCCCAGTCTTGTTTTTTTCAAGAAAACAATTTTTAACTAAGATAGTCAAATTAGATTTATTGTGTAGGAGATTCCATGTGAGCCTAGCTTAAAGAGCATCATTAAAGTGTTTAATATTTTTAATGTCAATGCCTCTTTTATCAATGGTTTTTCAACAATTTATCCATGTTATGGTGACAAGATTCCTTTCCACCATGCTACCTATCCAAAATTGTTTTAATGTAGGTATTTATTTTTTTAATAGGGCCAACATGACACTGGTAGACCATCATAGAGTAAACCATTTTAGAGACAATAGTATATTTAACTAGATAGATTCCTCCTTCCAGAGAAAGAGATTTCCCCTTCCAAGAAGAAATTTGATTTATAAGAAGATTATCAATTTCTGATAAATGTGATGATTTGGGTCTTCCCTAGAATACAGGGACACCTAGGTATTTAAAATTGAGATATCCCTCCTTTATTGTTATGTCACTTATAATACTTCATTTTCTATATGGTGGAAATTTTTCCCAAATAATATAGAAGATTTATTCCATCTAATTACTTATAATGATACCTCCTCATAATAAGCAACTTATTTTTTTAGAATTCAGATGTTTCTTTCATCACCATGAAGAAAATGAGTGATATCATCAGCATAAAATAGGTTAGAGGGTGCATTAAAATTTTTCAACACGCGAATGGGCTTGAGTTTTTTTTTGATCAACAAGACAAGTGATAAAACAGCTATGATAATCCACCATAATAGAGAAATTTATTTCTTAGAGGGGGTCCCCTTGTGTTACACCATTATTATATTTGAGGTTACCTCTAGGGGAACCATTGATCATAATAGATGTGGAAGAATATTTGAATAAGGTTATGATAATAGTGATAAATGCATTACTAAAGTCAAAAAGATTGAAGCACTTCACAAATAAAACTCCATTCCATTGTATCAAAAGAATTTTTAATTTCATGTTTAATAGAAATATTAAATACTCTATTGAATTTTCTTAATGTGTCAAAACATTAAAAAATGGTGTTTTGGATGCATCTACCATTGATAAACCAAAATTGATTTCAGGAGATTGTTTTTTCATTGATGGATGAAAGATTATTTGATATTATTTTTGTGATGATTTTGTAATGGTTTTTGATGAGAGAAATAGGCCTAAACAAGTGAATTTCATAATCATTTTCAGCTTTTGGGATTATAGAGAGGAATTGGGAATTTAAACCATGAAGAAGGACACCATTGGAGATAAAATATTTGAGAAGCATTCACACATAAAATTGAATAATATCCCAATAGTACTAGAAGAAACCTTTATTAAAACCATCAGGTCCAGGAGCACTACCAAGATTTAAACTAATGAAATTGTCTTTAATGTCCTGATCTAGAGGAGTGTTAAGAAAAATGTGTTATATTTATCATTGACCACTATCCGAATGATCACATGTAAGATAACCTTTATTTTATCAGGGCCATTAAATATTGATTAAATATAATAGAAAATATGATTATAAATTTCATATTCCTTTTCTAAGATTTTGTCTCCATATTTTTATTAGGAAAGAGTCCTATATTCACTTCATGCTCTTGTTGTGAATTATAGAACTTAGTATGTATATCACCATCAGAATCCCATTTAACTTGGAAGGCTTGTTACCTCATGTCCTCGTTAAATGTTAGCAAAGAATTTTGCTTTATCGAAGAGTTTATTTCGTGATTTGGATCATTGATAAAATCTGAGCTAGTGCTATGGTTTTGGAGTTGATTGATCTCATTATCAAGGAATAATATATGCTTGTTGATTTGTTTAGAATGTATTCTCAACCATAAATTAATCTTCTATTTAAGATAAATTAGTTTGATAGAGCAATAAAATGCATTGTTGCAATGTCTCATGGAAAACCACAAGGTATTGATGTTGTTAGCGCATTCTGTGTTAGTGAACCATGAATTATTAAATTAATATGGTAGAAGACATTTTACAGTGTCGGTGGAGATAATGGCCAAAATGTAATGGTGATCTAGGTGGATCTTATGATGTGTGGTTCTAGTGATGGAGTTCCAATAATCTAAAGCATGAACATTCATGAAGGCTCCATCGAGTTTTGATGCAACCATCCTATTATAATTCTTATTATACAAAGTGTATTTGTCACACTTAAGAATTATTTCAATTAGATTTTTTCATTAAATAGTGGATTTGAATTATCTCGTGGAGATCGTATCATTTTAAGGTCCAATTTTTTCATTTTTGTTGAGGATAGTATTGAAAAATTTAATAACTAACCAAGGTGTGTTGATGTTAGTACATAGAAAAGTAAGATAATCCCAGATGGGCCTTCAATATTGGAATCTATTCTTAGAATAAAAAAAGGTGAAAAAATAGAATGGCCCTCCAAAACAAAATCACATGTGAAGGATTAATCTAAGATGTTAAAAATATTTACATTTTTATTAGAATAGTGTGAAAATATACATAGAGAATAAACTAATGAAGTGTTATTTGTTGTACCAGAAAAAGAGTATCCAAGTTGACATAAGTGATGGAACATGGAATAGAATTTTTTTGGTTCAGCAATAGAAAATAAGAAAGGGAAATGAGTATTAACTATTCTTTTTAATACGAAAAGTCTTTTATAATTATCAACAATTTGAAAATTACAAAAAATAATCTTTATTTGAACCAAAATTTTGAGTTAGAACTCCCATTTTTTGTTTTCCCCAAACCCTTGTGCCTAGAAGATCATCTAACCTTCTTCATTGTATTTAGGCTCTTGTTCTTTTTTAACTAATATTAGAAGCATTAAGTGGGCAGTTTGAACTATCTTTTTAAATGTTTCCCTTTGTAGGTGAATCCATAGTGTTGTTATTGTTGGCATTATGGTCATAATCAAGTTGAGTATTCATATTCAAAATGTTCGTTGGGAAAAAACTAGCATCTAATTATTAAGAAATATCTATTGATTTAGTGTCAAAGTAAAAAAAAGTTGTACCAGAAACAGTTTCCACAAATAATTAATGTATAGAGTTACTTGAGGATTTATCATGTTTCTATCCAAAACCTGGAGGAAGTGTTAGAGTTTCCTCCATGTTCTTGTGAATCTGTTGAAGTGCTAGATTAATTGAAGCACCATCCATTTTCTCCTGAAAGCCTGAGCCATCTAGATCCAGCGGTCCTTCCAGGGGAAGGTCATTTCGTTCATCATCCATAGGATAATGTGTTGATATAGTAGGAAGGTTATTATCCATGCTAAATGTCTTCTCTGAAATTCCACATAACATACCACTGCCCAAGTCTGAACCCAGTATAGGTTTGCATTGATTCTACTCAGAATCATTCTTAGAAGTCTGTGAGGACACATGCAGTCTAACAACCAGGTTTTCACTAAAGTCTTTAGAGGAGTCATATGGAGAATCTTTTGAAGTTGGTATTGGTATTTTGTGGTTAGATGGGATTTGAGGTGCACCAGAAAAAACAATTTTAGTAGAACCTAACTCCTTTCCTAGAACAAAGGATGGGAGAAAGTGGCTGTAAGATGGGGACTCATGTTGGGGCTTGGTTCCTGCATTGATTATTATACTAACAAGATGCCCAGTATCATTTCCATTTTTATTAACTTTCGACATAATATATGTTGTGATCAATTGAGTTTCACCCAAGTCAGAAGGATTAGAAGTTACACTACCAATGGGTTGTGGGGATACCTCACCTGTTTCATTCTTCACATGATTAGTTTCTAATTATTTTTGACATACTTCCAAAACAATGGATTCTAGTTCATTGAAGAGATGATGATCTTTTTTTTCATCCTCTTTTACAAGATTATCTCATGATGTATTTGAGGTGGTCATTGTATTTATTAGTTTTTTAGTCTTAATCACCCATACCTCAATATTTTTTATAGAATTTACATGATGGGTGGATTACCTTGTTTTTATTATTTTTCCTTTCATTCCACTCATTGTCCATTGGTCGGACCACTTGTTTCCAAATCACCAGACAATTTTCTATGGTATGGCCAATATGTTTGCACATTTTAAAGGATGGTGGATTTTTTCATATTCTATCTTAATTTCTATTTTATATTCATTGGAATTGATGCTTATTGAATTGGGAATAGGGGTAACTATATTTACCTCTACCATTACCCTTGCAATGACACCCAAATCAGCATTTATAGATCATTGGTCAATTTTCAGGTGTATTCCAATAAAAAATCATTTAGGATTTTAGGGTGCCAAAAATACCAGTTAAATACATGAAATCTAACCCATATTTTGGCCATTGTATTCCTATTTTTTGTATTAAATTCAGAATCTGATTAAGAAATCATAAGCCACCAAGCCAAAAGTTGGATGTTTCCAATATTTCATACTTTGTCAAGTATATTTTGAGAATTGAATATAATTTGAATGTAATCGTGTCCTATAGGAACCAATTTTCATTTTGATACTCCCCAACAGTGAGCAATTCTATGTTTTAAAACTGTTAGAGTTCACGTGCGATAAACTTTCAAGTATGAGTTATAGCCCTTGATTTAGAATTTTCAATGCAGCACACATTGTTGAAGTGCCTCTGGATCTCCATCAATCTAGTAACCACCATTGTCCAAATTTTTAATGATAGGATGCCTTGTTGATAAAATGTATTTGTTCACCTCAGTGTTTCATAGTGAATCCAATAATTATACACATTTAGTTCTTACCATAATCAAATGGTTTGAAACTCCATTATTCTATTTTCCTTCATTGTTAACAACAATTATTCCTCACCACTCTTAATATTGATTCCGGAAAATATGTGAGTAGAATCTCCTGGGTGTAAGAAACACATTTTTCAATTTAATTTTTAAAAATGGATTTCACAGTTGAAAATATTAAAATTTATATTAAATAATAATGAAATTATTATTTCATATTATAATGAACTTTTAAAATATTAAAAATTAATTAAATTAGTTTAAGTAAAAATGGATTCATAGGGGGTTAAACTATAATGATGGTGGTTAAAAATTTCATTAAACATTTAAAAAATCAATTTTATGGAATTATTTAGTGAAAATAATTTCTTTGGTTCGATATTGAACCATTTTCTATTATTGTGTAACGAGAAAAATGTGGGTCCAATTGATTTCATTCACAAAATTCCAAATGAGTCCTCCCTCCCACATATAAAGGTCCACCCCCTATCCTCTTAAATTCCCACATCCAAGTACATTGGATTCAAGTAATACATTCCCGTATATATTAATTAATTCCATCAAAAAATATGATAGTCCTCTAATGTTCCATTCCGTGGGGGATATGGTAGTGTTTCTTGTGTGTAAGAAGGATTACCACATCATTAAGTAATGTGATATTTTTCACTTGTGATTCACATGGAATGTATTAAGGTTAAAATCAATAAATATATATGATATTTTGGAACTATAAATTATTAATAAAATATAAAATCCCATATAACTGATTTAATTCTAATCCATTGGAAAAAAATTACATCTCTCTTGTGTCTGTGTAGACAAACCTTCCACATAACGATCTGAAATGTTTATCATTTTATTTTTATATGGATGGAAATTAAGAAGGATTTTAACAATATAAATTATATATATAATATAATAATAATTATTTAATGGTTTATTTATGTTTTTCATTTAATTTTATCCATGTGTAAATATGGAAAAGAAGTTCTTGCGTAGGTATTTCTTATCGTATATGTAAACGGTGTAATCCAATTTCTATCACAAAATTATATATATAATTTTAATAACATGTATAATTAATATATATTATATTTAAATCATGGTTTAATATATTTATTTAATAGAACCTTGATCAATTTACAAAAACTAAAATTACAAAACCCCATCATTCTTGAAAATGAAACAATTATCACATGAAATATGGATTTTATCAAAGGAATGTTTACAATGTAGGGATAAGAGTCTACAAGAAAATCACATATGACACAAGCCTTTTAAAAGGAAAGGCTTGAAGAAACCTCTTCACACCTTAGTGGTGATGTGAAACCCAAAAGAAAGAGGGATGAGAAAAGGTGTTGGGGTTTGTAGGCACAAACCCAAATTTAAAGATCAAAATATATAAAGCAAGAAAAACCGTAATTGAGGAAGACTTGGGCGCAAAAGTATGATGGAGTTGATGTAGCGTGCTCTCCCAAGCTTCTTGAGGTGCTCCTTGGATGGGAAATTGGTTGGAGCACTTGAGGATCCTTGAAGGTGGAGCGCCGGAGGTTCGCCAAATGTTCAACAATATGTCCGAGCGCTTGGTATATTATACGGTTAGTGTCCGGGGCTTCCTTGGCCTTTATTTATAGGCATGGAACCCATTGGGGGCCTTCGGAGCTGTTGGAGAGGTCTTCGGAGCCGTTGGAGGCCAAAAGAGGGTTGACTGGTCAAAGCCAACGGCTAGTTTGACTGGGCTACCGGCTGGCCGGTGCAGGGCCACCGGCTGGCCGGTGCCTTGGATGTTGAGAAGGTCTTCTGCCCAGGAAGCACCGACTGACCGGTGCCAGAGCCACCGGCTGGCCGGTGGGCAGACAGTAGCTACCACTGTTTCATCAGGTTGCCACCGGCTGGCCGGTGACAGAGCCACCGGCTGACCGGTGGAACCTGGCAGTGGGCAATGCCTCTGCCAGGTCCACCGGCTAGCCGGTGCTATCACACCAGTTGGCCGGTGGACTGAATTTCAGTCCACTTCTTGTCCATTCTTGGGCCAACTTCTTGGCAACCTTGTGCCTATCATTCAAAAACACTTCAAACAAAATTAGACAAATAATAAGGTGATTGTGATCATGAAAATCAAACAACGAGGGGAACGAGAGGTACAACAATCTCCCCCTATTTTGATGATCACAATCACCAAAACAATCAAAGTAAAATACTGAAATTAAAGACATTCTTAAAGGATAATTTGAAAATAAATCAAAGCATGATAGAAAAAATTCTCCCCCAATCAATCAAGAAATTTCTCCCCCTTTGTGATTATCAAAATAGCGTGGGGCATAAAAATTTGATTGAGGGAAAGGGTTTGAAAAACTAGATATGAGAATTGAAAAATCAATTGAGATTTTTGAAATTGAAATGAAAATTTGAATAACAGTTTGAATTGAAAATTTTGAATCAAAATTGAAATGAAAATTTGAATAACAGTTTGAATTGAAAGTTTTGAATCAAAATTGAAATGAAAATTTTGAACCAAAAATTGAATTGAAAGTTTTGAATCTAAGACAAGGTTTTGAAAATACTCCCCCTAAATAAAAACAATAAGTCACCGGGGATAGGAAATAAATTTTGGCCCGGAGAGACTCACAAGAAGGGATTTTTCAATCCATACTTGTCTCATGGCGGGTCTTCTCCTATAAAATTAGTCCGAAAAGTAAATAGATTTAGGCATACCATAACGGGCATTTTTGCAATCGCATTCATAAATTAGGTGCCCGGGTTTTTTACAATAATTGAAAAATTTATAACTAGAGCTCCCCCTTACAAAAACAGTGGGTGCATGTGATGAGGAAGCTATATTGGTGTAGCCAAGTCCATTGGTGGTTCTAGATACTCGTTGAGAGCCTAAGAGTTTGGACAAATTTTGTTCACCTTGGGTGAACTTGGCTAGGGATTCTCTAAGGTCCTTAATGGTTGATTCCAAAGAATCAACATTGGGGAAATTTTGGATTTTTAGGGAGAGTTCCTCCTTCTCTTTGAGAAGTTGTTCTTTTTCGGAGGAATGTTTTTTGAAATTATTTTTCAAAGAAACAAATTTAGAAGAAAGTTCATGAAAACCATTTTCTAATTGGTCTCTAGCATGTTGGAGTTCTTCATACGATAAATGATTAAAATAATTAGAAGAACTAGAGGAGGAAGAAGAGGAAGAGGATGATGATACCTCATGTTTTGCCATTAGGCATTTTGTACCTTGGTCGCTTGAGGAGGAGGAGGAGGAGGATGATGAGGTGTCACTCCATGTCGCCTTGAGGACCTTTTTCTTTCCTTTTTCCTTTGGCGTGGCCTGTTTTTTGTTGAGTGGGCAATCGGGCTTGTAATGCCCTTTTTGGCCACACCCGTAGCATTTCACCTTGGGCTCGGATTTTTCGGTGGGTTCTTGCTTTCGGTGCTTGCGGGATTTCTTCTTCATGTGCTTCTTCATAAACTTGTGCATTTGGCGGGCGAGATTCTCCATTTCCGAGTCGCCGCTTGAAGATGAAGTAGATGAGGAAGATGAGGATGATGAGGAGGAGCTTACTTCTTTTTGTACCTTGAGGGCAATGTTCTTTGGTGTCTTGATTGGTGTGCCCTCCTTTTGAGCTTGCCTCCTCATCGTGATCTCGTACGTCATTAGGGATCCGATGAGCTCTTCGACCGGCATGTTCTTTACATCCTTAGCTTCTTGGATAGCCGTCACCTTAGGTGCCCATGAGCTCGGAAGGACCCATAGAATCTTCTTGACCATTGCTTCAGCTGAAACATCATCACCAAGAGATTTTCTACCATTGAAAACGTTAGTGAAGCGTGTAAACATTTCAGAAATAGACTCATTTGGATGCATGGAAAAGATTTCAAAATCTTGTCTATACATGTCTAATCGAGTATCCTTGACTTTGTTGGTCCCCTCATGGGTAACCTCCAAAAGTTTCCAGATTTCATGTGAGGAGGAGCATGTGGACACTCGATTGAATTAATTTCAGTCAAGGCCGCAATGAAGAGCGTTCATGGCTTTGCCATCAAGCTCAAAATTCTTAATATCGGCGGGGGTCCATTTGGATTCGTCGGGGGAAGACAAAGAATAACCTTGCATGACAATTTTGTAAATAGGATATTCTATGCTTCTTAAAAAAGTGGTCATGCGGGTTTTCCAATAATTATAGTCGGTCCCATCAAAAAATGGAGCCCGACCCAATGAAAAGCCTTCGGGGGCGAAAGAAGTTGAAGCCATCACAATGGATCTTTGAATTTGAAACCGTTTAAGGTATTACTCAAATTACCCCTCTGATACCAATTGTTGGGTCGGAGAAAAAGGGGAAGGATGGCAAGAGGGGGGGGTGAATTGTCTTTTAAAAAATGATTAACAAATTAAAATCAAAGTTAAAGTGCAGCGGAAATAAAGAGGCAAGACACAAGAATTGATAACGGAGTTCGGCAAAAAACCCGGCCTACATCTCCGCTCCCAACTCAACCGTTGAGAGATTCTACCGCTTGCTTTTCAATGGTTTTAGCAAGAAACCCACTAGGCTTTGAGGTAGCACTAGGACCTATTACAGCTTGCTTTTGGTGGTTAAGCAAGAACCCACTTGCTTTTAATGGTTGAGCAAGAACCCACTAGCCTTCTTACAGGTGAAGGCTAGCACACCTATGACACAAGCCTTTTAAAAGGAAAGGCTTGAAGAAACCTCTTCACACCTTAGTGGTGATGTGAAACCCAAAAGAAAGAGGGATGAGAAAAGGTGTTGGGGTTTGTAGGCACAAACCCAAATTTAAAGCTCAAAATATATAAAGCAAGAAAAACCGTAATTGAGGAAGACTTGGGCGCCAAAGTATGATGGAGTTGATGTAGCGTGCTCTCCCAAGCTTCTTGAGGTGCTCCTTGGATTGGAAATTGGTTGGAGCACTTGAGGATCCTTGAAGGTGGAGCGCCGGAGGTTCGCCAAATGTTCAACAATATGTCTGAGCGCTTGGTATATTATCCGGTTAGTGTCCGGGGCTTCCTTGGCCTTTATTTATAGGCATGGAACCCATTGGGGGCCTTCGGAGCCGTTGGAGAGGTCTTCGGAGCCGTTGGAGGCCAAAAGAGTGTTGACTGGTCAAAGCCAATGGCTAGTTTGACTGGGCTACCGGCTCGCCGGTGCCTTGGATGTTGAGAAGGCCTTCTGCCCAGGCAGCACCGGCTGACCAGTGCCAGAGCCACCGGCTGGCCGGTGGGCAGACAGTAGCTACCACTGTTTCATCAGGTTGCCACCGGCTGGCCGGTGACAGAGCCACCGGATGACCGGTGGAACCTGGCAGTGGGCAATGCCTCTGCCAGGTCCACCGGCTGGCCGGTGCTATCACACCGGTTGGCCGGTGGAATGAATTTCAGTCCACTTCTTGTCCATTCTTGGGCCAACTTCTTGGCAACCTTGTGCCTATCATTCAAAAACACTTCAAACAAAATTAGACAAATAATAAGGTGATTGTGATCATGAAAATCAAACAACGAGGGGAACGAGAGGTACAACAAGGTAAACGATATTCATCACACATAAACTTCTATGAGAAATACATCATATTCCACAATTACTCATTAGTGTGGTGTATATAACAAAACATTTTGACATTAAAAAGTATGAATATATTTTTACTTAAGATACAAAATTTTTCTTTTGATGTTGGGTATTATGATTTAATAGTATCCAAAATAGTAAAGGTGAATATCAAAATCACATCATTATTTTGGATAGTTTTTTTAAACAATCCCTTTTATTATTTATTATATATTTATATATTAAATTAAATATATTCTCTATTAATATGGTAATTTTTGAAAATATTCATGTAATAATTCCATTTTTAATCTAGTTGGATGTTTAAATGATTGTGAAATTTTTATATATGATGTTACAAATTTATTTCTATCTTAGGTCAAAAATATTTTTTCATCGAAAACCATGTTCTGTAAATACATTTCCAAAAATAATATTAACATCATATAAATGATTTATTATATATATTATTACCCATTTATAACAATATTCTATTTTTTTTATTAATCATCTTATCAATTTCCATATAATGTCAAATTTTCTTGTGATAAAAATGTGAAATGAATCATTGTTTTAGCAGATACTAGAGGAACATGATTTTTTTACTACTACCAAAAAATGACTGAACAATTAATTTAAAATGTCTAAAAGGTTATTTCTAAATAATACGAGTCCAAATATTTTATTCTCTTTTAATTTAAAGTATATTTTCAATTATTGAAGTATATTTTATTAAGAAAAGTTACTAATGAAATTTTAATTATATTTTCATTCTTAAAAGACATCATCCATTATTTCTATTTACAAGCTAATGGGGATATTGTTTTTGGATAACATCTTTATTCATTATATGATTGGTTTATGATTTTTTTCACTAGTGATGTAATATTTTATTACCATTAACCATATTAACATGGATGGTTTATAACTATGTTTATTTGATTATGGTAAGTATTATAATTCTCTATGTTAGTTTCTAAATAATATTTTAATATTTATTATGCATCACCAGATTCATATGTGGTGGGAATTATAAATAGTAAGTTATTTGTGGGTCCTAGTTACAGGTATCACCATGATGCATCTACATGCCTCGTGATAAAAATAGATGGATTAATTAAATATTATTTTACTCATTGATTTTAAATTTATTACATAAGGATCCGGCCATAAAACAGTACATAATCTTGAATTAAATTAATAATTCACATTGGGTAGATTTTTAGGTTTAGATTATTAGAGAATTAGGTTATAACTATTACATATCAACGTGAATATTATATATTGACCCTACTACTCAGTATCCATTTTTTTAGAAAATAAAAACTCTTAAAAAAACTAGTCAAGATACATGATTTAGATATGATGAATTTTCTTTTATCACATTCTTGACATCATTCAACTTTATATCATGTGGAAAACATTTCAGAAAAAATTCGGATGAGCATAAAATGCTCAGTAAGGGTTCTAAAATATGTAAGGAAAACATTAGACCAAAAATGAATACAATTAAATGAAACCATAATTTTCAATCACAACATAACATATGAAATCATAATATTTATGAATAAAACACATAAATCATAAGAAAAAATGTTAACATGTTGCATAAAAAACATACTAACATTGTAGATATCACAGCAACCTAGGGAGTTACATTGGAATACCCATCACAGTATATTCCATAAATCATTTAGGTGAAACATATATGTTACCCTCCATCACATTACCCAATACATTGGAGAGCTACCTCTAGCTCACCCGCCCTAGGTTTATCACGGAACCACCTGTATACATAAACACTTCCCAATAACCATAAATTATCAATAACACATAAAACATGCATAAAGGAAGGATACAAATTCCACTTTCAAGTCACAATATATCATATCAAGATATTGAAATAAACAATTCTCAATCAAAACTTTTTCAAAACAATTTAAAAAATTTAATAAAGATATTCATGAATCAAAGTGTCCCACACCACACTGAATCATTCAAAGGGATTACCACTTTAAAATAATAATTTCCATATAATTAAAACCATAAAGACAATATGAAAACATGGAAATTTATGTGAATGTTTTTTAATAATAATTCCTTAAACCATTTAAAAATATATTTTAGTAAAAGAGTTCAAAACCAAATAAGAGATTCTTGAATAAAAATAATTGATGAATAACATTTAATCAGAACATTATAATATCATGAGAATAATGGTATTCATGATATAATGTTCCAAAGGATAGTATATACAACATATAAGAGGGAATTAGTGCATGACAACAATTAAGTCTCAATGGAATATAAATTAGTATGAAATCCTTTATTAAAACTGTATCCCTAGATTAAGGATAAATAAATTACATAATAATGTGTGAAAAATATAAATACACTCAATATGATTTGATATTCATTTTAAATTTATCAGAGAACATTCACAGATATATTTGTAAAAACAACACCAATGACTTGGATTTTTAACTCAATGAATAGAAATTGAGTTAAAATTACTATTATCTAGTTCATATCGATGACTTGAGAAGTTATCTATTGAGTGATTATGTGTATCAAAAGTATATCCACACAATGGAGAGTGAAAATTACAACAAAAATAAATAAACAGTGATTTCACACATAATCATAGAATGAAATAATTGAGAATTAGAATATTAACCCATGGAATGGAAATTGCGTTAAAAATTTCCCTTACCGATTTGGTAACCTACGAAACATACACCACGGGAAATAATGATCATAAAATGAAGATGTAAACACCAATAAATCAAATTATATTATAAAAATAATACAATATGGGGTAGTCTATAAGCCACAAAAAAGTAAATAGTGGAAAACAAGGCAAGAATATCATGGGAATAAAATGTGAAATGAAATCCCCTTACCACATTGTAATCAATCGAGTTGGAAGAACAATAGTTATTAACCACCAAATGAATCACAAAATACCCTGAATATAAATACAATCATAGTAATATATATCAAATGGCAGTAAAAAATACACTACATGCAATAAATAAGTGGAAAACAATGGAAATATCACAAAATTAAAAATGATATTAGAAATCCCTTACCACGTGTCTGACTTGAAATATTCGTTCTTTAAATCTCTTGAATAATAAACTAAAGTTAATTTCTAATTAATTAAAAACCTATTTCAAGTTTAATATTGTAACATCGCATGTAAATAATGAATATGAAACATTCATATTTATTAATATTTGTAAATTAATTATTAATTTTAATTTAATGTGGATTCTTTGTTCGATGTCTTACCCGAAACGCAACAACAGGTTTCTTTGAAATCTTACATTGCACACAAATAAAATAATAATAATATTTTTAATTGTAGTTAACGCCTAGAAGTTTTATTTTAGATAATGAATAAAACTAACTAAAATATGATTATAAATGTGTGTTAAATGTTTTTACTTTTATCCAATAAAATTTAGTGGCTTAAAATGTGAATGAATCTAATTTTAAGTATAATTTAAGTTAAAAGGTTGATTTACAACCTTTTAATGGAAAAATTTCTTTAAATATAGTTTTCGTCACTTTAATACATTATATTTGACCACATAAAATTATTCTATATAATGGAGACATCAAAATTTTCTTTTTCTAAATTTTTTGGAATTTTTCCGATACTGTTCGATTTCTAATGAATAGTGAAAAATATTGTATTTTAATTCAAAACTACATTTTAATAAATTTTTTATATAATTAATTATATTTTTATTTGGTTTTAAAGTGTAATTATAATATACTTTTAACATTTAATCCAATTTTGGTCATTTCAATTAATTTCACTTTGAAATTGGACATAAACAAGTGTCAATCATTTGATAGTTATTGTTTCGTAAAAACATGATATTTGTTTTAACAACAGGAATTAATTTTAAATTAATTAATGAAACTTATATGTATATAATTTGGTAAAATATACATAATTTTTGAATTAGTAATATCAAATATATCTTAGGCATAATGTTTTGGTAGTTTTCGGAAAAACATCAATTTTTGATGAATAGTGAAACCACTTAGTAGTTGTTAAAAACTGACTTTTTCGTTTAAATGAAATTTTACCACTTCTGTGAATTTAATTTCGAAAATATGACCTATATTGTTGTTATTAGTAAGTAGAATGTGGTTCAATACTATGAAAATAGTTTTTGGTGAATAGTAACTTTAGACATTTATTTACCGCGGTTAAAGGTAAATAGAGTAATTCAAGGTAAAAATTATATTATAATAATTCAAAATTACCTTACCACTTGTCTTAAGGTTATTTTCTGAGTAATGGATGACCATGTTAATCCTTTGGTCAATTTTGGGACCCCATGGAGCCACTGATGAATGATAATGACAGTTTTTTTAATTAACTTAAAGTAAAGGAAAAAATGACATAAACAAATATTTATTTGTAAATTAATTTTTACATAGTGTTATATAAGTTATATTTTCAACTAAAAATATTATTTTAAAATCTAAAAATATTTTCTACATCATGATATTTTTTTATAATTTTTATATATCAAATAAATTAAATTTTTTATGACACAATAATGATGCAGTGTTTACCTGATTAAGAAATGATTTAAATAAATAAGATTTTTAATATTAAAATAACTTCCAAAACATATCCAATTATTATTTTATGAATTTATTTCTACCATGAGTCATCTTATATTCTATCTTAATTAGTTTTGGACATTTAGAAACTGAAGATCATTATATAATAAAATAATATTATCACACTTACCTAAAGATCCCATCCTCCCCCTTATAAAAAGCCCACACTTATATCAAATTCAAAATTCCACTAAAGCCTATTGGCTCATCCTACCTCTGCCAAATTAAGCTTCCAACATCCCTCTCCTCATCCTAGAAGCCTTACCTTAGTCATAAGTCACTTCAAGAAACCCTTTTGGTCCATACCAAAGGGAGTTACCCAAATTAATGGTAACAATTTCTATTAACTTTTTTTCTTTTATTTTACTTCTCCAACCCCTAAACTCTTTTTATTTCTTTATTTTATAACAAAACTAGTATAATAAATATACTGGGATGTTTTTATGAGAATTATTCAAACTAAACTTACACACACCTCCATTTAATGGGTGAATAACATTCTGTTTCTGTGGATGGAAAACTAACGCCTCATGAAATGATGATAGTTCGATTATCTTCTACCACCTATCATGGGGGCCATTATGATGACAATGTATTTATATATGATATATATTATGTTTATGTTTTCTTTTTGATTCTGTATTTTTAATTTATATCATACCATTATGGTTTCAATTATGAGTAAACGTGATATCTTCATTTGAGGAAGTACGGACTACCGCCCCCTCAACGTGATATGACTCGTTCATACCATACGTGGAAAATATAAAGGATGGAGTTATTGAAATTATATATGATATTATACTGGAATTAAAATATAACTACGTGTCATTATGTTTTCATTCACTTAAAATACGAAATAGAAATGCAAGTAGAGTTCATGCGTACGTACGGTTTATCGTCTCCATGAATGGTGCATTTCATTTCTTATCTCCAAATGTTATATACTGTTATAAATACATATATATACTGGATATACTGGATATATATGATATATAAATCATGAATATTATTCTGGAGGTAATGGACGATTGACCACATGGACAACATGTAATTATAAGGTGTTCATTATTTACTCAAGTACCAAATATTGACAAAACGACCATTGTTAAGATAAATGATTACATATTGTTTATAACATGGTAATAAATTATATAAAAGGAATAATAAACATGTAAAATGGTTATTAATAATGTATAAATTAAATTATTTTTATTATTCAGGAATAACAAGGAACAAACAAGTCAAGTCTGACAAAAGGTAAGGGGTTTCTTATCCCACTCTTAATTTCGTGAGATTTCCATTGTTTGAAACTAATATATTACATGTGGTGTATTTTGTAGTGCCATTTTATTTATATATAATTATTCCCTTTATATTCATCGTATTTGGTAATTTATTTGGTGGTTATTAACTTTTGTTCATTGGAATCGATTGATTACAACAAAGTAAGGTATTTTCATCACACTTTTTATTCCAGTGAGATTCATGCTATATTGGACACTATTTAGTTTTGTGTGGAATATGTATTGTCCATGATTTTATTCATTGTGTAATATACTATATTTTTTTGGTATTTACATCTCCATTGAATGATCCTTCTTTCATGTGGTGTATCATTCATATGTTACCCAATCTGTAAGGGGACCTTTCACCCTCCTCTTTTTTAGAGACTTATTTTTGTTATGTCTTTTAATTTATATATTCTTTTGTTAGGATATGTTCTTATATATCCTTATTTCTGTAAATATTATGTCCAAGTGATGAGATACCATTTTTATCTCATCAATTCATTTTATAAATTTTAATGTGGCGTCGTTAGACTGTTGAATTTCTGTAAAGGAACATCTTAAACCAATTTCAATTATTTTGGTTAAACTTATACATGTTGATTATGTATTTATATAAATATATGTGAATGAAAATTGATTGATTTACACATAAAATTAACTTATATTTGGTGTATTTATATTCTTCACACAAAATAATGTAATTGATTTATCATTAATCTAAGGATACCATCTTTATAAGCGACTTCGTCTGAATTTACGTTCCATTGAGACTTCATTTTTGTTATGCACCAATTCACTCTTATATTTTGTATATACTGTACTTGGAATATTATATCATGAATAAATCTATTCTCGTTATATTATAATGTATTGATTAAATTCTATTCCTCAATTATTTGTTTTCAAGCTTCTCTCATTTTGTTAAAAAACATTAATTGAAATATTTTATAAATGTTTTAATGATTTATTATTATAAATATTTTCATTAATTTACATGTCTTAAAAATGGTTTTTATGGATTTATTTATATGGGAATTAATGTTTTAAAATGTTAATTCATTTAAAAGCTTCAAAGTGGTATGGGACACTATGATTCAAAAATATCTTTTTAAAATATTTTAAATGGTATTGAAAATGGTTTGATAAAGCATTGTTTATTTCAATATCTTGAGTTGATATATTGTGATTGGAATGGGGAAATTTTATACTTCTTTTATGCTTGTGTTATTTTTTATGATTATTTTATGGTTATTTGGCATTATTTACGTATACAGGTGGTTCCATGATAATCCTAGTGCGGGTGAGCCTGAGATAGATCTCTAATGCATTGGGTAACGTGATGAAGGTAATCATTAATATTTCTCCTAAGAGATTTAGGGAATATACTGTTATGAGTATTCCAAATGTGACCCCCTTTGTAGATGTGATAGCTTCATTGTAAGTATGTTATGAATTCCATAGGTTACCATTATGATTTATGATTTCTTTATGTTATTCATAAATCTTATGATTTTATGAGGTATGTTATTATTGAAAAGTATGGTTTCATATATTTGTATTTATTGATAGGATAATGTTTCCTTTCATTATTTTATAACCCTTGCTGAGCTTTTTATGCTCATACCATGTTTTGAAATGTTTTTCACAGGAAATAAAGATTAATAGGGTCAAAGATGATGTAACACCCTGAGCTTCCACGATACACTTCTCTTTCAATAATGCAATAGCTTGCATTGTACGCAAGTTCGAGTTCTAACACACCGCGACTAATCAAAGTAGCTGTTATGAGTAGTAATAACCACTTTTTAAAATTATAGAAATTTTATATTTCAAAATGGACTTCATTTTTGTATTCTTAATATTTAAATTATCCTATGTTGAATTTTTTGTAATTTTCTGAGGACTTTCAATTTTTTATGAATAGTGAAAATACTTAAAAACAACTTTTTTAATAAAAATAATTTATAGTGATAAATTATACTATTGATTGGTTTTAAATTATAATTAGAATATATTTTTACCATTTTATTCAATGGTGGTAATTAGAATTAATTTCACTTTGAAATTGGACATAAACAATTGTCAATCTTTTGATATATATTGTTTCTTAAAAACACGCTATTTGTTGTGACATCGGGAATTAATTATAAAATTAATTAATGAAACTTATATTTTAGGAATTTTTTAAAATAGACATCATTTTTGAATTCGGAATATCAATTATACTTAGGGTGAAATTTTGGCATTGTTCTGAAAAACTTCAATTTTTGATGAATAGTGAAAACACTAAGTGGTAGTTAAAAAAACTGATTTTTCGTTTAAATGAAATATTACCACTTCTGTGATTTTATGTTCAAAAATCTGACATAAATGGTTTTCATTAGGAAGTAAAATGTGTTTCAATGAGATTAAAATAATTTTTTCATGAATAGTAACTTTTAAGTTTAATTAATCACGATTAAAGGTAATTAGTGAAATTTAAGGAAAAAATGATATTATAAAAATATGAAAATACCTTTACACTTGTCCTAACCCTATTGGATGTGTCATGGCCGACCAATACAATCCAAGGGTCAACTTGGGGACCCCATGGAGCCACTTTGGTAGGAAAATGACATAAATAACTTTTTATTTAAAGTTAAAATAAGAATGTCACAAACATATGTTGTTTTACTAAAACAATTTTTAAATGGGGTTATACAAGTCATATTTTTGACTATAAATATTCATTAGAAAGATAAAAATATTTCCTAAATAATTATATTTTTTATAATTTTTAGACATTAAATAAATTAAATTATTTATGACACCATGATGATGCAGCGATTACCTCATTAATTAACAATTTTAATAAAATGGAAGGATAATGTAAAATATAAGCATTACACTTGTCCAAAGCCTATTGGATGAGAATATTTAGAACCATTATCACCTTAGACTTGAATTATATAAGTGTGGGACCTTTAGAATTCGAAAATCATTATATAATAACGTAACATTTCATTACTTTCCAAGAGTTCCCCTCCTCTCCACTTATAAAAGGCCCCCACCACTACCACCTTACTCACACTTTCAAAGCCTTTTGGATGGGACAAAATCTGCCCAAATACTCTCCCAACTTCCCTACCTTACTCCTTGAAGCCTCACTTTGGGCATAATTCTTCCCAAGGAATCCTTTGGCTCAAATCAAAAGAGTTACCCGATTTTAAGGTAATGTCTTGTCTTATGTTATTTTGTATTATTTTGCTTCTCCAACCCCCTAAACTCTTTTTATTCATTTCTTTTCTAACAACACCAGTATCCTAAATATACTAGGATGTTTTTATAAGAAGTATTAAAGCTACACTTACACACACCTACATCTAATGGTTAAAGAACATATTGTTTCTGTGGATGGCGAATTTCTGCCTCACGAAATGATGATTGTTCAACACTCATATAACACCTTAAAAGGTGGCCATTATGATGAAACTATTTTTTATATGATATATATTATGTTTATGGTTTCATTATTCTTCTGTTTTTTTCATTTATGGCATACCTTTATGACTTCCATTATGGGTAAACGCGATAATTTCATTTTAGAAAGTGCGGACTACCGCCCCCTCAAAGTGATTTGAATCGTTAATGCCTTATGTGGGATGTATAAAGGATGGAGTAAATGGTATTATACATTATATTATACTGTAATTATATTATACCTTTATATAATTATAATTTCATTCCATTAAATATGAAATAAAAATGAAATTAGTGTTCATGCGTACGTACGGCTTACCGTCTCCATGAACGGTGCATTTCATTTCTTACCTCTAAATGTTATGTAATATTATAAATTCATGTATATACTGGATATATATGATATATATGATATCTAAAACATGAATATAATTCTGGATATAATGGATATTTCACCACATGAACGACTTGTAATTATAAGAAGTTATTTTTGACTCAAGTACCAAAGATTGACAAAATGACCGTTATTAACTTAAATAATTACATAATGTTCATAACATGGTAATAAGTGATATAAAAGGAATAAAAAACATGAAAAAGGTTCTTAAGCAATTATAAATTAACTCTAGTTTATTATTTAGGAGGTTAAAGAACGGTCGAGTCAAGACATGACACAAGGTAAGGGAACTTCTTAACCCAATTACCATTCTTTGGGTTAATCTCCTACTTTCAAATTATATCATGATATTATTATATCCTATCTTGTATTTGTACTTTATTTATGTTTAATTATAGTGAATACACATAATAGATCTATTTTATTTTAAAAATGATCTTTTTAAGGACTTCGTCTCAATATTCTTTCATTGAGGCATATTTGGTTTTATACACAACTTTCCTTTATACGGTGTATAAACCCCTTTGACTTTTACGTTTATTCAAAAGGAATATTTTTATACGAAGTGTTTTACTAAAAAAAGGAATGTTTTTCTTTTTGTACGTATGCGGTGACAACGACTTCTCCGCCACCATGGCCATTATTTGGGTTTCGGCTTCCTCTACAAGCCATAACTTTTAAAAAAAAAGAAAAATAAATACCATGTTTTACTTTTATTTTATTTTGGTATTGAAAATGGTTTTGATAAAGTTTTTATTATATCAATGTGTTGTATTTATATATTGTGATTGAAGTGTGGAAATATTATGTTTCCTTTATGCATGTTTTATGTGATACAATTATGTTATGGTTTATGATATGTTTAAACCTGTTCATATGAGGAATGCATTGGACATAATAAGTGACGGGTGGAGCCCGCTATAGCTCCTCGATGCATCAGTAGGTCTCATGAGACAAACTAGTGTCTTGGAATGAGGCCTTGACAAAATCTTATTTGTAGTCTTGGCACGAGGCCTTGGCTACGTGGTTATGATAGTTTGCCATTATGCATTCCATCATTATGAAAGTGGTTATTGATATTGCATGTGGTTATTCGACCAGTAGAATATCCATGTGAATAAGTAAATGGCATTATTTCATTTTGCTTTTGCTATATTTTACTAAATTTCAAGTTTAAAAGGCTTTTTTTAGTTATACACTGCCTTAAATGTTAGTGTTTATTTATAAAAGCTTCCTCTATATTGTTATCCGTACTGAGCATATGAGCTCACCCCTTTCAATGTTTTAATATTTTCCAGGATGTGAAGAAGTATTTTATGAATGACCTGCAGGGATAGTCAAAAGAAAATATGAGTGTGGACTATGGAGACTATGTTATTGTATTTTTTCACTTTATAATGTAATGTATAATTTATGAATGTATCTAGTGTTTCCAAGGCTACTAAACTAATCGGTCTTTCAAGACTTGATCTTTTGTGATCATGCCAATGTTATGCAATAATGCACCGACTCTGGGTAACTAGGGTCGGGGCGTTACAATTGGTATCAGAGGCAGTTTAGTACTAACCTTGGAAGCTAGATTTAGATAAACTCTGATTAGACACATAGCCCAAAGATAGACTTTGAGGATTAGTATCGAAAAACTTCCTATAAATTTGGTATTATGGAGATTTTTGTGAGTTTTCCGAGCAATACATCCCTGTCTGGATACGAGCAGGTAGAGGTGGCTCTAGCACAGATGTACCTAGGGGTAAAACCTGAAAACACCGCTTTGAGCTAGACTCAAACGGGAACTGGTGCACAATAACGGGCCTTGCTGCACTCTTGGTTACGACACTCCCGGGGGATATGTTTATGATAATTCTCATTTTCTTTACAAACCACTATGAAGGGTTATGAGTATATACTTCCTCAAAGAATTTTTTTTTATGATTATGGATTATATCCATAAATTGTTCAATTTATGTTAAGTATTTTACAAGTACGGAATTATGTATTTTGATTCGTAAACTAATCTAGTTTATGCCATTGTTTAGAAATGGCGCCTAGTGGAAGGAATGGTAACTGTATCAATGCAAGCACTCCATGTAGGGATTTCCCTCCTGCTCAAGATAATTATTGTGGAGTTGGAGATACAACTGGTGCTGATCAACTTATTACCATACTGGGAAAACTCACTCAGGTTATGAATAATGAACTTACTCGTATGGAGCACCCTGGTCCGCAACGTGGAGGATCAATGTTAGACCACTTCATGAGGCAACAACTGCCAACATTTAATGGGGGTACAAATCCATTAGTAGCTGAGCAATGGATAAACTCTTTAGAGAAAATATTCCACACCTTGGGGAGTAGAGAAAGGGAGAAGGTTGTCATGGCAGTCTACCACCTCACTGGATATGCCGATCAATGGTGGTCGCTGATTCAAAACACAAAGGAAGATGAAGAAGTATCAAGTATGGAATGGAGGGAGTTTAAGGAAATTTTCTTAGAAAAATACTTTCCACATGACCATCGAGCAGATATGGAATGGCAATTTTTGAGTCTGAGACAAAAGGAGGATGAGAATGTTGCAAAGTATGAGGCCAACTTTACAAGGTTAGCGAGGCATGCTGCAGATTATATACGTAACCTAAGAAGTAAAATTGATCATTTCTTTGATGGGTTAAAACCATTTCTTCGTTGAGCATTAGTCTCACAAACCTTCTCGTCGTACGAAGACATTGTCTCATGTGATATCAAGACAGAAAAATAATTCTCTAAATCTTATGAAAATAAAGTAAAGCAAGAGAAGAAGAGAATGGTGGAACAAGAGGCAGATAAAGGGGAAAAAGGAAATAAAGATTTTCCATTATGTGATAATTGTGGGAAGAATCACCCTTGTACTTTCCTAAAAGGAATGGGAGTTTGTTATAAATGTGGAGAAAAAGGTCACCAGGCTCGTGATTATAAGGGAAAGAAAGAGGCTATCAATGTTGAATGCTAAAATTGTAGGGAAATGGGGCATTATGAAAATGAATGTCCTAAGCATCAGGGAAACTTACCTCAGAAAAGGCCAAGGGATCAAGGACAATCTTATGTTGTTACTACAGTTGAAGTGGAATAATTAATGTATTGGTGCTTTTGGACTCAGGGATTATATTCTGGTTATAAGAATAATGTGATATATATAAGGATTGTACTGCAGTACTTGTTTTTTTCATTAAGGTCTTAATATGATGAAGGTAATCATATTTTTAGTATGTGAAAAAAATATAAACTTTAATTTGTTTGGGGAATCTGATGTTATAATTGATTTTGGAATTTAGAGACCTTTTAGAGAAAGTCTGGACAGAGGTATTTTGGATAACTATAAAGGTTGGAATGGATTATGTTAATCTTTGGATAGTATTATTTAAGGTTAAAACATTTCTGAAGATTATTTTTGAAATATTATAATACTATATTTTTAGGAAAAGGACAACCTGTAGGGTGTGGCATAACCCGTCGTGTCGAACAAAGCTGCAGGAATCGAACCCACAACCATAGTGTGACATGCCTTTATTACCTACCACTAGCCTACAGGAAGTCCCTGGTTATTACAAAATAGTTTTAATAATCTAAATGGTATGTGTTAATATTTTGAACCTTATACAATTAGGATAAATAGAATATTTTTGAGTTCTATTACCTTTTAGAGTGAAAGATCGGTTTGTGGTAAAAATTTATTAAAGAATGAAATTCTACACGACAAGTAAGTATATTTCCTTACATTCTTAGTAAATCTCTTAAATAAATTCCTCAACTTTATGAAAGGTAACTTAAAACAAAAACGTTGCCGGTTAACTTTTCCAACTGGGGATTCAATGATCGTTTAACGAATCACAAGTTTGTGATTTTCTTATTGTTAACTTTCTCCTAATCCTATTTTCTACAACTCTCCATCAGACCTTGATGGTTTTTTTCTTCCATATCCATATTTTCATAGAATCCTAGTATGGGCTATCCTGGGTGACCATTGTACTTATCTTTCTATCTTTTAAAGTTATATTTTTACTAACCTTATTTCCGATGTGGTTTTTCCACAAAGGTATTTTCTATTTTCAACATTTTTTATTCAAAGAAAAATTTTAAATTGTGAGGACGCAATTTATTGAAGGAGGGGAGAATGTAATACCCTGAGCTTCCACGATACGCTTCTCTTTCAATAATGTAATAGCTTGCATTGTACGCAAGTTCGAGTTCTAACGCACCGCGACTAATCAAAGTATCCGTTATGAATAATAATAAACACTTTTTAAAATTATAGAAATTTTATATTTCAAAATGGACTTCATTTTTATATTCTTAATATCGAAATTATCCTATGTTGAATTTTTTGTAATTTTCTGAGGACTTTCAATTTTTTATGAATAGTGAAAAATACTTAAAAACAACTTTTTTAATCAAAATAATTTATAGTGATAAATTATAATATTTATTGGTTTTAAAGTATAATTAGAATATATTTTTACCATTTTATCCAATGGTGGTAATTATAATTAATTTCACTTTGAAATTGGACATAAACAATTGTCAATCTGTTGATATATATTGTTTCTTAAAAACACGCTATTTGTTGTGACAGCGGGAATTAATTATAAAATTAATTAATGAAACTTATTTTTTTGTAATTTTGTAAAATAGGCATCATTTTTTAATTCGTAAGATCAATTATAGATTAGGGTGAAATTTTGGCATTGTTCTCAAAAACGTCAATTTTTGATGAATAGTGAAACCACCAAGTGGAAGTTAAAAAAACTGATTTTTCGTTTAAATGAAATATTACAAATTCTCTAATTTTATTTTCAAAAATCCAACATACATGGTTTTCATTAGGAAGTAAAATGTGGTTCAATGAGATTAAAATAATTTTTCGGTGAATAGTAACTTTTAAGTTTAATTAATCGCGATTAAAGGTAATTAGTGAAATTTAAGGTAAAAATGATATTATAAAAATATGAAAATACATTTACACTTGTACTACCCCTATTGTATGTGTCATGGCCTACCAAGACAATCCATGGGTCAACTTGGGGACCCCATGGAGCCACTTTGGTAGGAAAATGACATAAATATCTTTTTATTTAAAGTTAAAATAAAAATGTCACAAACATAAGTTGTTTTACTAAAACAATTTTTAAATGGGGTTATACACGTCATAGTTTTGACTACAAATATTCATTAGAAATCTAAAAATATTTCATTCATAATAATATTTTTTTATAATTTTTAGACATTAAAAAAACTAAATTATTTATGACACCATGATGATGCAGCGATTACCTAATTAATTAACAATTTTAATAAATTGAAGGATAATGTAAAATCTAAGCATTACACTTGTCCAAAGCTTATTGGATGAGAATATTTCGAACCCTTATCACCTTATCCTTGAATTATATAAGTGTGGGACCTTTAGAATCCGAAAAAACATTATATAATAAAGTAACATTTCTTTACTTTCCAAGAGTTCCCCTCCTCTCCACTTATAAAAGGCCCCCACCACTACCACCTTACTCACACTTTCAAAGACTTTTGGCTCGGCCAAATTCTGCCCAAATACTCTCCCAACTTCCCTAACTTACTCCTAGAAGCCTCACTTTGGTCAGAATTCATCCCAAGGAAGACTTTGGCTCAAATCAAAAGAGTTACCCGATTTTAAGGTAATGTCTTCTCTTATGTTATTTTGTTTTATTTTTCTTCTCCAACCCCCTAAACTCTTTTTATTCTTTTCTTTTGTAACAAAACCAGTATCCTAAATATACTAGGATGTTGTTATAATAAGTATTCGAGCTAAAATTACACACACCTACATCTAATGGTTAAAGAACATACTGTTTCTGTGGATGGAGAATTTTTGCCTCACGAAACGATGATTGTTCAACACTCATATAACACCTTCAAAGGTGGCCATTATGATGAAACTATTTTTTATATGATATATATTATGTTTATGGTTTCCTTATGCTTCTTTGTATTTCATTTATGGAATACCTTTATGATTTCCATTGTGGGTAAACGCGATAATTTCATTTTAGGAAGTGCGGACTACCGCCCCCTCAAAGTGATTTGAATCGTTAATGCCATATGTGGGATGTATAAAGGATGGAGTAATGGTATTATACATTATATTATACTGGAATTATAGTATACCTTTATATAATTATAATTTCATTCCATTAAATATGAAATATAAATGAAAGTAGCGTTCATGCGTACGTACGACTTACCGTCTCCATGAATGGTGCATTTCATTTCTTACCTCTAAATGTTATGTAATATTATAAATTCATGTATATACTGGATATATATGAAATATATGATATCTACAACATGAATATAATTCTGGATATAATGGATATTTCACCACATGAACGACTGGTAATTATAAGAAGTTATTTTTGACTCAAGTACCAAAGATCGACAAAATGACCGTTATTAACTTAAATAATTACATAATGTTCATAACATGGTAATAAGTGATATAAAAGGAATAAAAAACATGAAAAAGGTTCTTAAGTAATTATAAATTAACTCTAGTTTATTATTCAAGAGGTTAAAGAACGGTCGAGTCAAGACATGACGCAAGGTAAGGGAACTTCTTAACCCAATTACCATTCTTTGGGTTAATCTCCTACTTTCAAATTATATCATGATATTATTATGTCCTATCTTGTATTTTTACTTTCTTTATGTGTACTTATAGTGAATACACATAATATATCTATTTTATTTTAAAAATGATCTTTGTAAGGACTTCGTCTCAATCTCCTTTCATTGAGGCATATTTGGTTTTATACACAACTTTCCTTTATACGGTGTATAAACCCCTTTGACTTTTACGTTTATTCAAAAGGAATCTTTTTATATGAAGTGTTTTACTAAACGAAAAAAAGGAAGGTTTTTCTTTTCGTACGTATGCGGCGACAATGACTTCTCTGCCGCCATGGCCATTATTTGGGTTTCGGTTTCCCCTACAAGCCATAACTTTTTTGAAAAAAGAAAAATAAATACCATGTTTTACTTTTATTTTATTTTGGTATTGAAAATGGTTTTTATAAAGTTCTTATTATATCAATGTGTTGTATTTATATCTTGTGATTGAAGTGTGGAAATATTATGTTTCCTTTATGCATGTTTTATGTGATACAATTATGTTACAGTTTATGATATGTTTAAACCTGTTCATATGAGGAATGCATTGGATTTAATAAGTAACGGGTGGAGCCCGCTATAGCTCCTCGATTCATCGGCAGGTCTCATGATACAAACTAGTGTCTTAGCATGAGGCCTTGACAAAATCTTATTTGTAGTCTTGGCACGAGGCCTTGGCTACGTGGTTATGATAGTCTAGCATTATGCATTCCATCATTATGAAAGTGGTTATTGATAGTGCATGTGGTTATTAGACCAGTAGAATATCCATGTGAATAAGTAAATGGAATTATTTCGTTTTTCTTTTTCCATATTATGCTAAAGTTCAAGATTAAAAGGCTTTGTTTAGTTATACATTGCCTTAAATGTTAATGTTTATTTATGAAAGCTTCCGCTATATTTTTATCCTTACTGAGCATCAGAGCTCACCCCTTTCAATGTTTTAATATTTTCCAGGATGTAAAGAAGTATTTTATGAATGACCTGTAGGGATAGTCAAAATAAAATATGAGTGTGAACTATGGAGACTATGTTATTGTAGTTTTTCACTTTATGATGTAATGTATCATTTATGAATGTATCTAGTGTTTCCAAGTCAACTAAACTAATCGGTCTTTCAAGACTTGATATTTTGTGATCATGCCAATGTTACATAATAATGTACCGACTCTGGGTAACTGGGGTCGGGGCGTTACAGATGAGATCAAGGAAAAGTCATGCTGTCTAAAACAGGGATCTAGACATGTCTTTATTTTTCTAAGAGTTTTTTATTTTATGAAAATTGGATAGTGTGTAGTAGTGTCTACATGTAATTTTAAAGTTATTATGTAATATTTATTTCCTAATTCTCTAAAACACTAAACCTGAAAAGATCCTCAATGTGAATAATTCATTTAATTCAAGATTATGTAATGTTTAAGGTCAGGTCCTTATAGTTGGTATCAAAGGCCGATTTAGATAACATTAGAGGTTAGGGTGTTCTTTAAGCATAATTGACATTACCATAATGGTTACGATTTTATAAATAATCATAGTTATTTTAGATAAATTTAATGAGTTTAAGATAACATGAATAAGTATATCTTAGTATTTACCCTCATCATAAGATATTATATGATGATCTTACTGCTATACTCAAACTAACCTTTTTGGTTTTAGTAAATGGTTGTATCTAATAGACACCAATGTAACAGTGGATGTGATGAAAACTGTGATAGTTTTCTGAATGAGAAACTGAATGAAATGGGAGAAACAATGGGAAATCTTGTGGTTATTCTCAACCAACTATCTGGAGTCATTCTTGATAATCAGAACCTTAGTGATTTTTATAATGCATCGTGTATGTGAGAAACGAATCCCTACGGAAGTGCAGGTAATAATCATAAAGTTAAGTAGGATCAAAGACCTATGTATCAAGGATGTAGAAAAGAACACTTAGAAAAATGTTTCAATGGGACGGGAAGATGCTATAGACGTGAAAATGAAGGTCATAATGCATGAACCTGCCATGGAAAAAGGAATCATCTAGTTAAATCTAGGAAAGGGAAAGAAGTTCTTTCGGAGGGATCAATTTAATGTTTTAAATGTTGTGTGCCTGTACATTATAAAATAGATTCCCTATGAAGATGTTTCAGGAATGAGAGCACATGTATCATAAAAATATATGTTTACTAGTACCTAATTCCATTCTGATCGAGGATGAAGAAACTGACAATGACTAATCAAAGGTATGAATTATTTCTTAACTAATGTTTAGACATTTTTGAAATATAAGGATATGATTCATGATTGTGTCTGTAGAAAATAATTATTTCAGAATAAGTTGGAAAGGAGTGGTTAATTTTTCATGATGAACATTGAATGAGTAAAAATTCAACATATATGGGATTCAAGAGTTATGGTAGATAATACGATGATGAAATGCTTAAAAGTAATATGGCTCTTTTAATGATAGGATTACATTAGAAGACTTTTTATAGTATGTGTAACCATGATGTTTGATATATAAAAATTTTATTGAAGGAATAATTATCTTTTCTTTGGTAGATATAGTTATAAAGAACTATTTGGGTTTATATGATCCTTTAATTTGATGCAATTACAGGTTAATACATTTTGGGATGCAAAATGAAAGTTATTAGAAAACCTTTGTGGTTAAAATATGTTATGGATATTTTTGATGAATTTATCTCTTTTTAGGAATGTTATAAAATTATATAGTTTTTGAAAAAGGACAACACGCAGACCGCGTGACAACCCTTCGCGTCAGACAATTCTATGAGAATCGAACCCACAACAAAAGTGATACTGGGATTTATCACCTACCACTGGACTATGTGAAGTCCTTGTTTAGTATGACTAATTATTTTTAGTTATAAGATTTTATGGATCAAGAATAAGTTTATTTTGGGTTATCTATAAAAACAATTAACCTATCATGGAGAATATGTGATTAGGTTAATTACTTATCAATATGAGACTTTAAGAGTAACTGATGTTATTTGGAGATAAATGTTAAGATTTATCTTGGAAGACTATGTGATTAAATCCTTATGAGATTTGGGGTTTAATCAGTTCTGGGATTACTTTCATGAATTTTCTCTACAATTGTTTATCAAATGGTTTTTGTTAAACTTTGGGTTTTTTTTGACATATTTGGGAGATTAAGAGTAGTTTTTCCTTTTGTAAAAGATTAGTCTTTTTAGGTATTATCTGATCTCGCACAAACCATTTTGGTTTTGGTTAATGTATAAAGACATGGAAAAAATAGTTCATTTTTTTTTGGATTATGTGATTCTCTAGAAGTTTATTAGAGCTCTTTCAATGTGAAAAAGTCATATTGAATACTCATCGTTTGAAAAAAAATGATTTTATGTTAGGAATTTAGTAATGGATGAAAGACTACATGAAAAGTAAGTATGTTTCCTTCTGTTTTTATTTAATCTCATAAATAAATTCCTTAACTTAATGAAAAGTAACATAAAAAACATTGTCCGTTGACTTTTCCTACTAGTGAATCAAAGTCCATTTAACCCATCTCGTGTTTGTGATTTTTTGGTGGTTAACTTTCTCCTAGTCATGTTTTCTATCACTCCCCATAAGAACGTGATGGGTTGTTTTCTCCTCCATATCCATGTTTTCATGAAATTATAGTATCATTGGTCTTGGGTGACTTTATTATTTCTCTTTATTTTAAAGTGATAGTTTTATTTACTCTTTTTCTGATCTGGTACTTTCAATGATGTTTATAATCCCAATTTTAAAATTACGAGGACTCAATTCCCAAAAGCGGGGAAGGATGTAACATCATAGGTAAATAAATTATATGAAATTTTCATATTTTTTAATAATTTTAAATTAATTATTAATTTTAATTTAATGGGGGTGCTATGTTCGATGGCTTACCTGATACGCAACAATAGGTTTCTTTGAAATCTTACATTGCACACAAATAAAATAATATTATTATTGTAAATGGTAGTAAATTCCTAGACATTATATTGGCCAAAATGAATAGAACTAAATACAATATTATTATACATGTTTTGTTAAATATTATTAATTTTATCCAATAAAAGGTAGTTTCTTAAAATGTGAATGAATCTGATTTTAAGAATAATTTACATTAAAAGGTCGATTTACCACCATTTAATGGAAAACCCTCTTTCAATTTCTGTCACTTTAATACATTATATATGACCAAATAAAATTATTCTATAGAATGGGGTCATCAAAATTTACATTGTGTAAATTTTTGAAATTTTTCCGATCAAGTTCATCTTCTAATGAATAGTGAAAAATGTTGTATTTTAATTCAAAACTGTGTTTTAATATAATTTTTTTATATGGATAGGTTTTATTTTTAATTATTTTTAAATTGAAATTAGAATATTTTTTACCATTTAATCCAATTTTGTTCATTGGAATTAATTTAAATTTGAAATTGGACATAAACAAGTGTCAATCTTTTGATAGTTATTGTTTCTTAAAAACACGCTATTTGTTTTAACAACGGGAATTAATTTTATATTAATTAATGAAAAATATATGTTTAGAATTTGGTAAAATATAAATCATTTTTTAATTTTGAATATCAAATATAGCTTAGATTTAATTTTTGGTAGTATTCTGAAAAACATCAGTTTTTGATGAATAGTAAAACCACTTAATAGTAGTTAAAAATTGACTTTTTCATTTAAATGAAATTTTACCAGTCCTGTGAATTAAATTTTAAAAATTCAACATACATGGTTGTTATTATTATAATATGGAATTTTATTAAAGAAAAAAGACAATCAATACAGGAAAAAATAAAACAAGAAACACCAAATAAATATAATGTATGGCTATGGTGAAAAGGAAACCAAAACAACAAAAAACACCCATTGAAATAGGGTGGGCTCTAGAAGACAAGAAGAAGTTTCAGCATAAGGAATCCCATAATAGAAGGCTTCAGGACACACTCTGTAAAAAGCATGAACACTTCCTCAGCAAAGACTCCAAAACCAATCAACGAAGACACCTACAAGCCCCCCCTCAAAGGCAGCAGCCGACTTCTTCGAATAAACATTGATCCCATGATATAATGGAGCTTATAAAAATAGAAATCAAAGCATACCACTCTAGACCGACACTCCATGAAAGAAGCCTCGAAAAAATCTGCATAAATCAACAGAGCAGAAAAAACAGAGAACAGAAGGCCTTCTACTTCATACCAGTATAAAAAAAAGCAGACCACTCCAAAGAATAATATAGAATAAAACTAAGCAAACAAACCCCAAAGAAATAAAGAAGAACACAAGAATGAAAAGAACCATACAAAACATCCTCAAACAGAGATAAGAGATATCTTAAAGAAGTCTAAAAATGGGAGACTTGTTATAATCCTTTTTATGAAAAGGAAGGAGATCCTCATGAACTTGATCATACCAAACAAAATCAACTCCATCAACACCTTTATTTGCCAGGACATCAGCAATAGAATTGGATTCCCTAAAAACGTGAGTGATAATATGATTCAATGAAAATAGAGTCTCTGAAACATTAATCCAATGATTAGTTATCTTCCAAGACTTGTTGGAAAGACCCATCCTCATGGAAAAAACGGCAACAGTAGAATCACTTTTGATCCATAAATTATCCTAGCCACAATTCATAGCTTGATCCACAACAATGATAATGCCATGAATTTTAGCCTCAAGTGAAGAGGCAAAGACACAAGTACCATGAACACAACCAAGGACATCCCCTTTAAGATTTCTGAAAACAAAACCATAACCAGAAAGCCCCGGATTACCCCTAGAGTCACCGCCCGAATTAACTTTTAACGAACCAAAAATAGGTTCCTTCTAAAGAACTTCAAAAGTACCACACGGAAGCCTGAAATTTCCCTTATCACCTATTCGGTTTAGAACGGACAGATCATGAACCGAGTTGAAGCAAAAATTATTCCTTGGAATATCAAAATTACGCGTAGTAGCAAGAATGGATGATAAAACCACACTTACCAAAAAAGAAAAATTATCATGAATCACCTTATTACGAGCAAACCAAATAAAATGAAGGAGATCAGTATCAATGACCCTAAAAAGATCCATCAATTAAGGAGAAAGCGAAATAGTATGCCAGCCTTGAAGGAAATGTTGAATTGAAGACATATCAGGAATAGGTATTTCAAAAATATCATAAACAACCTTCCACATTGAAGAGACATTAACACATCTAAGAAACTAATGATCAATATCATCCCTATGTTGATGACAAAACACACATGAAGAATAGAGAGAGATGCCAAATTGTTTAAGGAAACAATCAGTAGGAAGCTTCCCATGAGCCAGTCTCCAGGAAAATGTTGTCTGAGAAGGCCTAATAAAGTGCATATGAAGATCCCTCATCCACATACAACCGAAATTGTAAGATATATAATGAAAATAAAAATTTTAGAAGTCAGCAGGCCATTTATTACACGTTCCCAAACCCAAAAATCCTCTCTCTTAGAGAAGAAGTAACTATTGATAATAGTAACAATATGATTAGGGAGACCACCCATATTATCAAGAAGATCATTAATCATAGCATCCAAATCAACATTAAAATCATCATTCCTCAAGGAATCAGCTAGGGGACAGCCAGTCCAATTAGCCTTCCAAAAGGATAAATATGAGTTCCTTGAAACAAGCCATCGGGCATTAGAGTCAATGGAAGAAAAAATGGATTTAAAATCAGGCCAAACAGAAGAATCCATATGATTAAAAGCCACATTCATAAGCCTATCCCTGAATTTATTACGGAGAAAGTCCAAAGACTCAGAATTACTATTCACAAGCCACAAAATGAATGAAGCCTGTAAAGAATCATTAAACACCTGAAATTTTTAATACCAAGACCCCCAGCATCATAGGGGTTACAACAATTATTCCCAGAAACCATAGCTAATTTCCTCTCCAAAATATTACCACTCCAAATGAAATTTTTAATAGAAACATTAATGTTCTTAATGAGAGATATCAACAAATTATAGACCATGAAAGAATAAACAATCTTATAAATGATGACATCCCTAACCAAGCAAACACGACCCGCCAAAGAGAGGGACTTACCCTTCCAGGTAGCAAGATGCCTTTTGATTTTACAAATAATTTCATAAAAATAACAAGCTTTAGGCCTCCCCCAAAACATAGGAACACCCAAATAAGTAAATGGAAAAATACCTTCATGAATACCAAAATCCCTGATAATTCATGTCTTACTACAAATAGGAAAGTTCCTACCCAAATAAACAAAGGACTAATCCCATCTAATCTCTTTCCCAGATACTTTTTCATAATGCAAAAGGGAATGCTTGATATTTTTAATATTTCTCTTATCCCTATCAGTGAAAATAACTATATCATCAGCATACAACAAGTGAGTGGGAGTAAGAAAACCTCTACCAGGAATGATAGACTTCAGTTTCCCATTTCTATCCATAATAGAAAATAATATACTAAGATAATCATCCTCAATGGAAAAAATAATGGCCGGAAGAGGGTCACCTTGTCTGACACCTCTAGAACAAGCAAAATATCCCTCAGGGGAACCATTAACATGAAAAGAGATACGATCAGACTCAAAAATGATTTTAATCCAATTAATGAAAACAACATCAAAACCAAAAAGACATAGAAGTTTATAAATGAAATTCCAATTTATACTATCAAAATATTTCCTGACGTCCAACTTGAGAGCAACATTACCATCCCTTGTAGATTTCTTAAGAAGGTTAACACATTCCAAGGCAGTAATAAGACAATCTTGAACAGACCTACCCTTAATAAATCCAAACTGATTAAGAGAAACAATCTTCCTGGCAATAGAGGACAACCTGGAGGCCATGATTTTTCAAATAATTTTAAAATTTTTATTGATCATGGAAACTGGTCTAAACAAATGAATCTCATTAGCATTTTCCATCTTTTGAATGAGGGAAAGGAATTGAGCATTCAGACCCTGAGTAAGAGATCCACCTTAAAAAATGAGTAACCAACCTACAAACATCATCTTGAATGACATCCTAATATGTTTGAAATAAAAAATTTCCAAAACCAACTGGACCAGGAGAACTGTTAGACGTTAGAATAAAAGTTGATTCCTTGATTTCAATGTCCGAATGAATAGATATAAGGTTGGAATTATCCTCTTGATTAACAAGCGTTGGAATAATACTCTCCACTGGATCATCAAGTGGGGCATGACTGGTAAAGAGATCCTTAAAATAAGTAACAATATACTCAAAAATATCCTTTCTATTGTCGAAGACATTATTCCCATTTCTAACCAAAGAGAGAGGCCTTAATATTTTCCTAATTCTCTACAAGGAATTGAAAATTTTAGAATTTATAACCCCATCTCTCAACCAATTAGCCTTAAAATTATCTCTTTGCAAAGAATCTTTGAGATTGAACAATTTATTAATCTTGGAAACCAGCTGAGTCTCACCCAAAACATCATTATAGAAGTCATTTGAAGAATTATACTTTTTCATTTGTTGAAGAGATTCCTCAAGAGAGGAAATTTCAAAATCATGGGAACAGAAACGAAATTTAATCCAGAATTTCAAATTTTTTTAAGGAGTTTGAGCTTGATAACGAAAGCAAAATCATTGACCCTACCATTCCAAGAACTCCAAGTTTGTTCAACAATAGTTCTACATTCAGGATTATTAACCCAATATTTATTAAATATAAAAGGAAAAAGAGGTTTGGGATACTTACTCACAAGGTCAACCAAAATAGGATGATGATCAGAGTTAATTCTAGAAAGAGTCATATAAGAAATAGTACCCCAGAAATCAAGACAAGCCTCATTGACAAAATCCCAATAAATTCTACTAGAAACAAATCTATCCAAAACTTTCTTGTACCAAGTATACTTAGCCCCAACAACATTAACTTCAATCAACACATTATCATCAATACAAGTTTTTAAATCTCTTGATGAAATTAAATTAGTCATAGCTCCAATCTTCTCATCAGAATTCATGATGGCGTTAAAATCACCAAGAATAGACCACGTACCCGAGATCAAAGAGTTGAGAGATCCAATATCCATCCATAAATTCCTACGACACTAATAATAGTTATGGGCATAAATAAAAGAGCATAAATACTGAATCCCTTGAAGATTGAAGGAATAAGTGACATGCTGGTCAGAATTAACAATTAGGGAAATATGAGATAAAGAACAATGAGCCAAAACCCATAACCGTTTAATATCTGATGATGATCTATTAGATTCCACTATGTGAAAACCAATATTTTCAAAATTGGGAATATTGGGAGAAAAAACTCTTTTGGGTTCAGACAAACCAATGAGAAGGGGTCTATGTTTTAGAATGAAGAGCTTAAGGGACCTCATGGAATAATGATTGGCTAGTCCCTGACAATTCCATAACAGAAGATTCATTTAAATATATGACCGGTATGATTACCCCCTTTTCTGACCCCCACATTTACCTATTTTCTAGATTTAGGAGGCCTCCTAGCCTTTCTCTTAGGACTAGAGGCCCCTTGTAAAAGGTCAATTATGTCCAAACTGCTGGTGGTTCCTTTTCCCTTTTTAACACCAACAGTGGGGATGTCAACAGGACATCTGGATGAATCAGGAACACCCATATCCTGCAATGACACATCTTCACTAGATGAAATAAGATCCTCAAATTCCTCAACCAATGTAGAATTACCATCAAAAGAAATAGGGACGCCAATCTCCCCTTCCAGAGAAGCAGAAACTGGATTGAAAGAAGCATGTTCCACTCCCTTTATAGTAGAATCTGCATTATGAGAAGCTGGATCTACAGCCACCTAAACTAGGGAAGTGATGGGTGCAATGGAGGAAATAACATGATCCATAAGGACCTGGGAAATCCCAGAATTCTCACTATTCTGAAAAGAAACCACAAGCGCAGAAATATTATTCTCCAAATCCTGCCTCAAAAAACAATCATCAATCTCTTTTTCCAAAAAACTAACCAGGACATAAATCTCAGAAGAGATATTCTGATCCGAAATGTGATCCTCTATGCACATGAATCCACTATATTTATCCATTTGATGACCAACCTTAGCAAGAGGACTAGGCAGATCAGGAATCCTACCTTATTCAACATCTTCAGAGATATCTACCCAAGATTTATTAGAAGTAACTATAACTCTGGAAGGACCAGGTATATCCTTTTAGGGACCCTCCTTTTCCACAAAAACCTTCATATTTTTTTTATTCTGAATAACCTCCATACAATCCTTCTCTTTGGGTACCACATTAACTTTCTTTTGAAGCATCCTAAAATTCACCACATAATGACCAAAAATCATTAAAACCTCACATAAATAAGGAACACATTCATATTCTACTTTAACATCAATCATATTACCATTAGAAATAAAAGTGAAATTATCCAGTTTATTATTTTCTAGATTAAAATCAACTAGATTTCTAGAAAAATATCCAAGATCCCCCTCTAATGTTTTATGATCCATTCTAATAGGAGTTCCAACACATGATGCAAGGTCATTAAGGATCTTGTGATGCCAATACATCCAATTCAACCCATGAAGTTTGATCCAGATCTGGGCATTGGATTGATTAAGGATAAAGGGATTAAAATTAGCATCCCATTCAGATAACCTCAAATCACCAGGTTTGAGATATATATTACCAAAATCCAATACTCCATTAAAATAATCCCCTGATTGAAAAATGAGATGATGAAAGCCCCTTCTGATAGGAATAAATTTCCAATTACTAAAACCCCAAAAATGAGATAATCTATTTTTTAGATCAATGTAAAACCAGGGTTTATCACCCTAGGAATAAATAACGCGACCAAGAATTGAAAACTTACAAAGATCAATACGCTGTTTCAAAGCCTCTGAATCCGAGACTACAGAAAAACCACAATTCTCAATTCTAGAAATGTTAGAGGAATGAGACGTACCACTTATAATCAGATCAGAAAAACCATAAAGTACTTCGGTAAAAGAAACAGTTTTCTTTCTCATCACATAGGATCCATCATGATCCGATGAAAAACCAAAACCCTTAGATGAGAGTCGATCATCCTTGAAAGAAAACTCATAATCAGGATTGAATGAACCCGTGATGGGAATCAAGTAAGACTCAAGGGGCGAGCGAATATTCTATTTCTTGGTTGAAGGAAAAGTTTCATCGCTCGCATCGCTCTCGCCATCAATAATGAAAAATCATGTTGATTTCATGTCATGGTTGTTATTAGTAAGTAAAATTTGGTTCAATACAATGAAAACAATTTTTGGTGAATAGTAACATCTGACACTTATTTACCACAGTTAAAGGTAAATAGGGTAATTCAAGGTAAAAATAATATTATAATAATTCAAAATTACCTTAACACTTTTCTTAACTTTATTGGATGATTAATGGCCGACTATGGGAATCCTGGGGTCAATTTTGAGACCCCATGGATCAACTTATGAATTATAATGACACATTATTTTAATTAACATAAAGTAAAGGCAAAAAGGACATAAACAAATATATTATTATAAATTAATTTTTCTATGGTGTTATATAAGTTTTCTTTTCAACTATAAATATTCATTGGAAATGTAAAATTATTTCCTAGATCATGGTATTTTTTTATAATTTTTAGACCTCGAATAAATTAAATTATTTATGACACAATAATGATGTAGTGTTTACCTCATTAATAAAATATTTAAATAAATAAGATATATTACTATTATACTATTTAATCAGAATATATTGACATAGGTGTGAGTCATTCCTTCATCTCTATACTATGGTGTGAGATCTGGTGCTCCTATTTGTTGCGTTAGCCTAGTCGCATTTTCGGGATGTTTATACAATGAATTTTTCTTCTGTATCATTTATATGATAATAATGAAATCAAATTCATGGTTGAGAGTGGTTTAAATGCAACCTTTTATACTTCATGGTTTAATCATATAACATCATATTTGGTATGTTTTGGTTGAAAATATTCTAAGCCCAAATTGACTATCATCGCAGATGAATTAGATGCATTTGCACTGATAGGATGATATTATCCTTTGTGGGTTAGAGATATATCATGACTAGATGGTTGGGATTTATAAGAATGTGTTTTAAGAGCATCACAAATCAATTTTAATGTATTATATTTGGTGAAGAATGATCTTATGGAATTTTTATTCCTTCTTATATTGAGGAATTTATGTACTTATTTCCTCATAACATTCTAGGAAAACCTATGTGGTGGGTGATGGATTCTTTATCATATTTCATATCAATAATACTTCGTTATCATCTAATGTAAATCATATGAAATAATGTGATCTCTAAGGGATGCAGTTTCATCTGGAAGAACTTTATGATAAGGGATTTATTACACCCAGTGTGTCCCCTTATAAAGCTCTTGTTTTGTTCATGAAAAAGGAAGATTAGAGAATGTGGATTTGAGTAAACTATAATCCAGATAACCCATCCACAATTAAGAACATTTACCCCATTAAAATGATTTACTAACCCTTTTCATGTTTTAAGGATGGAAATGTTTTTAGAATATCGATGTATTGGTCCATTACCACCAGTTGCAGGTTTGCAAGGATGGTATTGTTAACCTGAAATTACGATGTAGCTATGAAAATTTTTGAGTTCCTTTTGATACCCATTATTCTGACTAATCCCTCCCACATGTTCATGGATTTGTTGAACCCGCCATTCCAGCTATACATTGATCAGTTTTTGGATCACATCATTGATGGCATATTCAACTACTCTATATTAGAGGAGGAGAATGTACAACACTGGAGGATGGGAATATAATTTATTCAAAACTACCATCTTTATGGTAAGTTATTAAAATGATTATTTTGGTTAAAATTGTTCAATTCGCCAAGAATTACATTTTTAACATGGGTTGGCCTCGGTCTCAGTGAATATTAATTCTATTCTTTATTGGGACCGACCCAAGATAATTCTAGAGGTGGAGAAATTTCATGGAATAGACAATTACAATAATAGCGTTGTCAAAGTCTTCTATAATAATATATCCTAGTTGAACACCCTAGTATGGAATGTTTAGACTTTTTCTTACACTAATCCATGGTATATAAACATTTAGGAGTTGAGGGTGAGGATGATGAGAGTTGTTGTGTTGAGTCTACTAGAGGATGGTGTGGGGTATGTAGCATATTATGATGCCTCAAGATTAGGGATCAATGGTGTGTTGGTGTAGCATAAGGTTGTTATCACATATGAGTTGATGAAGTTAAAACACCATCTAACGAACTATGTGACATATGACCTAGAGTTGTAAGTGGTAGTCATTTCCCTGAGTATGTGGAGGTATTATCTTTTGGGAGATCACATATTGGTTTAGACATACCATCATAGTCTAAGGTAAATCTCCATGAAAAAAGAGACATATACTTTTGATAATGATAATGGTTCTTGTTCTAGTAAAAAAAATTATACCTTACTAGTCTCTAATCCACAGAAGGGGTGCATGGTATAATATGCATTTAGCAGGAAGTCTTAGGGTCATATATGTATTAAGGCTCCAAAAAGTTGGCTTCCTTAGAGCTGACCCTAGTGGATTAAGAGGTTGAAACTTATCCTCATTCAATGGTGTTTTCTACTCCACTCCTTCAGCATCATAGAGAGTACCGGTTGAGAGATATTTATTGTTAGGTATATTGTTACCAAATAACCTTAGTAGATTCAGGTGATAGTTATTTTATAGAGGTAATATTTTCATCCTTTTTTGAGGAAGAAAGATGGTCCCTGTCACGATGCTAGAGGAGGTGATCTGGTAGTTTCACGTTACTCCTATAATTGTATATCACATTCTGATTAATATTTATAGAGACCTTGAATAGTAGTTTTACTAAAATTTCAGGTGACAGAGGGTGGTTGGGTATGTTTCATGACACCTCACCTCTATTTTTGTAAAGGCTGAGCCCCATGTTTTGGGATTTTTTTGTAGCCTTTTAAGATCCTAGAGTTGATGTGAGATTACATATCCATGAACATTGTGATAGGAATTACATGTAAATTTAAGGGATATAATTCCATCTGGTTGATAGTTTATTGACACATGATGGCAGCATGCTCGCCTTCTATCAAGGAGTATTATTCATGGGATCATTTTGGGTAGATATACATACAATAGATTGTTTTCCTTCATGAGGTACCCTCAACGATTGTCACCAATCATGATATGTTTTTCACATCATGGTTGTGAGGAGGCACGTATGTGTCATTTGGGTCCCAAATGAGACTGGTTTCTGACTTACACCCCCAAAAACGATAGGCAGACCAAGAACACTATCTAGATGTTGGTGGATATGATGAGGTCTTGTGTGTTAGAATCCATCTAGGGATGAAAGTATCACATTACCTTGGTAGATTTTTCATATAACAATAGATACTATTATACTATCAACATGGAACCTTTTGAGGCCCTATAAAAGGGTCCCTATAGGCTACACTTGTGCCTGATAGAGACCGTCGAGAAATATCTTATGGTTCTAGAGTTATAGAAGGTGAAAATATAGAGGTTCCATCTCATCATTGCGTGTATGAGGGATGAACATAGTTGATAAAAATTTTATATAGATCACTATCATATGATATTATATTTTGAACAGGGAGACCATGTTTTCATGAAATTCTCCCCAACATGATGATTATGAACATTCTTTCCTAGGAGTAAATCTATTCACTAGGTTTATTGGTCCATTGATAATCTTATAGTGGGTTATAGAGGTTACTTACAACCACCCCATACCCCCACAATTGGAGTGGGTTCATTTTATCTTCTATAGGCCGCAATTGAGGAGATACTAGTATGACCCGACAACCATTATTTACCGGGGAAAGGTAAACACCAAGAGAAGGGACACATTTGAGGAGAACATGGTGGATATATGTTGTTGACCAGATATGACCTTATATGGAAAGACCATCCACTTGGTTCTCATTTTGTGGTAGTACGGGAACGTGTTGGATAGATAATAGGAGCTAGTGATCTAGATGCAAGAATGGTCTCTTAGGCTATTTGTGTATAGTTTCTTTTCAGTGATAAAAATATCGAAGGAATGAAGGATATAGAGATCTAGATTTTTTTTATTTAATACAATGAAATATTTTTAAACACATTATCAGATCCATGTGCTAAGACGGGTTGAGATTGCAAGGAATGATGTGCCATAAATTAATTTTATAAAAATATTATATAAATTTTATATTAATAATGAATATTTTTTATATAAGTGTCATAAATATTTAAAAAATAACCAGTTGAAGATTATGAAACCACAAATGAGTTTGAAACACCATGTTTACCCAATGTGTGACCAAAAACTAGTCGGAACAGGGTATTCAAATATGGTGACACTTGGTTGGTGTGTGTAATAGAAACAAATAATTCAATTTATTTTATTAATAAAAAAACATAAAACAAATTTCTTATATAAATTCCATTTCATGGATATTTTCTTAGGTTTCGCACTATAAATCCCAGGTGGATCAAAAAACAATTATCCTCATTCCATTAGTGAATTGAATTAGACAATGACAGGACTCGTAATTAAAACAGATTAAGACCTAGTGAACGCAATGAATTCATCCATTCTATGGTGATCATGTTATTCAAAAATTAATGAAATTATATGTGGGTATAATTCATTAATTCATTGTTTGTTTCAATTTTTAGTAAATTGATTGGGGATGACCATGCATTTTTTTATATGTTTTAATTTCTAGAGTTTGAACACCCCCCATGTACTGAAAATAAATTTATTATTATTTCATTATATCATCGGATATCCCTATTAAAGATAAAAGAACGAAACACTTTGAAATGTACAAAAAACCATTTTTAGGCCACTATAAACAAAATTCATTACATTGTTCTCTATTGTGCTAAAAGGACATGGCTATATGTTTTCAGGTAGTACTAAGACTCTTTAGAAACCCATATTTTCATTAGAATAACATTTGAAAAAGGAAACAATTATTCTATGGTGGAAACAGATGACTTCTAGTTTCCAGGTGAAAAATTCATTAAATTCATATTTGTATTAGAGATAGTGGAGTGGTGTTTCATACAGGACATGCAAAAAATATTAATGGATCAATTTTTACCACTTTTTATCCAATGGGTGGTCTGAAATGATAAAGAGTGAACCATCCCCAAGATTTATGGTGATGGAAAATATTGATTCTATTATATGAAACAAGATATTGATATACAGTCTTAAATATGGATTTTAATGAATATCCCGACCACTTGGCATGTAGTACAAAAAACACATTTCATATAGGGCCTTTTCTAGGTGGCTATGGTTTAGTGTGAGAATAGTATCACATGACATGGGGGAACCCCACATGTTGTGTCACCTTATTTAAGAATAATCAGTATATACTCTAGGAGAATATGGGAACAAGCATTTCTAGGAACATGTCATGTTATGATATACATCAGAATCTCTAGAGAGTACGAACAGGACCTCGGTTAACTGAAAAACACAATGTAAAGTTATATAGACTAGGATTCTTTTGATAGAAAGGAAGATGCTAGACAAAAGAGTGGTAGCACACAACATTCATATCCTCTACAAATAGTGTAGCCAAAGTTTCCTTTTAGGAAATTTTTACCTCTCATACCACCTTCATTTAGACTCAAGAAAATTTCCCATGTCTAGCATATCCAATTTATTAATTCAAAGAAAACAAGATGATGGACTATATAAGGGATTACATGATTTGATGTGATATTTTACAAGAGGTTTGATTGTTTAGGCAACCCTCGAAGGCAATAGTTATCATGAAGGATCACTGAAGGATATCATATTGGCACCCACCTACTAGGTATGGAATAAGTTATTTCTAACTAGAGTAGCACCCTATTGCATATACATTGAATGTTTTCATGACTAGAAAAATTGAGACCTCATAAAGAGACAAAGAATGGGTCCTCAAACACAATTGTGGAACACTTCCACCAGACTGGGCAGGATATATCCATACCCTATCAAAATGACACCCTCTTGATAGGTTTTGAATAGTTCAATGATGACTATAGGGGAATTTTCATGTGGATATATGTCTTGGGTCTATGAAAAATAGAGTGAAACCCTCCAACCAGGTTTGGAATTTTTCACCAACCATCCGAGTGAAACCAACCTTCAGATACTGTGAACGGGTCATCGATGACTGGAGTTTCACCCTCAAGCAAGTCTATCTATGGGTACATGAACATCCAAGTGTTACCCTCCTATAGAGACTGGATAGGGGACCTTAGTGACTAGAGTGGCACACTCAAGCCGGGTTGGGCATGAGTCCTCAACTATTTATATGAAACGTACCTATTGTACAATAGAATTATACCTCTGAGTAGATAATATTTCCCCTAAACTATGTGGAACAATAATGTGTTGAGGATTGACATGGATGCTCAATGTTGGTCTATGATATGGGGATCCACCTCTCTCTTGATTAGTTGTATTAGATTTAACATGTATATATATATATATATTAATATGATGGTTTTAGTTTAATATCTATATTTGAGTTGATATTTTTACTATATATTCCTATCATTTCTCTTACTACTCCATGTTCATATTTTGGGGAATCCAACTATGTATGCATATACTAACAATTGTATGGGATTTTCTTGCATATGTAGTGTCTTATCTAGAAAAAGGATGGGTCTACGGTGGTCACTAATGAAAATTAGGATTCATATGTTCATTGACAATGTATGTTGGATGGATCATAGAGATATATAATGGGTCATAATACTATGAAAGGGGATACTTATCATAATCAATGATGAATGGAGAGAAATCATAACCTTTGGATTGAAATAAAATAAGGGTAAATTTTATCATGTGTAAGATATGGAGAGAGAGAGAGAGACACACATAAGGAGAAAATCATAAGTATAATCCCATAGGGTAATTCCTGATCTTATATGGAATTCTTATAGTCGAATAAGGTGTTATTATAGGATTACTATTCAAACTAGAAGAACAAATTAAACGGGATGAAGAGAAACTTTATCATTGGTGTGTGTTGGAATGATCTTCATTATAATAAATATATATTCATTATATGAATCATTTAGTTCATTATTGAATTACAACATTGAGCAATAAAATTTATAAAGCTAGTGTACTAGGAGGTTATTGTTGAATGCCATAAATTTAACTTAGTGTAGTGTTATTTTAGTGATTTTTGGGCAGAATAACATTATTCCGCATTTTTTTGACTACCCGGTGTGGCGGAACCATGTAAAATATTGTTTATTGTTTACTAAATTAATAACTCAATAAATGTCTAGGTAGAGTTAAATAAAAGTGTTTTTATTTGTGATTTAACTATATCATCATTCATGGAATAGTTTTTTTGACCTTCATTAACATGATTCACCCTCTTCATAAAGTGAAATTCTAAATAGGGATATAACAGGTTGTATGAAAGGCATGTTAATTATATTTCTCTCTTCGAATCAAGACATTGGTTTTCATCATCAATGTATCTTAATTATTTGTTTAATTAATTTTTAGTTTGGGAAAACAATGATGAATCAATATTTCCAATTCTAGGGAATAAACATTTACACATTATCAATTAATTAAATCACTACACATATTGAATGTGGATCCATATAAGAGTGCATTTATTGAGAATTTTTATAGAGATTACATTGATATAAATTCCTTGTAAAGTTTTATTCCCATTTTTAAAAATTTAATTTCTTTCAAAACCAATCACGCTATGTGGGAAAATATTATGAATATTTATAAATGTGATGTAAATTTTATGTGGTAAGTGTTTCATATTCCATGGGTAAAATATGATTATTTGAGAGTAAATTAAAATGAGAATGTTGTTGTCTTTTTCGATCATCTAAGTGTTTATATTTATGATATGTGATATTTTGGTGATGATCTCAATGATGAGATTATCCTGAAGTGGATATTGAGAAGAATATTACTTTCTTTCAATGAGAATGTTTTGGTTTTGGAAAATAATGATTCAAAACAGATTTTTATTGATAGTTTGAATAGATATCTCGTAGTTTTTTCTATGAAAAATGAATAGTGTGATTCATGAACAAAGGAATATACTTAGTTTGTGACCTATAATTTAATAAAAAATCTATAAATCATGGGGAATATATATGTTGATGATATTGATGAGTTTATATCATTTTCTTTACAAATTTTAAGGGAGGATGATGAATAATTAAAGGTAATATTCTTCTTGGATGAATCAAACGTGTTAATGTTTGTTATATTATGAATAAACATTCTAAAAACAATTAATAATGTGATTATGAGAAAAAACATATGATGATTATGAATTAAGGGACCCAGAATTCTAAATATAGGTCCTTAAAATGGAAAAAATAACTTCAAATAAAATTATGTGTTCTGAGAAAGAATATTTAAAGAGGTCAAAAATTTTAATGAGGAATGTGTGATCTTGGATTTAGAAAATATTAAACATTCTTATTTAATATGATGATAATAATTTTGTATCTATAAATGGGATAATCTAAATGTTGAACTTGAGGTATCCCATTATGAACATAATTTGTGGATTGATATGACATAGAAGGACAATGAAAAGTTTCATGATTCAAACATAAACATGGAACAAAAATTATATGTTAAGTCATAACTGATGTTTATGATTAAAATTTTAAAATCTACAATTTCATGAAATTAGTGAATGGAAGATTAAATGAAAACAAAATTGAATAAAAATTCTATAGAATTGATGGTTTTGATAAAAATATCAATTATATAGTAAATTCAATTGAGCATTTAAAAGAAAAATTTATTAATTACTGTCAATAGAGTGAAGATCAAGATCTATTATTTATACGTGGAATAATGATTGAAAAAAAATATATTGATTTCATTGTAATGGAATTAATTAATGAGAACTAATACATGTTACTCATTTTCAATAGTTTAAATATAAAAAATAATTGGTGATGAAATTTGAATAAATGGATAGTGGTGTGGTCATTTTAAAACGGCAAAAATTAACTCCTTAGAATAAAGTTGATCTCCACAAAAGTGGAATAAAAACATATCATGGTGCAAAGGTGTACTCTAATACTTCATGCTTTATATTATTTTTTATAAAATATTGGGACAAAATTACTTTGTATTCTCCATTTCTCGGATATCTTTTTGTGAGAAATTCCCATCCACATATTTGATAATAATTTCTATACATTCATATTATTTTAATGGATTTTAATTTTATGTATTCTTAGGCAATGAAATGAATTACTCATTAAGGATGGAACAAATTAAAAAAAGAAAATATAAATGTAGAAGAAAGGAAAATCTGGATTATAGTAAGACAAAATTTTATCAATGAAATTTCTCTTCTTATAATTATTTCATATAGTATAAATAACATATAGTACACAATACAATCATTCCACATTAATAATGATTGATATAAGAGCCTTTTATAGAAACTATGAAACTTATACCGATAGAAGAATAACATGACCTTTGGAATATTCATATAACCCTTATGAATGTTAATATCGACAATTGAATAGTAATCTATCCTATGAAGGTATAGATAAAATTTATGTATCTTATAAATGTAAATATGATAATATTTGATCTCAGAAGAATTAGATAAATGTATCAAAAATATTAAATTTAGTTTATTAATTTTTTTTAAAACATAATTGTTTGTTTACAATTATATAATTAATATAGTGAATTCCAATAAAAAAAATTTAATTAAATAGTCCCATATATTAATATATTTTTATAATAAATATATGTTATATTTATGGGACCATATTTAATTTTTCAAAGTGTGGTAAATGCAGTCATAATTTTAAAATTGTAATTTATCGAATGAATTAGTATTTTAGTAATAAATAAATTTTTTCATATTTAGAATATCATTTTTATAAAATGTAGAACATTTTATAATTTTAAATGTCAAAAATGGTTATGGTGATTTTTTGGAATTTTTCTAAAATAGTTTCATATTTGGTGAAGAGTGAAATATGGTAATTTACGGTATGATCAAAATACATGAATTATTGAATCTTAGTAAATGTATTGATTATATAGGCATCGTTATCTAAAACTCACATGAAATACTTCCAATAAATAGTCATATGAGTAAAACTATTAATAATAATGAAAAAATAATAATAAACAAATGAATTTAATAATTAAAATACAATTGTCTCCTCTACTATACTCCAAATATATTTTTTTATTATGAAATGCACTTTAGGTAAAAGTGAGAAGCAGTCTAGCCACAGGAAACCTTCAAACAACATGATAGGAAATAGCCAAATTAGAGAATTTTAGTTTGAGCTTTTTAGAAACCTTACCTCTGAGAAGAGACCATTGGACGTCAGGATCATTCTAGTTCAGATCTGCATTAAGGAGGTTTTTGAAGCTATAAACCATCGTATCCCAAGTTTGTATGAGCTCTTCCACAGCCATCTTCTGCCGGTTGAATCCATTCGCCAGGATTCCAAGTTGTTTATGTCCCCATTCACCCTTCTCTTTGGGAATATTGGTTGGGAACCGCCTCCCAACCAGCCTGTCAAATTCCATTTGTGTGGTGTTTACCTCCAAGCTCTTATCCAAGAATTATTCATTTCAATCGAGGATTTTTTCCCACTCATCACATTCCATCAGTTCACTTCCACTTGGAGAAGTGTTTGAATCAACAATCTCCTTCCTTGCATCCTTCAGGTCAGTAGTTAATGGTTCCCCTGCAAGAGGTTAAAACTCCTTCCTAGAATTTATCCTTTCCCGGTTGGATACTTTAGTGTCCACAATAGACAAAAGCCAGTTTCCTAAAGTGATTCTCAATGAGAATAAGTTGAAGTTGTAAAATACGCTTTCATGTTCTTTTAATATAATTTCAATTTCCATAATTTTAATCCTTAACTAACCTCCCTAAACCCAAATTAATATTAAATATCAATTAAAATTATTATACTATAATTTTATTATGTTAATTTTTTATCATCCATCAATTCATTTCCATTCCCCTTTTTGTTCTAATAATGAAAACATCGACTGTGATGTGTTGATTTATCGCATTCAAGGATGAAGAGTTTGGAATTTAGACTACCACCTTCAAATTTGGTCATTAGAAAATTATAATGGTTGAAAAATATTTATAAATTTCTTTTATAACCAATAATATATTCTATAACTAACATATATACATAATATTAAATAATAGAACAAAACTAGTATGTGATGATCGAAAAACTGGTAAATTTATCCAAGAGGTTATAATTAACGTATTACCTAATAAATAAACCTCATATATTGAGGAAAAGTAATATATAAGGACATTTATTATTATTCTTTTTCATTAATAACATATACATTCAATTCTAGAAAACCATTCTTAATTTATATGATCTTTCATACACGATTACTAGAAAATCGACAATGAAAACCATAGAAACAAACACTCTTGAATGATGCAATTGAATCATATAACATATCAAAAATAAAATAATTGAATGTAAAAAAAGTATAACGAATAATATAAATGTATAAAAGTTTTTTATATAAATAATTTATTTATTAAATTTTATTATACTGGATGTTATGTTCACGTGGAGAACACTTTCAGACAAAAGTTAGTAATTCTTTCTGATCCTCCCATTTGTTAAATCAAGTTACAAATTCTCTTAGTAACCAAATGTAACTACTCTTTCTTGTTAAATAATTCTTATAAATTGTCTATATATCATTAGAACTCTTGTATCTAGTTAATTTCCTTCTTATTTGATGTGGAAAACAATTTTTATAAAGGTTCTCTTCTCAATTCTACCTGATAAGAAAGCCATATTAAAATGAGAATCCAAATTACATACCTATTTTTAAATTCACTACATATTCTACATTAATACATAAATATTTTAATAAAATCTATAATTTTATCCACCAAAACTACCATGGTTAATTTATTATTTTATTCAAACAATAATGCCTTTTATTTTTTTGAATAATCTTTTAAATTTTCCCTTAAACCTCACTAAAGTGACTGATTACTAAAATTATTTTTTACATGATTTAACTTCAATATGAAATTACATATCATGTTTATGGATATATTAAATTATCAATTTAAATGTGTTAAATATATTTATTCTTTATTGGGAACCTTTTGATACATTCATTTTTTATGCCTTATGACATGATTATGATACACATTTCATTTTAATAGGTAACCATTATTTTTGTTACATATGTTTGATTCTTCATGTCGGATGAATATTCATGACCAATTTATGATTAGAGAACACCGATTTATCTCCAATGCATTGGGTAATGTTAACTCTCGTGATATGTCAGTCTTTGACATAGAGTAAACTACATCAATTTATGGGAAATTGTTCTCCATGTGCAATGGTCTGGGTTTTATGCCATGACTCAAACACCTCCATGTGAAATAGTCTTCTTAGTTAGCATGGACACATGCTTATTTCATGATTTAGGTTTTTTCAAATTCATATGATTCCATAATTACATGATCAAAAGTTTTGTAGGTTATGTTTTTTTATATTTATTCATGTTTCATGCCATTTTTTGTCATCATGTTATGTCTTCAATACCATGTCCAATACATTGTTATTATTTATATTCCCTTATAGGGATTTTTATAAATTTTACTTTTTTATGTATTCCCCATGTCATCCTATAAAAATGTATGGTCTCAAATGATGTTAAGATCTCATTTTGGATATTAAATAATGGACATTTTATTTTGGTTTCATGTTTTCTAATTATTTACCATGTCATTGAAATTTAATAGACTCTAAATACATATATTTTAATTGATGTTTTATTGTGCATTAAATCATCTAAAAATAGGTGTAAATGAATAGGTTATCTATAGTTGGTATCAGATAATTGTATAGTTATTTTTTGGGAGATTAGTAATATATCACTTGAGTAATAACCCGAGGAATAAATCAACCACCATGGATTACCAATATTTGAACTTAGGGGATCACATTTTAGGATATAATTTCCAATTTTACATTTATCTTTATATTTTCATGGTTTCATTTTTATAATTATTATATAAGTTTTCAATGTAACATCCTAGGTAAATAAAGAATAAAACATTGTCATATTTATTAATATTTATGAATTAAATATTAATTTTACTTTAAAGGGGTTTCTATTCTCGATAGCGTACTCGATACGCAACAATGAGTTTCTTTGAAATCTTACGTTGCACACTAGTAATAAAATAATATTATTTTAAATGGTAGTTAACACGTAGCCGTTGTATTGGCAGGAATGAATAGAAATAACTAAAATATTATTATATATTTGTGTTAAATGTTTTTACATTTATCCAATAAAGGATAAAGTCTTAAAATATGAAAAGAATTCAATTTTAGGCATATGTACTCTAATTTTCACTAAAGGTCGACTTATCGCCTTTTCATGGAGAACCTTCTTTAAATATAGTTTTGGTCACTCTTATCCATTATATTGGACCAAATAAAACTCTTCTTTAGAATCGAGACATCAAAATTTACTTTGTGTAAATTTTTGGTATTTTTCCGATAAAGTTCATTTTTTTATTGAATAATGAAAAATGTTGTATTTTAATTCAAAACCTTTTTTTATTATAATTTATTTATATGATTAGATTATGTTTTTAATTGGTTTTAAAGTGAAATTAGAAAATATTTTTACCATTTAATCCGATAGTGGTCGTTGGAATTAATTTCACTTTGAAATCGGACTTAAACTATTGTCAATCTTTTGATACTTATTCTTTCATAAAAACACGCTATTTGCTCTGACAGCACGAATTAATTATTAAATTAATTAATGAAACTTATATGTTTTTAATTTTGTAAAATATGCTTCATTATTGAATTTGGAATATCAAATATAGCTTAGGGTGAATTTTTGGTATTTTTCTGAAAAACTTCGATTTTTGATGAATAGTGAAACCACTAAATGGTAGTTAAAGAAACTGATATTTCATTTAAATGAAACTTTTCCAACTCTATGTTTTGAATTTAAAAAATTTTACATACATGGTTGTCATTAAGAAGTAAAATTTGGTTCAATGGGATTAAAATAATTTTTTGGTGAATAGTTACTTTTAAGTTTTTAATCGCGATTAGAGGTAATTAGTGTAGTTTAAGGTAAAAATAATGATTTAATAACATGAAATGACCTAAACACATGTCCTACCCTTATTGGATGTGTCATGGCCGACCAAGAAAATCCATGGGTCAACTTGGGGACCCCATGGATCCACTTTGGAAGGAAAATGACATTAATAACTTTTTATTTAATGTTAAAATAAAAATGTCACAAACATGAGTTGTTGTACTAAAACAATTATTAAATGTGGTTATAAAAGTCATCGTTTTGACTATAAATATTCATTAGAAAGATAAAAAGATTTCCTACATCATGATATTTTTTTATAATTTTTAGACATTAAATAAATTAAATTATTTATGACACCATGATGATGCATCGATTACCTCATTATTTAACGATTTAAATAAAATGAAAAGATAATGTAAAATATAAGACCTAAACTTGTCAAAAACCTATTTTATGGGTGTATTTATAACTCCTATCACCTTATACTCTAAATATATAATTTGTGGAACCTTTTTATCCGAAAATCATTTTATAATAATGTATCTTTTCTTAACTTTCCAAGAGTGCCCCTCCTCTCCTCTTATAAAAGGCCCCCACCTCTACCTCCTTACTCACACCTATCAAGCCTTTTGTTCTTCCAAGATCTGCTCTTTTTGTATCCCCACATTCCTATATTACTCCTAGAAGCATCACTTTGGGCAAAAGTCTTCCCAATAAAGCCTTTGATCTCAAATCTAATATAGTTACCCGATTTTAAGGTAATGTCTTCACTTGTGTTCTTTTGTTTTATTTTGATTCTCCAACCCCCTAAACTCTTTTTATTCATTTATTTTGTAACAACTCCAGTATCTTCAATATACTTGGATGTTTTTATAAGAATAATTCGAGCTACACTTACACACACCTACATCTAATGGTTAAAGAACATATTGTTTCTGTGGATGGCGAATTTCTGCCTCACGGAACGATGATTGTTCAATATTTTTCTAACACCTTCAAAGGTGGCCATTAAGATGTCACTATATTTATATATGATATATAATATGTTTATTTTTTCCTTAATCTTCTGTATTTTTCATTTATGTCATACCTTTGTGGCTTCCATTATGGGTATACGCGATATCTTCATTTTAGGAAGTGCGGACTACCGCCCCCTCAAAGTGATTTGATTCGTTAATGCCATATGTGGGACGTATAAAGTATGGATTTAAAGTTATTATATATTATGTATGATACATATATATGATGAATATAATTCTGGAATTAAAATATACATACCTCTCATTTAGTTTTAATTCCATTAATATGACATAGAAATAAAAGTAGTGTTCATGCATACGTACGGCTTACCGTCTCCATGAACGGTGCATTTCATTTCTTACCTATAAATGATTATGTAATATTATAATTAAATGTATATTCTGGATATATATGATATATATGATATCCAAATCATGAATATAATTCTGGATATAATAAACCTTTGACCACACGAACAACATGTAATTGTAAGAAGTCCACTTTCGACTTAAGAACCAAATATCAAAAAAACATTATTAAATTAAATGAATACATAATGTTTATAACATGGTAATAAGTGATATAAAAGTAATAATGAACTTGAAAAAGTTTCTTAATCATGTATAAATTAACTCAAGTTTATTATTCAGGACGTTAAAGAACGATCGAGTCAAGTCAGACCTGAGGTAAGGGACTTCGTCTCAATCTCCTTTCATTGAGTCATATTTTGTTTTGTACACAACTTTATTTTATACAGTGTATAAACCCCTTTTACTATTAATTTTATTCAAAAGGAATCTTTTTATACGAAGCATTTTACTAAATGACAAAAAGGAATGTTTCTTTTAACGTACGCGGTGACAATGACCTTTTTCCGCCACCGCGAGTATTATTTGGTCTTTGGATTCCTCAACAAGCCGTGATGTTTTTTCAAATGAAATAAATACCATATAATATTTTATGTATTTTGTTATTAAAAATGGTTTTTATAATGGATTTGTTATGTCAATATATTTAAGTGATATATTGTGATCAAAGTGTGGAAATGTTTTCTTTCCATTATATTTGTTTTATGTCTTATGATTTTATAATGGTACTTGGACATTTGAAGGGTGGTTACGTGATAAACCATATGACAGGTGGTACCGCGAAAACTAGGACGGGTGGTTACGTTATAACCTCCAATGCATTGGGTATGGAAGTCGGCTGTATGGCTATTACATTAAGTGATATGTGTGGAAGTCGACCGTATGGTTATTCCATTTAAGTATGTTTATGTCCCAAGTTACCTTCATATGTGTTGTGTTATGTATATGGGTTTTATGGTATTCTTTTGGTTACAAAAGGTTAAGTATTGATCTTTTATTCAGTGAAGAGTTTTTACTACTTCATAAAGGTGAAAAGTATTACTTTGATAAGGTATACATGGTTTACTTGTTGTTTTGAAAAACTAACAGTTTTCATTATTTGTGTTTCCCTTACTGAGATTTTTATGCTCACCCCATGTTTTTGAAATGTTTTTCATAGGACTTAAAGTGGAATAGGTTCAAGGATGGGATCAAGGAAAAGTCATGCTATCAAAAAGATGGAACTAGACATGTTTCTTTTTAAGAGTTTTTATTTTTATGGAAACTTAGTAGAAGTTTCTACTTTGTAATCCTTTGATATGTAATAGTTATGTCCTAATTCTCTAAAACTCTAAACCTGAAAATATCATCAATGTGAATTATTCATTTAATTCAATATTAAGTAAGGTTTAAGGTCGGGGCCTTATAGTTGGTATCAGAGGTCGGTTTAGAAAACTTTAGGAGTTAGAAGATTGTTAAATTATAAATTAATTTATGGTATGATTGAAATGATATAGCATTTAAAGATTACCATGTTGCTTCGCCTAAGATATTTCTGTGTTCAGAATGGTTTTCCGCAGAGGAAACAAGGCAGCTATGTTGGGACCACATCAGGAGGAAGACAACCTTCCAAATCAGCAACCTGAAATGGTCGGAATTGGAACTGAATAGTTTGTTGCAGTGATGGTACAGTTGACTCAGGCTATAAATGGTGGTGGTATCCATGAACGAGATCAGCCTGATCAACTGCAGAGGAACATGTCAGTGGTGGAACATTTCATGAGGCAACATCCCCCATCATTTAGAGGATCATCTAACCCCGTGCAAGCTGAAGGGTGGATTAAAGCACTGGAGAAGATTTTTGATGTCATGGGGTGTTCAGAACATCAAAAGGTTAGTCTTGCTATTTACCGTTTCGAAGGTGAAGCTGATCAGTGGTGGTTGATGGTCAAAAATATCAGGTATAGTGATGAGATTTATGATCTTCACTGGGATTAATTCAAAGGTATGTTTCTTCAGAGATATTTTACTAAAGTGGTTCGTCTTAGGATGGAAAAAGAGTTCCTAGAATTGAGGCAGGAGGATGACTCGGTGGCTGCTTATGAAGAAAAGTTCACTCGACTGGCAAGGTATGCTCAATACTTCATATGAGATCTTGATAGTAAAATCAACCATTTCTACTCAGGGTTAAAGCCAATGTATCGAAGGGATTTAGCTTCTCGTGAGTTCAAAATTTATGAAAAACTTGTTCGATGTGCGGAGAAGGTGGAAATGGAGTTTGCCGATGATCAGGTATTCTATGACAAACAACAGAATAAGAGGTCCAGTTGGCTGGAAAAGGGGAAGAATTCATCAAAGAAGCAAGGAGGTAAGAAAACCAAATATCTATCCTGTGAGAAGTGTGGTAAAATGCATCCTGGAGAATGTTTATCCAAGTATGGAAAGTGCTTTCGGTGTGGTATGTCTGTTCATATTTCTCGTAACTGTAAGGAAGATGATCAAGTGGGAAATGAAAAGCCAGCGGTAAGATGTTTTAAGTGTAATGAAATTGGTCATTATGAAAATGAGTGTCTAACGAAGAACTCAGCTGGGGAAAAGTGTAAACGCCCCGACCCCAGCTACCCAGAGTCGGTGCCTTACTTCGTAACATTGGCATGATCACAAAAGATCAAGTCTCGAAAGACTGATTAGTTTAGTAGCCTTGGAAACACTAGATACATTCATAAGTCTTACATTACATCATAAAGTGAAAAACTAATAAAAAAGTCTCCATAGTCCACACTTCTATCCTCTTCGGACTATCCCTGTAGGTCATTCATAAAATACTTCTTCACATCCTGGATAATATTAAAACATTGAAAGGGGTGAGCTCAGATGCTCAGTAAGGATAACAATATTGCGGAAGCTTTCATAAATAAACATAAATATTTAAGGCAATGTATAACTAAAACAAAGCCTTTTAAACTTGAACATCAACATAATATGGAAAGAGTAAAATGAGATAATGCCATTCACTTCTTCACATGGATATTCTACTGGTCGAATAATCACATGAAATATCAATAACCACTTTCATAATGAGGGAATGTATAATGCCAGACATTCTGAAACATTTTGTCAAGGCCTCGGCCAAGACGTCTAAAATGATTAAAGCCTCGGCCAAAACCATAAATCAAATTGGGAAAGGGCCTCGTCCAATTCCACGTCTAGTTGTCTCATGAGACCTACCGATGCATCGAGGAGCTATAGCGGGCTCCACCCGTCACTTATTAAGTCCAATACATTCCTCATATGAATTGGTTTAAACATATCATAAACCATAACATAATCGTATCACATAAAACATGCATAAAGGAAGCAAAATATTTCCACATTTCAATTACAAGATATCAATACAACACATTGATATAATAAAAACGCTTTCAAAACCATTTTAAATACCAAAATAAAAGAAAGTTAAAACTTTGTATTTATTTTTCATTAAAAAAAATGATGGCTTGTAGAGAAAGCCGAAACTCAAATAATGGTCACGGCGGCGGAGAAGTCGTTGTCGCCGCATAAGTACGGAAAGAAAAACATTCCCTTTTGTCGTTTAGCAAAATGCTTCGTATAAAAAATATTCCTTTTGAATAAACGTAAAAGTCAAAGGGGTTTATACACCGTATAAAAGAAAGTTGTGTATAAAACCAAATATACCTCAATGAAAGGAGATTGAGACGAAGTCCTTAAAAAGATCATTTTTAAAATAAAGTAGATCTATTATGTGTATTCACTATAGGTACACATAAAGAAAGTAAAAATACAAAATAATACATAATAATATCATGACATAATTGGAAATTAGGAGATTAACCCAAAGAATGGAAGTTGGGTTAAGAAATTCCCTTACCTCATGTCCGACTTGACTCAACCGTTCTTTAACCTCCTGAATAATAAACTAGAGTTAATATCTACCTTATTAAGAACAATTTTCAATTTCATTATCCTTTTTATATCACTTATTACAATGTTATGAATGTTATGTAATTATTTAAGTTAATAACGGTCGTTTTGTCGATCTTTGGTACTTGTGTCAACAATAACCTTCTTATAATTACAAGTTGTTCATGTGGTGAAATGTCCATTATATCCAGAATTATATTCATGATGTAGATATCATATATATCATATATATACAGTATATACATTCATTTATAATATTATGTAACATTTATAGGTAAGAAATGAAATGCACCGTTCATGGAGACGGTAAGCCGTACGTACGCATGAACGCTACTTTCATTTCAATTTTTTATTTAATGGAATGAAATCATAATTATATAAAGGTATAATATAGTTCCAGTATAATATCATATATAATATCACATAATCCATCCTTTATACATCCCACATATGGCATTAACGATTCACATCACTTTGAGGGGGCGGTAGTCCGCACTTCCTAAAATAAAATTATCGTGTTTTACCCATAATGTAAATCATAAAGTATGCCATAAATGAGAAATACAGAAGCATAAGTAAAACATAAACATATTATATATCATATATAAAAATATTTACATCTTAATGGCCACCTTTGAAGGTGTTATATGAGTGTTGAACAATCATCGTTTCGTGAGGCAGAAATTTTCCATCCACAGAAATCGTATGTTCTTTAACCATTAGATGTAGGTGTGTGTAAGTGTAGCTCGAATCCTTCTTATAAAAAAATCCTAGTATATTGAGGATACTGGTGTTTTTACAAAATAAATGAATAAAAAGAGTTTAGGGGGTTGGAGAAGAAAAACAAAACAAAACAACATTAGAGAAGACATTACCTAAAAATCGGGTAACTCTTTTTGATTTGAGCCAAAGGCTTCCTTGGGAAGAGTTCTTCCCAAAGTTAGGCGTCTAGGAGTAAGAGGGGGATGTTGGGAGATTATTTGGGCAGAGGTTGGCCGAGCCAAATGGCTTGAAAGTGTAAATGTGGTGGGAGAGGTGGGGGCCTTTTATAAGAGGAGAGGAGGGGCTCTTTTGGAAAGATTGAAATGTTACATTATTACACAATGCTTTTTGGATTCTAAAGGTCCCACACTTATATAATTCGAGGCTAAGGTGATAAGGGTTCGAAATCACCTCATCCAATTGGCTTTGGACAAGTGTAAGCCTTGGATTTTTCATTATCTTCCCATTTTATTTAAATCGTTAAATAATGAGGTCATCGCTGCATCATCATGATGTCATAAATAATTTAATTTATTTAATGTCTAAAAATTATAAAAAAAATACTATGATGTAGGAAATCTTTTTATATTTCTAATGAATATTTATAATCAAAATTTTGACTTGTGTAACCCCACTTAAAACTGTTTTAGTAAAACAACTCATGTTTGTGTCAATTTAATTTTAACATTAAATAAATATATATTAATGTCATTTTCCAACTAAAGTGGCTCCATGGGGTCCCCAAGTTGACCCATGGGTTTTCTTGGTCGGCCATGACTCATCCAATAGGAGTAGGACAAGTGTCATGCTCTTCTCATATTATTATAACATTATTTGTACCTTAAACTACACTAATTACCTCTAATAGCGATTAAGAACTTAAAAGTTACTATTCACCAAAAAAAATTATTTTAATCTCATTGAACCACATTTTACTTCTTAATGACAACCATATATGTCGGATTTTTGAAAATCAAATCACAGAAGTGGTAATATTTCATTTAAACGAAAAATCAGTTATTTAACTACCACTTAGTGGTTTCACTATTCATCAAAAATTGAAGTTTTTCAGAACAATGCCAAAATTTCACCCTAAGCTATAATTGATATTCCGAATTCAAAAATGATGTCTATTTTACAAAATTCCAAACATATAATTTTCATTAATTAATTTTATAATTAATTCCCACTGTCACAACAAATAGCGTGTTTTTAAGAAACAATTTATATCAAAAGATTGGCAATTGTTTATGTCCAATTTCAATGTTAAATTAATTCTAATGACCACCATTGGATAAAATCGTAAAAATATATCCTAATTATACCTTAAAACCACTAAATAGTATAATTTATCACTATAAATTATTTTGATTAAAAAAGTTGTTTTTAAGTAATTTTCACTATTCATAAAAAATTAGAAGTTCTCAGAAAAATACCAAAAATTCAACATAGGCTAATTTCGATATTACGAATACAAAAATGAAGTCCATTTTGAAATATCAAATTTCTATAATTTTAAAAGGTGGTTATTACTATTCATAACAGCTACTTTGATTAGTCGCGGTGTTTTAGAACTCAAACTTGCGTACAATGCAAGCTATTGCATTATTGAAAGAGAGGCGTATCGTGGAAGCTCGGGGTGTTACATTCTCCCCTCCTTAAATAAATTGCGTCCTCGCAATTTGATATTTTTCTTTGAAAATAAAAGGTTGAAAATAGAAAATACCTTTGTGGAAAACCCACATCGGAAATAAGGTTAATAAACTTTAGCCTTAATAAGAGGGAAAGGGAAATGAAAAATTCACCACCCAATTATGATCTTGATTAGGAGAACATTGGTGGCAATTAGAGACATATAATTGGAGGAAAAACGTAAATATTCGTAGGGAGTGATTGAGGTCATCAATCACAATCAACTGTCAAATTGAGGGCCTCAAAGCCTTCAATCTATGTTGATTTAAAATATCATCAGTTCAACAAGACATAAGGTATTAGGATAACGCATTTTTTTGTTTTAATATCCCTTTTCTAAAGTTTAAGAATTAATTTATTCATTGAATAACAGATAGGTATATATATATTTATTCCTGACAATTAGAGTTTCAACCTTCAACTCACCTTTCACTCAAAAAGATAATAGAACCCAAAAATATTATACTTTTCCTAATTGTATAAGGTTCCAAATGTTAACACATACAATTTAGATTAGTAAAATTATTTTCTAATAACCAGGGACTTCCTATAGGCTAGTGGTAGGAAATAAAGGCCTGTCGCACTATTGTTGTGGGTTCGATTCCTGCAGCTTTGTCCAACGCGACGGGTTATTCCCCACCCTGCAGGTTGTCCTTTTCCTAAAACTATAGTATTATAATATTCCAAAAATAATCTTCATAAATTTTTTAACCTTAAACAATACTATCCAAAGATCAACTTAATCCACTCCAACCATTGTAGTTATCCAAAATACCTCTGTCCAGACTTTCTCTAAAAGGTCTCTTAATTCCAAAATCAATTTATCAGATTCCCCAAACAAAGTAAAGTTTCTCTTTTTGTCACATACTAAAAATATGATTACCTTAATCATATTAAAACCTTACTGAAATCAACAAGTACTGCAGTACAATCCATATATATATATCACATTATTCTTATAACCAGAATATAATCCTTGAGTCCAAAAGCACCAATACATTAATTATTCCGCTTCAACTGTAGTCACAGCATAAGATTGGACTTGATCCCTTGGCCTTTTCTGAGGTATGTTTCCTTGACGCTTAGGACATTCATTTGCATAATGCCCTGTTTCCCTACAATTGTAGCATTCAACTTTGACAGCCTCTTTCTTTCCCTTGCAATCACGAGCCTGGTGACCCTTTTCTCCACATTTATAACAAACTCACATTCCTTTTAGGCAAGTACCAGGGTGATTCTTCCCATAATTATCACATAATGGAAAATCCTTCTTTCCCTTTTTCCCTTTATCTGTCTCTTGTTCCACCGTTCTCTTCTTCTCTTGCTTTACTTTGTTGTCATAAGACTTAGAGAATTCCTTTTCTGTCTTGATAGCACACAAGACAATATCTTCGTATGATGAGAAGGATTGTGATACTAAAGCTCGACGGAGAAATGGTTTTAACCCATCAAAGAAACGATCAATCTTACTCCTTGGGTTACGTATATAATCGGCAGCATGCCTCGCTAACCTTGTAAAGTTAGCCTCATACTTTGCGACATTCTCATCCTCCTTCTACCTCAAACTCAGAAATTGCCTTTCCATATCTGCTCGATGGTCATGAGGAAAGTATTTTTCTAATAAAAGCTCTTTGAACTCCCTCCATTCCATATTCGATACGTCATCATCTTCTTTTGTGTTTTGAATCAGCGACCACCACTGATTGACATCTCCAGTGAGGCGGTAAACTTCCATGACAACCTTCTCCCTTTCACTACTCCCCAAGGCATGGAATATTTTCTCTAAGGAATTTATCCATTGCTCAGCTACTAATGAATTTGTACCACCATTTAATGTTGGCGGTTGTTGCCTCATGAAGCGGTCTAACATTGATCCTCCACGTTGCGGATCAGGGTGCTCCATACGAGTAAGGTTATTATTCATAACCTGAGTGAGTTTTCCCAGTATGGTAATAAGTTGATCAGCACCAGTTGTATTTCCAGCTCCACAATAATTATCTTGAGCAGGAGGGAAATCCCTGTACGGAGTGCGTGCATTGATACGGTTTCCATTCCTTCCACTAGGTGCCATTTCTAAACAATGGCATAAACTAGATTAGTTTATGAATCAAAATACATAATTCCATACTTGTTAAACACTTTACATAAATTGAACTATTTATGGATATAATCCATAATCATAAAAAGAAATGTTTTATTTGAGGAAGTATGTACTCATAACCCTTCATAGTGGTTTGTAAATAAAATGAGAATTATCCTAAGCATATCCCCCGGGAGTGTCGTAACCAAGAGTGCAGCAAGGCCCGTTGTCGTGCACTAGTTCCCGTTCGAGTCTAGCTCAAAGCGGTGTTTTCGGGTTTTACCCCAAGGTACATCTGTGCCAGAGCCGCCTCTACTTGCTCGTATCCAGACAGGGATGTATTGCTCAGAAAACTCATAACATCTCTATAATACCAAAATTCTATGAAGTTCTTCTATACTAATCCTCAAAGTCTATCTTCGGGCTATGTGCTCTAATCAGAGTTTATCTAAATCTAGCTTCCAAGGTTAGTACTAAACTGCCTCTGATACCAACTATAAATGCCCTGACCCCAGCTACCCAGAGTCGGTGCATTACTTCGTAACATTGGCATGATCACAAAAGATCAAGTCTCGAAAGACCGATTAGTTTAGTAGCCTTGGAAACACTAGATACATTCATAAGTCTTACATTACATCATAAAGTGAAAAACTAATAAAAAAGTCTCCATAGTCCACACTTCTATCCTCTTCGGACTATCCCTGTATGTCATTCATAAAATACTTCTTCACATCCTGGAAAATATTAAAACATTGAAATGGGTGAGCTCAGATGCTCAGTAAGGATAACAATATTGCGGAAGCTTTCATAAATAAACATAAAAATTTAAGGCAATGTATAACTAAAACAAAGCCTTTTAAACTTGAACATCAACATAATATGGAAAAAGTAAAATGAGATAATTCCATTCACTTCTTCACATGGATATTCTACTGGTCGAATAATCACAAGAAATATCAATAACCACTTTCATAATGAGGGAATGTATAATGCCAGACATTCTGAAACATTTTGTCAAGGCCTCGGCCAAGACGTCTAAAATGATTAAGGCCTCGGCCAAAACCATAAATCAAATTGGGAAAGGGCCTCGGCCAATTCCACGTCTAGTTGTCTCATGAGACCTACCGATGCATCGAGGAGCTATAGCGGGCTCCACCCGTCACTTATTAAGTCCAATACATTCCTCATATGAATAGGTTTAAACATATCATAAACCATAACATAATCGTATCACATGAAACATGCATAAAGGAAGCATAAAATTTCCACATTTCAATCACAAGATATCAATACAACACATTGATATAATAAAAACGCTTTCAAAACCATTTTAAATACCAAAATAAAAGAAAGTTAAAACTTTGTATTTATTTTTCATTAAAAAAAATGATGGCTTGTAGAGAAAGCCGAAACTCAAATAATGGTCACGGCGGCAGAGAAGTCGTTGTCGCCGTATAAGTATGGAAAGAAAAACATTCCCTTTTGTCGTTTAGCAAAACGCTTCGTATAAAAAAGATTCCTTTTGAATAAACGTTAAAGTCAAAGGGGTTTATACACCATATAAAAGAAAGTTGTGTATAAAACCAAATATACCTCAATGAAAGGAGATTGAGACGAAGTCCTTAAAAAGATCATTTTTAAAATAAAGTAGATCTATTATGTGTATTCACTATAGGTACACATAAAGAAAGTAAAAATACAAAATAATACATAATAATATCATGACATAATTGGAAATTAGGAGATTAACCCAAAGAATGGAAGTTGGGTTAAGAAATTACCTTACCTCATGTCCGACTTGACTCAACCGTTCTTTAACCTCCTGAATAATAAACTAGAGTTAATATCTACCTTATTAAGAACCATTTTCAATTTCATTATCCTTTTTATATCACTTATTACAATGTTATGAATGTTATGTAATTATTTAAGTTAATAACGGTCGTTTTGTCGATCTTTGGTACTTGTGTCAACAATAACCTTCTTATAATTACAAGTTGTTCATGTGGTGAAATGTCCATTATATCCAGAATTATATTCATGATGTAGATATCATATATATCATATATATACAGTATATACATTCATTTATAATATTATGTAACATTTAGAGGTAAGAAATGAAATGCACCGTTCATGGAGACGGTAAGCCGTACGTACGCATGTAGGCTACTTTCATTTCAATTTTGTATTTAATGGAATGAAATCATAATTATATAAAGGTATAATATAGTTCCAGTATAATATCATATATAATATAATATAATCCATCCTTTATACATCCCACATATGGCATTAACGATTCACATCACTTTGAGGGGGCGGTAGTCCGCACTTCCTAAATTGAAATTATCGTGTTTTACCCATAATGGAAATCATAAAGTATGCCATAAATGAGAAATACAGAAGAATAAGTAAAACATAAACATATTATATATCATATATAAAAATAGTTACATCTTAATGGCCACCTTTGAAGGTGTTATATGAGTGTTGAACAATCATCGTTTCGTGAGGCAGAAATTCGCCATCCACAGAAACCGTGTGTTCTTTAACCATTAGATGTAGGTGTCTGTAAGTGTAGATCTAATCCTTCTCATAACAACATCCTAGTATATTGAGGATACTGGTGTTGTTACAAAAGAAATGAATAAAAAGAGTTTAGGGGGTTGGAGAAGAAAAACAAAACAAAACAACATTAGAGAAGACATTACCTAAAAATCGGGTAACTCTTTTTGATTTGAGCCAAAGGCTTCCTTAAGAAGAGTTCTTCCCAAAGTGAGGCTTCTAGGAGTAAGATGGGGATGTTGGGAGATTATTTGGGCAGAGTTTGGCCGAGCCAAATGGCTTGAAAGTGTAAATGAGGTGGGAGAGGTGGGGGCCTTTTATAAGAGGAGAGGAGGGGCTCTTTTGGAAAGATTGAAATGTTACATTATTACACAATGGTTTTCGGATTCTAAAGGTCCCACACTTATATAATTCGAGTCTAAGGTGATAAGGGTTCGAAATATCCTCATCCAATTGGCTTTGGACAAGTGTAAGCCTTGGATTTTTCATTATCTTCCCATTTTATTTAAATCATTAAATAATGAGGTCATCGCTGCATCATCATGATGTCATAAATAATTTAATTTATTTAATGTCTAAAAATTATAAAAAAAATACTATGATGTAGGAAATCTTTTTAGCTTTCTAATTAATATTTATAATCAAAATTTTGACTTGTGTAACCCCACTTAAAATTGTTTTAGTAAAACAACTCATGTTTGTGTCAATTTAATTTTAACATTAAATAAATATATATTAATGTCATTTTCCAACTAAAGTGGCTCCATGGGGTCCCCAAGTTGACCCATGGGTTGTCTTGGTCGGCCATGACTCATCCAATAGGAGTAGGACAAGTGTCATGCTCATCTCATATTATTATAACATTATTTGTACCTTAAACTACACTAATTACCTCTAATCGCGATTAAGAACTTAAAAGTTACTATTCCCCAAAAAATTATTTTAATCTCATTGAACCACATTTTACCTTTTAATGACAACCATATATGTCGGATTTTTTAAAATCAAATCACAGAAGTGGTAATATTTCATTTAAACGAAAAATCAGTTATTTAACTACCACTTAGTGGTTTCACTATTCATCAAAAATTGAAGTTTTTCAGAACAATGCCAAAATTTCACCCTAAGCTATAATTGATATTCCGAATTCAAAAATGATGTCTATTTTAAAAAATTCCAAACATATATGTTGCATTAATTAATTTTATAATTAATTCCCGCTGTCACAACAAATAGCGTGTTTTTAAGAAACAATTTATATCAAAAGATTGGCAATTGTTTATGTCCAATTTCAATGTAAAATTAATTCTAATGACCACCATTGGATAAAATGGTAGAAATATATTCTAATTATACCTTAAAACCACTAAAGAGTTTAATTTATCACTATAAATTATTTTGATTAAAAAAGTTGTTTTTAAGTAATTTTCACTATTCATAAAAAATTAGATGTTCTCAGAAAAATACCAAAAATTCAACATAGGCTATTTTCGATATTACAAATACAAAAATGAAGTCCATTTTGAAATATAAAATTTCTATAATTTTAAAAGGTGGTTATTACTATTCATAACGGCTACTTTGATTAGTCGCGGTGTTTTAGAACTCGAACTTGCATACAATGCAAGCTATTGCATTATTGAAAGAGAGGCGTATCGTGGAAGCTCGGGGTGTTACAAAAAGCAGCCAGACTACAAGAAGAAAGGGGTGGTGAAATCCTTTGAAACTACTTTAGAAGATGTTGGGCCATCGAATGAATTAGTATCAGGTACACTGTTTGTTTGTTCAAATTATTCCAATGTGTTGTTTGATTCAGGGTCTACACATTCTTTCATTTCTGAGAAGTTTTCTAGTAAATTGGAAATTGCATCTCAAGATATGAATCCTGAACATATGGTAAAAACACCCAGAGGGAACGTTGAGAAAAAAAGGAATTATAAGAACCTTCCTATCCTTGTGTGCGGAAAGAATCTACCAGCAAACCTTATTGTTTTACCTCTAGTAGAGTTTGATGTTATTTTGGGCATGGATTGGCTTTCTGTTTATCATGCTAAGATTGACTGCAGAGCTAAAATGGTTTATTTTTAGAATGATTTTCAGTTTGTGTACAAGAATGAACCCTTGCTTTTGATAACATATCAGGAAGTTGATAAACTAGTAAAGATGGAAATGAATGCTATCTTGCACATATCGTTGAAAACAATGGAATAGTTCAGATTAATGATGTGCCAGTGGTAAATGAGTATCCTGATGTTTTTCCTAATGAGTTACCTTGTATTATTCATGATCAGGAAGTTGAATTTACTGTTGACTTAGTTCCTGATTCTAATCCAATTTCAAAACCCCCTTATCAAATGGCTCAAGTTGAACTTTTAGAGTTAAAGAAACAATCGCAGGAGTTATTAGATAAAGGTTTCATTCAACCTAGCACATCACCATGGGGTGCCCCTGTCTTGTTTGTTAAAAAGAAAGATGGTTCAATGAGACTTTACATTGATTATAGAGCCTTGAATAACATTACTGTTAAGAACAAGTATCCTTTTCCTTGTATCAATGATTTGTTTGATCAGCTCCAGGAAGCTCAGTATTTTTCGAAGATTGACTTGAGGTCGGGGTACCATCAGTTGAAAGTAAAAGAAGTAGACGTTCTGAAGACTGTGTTCTGTACTAGATATGGCCATTATGAATTTTTAGTTATGCCGTTTGGGTTAACCAATGCACCTGCTTTATTCATGGACCTTATGAATAGAATTTTCCATGAGTTCTTGGATACGTTTGTGGTAGTTTTCATCGATGATATTTTGTTGTTTTATAAAAGTAAAGAGGAGCATGAAAGTCATTTAAGGGTTATCTTGCAAACCTTAAAAGAGAAGAAACTATATGGAAAATTCAGAAAGTGTGAGTTTTGGTTACAACAAATTTCTTTCCTTGGTCACATTGTTTCAAAAAATGGTATAACTGTTGATCCTGCTAAAAAAAAAGTTGTTGACGAATGGCCAAGACCCACAAATTTAACCGAGATCCGTAGTTTCCTTTGTTTGGCAGGTTACTATCGAAGGTTTGTTGAAAAATTTTCACAATTATCTAGTCCAATGACTAAGCTAACTCGGAAGGGTGTTAAGTTTATCTGGACAAAAGATTGTGATGATTGTTTTCAGGAGTTGCAAAGAAGATTGGTTAATGCTCCAGTTTTGGAACTTCATTCCAGGAATGGTGAGTTTGTTATCTACAGTGATGCTTCATTAAAAGGACTTTGTTATGTTCTAATGCAGAATTATCAGGTAATTACTTATGCTTCACGACATTTGAAAATTCATGAGTTAAATTACCCTACACATGATTTGGAATTAGATGATGTTGTTTTTGCTTTAAAAATTTGGAGGCATCATTTGTCTGGAGTAAAGTGTGAAATATATACCGATCACAAAAGTTTAAAGTATATATTAACTCAGAAATAATTGAACATGAGACAGAGGAGATGACTATAATTAATCAAGGATTATGATTTTATAATTCATTACCATCTGGGAAAAGAAAATAATGTGGCTGATGCTTTGAGTCGAAAAAGTAATGCTTCATTAACCATGCTACATTTGGAACGAGATCCTTTGTTTTTTGATTTGATGAACTTTGGCATAGAAGTTGTTGGTGCAGGAAGTTCTTCTATTTTGTTTTAGGTATCAGTGAAATCTTCTCTATCAAATAGAATTAAGCAAGTACAGTAGCAAGACAGTGAGTTGTAGAAAAAGGTAGAGCTGGTTCAGAAGGGTAAGTTGCCTGAATTCAATATTGATAATGATTGTGTTTTGAGATTTGGGAAGAGATTGTGTGTGCCTTGTGATTCACAATTGAAGAGAGAGTTGTTATGTGATGCTCATAGTTCTACGTTTTCAGTTCATCCTGGCAGTACTAAGATGTACAGAGATCTGCGAGAGTATTACTGGTGGGATGGAATGAAAAGGGATATTGATGATTTTACTGTGAAGTGTTTGACTTGTCAGCAGGTTAAAGCAGAGCGGCAGTTACTGAAAGGGATGCTGCAGCCTTTACCAGTGCCAGAGAGGAAATGGGAAAACATATCCACAGACTTTGTTGTGGGATTACCGAGGACATCTCTAGGTAATAATGCAATCTGGGATATTGTTGATCGCTTGACTAAATCTTCTCATTTCGTTCCTATTTGAGATACATTCTCTCTAGACAAACTTTCTCGATTGTATCTTAAAGAGATAGTCAGGTTTCTTGGAGTTCCCCTCTACATTGTATCTGATCGTGATCCCAGGTTTACTTCTAACTTTTGGAAAGGCCTTCAGATGTCATTGGGTACTGAATTAAATTTTAGTACAACTTTTCATCCTCAATCAGATGGGAACTCAGAAAGAACAATTCAGACCTTGAAGGATATGCTACGAGCTTGTTCGATGGATTATCAGGGAAGCTGGGACCAACATCTTTCTTTGGTTGAGTTTTCTTATAATAACAGTTTTCATTCCAGCATACGGATGGCACCATTTGAGGCATTATATGGGAAGCGGTGTCGAACTCCAGCTTTTTGGGATGAAGTTGGTGAAAGGAAGCTGATGGGACCAGAATTGGTAGAAGTGATGGCAGAAAATGTTCAGTTGATTCAGAAACACATGAGAACAGCTCAGAGCATGCAGAAAAGTTATGCGGATAACCGGAGGAAGGATCTATCTTTCAAGGTAGGTTATCATGTTTTTCTCAAGGATTCTCCATGGAAAAGTGTGATGCGATTTGGTAAGATAGGAAAGCTGATTCCAAAGTTCATTGGACCATATGAAATTCAATAGAAAGTTGGATCAGTTGCTTACCGAGTGGCTTTACCTCCGAGTTTATCTCAAGTACACAATGTTTTTCATGTTTCGATGTTGAGAACATATATGCCAGATACATCTCATGTTTTGAGCCCAGAGGTAGTTTAGTTGGAAGAGAATCTCTCTTATGAAGAACAACCAGTCCAGATTCTTGACGGAAGATAGCAAGTGTTGAGAAATAAGGTAATTCACTAGGTAAAGGTTTTTTGGAAAAACCATATGTTGAAGAGGCAACATGGGAATCTGAAAATGCTATGAGGGATAAATACCCCCACTTATTTTGATAAGTGAATAAAATTGCGAGGATGCAATTCCCAAAAGGGGGAAAGATGTAACATCCAAGGTAAATAAAGAATAAATCATTTTCATATTTATTAATATTTACAAATTAAATATTAATTTTACTTTAAAGGGGTTTCTATGCTCGATAGCGTACCTGATACGCATCAAATATTTTCTTTGAAATCTTATGTTGCACACTAGTAATAAAATAATATTATTTTAAATCGTAGTTAACACGTAGTCGTTGTATTGGCAGGAATGAATATAAATAACTAAAATATTATTATATATGTTTGTTAAATGTTTTTACATTTATCCAATAAAGGATAAAGTCTTAAAATATGAAAAGAATTCAATTTTAGGCATATATACTCTACTTTTCACTAAAGGTCGACTTATCGCCTTTTCATGGAGAACCTTCTTTAAATATAGTTTTGGTCACTCATATACATTATATTGGACCAAATTAAACTCTTCTTTTTAATCGGAACATCAAAATATACTTTGTGTAAATTTTTGGTATTTTTCCGATAAAGTTCATTTTTTAATGAATAGTGAAAACTGTTGTATTTTAATTCAAAACCTCTTTTTAATCTAATTTATTTAAATGATTATATTATATTTTGAATTGGTTTTAAAGTTAAATTATAATATATATTTACCATTTAATCCAAAATAGGTCATTGGAATAAATTTCACTTTCAAATCGGAGTTAAACTAGTGTCAATATTTTGATACTTATTATTTCATAAAAACACGCTATTTTCTCTGACAACGGGAATTAATTATTAAATTAATTAATGAAACTTATATGTTTTGAATTTTGTAAAATACACTTCATTTTTGAATTCGGAATATCAAATATAGCTTAGGGTGAATTTTTGGTATTTTTCTGAAAAACTTCAATTTTTGATTATTAGTGAAACCACTAAGTGGTAGTTACAGAAACTGATTTTTCATTTTAATGAAACTTTTCCACCCCTGTGTTTTGAATTTAAAAAATCTGACATACATGGTTTTCAATAAGAATTAAATTGTGGTTCAATGGGATTAAAATAATTTTTTGGTGAATAGTAACTTTTAAGTTTTTAATCGCGATTAGAGGTAATTAGTGTAGTTTAAGGTAAAAATAATGTTTTAATAATATTAAATGACCTAGACATATGTCCTACCCTTATTGGATGTGTCATGGCCGACCAAGAAAATCCATGGGTCAACTTGGGGACCCCATGGAGGCACTTTGGTAAGAAAATGACATTAATAACTTTTTATTTAATGTTAAAATAAAAATGTCACAAACATGAGTTCTTTTACTAAAACAATTCTTAAATGGGGTTATAAAAGTCATCTTTTTGACAATAAATATTAATTATAAATATAAAAATATTTCCTACATCATGATATTTTTTTTATAATTTTTAGACATTAAATAAATTAAATTATTTATGACACCATGATGATGCAGCGATTACCTCATTATTTAACGATTTAAATAAAATGAAAAGATAATGTAAAATATAAGACCTACACAAGTCAAAAACCTATTGGATGGGTGGATTTTAAACTCCTATCACCCTATACTCTAAATATATAACTTTGGGACCCCTTTTATCCGAAAATCATTTTATAATAAAGTATCTTTTCTTAACTTTCCAAGAGTGCCCCTCCTCTCCTCTTATAAAAGGCCCCCACCTCTACCTCCTTACTCACACCTCTCAAGCCTTTGGTTCGGCCACACTATTCTTTTTTTGTCTCTCCACATTCCTATATTACTCCTAGAAGCCTCAATTTGGGCATAAGTCTTCCCAAGGAAGCCTTTGAGCTCAAATCTAATAGAGTTACCTGATTTTAAGGTAATGTTTTCACTTGTGTTATTTTGTTTTATTTTGCTTCTCCAACCCCCTAAACACTTTTTATTCATTTATTTTTTTAAAAACTCCAGTATCTTCAATATACTAGGATGTTTTTATAAGAATAATTCTATCTAAACTTACACACACCTACATCTAATGGTTAAATAACATATTGTTTCTGTGGATGGCGAATTTCTGCCTCACGAAACGATGATTGTTCAATATTCTCATAACACCTTCAAAGGTGTCCATTAAGATGTCACTATATTAATATATGATATATAATATGTTTATTATTTCCTTAATCTTCTGTATTTTTCATTTATTTCATACCTTTGTGGCTTCCATTATGGGTATACGCGATATCTTTATTCTAGGAAGTGCGGACTACAGCCACCTCAAAGTGATTTGATTCGTTAATGCCATATGTGGGACGTATAAAGGATAGATTTAAAGTTATTATATATGATTTACGCTACATATAAATGATGAATATAATTCGGGAATTAAAATATAAATACCTCACATTTAGTTTTAATTCCATTAATATGACATAGAAATGAAAGTAGCGTTCATGCGTACGTACAGCTTACCGTCTCCATGAACAGTGCATTTCATTTCTTACCTACAAATGATTATGTAATATTATAATTACATGTATATTCTGGATATATATTATATATATGATATCCAAATCATTTATATAATTCTAGATATAATAAACCTTTGACCACACGAACTACATGTAATTGTAAGAAGTCCACTTTCGACTTAAGAACCAAATATCGACAAAACAAACATTATTAACTTAAATGATTACATAATGTTTATAACATGGTAATAAGTGATATAAAAGTAATAATGAACTTGAAAAAGGTTCTTAAGAAAGTAAAAATTAACCCCATATTATTATTCAGGACGTTAAAGAACAATCGAGTCAAGTCGGACCCGAGGTAAGGGACTTCGTCTCAATCTCCTTTCATTGAGGAATATTTTGTTTTATACACAACTTTATTTTATACGATCTATAAACCCCTTTGACTTTTAATTTTATTCAAAAGGAATATTTTTATACAAAGCGTTTTACTAAATGACAAAAAGGAATGTTTCTTTTAACGTACGCGGTGACAACGACCTTTTTCCGCTCCCGTGAGTATTATTTGGTCTTTGGCTTCCTCAACAAGTCGTGATGTTTTTTAAAATGAAATAAATACCATATACTCTTTTATGTATTTTGGTATTGAAAATGGTTTTTATAATGGATTTTTTATGTCAATATATTTAAGTGATATATTGTGATCAATGTGTAGAAAGGTTTTCTTTCCATTATATTTGTTTTATGTCTTATGCTTTTATAATGGTACTTGGACATTTGACGGGTGGTTACGTGATAAACCATATGAAGGGTGGTGCCGTGAATACCAGGACGGGTGGTTACGTTATAACCTTCAATGAATTGGGTATGTAAGGCGGCCGTATGGCTATTCCATTAAGTGATATGTGTGGAAGTCGACTGTATGGTTATTCCATTTAAGTATGTTTATGTCCCAAGTTACCTTCATATGTTATGTGTTCTTTATATGGGTTTTATGGTAATCTTTTGGTTAAAAATAGGTAAGTATTGATCTTTTATTCAGTGAAGAGTTTTTATTACTTCATAAAGGTGAAAAGTATTACTTTGATAAAGTATACATGGTTTACTTGTCATTTTAAAAAAACTAACAGTTTTCATTCTTTGTGTTTCCCTTACTGAGCTTTTTATGCTCACCCCAAGTTTTTGAAATGTTTTTCACAGGACTTAAAGTGGAATAGGGTTAAGGATGGGATCAAGGAAAAGTCATGCTATCTAAAACATGGAACTGGACATGTTTCTTTTTAGGAGTTTTTATTTTATGGAAACTTAGTAGAAGTGTCTACTTTGTAATCCTTTGAGATGTAATAGTTATGTCCTAATTCTCTAAAACTCTACCTGAAAAGTTCCTCAATGTGAATTATTCATTTAATTCAATATTAAGTGATGTTTAAGGTCGGGGCCTTATATTCAATCCCATTAATTTTATTTTTTTTATTATATGGAAGGAGTATGATCAATAACAGTTGTTCTCTCTTTCTGATGGACTACATAAAAATATTTCAGGAATTCATTCTTCAACGACATAAAAACATTTTATAATGTCCATGTTACATGAAAAAAACATTATGAGTCATCAAATACCTCTAACATCACCCAATTAAGTGAAGGATAAATTAGAATCTATTATAGAATCTTGCACTCCCAACATTCTCACCATGATAAGAATTGGTAGTACCAATATTTTGTTTTCTAATTTGTCAATTTATTTAAAACACATAAAGTAGTATATAATTTTCTAGATTCATCATAAGAGGAAGACCATCAAAAGGCTAATATGTATCTATTTCTAGATTTTTTTCTTTAAGGAAATTTAAAAACTGATTTATAAAAATGATATTTTTAAATATTTTATTATTATTCAAGAAAAATATTTTATAACAAATGAGTTAAAAGATATGTTTCAAAAGTATATATTAGAAACCCTATTTTTTGATTTATTGATGCTTCCATAAATATAATCCAAGACTCCAGAATTGTTTCCATATTAATGAATTATATGAGTTTTTTAATATCCTAATATACCATGATGACACATTAACCTTTTATAGATAAATGAAATTCCAACAATAAAGGCCTAAGACCTCATTTAATTGATGACGCGAGGTAAGTGATCTTTTGGGTTTTCACTTATATAAAAAATGAATTTTTGATGATTAAATTTTATAAGGATGAATAATGTGAAGAATAATAATTTTAACAATTATATATTCCTTCTTGTAATTTTTTTCTTATTGAATAAATCCAATAAAATCACATAGAAACACAATGTAATCATTAATAATGAACAATGAATGCAATAAGATGATTCTTTAAAATGTAAGGAACCTGTAACAATGGAATATTTACATGACATTTGGAATCATAATATGAACCTTATGAATAATAATCCTGAAAATAGAATATTACCATCACCTATGAAAGTATAAATAAAATTGTGGTGTGTTGTAAATGAAAATTTTATACATATTTATGTCTTAGAATACGTTGGTAAATTGTATAAAAAAGAGAAATTATGTGTGGGTATTTTTATGAAACATAAAAGTTTATTTTAAATTTTATAATTTAGATATTGATTAAAAAAATTATTTTTATAAAATATGAAAATAAATTAATATTTTTTTCTTATGAATATATGATAATTTTATTATACCATAATTAATTTTTCATAGTGTTGTAAAATAATTTATAATATTAAAATCAATATTTTTCTAGTATATGATTATTTTATATAGAAAATTAAATTTACATATCTAGAATATTATTTTCATGAAATTGAGTCCATTTTTTAATTCTACATGCCATAAAAAATTTATGGTTAAATTTGTGGTTTTTTCCACGATAGTTAAATTTTTGGTGAATGGTGAAATATGGTAATTTAAGGTATAAGCTTAATTATTAATTTATTGATTCATGGGCGATATGTGAATGATGATTGACCCATTATTGATAACTCACATTCACTATTTAGTATATATTATCACCTGAATCCAAACTATTCAAAGTCTTTATCCAAAATAATAAATAAATGAATATAATAACAAAAAACTACCATATACCCCACTATAAATACAACCCATCATCACCCCTTCTAATCAGACATGAAAAATATTAAATCATATAAAAATTATAAAAATACTCTCCCAATCCTATCATGCAATTCCTTTTGAGCCTATTCTCTCAACAAAAGAACAAATCCCATAGTTGAAGGAGGTTCTTGAGGAGAAGAAGTTCAAGAGGTAAAATCCTTTTTCTTTTTCTTTTAATATTTTTTCAATTTGTTTTAGAATTTTATCCTTACTAAACATCCCACGTCACAAAGTATCATGATATATCAAGAATTTTATATATTATATAATTCTATAAGGAAAATTTAATATTCTCTTTTGATTCTCTTCTCTTCTCCTTTTTGTTCTAAAAATAATCATATCATCCAAGATGTGTCGATATATCGCATTCAAGGGTGACGCATTATCAATTTCCATTAAAACCTTAAATTATGTCCATAAGGACATTATAATTGCATCAAAATATTTTTATATGTATTTTATAATATATACTATATTATAGAACTAACATATATATATATATAATATTAATTATTATAACAAAACTATTTTATGTTAATTGAAAAACTAGAAAAGTTATATAAAGGGTTATCACAAACATATTATCTAATGAATCATCTTCATATATAGAAACAAAGTAATACATAAGAAATTTTATTCTTTTTTATGTTCATTAATAATGAAAAAATTCATATCTAGAATACCATTCTAATTTTATATGATATTTCATACACAAATACAAGTGAACTGATCATGAAAACCAAGGAAAAGAACATTGTCGAACCAAGAAATTGTAACATAAATCTCTTAAAAAAGGAAAAAAATGAACATATAAAAAGCATAATAAATTAAATACATATAAATATTGTTCTTATTTAATTAATAAATTGATTTAATTTTATTGTCATGATCACTATGTTCAAGTGATGAATACTTTTGGAAAAAAGTAAGTGGTTGTTTTTTAACCTCTATTTTTACATCAGGTAATTTTTTTGTCTATTTATATCAATATAATTATTCATTTTTTTTGTATAATTCACCTAATTTTTTTGTATATTTTCTCAAATAATGTATCTGGATTAGTTTGACCTTCTTGGAAGGGGAAATTCATTTTTTAAAGGTTCTCTTCTCAATTATTCCCGATAAGCAACCCCGATTGAAGGGAACATCACAATTTCTTAAAAATATCAATGTAAACTTGATTATATGTTCTAATAAATAAAACAATTTCTATAATAACTCATTTTATAATGAAAGCGATCTTTTTTCTTTTTTTTCTTTATATGAACAAAAATTCCTTTTATGTTTTAAAGAATCACTGTGATTTTCCCTTCAACCGCACTAAAGTGGATCATTTCTAAAACACTCTTTTTACATGTTTTTAGTTCAGTTTGAAAAAAAAAAGTATCATGTTATAATCATATATTATTAATTTCCATTTATTATTTAAATCCATCATTTTATTAACACTTTTATGATACACTAATTTTTTATTCCTTATGACATGATTACAATAGCCTTTTCTTTCAATGGGTAACCCTTTTGTTGATTACTTATGTTTGATTATTCTTGTAGAACACAAATGAATGATAATGTTATGATGGTTGAACTGATATAGACTTCCAATTAATTGGGTAATCTTTAATCCCATGAGACGTTATGTTAGGATAAGGATTAATCATTATTCTATTATGTGATATTTTCTTCCATGTGAAATGGTCTTGGTAGTAAGCCTTGACTCATGCTCCTCTATGTGAAATTATATTGGTATTTAGCCATGAATCATGATTATTAATGTTTTATGTTATTTCCAAATTCCTATTATGAAATTTTTACAAGATCCCATATTTTATATGTTATTTTTAATTCTAATTATCATGACCCATGCCTTTTTTTGTCATCATGTTATTCCTTCTAACCCTTGTTCTATGATTTATTCCTATTTTTATTCTATTACTAGGATTTTTATCTCATAAAATTATTCATTTATTACCTATATTTTCCCACAAATATGTAAGGGATAAATTTAATTTAAGATATCATATTATAAAATTAATAAAATATGTTTTAATTTTGGTTTCATTATTTTTTGATTATATTCATATATTTCAAAATAAATCACCTGTTATGATCATTGGCTTGTAATTAATGGTTAATTATACTTTATATCATGTAAATATATGGGTTAAATGATAGGGTCACTATTTAGATCTTTTTTTCAAATGCATTGAATCCTAAAAACAGTTTTTTAGTTTTACAAGATGGTGAAGTATTCTTGTATCTAGCTGTTGACGAGGAACTATCATCACTAAATCATGTGATGAAATGGAGTATACGTAATGAAAATTATACAAATATTACCATGAGTGAAATAGAAAACATGATCATGTGGGTATTGGATATCAAATGCATATAATATATGATTTTGAAATAATGATCCCAATATGATTTCAATAAAAACAAATGTTACGTTGTTTGATTTGGGAATGATGATGATCATAATATTATGGGTTCTAGAAAGCCTATGATTTGAAGAAAATTGGTTAGGTGAATAGAGATCATTTTGGTTTATGGGATAAATTATAATCATATTAGTTTCAAAAAAAATTATCTTCAAACTTTTGGTGGATTTCAATGAGATGTCATATGATATCAAAGGTAATAATGGTTCACCAATTATAATATGAAAAATAAATTGGGAAATTTAATCCCAATAATAGTGAAAAAAATCAAAATTCATTCCAAGTAAGATTATTTTAGGATAGGTAATATTCATTGAGTAAAATTTAGGGAAACATATTTAGATAGTTTGTTAAAGAGAAATAGAGCGCATGGAATTCCCTATATGACATATGACCACACTCACATGTATGAATCCTATTAAAAAGAAATATTATTCAATAATATTACAATATAATGATGATTAAAGCATCAATTTTTTGCGACATTGTTCAAGGGGATGTGTTTTGGTCTGATATAACCCAAATTTATGGATATATTAAGGTATTAAGTGTTTTATTGTGATGAAATGAGTAAGATGAAATGAATTATGCATTGCACACACATGATCAGGGTTTTCAAACATAATATTCTATATCAGAGTAGAGGTGGAATAAATCTAGGTGTGATTATTTAGAAATGATGAACAAGAAAATGGTTCTAAATATTCAAAACATAATTTTATAGAATATTTTTTTAATCTTGTATTTAAATATTAGGTTTTACATATTTGAAAACCCCTAAAAATGTGGTAGTGAAAAGATGAAATATCGTAATCAACAACATAGCCCAATTAATATTGATTGAATGGTATCATATTGAAATATATTAAAAAAAAAGTTATTCTTAATGTTTTTTATATATAAAATTCATAGTTTCTATATAAAAATAAAGGAAAAATTCCATTTTAAATTTTTAGTGATGAAAGCCCACACTCATTATTTTTTGGAGTGTTTGGAAGTAAATGTATTATTTCCAGTAAGAAGATGAGTAGAAAATTTCATGAACTGGAAAATAAAGGTAGGATTATTTGATACACATCAAATAAAAAGATTATATGTGTTAATATAGGGTAAAAGAAAATATTATTTAGATTAATAAGGATTTGGTGTATTTTATTGTGGGAAATGGAAATTACATATGATTTGAAGTCGTGTGAAAACTAACCAATTTCTAAATCTGATAGAGGTGAAGAAACACATGTATTTGGGTGTGTAATAAATTAATAAGAAAACAAAAATAAGGAATCTGTTTTTGATGAAATTCAACAAATTATCTTAATTTCATCATAAAAAATGGAATAGGATGAAAATACCCAAATAAACATTGTTAAATACAAGAAAACCCTCTTTCCAACAAGAATAATTATGTCACAACTACTTGTATCATTAATGTCATTGGTGGAAACAAAATATTTTAATTATGGTGAATATTATAAATGCTTGGACATGGAAATGAATGAATAACTTAGAAAATTAGAGAAAAATAAATAATAGGAAATTGTTCCATGGACATTAGAAATGAATGTTGTCAGAACTAAATGGTTGTGTTAAAATAATATTAATGTAGATGGAAAGGTGATTTAGAACAAAGATAGTATTATGTGCAAAGGGTATACCCAAAATAATGGAATTTATGCTAACAAGGGGTATATACCAATGAAATGACCTAATCTATTTACTTATTCTCACCAATTGAGATTCAAAATGGTTTTAAGTATATCATATGGATATGGAATCCATTTCTTGAATGGTTTCCTAGAATTGGAAGTGTATATTGATTAACCAGAAGGGTTTTTCATTATTGAAGATTATTTAAATGTGTTTAAACTAAATAAGCATTTTAATTTATCAAAAAAGAAACAAGATAATGGTATTCTAATTTATATAAATTTCAAAATAAGTTTGGTTTCCAAGGAGCAAGAGTAAATAAAAACCTCTATATCATGAATGAGAACGAGAATTGATTTTTTGTTCATATCTATGATAATGAATTAATTTTCAGAGGATCAGATTAAAACAATTAAAATAGATTTCATAATAAATGAGGTGTGAATTTGAGATGTCCCTCATTTTAGAATGAACGTTTTCCATGCCTGTAGGTTTCTCATAGATTAGATGCTATATAAATATTAAAAATAACATATACCAAGGAGGATTTGAGAAGATTCTGGATGGAGGATGTGAGACCCATGGACACAATAGAGGATAATATACTTAAATTATAAAAACATGAGTATTCCAATACGTATATGTGAGAACATATAATGAAATTATTAGGAATTTACATTATTTGAACACTACTCAACCAAAAATCTTTTCCCACTTATCAAGGAACTCCTTTCCATATTGATTCTAATGAATGATAAAATTAATGATATAAAAATTAAACATTAATATATCCATTATATTATGGAATGTTAATTTACCTCTCATAATGAATCATAAATTATTATTATTTTCGTATTTAGAAATGTATATTTTAATAGTTTGGAAGATGAGTGAATATCATCTTCCATTGGTTTTTTTAACATGGTAGTTCTTTTATATCAGAACAAATCAAAAATTATTATTAAATATATTTGATCATTGTATAGTATTATCACAATTTTTCCCATCAGACATACATCTAATTTATATTGAAGAAATATTAATTTGATGATGTGCATGATGAAGTTATTTTTACAATATTGATCATGTGTTAAATTTCATTGAGATTATTATCAGAAGAATATAATTCCCAACATTCACAGCCCCTCAATATTGATGTAAAATATCACTTCATAATGTACATGGGGGATTAAAGAATTATGATTTTGGTTAATTTTTGAATTAAATATCATGTTGTAAATATATTGAAAAGGTACCAACCAATTTTTTGGAGAAGCGTCACTTAGATATCAGAGTCAAATCATACCCATCAATTTATATGAATCTTGTATAGAACACCACTCTATATAGTTAATTTCATGTGTAAGTTATATCTTATTTCCAAAAAAAATTATATTTTTTACTCTCTCTTATCATCTTCTTATAGAAGTGGTCGTTTTGGGTTCATTCCAAATATGGGCGAAATATCCATTTTGTTCAAAAGTAGTAGAGTATATCAATATTAAAATTAGGGGGAGATTTTTTAGAATTAAAATTATGTCTTCATGAAATAAATTTCCAAAAAATAATGATTATCACAACAATAATTCCTCACATGATTGTAGAATTGATGATTAGTCGATCATTGTTATTCTTCTTGAATGTGTTTTTTTCTAAGATGAATGCATTGAACATTGGAGAATTCAGAATTTTTTAGAAAACCCAATATGGTTATTTTGTTATAAAATAATATCTAATATATATAAATACCATTTTTTGTGTGTAGATGGTTTAAAAGGATCTAGTTTTATATATTTTCTTTTCTAAAACATTTATCCCATGTCACAACTCATGATCTATTCTGTATAATGTGTTCAATTAGTTGAGACTTCACTGTGGAGGACGTGGAAGATTTACCCAACCACAGATATGTAATAAGGGGGAGGATATTAAAAAATTCTAAATGTAAGGGTGAAAAAATAGTTCCAATAAACCTCAAGGATAGTTCCCTAGAAGCATTTAAAAATAGCCAGTGGATGATCCTAGTGGCACATTCCCAAGATGACTTATATGGATAGTTCATGCGATAGTAGATTGTTTATATGGGTCATCATCTTCAAGGGAGTACTAGTATTCATCACATCCTATCAATAAAGAGTGTGTGGTCCATTTAACACCAATGATATGTAAATTATACCTGGATTTGACCCCATTACCTGCTACTACTAAGTCAAGGAATCAAATTTTATTATATCCTATGAGAAATCAATGGTATGTCTGATAGGTTATCATGATTTTTTTCCATACCATATCCAGTTACACCATGACATGGGTGACATTTATTTATTTTAGGTTAAAATTAAATAATTATGTTTTCATTACTATAGAAGATATATCCTTTCCAAAACCACGTTAGTGGAGAATTATTTCTCTCTATTTCTACTACATATACTATGGAGGGTCAAAATATGTTAGAAGAAATTAATTTTTGGGACTCCATTCTTATAGTCGGCCACTCAACCACAGAGGTGGATATGAGACAAATATGTTTCTACATTACATTTCATTAAATGTTTTATTTTGTAAAAATAGATCATTAAAAAGATCATTCATAATATAATGGGAGAGTTAATGATCTAAGAGAAGTTGATATGCCAAAAAAATGTTTCCATCCTATAGTGCAATTTACTAGATGATTTAAAGAACTGATGAATTGATGGATATGTCATAGAGATAGAGTCCACCCCACATTATATGAACAACTTGAAGTAGTACATCATATAACATATAACTATACTATAGCTAGGTAATTTTTTTCTAGTTGTTTCATTTTGAAAAAGTAATAACGGGTGATTTTCAATTCAAATTATATGGTTCCTAATTAGAGATAAATCCCCAAGGGTAGTTGGTGGAATTATTAAATAAATGAGATAAAATACTTACCTTTGTATTTAAATAAAACAAGGGAGAATGTGGATGTATATAAAACATTGAGAGAGAGAGAGAGATGTTTATATATTTAGAAGTAGATATTCTAAGGGGAAATCCGGATCTCAACTAGAAGAATAAATATCGAGGAAGGTTTTTTTCAATGTGTAACAATATCACTGAATGTACTAGATACATGTAGTGAATAGAGACACCATTGTAGGTGAATATTTTTATCATCACCATGTTGTAAAATAAAGGTTCAATAGATTTATCAGTTAGTTTGTTTTATAATTAAGGCAGTGATCTCTCTAATAATTCATAGTAGTCAACTAGAAATCACATTGAACGCACTATAACTTTTACATAATCTATTGCGGTTTTAATGAATTTGGTGAAATGATTAATTATCAAGTATGTTCCTTGGAATAGAAAGATGAAGTTAGACTATGTAAAATCCATTAAGTTATTTACTGGTATCATCAATCATTTTTGGGATGGTAGATAGAAATCAGATATTTTCTCAGGTTAAGAGAGAAAAAATTTAATTTAATGGTGAATTTTTTTAAACATAAATACCCTGACTCAACCTCACATCAGGGTTTTATCAACAACTAGGATCAAACAATGCATTAATATTTTTGCATATTAAATACATAAAACTCTTTTTTAACATTATTTCATTAACATCTCCCATAAATAATGTGATCAAATTCTATACTTATATACATATCATTATTGAAACATTTTTTTGTTTTCGATTAAATTAATGTCTAAGAATAAGAGAGATTAAAAAATCAATATGGGTAACAAATATCAATGATTCATAATGGGATAGATAATAATCATTTGAAAAAACACAAGCACTTGTCAAATATATGATTAAAAAGAACATGATTTCTAATTATTTTAACATAATTCATGAAAAGGGGCACATAACCTCAAAGGATAAGATATATTCCATGGTTTATGAATTAATATATATGTGAATATGATTAGTATCCATGGAAATATCAAATTATAATCTAATATAATTTCCTCAGAGATATATGGATAATATAATTTTCAATTTAGAATTGTTTTTTACTATAAGTATAATCCTGTAAAATAGTAAATAATTAATGATTAAAACGTAATGAAATGAAATTTAATAAATTCTAGCACTACATATTTTGTTAATATTGAATCAAAATAAATTTAAAGATATGTGAATAAATGGATTTTCAAATAAATTTTGTTTTCTATAAATATTTTTAGTTTTAATATATATGATATTATTTATACATGAGATAATAAATAAGGTGGTGAATCTTACATATATCTTAAAAAAGGAAATTGATATGATAAATATTTACTATTTCTTATATTTAATATGAGAGTTCATTAAAATCTTGTATAAGAAAAAAAACCATAGTAATCACTTAATTTAGATGAATTTTATTATTTATCATATTTTATACACTTCAATTACAATCATTCAATATTAATATATTAATTGGTTATTGTTTATTTTAATTAATGGATGTTTGTAATTTTTATTATTCTTTTTAAATGTTTTGATGAAGATATCAGTACACATGTTCTGATTCCAATTTCATCATTGATGTATTATAAAATTCATTAGAATGTAAGTACCATAATATTAAATAAAATTCCTTGTTTATTCTATGGTTTCATGGGAATAATTCTACTGGATGAAATGAAAAATGAAGTTAATTTGGTAAATTAAATAACCAATAGATAATATATTTATACTTACATGAATCATAACTCTAAGATCTCATAATTTTTTAAATTAAAAACCACTTTTTGATTATAATAACATCTTTGAGTTTTTTTTATTTGAAGCACAGTTTTAGAGCATTAGTTAGGATATTTCTGTTATGGGAGTTTTAAAGTGGTTTTAATAATAATGAAAAAAATTGAGTTGAAATTATCAACTAAAGGGGGTTCTATGTAAATGACCCTTACCATAATATAATCCACTATGGTGTGGATATCCAAATAATTAAATACATTGTATGGAGGATGAGAATATCAAAGACTATAATTTCAGTATATGATATCGAATAAGATGATTGATAACTAGAATATAGAGAAAGTGGTGTCTTATGTTAGGCCATTGTCCTACCCATGATAGCCTATCTTAAAGCATAGTATGGTTGGATATGTTATATTCATCTATTTTATGATTTCTACAAATATCTAGAGCATATCTGAACTCTTTCTTCACCTATACTCCTACACCTAAACCCTATGTTCTATAGAGAGATTTCAAAAGGCCTTTGATGGCCCTTTTGATTGTATTTAACTAGTTATTTCAAGAGATTAATCAATGGTTGTCCAGGCCTTTGAGATGAAACCTTTAACAATCCTCTTATTCCAAACTCCTCTTTTACAAGGATGTTATCATTCCTTTGCTAGCGATCATATTTTGTTGATTTTGATAAAATATAATTGGAACCCGATTATACCTGGGAGGTTCGGATTTTTAATCATTAATTATTCTTCTATGGATTGTTTTATATTAATAATCACTAATGTATATTTAAATTCTTTTATTATGTGAAATATTTTAATCATTTCGATAACACCTTCACAAGAAATTTCTTTTTGAATAAATCATAGTTGAAACGAATCTCATCATTTAGGCCTCTAATGTTTCTCAAAATATCTATTTTAATTTACAACATACTTAGGAATACATAAGTGGAGTTAAAACATTTTACAATTATTATACGTTGTTTCTATTAACCATGGATACCTATGATGAATTAGAAATTAGTTGAATTGTTTATTAATAATATGAATTTGGATAACATGTTAAATGTAGTTATTTCTTGAAATTGAATCTTGTTTACTGAAATTTGATAATTGACATGTAATTGGATTGGATTATAAACCATATGAGATATGTAAATATAATTATTTTTTAATATTAACAGCTATACTATAAACATGTAATTGAAGTGAAAATCATTTTAACTATTTTTATAATTGGATTGCTGAAGCTATTGAATGTAAATGTATAAATTAATTTTAATGAAAAGAATTAATTAATTTAGACCATGCTGAAATGAATGGTATTATTCACATGTTTTTATGTGTTTTAAACTATTAAATTTTTTTTTGATTTGAATCTATTATTGAATGATTCCTATGGGAGGTATGTGATTTGATTTGTTTTGTTTTCTCCTGTTTTTAGTTATACTCATGTTTGGTGCTTGGTGGCATTATATGTGATGATTTAGGGTAAGGTGCATGCTTCTTACCATGCCTAAGCTTTTGATAAATAGTACTCAATTTATCTTCGGGGTAAAATTAATGGTTTATGATCCACTTATGTGTAAATGAACAACCTATGGATTCTTGAGAATCGAAAGATTTTATTTTAGAGTGTTAGATACCTATTTTTTAGGAGGATGGATCCACTAGTATATGATATGAAATTGTAAAAGATATTCCTACTAATGATGTATTATCTACCAATTAACAGATACATCAAGAATGGATTATAATTAGTGTTTAATAACATATGGTTTTAACCCAAAACTCAAGGTTTGTAAAATTATTTGGTGTTCCACATTAAGTTAGAGATTTAATTACTATTTTATCAATTCATTCTATGCACTATATACCCAGACTAGAATTTTTGAGACATAGTTAGTGATAACCTACTGAGATTTACTCCCACTAAATTAAAGTAATATATTATTACCTATAAATAAATCATGGATATAGGAATATATATCATAGAGGGACCCTATAATTGATTTTTTACTTTCTCGATGGGTTGGAATTAGGAGATGGGACCAACAAGGGGCATTAGAACAGGGTTTTTGATGTCTTATATATTTTTTATTCTTCCATTTAATTTAATGAATTTAAGAACAACAATCAGTGATATTTTATGCTCATATTTTAAGGCTTTTGTTTTATTGATTTGTTTTGTTTCCTCCATTATTCTATTTTTGTTTCATGATTTGTAATTTCTATAAATTGCACTATAATATAAAATGGGAACATGAGGGTATAGTCTCCCCCACTGTATTCTGTATATTCTCAATGTTAGTCAATATCACCTAAAACATGAGGAAGAGTTACTTTCAAATATTATCATATCATACATCATTTCTTTTTTTTTTTTATATATAATCATCAAATTCTTATTTATCAACTATTTTATAAAATTTTGTCATTTTCTGTGGAGATCATAGACTATGTTGTGACCATTGACACACCATTGGGATTGCAATCACACGATATCAAATTATAATACATAGTTTTCTCATATTATTTCCTCCTACTATCCCATTTTTTATGATTTATTTTTCTATAAATAATATTATTCTATTTTATTCATGGATGTATTTTAATAATATTGTACTAGATTTAAATAGACTATTATCAGAGTATAATTTCCATTCTATATATAGAAATGGGTATGTACTTTATACATGTTGAGTGGGATCTAATGGTTGGTCATTCATGACCAATTTAGTTAAGATTTCATTTTCTCATATCCTTGATAGAAATACATCATTCATATGATGAATGTGTAAAATGTGGTACTTTTTCTCTATTTGTGGTTTTTTGTCCAGACATCTTTCTTTAATATTCCCCCAGATTACCACTTGAGTGGGAGAACGAGTTCACTATCTATGTGGTTCTAGAAGTTGAGCATGCTTTTATCACACTCTATAGTTCGAATCCATTATAGATTCTAGAATTTAATGTTTATTTGGAAGATCTATATGTAATGGTATTAATATGGCATAGTGCTTCTACAGGGTATTCTCCTATTCATGTTTCCGATAAGGCTTACCGAATTATCCACATGCTTGTAGATTATCATGGAATAAAATAGAAAATTGTTAATAACTATGATACCATTCAACACAAATATTATCATTTTGATCATCTATGATTTCCCAGAATGTTCTCCAAATTTTATTGAAGGTGTGGGTACCATCATCTTAGGGTTAGATCATCAAAAATACCCTAAAATTATTTTATAAATAGATATGTCTTGTATGAGTTCATGGTGAAGATTTTAAATCGATGATTTCCCTAACAATATTCATGGCTATGATGAATCATATCATTCATCCATTTATAGTTTTTCGAGTTATAGTTTTCATTTTTAACATCTTTGTGTACACCAAATTTGTAGATGATAAAACAAAAATTATTGAGAACATCCTTAGTATAATGGGGGAGAATATGAATTACACCAAGATATCAAAATTAAATAAATATAATGAAATATATTACTTCATGGGACATGTTATCTAAATGTATATAGCATTATTATCGATATAGAATTTTGAAAATGTGGTATCATGGGAGTATACGATGATAGTATTTATGCCTCAGATAATTTTACGTCAATTAAAATATGGGTTTTTCATTATCTAATAGTTATCCCATATAGAACCACAGGTGTAAAAGATGAACCAGAACATGGTGATGTTTTTTTGGTTAAATAATTATTATGGACCATTCTATGAGGAAATTATTAGACTGACCTCATCATTGATAATCACTTTTAGTATGTCAGGAAAATAACATATCATGAACTATGATTAGTATAGATATAAACACTGAGTAATTACGATTAAAGAGAACTGAATGGTTGCATATAGAGCTAGAAAAATGATATTTATTGAGACTAATTTCTATAAATATGGCCTTCAGTTCGCTATAGTGGTACACAACCTAAGATGTGGGAGAAACTATTTTTTGGTGATATATTTTTGGTGTATAAGGACCATAAGAAAATCGTGAACATAGTTTTTTAGTAAAACCTAATACATCAAAAGAGGTTCGTTGTTGAATATCATTAGTCCATCATCTTTGAGATTCCTTACATTTTTGGAAAAATAAACACCATTACCAATCCCTTCGGATAGATTACTTGGACAAATGATTTGTAAGATTCTTTCTATGTGGTGGTTGATGTCACTTTTTTACGTACATGCATTAAGATGTTCAGAAGTACCATGTATGAGTTTCTATGACGTCAACATCTTTAATAAAAATGATTATTTACTGAATCAAGACAAATTATTTAAATTTTCTATATTTAATAGATATGAGGGAAATTTTATATAGTGTGGATCCACAATTTCGATGGTGCATTGGTGGTATTGGTTTTCTAATTATAAATGGTTTTCTATGGGATACTATTTCATTTCATGAGGAGATGACGATATATTTTCAATATTCTAAATGTGCGATACATCCAATTATGAAAAATATTTATTATGATATCTATAGATAGTATTAGTGACCATGGATTGAAAAATACATAGTGTGATTCATGGAATGATGTCTCATATGTAAATAGTTTATGGTCAATCGTTATTGGTTTGATGGGTTGTTGCATCCTCTTTGTATTCTAAAATAAAAATATGATGATTTCATGATTTATTTAATGACAATATGACTTATAACCCCCGCCCCCCATCCCCCCATGAATGATGAATTATTGGTTATCAATGATCGATATGCGAAAGTGGAACACTTTTTAAATTTATGGTAGTGCATCGCTGTTGATGATTTGGTTATTGTGTATGTGCAAGAGATAGATAAAATATTCGGTGTTATGAGAATTTTTGTTTTATATCAACATCCTCATTCAATATATTGCATCTAGTAGGGTGTTTAGAAGGATTTGGGGTCATAGTTTATTCTGGTAATGAACTATCAACCTAAAAAATTACCATTCTTATAAGAAAATTTAGATTTTGGACAATATTTTATGAGCATGTGTTTTATATTTTGGTGTTTCTTCAAAGAATAATTTTATACTCATGTAGATCTATTTTAATAATATATTTTAGAAATAAAAAATGGATCCTTGGTTGAATTGAATATATGGTTATTCTATTTTTTGATTTGTTTGTTCGAATTTTGTCATTTAGAAATCAAGCGACCAATTCTCCTAAAAGGGTAATATGAGAATTTTGAGTGGTGCTGAATTTGGTTTGGGACTATAAAAGGATTGTTGAAATATAACACTAAGCATTACTGACAACCTCTATAGTTTTAGGATGGTCATCGTGGATTCCTTCAACTATCACCTTGGATGCTGCAACATTGAATCTAGAAATAAATGAAACTAGTGACCATAATTTTTTTTATATTTTACATAGTTTAAAAGGGTTTTTCAATAGGAATACCATTCATCTATTCTAAGGTGCTACAACACCATGATTTATATGTTTAACATGAAACATATTCATATATTTTATCCTAACACTTCTCACATAGTTGATGTTGAAGACATTTAGTTGTATCGTCATTCTTCCTTTGAAATGAACATGATTCGTAACATGGAATCCAGTGGGAATAATCTCTAGGAGATGACCATACCTCTAGTATCAGTTCATTGGAAGCGTAGACATGTGAAATAGAAGACATGGTAGAGGGAGTCAGAAATACATACACAATGGAAAAATAATTTCATGAATACCAACTGATATTCTTTATTGAATAGTTCAGGTACATTCTATAATATAGTGGTGGAGGTTAACTAATTCTTCCATTTTTCCATGTATGTCCCTCTTTATGTTTTGTTAAATCTATTTGATCATGTTTCTCTAATATTAAACATGGTTATATAATTTTAGTCTGGATGGGTTATTTAATACACTTTCTAGGTTTTTTGATAAGAAAGAAGACAATTTATCATAAAATCCTAGCCAAATGGGACTCTATGGAATGAATCCTTAGTATTTTCTATAACATTTTCAACTATCGCATGGAGATATCCCTATAGTACAGGATCACTAGAACAAGAGAACTTGGGCTACATCCATTTTTATTATAACTATGTCATAGAGGGAGGTTGTGGTATAGTCTGGTTGAGCACTACAACAAGGAGAGGTTGGCGTCTTTATAATGGTGTTAGGAATGAATATTTCCAGTTCTAAATTTGGAGACCCTGTATTATTTAGAAAGGATTTACAATGAACTGACTTATATAGCTTCCCAAACTGGCACTCTAACATATCCTCTGTATACCCAAAGGGAATTCTTAATATCCATAGGCTAGAGACTATAACTCTAGCATAAAACCCACAAGAAATGATTTTTCCCAACCATATCTAAGATTCATGACATATATATATACAAATATGAAATAATTGAATTGAACTGAATCAAATATATATCAATAACCATTGTAATGTTTTGGTAGAGATAAAACTTGAATTCCCTATAAAACAAATAGTACATCTAAAAACTGACAACTAGAACCAATAAGAACTACTCTAGTTAATATGCTAAAAATCTCCAAATATCTCCCCACCATTTACCCATTCCCAACTAAGATAATATATGAAACCTATCCTTTTAATTCATAAAAACATATTACAAGGTATACTCACCACCAAATGAGTTTCAAGTGTGTGTTATAAATAGCCTCAGTTGGATCCCAACTAGGTGTTCCATATCATGTATTTGTACAATGATCCCAATATGATAAATTTTAGCAAAACAAGTAATGATAATTAGATAAATATTTTTATATCAAAACTGTAGTTAACATTATCAATTTCCCACAATTCCAATACAAATTTGTTAAAAAAAAATTCATAGAATAATTTCATATTTATCAAAGGGATTATATCAAACCCAAAATAGTAAAATCCCAAAACCAATGGTAAAAATTACATTTATCCTAATAAGTTAGTCTTCCATACTACTCTTATCATATATAATGACTAGATTTTATTCAAGTAAATAGAACACATGAATATGGAATAGTGTAAAACCCCATGAGTGAACCTTCTAGTAATTTCAGGATCACATCCCTAGAATATACTCTTAGGGAGAAGAGTAACAGCACTTGATTGATCCCCTAATAATAAAATAGGTGTGTATATATATTAGTTCTTTAAAAAAACAACCCAATCCTTATCATGTGATTCATAATTCAAAATAATTTCAATTGGATTCCCATTTCACTTAAAATTAAAACCAAACGGTAGAAATAAGAAATAATTTCCTTGGAAAATCATTTCATAGTCTATTTCTCTATTCTTGGAAAATAAATTTATTTATAAAAAATAATTGAAAAACAATCATTTATCATAATCATATTTATGAATTGAAGGAATCCATTCAATTATCATGCTAATTCATTTATAAAATCATTTTTTAAATCAGGATAATTCAAGTTTATTCGAACACAATCTTTGGAAAGATACATTTACAATCCTATGATTTTATGGAGATTTATTACATGAGTTTAGAAGTACTATATTACCATTATTTTGGTATACCATGATTTGAGTTTTTTCAGTTGTTTCATGTGAAATTATTAATGTTTGGAAGCACAGAGGGATTTGTATTTTTTTCCATGGTAGGGGAAAACTATATGGTTGGGAAAGGGAAATAATTAACCCTATATTGGTGATACATGAGGTAGTGCATGGTTGGCACATGTTTTAACCAAACTATGAGCTTACCCAACTAAACCATGAACCCCATAATAGTGGGGGTTCAATGGTAGGATCTAGGACCGTAAAACTATGGGAAACTAAAGAGAAACTATGATACACCTAATATGAGGTGCATGGTTATGATGCACTATTTGGTAAACCATCCCTTCTACATTGGAAACCTTGTGAACGAGATAAAATTTCCCTAAAAAAAATTCGAAAACCCCTTTTTAAACCCCATTTCACCCCATCTCAGACATATCCATTTCCTTTATGTTTTGCTGCTCCAAGGAGGATTATATGTCTTCTCAAAATATTTCCAATGTGAATTGATGGTCTGATTGAAGTATCATATCATCTATGGAAAGTAATTTGTTCTCTAATTTAATTATTAACTCCTCCATATCTCTCTATCCCTTTGAAGAGGAATGACTTTTCTTCGATTTGATATGGTTTAGGAAAAATGTTGTTCTATATATTAATCTTTTTGATCATGGTCATAGGTATTGATTCATGATCTATTTCTTTGTTAAGGATTTAACGGATTCACATAAAAATAGGCATTGCAGTTTAGATAACACTCAACAATGCCCATGAGTTAGATGGTGAAATTGTAAATTACAATATTTTTGAATAATTTTCATTTATGTAATTTTGGAATTTCATTTGAAATATTGGAAATTACATTATGAATTAAATTAATTAATTAATTTAAATAATTAATGGGACTTGAAACGAGGGGGATAATGTGATTATGATATTGGTTGATTAGGGTAAAATTCAAGTTTGAGATAATGGGAATTAATGGTTTGGTTATCTTATCATTGATGAGTTAATAGATATTATGGTTGTATTTTGACATACCAATTAATGGTGAAATGTTCATATTATTAAATTTCATGAATGTGATGAAACATGATTATTTTGATAAATTGAAAGATTTCACCAAGATTTGAATAATTCACAACACATTTTATGATGATTAACATTGAAAAAAATATATTTTGTGATATAGGTTATATATGTGTCTGATTGAAAAATGAGGTGTGGTATAAGGATTAATGGTCCAAATAGCCACGAGGTTTGAGAAATGATGTTCTTGGACCAAATGTATGAAAGTGAATATTATTACATGGGATAGGGAGTGGTTGTCCAAATACCCATGAGTTGTGGGAAATAGAATGTTTCCTGAAATACTAATGGGCTTCTATACATGATGTTCAAGGCCCAAAATATTATACTTCTGCTAGCATTATTTTTTGACGTGATATGAAAATGGATGTAAATGTATAATAGAATACCATGATATAATGAACTGTGATTACTTATGTGAAATGGATCAGACTCTAGAAGAAGACGAAGTAGGTATTGTTGTTTGAGGTGGTAATTTGAACTCAGGGTATTAGGTAGTTTATTAAAGAATAATTATGTGTGATACTATTAAATTATTTATTTTATATTACTCTTTAGACAACATCATAAACTATTATAGAATGTATACTGTTTTACATATCGTTGGTGGTGGCCTTCAGAGTTCTAATTACACCCTACATGGGGTTCTTGAGCATTACCTGAATAGATATTATGTTTTAAAGAAATGATAATGTAATTATTCTTATGATGGATGAATGGTTTCAAATAGAGAATATATGAGGGAAAAATGATATTAGGGCCCGCTTGGAAGATGTCAATGTCAATATTTTTGGGGTTTTCATTTGAAACATGACACATATATGTAATATAAAAAATACTACTTTTGTTTTGGATAGTGATTCTTATTTTCATTTATAATATGATATTGTTCTATAATGGTTGTGGTATCATTCTGGTTATTGGTTTTTTACATTTAGCTACTTTTTATTAAAATTATCCATTGTTATTAGTTTTAAATAGGTTATTTTCTCTCCCTAATATCTATATTATTCCCTCACAATCAGTCGATAACTTCTAGTATATGGGGAAGTGCACCTGGGGACATCTGACAAACCAGGTCGGGGGACCCTCATGTTGAACCTAGGTTGGGATTCCAAAATGTGTTATCAAATGAGGAATTATTTTCATTTCATTCATATTACTATTTTGAAAAGCTATATAAGAAATAAGGATTATTAGGGCATTGGTAATGAGCACATTCATCAGATTATTTAACCCATGTACGTAGGAGAAATGATGTACCTAGGGTTGGATTATTGTTATTGATGTTTGTTGTTATAGTTGGAAGTTATTTTTACCTTAAGTGGTTCACTCGTTGTGTAATGTTATTGTTTTTTAAGATTTTGTTAATGGGATGACGTGAAATTAATTTTGATAATGAATTCATCATTCTAGGTCATCAAGATTTTTATTACATGAAAAATTTTAATGAAGTAGAGAAAAAAGGTTTTGGGGTGATTTGGATAAATGAGAATTAATTTTGTTCTTGTATAATTTACATGATAATGTTACATAATATTAAATTGTAAATTGTAAATTATGTTAATTGTGGTTAATTAAAGTGGATAATGTTTGTATAATTATAAACATGAATTATGAATGTTTTTACACTATGTAACCCATGACGTAGATAGGGGATATATAAGTATAGTGATAGTTCCTTGGATATGACCATTTTTTTATGAATGGGGGATGACTTCTTTTTTATTTAATTAAATCCCTCATGCGAACCATTTTAAAGTTTTTCCATGTTTCCTAATACTTTTGTTTGGGATTTTAGAGATGTGAATCCATGATGATTCTTTTTGACATGAAAACATATGGTCGTGATGGGAATGTCCATCTAGTAGTGGAACTAGAGGATCCAATAGTTCTAGGAGATATATATTGAGGGTTCTTCCATTTAAAAATTTCTATGTTTATGCATTTTATGGAAATTTTCCCAAGGTAGGTTGAGGAAAACATGTCTCACATTACATATGAGTTCCATTTGCAGTACCATCTGACATTTACCAAATAAGATAGACCTGAGGTAGATGAGTTCTGGAATAAGTCAATCCAAAAAAAATACTTTACCGTATAGATACTCATGCTCCGAAGAAATTATAAGTAATACATGAATGTTATGTGGTTTGGTGAAGAATTCATAAGACATATAGACTCGGGATGGAAAACATGATAATACTAAGTAGAATACAATTCCAAATGAGTTCCTACAGAACATTTAACCTATGGCACTATGTATAGAAAAATAAGTTGAGTTTAGGCCATTAACATTGAAGAATACGTCTATGATGGATGAAGATTATTGCTTAAATAATTTGAAACACATTTTATTGGTGTTTGCAGAGAATGATGTTATTGAATAAAATTGTTTTTAATATGGCCATAAATATGAGATTATGTGGATGTTTAATTTCTTAAGGCAAAATAAGTTTTCTAATGTTGTACATCAGGCTCTCACATAAAAGGGGAAACTAAATGAGGCATTTCATGGGGGATATGTGTTTTTTGATTATTTATTAGGGAGTATGTCTTATGTGGGTAGAAAGAATCACTATGATAATTTTAACCAATGTTTCAGAATGTATAATGTCTCAGGGGAACAATAAGTTACTAACATCACCACTCTAATTCTCTTCTGCTGGTTTGGTCGACTAGGTCACGTTCATAGATACTTCCCCTAACCAATGATAGAGTTTTAAGATATCTTCAAAATTGAAAAATACCATTGTTTTAAAGGATCCCTAATCCTATGAATGATGATGTATAAGTGAGTAAGATCCAAAATACTGGATGGATTTATCTACACCATATCAAATGGTTGTTGGAGTTTTTCTGGCTATGGAAGTGAATATTGTGTAAATTGTATGCCAGAAAAAGAGCACTCATATCATTGTTGTGGTGAAAAACAAAGGACATAGACTATATCATTTGAAAGTGGGGTTGGAATATTGGAAGCAATTCATCCTACACTTTTGGATAAATAGGAATGACCATAAATGGTTAGAAGAACTATTCATGTATATTCTATACATTCTAGTAGCTTATATAATAAAATATTCTCTCATTATTTTATATCATTATACCTAGTAAATTGATTTATTATAGAAATATAGTTTTTATTTGTGTCTGGAATATCGATAAATCATTTGGAGTAGGGTCAAGAGACATTTATTTATCCATAGGGTTTTCACTTGAGGTTGGGGAATATCACTTTTTATGGGTTCATTAAATACTTGACATGTTAGGATTTGATTTTATTTTATGTGAGAACTAGTGGTAGAATTACAATACAATAGATATTGTTACCATAAAAGAGTGACCTTTATGTATCATGGGATGAAAATTACTTTCATCATGAATATTGGGATATCTAGGCAGGTCATAGAGGTCCATTTCATCAACAACTTGTGGATATAACTACCCATATTGTAGGAATTTTATAAATTTTAGGGGTGTAAAGTAGGATTTACTTCCACCCATAATCTCTAAGTTATTGGTTTCATTTTTGAATATTTCTTATTAAAAACCCCTGAGAGAGATGTTGTTTACCATAGAGATCATGCATGGAGCTGAGTCAGTTTCTTTTCAACCGTATATAATGGAACCAACAGTGAATCAAGAGATGAAGAATTAACCTGTAGAGTTTATGGAAAATGGATTTACCAATTATAGTATATTAACATGGGATTAAAATTATATTTTACTAATAATACAGATGGGACCTTTTTCTTATGTGTCAATTACTCGATGTTGAACCTTATTATAGTGTAGAACCAATATCCTCTTTTATTTATTGAATATATATCTAAAATTTGGAGAGGATATTTTGTGATCTCTAAGATTAAATTCAGATCAGGTTGTCATTGGTAGACATTTCAATCATATGGTATGCTATAGACTACTTTTAGAAGTAGGTATGGCCTTTATGAGTTATTCATGTTATCATTCAGGCTTAAGAACACACTAGTAGGGTATACAACCTTGATGAACTGAATCATTCACAGTTACCTAGATCATCTTGTTGTGTAGTTTATTGATGAAATCATGGTGTACTATAAGAATCATATCGATCATGACCAAAATCTTGACATCTTACTCAGTACACTAAGAGGGAATCCTCCATATGCCAATATATCATTGTTTCAATTATAGATTGGAAAGGTACATTTCTATTGTTAGATAATGATATATGATGGTTTTTTGGTAGACCAAGAGAAGGTGTAGGAAGTTGTTCCTTGGGATCACCAAATAATTTTTTCTACATCTATACAATTATGGGTTTGTGGGAATATTATCAGAGGATATTCCATGAATTTTTCTTCATTGAAATAGTTATTTAATGAATCAAAAGGGGAAAGATATTTAATAATATGATGTATGTGAGGATAAATTATAGGTGTAGAAGAATTGGTTGTCATCCACAATGATCATGATCCTACCCATTATAGTTTATAAGTATACATTGTTTTATGATGAATCTATCATCTAGCATGGAGTAGTGTTGATGTAGTGGGATTGAGTTGCAGTTGTTGGGACAATGAAGTTGCGACCACATGAATGGAATTACCCTATAAAAGATCTAAAGAGAGCTTCATTGGTGTATTCCTTTAATTCGTGTTGACATTATCTATTGGGGATATGTTTATAGTGTATATCAATCACAATAGTTTAATGTATATGTTTTCATAGAAAAATTTGAATTTTTTGTTACTGTGATGGGTTAGGAATATGCAATCATTTGATTTTGAATTACCATATATAGTCATGAAATGAAACAACTTTGATGATGATTGAATTAGAAAAAACAAAATCATGTAATTTATGAGTCTATTTATGAGTGTAATATGATGGCTTTTCTTTCTATGATTCGTGTTATGGTTCATGAGGGAAAGGAGAAGATGCATCATGTATACATATCTTTGGAATACAATCTTTTTACCTAGATCAATGAATGCAAAAATGAAAATTTAGAGTTTTGGGGGAAAAGGGAATTATTTTAATCAAATGGATCACAATATGATTGAAAAAATGATGAAAATGAGATATTTAATATCAGAAATCATGTTGGTGTGCCTACATGTATTCAAGATAAGCTGATGCGGGAGTTTCAATTCTTGAAGGGGATGGTACATCAGTTTTTTCCAAAAATGTATTGATATTTACATATATTGTATTGGTGGATGAGAATGAAATGGGAGGTTTTTAGGTTTCATGAAACGATGGTACATCTATTAATAGGTCAAGGATGAGCATCAACAAACTAATGGTTTACTACAGACTTTTCTCATTAATAAATGTATGTGGGTCGATGTTACAATGGATTTTATGGTTGGTATCCCAACGATTCATTAGTGGAATTATTATATTTTGGATTTGTGTACCGAATGAAAAATACATCCAATTTAGTCCATGCCTGGGATACTTTCATTGTGGAGATATATGTTTGGGAGATAGACCATCTACACAGGGTTACACGGACCATGGTTTCATTTTGTGACTCACGATTTAATTTTCTTTACTATAAAGGATTGTATAAGGAACCTTGTATATATTTTTTTATTCCTTAGAATGGATTCCACCAACCTAAATATGGGAAGTCAGAATGTACTATTTAGGTTTTGTAGGATATGATACAGGCTTGTTTCCTGGACATTGGTCAACCTTGGGAGAAGCATCGATCACATATTAATTTGACCTATAACAATAATTATCAGGAAATAATAAAAATTGAAACATAAAAGGTTAGTTTTTCATAACACATGATTATCTAACCTATAATGGATTGAGTCAGGAAATTCATATCTGTAGGGACTAAGCCTCATGCATGAGACATCAGAGAAGGGTCAGCTAATTTGAAAACGTATAAATGTAGATTATGTTAGTCAAAATTCATATGTTGATTGATGTTTTTGAACCACTTAGTTTTTTGTTAGTGATTTTGAACTCTATTTGGATTAATATAGATTGGTCACTATTGGATTTAGAAACATGTAATGTTGGAACCCATGTGTGTTGTATATTTTTAGATTGTGTAGAGAATTAGGTTGATGGTGTATCAAGTTGATCTTAAACAGCGTTATAGTTTTTTTCAGGATGTTCTTCATGTTTCACATATATGATGGTATCATCACAATCCTTCTCATGATATTTATAGTGATCACATTTATCATGATACTGATTCATCCAATGAGGAGAAACCGATTCGTGTTATGGATTGTAGTGATAAATTGTTGTGGGTAAACACCATGCTGATTTTTTGGGTATTGTGAAAAAATGGAAATCATTTAAGGGAATCGTAGGATATTGAATCATATATGCATACTCATTGGCTAAACCATTTTACAACAAAATAATAGAGATTCATGGGAGTATATCTCATGGAAGATATGTTATATGTTGTGAATATTGTAAGATCCCATCCTTTTTTAGAGAGGTCTCGTACTCGTTTACATGTACTCGTTTACCATAGTATATGTATACCTTGGTTGGGTTTTTTTGGTGTTGTTTCAATGGATATTAAGATGTTTGGAGGTCCAAGGGAATATGTATGTGTGGTGGGAAATTTGGAAAAAAAACATGTAGCTTGGTATAGGATACCTTAAACACACATTGTGTGAGACAGTAGGTGGTGCACAGTTTGAAAAAACAATGATTCCTCCCTCCCAATCTGTGCACCCAAAAACATTATGGGATTTTAATTTTCACTCATGTTTTATTCAAGATATTATCCTATTAGGTTAATCTATGAGATCCATAAAAAACAGTGAATGGTTTAGGCACACCGTATGGAAATCCATGCGCCCCTTCCTAAGAAACCTTCCACATGGTATTAAATTCCTCCAATAATTGTTTAAAAATTATTAAAACCATAGTTTTGACCTCATTTATACTTGGATCAAACCTATCTTTTTTCCTTCAACATTTTAGGCTCTTGGGGGGGAATCTAAGTATCTTAAAACCCCTTATAATGCTAATAAAATATTTTATTAAAGGATCATCTCCCCTACATTAAACAACTTCCTCCCCAATTGGTTTCCTCTCCCTTTCATATCACTCTTTATCGATGATGATGAATGATTTTTATCAACTATATATTGTTTTTTATTGGTTATGATGGATCTCAGTCAATTTAGATCTTGAAATTAGTTGTGGATTTTCTTTCTCACACCTTATTGTGGTTTTGACAATTCTGCATGGAATTGGAGATTGGGTGGTAGTGAAAGAAGGTTAATTTTGCTAAGGTAGGCAATCAAATTTAAAATTACTAGAGTCTTTATTTTTTATTGTATATAGCTATGGAATTTTAATTTCTATGTTGGAAATTTCATCCTAAACTGAATTCATAAATTTCTTAATTAATTAATGGGATAATGGTATTAGAGGAGTAATGTGATTATGAAATTTTCTAATTAATTGGAAATGGAATTCGGTGAATATGGGAGTTAAATGGAAAGATAGAAAATACTTGATGGGTTAATGGATATTATGATTAAATTTTGACAATGGAATGAAGGTGAAATATTTATATCGATCCATTACATGAGACATTATTATTTTTATAAATAGAAAATATACATTTTGATGTAAATAATTGATAAGAGGGTTAATGATGATTAACATTTATAAATGTAATATATGTGATTTATGTGAATGGTTTAAAACTCAGGTTTTGGAAAAGGAATGATACTCCAAATACCCTTGGGGTACCAAACCTTATCTTTTATGCCCCAATACATTCATGTGAATATTATTTTGTGGGATAAGGACTAGTTTTCCAAAATCCCATGATGTGCGTTACATTTACAGATGCTCTAAATTACTATTGAGTATTACAAATGATGTCCTATTAATAAGATATCGATAAATGACTCGAATTCCAAGTATCCATGATAGGAAATTGGAATTAAGTGGTTAGTGAATGCCCATGTTATTTTGAATTATGATTCTAAATGTGAAATGGATAAGACCCCAAAATAGGATGAAGCATTTATTGTTGTATTGGGTTTCATTGAGAACCCATATAATTATTTTTTTAATTAAATAATAATGATGTTTGATAAATATTTACATTATTTTTTATAATTTAATCTTTATACAACTACATACATTATTATATACATGATATTGTTTTAGACGATGTCGGTGCGGATCCTAATGAGTTGTACTCACACCATACATGTCCTACCTAATTGGTACCCAAATAGATTACATTTTCTAGGACATGAAAAGGGAAATATTCCTATGTTATATGGGAGAGTTTCAATGGACAAAGGATTAGAAAACCATAAATGATGTAAGGACCCATATGGGAATTTTATGATTTGTTATTTTAGGGGTTTTCATTAGATAAATGAAACTTATATTCCATGACATATATAATTATTTAGTTTTGGATATTTCTTCCTATTTTGTATTATCCGTTTATGTTGATTTTTACTGTTTGTGGTATTATTTTGGTCACTGGTTATTATAATTTCTACATTGTTTATTTTTTTCTGTTATTGTCTTTTTTTTATAAGGAGATTATAGTCACCCCATGATATCTATATTAGATCCTCACTACTGGTCAATAGTCTATAGTGTATGGGGAGACAATCCTTAGGTCATGTGACATACCAGATTAGGGCACTGACTTATGGAACACTATTCGGGACATCACATACTACCTAAGCCAATCTTAGGTCGAACACTGCCCACATTAGGATCTAAAAATTAGGAGGAATGAAAAACAAAAATTAGATTCCCTAAAATTAATTTATATATCTCTAAATCAGTCTACATAATAAAAATTGAAATTCAGAGATTTTAGAGCTCAAAAACCTCAAATACCTCTCCCACCTAACAATAACCAACACAAGGGGTGACCCATATAATATAATCACACAAAAGATCCTAAGAATATCCAAAATACATCATCACATGATATTTAGATATAATAAATTCATTCGAATTATTCTTCAACAACCAAGATTAATGAAGACAGAAAAAAGTCACAAATACCTTAAGTTAGAATAGTATTAGAAGAGATCTAATTCATTTCTAGAAAGAATAAATGAAACAAATATATTAATTGATCTCTTAATGAAGTAATTAAAAAGGAGGGGGGAATACTTAGATGAGAGCATGGGATTTTGGTACATAGACACAAAAAATGGAATAAGGAGTTATGAAAGTATGGAATAAAATCTACTATGTATGAGGGATTTATGTTATTAAATTGATATTTGTGGTATAAATTCCCAAATATACAGGTGCTACAAAAAATCATCAAATTGGGTTAATTTACCATGAGAAATATATTAATGGAAATAAAGGGTTTGATGGTGTAAAATAATTATATTTGATATTGCATTTTACTTCTTGTTTACAACAAAGAACATATATTGAAAATCATGAATTTATGATGTATATTCTTTCTTCACCTAGTACGAGACTAAATATCGTGGTGAAACTTCTAAATAGACTCATTTTACCATTGAACCTTTTAAATAATATCATCAACTTCAAAATATTATTTCCAAATTATCAAATATTTCACAATATTCCCACCATAGGACATTTCATTACCAAATAGTCTTTTAGAAGAAGGGTTATCAAGAATGTCGCGAGACCACTACTCAAGCTCTAATAATTCATGGTCCAAAGTCATGTGAGAATACAATATAAGTTACGATAAAAACATTGAGATCTAAAATTTTCTTCCAATTAAATACTTATTTCAGGTTATCAAAAATTATTATATATTATCTACAATAGATACATCTAGATCTAACATAATATCGTCCCAACTAAAAACATGGGATAAATAAGGATGATACATACTATGATATCTTATATAGGAAACATCATGAAGTCGTGTAAACTGATATGACATTTAAAATCTATAGAAAAACCATCCCAATATGATAATACATTCCTTTTACACATATTAATACATTTTTCATAAATTTAATTATACCATAATACAATTGAAGGTTCATAAAGTCCTATTTTAATTTGTTTACTAGGTATGTAATGCCTCAAAAAAATGTAAAACATGAAATCCTTAATTTATTCTCAATTGAGATATCCTAAATTTAATTTAGTCTCTTAAATCCAAAAAGGATGAAATAGAGAATATATAATGAATATGGAGATATAGAAACCCCATCAATGTAATAAAAATCATATGGAAGTATAGAATTTTATTCAAAGCTTTATATAGAAATATTAATAGAGAAGGTACATTAGTAATCTACTGGAACCATAACATAAAATGAATGCAATCCTAATATCATCGTTTCATAGGAATTTTTCCATGATATAAAACATGACATAAATATAGGTTAATGATAACTTTCAAGACATCATCACATTGAGAACATAGTCCCTCATTATATTAGGTTTACTCCCAAATACCATACATGACACCTCCTGAGACTAAAACATTTCCAATGGAATTGGAGACCTATATAATTTTGGGCTCACCTATTACAGTCATTTTTTGAATTCATATAAATTCAACATGAGGATATCAATAATAAGTAATAATGATATCGATTACCCATGAAAATTAATAGGTTGCATAATATTGTCTCATAACATATGAAAAGTAGATTACTTAAAGAATGAATTTTAGAAATGTCTCTAAAGCTTGTATTAACCAATTAATGTAAGAGATAATAAACTTTTTATATATATGTGACATATATATAAGTAATTTATAATAACTCAATTACATTATGTGATATATAATAGGAGTTAGATAGAAAAATTTCTTAATATGATGGAAATGTTGGCTTAGAGAGGTCCCTAAACTGGAGCCCAATTTTTCAAAAACATTAATTTTCACCATGAATAATAAACATTTGTTAATTGTTAATTTTTTCAAATACCATTTTCAGTACTATTTTTCACTTTATACTATTTTTTATCATTTCATATTAAATTATTTAACCAATTAATACCATCTTAGACGTTAAAATGAATAATAGATAATATTTCCAAATTCAATTATGTATGTTTAGTAAGATTATATATATTTTTAATTCATCATATATTGAATGGTAACCACTTAAATAATATCATTTTTATATATATATAACATATTTTAAATGTTATAATAAAATGGAAATGAAAAATAACTATGTTGCAATCATGGAGAGGGAACAACATACCTATAAATTACTAATGTTTCCATAATTTGATGATCTTGATAGAAACAAGGTAAGAGATACCTTAAAATTATATAATTATAATTTTATCATAAATATCATTTTATTTATTTCATTAAACTAAACCTACAATCAATGTGATGTGGAAATAATTAAATAAACAATGACTCATATCACTTAATGAGGTGGTTGTCCACCATATACTAAGATGATGTTATCATTTATTAAATTAATGATAAGTTAAAAATGAATATATTATTTTAATTTTAAATAATGATAAATAATTAATTAATATATATAAATAAACAACAAATTAAAAAATTTTATCTTCTAGGTAAAATGAAATTTAAAAAAAAAAATCACATCGATTTGTGAGATGGTATTAAACTGTACACACGAGTGATGTTATTGTATTGTCTATAGAATAAAAATTAAGGTGGTATGTGTGATATTAAAAATCAAGATGTATAATTATATCATAATTATCATATATAATTATTATATTTTTAATTATATACAACATAGAGAATCATTGATGGAAAACGATTTAAGTCGGTTCATTAAGCAGCAGTCCTCCTTGAACATGACCAGGGGGTTTGTTTCCCATTTGGGAATAGTGTATAAGGGTTTAGGTCATTACATTGTCATATATATATATATATATATATCTTTATGTGTATTTTTATTATAACGATGTTATTATATTTTCATTGATTAATAATATTTCATGTATGTGGAATAAGAAATAAAATAAAATCATTGGTTAAGGATGTTACAACTTATTTAGAAATCATTTTTGGTTCTCACCAAAATCCTTAATAAGATGTATTTCTAAATAAATAAATTATTCTAGGACTAGGGAATAGAATTAAATAATTAATTTGTTTATGTATTTTATTATCTTATGGTATTTTATTTTTGTGGAAAGGAGAGGATTTGGGATGCCTTTAATATTTGCGAGAACGGACACAAATGGAATTTTTGAAGATAAATAATTCCACCAATGTATTTATCCTAAAAAAAGCCTACAAAATGGTTCTTTATCAATACATTGGAGATATAACAATGAAATATGACCATAAAATTTGAACTATAAATGTATGGGGTCATTTTTAGTACTTTTATTTTTAAGTTTAAAACCAAGTAAACCCATTTTTACCATAACCTCGGTAATTGTTTTTTATATTATAATTTTTTGGTATGCTCAAAAATTATTCTGATATTATTAGTACATTTATATAAAATTTATTAAAAATATGAAATCCATTTTTCCAAATAATACTCACATAAGTGGAATAAATAATTTAAAAATAAACAAAAGAAATGATGAAATAGTGGTCTTCCAATGAGAAAGTTATTAAAATTGTAAATTTTTTTAATATAATATTTATATATGGAATTTATTTTAATAACCAAAATTAGATTAATTTTAATATAAATGACTTATTTTTTATTTGACAGAAATGGGAATTATAATTTAAAATTGTAATAAATCTAAATGAAAATAAAATTTTCATTAAAAATTAGTACTTTTCACCATTTATAATAAAATTTATATTATAATAAAAAAAATAATCAATATATTTTAATAATTATTATAAAACTTCCAAAAAATTATAAAAAATATTATAAAAAAATGAAAAAAATATATTATGTAGTCAAAGCACCACTATGCTATTTTTTAAATACATATATGTTTCATGAAATAATAATGTTTATTTTAGTGGGTTGTTATTTTATTTCTAACCATTATATAACCATTTGATTGATTTTATGCAAGTTTATAACATATAATTTTCAATATTTAATTAGTTATATTCATACAATCTAAATTAATGAATTGGATATAAATGTTGTGATGTAATAATATTTTAATCGACTATAACATTTCTTCTAATCCCAGTGTTGAGTGTATGAAATGTTATTAAAGATAATGAATTTAGTTAAAAAAATTATTTAATAATGTCTTGTGGTTTCACATTCATCCCGCTATAATGGGTGTCTCTATTGATATAATAATTTACGTAATATGGTGAAAATATGTTAGGGTACTTATTCTACCTTCCTCTTCTGTCTCCCATGTTGCTTCCTCAAACTTTTGTTTTCACCATATCACATTGAAAAGTTAATTTTTTCTTATTTTATATATCATTGTCTCTACGATACAATGTCATCACTTGCTTCTCCTCATATGAAAGGTATTCCTCCAAGGGTATGCCCTTTTGATTTATTACATTCATGGGTATGTTATATACAACCATAAGAGGGATAAATCTAAATTATCATGTAATTATCATAGGTTTGGTTGATGTTATTTTGGGTAAAGAACCACTATGATGAGATAAAGTATATAAAATTGGGTGATGTAATTATTTCTATGACTTCCCTTCTTCCAAACCTCGTGAATTTCTTCCATTCTGAGGTATATAGGAGCATGTTATCTCCATCCTTAACATATTGGTCTCATTGATAATTTACTGTATAGATTTTTAGCCTAATTTTAATGGATTTTATATGAAATTTTATGTGTTTTACATTCCCTTCCATCTCATAGGAAATATTAGGTCCCATCTACATCCTCTCTCTAACATTATCACAACATTAAACTACACAACATCGCTTCTAATAAGATCCCTCGTAACATGTCATTTAAATGTTACGATGAAAAATATTGTTATTTATGAACTCTACAAGAGTATGGTGTTTATACCATAAACCCTGGACATCCATTCAACATAACCACAACCGTAACATGTCATGCCTTCTTGATCTGTTACATTACTAGTTTTGATCATTCTTGGTGTTCAATGTATGATTTTCGATTTTTTATTCTAAGATAGAGGTTCCATAATGCTTCTAAGGGAATTACATGTCGTATAAGAGTATTAAATTATGTGATAGTTTGTTTTTGGGTTTATCCCGGGTTTTTTAATTGCATGTAGTATTTTGGGGTTAAAAAAGGTGGTGTGTTTTCGAAGAAATCAAACCTCATGGATTACACAAAATTAAATGATATTATACACTTTGTAATCCCCCAATGCAGTATAGATTTGAAAAAAAATTATCTGAATTATCATTCATTTCATTGTGGATTCTTTCTCCTCTCATATTGGGTGAACCATAGATGTTTGAGGTGTTCATAAAGGACTCTTCCTCCCAATTTGAAATTCTGATCCTATTGGTTGTTTGTTAGAGATCTGTGGTTGGTCCATGGTGATTTATTCTATATTTCATGGTGATTTTTTCCATAATCCCATGGATATTGATAATGTGGTGTGATTTGGTTTGGATATTGTGTTTGGGATGAGTTTGGATGGTATTTGGTTATGGTGTATCGATCAGTGTTTTATCGTGGTGAGGTTTGTTTTGGATAATGAGTTTGCATTTATTTGTGAAGGTCTTCGGTTATAGTGTGTCAATCCTTGTTTTCCTGTGGCATGGTTTATGGTTTTCATGTGTTTATCTTCTTTCATCGGTTCACAACAAGTTGGGATGATTTTTTGTTGTAGGGTTTCCATCATTTCTCCTTATTTTGTATCTTATTGGAGGGGTTGGATTTTGTTTACCAATATATTTTTTTTTGATGTATTAATTAAAGAAAATGATTTTTTTAGATTTAATTTATGGTTAAAGGTATATGACTCTCATGTTTTTACATATTTTATATGACTATGATATTGTGAATTGTTTTGGATTGATGCTCTACTAAAAATTGTGGCCATTAGGGAATTTTTTTCCCAAGATATATATATTGGGATTATTTTTACAGTTGTGGTTATTGTGATATCACTATAAAAGTTTGTTTCTTAATTACTTATATATGAATAATGAATGGTTTCCCCAAGATTTTAGTTAGTGTGAAAATGCCCCTAAAATTATGTAGGAAGTGATAAAAGCACGTTGGTAAATCTATAAAATGATAGTGATGTGTTTTGATTCATTGTCATGGTTGGGGGACTACTGTGTTTGCTTTAAATTGGGAATGGGGAAATATTTGTGTTTTTTGTGATTTTTTTGGGGGGGGAGGATGTGGTATGTATGTCCATGCATTTGGGGTGGCGTGGGGACATAATAATGACATATTTATTATTTATTCTTATGTTGTTCTAGATTCATGAGTAGTGATGGACTAAATAAATATTCATTTAATAATGTTTGGGATTGCTTTGGTTGGTTTGGTTAAAGATATAAAAATTTTCAATTAATAATTTTGTGGTTGGTTGTGCAATTAAATATGTTTGATGATACATAATAAAATCAACATGTGTTAAATGTTGAAAAAATGTGAAGTCATATTAAATTATTACCGCTCTTAACTTCCAAAATGACTATTACAGATACTAGTTGATGCATTTAGAGTAAGAAACAATGTGTGTTAGTCATGGGTTGGTTAGTGAATTTTTTTTAATCCCATAGGTTAAGATTGGGTTTTCCCCTTTATATATATGTATATGTAGTATAATCTTATTATTTCAATACACAACCCACCCATGTTGAGAACTATGTTCTAAACACCAACATCATCACACTGGGGGTGTCACTCCAAACATCCTAGTGGGAGAATGGATAGATTCCCCCACCCCTCGTCTTCACATCTTCCTCTTCTATGATATATAGGTATTTCACAGTATGTGATGGTCATAGGTATGATGGTGCAATATATGGTGGTTTGGGTATCTCATTTATCATTGGGATGAGATATGATATGGTGTACCATGTGTCTTCAAAGAGAGTTGTGACGTGGTGTCCTAGTTATCTTTTGGATGATATGTGATTTGTGAGGCCCAGGTGTGTGTGAGAGGGATGTGTTGTGGGGAACATGTGTCTTTGGGTGGGATGTTTTGTGTAGACCAGGTGTGTGGTGGTGGGATGAGTTGTGTGGCCCCGGTGTGAGCGGGGGGGGGGGGGTGGTGATTTGGTATTTTCAGAAGAGGTGGGAACACATGTGCATTTTCTATTGGGGTTTGAGAAAACAACCAGTGGGAACATTTTTTGGGTTACCCTATCATCAATGTTCATTATAGTATATTATATTATATGTATTTCATTACTTTATGATCATTCCTTGGTGAGGATAGGTTTGGTTAGTATGCGTGTATAGGTTTTTTTGGTTCTATTGTTCTCCAAAAGAGGAATTATTATGGTTATTTCACATTTTCAAAAGATTCGTTAGTATTGCTACTGATTATACTTGTATTCTCACACTATGTATATAATGTGTTTTTCATGTTTCATAGAGGATTTTGAGACCCATAATGGACCTTAGTATCTCATATCCTTGATGGTTACTGCATTGTTGCATTAGTTTTACATTTTGGTATTTACCTTGGTGAATTTTATTCTACCATTTATATTTATACATGCTTGTGGGCTGGTGTGGGTTTTCTTTTATATTATGAATTGGAGTTATTTTTGAATGATTCATTCTACCTCTGAATTTTGTTTCTTATAAATGGCAATTCCTCTTATATTGTGAGATCTGTACACTATTGGCTCTAGTCGCAGAATCGGTTTCTACTAGAGGCAACACTCGGGGGGTTCATTATCTCGCTTTCTTCATTTCTAGCCCGTGCGGGCTATATTTAGAGGAATGGGTTCTGAAATAGTGTATATGAGTGATGGATGAGTGATAGGATCGAGTTTTTAGTTTGGTACAGTAAGAATTATATGGGGTGGTATGGATACAATGCTAGACTACCATAGTGTGTAAAATAGGCAAGGTTGACCAGCCTGTACATAGGATTTTAGGGCCCCCCAAGATCTAGTACATAGAATAAGGGATTATTGAATTGTTAGATGGGATGGACCTACTTTCTGGGTAGATACCTAGGAGAGGTACATGCATCATAATGACATGTTTTCTTGTATGAATTGTTTTTTCACAGGCAAAGAAAAAATTAAAAAACTATATTAAATTGATTAATGTAATTTGAAACATATCATAATAAAAATTCAAAAATAATCATGCTTATGATGTACATATATTCCTTTTATCTAGATCTCCAGTTGGTCTTCCACGTGTCGCTAATTCCATTGAGGTTCATTAGGATGATATTGTTGACCGTTATATGGATGAGTCACTTGAGGGGGAGGATTATTTGAAGAGTACATTCCATGAATTCCAGTGGTAGGATTTTGATAAATATAAGGGAACTATGGGTCAGTGGTGGATGATGTATATATGAGAGTGGAATGAGGTAGATGATTTTTAGTTCCAAATCCTTTCTTCTACATGATGGTCGTAATGATTCTTGATAGTGTTTCTATTATATCGGTAAAAGTGGTCATGATACTCCGATGGGAGCTGGATTAGGTAGAGGATGTCCTTAGGATAATCCTCGTGATCAGGGATTGTGGCCGAAGCATGGTCCCAAAGGTTTTCATCAATACGGAGGTATAGGATTTGGTCATGGTTAGTTTCACACATTGAAGGTAGTAGTTCTAGAGGGGACAACAATCATCAAAGGTACAATCAGTTAATTTAGTACTCTTGTTGTTGAGTTTCTTGATTAAGAAGATTCCCACTCTTTTCATGAACCTTCTATTGCCTATGATCTAGGACTAGACATAAAGAGGCTTCCATTTCCCCTATTTTTGAGTATGCTAGTTGGAGGCCAGATCAGCATGTTGGATGTGTGCCAAGGGTGTAAACTAATGATGTTTCCACATCAGTATGATGTTGATATGTTCTTGATAATTATGAAACCATAAAATTTCATTATTTGCATCACATAGTAGTATTCAAAATGTGTTGTTATCGACTGCTTCTATATGGGAGTTGTGTTTTCAGATTTGGATGTCCAGTATATTGTTTTCATTTGTTAAAGAAGTTGTTAGGTAGGAATTCAGGGTGTGGAAAAACGTCATTCCTTTTGGAATTAGTTTGTAGGAGAATTAGTATATTCTAGGACATTTATGGTCCCCCGAGTCATTGGGTAGTTCCTTGATGTTTTCCCTAAGGTGATTTTGAAGATACCCCCTTAATGTGATGTTGAGTTCAATATAGACATGCAGTATGGTGCTTCTCTATTTTCAATGACTCTTTATTTAATGACACCATCTTAGTTGTTGGACATTAGGATTCAGATTGATTATATTATGTATAAGGGAATTATCCATCCCAGTGTGTCATTGTGTGGTTTTTGAGTTTTCATCACACGAAATGAGGTAGGTGGTATGAGGTTGTGCATAGACTACCAGTGGTGGAATTAGGTGATTATCAGAAACTATTACTCTCTTCCAAGGATAAAGATATTTCTGAGAAATTAAGAGGGTTGAGTTAGTTTTCAGTGATCGATCTACCATTTGGATATCACCAGTTGAGGATGAAGGGGGGATATTTCCCAATGTATTCCTTCAGATGATAGCATGGAAAATTCATGTTTGACATCCTGCCATTAGGTGTTACAAACACACATGAAGTTTTCATGGGATTAATGATCTCAATGTTCCATGATTCCATACATCGGTTCATCATCATATTCATTGATGATATCCAGATATACTCAATGATAGAGGACGATAACATTGAGAATCTCTGAACTCTATTGCATGTTCTTTGATGCCACCAACATTATGGAATGTTTTTCCATGTGTCTTTTCTAGACATGAGAGGTTAATTTCATTGGATTGTGGAGTATCATAATTGTTTATAAGTACACTCTTCTATGTTTGAATCTATTTTTTTTGGGGCCGCATAAAATAATGCGGTAGTGGATCATAGTGGCATGTGTCTTTCAGGATATTATCGAAGGTCTGTACCTAATATCCCCTGAGTTTCAACCCAATTGATAGAATTGACTAGAAATAACCAATATTTTTTTGAGGAGTTTTCAGTGTGAGGAAGCCTTCATTTACATAAAGGGGATGTTTTTCATTACCTTAGTGCTTTATCTTCCAGTGGATGGTGTGTTGTTTGATGTGTTTTGTAATGCATCCTATATTGTCTAGGAATGTGTGACGATTCATTAGAGAGAATTAATCACTTAATTCTCCAGTATGTTACATCCCCATGAGTATAACTATGTCACCCATGATATTGATTTTGGATCCATTGCCTTTGCACTAATTTTTGGTGACATTAAATCATTGTAGATCACATTATGGTCTTTGCGGATGAAAAAACCAGGTGGAATATCTTTTCCCAGGGTGACCTGAACATACAAGAATAAGGGTGTGTGGAGTTTCTATAGGACTATGATTTTTAGATCTCATACACTTTAGGAAACGTAAATTATGTGAATGATATATTGAGCATGTTTTCATTTAAGGGTGTTGTTTGGGATTCTGATGATGCTTTGAGACTGATGGAGGGGTTGGTAGCCATGCACATAGATGTAAGAGTGGATGGAGGAATTGGATGTTTGATTCAAATGACTATGTTGTTTTATCTGATGTTGTATGTTGAGAAGTCTAAATGTGGAGACATAGAGGAAAAGGTATTTCTTGATCATGTCAGACATCGTTCTTCTCCATATTAACAGTCGAAGGATGGTTGTAACCAGAGGTTGTTTAATTTATGGTTGTTTATTCGGATAATAATGCATGATGGATTCCTTCAAGAGTTTCATATGTCACCATTGGTGACACACCCATAATTTTCCAAAAAGTACCATGTATTGAGGAAATTTTAACAGTAACCTATGATTAAATGGTAAGTTGGGTATTTTGTGTTAAATTTAATGGTTTTCTCACAAGTAAACAACAATCATCGTGTTACTAGTAGTTTTTTGTAGCTGTTGGATGTTCCTGAGTAGAAATGGGATGGCATATTGATGGATTTCATCACTGAGTTACCCAACCCATAGGGGGATTCTGATGATATCTGGGTGATAGTGGATGATTTGATGAAAATGTAATCCTTCTTAGTGATCAAGTAGTTATGCACAGTAGATTTGTTGTCTAGGAGGCTTGTAGATGAGGTTTTAAGGATTCATGGATTTTCTAGGTCCATTCTCTCAGATCGGGACACAAGCTTTACATCATGAGTGTAGAGGACATTACATCATGATTTTGGAACTTAGTAACATCGTATCACTACATTCCACCCAATGATAGATGTAATAAAATTATAATCTATATAGATGTTAAAAGATATGTTGCAGTCATACGTCATCGACATTGGTAGATCTTGGGTACAACGCCTTCCCATGGGGGAGTTTTCTTATAATAATAGCTAATACTCTTCCATTTTCATGGATCCATTTTAGAATTTTTATGAAAGACCATTTTACTTTATATTTTAATGGATAGAGAATTGTGATACAATTTTTCATGGTCTTGATGTGGTGGAGAGCATGATTGAATATGGTCATTTTTTTTTGTGAGATGATGAATGTAATGATGTTTTAGGTGAAGTCTTGCAATGATCATAGAAGGAGGCACTTGGAGTTTGATAATAATACAACATGTTCTTGAATGATTCATATACAAGGGTGTAGAGAATGATATGAATAAGGATTAAGATTGCTAATCTATTTTTTGGGAACTTTGAGATGTCAGATAGAGTAGTTTTTGGTGCATATTATTTAGAGTTTCATAGAGGTTAGAGAGGATCTAGAACATCTTCCATGTATCTTATCTTCTTCTGTATCTTCACATTGAATACCATTTCATTGATTTGGGAGAGTAGTATATTGAGGATGAAATAATATTTTGTAAGGACTAGTTGAGATCTAGGATCATCAATATAAGGCACTTCATGGACATACCATTCCTTTGGTTTATGTGTTCTGGAGGAATGAGTTTTATGAGTAGAGTACGTGGGAGTGAGAAATTTAGATGTGTGACCAATAACATGTGATATTTTGAGTTTTTATTTACCTAGTTTTTCATTGTATTGTTATTTTAAACCTTGTTTTATTATATGTGTTTTTCCTTGGTTTTTGATTTGTGTGGTGCGATGTGTGATAGAGTATTTTCATATGAAAATGAGAGTACCTAATTCATTATCGAGACACAATAAATTTTATGTTATTAAAAGTGTGCAGGTGATTCAGTGCCACTGAGAGTGGATCATATCATTATATAGAAGAAAGAATTATCTAATTTATGTGTTTGGGATCATGTGGTTTTTTGGTTATAGTGGTTGTTGGGTTATGTTGTGTGGAGGTTTAGATGGTTGTTTAATGGTTTTGTGGCAGTGTGATTCTGTGAGATGAGACAGATTGTAGTTTTGGTTTCATAGTGTAAAGGTTTTGCAATATGTATGTGGTCATTTGGTTAGGCATGTTTGGTTTGGGGTAACATTTCAGGTGTGACGAGGTCCTTGAGAGGTATCTTGTGGGGTGGTTGTTCAGAAAAAAATTTCATCTAGGATTGGTTTTGGATTCTCAAGGGTGAGAATAATTTTATAGGAATCTGATGTAATTTTATGTTCCTTCTTGGCCAATTTTTTTCCTAGATTTTTGCATTGGAGATGTTCTAGGGATGTTTTTAGAGTATTCAATGGAATATAGAGGTGCAGTTGAGCTTCTCCCAGAATTACACATTGTGTAAGTGGATTACATGATGTGAAAGATTATTTCACAGATTATTCAAGTTCTGTTTTTGACGCATAGTTTTTTTGATGTTATAAAATATAAATATAACACATTTTTTGGATGATCTATACCTTGGTGATCACATGAATTGATTAGGGATAAAATGTGTTGTAAACCCCTGATACAGTGCATATTTAATATTATTTTAGGATTAATTCTCAATCAGTTGGTTGTGGTTTCTTCTTCCTCTCATATTGGGAAACCCCTAGTCACACTGAGGTGTTCATCATGCCATATTCCACCTTTATTGATATTTTTTACTTTGTGGTTCTTCATTGGTGTTCATTGGTTTATTAATGGTGATTTCTTCTCCCTTTATTGGTTATTTTTCATTCTTCCTTCCTCAGAGATCACCATGGTGGTCTGGTTTAATTTAAGTTGTCTCTATGGTCTATGTTTAGATGGTATTTATTTTTGGTGTAGGTGGATTTTTTTTTCTCAGGGTATGGTTTTTTGTCGTTATTCATCACCTTGTCATGCGTATCAAGTAGAAATGATTATTTGAAATGTGGATTCCCTTGTTTTATCTTTTTTTTGTATCATACGGTAGGGGTTTTCTTTTGTTTAACTATGGATTTGGGTTATTCTATAATAATTAAAGATATAAAAAATTCATAACTTGAATTGAAGGGTAAATGACTATGAATTACATGTGTTTATAGATTTTATATTATTATGATATTTTGAATTGATCGGGCATGATGAACTTCTAAAAATTGTGGTCGTTAAGGGCTTTGATTGTAGTAGATATATGTATTTTTATTGTTTTGATATCACCCAAAATGATTATTGGTTAATTAATTATACTTTTCTAATGAAATTGTTTCACCTATATTTTTGTTTGTGAGAAAAAAAACATAAAATAAATTGGGAAATGAAAAATACCCTGGGTAATTCTATAAAATGATCTTGATGTGTAGTAATTTGTGGTCATTGTTGTGGGAAAATTGTTTTTTGGTAAAATGGGGTGTGGGGTTATATTTTGTTTATTTGGAAGTAATTTTGGGGAGGTGAGGAGGTGGTCTTTTTTTCATGATTTTGGGTCGAAATGGGGATATAATGATAAGATTCTTGTGAAATATGTTTCTGTTATGCTAGATTCCTGAGTAGTGGTGTAATAAATAAATAATTATTAATGAATGTTTGGAAGGGATTGGGTTATTTTTTTAATGAATAAAAATTGTAAATGAATAATTAAATAGTGGGTTTTGTGATTAACGGTGGATGATTCTAAATAATTAAATCAATGGGTGATAAATGTGGTATAAATGTAAAGCCATGTTATATTATCAGGGATAATCACCTTCAAAAATTTCTATTAATGATACTAATAGATGGATTTAGAGGTATCAACAAATTGGGAATTGATGGGTTTGATTATTATTTGTTTGAAAACCTTTAGGTTTCACTTGTGTGATTTTATCCCTATATATATGTATAAACTATACATTCTTGTGATTCATATACACCCCTCCCATGTTGATCACTTTTTGTCGAAAACCTGCATTGTAATTAAGGGGTGTCTTTCCCAAAATCTTAATACGAGGATATATGGATATCCACTCGCTCTTCATTTATCCCTCTTATAAGAGAGGTTGGTATTGCATGGGCTATAAAGGATGGAGGTATGTTATTGAATTATATGGTGTTTATGGTATCCCAAGTGTCCTCATGGTGAGTTTTGATGTGGTGTTCTCGGTGAATTTAGGATTACATGGGATGTGGTGTCCTATGTGTCATTCGGATGATATGTGATGTGTCAAGACCATGTTTTTTCCAGTGGGATTTGTTGGGAGGCCCAGGTGTGTGTGGATGAGATGTGTTTTGAGGGCCATGTGTGTTCTGGTGGGATGTGATGTGAGACCCAGGTGTGTGAAGGAGGTATGTGATGTGGTATTTTTGGAAGATGATGGAGAACTAGGACATTTCCCATTGGGGTGTCCGCAGTAAATAAGTGGGAAAGTGGTACAGAGTACCCTATTATCAATGTTAATTACATTATATTATATTTCATGAAATTCATTACATGGTGAGAATGCCTTTTTGAGGAAAATGTTTGTTAGTAAACATTTTTAGGTGCAATTTGGTTTTTTTGTTATACCATAGGGTCATTAGTATGATTCATTCACATCTGCATGAGATACTTTTTTTTCCAATTGAGTATACTTGTATTCTCATCGTACATATGTAGAAATCAATTTACGTTTCTGGGAGGATTATGTTGACTACTCTGGACTTTACTAGATAAGATCTGTGATAGTTGTTTTTCCATAGATTTTTATTACTTTTGGGTATTTACCTTGGAGACTTTTCTTATATCAATTCTATTAATACAAGAATATGGGATCACTACTACAAATATGGCCTTTATCAGCACTTGAAATGTGCATTAACAGCACTAAAAAAGCACTATTAATCGAGGAAAGGATAAAGGGGGTCTCTTTTATGAGCGTTTAGAAAAGCGCTGATAAAGGCACCTTTTATCCGCGCTAAAAAATCGCTGAAAATGGACCCCTTTATTAGTGCTTTTTCTAGTGCCGATAAAAGGGGTCTTTTATCAGTGCTTTTAAAAATCACGGATAAAAGTAACAAAAATTAAAAAAAAAGAATTATATAATGTGGGGGGAGCATTTAATAGCGCTTGACCCCCCCCCCCCATCAGCGCTAGGAAACCCCCACCCCCCTCACAGTCTCCCATGCGCTACCCTTATCGCGCTTCCCCCACACGCGTGCACCTACTTGCTTCCGCCAGAACTCGAACCTACGAACTTGCCCCTTGCGCTCCTGCACCTTTACCACTAATCCATTTCGTTTTTTCTCTATTTAATGATATATCTATTTATATATATATCGTTATATTTATTCTTATATTAATATAAATTCATATTAGTATAAATATATTTAGTTATATTAATAAATATATATTTGTTCATATTTTAATATATATATATATATATATATTCATATATTAATATATATTAATATTTATATATATCGTTATATTTAATCATATATTAATATAGATTCATATTAATATAAATATATTTAGTTATATTAATACATATATATTTATTCATATATTAGTATATATATTCATTCGTATATTAATATATATTTATATATATTTATATATATATATTTTTAGTTATAATTTTTTATCCGTATATTTATTTGTGTATATTAATATATATTTATAAGATTATTTTTAAATATATTTATAAAATAAGTTTTTCATGAGTGTTTATAAATAAATAAATACATACATAAATACATATATACAACATAGACACAGAGAGACACACACACACATATATATAATTATGAATAAATACATATATTTTTGTATTTGAAAAGCCAAAGAATGTTAGAAAAACCACAACTTCTAATCCAGAAGCCCATTTCAACTCCACAACAATTAAAATCGAAGAAAATTAAATTATATTTGATATGATATGTGGTACAGGCCTAATAGACATCTGGATCGGATGTTATACTTGTTTAAATGTTAAAAAATCAAGGTATCCTGATTAAAACTCGGTTTTTGAGGCCTTATGGGCCTTTTTAGCTTCAAAAAATGTGACAGAAGGTTCTGTTCCAACATTCATGTCGAGAGCATGTTGCAGGCTTCGATTTGATATGTTGTAGAGATCAAACGGACTCCCGGATCAAATGTTATGGTCGTTTGAAGTTTGAGTTACATTTTCAACTTATTTTAGATCTTTTATTATTATTATTTTTTTGTCTTCCAAATGTTATTAAATGATTATTAATTAATTGTAACTATAATATTATTAATTAAAAATATTTTTTAAAATATTTTATAAGCTTATTTTACTAAATATCTTATACATTAATTTTCGATTTCTATTTATCCTTATCTAAAATATATTTAAAAATTATATATTATATTTATATCATTATAAATATACACACATATATATATCAATATATTATTTTTTATGATTTATTTTGAAATATAAACATTATCAGCACTTGGAAAAAGTGCTGATAAAGCTCCCCCCAATTTATAAGCACTTTTTTTAGCGCTATTAAAGGGTAGCACTGCGGAAACCCAGTTTTGTAGTAGTGGATAGTTTGGTGTTTCTCTTTCATATTATGTATGGAATAAACTTTTGGAAGATTAATTATATCTATTAATAATTATTCTTATAAGGGGTAATGCCTCCCATATTGTGATATTTGTACACACTTGTTACTAGCTTCCACCCTGGGCCTACTAGAGGCATGAGTCGGGGGGTCATTGTCTTCTTTTCTTCAATTCTATCACATGAGGGGTGTCTTTGGAGGGAGGGGTCATGACATAATCCTTTCCACTATATTATGGATGGTTCCCTCATACTAACCATATACTTTAGGGTGATAAGAATAATTGATTCTGATTTCAATATCCAAATATTTCAAAATTATTCTCCAGAACATTGAGTTAATCTTCAATGTCGATCATATACAATATTGAGTGGAACTCCACCAAATATTACCAAATCTATAATTTTTATCTTTTCATTCTAGTCTAGAGAGAAGTCATACATAAAAGAAATAAATATTCCCACTTTTTATGTCGATCAACTACCTCCCAATTGGCATTATATACAATTTTTGACTTGGGGAGTCCTATGAAGAAATCAGTGATTATGATTTACCATGTTATTACTGGTGTGGGAAATTGTTTCTTCATAACCATATAATTATTTCAAAAATCTCATACATGTTTTCATAACAATAATTGATATATGAATTCAACAATCTCATACTTCAGGTTTTACAACTATATAATTTTATTTATATCAATATACATTTTATTTGTTTCTAAATTAATAGAGAATATTGATAAATGAACATTATCCAATTTCTCCATCTTCATATATCTAGTTTATGGGAATATTATTTGGGTTCCAGACCTTATTACCCCATCATTACAAAGGTTGTGCTCTGGAATAATTTTCTACCATTTTTATAGAACCTCATACTCTATCTAGGCCTCCATTATCCTCTTAACAATTGATGGTTGAGAAGTAATATGGCGAAGGTAATATAAATATTATTTTAATATTCCCATATCCATCCTTTGCAAATATACAAATATTTTATACTTCTAAATACTCATAATTGATAAAATCATTGGATGCTTTCTATTTAGATAATATTTCATTAATTAATATGATTTGTAATGGATTGTGATGAGAATGACCCTATTCGACTATATCCATCTTCGTTGGTTCATTTGGATATCCTATTATGGGAATATATATGAGTGGGTCTTGTGATCCATATATATTTTACACTTTTCCCCATAATGATATTGTTTCCATATCCTTATCATAAAAATCACTATAGCCTACTCCCAACCATGTGCCAAATAGTTTTTCTATTGAACATTCATCAACCGTGAGGTGCATGATATCACATTATCATTATGCATTCATACGCAGCCCAAAATCTTTTATGAAGCACAACTATATACCACACATATTTCCCCATTTGAGGGATTTTTAAGTAATTTTTCATTTATAAGCCTATTTTTTAGTATATAAATATATAATTTCATTCATGGGTTGAGTTAAAAATTACTCCTCTACATGATAACTTGGTTAGTATGTCTGAATTTCATTAAGATATGTTAGTAAATCATCATAAATACCTATATAGTACAGGGAAACTATGGATCTCTATTACATATGTTGGTTTGGTCCAATCGTTTATATATTTTTTTTACAAGGATTTAATGATATCCTATTATATATGTTAATATTATGAAATAATTATACATACTTCATTTAGAAATGAAATTTATGTTACTTTACATATAGCTTTTCTATTCCCAGTAATTTTAGCATTGTATACAAATGATCATCATTCCCCTCCTTTCTCTTGGTTTATATCATATATAAACACTAGCATAAATTTGATGAAGTAATCCAGAAATAATATATTTTTTAATTCTATAATGATTTTTGTAGAATTAGTGTGACCAAAAGGAATCATTATAACCTCATCGTTTCTATTCCACATTTAAAAGGAACTTTAGTTAATATCTTCATTCTTCCCCATTAATTGTTGATATCATGAATGGAGGTACCACATTATATAAATTATGATCCCCACATAACTGATTAAATTGTTTGTTAATATATGGAAGGGGTTTTTTTATTTATCAGGGTTTTGTTGAGAAGATGATCATCAATATAGATCTACATTGTCCCGTTCTTCATAAAAAATAGGGCAAGTGCACCATGAAGTAAATCACATGGTTATATAAAAACATTATCTACATTCTCTAATAGGTACCTGATAACTACTAATTCATAACAATGACCATTATATATGGAGTCTTGGATATTGGAAGGTATCAATATATAAGTTCGATTGAAAATTCAACCTCTCATATTGAAGGAAGACTATAAATACTAATGAAAAATGAATTGTTATAATCAATCTCAATAATAATGTCATCATGAATGACAATTATTCAGTCTTAATCATTTGATAAAGATGCACCTCCTAAAAAAGAAAAATATCTATTCTTTAGATAATAATTCCAAGGGAGATCTATTAACCTCTATTTAGTTGTAGACAATTAGAATTATATTCATGATTTTTATGGTGATTTCTATTACATATAAATTTATATTGGATATATTAAGGAAATAAAATGAATTTATATAATTTCATCTAATTACTCAAAAGGATGTATCACAGGGTTTTTGAGGTAGTTAAGACAGTACCTATGAACTGGGGTTGAGCTTTATTCACGGGGTGTTATAATTGACCCAGTTTCTATTTCACTGATAACTAAACTTCCTTGTTTTTATGTGGTTCATGAATAGGTCAACTAATTATGTTGGATATATAATAATGAAAAATATAATAAAAAATTACACTCTCTGTTATTGAATGGTTAACAAGTGTACCTCTCACCACTAATGTATTATGATCTACCTCCACACTGATAATGAATTTATATCTCACATTATTTCATGGACTTTGAGTTTTTTTCATTAATGGTCATGAAAAAGACATTGCTTACTTCATTGGTTCTCAAATTATCCATGTTCAATGTTGTTATAACACTGGAATACAAACTGAGGGTTGGTTAAATAATTCATTTCTTCAATATAGTTGGTGGGTTTCTCCCATTAAAAATCACTAGCTACAATCCCTTTCTTTACTCACCTATTGAAATTCCTAATCCCCTTTAAAAATTCTCTAGGTGACTTTTCCCACTAATTTGATAAGGGTGATGTTGGACTTACTTACCAAAATTAGTTTAATCCATCTTATGACCCGAGTTGAGCTCTATATTTTGATTCCTATCCCCAAAAGAGAATTTAGATTTGTTGATCTCTATATTGAATAAAAGGAAAAATTAGACAAATTTTTCATAGCATTAAAAGTATCAAATTTCTATTTATCTTCATAGAACGAAATTCCCCGACCTAGATAACACTATTTGGATCATCGAGCTGGGGGGTCACATAGCCTTCAAATCATATATGATGACTCTATAGGCTACCAACTAGTACTGAGGGACTAGGGTGTGTTCAGAGGGATACTTCACCCTCAATACCAGAGTGTACCAAAATAGATATATAGTATCCAAATTGTAGTATAAGAATATATACACAGATGGCTATGTAGTATGAATAGATGCTATGTCATGAAACCCTCCACAAAAGAAGAAAAATTATAACTAAAAAATATATAATCTTCCATGATAGATATATATACATCAATGATAGATGTAATATTATATACATGATTATAAATCGTAGAATTTGTCTACAAAGAATCAAAAATAGGTATACATACATCAGTAAAATACATGTTTCAGGATACCAAAAAGTCCATAAGGATCTATAAAAATTAAAATCTAAATCCACTACTCAGTCATGTTTTTTTCTTTTCTTAATCATATATCAATTCAATTCTCAAATTCCAGGTACTTTCCCATTTCCCTACCTGTATACATGTAGTATGTGCAGGTACAAAATAGTTGCTCGAGGTAGGGTAAGATATAAAATTCAGGTAGGCCTCCACCAAAATTATATATACAATATATGTTATACAATAAAATTTTAGCACTTTGAAATTAATATCATATGTAATCATACATGAAATAGGTTCCCATGTAAGAGGTTATACAAGTAATGTGAACATTTTTGCCCAATAATGTTCCAATCAAAACAATGCTCAAGATCTTATAAAGAAGATTATGTAAATCAAATTAAAATAAACACATCGACCATGATATATACAAAAAAATATCATATAATACATGTTCATTCCCATAAACCTATATATAATATCATCCAAGACCTAGCTATATAATAAATAATGTAACTATTTCAACAGTCGAGAAATATAATTAGAAGATTCACACCTCAGATATCCAAACCCAAGGAATACTTAACTAATGAATCATCATTGAGTCCCAAGATCATATCAATGGAAACTATATTATAAATGAAATATTGTACAAGGATCATGTTAAAAGATTATGTAAACTATAAGAATAACTAAGCTAGATCCATAGGGTTTTGAGGCCCAATGAAACCCTCAAAATCAATACCCATGGATTAATCCAATCCATTGTTTTCACTACTTCTATAATGACCTGTGTATTAACAAACCCATGGTGTGTAATGGGAACAATAATTAATAAATTAAATTATCATTCACAAAATTCACATTTCTAGAGTTTACCCATTAATATAAAAATTCATATAAAAAAGAGTTAGACAATTTACATCATGTTTCACATGAAAAAGGATGAAAATCAGCCCTCAATCATCTCAATTAAATAAATTATAATTAATTAAGGTATCCATTATTTAAGAATTAATCCAATCACAAACCATGGGTGGTATAATAAAGGAAAAAAATCAATGGAAACCCCCACTGTCTCCATTGCTTGGGCCATAATGTCCAACTAACTCTGTGGATATATTGGGTATCCCTATCATGTTCCAATTCATTCTATTAGATTATACAATTAATCTAATTAGAAAAGTCAGAAACTACATCCTAAGAAATATTATAAACTATCAACATAGATCACCAAACCACATATTCAATGTATGGACATTGTTCCACATGTACGTAGTTAGTTTCCCATCTAATATTATCTTCTGATTTGAAATAGATCAAAAGATAAATTTACAATAAACAATGAACCTGGAAATATGTCATATTATCTTTCACCTAAATAACTCCATCAATACAATGATAAATGAATAGTGTCACAAATGGAATGGAGAACCCACAATAATAAATCCAAAGAGATAAATGTCTCTCAATTCTATGTCTATATGAATCAATGAAAGAAAAGGATATGATTTTTCCATCATAGGAGCTCTAAATGTGTTCTCCTGGCCAATAGAAGAGAAAGAAATTATATTTTTTGGTTTGAAAATATATTATGCGGAATTATGTCATTTTAATGAAAATATATGTGTCCCATGGTTGGGCCACATGGATATCCAAATTGTATTCCAATCGTGCACCTGGAACTGCTTCAAGGGGAACCCCACACAATTAGTGTGCACAAAATACCTAACAATGTAAAAATCGTCTCACAAAAAAAACTGTCAAAAACTATAGAGTCTTTCATTTGGATGTTTCCCTCCTTCCACAATGTTTAATCAAACCATGCTGGTTTTGTATCATTCTTTCTAGCAGCACACTATTTCATGAAACCATGTGTCTTGTGTCTCATGGTTTATCCCAACCGGGTAGCCAAGCTATTTTTCATTACGAGTTGGGTATTAGCCTCTAAACAACCCCTAAACACCCCGTACACCCATATGATCCCATATGGTATTCATATTAGGATATCAAAAGTATTTTAAATAGAAATTAAAGAGATCTATACCTCAAATGAAAAAAATAGATCTTACAATATTACACCATAAATAAATTCATCCTTTAATTTCCATACTAATGGTGGTCCAGTTATGGATGAGAATAACTCTAGCCCCTAAGCACAAATATAATCCACCATTTCCTAACACTTATCCAATAAATTGGAATGATTCCTTTAAAATCTAATAATTGTAACTGACCAACCTTAGTGGAAAATTATTCGAGTGGAAATGATTTGAGTATAATGATCCCTAATAGAAACAACAACATGTAACTCCGCCACATTTGGGATAAAGAATGTGAGAAGATTCTGAGTGACAATATTGAAACTAATATAAATTTAATAAGTCATGCATCACATAATACCTATTATGTAACTGCAAATAATATTTTACTCACCCGGAATCTCCATAATCTCGAATGGTCTGACATGTCATGTTGAAATATTACCTTATCTCCAAATCAATCATTATACCATAATTAATGAAAAATAGACACACAATCCCTGACCTCAAACACTATATTAATTTTATGGTGATCCACATAATATTTATTTCCAGACTAGGTAGTATCCATCAGTTTTTGGATTAATTAGAACCTCTCAGTTGTCTCCTACATGAGTCATGGTCCTAATAAAGCTACATCGCATTCCTCAGATAGAACAAGGGTTATTAGTAAATAATACAGTAAAAATAATCATAGGCATCCATCTATATTGTTTCAAAGTAACTAATATTTTAGTTAAAACAACATGGGGAATATTCCACTCCAAAGGGCCCCCAAAATCCATGACTCATTCTCTTAGAATTTCCTAAATCACCTAAATCATACTCTCTTATTAGACATCTATCTGAGGGTGGTATGTAGTTCATAGAAGAACTTATGTACACAACACCCTCTATAAAAAATCTAGACAAAATACAGAAACATGGAACCCCGCCAGAAATGATATTATGAGGGACTCCATGAATTTGTACTATCTCATGGATATAAACCCACAAATTCACATACATGATGAAGTTATCCAAGATTGGAATGATATGAGGATCCTTCATGTGACCACTCAAGTACATAATGCCTCCAACTATGTAAACCCATAACAACAATATAAAACTCAAGAATAAGCATCGGGTATTTCCTCTCATGTTGCATAAACAGATGATACCAGTATTCCTTGAATCTATCGTATTTCATCCAAACTGCTCCTATCCAGATACTTTATGCATCACAATACATAGGATAGTTCCTTCGAGGATTTAGCAGAATCGGGATCATTGCTAATGTTAGTATCCCTTTCAACTCTTGAAAGGAGGTCATGTCTATATCTATCCAAAAAGTAATTACACATTACACAATCAATCTATTCAATGGAGATTATAAGCATAAGAATTATTGTATGAATCACCTTTCATATTATTTTATCCCCAAAAGAACCTTTTTTATGTCAACGATGTTCATGGGGTACTCTAAGGAAACTAGTACTCTCACCTTTTCTAGGTCAACTGATACTCTTATCTCAAATATTATATTACCCAAGAAGTCAATATTATCCATATAAAAGGGAAATTTTTCATGAGATATAATATAACTGACACTCTCTTATATTATCCAAATCAATATCAATATTGTTTTCATAGTGGTGTCAATTGTGAGAATAAACCACGAAATAGTCCTTGAAAACAACAAAAAAATGAATCCAGATAAGGAGAGAAAATATCAGTTCATCAAAAAAACAAAAATTGTAGGCATGTTCTTGAGACCAAATTACAAACCAGATACTATTAAAGAATGTATCTTCTTCAAAACCCTTCATATGTTATGTATAGTGGGATAACATTCACTTGATGGTACCCAATTATCAAATCAAATTTCAAAAACACCAAAATATACTCAGAGCTGATAAAAAAAATTATCTATACATGGAAAGGGATACTAGATCATAGTCATCAATTGGTTCAAATTTCCATGATCTACATATATCATAATGGTACCATCCACCATTTACTCAAAAGTTCTAGCAAACCAATAATGAAGTACCGTGTCGGATAAAAACCTTTTCCACTAAATCCTCCAACAACCTTTTAATCTCCTCCAACACTATATTACCCATCCTATAATGTGGTATTGATACCAGTGCACATCCTAAAATTAAATGGTGGATAAATCTAACTCTCTCACATGATATATTCTAAAAAATTTATTATGGAAGTCATTATTGAAATGAAGTACCACTATAAAGAATAATAGAAACTGTTCTCCCAAATAATCCAGATATAAACATGAAATATGGCTTGTTATCCATCCCATACTACATTGTTATGGTTCATCATAGCTCACCTAGACTTCCCATTCACCCTTGTGGATAATCTATCCACCCTATGGTGATGTGTATGTCACCGCCGATGATAGAAATCATTGTTGGATCGATATGTAATAAGTCTATCCATCCTAAGTATGAACAAAAAACCCTATAATATCAAGGAAAAAATGAATAATTGGGAATTGAAACAAACAAATTTCAAGGGGAGACTCCCTAAACTGATGCACACTCTTAATTCTGATTCCAAACATATTATTGAGTGTCATGAAATACAGAAAAAACTATAAAAAAATCCCAAGGCTCTCTTCTATAGGTGAATATGTAAAATAAAGTTATACACTTATATAAAAAGAGAAGATGGAAGTGTAGAGGGTTCTATGAGAATTTCAATCACCATATATTACTTGAATATCTTCTCCTTAGTGAATGTTTTACATAATATATAAGGACATAATCATGGCCCTCTGAAATGACCAAAATACCCAAAGCAAACCCACTATATTTCTAAGTACTATTGTTGACTGGTTCCCTCACAAAAACAATGACTTCATCAGTATTGACTAATACTACTCTCATTCCCCTCATGATAGGGATTAATGAAAATATCTCATAACCCTAGATTTGAATATTTCTGCCTTCCACTAATTGCTGGAGGGATGGTACTATAATAAAGTTTCACATGGCCAATCCCAGTGCAGGATTGGCACTTTACTGGGACATGGGGACATTGATTCCTGAAATTCAACTATATTCCACACTGATGAAAAACACATATTTTGTAGTATTCAACAACTAGATTAGACTCATCCTAAGATAATCCTCAGAACGTTGCTTCATTCCATTGTAATATGGACAACTATGTCAAGAGAATAATCTACCCTGCTCTCCATACCCATCATACCTCATGTTCCTCACTATATTCAGTGATTTATTCACAATATTATTAATGTATTACATATTAAACAAATTGAAATTTAATCCATTAGAACATATGATACCTTCCTCAAATTGTGTATGCTTTGATTCATCATCAGCAATATATATCTATTTGATACAAAATAGTTTTTTGTAGTGTCCTGAATACTACATTACCATCACTTCTCCTTCTCAAGAAGCATGATATCATTTTACCTCTATTCAATCATTGTCTCAGTGATGATTTAATCATAGAAAATGTTTTGGAAATCACCCCCAAAACATATCTCCCATATTTTCATCCTTATTGAAAACATCCCACTATTTATTATTTCCTCGCCGAATCATGTATGTCATAAGCTTCACTCTCCTCTCATGATGTGTCTCTAGATGGATGAATATTGAAATTTTAGTATCAATCCACATCTCAGTAGTATGTGGACTCCCTCGAAATCATTGTAGGATTCTTCCACTAGAACATATGCATCAGGTCTTCCATAGAAGAAGCAAGATATGATGCTCCCATAGAAGTTAACAAAAATCATAAAAATGCCTCACAATATTATTCCTCAGTACTAATGTCATTTATAACTTCATGTTCCTCGTCGACACTAAATGAAGATCCACCAGTAGATCATGGAACATCACCTCCAATGAAATATCTTTTCCACCCTTATAGAATACGACTTGTAGTCTTCATAGGGGAATGTTTCTACAATGCCAAACAAAGGCCTTAAAAATATTGGTATCAATTGTTTATCTAATTGTGTATTACAAGTCAAAACCTAGTATTAAACATGCAATACCACACATAACCCTCTTAAATCAAGAACATGAAAGGATAAATAGAAGTAAATGTCACTATAAAGTATGACTAGTTCCCACTATAGAGGTGGGTGTAGGTCAAGTTATCTATTTTCACCGTGATCTAACTCATATAAATTTACATTCATATCACAATTCAATTCTAAATTTTTGAAAAAATGTTGTATCACTCCCAATACATATGTTACCATATAGCTCATGCACATAATTACACCATCCACGTAATTCATACCATAACTCCATCAATTCTATGTAAATAATGGTCCACAAATCAATGTTCCATATTTGACCTCTTATTGTGTCTGTTATAGCCTAATCAGTAAAAAACTGTTTAGGTTATGGAAGGAATTATATCCACCAACAATTTTTTCTCATTTCCTCACAAAATATATATATATATATAGTAGGTATATCAAACAAGGCATATATCACCAAGTCATTAAATCATAAAATGAATCCTATATGGAATGGAATAATGCATTTCATGTGAATTCTAATAGGTTCCTAAAATGATGCATTAGATAAATACCATAATCTCACCAATTTTAAAAAATATAATGCTCTATATGTAACATAACATGTTTTTAGAATGTTTTTTAATCTACTTAAATTCTGATTTTTTTGATTTGGTGGTTAGGACAACCTTTTCCCGCTATTCTTAAAACAACATTATTTGTATTTTAGGAACCTTGAACTTATTCTCGGTGTGTTAAATGTTTTGGTGGACATCTTAGGTGTTCAAAAAAATACTGGAGGAAGGGTCATAAACCAATACTATTAAAATATTCTAAAAAAAATTACAGGGATTTTATTTAAATAAACAACCAGAAGTTTTCTAGGAATTCCAGTGAAACCCCTAATTTATATGGTGTTTAAATATTAAACAATGTGTAAATTGGTGTGGTAGTTTTTTAATTTAAGAGGGTAGGGGGATTTTCCACTCTTATTAAATGCATAGTAGGGGTAGTACCCAAGGGTCGTAGAATCACCTATCTGCCTCTTATCTAGGGATCCTGGTTTCAATATCATATTTGTAGAATCTATTGTCCATTAGTGTATGAGGATATATATATATATATAATTATTTAATTATCTATCATCATTTCTCTTGTTCTCTTTCCATATGCAGAGCAAAATTCATTCGATCTATTTTCCACTATTTTCAGGGAATTCAACAAAAACATAGATTTATTCTATACTAGCTCATGTTAGAAGATATGATCGGATGTGAAAGAATCTACCAACATGAGGTAGGTGGTTCCTATAATTATTTTTTATTTCATTCATAATTTTTTGGTGCATTTATGAGAACACCATTGTGAAGACCATCAGATTCCATATAAATGTGACAGTTTTCTTTTAGACTAATTAATTTCCCTTATGAGATTCCAATGTGCATGACCACTTAATACTACAAATGCTTCTGTCCTTGTGAGAGGATCAGACCTCATAATAATTATGTTTGGTTGTTTATATTATTATATTAGATAAATTAATTTTTACAAATTTATTTTAATGAGTTCCACGGAAACAATAAGGGATTGGACTAAGGATTAGAATTATTCTGAACATCTATATGAGGTGACTATAGTTACTAGGTTCATCATGTATCAAACAATATGGGTGATGTTGATCCTTGGTTGGGATACATGGTGATTATATTGGGATGTGTAGGTTATCATGTTATGAACATGGATCATTAGATATTGATTGGTTCTGACCATCATATTGAGTGACATAGTCTCTGGGGAATGATGTTAGTGGATAATGTGGAGTTGGTACTAATGATGGAGATTTCCATCATTTTGATTGGCTGACTCACTATTTGGAGTAATGTGAACATAGATAGAAGGACTATGATGATGTGATTTTGAGCACTTGTGTTGGTATATGCCTCTGTTAGATGCATCTTATGATGGTGATGACCTTAAAAATGGTTATAAGTCCATGAAATAGAAGGCCACATGTATTGTGAGGATCCATCAATCAATGGAGATGATATCGTCATTGGGGGATAAGGCTCACTGTATAATAAGGCGGTCGGGCTAGGATTATATTGTAGGATGGACATCGTCGTTCATCACGATGTCGGATGTTGAGGCAACAATGATAAGTATTTAAAGGAAATATAATTTTTTGCCATGGATTTCATGATTTTTACCAATTGGAATTATTCTAATATGGGTTATGTGGGACTATTTACTTTATTAGGTGTTCCATCGAGTGTTAAGTAATTTATTTGGACACTAGGTGTTGTTTGGAACAAGTTGTTTGGTTATTCTATTAAAGGTTGAACCAAAGGGTTCAATTAGATTATTTTTCATCATGATATTATTTTGGATTAAATAAATTTATCATCTCTTCTATAGTTATACTGGTAATTTCCAAATAATGTAATTTCATCTTTGGGGTAGTTGAGAACAAGGGAAGAAGGTTATATATATATTTTATCCATGTGTTGCGTTGTTTATTTTTTGTACAAATATTATTTTCAAATATGTAACGTAAGAACACATTGGTGGTCCCCTACTGAGATTTATTCCCATGAACTACATGGGCCCTTTGTGACCTTTTTATTCATTAATATTATACGATCATGTAATGGTTCAGGCACAAGATATAGACCATAGTGATTATTCTAGGTAGTTTAGAAAGGGAAGGGTGGAAGGAAACCATGGAGGTTCCTTTGTTAACTGTAGATACATTTGGAGTCTTTTTTTATATAATATTTCCTATAATCGTATGAATTGTCGGTCATTCATAAGGATCCTTTATTTTTTTTTCTTTTATAAACTAATTTATATGTATTATTAAATAAAAATGGTATCTTATTATGTTTCATTCTATAAGAGATATGTTTTCCCTTGTCAATTATCATTACTGCTTCTCCCTACTATGCTTCCACTTTATAGGATTACGGTTCTTGTCATTTATTTTCCTTATTTTTATAGAAATATTTATATATATACCATTATTATTATCTCAAATTGTGGTATAGTCTCCCCATTATCAACTATTCACACCCCTCTATGCTAGTCAACAATGTTTTTCATATTAGGATTCATGTCGAAGTCGTAGTGGATAACCCTCACTAAGTACATTTCGGTTTCTTAATGGGTTGTGTCATTACAAAATCATATCCATGATAACATCACAATTCCATTAAATCAACCAATGGTGGAATCAATTCAAATGAAAAATTCAAAATTCAAAAATAAAAAATTTCTATTCTAGCCAATTTGGATTTTTACCATACATGGGTTAGCTAATCCTTTGAACAGATCATTACCAAATTATAATCCCTCCTATCACTATATATTGTTGAAAATTTAATGAATGAAAAAACCAATATGTTACCACTTTGTATTGTTGCGACTCGGATTCAACTATTTGATTTCTCAAGGTGGTGGGTAACAGGCCCCCATCTTCCTCTCCCCGAACTCCAAAAGTTTTTGAAGAGAAAAGATGACCAAGTGTGGGCCCATGGGTAGACTATAACATAATTAACATACTGTATTATAGTTTATATATTGTAATAGATAAGTAACTGAATCCTTAGAAAACATATAGATATGAAGCATGAATAGACACTATATCCAGTAACACGCTATAATTGAAGTACAATAATTATATTACATGGGATAAATATCCAAGATGTATATATATATATATTATTTCTAGAAGTAATATCATGTATAAGATGAAATGTCCTTTCATGTTTCTACAAGGCATCCAAAATTGGTTTACATCCATCAGTACAATACATGTATCAAAACACCAAAAAAATAAAAGAAACTATCCCATATAGAATCTAGATCCTCTTCTTGGTCATGTACTCCCCGTATCCAATGTATATAATAAATAAATTCTATATCTACAAATACTTTCCCCGGTCCCTACTTGCATCCATATTGTGTTTCCGGGTACCCAACTGCGGTCCAAGACATGGTGTGAGCTAAAATTTGAGTAGCCTACCACCAACTATGTCAATTAAATACAATATATGAAATAAAAGGTACAAAGTGTGGAATTTATATCATAGGTATGAAGAAATTAATAAATTGAAAATGTAAAAATTGTAACGATTTATTTAAAACTATGTATCTAATAAGGATCCTTATAAAATAGTGGTCAAGATTGTATTATAAATCCATGATAAATAATGTAAAATAAACACCACGATGGTTCTGTATGCATAGTATCTCATAGAATTCAAATTCACTACGTAAACCCATTAAATCATATCAAACATGGTCAAGTTGAATTATCGTGAATATCTTAATTTCCAAGTTTGATTGATATAAACATAATTGTTACACCTCGTGGGGAAAGATCCATGGTATAGTGAACCAAAGAATCTGTATCGATTCCTATTAGAAAAATGATTAAAAATTATTTAGACATGGAATGGGGTTTAGGGATATTTCCAACGGATTATGTCTATTATAATCTAAATTAATCCAGATCCAAGTGGTTTTTAATTTCTATGGCGTCCTATAGAATAAATTCCCATGGTCAAATAACTTACAAGTCATTCACTACCACTATAATGACCTATGGTTTTAAACACACATGGTTTTCTATGAAATCATTCATATCCAATGACAATTCTACATATTTACATTACTAATGTTTGTCCACTCATATAATGTTCAAATAAAAAATATATAGACTCTTCTCGACATGTATAACATGTCAAATGGGGAAACCTTCTTCTAATTATCTCAATTCATCCAATTTTAATTCATTAATTGACACCAGTAACTTGAAAACCGCCCATAAACACCCCATGAGTGGTATAAAAAAGGGAAAAGTCAATGGTACACCCCATTGGTGGGCTTATTTGGGGAAAATCATCTAAAAACATAGTGGAACAAGTGGTCATCCCTAATAGGGTTTAAATATTTTAATAAAATTTCTCAATTAATTTAATGAGGAACTCTAAACAACCAATCATGTAGCACAGTGACAACTAGAACAATAAAACATCAAGAAAAATGAGTAATGTAATAAACACATACCACAGGACTGTAGTAGAGTGATCATTTAGTATCATATTCTAATTTAATACAAATCAAAAGAAAAATTATGAACATATGAAGAACATTGAAATATAGAATATTATAATGCACAATAATAAATTAGTCAATACTAAGATAAACAATGAATTAAACAAAGGGATTAGAGTACTCATCAATATGAATCCAAAAAAATGTCTCTATATTTAGTGTCTTAATAGAATATTATTGTCATAGGCTATGATTTATCCTTAAAATGAGATCTGAACATGTTCTCCATCCCAACAGTGGAGAATAGAAATATATTTTTACGTTTCAAATTTTTTTTATTATATATGTGGTGATTTTAAACAAAATATCTAGGTCGCACGGTTTGGAAACATTGTTTCCATGAACATGTTCTGAACATTCACTCTTTAATTTTTCAAGGGGAACCCCAAAGGCTTAACACACATGTATTTCCTAAAATTGTGTAAACCATTTAATATCCCATTTTCTAAAACAATAGAGTCTATGTGAATGTTTTGTGCCTCCATCCTCTCTGTTTCCTAAAAATATGTGGCTCTTGGATCACCCTTTCTTGAACTCAACAGTATTAGTAGAACATGCTGGTTGGGTCAGACAGTTTCTTCTAAACATGCAACCCAACTTTTTTTCACCAAGAGTTGGGTTATCGTCTCCGAACAATTGTTGAACACCCCTAATTCCCTAATGACTTTAGAGGGTGTTCACATTAGGTCATCAAAAATAATTTATACTGGAATTAAAGAGAGGCATACCTCTCATAAAAATTTAGGATATTACACAAACGTGGAATTAGGATACAAAAAAATTGTCAATATAAATTTCAGTGTAAATGAAAAATCTGGTGGATTATCATGAATTTCTGGTAAAGTTTATTTTCTACATCCGAAGAAGTTTATCTACCTTTTGATATAAGCTACATAAGTCCCTATCTTTTAAAATTTCTAGAGTGTGAGGAAAATATTTGGGAAACCCATTTACTAATATTCCTTCCACTCCATCTGTTGGATATCCTCCTCATGCTTTGTATTATTGATCTACATCCATCACTAATTGACATCTTCAATCATATAATAAATAGTAAGTGATTCCTTATCTTTTTCTGATATTTTAAGCTTATATAATATATTTTTAAAATATTTGATTAATTTTTACACAATTAAAGTATCAAAAGATCCACTAAATCTTAGGGGCCTTCATTATATAAAGTCTTAAATTGAAACATGAACATTTTTTGGGGGATTTATTCATTTCTTCTAATTCATATTTTTGTTCAAAATATGAGTTAATTAAGAAATTGTTTTCTTGATGTTCCCTACCACTATATCCACTGGGTTGGGCATCAAATTTTTTTAGTCATCACATGGCCACTAGAAATAGTTTTTGACTTGGTTTCCAAAATTTTGATCCATTTGAATAAAATAAAATAAAAATTTGGGATGATTATTCATTAATTATTACACACATATACGAGAAACTATGACCATTAATGGGATAAATCATAAATGAACCATATTACTTAATTTATGAATTTATTGTTTTAAGCCTATGTTTTCCATACTATATTTCCTAATATAAAATCTTGTTGGTATTTAGGTTCCCCTCATAAGGGTTCATAATTTGATTTTCAATTTAAAAATATATCTCTTTTTAGTGTCAAACTAGATGTGTGGTTAGTACAATTTTCATCTACATGGTTACACACGAGTCAAGCACAACATTATTTTTTAGAGTTATTACCCCTATTTAAATATTCTCTTTATACATTTACACATGTGGTATCTAGATAAAAATGTAATTGAATGGAAACCAGTTGATCTATAAATCACCGAAATTCTAGGATATATTCAAGTACATTGTCTTATACTAAAAATATCTTTGGATTTATCCCCAGGGATTAATAAAGAATTATCATAGTAGTTTTTAATGGATAAATCATCCATGTAACTATTAATAAATATGGAGACCAAAAACCTTTAACACATATTGTTACCCAATTATTAAAAATAATTATTCATTAATACAACACATGTTTCATGATTGAATAATGTCTTTGGAAGACTATGTTCATAATACATACAAAGAAACTAAAACATGGAAATTGTAATTTCTTCATCATAGTGGAATTCTAAAATCCCTAAACGCTCCCAAATTATTGTGTGATGACTTGGGGAATACATAATGGTGTTTTTTGTGGTAAAAATAATAATAATAAATTAACCATGATAACTATGAATGAAATGTTATCAGATATTATATAATGAAATCAAAAAATAGAGGGTACATGAGTAATAAAGTTGAATAATAACATAAAGAACATGATATCATAAGACAATGGAACTACTATAATATTAAAATGAAATAAAACATGACACAAATATACAACAAGACCTACTACTAATAAAACATCACATAGTAGATAGAGTCACATAATTGATTTGGTTTAATCCCTAATCTCATGTATGATGACTCATGAGACTAAAATAATAACCAATTAAATAGAGGGATAAATAATTTAGGGAACACCCATCTCATTAATTTCATGTACATTCATTCATGTTCCATATATAGATATTATTAGTAAATCATAAACATAATTATTACATATATAAATAAATGGGTTTCAAAATCTTGTCTCATATCATAATCAAAAGAGATTTTGTAAAGAAGGCATTTGAGAAATAGTCTGAAGGATTGTATTACCCCAAAAATATAGGGGGTAATAATATTGGTATATATGGGATATATATATATATATTTTAATAACATTGAGAATAACATTGAGATAAAGTGAGTTTGGTAGAGAAGATTTATAACATGATGGAAATGATGGTTTAGAGAGATCACATACATCATTCCTAATTTTACACATTATTTATTTATCTAATTGAATAATACAAATAAATAAATTATATAATTTCTTAATAAAAATTTATTTATTTATTTATTCTATTATTATAATTATTACCTTGTTATAATAGATTACCTAAATAATTAATTCCACATTGGATGTTTTAAAAATTAACATATCATATTCCTAAAATTAGTTTTGAATGTTGACTAAGTTAAACATGATTAATAAGTCATCATATCCAAATGGTAACCATGAAATAATTTTGTTTTTTATAAATAAATAATAATTTTTTTACCATCCATGAAATATTGTAAAGAAAAATGAACAATGTAATAATCATGGATATGGTAGGTCGGACATACACATGAATAACAATTGAATTTTTTGATGATCATAATGGATAGAAAAAACTTTGTCATTAAATATATAATGATAATTGAATCATATATATAAAAATATCTCTTTAGATAAACGTACACATTCAATCCATGTGACTCAATAATAATACAAAAAACAAATCACATCATTTTTTAAGGCGATAGTCCATCATATACACAAACTACGTTAACATTTATTAAATGAATTACAGGGTAATAAGTTATATGATATGATTATTTTATATATTGGATAATATCTTGCTATTATAATATATAAAAATAGTAATAATCATTTTTAACTTCCATGTATAGAAAATGTGAAAATGTATCATATCACATCTGTAGGTGGTAGTCTAAAATACATATTAGAAACATTATCATATTCTCTGTGGAATGGAAACTAAGAAGGTATACATGATATTATAATTAAGTATACTTATATAATTAATTAAAAATATAAATAATTTAAAATTAATTATATTCATTTGTGAGAGGAGGTTATTGGAAATAGATTCCATCATCTCCCAAGCTGGCAGTCCAACATACACACGATCAACAGTTTTTTTCCCATTTGAGGAAGGAGGAGATGTTTATAGGTCATTGTAATTAAATAAAGACATATAATTACATTTATTATAGTAATTATATTATGTAAAAAAATATAAATATATTTTATTGATTTGTAAGAATAAAAATCAAAAATTTTTGTTACAGATGTTACATCTTCTTCAGAAAACATCTTTTTTTCACAAAATGTCTTATAAGGTTGGATTTATTACAATACAAATATTCTATAATATAAAGAGGGAATATTTTAATTCTTTTGTGATGCTAATTTCTGAAACATGTGGTTTTGAATTTTCAAATTTAGAAGAAGGGTAGCCATTTATAAATTGTTGAGAAGTCACAATTGGAATTTTTGAAAAATAATGAATTTAGCCTCCATTTTTATCATGAAATAATGGAGAAAAAATGAAACATATTAGAAAAATTGAATATATAAGTTATAAATATGACCATAAAATATAAAAAAAATAGAATGTTTTTAGACATTTTAAACCCTAATCATTTTAGTTTCAACCTTTAGTAAATTTATTTTTTCTTTAAATGTAGTATTTATTTATTTTATAGTTTTCACAATTCATTCTTCTCAAAAAAACATGACCATATTAGAAAATATAAATTGTTATTATTTAAAAAAATAATCCATTTTTCATGTTAATATCATTTAATCGGTAGAATCCATTTTCTAAGTTAACTGTAGACGTGACAAAAGAGGTATTTTTCAAAGTCAATATTATTATAAGTTTAGAACATTTAACTATAAAATTTAAGTATGAAATTGATTAAAATGGCATTAAAAATTTAAATTATTTTAATGTTGACATAATTTTTCTTTTAATTCAATTTAAAATTTAATTTTACTTTCTATATAAACTAAATGAAAATAATTTGTTCAATAAAAATATCTATTTTTCACAACTCATAAAAAATACAAGACTTTTTTGAAAAATCCCAAAATATAACCTCGAATTAATATAAATATGAAGATTTGAAAAATGTGTTAAAATTTTAAAAATAATATTTCTAAAGGTAATAAAAATAAATTCTAAATTATGTTTGAAAAGTATGACTAAACTTCCATTTAAAAAGAAATATTATATTACAATACATATATTTTTTATTAAAAATTATTATTATTTTATTTATAATTGTTTGATATCCATTAAATTAATTTTATTCATGTTTAAACCCTATATGTTTTATAATTAAATTATTCCCATTCTTACCCTCCAATATAATATTTATGATATAATGGATTGGAATAAAAAAATAGATTATCACGTTATGTTTAAACCCACTATTTCATGCATCACAAGATATCAAATAAATAAACATGATTTAAAAAGGAAATATATCATAACATCTTTGGTTTTTACACCCAAGTAACTCAATTAACTTCAATGATCCATTATATATAAAATTCCACATTCTTTTTTTTTCAAATTTGGTAGTGATCCCACTAACGAGACACTAGTAATAAACCTCCATCACCGATGAAAAAATCCGCAGTGTGATTTTAATGATTAATATACAATTTATTCTGAATCAAATATTCAGAAAAACATTTATATATATCTTATATCCATACTGACGTCTCTTGAATGATACATGGTTCTATAATAGAGTCTTATCCCATAAATTCCCACCATATATGTGATCAAAATAGATGAGCATACAATACCTCAATGGTATATATTCTGTTTGATTACTATTAAATCCAATTATAATAAAATTAAAAAATTAAAATATTATTATACCATGATCCAATAATTTAAATGTAAATTCATGGAGTATATCCTCTTTGATATGAATATAACTCCCATAAAACCATCTTTCTATAGATGGAAAGTTGTAATAAACCAAACATAAGAACCAATTACCTTTTAGAGATTATTCCAGAATAGATAGGTAAACCTATGATCCTTATCTGACATAATGGTATTTGTGACATCATGCAACATCATGATCTATTTCTTATTAAACATAACTAGGTATTCAGTTTTATAGGTGGCCCTGATTGTAATGAAATGGGAATAATTCATCAACAATTTGATCACCAACCCAATAGAGTTATTCTCATGGGGAGTCTTTGTAAAACAACCAAAAATTTACATAGACACCTTTCCCCATTTAAAAACATACATTTCAAGAGTCTAGAGTAAACTAGAAGTTTACAAATGCTATTCCATTTTCTGTTTGAAGGTTTGTCATTAAAAAATACAACCTAGGATTTTGTGCTTCATAAACAGCCCCTAGAAATTTATCCTCCTATCATAATTTTTATCCATATTTCCAAGGTGAAAATACCATGAAGAAATATCATGATAATTAAAAAATTAATTACTCAAATATTATGGGAAAATATACTAGACCATGATGTATAGAATACCAAATGGATGGAGATAACAGCCAGGAACCATCTCCCCGCCTGAAAGGGTTTCTCTTATTCCACTGAAGTCATCATATTACTAGAAGATATATAAAATATTCATAAGAATATTTTTTGATAATTTATCATTCGTAAAAAAATTACTAATACATCCTCCATATTGTCTACAATTAACTTAGTGATTATCCCCATTATGTTCCACACCAATTCTGATTCCAAAATTTCATATTGAGGAACATTCCTACGAAGAGCGTTTGTGATCATATTCCAATTTTCCATCACGTTGATGATACAGAAATAAAACCTATAAAGATATTATAATTGAAATATATGTATAATATTCATTTTCATTTAATAAAATTAATATTTCAAACTATTATGTTCCAGAAAATGTATAAACATCTCCCAAAACATATAGTTCACCCAATACATAAGCACATCCATAACTATGGAAGGATCCAAATCAATAGTGGGGTAATTTTTATAAATTGGAAAAAGAATATAAAAACAATTGGATAAAACATTATCATCCAGTATATACACACAAATGAAGATGGATTCAAAATCACAACAATACACCTCATAACTCTTACTAGGATCATATATGATAAAAATTTCTGATACTGTCAGAAGTCTTATCAACTGATCGAATAATGTCTGAATCAATATATCCTATATTAAAATAAACTTCTTAATAGTAATAGAATTTAATTGTGATTCCAAATTATTGAATTAATTTAATAAAAATATATATTATTCAAAATTACCTATAAAGATTCATATCTAGAAGATGATATCTGGTTCCTCCCATGAATATACATCATTTCCCTTCTTAGGATTTACTAAAAGCCCGAAATTTTAAATCAAATCCCCATGAAATTAACTACTGGGATTTAGAAATTTCATTTATAAATATTTAATTAAAATCAATATATTCTCATGAATTCCAAAATAAAAATTAGAGTGCTCATGCCCATGTTGTGATCTCAAATTAAATTTGATATACTCTACAAAAATAATGACAATGGTGACATGATAATGATTGAATATCTAGTTAGTAAAAATCTGTTAAATAATTTGGATAACTAGTCACAATAAATATCATAACTATATTATCCTAATGACTATATATTCCTATGAATTTGGTCTTCAAAATACTAAACTCTTGAACTCTAAGCTAATGATACCCTCATAGATGTTCTATTTTCGAATGTCCCTTTGCTCCCAGAACATTATGAAAAAAAATAATCAAAAATTTTAACTAGTAATTTATTATTAATTGTAAACAAATTAAACTATCAGAAGTCAAATAAAAAATTATTCGAAATAAGTAACATATTAAAAAATTGAATTGTGGTTGTGTATGGAGAAACACTAAGTATAACAAAAACCATCACTATCAGATTATCCAACAAGATATTGATATCATTCATCTCTACTAGTTTTATGTGATAAGAGGGTATAGAAATTATCTATGTTCCAAGAAGTAGATAAATCATGAACTATACCTTTCCTCATATAGTAGGCCTTGATATGATGTATCTGAAAACATTATGAATTTCCCAATCATCTATTGGAATATTTCAAAATGAATGATCATCATCATCTTTAAATGAAATAGGAAACATAATTATATAGATTTATAACTAGGGTGGTACTATAATGATAGACCATGGAACCAAAATTACCAAGAAAAAAAATGAGATCACACATTAGTTATAGATATGAAAAGACACTAACGATAATAATCAATCATAATATGGTGATATACTAGAAAATCCATCTTTATAAGGGCACTAAAATGATCCATATTGAGAAAAAAGATGTCCTCAAAGACACCACATAAGATATCAATGGAGAACTATATTGGAAAAAAACCAAGGTGTTTTCATCCTCTCAAAAGGTGTTGTTAACTCCATAAAAAGGTATTTTATCTCATTTGGATGTCTTATCAAATTAATAAAATAAAAATATATAAATAAGTGTGAGTTACCTGTATCAAAAAATCATTTCTTTATAATAGGAACCATATATTCTAAATTCTATTCACATTAAAACCCCACACAAAATTATTAAAATTGTGATATTTTCATTATTTAATTTATATATTCAGTGGGTGAAAATTTTTATTGAGTTTTAAGGTTGTGATTCCATATTGAGAAGGATATTACATTTTAACCCAAGGACTATAAATTTTGGCATCATATTTATATCAAATATAAAATAAATTCTTTTAAATCATGTTTTAATGTTTGATAAATCTTATTGTAGAATATATTTTTTATTTATAATGAAAATCATAAGACATTCATCCAAATGGACTATGAAATTAAATTACTAATCTAAGATGAGCCTCTATTTCTTCTTTATTTCATTCATTAAATATTTACGGTTTTGAGTGAGTTATTTATTCCTTTTTGAAATTATTAAAAAGGATCACCAAAATTGTGTGTTTCTTTATAGTGACTTCTAATATAAGAGTTTCTTAACCTAGAGGTAAATAGACGTTTGGACATCCATGTGTTTGAAAATTTATGTGTTTTAAATTTTTTCAATATTTTAAATTTCAATCTAATTTGTACAACAGGAAAACAAATTTTAACATATTATTTATTTTTGAGGTGTCATATCACATTTTCATCTTATCAATGACCATGTGGAAACATTATTTGAAAAAATAAATATTTATAGAATTATAGTTATTTAATATTTATTGTTATTCATTTACACTAAATTTAATTACTCATTTTATAAGGACAGTCAATACATATGTTCTGTTGAAATTGGTGTTTATTTAAATTTATGTAATCATCCACACCACTTCTATGGTTTTTATATTATATTTTTTCCTGTACTGGTATTTTATAGGTTAATTATATTTTTGATAATTTTTTAATAGATACTTAATATTTATGTTACTAAAAATGTTTTATTTAACATGTGAATACATATAGTGTCTCAATAATTGTCATTTTTTTATCTATTATTTACAATTAATTTAATTTTGCATTTTTTTAAGATGTTTGAATAATGTGTTTTATATTTTTTTCATTTTTATGTATTTAATTATTAATGTTTTAGTTTTTATATTAATTTGACATTTCTATCTTATTTGGGGTTTTGATCTACAACTTTATCATTTATATTTTATTAAAATTTACCAATGAAAAAATTTATTTTATATTTTTTATTATTCAACAAAATATGTGTAAAAATATTCATTCTACCTATGATGAATTCATCTACTACTGATCTCGTAAGATAATTTCAAGAGGATTTCAGTTCATGGTCATGAATGATAATATTTATCCACATATTATAAATTCTTGCTGTACTGTGGTTTATTAAATTCTGAAAATATTATACCCATTAGTATCTCATAAGATAGTTCATCATACCCATATAAGAAAATTTGTATAATCCTTGTTATTCCAAAATATTGATCTTAACATAACCACATCCAAAACATTAGAAAATTTAAAAACCTACATCTGAAGAAAAAGAAAATCAATTAAGGATCACCTAGATCACTCATAAATGATGAATTTATTTCATTTCAATCTATTGTGGGTTCTTAAATTTTATTATGTTATAGTAGTGTTAAATGTTGGTCCCTTTTTCGTGTGATCATTAATAATATAAATTATCATATGCAATAATTAATATTCATCATACAATAGTTATATGGGTAGAATTTTTTCAGATTTTATCTTATGAAAATAAAAAAACAATTTATAATATGTAAATAAAAACTATCATACCTAAAATAGAACTGAAATCATCTTATTATTATATTATGTGGTTAGTATTAATATAATTTAGCTAAAATAGGCCAAAATTGTATTACAAATATGTTGTTATGTAATAAAATATAAATTGAATGGATTTAAAATAAAAAAATCAAAAATAAAATGAAAATTATTTAGATAAAAATATACAATATAGTAAAATATTAAATTAAAATAAAACTAATATTTTTGTAATTAAATAAACAAATAATAATAACACAAAAAAATTAGTAGTAATGATTAAATTATTAAACATAAAATTATTATATTAAAATTATTATAGAAAATTTAATATTAAATAAAACTAACAAGGCTCCCCAAAAAATTATTATCCTATTAAATTAAAAAAACATTGACACTATAAATAAAATTAAAATAATTTAATAAAATTAAATATAAAAAATTTAATTAATCAATTACATAACAGTTTCATAAATAAACATACAATAAAAAAAATAAAAAATTGAAAAAAAAAATTCAAATGAAAGGCACAATATTGGTAACGACCAAAACATTTATCAATAGAATATATCTTATTATAATTATTATATTTACTACATTCCATATAAAATCATTTAGATATCACAATATAAATTTTAAAAATGAAGAATTAATGAAATAGATGATATTGATAGAAATTTAGGAATATATACCAAAGGAATAATGACTTTACATTGAGAATGATGACATGAAAATTAAGAACAGTAATCTAAGTAATATATTATTATTATCCTCAACTACGAAATTATTAATTATATTTAGGTATAATATTGGGGAAATATGATACAATTATATCATAGTATAAGTAATTATTTTTAAAAAAAAATAATTTTTTGGTATATTTGTAAAACAGAAATGTTTATTCACAATTTTATAATTAATAAAGTTATTTAAATGAATATTTATTTACATTAAATAAAATAATAAATTAACAAATATTTTTCCTATGATTATAAGATAATTTTATGTGACATTAATTAATTTTTAAAAGTGTTATAAAATCAATTATCATTTTAAAATTGATATTTTACATGTAAATGATAATTTTAACAAAAAACTAAATTTATAATACCTTGAAAAAATAAAAAAAAAGGAGTTGATTTTTGGAACACAAATAGTGAAAAATTAATAGGGTTATTATTTGGAATTATTCTAAAAAAAATTATTTTTTGGCGAATAATGGAATATGATAAATTTCAAAATAAATTAAATAAATTATTTATTGTGTCATGGGTGATTTATGGATACTATTATCCAAAATTATAGAACTAACCTACATTATCTTAATACATATAGTGATTATTATCATATTATTCAAGAGATAAAATCCTCTTTCTTTTTATTTTAATTTCTTTTAATTTCATTTATTTCTTATTATCTACTCAAATCATCTATCTATATATACAAGATAAGTCTACTATCTTTTATATAGTATAATTATATCATTTTAATGGAATATCTATCATTTAAATACATTCCCCCTCAATTTTATTCTAAAAATTAAATTATTTCCCACGATGTGTCAATTTTCCCTCATCGTGGAGGATGTGTTTTCATTTTCTTTTTTTGCCTTCAAGAATGGTAATGAGACCATTTTAATGGTTAAAATATTTTTTAAAGTGTATGTTATAAACTTTTTAATATTTTTTAACTTACATATATATATAATATTATGTAAGAAAATACAATTATATCATGAAGATCAAAAAACAAATAAAATCCAAATGATTATCACTAATGATTTATTTATTGATTCATTCTCTTATCATTTTATAAAATAAAATATATAACCATTTAAACCTGTATAATTTCATTTATAACACATAATTTTAATTTTATAGAATTGAAACCATTTTACATGAACATTCATACTCATATCCATGGGAACCCATCGTGAAATCAAAGCAAATGAACACCACTGAAAAATGAAATTAAACACTATAACTCATAGAATATCCCTTAAATTACCTTAATAATACTATATTTATTAAAATTAATTTGTAAGAGTTTATATGTTTTTTAATTAATTACTTTTAATATATTACCTATGATATTAATGTGAAGGAAGAAATCAAACATAATGTAAAGGGAATCTAGAACCAAATTATCGTTCTTTGGGTTTTCCATAATTCACTTAATTTTCAATATAGATTTTCTATTAATGGTACATAAATATATTTTATTATTTATTCCATTTTATTTTATAGATATATATTTTTCCAATATGATTTTTTGATAATGAAATTTTTCTTTCCAAAATAACTATTCTTTTAGAAAATACACCTTCTACTACTTATGATATTGTGTCTTCTTTACTATATATTGATGAATGTTATGAAAATTGTTTTATTCTATCTTAATTTTTGAAACTATACAGTTTATTTAGTAATGTATTATTTATGAAATTAAACCCATTACATTCCATGGTATATTTTATTTCCATTATTTATATATGTTCTATGTTGAATTTATGATATTGTAAATGTTAAGATGTGACAAGTGAACCCAGAATTATATATCACCCTAATGAATTGGGGATGGTGATTTTTTAATAATATAATGTGAATTATGTTTTCACATGATGGTATTTTTTTTCATAAGAATGTTTGTCATTTTACCATTAAGACATCATATTTCATATTTATAAAATTTCCCATTCTATACCTTTAACTAAAGCTTCCTCTCATGATTGTGATCCTAGGATTATATTATGATGAATGTGATTATTCTCATTGATGATTCAACTTATGATTCATGTCACTTATTTATCCACTAATTAGGATTTTATATCACCCTTTCTTTTGATGTGTATCCTTATGTGAATAATTTTATCATGAAGAACACTAAATCCAATAAGAATCTAGTGTATATTGAATTAAATAAATGTTTTCATTTTATTATGTAAAAGGTATGTATGGTCTAATTTTTACCATGACACTAAAACATTGCATCCTAGTTATGATATACTTTTTTGTTTTTTATCTCTTAATGATTTAATACTCATGTAATAAAATTAGGTTAGATATCGTTTGTATTTGATAATGGTTTAGTTGTTTTAGGAATTATAATAAGAGGACATTAGAGAAACCCATTAGTTAGTGACTTTGTATATTTAATACCACAAGAATCTATCTTTTATAAAAATGATAAATATTGAGATTCTACAAGGTATTTATTTATATTTAATTTCACAAAGGAATAAATTATTTATTCATGACATATTGACTTATGTTTTCTTCAAAACGTTTCTATTCTATAAAATAGTAGAACCCTGAGAAATTTTGACAACAAACCATTTGAAGGATAATGAAATGATTTCTAAAATAGAATCCCCCATGAGATGGGAGGCAGAGTTGAAAATTTCTTTCAAATTATTACTTAGATTTCTCTAGATATTAATAATAATGTGAATAATGTGGATAATATTCCTTCACATAAGAGTGTAAAACTGACCATAAAATCTTTTAAGCGGAAATGACCATTGACAATTTGGGGATATTCTTTTTTACTAGTCACGTAATAATGGGTCATCTCAATAGATAATATCATTTCTGTGATTCAATATTTTGAGAGGGAGATGCTGACTCAAGTAATTTATTGTCTGAATAGGGAGGTTGATAAATAGTGGAAGTTCATTAAAAACACTAAGCTGTGGGATAAAATTTGAGGTATGTAGTGGGATGTTGTCAAGATAATGTTTCATAATATTTATTTCCCAATAACTATTCTTAAAAATATGGAGAGAGAAATCATAGAGTTAAATAAAAACGAAGGGGTATCTTCCAAGGATTACGAATAAAATTTCACATGTCTTTAATGGTCCACACAATTTTTTACTGTCAATAATGATATCATATTTTATAGGTACTTTAATGGTTTCAAAAAACCTTAGACGGATTCTGGAAATAATAGATTTAGGATTTATGGAGATGTACTTCAATGTTATCTCAAAATGATGATGATGTTAAGATAATTTTCCCATGGCTATAGTGAAATGAAATGAAAGATGGAATTTAAAACTAGGGGATCTAATAAGAATGGTGGAAAGAATGATTAATCACTCACAAGTCCAAAAAACATGGAAGAAGTATCATGAGAACGATCTCAACATGATGGGGAAATGTTATATGTGTGGGGGAGTTAGTCCCCGTGCTTTTGAATGTCGAATAAACCTTAATAACTCAATCGATGAAATGGAGGAATATAGTGGAAACCCCATGGTTCAATGCTAAACCAATAGGGAGAATGGTAACTATAAAAGTCAGTGCACCAAACCATTATTTCTTAATGGTAATCAGTGTCATCAGCCACAAAATCCAACTGAGAAAAGGAAGGATTATTCCATCACTACTACTGAAGTAAAGAAAATGGAGTCATACAAGGTACACTTCCTATTTCATCAATATTGGAAAAAAAATATTATTTGATTTTGGTTCTATGCATTCCATTATATCTTAAAATTTATATATAACTATTGAATCTAATCCTCAAATCCTTGAAGTATAGGTATTTATAAAAACACCTATTGTAGTTTTCATTCCAAACCAAGGGTTTGACTCTTCTCTTATTGGTATATGAGGTAAGATTCTTCCGAAAAATCTCATGATACATCCATTTGTGGAATTCAATAGTATAATTTTAATGGATTGTATCCCATTATATAGATCCCATATAAACTATCATGGAATGGAAATATCTTTTAATATTCCAAACCATCCCATTGTCCTCATAAAATGATAATAATTCATTGAATCCATGTTTTAAGATAATTAAATGGTGCTATTTTTTATTCCCTATAAACAAGAACACCTTGTTGAATGGTCGAGTCAATGGAATGTATCAACCTAGTTGAAAGTCCTATCATGAGGGAAAATCATATATTTACAAAATAGTTACATGGAATTTCCCCATATTGTGTGGAAGAGTTCTCAGTTGAACTTGTACATGGAACTACTCCTATCTTTAAATTTTCATATAGGTTAGCTCCAATTGAACTATAGGAGTTAAAGAAGTTTCTACATTAGAATTTTTTAAAGGGTTTCATACACCCTAGTTCATTTCGTTGGGGTAAAAATTTTCCCTTTGTAATGAAAAAAGATGGGTCAATGTGGTAGTGTACCGATTACTGATAGATCAACAAGATCGCCATAATTAACAAGTATACTCTTACAATGATGGATAACTTGTTCAATTAACTACTATGAGCTCATTTCTTCTTAATGGTGGATCATAGTTTTGGATTTCATTATCTAAAGTAAAATATTGAAGATATTTATAATACTTATCTCCTAACAAGGTATTGGAACTATGATATTCTAGTGATTCCCTTCATACATAATAATCACCAAAAATCATCATGGATTTCATTAATGGAGTCATTAGTAATTACCAAGAAATTTTTTGGTTATTGTTTATCGATGTTATTATCATATAGTACAAGATGGAGGAGTATCATTATTAACATATATGAATTTTGATGAAGAAATTAATGAATGATATGTTTTATTCCATGTTAATATTGTGTGAATTTTGTATGCAGTAGGTTGCACTACTTAGATTTTTGATCACAGGTGAGGGAATTTTTCGGGACCCTTCAAAGACCATGGTGACTGAGTAATTTTCCAAAAAATCTATTTTCAAAGAAATCAATTATTTTCTTGACTTTATAGGGTACTACTAGCATTTTGTGAGATATTTCTCATGATTGAATATCCATTTAACTATGTTAAAAAAATGGGAAATGTATGTCTCTATTGAAGGATGTGTGGAAAGCTTCAAGGAGATAAACAAGAGGCTAATCACAACACTTATTAACACATTACCAACAAGTGGAGAATGTTTTGGGATATAAAATTATTTTACAAAGAGATTAATGGGTTGTGTGATCATGAAAAATTATAAAGTGGTATCTTACACCTCACAATAGTTTATGATCAATGAGCTGAAGTTCCTGATGCACGATATGGAGCTGGTAGGAATGTTTTCCCCTAATAATCTTTTGGAACTAAATCTTTGGTGAAAAGTGTGATAGATATGCTAATCACAAGAGGTTAAATCAGATATTACAAAAATAAGAGATCAACATACTTCAAAGAATATTTTTATCGTTAATCCGGGACATAAATTTATTTTTTTACTATCTTATTGTCAAGGAAAATAATGTATTTGATGCTCTTAATAGAAAAAAAACATGTTTATCAATCCATGATATAGTTTAAGTAAGTACTTTTCTACATGTATATGAATGGGATGGATTTGAAAATCATAATGGCATGGAATAATCTTACATTGGGTAAATGATTTACCAATCATCTATCTAAGAGAAGACTAAGGTAGCACAATGGGATGATCAATATTTACAAATTATGGTCAATGCACTATTGGAAGGGAAGATGAAAGAGTTCCAAATCGATGATGATGGTCAGATATATATTGGTATAATTCTTATTATCACATCATCACCTAGTAAAATGAAGGATCTGTTGGATAATGCACTTATCTCATCTTTATCAATTCATCTATGGAGTACCAATATATATAACGATCTCTGAGAACACTTCTGGTTGGATAACATGAAAAAAGTGATTGTAGAGTTTATCTTAAGGTTCCTCATATGGTAGAAATTTAATATAAAGTTATTGAAAACTGAAGGGATGATGAAAGAATTTCTTATACCCAAGTCAAAAAGGTAAAATTTCACTTTGAACATTATAAATGTTCTCCCATAGGAATCCAAAGGAAACAATGTGATATGGATTATGGATGATAAACTCACTAAGTCTGCACAAGTTATTTCTATTTGGGAAGATATCATTCTAGAAAAACAAGCAATTATATATGTGATGGAAGTTGTGAGGTTACTTGGAGTTCCAATTATGACCATCTCTGATCATGATCCAAGGTTCACATATAATTTCTGGAAAATTCATCAATATGCATTGAGTACTCAATTGAATTTCAACATGTCTTATCACCCCCAAACTGATGGACAATCTAAATGGGAAATTATAATTCTTCAATATATTCTATGAGAATTCTCAATAAAAGGTGGATGGTATCATCATCTCCCATTGGTTGAGTTTTCATAAAACAATAGCATCCAATCATGTATTTGAATGTCCAAATATAATGCTCTGAATGGAAGTTGGTGTATTACTCCAAATTTTTGGGATGGAGTTGGTGAACGAAATCTACTTGGATATGATCATGTGAAAGAATTTACATAGATTGTTTAACCCATCCATCAACATATCAACACTACATAGAGTCAGTATAAGAGTTATATTGACAACAATCGAAGGGACATGGGGTTGGATGACGGAGTTGAAGTCCTCATTTGAATATTACCATGGAATTGAATTATGCAGTTTAAAAATAACGATAATCCTAGACCAAGGTATATTGAACACATTGAGGTACTTCATAGCATAGTATAAGTGAATCATATTAATTCAAATCCACCAATTATGTCTCAAATTCATGTAGTGTTCCATGTATCACTCCTGATGAACTACATACCAGATCTAACACATGTACTGAACTCATAGGTTGTATAGATGGAAGATGATCTCTTTTATGAGAAATAGACAGTAATGATTCTAGACCTGAGAGATAAGGTTCTATGAAAAAAGACAACCCACCTTGTCAAATTGTTTTAAAGGAACCATAATTTTGAGGAATATACAAAGGAACCATAGGATGCGATGAAGGATAAGTACCCTCACCTATTTTTATAAAACAAAATTTTGGGTGTGGTATTTCAAAAGGGGAGGAGAATGTAAGGACAAAATCATTTATCAATGGAATCTCTAATCTTATAGTTATGTTATTTATTATAAAAAACATAAAATCCCATATATAACATAATAAAAATTTTAAAGATGAATAATTATTGAAATAATACATATTTCTAGTCTTGTTCCAAAATAATAAACTATTGTATATAATAATGATAAAACACCCCTCCCTCATTGATAAATACTACCCCTTATTACCTATTCACATCACTCCATAAAATATTTTATACTTGCCCATATACTATCCAAACATATTCCCTGGACAATTCCCCACATCTAGGCTATTTTTCTATGAACAAAAGACCAATATTTGGTTCTTTAAAGAGGTTCCCAGAAAAGATATTTCAAGAGGTAATATCTAATTTTTTTCATTTAATTCCTTTTGATTTCTATTTTTTCTTATTCTATCCAAACCTATAATATGAAAATATGAATGATAATTCTAGTATCCTATGTATAATGAAAATATATCTTGTTAATTTAATATCCATCATTAATCTTCTGTCTCTCTCTCCTTTATTCTAAATATCAAATCATCGCATGTGATGTGTCAATTTACAGACATCATGGATGATGTGTTTTCATTTTCCTTTTCCTCCAACAAATATGGTCATTAAAACATTTTAATGGGTGATAATTTTTAAATTGTATGATATAATATTTTCAATGTTTTTTCACCAACTTATATTCATAATATTATTTATTAAAACAAATTTTGATCATGATGACTGGAAAAACACAAAAATAATCTAAATGATTATCACTAATGTTTTATCTTAGGATTAATTTTCATACCATTTTAACAAATGATATATATAATCATATTAACCACATGAAGATCATTAATAATATATAATATGAATTCGGGAGAATTATACCCATTTTACTCAAACTTCCATACTCATATTCAAGAAAACTGATCATGAAAACAAAAAAAAACACTCCCAAACGACAAAATTAAACTCAATAAATAATTGAAAATCCATTAATTGAACAAAATAAAAATATATTGAAACAAATTCTAGTATGATAATAAATTTATTTTTATTATCCATGATATTAAAGTGATTTAATCAATCACACATAAGGTAAGAGGATTCTCAAACTCAACTATCAATCTTAGGGTTTTCCCTCTTTCAAAACGTTTTTAGTATAGATGTTGCATCAAAGTTCCTTAAATACTATTTTTTTATCCTTATGTTTTAATTTCTAGATAAAAAATTTTACTACCTTATTTTATGTTAAATGAATAATTTTTCCAAATGAACTCTTCTTTCCAAAAATTTACCTAGTCCCTCTCATGATATTATTTCTTCTTCGCTCGTGATTGATTAATCATATACCAATTATGTTATTCCATATTTATTATTGAAACCCAATTTTTTCATGAATGTATTATTTATGAAGTGAAACTAATATCATTACTTGTGTGATTTTATCCTTATTATTGATATAAATTATATATGGAATTCAAGATAATTTTAATGATATAATGTGATGGATGCACCCTGAATTGAATAGTGAAAGAAAATGTTATGATGTGATGGGTAAACCCTACATAATATATAACTCCAATTCATCAGTTAATGTGATTTTTATAAATAGATAAAAAAATTATTCATGATCACGATTCTATATATGTTCATAATTATTTCTGGTTGTTTCCCACTTAGACATGATGTATCATTTTTATGTGTTTCCACATTCTATATCATTATCAAATGCTTCCTTTCATGATTAAGATCATATGAGTCTGTTATGATGATGATGACTATGATCACCATGGTTTCATGTATCTTATTCATCCTATTAATGGTATTCTATCCCACTGCTTCTATTGATGTATATCCTCATGTGAATACTTATACTAAAGAGTACATGAAATCCAATAAGAATCTAGAGAAGAAAGGAAGAATAAAATTTTAATGTTTTGTTGTGTAAAATTTATGCATGGTCCAAATTTTTCCAACATAGTAAACATTTTTTTGATATTTGTAATAGTTTTATGTTGATTATAGTTACAATGATGTAATAGTCATGTATGAAAATTAAGTTACTATATTATTACCACTCAAAATAGTCAGGCATGCATAATCTTTTGTAGGAAAATCATCCACTATGTGAATTTTATTCATACAATAGGCATGTGGATTGAGCCTTAAGGTAATTAATGATTATGATTACCTAAAATTATCCTTTAGAGTCAATGATCCCAAACCCTAATAGGTAATAGATAACACATGATATAACCTTTGTAAATGGTTGCAGTGAGGAAAGGCAATACACAACATCACATGGGAAGGATATGAATATCATGCCTAGTTGACCTTGAAACACTATTATAATGTTAATTGTGATATTTTATAAGAATCTAATGGAATAGATGATGATTTCTACTAAAAACCACCTACCCCATCAAAATGATTGTCATACTAGTTCCACTTACATCAAGGTATGCCACTGATGCTTCTAATAGGTGTAAGGTGAGGGGAAGAATTGATAATAATATATATCAGGTTCACTTATACCAATATATAATTGTCAAATATATCGTCATAGGTGGTATTATTTATTATAAACACATGTGATAAGATATATTGTCACAAACCCTTAATGTACTTTTGAGTTTTCAGCTAATCATTCTTAACCCACTTCATAGAAAAATGTACTAGCCCTAAAAACTTATTGAATTCATATGAAACAATGTTCTCTATTTTCCATAAGAATAGTACATCTAGACAATTCACTATTATCAAAGATAATAAGAATATATTTTAAAATAGGAGATTCTGTAAACCCAAAAAATATGATCCAATGTACCGATCTACCTAGATATAGAATCCCACAAATGATATACTAAGACCCTAAATCCTTAATACTGCAAAAAACTCCATGGTAGATTATCAAATATATAAGATATTGAATATATGATATATCATGGCTATCCATCCCTATTCCTCATGAGTTTCATTCATACACTTAATGTAATATAGTATCTTCCATGGGGACATTCATGGTCCATCACTACCTTCTATATCACCTTATTTTGATTCAACAACATGGTCTTAGACTCATGGTACATTTCAGTCCAAAAAATTAACTATCCATACCATAGAATCCATAAATTATGATCTAGAGTACGATTTCCTTTTGAAGCATATCTCAATAAACCATCCTGAGGAACCTGTGGATGATGTTTTATGGTAAATTGGGAAATAATATTTTCAACATGAATATTTTAGAAAAAACTAACATCAATACCAATACTCAACACATTAGAAAAAAAAATATCAATAAACCATGGTAAATTGATTCTTATCAGGTCTATAGCTAGTCTGGAACTCACTGCTTCCTACTACTCATGTTCTGAAAATCATTTCTCATATATACCACATGTACCACATTAGGGGAACCTGAGGACTAACTATAATTTATAAAAATTAATATTTAACCGACACTAGATACTATAGTGACCCAGATTTTTCTAACATCAATATTAAATCATTTTAATTGTAAAAACATTATGGTTATTCAAATCCAATATCCAATGGTTTAGTGACATAGGAATATTAGGACAATATATAAATTTTATATAAAAAATCCTGACCATTTATTTAATCCATTCTTATCTAACTTTTCATTTACCCTTTTTCTCTTCATACTACATATTGTTACCTGAGGATACACATCAAAGAAATGGGTGATCAAAAATCATAGTAATGGGTTTATAAGAAAATAAATAAATGTAACATGGGTTGGAATAATAATGATCACCATAACATAGTGATGGGATCAATCATTAACAATTATTAGAGGAATTATTAGATAAAGGAATGGAATGCGGGAATGTATAAAAATGAAACATCATGTATTATTGGACAAATACATTGCATAATTTAGTTTATCTCATGACATACATAACAATACCCATTTCATTAGATTTTTATGTAATTTTAGTTACACCATTCACATTAAAAAATTTACATGTGCTATATAATTTTTGGGGCTCCCACCACATCATAACCTTTACATAATAATCCATTCCACATATAATGTACATCAAAAGTGTACATAAAATAAACCATGGCATGGAATTGGATTCACTCCATAAATAATTCTTTTTATAAACATATGGGTTCCCATACGAAATATTTAATAACATAATCAGTATAAGAATTAGAAATATTTAGTGGAGAATAAACAATATTACATGAAGTAAAAGGTGTTTTTTTAAAGAAGAGTTCTTTTTGAAAAAAATAATTGCATTTTCCATAAAACCAGGAAAGAAAAATGAATAACCTAGAAATTAAATTGGAACAAAAAAACTGATATGTCAGTAACAAAAAAGTGCCTTCTATTATAGAAAAGGGATGAAAGATGGATGACCCAAAGAAAGAGATTTGGGATTGAGAATCCCCCAACATTATGTTTGAATTCCTTCATTAATAAAATATCATTGGTAATAAAATTAAAATAATTAAAAAAAATTCAGTACCTATTATATAATTACTTGATTAATTAAAGTTTTATTATGTTAAATTGTAGACTTTTTGATGTGCAATAGATCTCAATTACATTATTTAGGAGTTATTGTATTCTTGGATTTCATAATCAGTTCTCTTGTTTATATGTATGGATGTTAATATATAATGGGAATGATTATCTAGAATTGAAATTAGTTCTTATAAAATTTCATATATATGTTTAAATGGTCTTATATTTCATTTGATTATATTGTATGAGGATTATTTATTAGATAGATAATTCATGGAAAATATTTAATTTATTTTGATGTTTTTTAGAACAATTATGAGAGCATATCATTTTATTTAACATCATGTTAATAAATTTGTTCCAAGCCATTATATAACAAATAATATGTATAATAAAATAATTTTTTAAAAATATTAATTAATTCATTACAAATCATTAAGGTGGTACTGAAAAAAAAATCATCATCTATAGTGGTAGTAAATCGAAACACCACGGAAAATATTTTTAGTTTTAGAAGAAACAGAAAAGGGTGGAGATTTGAATATGAATTATTACATTAAAATAATAAAATTTGATTATATAAAATCTAATAGAGTTATTATACCACTTGAGTATGTGGAGGTGAGGATATGTTTATAAAATAAATCAAATTGAAAAAAAAATTAAAATGAGAGAGTAATTTACCTATTGAATTTCAGCTCATTGAAAACCTTCGTAGGGACATGGTTTGGAATTTTGATGATCCCAAGGGATCATGGATGTGGTGGAGTGTCATGGGAATTTTATTGGGAAGAACTTGGACAATTAATAATTCTTTTAAGGTGTCGGGGTATGAGCTGGTAAGGGTGGTATTTATAGTGGAGGATAGGGGTGTTTCATCAGTATTTTATTCAATAGTTTATTAATTTGTTTCTAGAATATGTATAAATGTATCCTTATCAATAAATATATAAAAATAGTTAATTATAGTGCAATATTATCGGCTAGAATCATACTTAAATCATTTCTGAATCAATAATTAATGTGTTTGTTAAATACCATAAAATACAATATTTCACTATTCAACAAAACTTCAACTATATTAGAAAAATACCAAAAATTAACCCTAACCATTTATTTTCATTTATTTTCATTTATAATTGAAAATTTTCTTCATTTTTTTTGGATTTTTTTCCAAACATGAGAAATTTAATTTCTAATTAAAATAATTTTTTCATCATAAAAATACAAAATTTCTAATTATAACAATTTTTTGAAAATATTGAAAAATTAATTAAGGTATTATAAAATTATATTATAATAATAAGACAAAAAAATGATAATTTAAGTATCTATTTTATGAATATAAATTTTATTTTAAATATTTATATTAATTATAAAATTATAAATAAATAGTTATGTTTTATAAAAATGAATACACTTAATTAATAATTATTAAAATATTTATTTACGTAAATGATTATATAATTATATAATATTATCATTTATAATATTCCTAGTTTTTATTTATACTTTCATAGATGATGTTACACTTCTATTTACTGAATTACAATTCATAACCATCATGTTACAATTCTAAGGTTCTAGTTACTATTTTATCTGTAGTAGTTCCTAAACATCTAGAAATACCTCTTATTTCATTGATTATTCATTTATAAAGAGATTATTATGTCATCTATGTGATTTATACTATACAGAATAATTATAATAAGGGATATAAATTTGAAAAAAATCTATATTTTTAGGATCCTCCTCGCTTATGAAAATCCAAACTTGAAATTTCTTTTTAAATACTATAGTGAAAACATGTGAGTATACTTATGAGTCATCACATCCTTATACTCCCTTGCTTTCTCTTTGTACATATGGTTCATCCGTAGTGCATTGACCAGGTGACTAGACAATTTTCATTGAAATTTAACTCTATGTTTTCAATCTTCAATAGATTCACATTATAAGATAGTTAATTTTCCAACTATACCACCAATGGATTTCATAAATGTGAGGGATCTAGCATGTAATTATTCAAGAGAGATATATTGAATAAATATTGTACTTGAGACATGGTAGGTGGAAGTGTGATTGGATACGCCACTTCTCTAAAATGATTAAGAATCTTGAAGGGCCTGATGAATTAGGGACATATCATTCCTCTCTTACTAAATCTTGTGATCCTATTCCATGAAGATATATAGTGGAATACCATGTATCCATCATTAAACTCTAGGGCACGTCAATTATTGTATTCATAACTCATCTTTTTTACTTTGGGATATCTTTATATGAAGATGAATGGTTTTAACCTTGTCCATGGTTTCTTTTACAATTTCTGATCATAGCAGCTTATGTTCATCGACTTTTTCCCAGAACATCAGTTTTCAGAATATTTTCCCATAAAGAGAGTCATATAGAGTAATTTTGATGCTTTATTGTAAATTGTTGTTGTAAGAGAACACAAAAATATTTAGATGTCAGTCACATCATCCCTTGATGTCCATAAAACATTCCCTCAACATGTCTTCTAGTGTCTAAATAGTCTTCTCAAAATGGCCATCAGTTTGAAGATGATTAGATGTACTAATGTTCATCTCTCTGTTAATAGAATACTAGAGACTATTCGAGAACATGGAGGTGATTCTTGGATCTAAATCAGATAAAATTGATATTGGTACTTCATGCAGCTTTACCACTTCTCCAATGTGTATCCATGCATGTCAATATAGTTATATTTCCTCTCAAATGGAGTTATAAAGTGATTTATTTCTATAAAATGATCCACAAGAACACATGTAGTAGTGTTTCCTATAGATTTCATGGGATTTCTGGTCACAACAACCCTTTTTATTTTTTCCCATTTCCATGTTGGAATGCGTAATGTTTATATAATACCTATTGATTTTTTCTTTCATCCATCACTTGCGGACATACTATGCACCTAGATGTATACTTTGTGAGCACATTGATCATATTGTCCTGACAATAGTGCTCTACAGGATCTTGATATATATTTTCTTTTAATTGGATAAGCATATGAGGTTGATCTATGTTCTTCAATCAAAAACTATTTCTTTATATTAGGATCATATAGTACACATAGTATTGACCCAAATATTTCAACTTGTTCCTCATCAATTTAATAAATTTTGGGTATCCCCTTTCTCGTTGCTTCCAAATTCTTCTGAATTTTTACATATTTTACATGTGAATCCTTTATTTTCACCATGTTTGATGGTTGGTAAATAATTTGAGAAAGGATTCATGATTTCCATCCATAATGACTTCCATGTCTTTTTTATGATAATCTAAGAAGATTGGATCTTTTTGAATTCTCATCATTGATAATGTTGTAGGATCCTTTTCTATATAGACCATTCACCACATTATTTTCACTGTTAGGATAATATTGGATTGATAATTCATAATCATTAATGTGATATAACCATATTTAATGGTGAATAATAATATCCTCTTATATGATTATAAATTTAAGGCTCTTATTATTAGTATATCTCTCAAACTTCTCCCTGTAGAGATAATGTGTCCATATTTCCTACACGAATAACACAACTACCAAATCCAGATAACGCATGGGATAGATATGATCAAGACTTTTAAACATCCTTGAGGTGTAGGACAACATATTATAATTTTATATCAATATACATCCTAAGACATTGTTTAAATAATTTCTTATTACCAAAAAGTGTTCCCCACGTTTTAGAAAATTTGAGCACTGGTATGGTCAAAAGCCTCACTTTTAAATCATTGAAGCTGTATTCACTTTAACTAGTACAGATAAACTTTTCTCCCTTGTGAGTCATCTTATTTAGTGGGTTTTAAAATCCTAATAATATATAAAAAATTCCATTAATACCCAACTAGACCAAAGAATATACGTATCTTCAATACAGATTTTGGCATGGGCCACTCTTTAATTTCCTTTTTATTGGAAGGTTAATCATATATTCCATTATTGGTGATAACATTCCCCATTAATGAGACTTCCTCCATCCTGAACACACAATTATTATATATAGTATGCTTTATATTACTTTACAACAACCATATAACATTATTCAAATATTCCTCATGTTCTCTCTTTCTCATAGAGTATAACAGAATATCAACAACAAATACTACCATACACTTGTCGAGGTAATATATAAAGACTCTAATAAAAAATTTCATGAATGTTATTGGAGCTTTATTGAGTCGGAAGTACATCAGTATGAACTCATATTTTCTACACCTCATTCAAAAGTCAGTATTTGGAAGATATTTTTCCTCTGCATTAATTGGTTGTGTACTCATGAAAAATGATAAAGTGGTATCTTACACCTCATAATAGTTTAATATCTATGAAAAAAATTGCCCCATGCATTATATGGAGTAGGCAGCTATGTTTTTTCCCTAATAAACTGGTGATACTAATTCTGTGGTTACAAGTGTGACTTATATACTAATCAAAAGAGGCTAAATTATATATTTATAAAATAATATATCAACATACTTAAAAGAATATGGTTATAGTTAATCAAGGGCTACAACTGCTTTATTTTCTATCATATTGTCAAGTCAAATAGTGTAGCAGATTCCCTAAGTAGAAAAAAACATGTTACTCAATCCATGATACAGGTTGAGTAATTTCCTACCTACATGTATATGAAAGCGATAGATATAGAAATCACAATGTCATGGAATAAATCCTACCATGGGTGAATGATTTCCCAATCATCTATACAAGAGAAGACTAGGGTGGCATAATTGGATGATCCATAGTTACAAATAAAGGTCAATATAATTATGGAAGGGAATATGCAAGAGTTCCATATCAATGATGATGGTGTGATTTAGATTGGAACAATGATTTTTGTACCTTTATCACCCGAGATAATGAAGGATCTATTGGATAATTCACATATATCATCTTTATCTATTCATCCATGGAGTTGGATGATATATCACAATCTCTAAGAACACATCTGGTGGGATAACATGAATAAGGGGATTGAAGATTGTATCTCATGGTGCCTCATATGTCATCATGTTTATATAGATTGATAACATACTAAATAGATGATTCATGAATTTCTTATACCCATGTCAATATGGGAAATTTTTACTATGTACATTATTACTTGTCTCCCAAAGACATCCAAATAAAACAATCTGATATGGATTATGGAAGATGAACTCACCATGTCTTCCCACATTATTTCTATTTTAAAAGATATCATTCTTGAAAAACATGAAATTATATATGTGAAGGAATTTGTGAGGAAACTTGGAGTTCCAATTTTTATCATATATGATCATGATCCATGGTTCAAATTTAATTTCTAGAAAATTAATCAATATGCTTTGAGTATTCAATTGAATTTCAGAATGACCTGTCACCCCAAAAATGATTTAAAATTGAAAAGTGTTATTCTGATTCTTGAAGATATTCTATGAGAATGATCAATCTAATTAAAATGTGGATGTTATCAACATCTCCCCTTGGTTGAGATTTCATAACACAGTATCATCCACTTCTGTATTCGGATGGCTCCATATAATGCTCTAAATGGAAGGTGATGTATTACTCCACCATGTTAGGATAAATTTGGTGAATGAAAGCTACTTGGATCTGATCTTTTGAATGAATTTACAGATATGGTTTAACCAATCCATCAACATATCAACACTACTCTGAGTTAGTAGAAGTGTTATATTGAAACCATCGAAGGGACTTGGGGTTGGATGAAGGAGTTACAGTCTTCATTTGAATATTACCATGGAAAATAGTTATGAAGTTTGGAAATAAAGGGAATCGTAGACTAAGGTATATTGGCCACATTGAGGAACTTGATCACAAAGTATAAGTGGCCTATCTGAATTAAAATCCACCAATTATGGCTCAAATTCATGTAGTGTTCCATGTATCACTCCTGAGGAAGTACATACCAGATCCCTTACATGTACTAATCTCAGAGGTGGTATTGATGGAAGATGACCTCGCTTATAAGAAATAACCAGTAAAGACTCTAGACCTGAGATATAAGGTTCTATGCAAAAAAGCAACCCATTATTTAAAAGTGTTGTAAAGGAGCCATAAGTATGAGGAATAAACATAAGAACCATATGATTGGATGAAGGAAAAGTACCCTCACCTATTATTGTAAAAAAAAATTGGGTGTGGTATTTCAAAAGGGGGGAAGGTTGTAAGGACACAAACATTTATCAATGGAATCTCCAATCAAGTTGTTATTTTATGTTGTATAAACATCATAAAATAACATATATAAAACAATACAAAATTTTTAGATGAATAATTATTGAAATATAAGAAATTTTTAGTCTTGTTCCAAAATAATAAACTATTACATATAATAATGATAAAACATATCTTCCCTCACCTATAAATACCGCCCCTCATTACCTATTCAAATAACTCAATAGTATATTTTATCCTTTCCCATATTCTACCAAAAATTATTCTCTAGAATATTCGACACATCCATGTGATTCTGCTATAAAAAAAATACCAACATTAAGTTCCATAATGAGGTTCCCAAATAGGATATTTTAAGAGGTAATGTCTATTTTCTTCCTTTTTATTTCTTTTAATTTAAATTTTTTTCTAATTATATACAAACCACTAATATCAAAATATGAAAGATAAATTCAGTATCCTATGTATAATGGAAATATAAATTATTAATTGAATATCCATAATTAATGTCTTATATCTCTCTCATTTATTCTAAATATCAAATCATCACCCGTGATGTTTCAATTTACCGAAATCATGGATGGTGTTTTTTAATTTTCTTTTTCCTCCTTCAAGATTGGTCATTAAACAATTTAAATGGTTAAAAAAATTTATATAGTATGATATAATATTTTGAATGTTCTATGACTAGCATATATACATTATATTATTTTATAATACAAAATTATCTCATGATGACTGGAAAACCACAAAAATAATCTAAATGACTATCACTAATGTTTTCTCTTATGATTCATTATCGTACTATTTTAAAAAATGAAATATATAATAATATTAACCACCTAAACTCATTAATAATATATAATTTTTATTTTGTAGAATTATACCAAAATTACTCTAACTTCCATACTCACATACAAGCGAACCGACCTATATGAGAAATAACACTCTCAAATGACGAAATTGAACTCTATAAATCATTGAGAATACTATTGTAAAACATAATAAAAATATAATGAAACCAATTAAAGTATTATAATAACTTAATTTTAATTATCTATGATATTAATGTTATTTAAGAAATTACACATAATTTAATAGGATTCCCAAACTCAACTATCATTCTTGGGGTTTTACCTCTTTGACACCATTTTTAGTGTGGATTTTTCATTAAAGTTCTATAAATATCAATTCTATAAACGTAATATTTATTTTCTAGATATAAAATTTTACTATCATAATTTATGTTAAATTAATAGATTTTCCAAAAGAACCCTTCTTTTCTAAAATACACCTAGTACTTTTCATGAGATTTTTTCTTCTTCACTCATGATTGATGAATCATATACCAATTATGTTATTCCATAATTATTTTTGAAAACCATTTTTTTTCCAATGAATGTATTATTTATGAAATAAAACTCATTGAAATAAATTTTTATTTTTATCTCCATGATTGATATAAATTATATATGGAATTTCTGATAATGTAAATGATATAATGTGATAGATGCGTCCAGAATTGAATAGTGCAAGTAAATGTCAATATGTGATGGTTCATCCCAACATTATATAGCACTATGATTCATTGTTTATTTTGATTTTAATAAATAGATTAAATTTATTATTCATGATCATGATTCTATTTTGGTTCACAACTATTACCAATTGTTAACCACTAAGACATGATGTTTCATTTTAATGTGGTTCCACATTCCATATCGTTATCAAATGCTTCCTTTCATGATAAATATCTTATGAGTTTGTTTATGATGATGATGACTATGATCACCAAGGTTTCTGTTAAGTCAATAAGGTTTTCCTTATGACTATTTCCATTCCTTATGGTTTTGAAAATCACAAACACCCTATACTTAAAAAAATATACATTTTACTTATATAAGGAAAATTTCCTTCTCAAAGGAATTTACCCCTACCATGTTTTCATTGTTTATATCAATATTATTCTTAAGTATAAAAATCGGATTCATATCAAAAATCTCAGAATCATGTATACGAACTCTCATGTAGTTGACTCCGAATTCTGATTAAGAACTTATCTAATTTCTAACTCCATGTTCTCTGAATTTAGGCTCCGAACTCTTATGATTTCTGACTCTGAATTTCCATGAACTCTGACTCCAAACTTTGTAAGTTCTGACTCCGAATTCTGAATGAAACCAGACTCTAGATTTCTACAGAATTCAGGTTCAGAATTCCTACAAAACAGAATCCAAATATCTTTTTATTATAGACTCTGAATTCCATTTTGGTAAGACTCTGAACATTTATTTGCTTAAATTCTGAATTTCAGTATTTCTTATGCTTACACTCGTTTCATTATAAAATGATGTCATGCCTTCAGTTACACATGTTTTGTTATAAAATGATGTTTTCCATTCTTTTTCTAACTAACCTTTGGCTGAATGACATGTGTACAGGTCCCTCCGAAATTTAAAGAAAATATTACCGTTGGAGGAGGGAGTCGACCGTTCCAACCGAGCCTATAAATAGGAGCTCATTTAAAAGAGATCAAAATTGAACAAGTTGATCAATCTAGAGACCACACATAGTTAAGGTGATTTCGAGAGAGAGAAGCTTTTCATACCTTGTGCATACTGAACTGCTCATTCAGATTTCATCGTGTGACTCCGATTGTTGGTGATTACATTTGAGGGCTTCCAGTGATAGGAAGACAGAGGTGTCAACTACCCTGAAGTTTGAGGGCTTCCTTACTGAGGAAGACAGAGGTTCCAACTACCTTGAAGTTGAGGGCTTGTGGGGATAGCAAGATAAAGACTTCGATCTTCGTATCGACGGCTTACTCGGATGTGGGTAAGATAGACTTTCTTGAATATATAAATCAAGGGACCTTTATCCAAGGTTGTTGGATACCCTTCTCTTTGGGTTAAAAGATTTATATCTTGTTACTTGTTTTTGTTACAAGTTTCTCCGATGCATTTTTTATTGTAAGAAAAGTATAAACTTATTATATTTCCTTACACTTGTACTCTGATTCATTTAGATTCTATACACTTTAAGGTAGAATCTCATATTATAAACTTTGGTTTAGTTTCAATTTCCGGATCCATATTTCCAGAACCGGTTTTTCAGAATCACTTTCCAGATTAAAGCAAGTGTATAGAACTAGAAGTTTGTAACTTCATACGTCGTCTCAATCTTTCAATTGGTTAGAGGCGTTGTGAAATTTCTTAGCTTAACTTTGTTAAACTTAGATCTTTCCTTGTTTAAGGAAATTTTTAAAGTATAAAATTCACCCCCTCTTGTATATTGAGCATCTACATCATTATTTCGATCCTACAATTGGTGTCAGAGGAGGTCTCTGAAATACGTATACTCACATATAAGTTTTTCTTGCTTAGTTTTTCATTGTTCTATATATTTTCCATGATTAGGAATATTCTCCTTGAATCTGAACTTTTGTTATTAACAAGTTTTTGTGTAGAAAGATTTTTATGATGGCAGGAATCAATATTGGTTCCATCGACAAACTAAATCCTACAAGACCACCAATTATTGATGGTAATGATTATGATTATTGGAGAGATCGAATGAAGAAATTCGTTATCAATAATGGAGTAGGAAATTTTGTTATGCTTACTGGAGGTTATCAAATTCTTGATAAGGAAGTTAGTACTTTCACAAACCAAGAGAAGCATGATTATCAATTAAATTATAAGGTATGCAATACTTTACGATGTTCAATGTCTAGGAATATTTATAGCCAAATTTATTCTTGTAAAGAAGATAACTATATATAGAAGAAACATAAATTTACTCATTTTGGTACATCTAACGTGATTGAAACTAGAAGAGCCATGCTTAGAGCTGAGTATCATGGTTTTAACTTTCATTATAAAGAACCCATTTGTAAGATGAAACAAAGGTTTATCACTATCGTGAATAGCTTAAATCTATGGGAGAGAAAGGTCTGGATGATGAAGCTTTTTTTGACAAGATCATTGAAATTATGCCCAATGAGTGTGAATCAAAGAGAACTACAATTGATGAGAATAAGAAGGCTACTCAAATTTCCTTAGATGAGCTGTTTGGAACTCTTCTCCAACATGAAACAAGAATGAAGAGAGATGATGACAATATCAAAAAGAAGAATGGTAATGGTACTGTTGCTTTTACTACTACATCAAATCACATGAAAGCTAAGACTCCTGAGAGAGTAACTAGATCCAAATCTAAGAAGGTTGTTATCCAATCTGAATCTAGTGAGAGTGAATTCTTAGTGAATGAGTTAGAAAATCTTTCTCGAAGGATGAACAAGATAGCTGGACAAAGAAATTTCCAATACAAGTAAAGAAGAAGTAGAGGAAAGATAAGAAAGATTCAGAAGTCACATACTATGAATGCAAGAGAGCTAGACACATAAGACCTGATTGTCCTTTTCTCAAGAAGAAAGAAAGAAAAGAGATTCATTCTGAAAGGAATAGGATGAAGAATTATAAAGAAAAATCTAAAAAGGGTTCTGAAAGCTAATGATACTTGACGTGCCAGTGGTGGCGACTCTTCAAATTAATCTTCTGATTATGAATCTTAAAGATAGAAGAATCTTGGTCTTATAGCCAGATAACCTAATAACAATCATTTCTTTATGGATAAGGTACACAATGCTGAATTGTTGACCAATGTTTCTTTAAATTCTAATTATAGAAAATATTATAACTCTTCGGATGAAGAATCCTCTTCTGATAAAGAAAATACTTTACCTACATATGAATAAGTTTCTAGGTTTGCTGAACATCTTGTGATTGAGAATTAAAAAACTCAATAAAAAACATGATAAGGAAAACTCTTGGAATATTATTCTTACTAAGGAAATACGATATCTTTCTAAATATCTTGACAATAAAAATGCTGATTTTATAAGTATTTCAAAAAGTCTTGAGGAAGTAAATTCTGAGAAAAATAAACTTTCTAAAGATCTAGAAAAAGTAATTTCAAAGAAAAGTGTTTTTGAGCCTAGATCTAGTTCCAAATCTAATGATTTTGAAGATAAAAACTTTGTTATAAAACTCAAGTCCGAAATATTTTCATTAAATAAGTGTTTGTCCAACTTTACCTTAGGTAAGGGAAATTTTGATAATATGTATTCACAAATACGACCTTTAAGAAGAAAATCTAGATTTGGTTATACCCATGGAAAACCAACTTTTTGTAACAATTATTTTGTTCCTCAAAGTGCCCCATTTTGTACTAAGTGTCAATGTGGTGGTCACTAGGAAAAGAATTGTTCAATAAACAAAACCCAATCTTTAGGTTTTCATAAGGCTTATTTTTCTAAGAAGATGTGGGTGCCCAAAATTTTTTATCTGAAAATCTCATATCCAAGCAATTATGGATTCCAAAATTCTAATTCATTTCTTATTTTCAAGTAGATAAAGGAAGTACCAACAGAAATACATGGTGCATGGATAGTGGATGTTCCCGGCTTATTACTGGTAACAAAAACTATTTTGAAAAGAATATCAAGACAAATGGTGGAAAAATAACATTCGGAGATAATGCTCAGGGAGAAATTGTTGGTATAGGTAATATTGTTATTCTTGGTAAAACATTGATTTCAAATGTTTTGTTTGTTAAGGTTCTTAATCACAACCTCATTAGCATAAGTCAATTATGTGATGAAGGTTACCTTGTGAATTTTAGGAATGATAAATGCTTAGTACACAATTCCAAGGAAGAGTTTATTCTCTCTGCCAATAGGCAAGAGAATGTATACACATTAAACGTAGAAGACCTTAGGATCCAAGACTTACCTTTTCTAAGTGCAATAGAAGATCATTCTTGCTTATGGCATAGATGACTAGGTCACTGTAACCTTAGAAACTTATGTAAACTCTCTAAGAAGAAACTAGTTAAGGATCTACCAGAGCTTAGATTTGATTCTTCTAAAGTCTTTGATCCTTGTCAATATGGAAATAAACATAAATCTAGTTTTAAATCAATCGGTGAAGTCTCAACAACTGATGCATTATAGTTGGTGCACATGGATCTTTTTGGTCCAACACAAACTGGAAGCATTGGTTCCAAATAATATGTGTTTGTTCTAGTTGATGATTACACTAGATTTACTTAGGTCTATTTTCTTGAAAAGAAGTCTTAAGCTTTTTCTTATTTAAAAAGTTTTAGAGCCCAAGTTAAAAATGAGAAAAAACTTCCATTGAAAACTATTCACAATGATCATAGAGGAGAATTTCAAAATTCTGATTATGAAACTTTTTTTAGTAGAAAAGGTATTACTCACAACTTTTCAACACCTAGAACTCCTAAAAAAAATGGTATAGTTGAAAGAAGAAATAGAATACTTCAAGAAATAACTAGAACCATGTTGAGTGAATTTTCTATAGCTAGACAGTTTTGGGCTGAAGCTGTAAGTACTGCTTGTTATACTATAAATCGATTTTTGATTAGACCTTTTCTTAATAAAACTCCTTATGAGTTAAGGAATGGTAGAAAACCTAGACTATCCTACTATAACGTTTTTGGGTGCAAAGTATTCATTCTAAATACTAAAGATAACTTACACAAATTCGCACCAAGATCTGATGAAGGAATTTTCTTAGGCTACTCCACAACTTCTAAGGCTTATAGAGTTTTCAACAAAAACAATTGTACTGTTGAAGAAACAGTGCATGTAAAATTTGATGAATCTGATTCTTTTGTTTTTAAATCTTCCCAACCTACTTACTCAGATGTGTTTTCAAAAACAAATTATCAAACTTTGTTAGAATATCCTTCTGATAAGGAAAATGTTCGAGAAAATATTTCTGAAACATTTACCCCAGAAGACTTTCTACCCTATGTTGATGAACAGGTTTTACAAAACCCAAGTCAGGTGTTTCTAAAGAATCATCCCAGTGATAGTATCATTGTTGATGTCAATCAACCAATAATTACTAGAAGTTCCTTAAGAAATGACATAGAACATCTAGCATTCCTTTCCCAATTGGAACCAAAAAGCACTGATGAATCTTTAGGTGATGATGATTGGATAAAATCCATGTAAGTTGAACTAAATAAATTTGAAAGGAATAAAGTTTGGAACTTGGTTGAAAGACCTAAGGAAACATATATTATTGGAGTAAATGGGTCTTCAGAAATAAGTGTGATGAAAATGGAGTCATTGTTAGAAATAAAGCTAAACTAGTTGCTTAAAGATATAATCAGCAAGAGGGAATAGACTATGAAGAAACCTATACTCCAGTATCTAGACTTGAATCTATTCGCATTTTACTTACATTTCCAACATTATTTAATTATAATCTTTTTCAAATGGATGTGAAATGTTCTTTTCTTAACTTTTATGTTCAAGAGGAAGTTTTTGTTGAACAACCTCCTGGATTTGAAGACACAAAATATCATGATCATGTTTTTAGACTTACCAAACATTTTTATGGTCATAAACAATCCCCACAAGCTTGGTATAATAGACTTACCAGATTTTTTTCTTCAAAATAACTATGTTAAGGGAAATGCAGATCCAACCCTTTTTATAAATAAATACAGGAAGAATGTTTTGATTATTCAAATATATGTTGATGACATCATATTTGGTTCAACTCAGCAATCTTTAACTGATTCCTTTGCAAGTATAGTGGAATTTGAGTTTGAAATGAGTATGATGGGTGAGTTAACATTTTTCCTTGGTTTTCCAAATTCTCAAAAACCAAAAGGAACCTATATATCTCAACATAAGTATATTAAATATCTTCTTAAAAAGTATGGATTTGATAACACTAAAAGTATTAGTACTCCCATTGGTACCTCAAACACACTTGATCTTGATGATGCTGGGAAACGAGTAGATCAAACATCTTTTAGAGGTATCATAGGAAGCCTACTATACTTGACAGATAGTCATCCAGACTTAATGTTTTCATTGTGCTTATGTGCCAGATATCAATCCAATCCTAAGGAATCTCATTTAAAGGAAGTGAAAATAATTTTTTTCTACTTAAATGGAACCATGGATCTAGGATTATTTTATAATTCTAGAAATAATTTTATCTTAAAGATTTTTTCAGATGCTGACTTTGGTGGGTGTAGAATGGATAGAAAAAGTGCATCTGTAACTTGTCATTTTCTAAGAGTTTCATTGGATTCTTGGTCCTACAAGAAGCAACACTCAGTATCACTCTCCACTGCTAAAGCTGAATATGTAGTAGCTGGATTTTGTTGTGCTCTAGTGTTGTGGATGCAAGACACACTCACAGACTATGGCTTGAGTTTTACTAAGACTCAAATTTTGTGTGATAACACAAGTGCCATTTCCCTTAGTAAAAATCTTGCACATCACTCTCATGCAAAACACATAGATATTAGGCATCACTTTCTTAGGGATCACACACTAAAAGGATATATTATTCTTCAATTTATCAGAACAAAAGATCAACTTGCTGAAATTTTCACAAAATCTTTACCCTCTGATATATTTGAATACATTAAACAGAAGTTAGAAATGATAACTGTGAGGTAATCATTCTTCATTAACTTCTTGTTAAACAATTCTCCTTATAGTAATAAACTCCTTTTCATAGGAGGAGTACATTTTCTTGTTAGCATAATCAAAATTTTCATAGTCAGTTTTTTTAAGCTTTTGTAATTAAAATTTTCTTAGTCAGTTTTTTTAAGCTTTTATAATCAAAATTTTCATAGTCAGTTTTTTTTCAAGCTTTTGTAATCAAAATTGTTGTAGTCATTTTTTCAAACATTTGAAACTAAGATTTTTCGTAACGAGTTTTTCAAAATTTTCGTATTGAAATTTTTGTAATGAAAATTTCAAACTGGAAATTTTCATAATGAAGTTTTCGGAACTGAAATTTTTGTAATGGAAATTTTCGGAACTGGAACTTTCGTAATGGACGTTTTTGGAACTGGAACTTTTGTAATGAAAATTTCCATACTCGGAATTTTCATCATGAGAATTTTTCGTATTCATACTTTTCATACTGAAATTTTTCGTACTCATACTTTTCGTACTGAAATTTTTTGTAATCATAATTTTTGTACTGAAATTTTTCGTACTCTTACTTTTCGTACTGGAATTTTTCATAATCATACTTTTCGTACTAGAATTTTTCATACTCATAATTTTGGTACTGAAATTTTTCAAACTCATACTTTTCGTACTAAAATCATTCATACTCATACTTTTCGTACTGGGATTTTTCGTACTTATACTTTTCGTACTAGAGTTTTGGTACTCAAAGTCTTTTCAACTTTAATTTTTCCCTATTTAGTTTTTCGTAGTCAAATTTTTCTTTAAGAAGAATATCACCTTTTACGAATAAACTTCCTGGCCAATCCGAAAGGTATTATTTTCTTAAGTTTTTGTAGTCATATTTTGCTTGCTGGTATTTTCCTATGAGTTTTAAAATTTCTCTGATTCTAGTTTTCTTAATTCTGATTGTTTTTATTAAAACCTCAAAAGATCAGATTCAAGATTTCCTTGTGGGTATGTTTTCAACTGTCAGATCAGATCAGAGATTTTTTCAACCATTAGATGGTTTTTAGAAGCTCAAAGGTCACATCCATCCCCTATATAAATGGGACCCCCGATGGTTGTCCCACATTGATCTTCAAGCTCTCATGTGTTGAAGTTCTACCTCCCTTTATAAAGCCCGTTCTGAATCTTCCAAAGATCTTCATTCTGAATGTCTGCTGAAGCCACTTCTCAACATATTTCAACTACAAAGCCAATCTCAAAATGGTTAGTTTAATGGGAGAGGTTAGTGCATCCAAGTTTCTACAAGTATGATTCTCTTATATCTAAGAATATCATATTGAATGGCTGGGAGGATGTTTTCTTATCAAAGTCAGCGAATCATGATCTGGTTTATACAGATTTTGTTGTTGAGTTTTACGAGTTTGTTTCCTTCTTTAAGGAATATTGTAGAGAGAAGTTTTTATTCATGTCTTATGGGAAGACTTATATGATTTCTTACACCACGTTTTCAAGCTTGGGGGGTCTATCTTATGAAGGTGAAGCTGAGTTTTGTTCACATGAACTTCCGTATGAGAAAGGAAGTTTCAACAAAGTGAAGGCATTGAAATTCCTTGGACTTAAAGATGCCAAGACTACTAATATTTCTCATATCTCTTTGAATAATCGGATTCTAAAGATTTGGGTACAAGGATTTTTCTTACTGAGAAGGGGTGATAAGGATAATCTCAAGAAGAGTGATATATACATCTTAGATTTTTTGGTAAATATAAGGAAGTTGAATTTGATGAGGCATGTTTTGATTATAGTTAAGAATATTAAAGAAGGGAATCTGAAAGCTCAGATTATAATGTATTCGGCCTTGCTTTCTAAGATTATTATCAGATGTCTTGATTCGTTTAAAGTTTCTTGCACTTACATGCAAAGAAATTGCAAGGTAATGTTGGTTGGTGATGATACATTATAGAGGATGAAGATGAGTTTTTTTGTTGAATTCGTAGAATTCTACCCTTTACCAGAGAAAGCGGCTGAGGCAGCTCAGAAAGATCAAAAAACTTCGAAACCATCTAAAAAGGCAGGGAAGAAGAGAAAGTTGAAAGAAGTGGTGGTCGAAGACATGACTCAGAAAGCTAACGAAACTCAATCTACACCACCGAAGCCAAAGAAAAAAAGCCTACCCAGTTGAAGTGGCTGCTAAGTGGAGGTAAGACAAGGAGAAGAGAAAAGAAGGGGACCCTCAGTTCAGACTAGACCCTGGTGAGGCTAAGGCCTTAAAAGAGAAAGATTCTAATGAGTTAAAAAGGCAAGCAAAAGAAAAGAAATTGAAGAAGAAGATGTCAGAAGAAGAGATTGTTCAATCTATTTTGAAAGCAACAGAGATGGCTTCTGAGCAGATTCCGGTTCCAAAAACTTTCCTTACTAAACCTTTACTAGAAACCCCTAGGAATAACTACTTCACTCAAGAAAAGCTTAAAGATAATTAATTTGTTAAAAGATAAGAAGAATAAGTAAAGAGCAGAAGAATAAGTTGTTGAGAGAGTAGAAGAAGAAGTTGTTGAAAGAGAATAAGAAGTAGTTGAAGAAGAAGAAGAAGTATAAGAAGGAAGTGATGATCTAGATGACCTAATTAAACAAGTTGAGGATTATCAAGAAAAGGTTGAATCCGCAAAACATGTCACTCTCGAAAAGGGAGTTGAGAAAGAAGGTAACAAAGATGATGATAAGGAGGAGGAAGAGAAAGAGTATGAATGGTTTTAAGAAGAGACCTATGAGAAGAATTTTCTTGAGGAAGGAGTAGAAAAGGAGAAAATAGATGAAGACAAGATTGTTCAACTATCAGAGAGTGAGGAAGAATATCCAGATGATCAACCCATTCCGGAAACTGATAAAGGTAAGAAAGTGCTCATGGATACACCAAAAAAAGATATCATCAGGAAGAAAGAAGTTGGTGGTTCTTCTTAAAGAAAACTAGTGGAGGTTGAAGAAGATAATTCGCCTAGTAAGGTATTGGTTTGGAGTCATCAACTTTGGGTCGTGACTTTGTTGTTGATTCTTTGAAGAAATTGGTGGACACCATTCGGATTTTTCCCACCATAGACTCAAGGTTCCAAATGATTCAACATAGTCTTAATCAGAAATCAGAATCCTTATCCATGCTGATGGATAAGTGTGTGAAGATTGAAGCTGACCATAGAAATTTTGTCATCAATTATGATGTTCATAGAAAATCTTGAAGCAAAATAACCCTATTGTCAAAGAAGGTGGATGATGACTTGGTTGAGTTTGATAATTTTCAAAATGATGTAAAAGATGCTTTTGATACCGAGGATGCAAAGATAAAGAATCTTCAAGAGAAGCTAATCCTTGAGAAAAATTCTCGGAATCAACAAGTGAATGACTTGAATGACAAGGTTAACTCTATTGCTCAAAATTTTAAAAGGGATAGAGATATCCGGGTTGAGCTCGAAGAAAAGCTCATAAAGAAAGATAAGTTAGTGAAGATGCAGGAAGAGGACATGAAGGCTCAGGCAGAGGTGCTGAAATCTCAATAAGAAAGGATCACAGCTTTGAAGAAGCAAGCTGAGGAGGATCAGAAAGATTTGAAGAAGCTAAAAACTCTTTTGACAAAGTTAATTCCAAAGGAGAAGGAAGACAAATTAACTCAATCCTATCTTTTTTTGCATTTGATTTTCCTTGTAAAAAATTCTTTCAGCTCTAATAAAATCTCTGGTTGTTTGTATCTGGTGTTATTTTTACTAATGTTTCTGGTACTTTATTTTTTCCATTCCCATATTTCTTTTTGAAAATCAAAAAGGGGGAGAAGGAAAAAGAACTACTCCTAAGGGGGATAAGGAAAATTTCTAAACCAAGAAGAACTATCCTTAAGTAAGGGGGAGTTCTCATTATGGTTACTTTATTCTAATGAAAATCCCTTTCCGGAAATTCAGAATACAATCTTTATAGTTCCAAAGCCTAAGGGGGGGGGGGGTTAGTTGTATTCACTATCAACTATGAACAAAGGGAGATAAGTTTTAATTTCAAAGTCTAAAGAAATTTTTCCAAATTCTTTTATATTATTTTTCGTAAGTTTGTTTTTGCTTTCCAAAAAGGGGGATATTTTTAAGTCAATAAGTTTTTCCTTATGACTTTTTTTATTCCTTCTTGTTTTGAAAATCACAAACAGCCTATACTTAAGCAAATCTACATTTTACTTATATAAGGAAAATTCCATTCTCAAAGTAATTTACCCCTACCATGTTTTCATTGTTTATATCAACATTTTTCTTAAGTATAAAAATCGAATTCACATCAAAAACCTCAGAATCATATAATACTTAGATATGAAGAATTCTGTTTTAGGATACGAATTCTGGATATGAATTGTAATGAAGTTCCACTCCAAATTTTGGATATGAACTGTAATGAAGTTCCACTCCAAATTTTGGATAAAAACTGTAATGAAGTTCCACTCTGAATTATGGATATGAACCGTAATGAAGTTCCACTCTGAATTCTAGATATGAACTGTAATGAAGTTCCACTCCGAATTTTGGATATGAACTGTAATGAAGTTCCACTCCGAATTCTGGATATGAACTTTAAGGAAGTTCCACTCTGAATTTTGGATATGAAATGTAATGAAGTTCCAATCCAAATTCTGGATATGAACTGTAATGAAGTTCCACTCCGAATTCTGGATACGAAATCTCATGAAGTTACATTCAGAATTATGGATACGAACTCTCATGTAGTTCGACGCCGAATTCTGATTACGAACTTATCTAAGTTCTGACTCCAAGTTCTCTGAATTCAAACTCCAAACTCTTATGAGTTCTGACTCCGAATTCCCATGAACTCTGACTCCGAACTTTGTAAGTTCTGACTTCGAATTCTGAATAAACCAGACTCCAGATTTCTACAGAATTCAGGTTCCGAATTCCTAGAAAACAGAATCTGAAAAACTTTTTATTATAGACTCTGAATTCAATTTTGGTTAGACTCCAAACATTTATTTGCTTACATTCAGAATTTCAGTATTACTTATGCTTACACTCATTTCATTATAAAACGATGTTTTGCCTTCAGTTACAAATGTTTTTTTATAAATCAATGTCGTCCATTCTGTTTCTAACTAACTGTTGGTTGAGTTACATGTGTACAGGTCCCTCCAAAATTTAAGGAAAATATGACCATTAGAGGAGGGATCTGACCATTCCAACTGAGCCTATAAATAGAAGCTCATTTGAATGAGCTCAAAATTGAACAAGTTGATCAATCTAAAGACCACATATTGTTGAGGTGATTTCTAGAAAGAGAATATTTTCATTCCTTGTACGTACTGAACTGCTCGTTCAGATTGCTGCTTGTGACTCTGAATTTTGGGGATTTCATTTGAGGGCATCCGGGGATAGGAAGACAGAGGTGCCGACTACCTTGAAGTTCGAGGGATTCCTTGCTGTGGAAGACAGAGGTTCCAACTACCTTGATGTTGAGGGCTTGCGGGGATAGCAAGACATAGACTCTGATCTTTGTATCGAGGGCTTACCCGGGTGTGGGTAAGACAAACTTTCTTGAAAGTATAAATCAAGGGACATTTATCCAAGGTTGTTGGATACCCTTCTCTTTGGGTTAAATAATTTATATCTTGTTACTGGTTTTTGTTACAAGTTTTTCCACTTCATTTTGTATTGTAAGGAAAGTATAACCTTCTTATATTTCCTTACACTTGTACTCATATTCATTTAGATTCTACACGCTTTAAGGTAGAATCTCATATTTTATACTTTGGTTAAGTTTCAATTTCCGGATCCATATTTCTAGAACCGATTTTTCGGAATCACTTTCTAGATTTAAGCAAGTGTATATAACTAGAAGTTTGTAACTTCGTACATTGTCCCAATATTTCAATTTGTTAGAGGTGTTGTGAATTTTCTAAGCTAAACTTTGTTAAACTTAGATCTTTCCTTGTTTAATGAAAATTTTAAAGTATACAATTCACCCCCCCCCCCCCCCCTCTTGTATATTGAGAATCTACATCGTTATTTAGATCCTACAATTTCATGTCTTTTATTCATCCTATTAATGGTATTTTCTCTCACTTCTTCTATTTATGTATATCCTAGAGTGAATACTTATAATGAGTACATGAAATCCAATAAGAATCTAGAGAATAAATAAAGAAAGATATGATTATGTTTTATTGTGTAAAATTTATGCATGGTCATAGTTTTTCAAAGAAAGTAAAAAAATTTATATGATATGTGTAATAGTTTGATGTTGATTATCGTTATAATGATGTAATAGTTATGTAACAAAAGTAGGGTCTCTATATTAGTACCACATAGAATAGTCAGGCATACATTATATTTCGTAGGAAAGTCATCCACTATGTGAATTTTCTTCACACAATAGGCATGTGGATTGAGCCTTAAGGTCATTAATTTTTATGAATGCCTAAGAGTATCCCTTAGATTCAATGATCCTAGACCCTAATGGGTAATAGAAAATTCTTGATAGAACCTCTGTAAATGGTTATAGTGAGGATAATCAATACACAACATCACATGGGAAGGATAAGAATATAAAGCCTATCTGACCATGAAACTCTATTATAATGTTAATGGAGAAATTTGGGAATAAAATAATGGAAAAGAGGATGATAGCTACTAAGAACCACCTATATCATCCAAACGATGATCATACTAATTCCCCTTCTTTAAGGGTATGCCACTGAAGCTTCTAATATGTGGAAGGTATATGGAAGAAAGGATAATTATATCTATCATGTTCACTTGTACCACAATATCATTATAAAATATGTCATTATAGGTGGTTTTACTGATTATATACACATATGATAATATATATTGTCACAAACCCTTCCGGTAATTTTTAGTTTTCAGCTGATCATTCTTTACCCCCTTCATTGAAAAATGTAGTATCCCCAAAACAATTATTGAATTTATATTAAACTGTGTTCTCTATTTTCCATAAGAATGGTAAATCTAGATAATGCACTATTATCAAAGACTATAAGAATATCTATTGAAGGTTAAGATTCTTTAAACCCTAATAATATGTTCCCATGTACCTAGCTTCTTAACTATGACATCCCATAGATGATATTCTATGAACCTCAATCCTTAATAATGCAAAAAACACCATGGTAGATTACAAAATATCTCGGATATTGAAGATATGATTGATAATGGCTAGACAACCTTCTTTCTCATGAGTTATATTCATACAATTAAGGTATTATGGTGTATCACATAGGGACATTCATGATTTGTCACTATCTTATCTATTATCTTGTTGCGCTTCAATTACATGGTCATGGACTCATGGTACATTTAGGTCTAAAAAATGAACTATCCATAGCATAGAATCCATAAGATTATGATGTAGAGTAAGATTTGTTTGTGGAGAAATCTCATTGAATCATCCTAAGGAACCTTTGGATGATGCATTACGAGAAATAGGAAAATCATATTTTAAACCTAAAAAAAAATTGAAAAAACAAACTTCAATAACAATACTCCACACAGGAGACAGAAACATACCAATATACCTTGGTAAAGCGATTCTAGTCCAGTGTATAGCAAGTCAGGCACTCACTTCTTCCTACAACTCATGTTCTGAAAATAATTTATCATGTCTTCCATATGTCCCATGATAGGGAATCTTGAGGACTAACTATAATTTATTCCCATTAATATTTAACTAACTCGAGATACTATTGTAACCCATATTTTTATATAATCAATATTAAAACATTTTAACGGTAAAAAACTATATAGTTATTCGAATCCATGATCCAATGGTTTAGTGTCTTATGAATATTAGAACAATACATAAATTTTACATAATAAATCACATAAATTTATTTACTTCCTTCTTCTATATCTTCTTATTTACTCTTTTCCTCTCCTTGCTACATATTATCACCTCAGGATACACCTCAAAGAAAGGGGTGATCTAGTAGCCTAGTAATGGGGTTTATAAAGACATAACTCAAAGTAAAATGGGTGTGGATAATAATGATCAACATAATATAGTGATGGGATCATCATTAATAATTATTAGAGGAATAATTAGATAAAGGAATGGAATGTGGGAATGTAATAAAATGAAACATCATGTATTAGTGGTCAAATACATTGCATAATTTAGTTTATCTACTTACATATGTCACATTAGTCATTTCATTATAGTGTTATCTAATTTTAGTTTCACCATTCACATCATATAATTTACATGTGATACATAATTCGTGGTGCTCCCATCACATCATAAAATTTACATAATAATTCATTCCACATAGAACATACATCAATATTGGACATAAAATAACCCAAGGAATGGAATTGGTTTCATTCCATAAACCATACATTCAGTAAACATATGGGTTCCCCTAAAAATAGGGAATAACATAATAATTATATAAATTAGTAATCTTTAGTGAAGAATAATCAATCTCATAAGAAGTTAGAGATGTTTCATGAAAGAAGTGATCTTTTTGAAAAATAATTGCATTTTTTATAAAACCAGAAAAGAAACATGTATACATTATAAATTAAAATGGAAGAAAAATAAATGATATATTGGTAATATAAAAGTATCTTCCATTTTAAAAATGGATTAAAAGATGGATGACCCAAAGAAAGAGATTTGGGAATGAGAATCCCCCAACCTTATGACTGAATGCCTTTATTAATAAAATATCACGGATAATCAAATTAAAATACGTAATAAAAAATATGGTACCTCTTATACAATTATTTTAATTATTATAGTTGTATTATGTTCAATAATGGAATTTTTGATGAGTTATATATCTCAATTACATTATTCGAGAGGGATTGTATTCTTAGATTTCATAATCAGTTCTCTTATTTATATATATGGATGTTCATATTCAATGAGAATGATTCTCTTGAATTGAAATTATTTGTCATAAAATTACAAAAATATGATTAACCTGCCTTATATATCATTTGGTTATACATTATGAGTATGATTTATTAGATTTATCATTTATGGAAATTCTTTAATTTATTTTTATATTTTTTAAAACAATTATGAGATCATATCATTTTTATTTAACATCATGTCAATATATTTGTTCCAAGGCATTATATAACATATAATCTATATAATAAATTATATTATTAACATAATAATTATTTCATTATAAGGCATTACGGTGGTATTGAATAATGAAAAATCATCGTCCATAGTGGCAGTAAATGGACACATGAGAGACAATATTTTTAGTTTTAGAATAAACAAAAATGGATGAGATTTAAAGATTGATTATACCAATAAAATAACAAAATTTGATTATATTGAATATAATAGAGTTATTATTCCACTGGTGTATGTGGAGGAAAGTATAAGATAATAAAATAAAGTAATTTGACAATAAATTAAATTAAAAAGAGTGAGGATTTTACCTATTGAATTTATCCTCATTGAAATCCTTAATAGGGAAATGTTTTGGAATTTTGATGAGCCCAAGGAATTATGTATGTGGGTGAGTGTCTTCGGTATTTTATTGGGAAGAACTTGGACAAGTTTTAATGTTGTAAAGGTGTCGTGATATGAGCTAGTGAGGGTTGTATTTATAGGGGAGGGGAGGGGTGATTCATCATTATTTTATTCAATAGTTTATTAGTTTAGCTCCGGAATATAGACAGATTGAGCCTTATCGGTAAATATTTAAAAATAGTAAAGTATTGTTCAATATTATGGGATAACATCATCCATAAATCATTTTTGAATCTATAATTATTGTGGTTGTTAAATACCATAAATTACAATATTTCACTATTCTAAAAAACATCAACAATATTATAATAATACAAAAAATTAACCAAACCATTTATTATCATTTATAATTAAAAAAATTATTCATTTTATTGGATTTTTATCTAAATATGAGGAATTTAATTTCTAATTAAAAACACTTTTCCTAAAAAATACCAAATTTATAATTATCACTAATTTTATAATATACTGAAAAAATAATTAAGGTATTCTAAAATTATATTATTATCATAATAAAAAATGATAATTGTTTTATCTATTTTATGAAAAAAAAATATTTTAAATATTTATATTAATTAAAAAATTATAAATAAATATTTACGTTTTATAAAAATGGATACACTTGATTAATAATTATTAAAATATTGATTTACATATAATATTATATAATTATATAATATTATCATTTATAATATTACTAGTTTTATATACTTTCATATATGATGTTACACTTCTATTTTCTGAATTACAATTCATAATCATCATGTTACTATTCCAAGGGTCCAGTTACTATTTTTCAGTAGTAGTTCCTTAGCATCTAGAAATTTCTCTTATTTCATAGATTATTCATTTATAAAGATATTATTGTGTTATATATGTTATTTATACTATATATGATAATTATTAAAAGGGAGTTTCAGTTCAATAAATTCAATATTTTTAGAATAGTCGTCACTTATGAAATTCCCACCTTAAAATTTCTTTTTATATAATATTGGAAAAACATGTGAGTGTACTTATCCCTCGTCACTTACTTATATTCCTATTCTTCCTCTTTTATTTGTGGTTCACCAATTGTACATTAACCAGGTGACAAGACTTTTTGAATTTAAATTTATCTATATTTCCACATTCTTCAATGGATACACCTTGTATGATATTTATTTTTTTAACTATACCACCAATGGATTCCATAAATGTGAGGGATATAGAATGTAATTATTCAAGAGGGTTATATTGAAAACATCTTGTACCTGAGACACAGTAGATGGGAGTATCAGTGCATAGACCACAACTCTGAAATGATTACGAATCTCGAATGGCCTAATGTACTTGGGACATATCATTGTTCTCTTCCTAAATATTTTGATCCTATTACAAGAAGATATATAGTGGAATACCATGTATCCAACCTTAAACTATAGGTCACATCAATGATTTTATTCATAGCTCTTATCTTTACTTTGGGATTCCTTGATATGTAGATGTATGGTTTTAACCATATCCATCATTTCTTTTACAATTTCAAATCCTAGCAGCTTAAGTTCACTACCTTTTTACTAGATGAATGGTTTTCAGAATCTTTTCCCATAAAGGGAATCATATAGAGTAATTTTGATTCTTTATTGTAAATTGTTGTTGTAAGAGAACTCAACAAGAGGTAGATGTTAGTAACATCATCCCTTGAAGTCCATAGAGGATGCCTTCAACATGTATTCCAGTGTCTGAATAGTCCGCTCTAAATTTCCATCAGTTTGAGGATGATTAGTTGTACTATTGTTCATCTCTATATTAATAGCATGTTATAGACTTTTCTAAAACATGGAGGTGATTCTTGGATCTCAATCTGAAACATTCGATAATGGTACTTCATGCAGCTTTACCACTTCTTCGATGTGTATCCATGCATCTTGATCTAGTTATATGTCCTCTCTAATAGAGTTAAAGTGAGATATTTGTGTAAAATGATCCACAAAAACCTGTGTAGTAGTGTTTCCAATAGATTTCATTGGATGTTTGGTTACAAATCCCCTTTTTATTTTTTCCCATTTCCATTTTTGAATGGGTGATGTAATATATTACCTATAAAATTTTGACTTTTATCCATCACATGCTAACATACTATACACCTTGATGTATATTTTGTGATGAGATTATTTATATTGTCCTGAAAATAGTTCTCTAAGATATCTCAATATATATTTTCTTCTAATTGGGTTAATATTTAAGGTTGATCTATGTTCAATAATTAGAAACTATTTCTTTATATTAGGATCCGATGGTACACATAGTCTTGACCCAAATCTTATAACTTCTTCCTCGTCAATTTAAAACATTTTGGGATTCCCCTTTGTCATTTCTTCCAAATTCTTTTGAATTTCCACATATTTTACGTGGGAATCCTTCATTTTAACCATGCTTGATTGTTGGTAAATAATTTGAGAAGGAATTCATGATTACCTTCTATAATGATTTCCATGTCTTTTCTATGATAATCTAAAAAGATTAGATCTTTTTAAATTCTCATCATTGATAATGTTGTATTATCCTTTCCTTTATAGACCATCCACTACATTATTTTCAATGCTAGGATAGTAGTGGATTAAGAAATCATAATCATTAATTTTATATAACTATATTTGATGTGGAATATTAATATCCTCCTATATTAATATATATTTGAGGATCTAATTATTAGTATATATCTCAATCTTCTCCCCGTAGAGATAATGTCTTCGTATTTTCAACATGAACATCATTAATGCCAAATCCAAAGAATGTATGGTATTGATTTGATCCTTAATATTAAACTACCATGAGGTGTATGACATCACATTATAATTTTTAATCAATATGCATCTTAAGACCTTTATTTGAAGAATTTCATAACACCAAAATTTTTTCGACTTTTCAATTATTTGAGTACTGGCATGGTCAAAATCCTATCTTTTAAATCATTAAAGTTGTCTTGACATTCACTGGTAGAAAAAGAAACTTTTCTCTCTTGTGATTCAGATTGTTTAGTTAGTTTTCAAATTATGATAATATCTATAAAATTCCATTAATACCCAACTAGACCAAGTAATATACATTTCCGCAATAAAGATTATGGCATGGTCCACTATTTAATTTCATTTTTCTTGGAATAGACAACATATATTCCATTTATGGTGATAACATTCCCCATTAATGATACATCCTCCATCCTGAACTCAAAATTAATATACATTTTATAAATATTTGTACATCACAACATCTTTATAACATTATTCAAAAAATCCTCATGTTCAACCTTTATCATGGAGTATAACCGAATATCAACAACAAATACAACTATAAATTTACTGAGGTAATATTTAAAGACTATTAATTAATTTCATGAATATTTTTGGAGAATTATTGTGTTTGATGTACATCACAATGAACTCAAAGTTTCCACACCTCGTTCGAAAGTCGGTATTTGGAATACCTTCTTTCCTCACCGTTAATTGGCGATACGCTAACCAAAATTCCACCGTAAAGAAATAATTGACACCAGGTAGTTGATAAAATTGTACATATATATGTGTAAGGGGATATTTTCCCTTTATTATGGTTTTTTTTAGATCATGATAATCAATTCATAGGTGAATTGATCCATCATTGTTCTTGATGATGATGACGGTTACACCCCATGGATAAACATTATAGGATACAAAAACACTTGTCAATATTATCTTGTAACTATTTCTTTAGTTCCTCCTACTCGATGGTGTCCATTATAATAGGTTTAATTGATATAGGTAGAGATCTAGGAATAAATTAAATAGGTAACTCAAACTCTCGGTCAAGAGAAAGTCTAGTAAATTCTCTTGGGAACACATCACTGTGGTCCCTCACAATGGGAATGTCTTCAAGCCGGATTATCACCTTTGTCTTAATAATTTTATCTAGGTATTCATGATAATAAGGCACTAATATACACATATGAGATGATGGATTTTAAGAAGATTCATCATCCTCCTTACAGTTGTACAGAATTAGAGAATGCCTTATGACGTGAAGAGTAAACTCTATTTCCTAATAGTTGATGTTGGATTTGTATAATGATAGTCAATCCATACACAGTATAGAATCAATCTCCACTAAAGGACTTAAGACCAGATACACTGGGAGGTTCAGTTCGTAAACATTAACCAAGGAGTATTATATACATTGGATGGAATTATTTCCCCATTTTCTATTCTCATAGATAACTGAGCATACATATTTGAAAGTAGTTATTGAATAGTTTTACTGAACAAGATGTATATGAATGATTTCATAGAATCATAATTGAATAGTATGCTCACAATTCATGAATTAATAACTAGAAAACATTTAACAAAATCATTGTTATGACCACCTCAATGGTAGTGAAGGTAATTTATTTTCCTTTCCCCTTTAACATTGTTGGATTCAGATGCAAATTATACTCGATAAGTCAATGTTGTGTGCACTTTCATTTATAGTACCCTTTCAATATACAATATAATAATTGAACCATATGTGGTTCTCTCCCACTATAGAAAACCTCATTTAGGGATTTGATTTAAATTAGTGGTATTTTAATATATTGCTAATTGATTTAAAAATGATTTAAAAAATCATCTCTAAATTTGGTGTCGCCAATTTAGATATTCTTATTAACGTCACTAAATTGGAGACACTTATTAATGTTTCATATTACCCCTATTTGTATGCGTCTCTAAATTAGTGAAGTTTGTTTGAATATCTATTAAGAGACACCTTATTTATGAATGTTTGTTTATAATTTTTAGTATGTAAACATCATTAAATTTGGAATTTTACCATTGATTTATATTTAACTAATTTAATTACACTTAATTTATTAACCTTTATATTAAAACATTGAAAATTTTAAAAAAATTACGTACATTTTATAAAAATGTTGGAAAAAAATTAAATTCTCATTATCCCCACTCCCTCCTCTACCCCACCCTATATCCTCTCTATTTCCTATCCCCTACCCCCACCCCATGCTCCTCTCAATTTCCTAGCCCCGCTCCTGTACTAACCCCCCCCCCCCCCCCCCCGCTCCCTCCCTTTCCCAACCCCACTGCTCCCCTGACACCGCTTTCTCCCCTATCAATCCCTCGCTCTCCCTTTCCCAAACACGCCGCCCCCCTCCGATTCCTCTCTCCCCAACCCTGCCCACTCCCATCCAATTCCCACCACTCATTCCCTTCTATATTTCCCACCCCCCAACCGCTCTCCAGTACCATGTACTAGCTATAAAATTAAGCCTCAGGTTATAGTTGAACCACTGGCCTCTCACACCAAACAATGCCACGCAGACGAACTAGGGTACTGTGATTTTTTGTTATGTAGTTGTATTATATATATATATATATATATTTATAAAATTCATATATTATATATAAATAAAAAAATATAATTATAATTATATATAATTGTATAAATTGTATAATTATATTTATAATTATATTTTATTTTTATATACCTTTATATATGTGTGTTTGTTCCTATTATATTTCAAATGATTATATTTTATATTATATATATATTTGTGTGTGTGTGTGTGTGTTTAAATTATATATATATATATATATCCATTTTGTGTCTGTGTGTTTATATTATATGTTTACATATCTTTTTATATTATATATGTGATTGTGTGTGTAAATATATATGTGTATATATATATAATTATAATTATATATTTATACGCACGCGCATACACACATTTATAAACATATATTAATATATAAATATATATGTATGATTATATTTTATATTTTTATTTTATTTATCAATACATATATACATATTTATATATATATATATATTAATTTCTTATTTATATATATATATATCATATATTTATATTTGAGGAAACAAAACAAATTTATTGATACTTCCAAGGAAACATCCCTAATTTAGCAGCGCATCTATGAAAATGTAACTAAATTATTGATGCTTTTGAGAAAACGTTGGTAAATTAAATACTCTTCTAAAAATGATTTATTATTTTAGGAATGATTTTTAGAAAACCATACTAAATTAATGATGCTTCTAAAAAAGAGTCTCTAATTTAGAGATGCTTTAGAGAAAACATCTAAAAATTAGCGATGCTTCTAAGAAAAAATCAAAATTATTGATGCTTATGAGGAACTTTTACTAAATTAGTGTAACTTATGAGTAAACAACAATAATTTAATGATGCTTCTCAGAAAACATAAAAATATTAGCAATAATTTTGAAAACATGTTGCTAATTTGACGATGCTTCTAGAAAACTTCACTAAATTAGGGATGTTACCTCAATAGTTTTGCTAAATTAGCATCGTTTTTCACAAAACTTCAATAAATTAGTGACCATTTTAGGAAACATCACTAAATTAGAATATTTTCTAGAAATACATAACTAATCCATAGAAATAGATTCATTTTTAAAAAACATTACTAAATTACATTTTTTTGTAGTGTCCATTCTTCCACCATGTTTTCCAGCTTCATCATGCCTCCTTGATATTCATGATCATTATGGCCTTCTCTACCAAACTTGTAGAATTACCCCAAACCATTATAAAAATTACCATAAATTTTATTCCCAAAATTTTGAAATGTGAGTGGTTTAGTTTTCATTCCCGACATGTCATTAGATATATCATCTATAAACACTGCCATTTTTTTCTTTATCACCATAGAAATGTAACCAATCTCTAAACTCTATCTCCACTTTGAAATATCATTCAAAAACTTCTTAATAACTCATAATGTCTTGAATTTATAAGGACATTCAAATGATTTTATTAATATACTAAAGAGTATATCTATTTTCTACTATTATTGATAAGAATTCATTGAGTAACATACAATACTTGTGAACTTATCCACATAGGAAGTGAAAGATTTTCCTATATTGGTCTTCAACACTATAACTTCTCTCTCTATCTTCGTATGTTTTTTTTGAGGAAAATACTTATAAAGAAATTATTTCATAAAGTCTTACCACTCTATCTCTTCAATTTCATCCTTCATCTTGGTGTTCTTAAACAACGTCCACCATTGTCCATCCTGTCATTTGAAATAATGAATGGATAGGGTTAACATTTATGTATCCAGAAAGTGAATCATATTAAAGATCATCTATATTGGGTTTACTACTTATGCTCTAACTAGTGGATAAGATGATCCACTAACTGTCGATGGTCATTGTCGCATAGTAGACTCGATATGTAGTTTATCCATCATTTGTGAAAGAGGAAATTCCACATTATTAATGTTATTGTTCTTGGGCTATGGTAGATAGGTACATATAACCATAAAATTTGGATCTCTGGCTCCCAAGGCATTGGGGATGTTGTTTGGGCATTATATATATTGAAATTCACATGGATTGTTGCCATGGTTTCTCCATGATCCAACCATTTTCAAAAATAGAAAATGATAGAAAAAATATTATTTGACAATTCATGAACTAAAAATATATTCTTTTGTAAAAATAACTCAAAATACATATCATCTGGGATCCCTATGTTTAAATTTTTTTACGAAACGGTTCGTGGGGGATTACTTATACGAAGTGTCATACTAATGTTTTTCACTAATTCTACCTAAAAATAATTAAACAAATTACTATAATGTGCTATGATACCAACACAACTCTCTAAACATTTTATTACATGACTATTAAATCATTTTAAAGATAAAAAACATAATTTTGGTAAAAAACAAGGATATGACGATTTAGTATCTCTGAAAAATTATGACTACACCTAAATTTTAGATAATAAAACTTAAAAATTAATTTATTTCCATTTTCTCAAGATTATTATTGATTATAGTATTTTCCATAGTACACGTAATCACATTAAGATATACATCAATGAAATGGGTGAGATAAATGCCCTATAAGTGGATAGATAATAACATGAATCAATATAGCAGGGGTGAGAATAATTAGTATCATCCTAACATAATAATAGGGTCATCATTAATAATCATGAAAGGAACCATTAAATAAAGGCATGGAATGTGGTATTGCATAAAAATGAAACATCATGTCTTAGTGGTCAAAAACCATGAAAAATTCACTTTATCTTATGAGTTATAACACATTACCCAATGCATTGGATAACTACATAATTATGGGAGCACCCATCACCTCATAAAATTTACATGCTCTATATAATTCTAGGCACACCCATCACATCAAAACATTTTCTAAATCATGCATTTCACAAAGAACATATATTAGGATTTGACATAAAATAACAAATGAAAATGAATTGATTTCATTTCATTATGAATACATTCCTAATTAAACATTAGGATTCACAAAATAAAGTTTGAATACCAAAATATGTATAAGAATCATAAATCATGAGTGAAGAACGAACAATATCATAAGAAGCAAATGATGTTTCTTTGTGAAAAAATTATTTGGGAAAATAATTTAATTTTTCATAACACCATATCTTAAAAATTTCTATCCTAAAAAATTGCAAAGGAAAATAATAGATATTCTAGTAACATTAAGGTAACATCGATAATGAAAATGGATTTAAAGATAGAAAACTAAAACAAAGATAGTTGGATTAGAGAATCTGGAATCTTTATGTATAAATGATTTCTTCACTTTAATATACTGGATAATCAAATAAACTTCATTAATTAAAAATAAAAAATTTATTATACATTTATTTTATTTGTTATAGTGTTATTAAATTCATTTATAGAAATTTTTATGAGTTATACAGTTTAATATCATCATTCAAAAGTGTTTGTTTTCTTGGTTTTTGGGATCAGTTCTCTTGTTCATGTGTGTGGATGAACACATAGAATAGAAATAGTTCTCTAGAATTAAAATTATATGTTATTTATGAACATAAAAAAAATTAATTAGTCTTATATTTAATTTTTTATGGTTTGAAGTTGATTTAATAGATATATTATTAATGAAAATGATTAAATTTATTTTTTCAATTTTTAGAATAATTTTGATCAAATAAAATTTTCTAACATCATGTACAAATTTCGGTTCCAAGGAGATATATAACATATAATATTAATAATAAAATATTATTTATGCATAATAATTTTTTATTAATATTCATGAAGGTAATATTGAATAATGAAAACATATCATCTATAGTGGTAGTAAATAGACACACCATAGTCAATATTATAATTTTTAGAAGAAAATTATTAGAGAAGATATTTGAAGATTAAATATTCCATTAAAATAATAAAATTAAATTGATTAAAATATTTTTTGGTCTTGATGACATTTTAATAAGTGTAGGTGAGTAGATGATTATAAAATAAATGAAATTAAAATGAAATTTAAAGAAAAAGAAAGAGTATTTTACCTCTTGAATTTTCCTCATTTAAAACCTCCATAGGGAATGTGTTTTAGTCATTTGATGAACCCATGGGATAATAGACAAGGGTTAGGTTCTTGGGAAGAGTATAGGGTAGAACATTGACACGATTCATGTCTTGGATATTTTTATGGTAAGTTGTGGTGAGATGTTGTATTTATAGTGAAGGAGAGGGGTGTTTTCTCATTATTCTATTTGTTAGATTATTTTTTTTTTATAACGACTAGGATTAGACGAAACCTTATAACAATATATATTAAAATAATTAAGACATGATCTATATTTTGGGCTTAATTAATCCATACCTCATCTATGACTCAATAATTAATGTATTTGTTAAATACCTTAAATTACCGTATTTGACTATTCCCCAAAAATTCATCAAATTTAAAAAAAATTACATATATTCACGCCTAACATATTTTACATTTAATATTGAATATTTAAATCTATTTTATTATAATATATTTTTAAATAAGATAAAATTAATTTTTAATTAAAATCATGATTTATTTGAATAGTACAAATTTTAAAATTATAATTGATTTTATAGCACTTCAAAAATTTATATAATTTTTCATAAAATTATCAAACATTCCAAAGAAGAAACTTTTTAATTTTTTAAAATATTTTATTAAATTAAACTTAATTTAAAATTATAATATTAAATTTGAAATTAAAAATAATCAATTATTTTTTCTAAAAATACCAATAATTAATTTATAATTTTTAAAATATTTTTTTATTTGTACAATGAGATAATTATATAATATTATCAATTATAAATTCCTACATTTTATTTACACTTTCATAGATTTGTTTACTATTATATTTTTCAAATTAATATTCCAAAATATGATTTTACTATGACAAGGGCCAGGATACTATTTCATTAGTATTGGTTCCTTACCTTTTTGAAATGACACTTATTTCATTATTTTAGCATGTATAAATCTTGTAATGTGCCCTCTATATTATTTTACGTGCTTTTATTATATGAAAATGTTATAAAAATGGAGTTTCCATTAAGAAAATAATGCTTTTTAGTTATAACTTCCCAATATTATACCTAAACCTAATCATATACATACTAAAATAGTGTTCATAATCACAAAGGATAGTGAATAGCAGCCAGGAATAAAAGAAAAACCAAAAAAATTATTTCAAGAAACCAAAAATAAGATATATAGAATATATATGTATAGAAATAATGAATATTAGAAAAAATAATAAAATAAATATATTCAATAACCAAAGGAAAATACTCATTGTAACACAATTCGAATGAAAGATAAAACCAAATGTACATGTCCAAGAAATCACAATGGAGTATGATTACAAAAAGTTTTTATTCCATGTGTTATGTATAAATCCCCCACCACATAACTACAAGATACCAATATCCAATTGACATAGACCACTCATCCTCACTATGGTTCATTTCATTTTCCGTAATCAAAATACAATAAACTTTTACACATTGTTAAAGTGGTTCTTATGGTTTTATCTCGACTTGATCTGTATGATTTCTCCCATGTGTTCCATATCAAATATCTATGTGATGATCCTAATATTCTCAATCTTAAAATATATGGCATGATAATAAGATGATTTTTATTCTATAAATATATTGTTAAATATTTCCCTAATTCAAAAATTCAAAAAAATCATGGTAAACCAATTTCGATGCATAATTTCACTTTTAACAAAACATTTATGTCAAAGAAAATGAAATTTAATACAATTAAAATGGTAAATAGGCCAAGTATAATAGAATATTTTTATATAAAACCACTCATAAAAAAATCAATTACTAGTGTACACTCAAGTCCTTATAAAATGATAATAACAAGTAGTGGAACACTCATTGAGTTAGCCCCGTAACATTGTAAAGATCGTGTCCCTATAACTAGTCCTCAGTAGACGAGAAAACCATATGAGTGAGAAAACTGATGTTAAAATAGAAGAGGTGTTTTACTAACACTACCACATATGTACCCCAAGTATTTCTAAATGTTATATATTTTAAAATAGTTTCAAAGGAATTATTATTTTGTAAATAATTTCAAAACAACCCATTATTTCCTCAAAAACATGGTTTGAAAAATCATTTCAAAATCGATTCACAATGATTTAAAAATACCATTTTTTTAAAATAATGGAAAACCTATATTTTATCAAAATCCATTTTGACACACAAATTAATGATTTCTTGATCATTTAAATTTATATAAAAATAATTTTACAAAATAAAATAATTCATGATTCAATAATATTTGGCTAGATATGGGACCACCTACTTCATAAATGATTCACAGGCTACCAAAAAATAATCCTCACATGAGAAGGAATGAGTAACAACCAAAAATGGTCCTAATATTAATTCCCATATCACAAAATTGAATGAAAAAATTTCTATCAAAGTGGATAGAACAAAACAAGCCTCACGGAACTCATATTCTTCAACATAACCATCAAAATGTATAGACTAAGAAATACAATCACACAATGTATTTCAGAGGGATTAGATAAAAATAATCACATTATTAATAGATCTTATAAATGTAACCTAATTCAACTAACACAACAAAGATAAGTGATGATGCCTAAAGGTCACACATACCCAAACAAATACAACAACTAGATAAGAATGAATTCTTATCAGGAAATATGAAATATGGCCAATCCATATATTTTATGGTAAAAAATTTATCTAGAAGAGGTAGATAAACAAAAAAAACACAGATTTGAGGTATTTACTGAGATATATAGCTGCACAACAAGAGATGATGGATTTTTATAGGTGGAAACTAATACCTACCCGGATAAAGGAATATACATCATAAATCATAGATTTATTCAATAAATTCATGAATTTTAAAATCCCTCAAAAAATAAATTTCCTTATAATAGATTTTCCAGAGGGGCATATATAAAATGAAAAATTATTTTGTATCATAAAAGAGTATCATTTCATAATCCACTTTAATGGATACTGTCAAATACAAAAATATATGTCAAAAATGTGTTATTTCCAAAAAAAATACTTTTTCACCTTGTACCAGCAGAAATAAACCTATGAAAACCCCAAATATTAATCTAATGACCACATAACTCAATGAACATGTAATTTAATTGTAAAATAGTAAAAAGTTTCTAATAAAGTTATATGCTATGACATTACCACATTTGGGGGATTCTTGATTTTCGGAATTGTGTTTTGGGCGGCACTATAGTCCCTCCAAGGGTAGAGAGGATCAACATTGTGGAACCCACTATTATTTTTAGATGAAGCTTGAATGGGTAGGTTTTAGTGTAGTATCTTACAATACCACATCATTATAACATTTTTAACAAGTTATGTGGTGTCATTTAGGAGCTATAACCATAACCTTATATATTTATGCTTTCTATAAATACCCAGAACCAAATTGAAATCTATTTCTCCAATATCTTCCATTAAAACCCTAGGTTCTGGAGAGAGAATTCAAAGACCTTCAAATCAAATTTTGATCATATTTTACCCCAACCTTCAGGTGGTTAATACATGGGGATCCAAGCCATAAAATGGTGAAATTAGGGAATCTCTTACCATCAAACATATTTTTTCCCTTAGATATTTTCTTCCATACTTAGTGATTGGAGATTAACGATTCCAATAAACGGATCATGGAAAGTGGATTTACCTAGGAAGTTGAGAATTTTTTAGCATATACTCATAAAGTAGGTGTTCTATAAAAACTTTTTAATCTATATTTCACTTTTTCTAGTTTGTGAAGTAATCAAGATCACACTTGCATTATATTTGCATGACTAGTCTAATTGAATAAATAAGGTATGAAGAAAATGTCAATTTTTAATCTAGTATGCATCTTGTTAGATACATTATTATAGATACCAGACTATTGGCATCCCGGGAGGAGTTCAAACATATTACCTTGATTGCAAAAATTTTAGGTAAAACTTCATGCCCTATAAAAAATTGGAAATTAGTTGAATTATGAAATAATAATTTATTGTGGAAAACAATGTGAATTGTGGTGATTGATGAAATAGAATCACATAGACTAAAATCAGTAAATTGGAATATAACTTCTTTTGTTTGTTTAAATAATGAGACATAAATATATATATATATATATATATATTAATATTAATTTACTTGTGATATATTTAAAAATGAAGTGGATGTCATTAAAATTATTATAATAATTGGAAGCCATAAATTATAGAATGTAAATGGGTAAATAAATAGTAATGGGATGAATTTATTAATGTAGAATTAGTATGAAATTTCAAATATTCTTGGAGCTAGATTATTTGTTTTACTAGTTTATAATTTGTCTTGAATTGATACTATTTTTTATTTTAACCCGAGGGTGGGATATTACACATATTTTTGAGATTTTTTCTTATTATGACTTATGATTGAGTTTGGTACTTAAGTGAACCATATGAATCAATTTATTATATATTTCATGGTTGTATACCCTCTTGAGTTTAGGATGTATATTATTTAATACTGCTTGACAGTGTGATGTATTGGATAGGAACCTCATAACGGTAAGATTCATAGTTAATGGATTGTTTAGGGATTGATTCTTGCATTCTTAATTTTGATATGGTTATTTTCCGGATTGCCTATTACACTAGATTGTGACGTGAAAAATTAATGTGATAGATTATATGAAATGGGACCCCCCCCCCCCAAGATAGATACATCTGATATGGGGCTAATGTTTGTTTGATTGGCCCTAGGAGTCAGCCCCAAATCCATGGAATTACATGATATTTTATTTTATATAATATTTTTTTAAAATTAATACCCCTTTATATCACTTTTATATAATCAATATATACATTCAATTTGATTTTATTGACTCTATTTTTGGTGCACTGCTGATCTGTAATAACTCTATTTTTGGTCAACCCCTAGGAACCCATAAACATTTCATGGATACATGTATAGAAATGGGAATGAGACACTTTTATTGATTATAGATTACTAGATGAGATAGATATTAGATAATGGACCAACCTGGGATTGGTGTGGAGTCATTCAGAGTCATTATAATTTTAAGGTTTTTAATTTTTATGACATTCAATGTGTCTTTATGATACATTTCATCTTTACATTTAATAGTTTATCTTTTATTGCATTGTTCTGTTATAGACTTTATTCGGTTGTGGTAAAATTTATGGATATAGTTATAATATCCACTATTATTAGAAATCCATAACATATGTTATTATGTCCCCACTATATTACTTACATCCTCATTAATATTCAACAACCTCTAGTGTATAAGGTGGTGCAACTATATTCCAGTGGCCAACTGACAAGATGTCATGATAGATTACATGGTTAGTGATATAACATTAACAAATACATAATTGTGAAATATTAATTATATAATTAATATCCTATACTAATAGTATTATTGTATTGATACTCATTTAAGTTGGTGACAAGGAAGATAACATAACATCATTCAATTAGACTGTTAATAATACCCAATTAGTAAAAGGTACACTATTAAATGAGGAATGGGACATAGTTATATATGTTTGATGTCATTTTATAAGACGTATAATTTGGTTAATATAAGATAATCATAGTTGATAATTATATTTATAATGACTATATTATAGAATGTAAATGAAATTATGACAATTTCGACCAAAATGAAGAACTTCATCATTCATCATTGGACTAGAGGATTTCAAATGCTGGAGGGGAATCTAGGGGAAGACAATTAATTGGTTATTCTATATGGATTCAATGTATAAGGTTTTTTGAAAAGGTAGGGGATAGATTTTTATAGGTTATGATGATAGACATTTTTCAATAAACATGAGGTTGTAGAAGGGTAATAATGTAATCACATGCTTGTTAGGAATAATAGGTAATGAAATAATGTTGATTAATTTTTATTTCACTCCCAAACATAGATAACAAATTCTATAAAAAATATCATATTAGTGAAAAGAAATTTGATCCATTATAATTTAACAATTTTAACCCTTAAAACATTGACTAATTTTTTACAAGGGTAATAATTTTTTAAATAAAAATAATATATGAAACATATTAACCTATTTATACCTGATAAGTCCATATTAAGACACTATTTAATTTAATTTAGTTTCTAAAGATGGCGAATTTCACATTTATTTTGAAATATATGATATTTATAAAAATCTATTCTTATAGAAAAACTATTATTTAAACATTAGTTATATATAATCTAATTTCATAGAAAATTAATAATTAAATGAGTTTTAATAAATTTTTTATAAAATTGAAATAGTACATTATATTTATTATTTAAAAAAATTAATCATAAGTTATTAAGATAATAATTGGAAGATATTTAAAAATTGTTCCATAATAATTTCCCTTTCACTTTTACCATATAAATTTGGTTTTACCTTGTTAATTTATTTTTCTTCTAAAAATAAAATAAACCATACTAACTAAAGTTAAACTTATTATTCAATATTTAAAATCCATATTATTTGATTCAATTCCTAATTGTTGTAGCAATTTAGTTAAATATAATTATTCATGATCCAATGAATTTTATTCTAGAAACATGTAATTTTAAGAATAATAATGATCTTTATTTCAATCGTTATAAATTTTTAGACATATAACTGTTGGATCTTGAATATACAGATTATACACAAGAGGGGGGTGAATTGTGTCTTTCAGATTTTTCATTAACTCTTCGATTGAACGAGTTATGTCTTCTATGATTTATCAAATTTGATCATGCAGCGGAATAAGTAAAAGCTGGGACACATAGATGTACAGTGGTTCGGGGAACAGAAGGCCCCTAGTCCACTCCACCAATTGTCACGACCCGCCCTCGGGGTCTGTGCCGTGACTACCCCAAGCCCGCCTTCCATAGGCCAGGGGCTGGCGACTAGCACCAAGGCGTAAATCCCGGTAAAAAGGGAAGGCATTGCCTTTGTAAAGTAAACAAACACCACAGAGTAAGCAAGCGGAAAGTAACACTAAGAAAAAACAGAGTACAACTAAAAGTGCGGAAAGTAAAAAAAGGGGCCGGAAATACAAGCCCAACTGTAAAGTACAACTCGAAAGGAAAAACAACAACTGAAAAGTAAAGCAGCTACGCCGAGCTGTCCACTGGAAATCCCACCTGAAGGGTGGGTACAGATAGCTCCTCTGCTCCTCGGGTCCCGCCGTCTGCTCCAAGTATGTCCCGCCCAGTGGTCTGCCTCTGGGTACCGCCTCGTCGTATAGTCCACCTCCAGGTACCGTCCAGTCCTCGAACACTCGGCCTCTGCCAGTACTGGCCGTCGTCTGCAACCAACACAATGAGGTGCGGGCATTGCCCGTGCAGGGGTGAGTATAACGATACTCAGTAGGGACCCCGAGACCCTCAAGGTCTCACTAAAACCAACAAGGATAACCACAAGAAGATCACAACAGATAAACTCTACTTAGGTATATGCTCATACATATACCTAAGTTAACAAGTAACCCATCTCAGTCATGAGGAAACACAAGGATCATGAGATCAACGGATAACCACTACCCAGGTATATGCCCATACATATACCTAAGTTATCAAGTAACCCATCTCAATCATGAGGAAACACAAAGGTCAAAAGTCTCAGCTCAAACCAGGATTTTCATTATCGAAACCGTAACTGCTGAAGAGCTCCGTCTCTAGAGTGTACAGTGGTCCTGTCACGACTCCGAGGCTGCCGCTCACTAACCCAAGACTGCTGAAGTACTCCTCCTGTCGAGTACTGCGGGTCTGCTGCCAACTACCAGGCGCTCCGTCCGCTGAGGGTCTGCTGCCAAATACCGGGCGCTACCCAGATAGCCTACTGAGGTACTCCTCCTGTCGAGTACCGCGGGTCTGCTGCCAACTACCAGGCGCTCCGTCCGCCGTGGGTCTGCCGCCAAATACCGGGCGCTCCGTCCACTGGGCTAGTCGACTCACTCCAAGTCGAGTCGGTCAAGCAGTCGTCAGGTCTCAGCCGGCTACACGGTCTCCGTACTCTGCACGCTCGTCTCCGGGAGGGTCCGCTCCACGAGCTACTGGTCGATACTCCAAGTATCACAATGTCCCGCAAAGAAGTATCTCAAAAGTCCGTCTCGTCACAGGGGTCTCAACGCAACAGACGGCGCGTCAATCGGACGCCCGGTCTGTGAGTTATTAGCCTTTTCGTCCCAGGGGCCCGGTTGGTTTCGAGAGCGAAACCAATCCCGGCCGTATCTCAACTGTACCCCGAACTCCCATAGGGTAAACTCAAAGGGACCGTTACTCAACGTAACCACCAACGCCGCTGACGGTTCGTCAAGCGGACGTCATGTCTGAAAGATATTAGCTTTCCCGTTCCAGGGGCCTGGTTGGATTTCGAGTACAATCCAACCCGGCCATACTCCGACTGTATCCAAAACTCGGGCGGAGTATGTCAAAAGTTCTGTCTCATCAAGAGGAAGTCAACGAAACAGACGGCGCGTCAATCGGACGCCCGGTCTGTGAGTTATTGGCATTTTCGTCTCCGGGGCCCGGTTGGTTTTTAAGGCAAAACCAACCCGACCGTACTCCACCTGCGTCCAAACCTCGGGCGGAGTATGCCAAAAGATCTGACTCACTAAAAGGAACACAACGCGACTGACGGTGCGTCAATCGGACGTTCGTAGCTCAAGATATGAGCGTTTCCGCTCCGAAGGCCCGGTTGGTTTCGTGTACGAACCAACCCGGCCGAACTCAAAGTAAACCGAAACCTTGAGTGCGATATACCGAAACGACCGTCTCGATCCAAGGATCGCGTTGCCGCAGACGGTTCGTCGATCGGAGGTCCGAGGCTCAAGTTATGGGCCAAAAACCAAATCTGGTTCGAAACGGGGGGGGTCCGGGTCCGGGCCGACCCGGCCCGACCCCCCCCTGGGCGGGGCGGCGGCGCGGCGGCGGCGGCGGCGGGCCGCGGCGGCGGCGCCCGGCGCCGCACGTGGGTGGCACGCGGGGGGCTCAGCCCCCGCTTCTTCATGGTCGGCGCGGCTATATGCCGCGCCCAAAAAAAATAAAAACGCCTCCCACACGTGGGGGGCTTGCTGGAAACGAACCGGGGGGCCGGCTGCCCCCCCCCCCCCCCCTCTCATCAAAGAACCGCCCCCCTCTCTTAAAGAGGGGGGGGTTTATTACTACGGCCGGGGGATTAATTCCCCCGGTTTTTAAAGACTTCCGGCCGGCCAGCTGGCCGGCCGGTTTTCTCCAACGGGACCGGAAATTTCCGGTCCCCCCTTCGGCTTCCGACGCCGGCGGCCCGGCCGCCGGTCTTCTCTTCCGCCGCGGCCCGGAACCGGCCGCGGTCTCCTCGTCCCGCCGCGGCCCGGAACCGGCCGCGGCGTTCGTCGTCCGGCGCGGTGCGACGACACCGCGCCCCTCCGCCGCACTTTAATTTCTTTCAATGCGGCGCGACGGCGTCGCGTTCTTGATGTTTCTTCCATGGTGTGCGCGCGACGGCGTTGCGTAAAATAAATGCACGATCAACCGCGTGGTGCAACGACACCACGCCACTTGCTTCCACCCGCAAGAACAAACAAGAACGTTGGAGGGGGTTCGGCCGTGTTCGTACGGTCCGGCCCCCTCACGTTAAATTAATAACGCAACTTTAAATAAACAACATCCTCACGTTAGTCATACGAACCACGAGCAAGAATGAGATAATTAAATATTAAATCAACATCCCCTACCTCGGGTATAAGTTCGAGGATTTGACTATGTCCGCGGAAGTCGACGTCGCGGAGATCGGGCGTCGCGGTAGTCGTTCGTCAATTCCGTTGACGAAGAGATACGTCCGATGAGGCACGTCGTTGGCGAATCCTTGTACGCCGACGAAGGTTGTCCGAGGCAGGTGCGGTGTTCTCTCTCGTTGACACCGAAGACGAAGAAGAGCGGAGCGGCGTTCTTCGTCGGAACTTGAGCGTTCTACGTCAAGTCTTGAGGAAAGTCAAATAAAAAGGAAACAACAAACTCAAGAACCCCTACCTCGATAGTCGTACGTTGACGGAGTCGTGGAATATCGGTGTCGATTCCTTTGACGTCGGAGGAAGAGTCGTTGTCGATGGCGTTCGTCGCGGAAAAGATGATGCGGAAGAAGAACGTCACGTCGCGGATATGGCGTCGCGGAAAGACCGTGTTCTTCGGCGAAGAAGTTCTTCGTTGAAGAACGGCGTTCTTCGTGTTCTTTGTCAAGGTTGAAGAAGAAAGAGAAAAGCTTCCAAAGCTCTCAAGAAATCCTCCCAAGGTGGTAAAAGAATCCCCTAGAATAATATAAGCTTTAACTTATATTATTACATAACTTAACCACAAGAATTTCAAAGGTTTGAAATTCAAAAAGGGATTAACTCCCTTAATTAATTAAGTAACCCAAGTTGACAACATTAAAAGAAAAGAGTTAAAGGGGAGGTTTTGAGAGAATTTGAGGAGTTGGGGTTCGTGTGGACCCCACCTCACTTAATCCTCCCAAGGGAGGTTAAGTGGATGTGGGTCCCACTCCCAACTCCCTTTGGTAGGACTTAACTAGATAAAAATAAAATTTGTTCCTCACAAATTTTATTTAACTTAAACTAAAAACCCAAAAACTAACTTTCAACCCGCAACAAACGCAACTTCCGAAAAGGTCTCATTAAGCGAATATCGGCGCTGCGAGTTCATCGGTGCCCTCGGATTTCAATTCCGAGCACCGTATCAAAAGTTAGAAATACCCGCTCGTTCGTTCACTGAACGTACCCGAGCCAAACTTCAGAAATTAATTTCGGGCACTCCGGACCTCGGAATCAGGTGCTGTCTGAAACCGCGCTCTTGTAAAATTCTAAAGAAAATTAAGAAAAAATTTCCCTTGAATTTTACGGGTCTTTACATTACTCCCACCTCAGGGCTTTACATCCCCGTAAAGATACAACAAAAACTAGGGAAACAAAAGAGGGTACTGAGCACGCATCTGAGCCTCCCGCTCCCATGTGCTCTCATGGAGATTCTCGTGCCGCCATCTGTTGCGCACAAGAGGAATCGATCGCCCATGTAGGACCCGCTCCTGTCGATCCTCTATCTCCACCAGGACCTCCGTAAAAGTCGCCCCATCGTCAACGTCAAGCTCCCCATGGTCAAAGATGTGTGTCGGGTCGTGCACGTATCTCCTCAGTTGAGACACGTGGAAGACGTCATGCACCCGGTGTATCTGAGGTGGTAGAGCCAGGCGATAAGCCACCTCACCAACCCTGCTGAGGACCTGGAAGGGTCCGATGAAGCGCGGAGATAACTTGTCGCCTCGGCCAAATCTCTGAATACCACGTCGAGGTGAGACCCGCAAGAAGACGTGGTCACCATCCTCGAACTCTAGTGGCCTCCGCCTCCTGTCAGCGTATGACTTCTGCCGGCTCTGTGTTGTCCTCATCCGCTCCTGGATGACATGGACCTCTTCTGACGTGGCCCGGACCATCTCTGGTCCCATAATAGCTGCGAGATTTCTTCTTTGCCGATAAGAGAAACCTGGTCTCATCCCCTGGATGAACCACATTCTTTGCCTAAAACAGTCAATCCTAACATGGATGATACTAATCCATACCAAGGATGACGTCGTAAGGCCTCGACGCTACTACTAAGAGATCCAACTGTTACTCTCGCCTCCAAGGGTTGAGTCACACTGCCGGCATCAGTGTGTGGTAACTGGTCTCCTCCAGTAGATGTCTCACAAGTGAGGGTCAAGTCAACAGTCAACTGGAACCTCTTAGTAACATCATAAAAGAGGACAGGAATGAAAACATCACAAAGGATGCGTCTTTTATTATTGCAGCTCATAACACAAAGATGCTACACAAAAACAACATCAACAAGGAACTAGAAGTACAAGAGACGTATCCACTAGTTCCGCTCCTGTCCACCTGCTTTACTGTTGCTCAAGCATTTGTCGCTGCCTCAACCTCGGTGGCTCCCCCCAAGCCTGCGGATCGAGGAGTCGGACAGTCACGTGCCAGGTGACCCTTTCCGCGGCAGGAGTAACACAACCTGCTCCTTTCACGGCTAGCTCTGATCCCACTCCGGGTGCCCTGCACCACTGGTCCTAAAACCTGAGATCGCCCAACTGTTGGTCTGGTCCTCCTGGACCTCTGCATCATCTGTCTACTGCCCACAGATGACTCGGCTTCTGATCGAAAAACACGCGGTAAAGGCAGAATCTCCTGCACACGCTCGGGGTGTAGAGATACTGGCACAAACTCCACCCTGAAGAAGGTCTCGAAGTCTTCCCATGCGAAGTTCATCTCATCGCAAAACTGAAACAAGTGGCTCCACCACCTACCTGCTGCTGCGTATAGTAGGCTCGTAGCGAGGATCACCATGAGGTCTGCTGGTGTCCTCACTAGCCTAAACACTCGTACCACTGCCTCCAGCCAGTCCTCTGCAGCCTGGGGATCCGTCTCCCCGCGAAACCTGGGCGGTCGCTGGCGCTGAAACTCATGTAGTGCGCTGAGGCGACGTGCATCGTCAGCGGCTGCTGCTGGAAGCATCGGGGGCTCGGCGGGTAGAGCTACCGCCGGTGCCACTGCTGACAAAGGGCCCTGCACCGAGGCCTCGTCGCTTGGTGGGCTGTCGTCACGTTCGATTCTCGGAACCCTAGCTGGCTGCCGTCGTGGGGCCATCCTGAAAGAAACAACGTAACACGATCAAACGGTTATACCTGGTGAGCTGACCTGGTTTGAGCTGTTTTAAGGGGAAAAACTTTTGTAAATACAAACGCAATCAGTGTTTTCGTGCACAAAGTCGGAAATCAGTTGTCAGGGTCCTGGTGTATGGATACGTCGGCCGCCCGCACCAACACTGGACTCCCTGAACTGAAAACCACACTCGGTACTCTCATCACTATTGCTTCACAGAAAGAAACATCAGAGTTATAAGTTCTGCGGTAGAACCGAACTCCTTTGATACCAATTTGTCACGACCCGCCCTCGGGGTCCGTGCCGTGACTACCCCAAGCCCGCCTTCCATAGGCCAGGGGCTGGCGACTAGCACCAAGGCGTAAATCCCGGTAAAAAGGGAAGGCATTGCCTTTGTAAAGTAAACAAACACCACAGAGTAAGCAAGCGGAAAGTAACACTAAGCAAAAACAGAGTACAACTAAAAGTGCGGAAAGTAAAAAAAGGGGCCGAAAACACAAGCCCAACTGTAAAGTACAACTCGAAAGGAAAAACAGCAACTGAAGAGTAAAGCAGCTACGCCGAGCTGTCCACTGGAAATCCCACCTGAAGGGTGGGTACAGATAGCTCCTCTGCTCCTCGGGTCCCGCCGTCTGCTCCAAGTATGTCCCGCCCAGTGGTCTGCCTCTGGGTACCGCCTCGTCGTATAGTCCACCTCCAGGTACCGTCCAGTCCTCGAACACTCGGCCTCTGCCAGTACTGGCCGTCGTCTGCAACCAACACAATGAGGTGTGGGCATTGCCCGTGCAGGGGTGAGTATAACGATACTCAGTAGGGACCCCGAGACCCTCAAGGTCTCACTAAAACCAACAAGGATAACCACAAGAAGATCACAACAAATAAACTCTACTTAGGTATATGCCCATACATATACCTAAGTTATCAAGTAACCCATCTCAGTCATGAGGAAACACAAGGATCATGAGATCAACGGATAACCACTACCCAGGTATATGCCCATACATATACCTAAGTTATCAAGTAACCCATCTCAATCATGAGGAAACACAAAGGTCAAAAGTCTCAGCTCAAACCAAGATTTTCATTATCGAAACCGTAACTGCTGAAGAGCTCCGTCTCTAGAGTGTACAGTGGTCCTGTCATGACTCCGAGGCTGCCGCTCACTAACCCAAGACTGCTGAAGTACTCCTCCTATCGAGTACTGCGGGTCTGCTGCCAACTACCAGGCGCTCCGTCCGCTGAGGGTCTGCTGCCAAATATCGGGCGCTACCCAGATAGCCTACTGAGGTACTCCTCCTGTCGAGTACCGCGGGTCTGCTGCCAACTACCAGGCGCTCCGTCCGCCGTGGGTCTGCCGCCAAATACCGGGCGCTCCGTCCACTGGGCTAGTCGACTCACTCCAAGTCGAGTCAGTCAAGCAGTCGTCAGGTCTCAGCCGGCTACACGGTCTCCGTACTCTGCACGCTCGTCTCTGGGAGGGTCCGCTCCACGAGCTACTGGTCGATACTCCAAGTATCACAAAGTCCCGCAAAGAAGTATCTCAAAAGTCCGTCTCGTCACAGGGGTCTCAACGCAACAGACGGCGCGTCAATCGGACGCCCGGTCTGTGAGTTATTAGCCTTTTCGTCCCAGGGGCCCGGTTGGTTTCGAGAGCGAAACCAATCCCGGCCGTATCTCAACTGTACCCCGAATTCCCATAGGGTAAACTCAAAGGGACCGTTACTCAACGTAACCACCAACGCCGCTGACGGTTCGTCAAGCGGACGTCCTGTCTGAAAGATATTAGCTTTCCCGTTCCAGGGGCCCGGTAGGATTTCGAGTACAATCCAACCCGGCCATACTCCGACTGTATCCAAAACTCGGGCGGAGTATGTCAAAAGTTCCGTCTCATCAAGAGGAAGTCAACGAAATAGACGGCGCGTCAATCGGACGCCCGGTCTGTGAGTTATTGGCATTTTTGTCTCCGGGGCCCGGTTGGTTTTTAAGGCAAAACCAACCCGACCGTACTCCACCTGCGTCCAAACCTCGGGCGGAGTATTCCAAAAGATCTGACTCACTAAAAGGAACACAACGCGACTGACGGTGCGTCAATCGGACGTTCGTAGCTCAAGATATGAGCGTTTCCGCTCCGAAGGCCCGGTTGGTTTCGTGTACGAACCAACCCGGCCGAACTCAAAGTAAACCGAAACCTTGAGTGCGATATACCGAAACGACCGTCTCGATCCAAGGATCGCGTTGCCGCAGACGGTTCGTCGATCGGAGGTCTGAGGATCATGTTATGGGCCAAAAACCAAATCTGGTTCGAAACGGGGGGGGTCCGGGTCCGGGCCGACCCGGCCCGACCCCCCCCCTGGGCGGCCGATGGCGGCGGGGCGGCGGCGCGGCGGCGGCGGCGGCGGGCCGCGGCGGCGGCGCCTGGCGCCGCACGTGGTTGGCACGCGGGGGGCTCAGCCCCCGCTTCTTCATGGTCGGCACGGCTATATGCCGCGCCCAAAAAAAATAAAAACGCCCCCCACACGTGGGGGGATTGCTGGAAACGAACCGGGGGGCCGGCTGCCCCCCCCCCCCTCTCATCAAAGAACCGCCCCCCTCTCTTAAAGAGGGGGGGTTTTATTACTATGGCCGGGGGATTAATTCCCCCGGTTTTTAAAGACTTCCGGCCGGCCAACTGGCCGACCGGTTTTCTCCAACGGGACCGGAAATTTCCGGTCCCCCCTTCGGCTTCCGACGCCGACGGCCCGGCCGCCGGTCTTCTCTTCCGCCACGGCCCGGAACCGGCCGCAGTCTCCTCGTCCCGCCGCGGCCCGGAACCGGCCGCGGCGTTCGTCGTCCGGCGCGGTGCGACGGCACCGCGCCCCTCCGCCGCACTTTAATTTCTTTCAACGCGGCGCGACGGCGTCGCGTTCTTGATGTTTCTTCCATGGTGTGCGCGCGACGGCGTTGCGTAAAATAAATGCACGATCAACCGCGTGGTGCGACGGCACCACGCCACTTGCTTCCACCCGCAAGAACAAACAAGAACGTTGGAGGGGGTTCGGCCGTGTTCGTACGGTCCGGCCCCCTCATGTTAAATTAATAACGCAACATTAAATAAACAACATCCTCACGTTAGTCATACGAACCACGAGCAAGAATGAGATAATTAAATATTAAATCAACACCCCCTACCTCGGGTATAAGTTCGAGGATTTGACTATGTCCGCGGAAGTCGACGTCGCGGAGATCGGGCGTCGCGGTAGTCGTTCGTCAATTACGTTGACGAAGAGATACGTCCGATGAGGCACGTCGTTGGTGAATCCTTGTACGCCGACGAAGGTTGTCCGAGGAAGGTGCGGTGTTCTCTCTCGTTGACACTGAAGACGAAGAAGAGCGGAGCGGCGTTCTTCGTCGGAACTTGAGCGTTCTACGTCAAGTCTTGAGGAAAGTCAAATAAAAAGGAAACAACAAACTCAAGAACCCCTACCTCGATAGTCGTACGTTGACGGAGTCGTGGAATATCGGTGTCGATTCCTTTGACGTCGGAGGAAGAGTCGTTGTCGATGGCGTTCGTCGCGGAAAAGATGATGCGGAAGAAGAACGTCACGTCGCGGATATGGCGTCGCGGAAAGACCGTGTTCTTCGGCGAAGAAGTTCTTCGTTGAAGAACGACGTTCTTCGTGTTCTTCGTCAAGGTTGAAGAAGAAAGAGAAAAGCTTCCAAAGCTCTCAAGAAATCCTCCCAAGGTGGTAAAAGAATCCCCTAGAATAATATAAGCTTTAACTTATATTATTACATAACTTAACCACAAGAATTTCAAAGGTTTGAAATTCAAAAAGGGTTTAACTCCCTTAATTAATTAAGTAACCCAAGTTGACAACATTAAAAGAAAAGAGTTAAAGGGGAGGTTTTGAGAGAATTTGAGGAGTTGGGGTTCGTGTGGACCCACCTCACTTAATCCTCCCAAGGGAGGTTAAGTAGATGTGGGTCCCACTCCCAACTCCCTTTGGTAGGACTTAACTAGATAAAAATAAAATTTTTTCCTCACAAATTTTATTTAACTTAAACTAAAAACCCAAAAACTAACTTTCAACCCGCAACAAACGCAACTTCCGAAAAGGTCTCATTAAGCTAATATCGGCGCTGCGAGTTCATCGGTGCCCTCGGATTTCAATTCCGAGCACCGTATCAAAAGTTAGAAATACACGCTCGTTCGTTCACTGAACGTACCCGAGCCAAACTTCAGAAATTAATTCCGGGCACTCCGGACCTCGGAATCAGGTGCCGTCTGAAACCGCGCTCTTGTAAAATTCTAAAGAAAATTAAGAAAAAATTTCCCTTGAATTTTACGGGTCTTTACACCAATGTTCAACCCCACGAGCTTGGTGATATTCACTATCTGGTCCTCATTTCAACAGACTGGTTCACAACTGAGTACAGGAAGTTGGCACCTTTACAATCCAAGGAAAAACAAAGCCTTTATGTTCAAACATGAACCTACACAGCTTAGTACGACAAGATGGTTACTAAAGAATAGAAAGAAAAGATTTTTGTATTTTGAAAATACGTTCCATATGTTCTACATAATTGCAACAGCATGCAATTGACAGAAGATGGATCGTCATCTCTAGAAATATTTATTGTCCAAGTCGAAGCAGTTCTGAGTTGATCTGGTTGCAGTAGATATAGAGATATAATTCACAACATTAGCAGCAGTAAATCCACAGTATAAATTTGATATAGAACAAGTGAATCTTCTATCGAGTTCCTTCTTCTTCTTCTTTTTAAACAATCTTTGACGCTCCTATTAAATCAGAAGAACGGAGTACTTTTTTGCAGTATCTGTTTTCCACCTCTTTAAATAATCAATTGATCACCACACCCTTGTGCCTGGTGTTTCAAAGAAAACATATATAATATAGCAGAGCATATTCCCTGCAAATGTAGATCCATAAAAGTCGCCTTTTGATTCACGATATTCAAAATTTTGAATTTAAAGAGTATTCGTAACTTCCCTGAAGACTCGGCATAAAAAAGATCCTTTTAATTCAATCTATAATCCATTTGTAAAACGGATTTGAATCGGTCAAAGTCGTATTTTAAAATCGACTATAAATCCGGCTTGAAATCTTCTTAACAATCAGCTTGCTGACCGTTGCATAAAAATATCATCTTTCAAACTTTTTGACGCCAAACGTAAGGTTGATGATGTGGCCTCCAATGTAGGGTTGATGACATAGTCTTCAAACGTATGGTTCACAACGTAAGGTTGAACATAAACGTAGGGTTCATGTTACTTTCTTCAAACGTAAGGTTGATCATAAATGTAGGGTTGATCATCCATACTTTTTCTTCAACAATCAAACATATGGTAAAAGATCTATACTTTTACTTGATCCATACTTTTTCTTCAACTTTCAAACGTACAGTAAAAGATCCATACTTTTCTAATAACCCAAATGTTAGGTTCCTTCCTAACGTAAGGTTCTTCTTCCATATTTTTCCAATAACGTATGGTTGATTAACCATACTTTTCTCTTATCTCAAAAAGTATACACGTTTTTCATCCTTACGCTGCGTTTATCCACGTAGGGTATGAACAGTGATTCCAAGACACGCTAAAGAAAATTCCGACTAAGTAGCGCATGAACAGTGATTCCAGAACACACTAAAATACGAATACTTTAACAATAAATTCCCGTAATTTAAAGAGTAAAATAAAATGTTAAATTCGTAAAAAATACTAAATAAAATCATTAGAAAATAATTAAGGGTATTTGTGAGAATCAAAATTATCATAAAGAGACATAGTATTATTTTCAATAATCTCCCCCTTTAAATAACATTATTATGTATTGTTGAAAACAATACTTTGCTCAACAATCTCTCTATTTTTGATGATCACAAAACCCATAAAATAATAAGACTAATTAAATGAAATTAACTTTCAAAATTAGTTACATAAAGTTATAGAATTTTGATAGGATAAAAAAATATTTAATTTTAACAAGATCATTTCAATAAATATTAATTTCTCCTCCTTCATGAAAATAAAAGTTTCTAGTTTTATCCAAATTTCTCCCCTAATAACTTAAAACAGTTTTCTGCATAAATGCAAAACATTAAATATACATGAAATCATTTAAATAAGGTTTTTAAAATAAAATGTTGTGTTTATCCAAATTTCTCCCCCTTTAGTGATATCAAAAAGAATGATAAATTATGGATTTGAACACATTTAATGTTGCACTGAACTGTAGGTAAATGATATTATTAACTGTTTATCAATAATTAAATCTGGAGCACTGACATATCAAAATAAAGATAGTAAAATAAATAGAAAGAATCAAATAGACAATGGAGAAAAATTTCATTCAAAAATAGCAATATTTTCATGACAATGATATACACAGGAATCAAGGTTTGGGTGAGGTAGGCAATAGGTTCTATCCCCTCTGGATTGCAGACTTGATTTCTGTGAACTGTTCCATGTGTCTCTTCATCATCTCATCTCCAGGTTTGATTAGGAACTCTCTGTTCTCCTGAGTCATATGAATATACTCGATTAAATTGACTCTGAAAAACTCATGCATCCTTTCTTTTTATTCTATAAACACCAACAACTTCTATGATATCTGATTTAATAGTGTTCTGATTGGTGGCTCATTAGATGTCAGTTGATCTACTAAAATTTTTTAATTGTCCAGCAACACTGATAATGGAGCACAGTTACATTGAATATCTTGCAACCTGTTATTCATGATTCTCATCACGGTTGTGATAGCTTGAAATCTTCTAATTAAATCAGGTAAAGTGCCTGATCCACTAGAATCATTATTTTCAACTGATGCAAAGTGGTTCTCCATAAACAATTTTAGATCTGATAAATCTGTCTTCATAACCATTTCAGATTTCAACTTCTCAACTGCATTCACCACATCCTCTTTAAACATTTCTACTTCTAGCCTTGAGACTGTACTCTCCTTCAGCTATTGAAATCTCAATTGTTCGAAGTCTAAGGCATTTCTCAGACTTACATTCACAAATTAAAACTGAGACACTTTTTTGTACAGTTCTTTAACTTCTTTCTTTCTTGAATCAGAGGCACCATGTTCTTGATTCTCATTCTCAGGCTCAGGATAATGAAGAAGTACCAAAGGTAATGATTCAGCATCAGATTTTTCTCTCTCCTTTCCCTGAGTAGGTTGGTCCACATATTTTTCCTTAGAGTCCGCAGACTCCTCCACAGAAATATCCTCTTGAATTACTTTTGTGTGAGCTTCAGAAGCATGCTCATCACGAACATCAGCATCTTTATCTACCACTGGAATTTAGAGAAAAATATTCTCAGGATTTTCCTGAGGTCTGGCCACTTCCTCACTAGGCCCTGCCTCCTTATCTTGTTCCAGTTGAAGTGTAACTTCAACATATGCTACAATCTGTTCCGGATTCTCCCTTTGAGCTTCTTTTTGAACTCCTGGTCCCTCTACTGGTTCTGTCCTTTTACTAACATCTTTCATGGTCTTATAAATAGCAACTTATCTTACAAAAGAATAAGTAAATATATCTTCTGTTTTTGAGAATGCAGGGGAAGTAATTTCCTCAGAAACAGGTCTAGTTCTTCAAGATTGAAGTCCTTCTTGACTTCTTCCTTCCTCAGCGTCCTCCAATTCAAATCGGATCCTTCTTACTATATTGCTGATTCTTGATTTAGCTTGTCCCTCATTGGACTTAGCAGGTTGATCCTGAGCACTCTCTGAGTCATACTCAGCTTCTACTGGAAAAAGTTTTCCTTTAATGGTGCTCCAGAAATAGCCAATTTTTGTTAGAGTTCTAGCATTAGACATATTACTGTGATGAGAGTGTACTCAGGTATCCACTAATCTCACCATGTCCTTTTTAAGCAACAGCTTGGAAATAAATCGACCACAAGGGTAAAATTTCATCCAAGCGTTAATTTGGAAATAGTAATTGAGGTACCTTACCATGTACCTTGGGAAGTTTAATTTGATATCGCTTAATATAAGATACATTATGTACATATCAGGATACAAAATCTTTTCCATTTCAGCCATTCTGGGAGCTATTCCTGTCTGATCAAATTTAACCAGGATCTTCTAATCTGGTTCTAAATCGTTCACCATAATTTTTTTAATAGTATATGTTCCAAACAAAAAGAACATAATGTCCTCGGATTTATGCATAGCATCTCCTATGTTATTCAAATCAAAATGAAAAACTCCCTCATGAGGGCAGTTGAGAATCTGACCAATTTTTACTGACGACATTGAGAAATCTCTATCCTCTATCTTAGCCATCATACTATCCTCAATATCCCCTAGACTAAACTGTACAAATTTGAAGAAGTATCTATGTTCTACCTCATACAGAAATTATGTATTTTCACTGTTGAATTTCTGTTCAAGGTACTGAAATGACAGTGCTTGTTTCAACAGTAGATTTGTCTGAAATAACCAGTCGAGATCGATTACCTTTCCCTGTAAGATCTTTCTTCCTTCGAAGCGTTGTATCTTGGAATTGCGTGGCTCGGCTTCACTATCTCTTGCAGTCCTTACCATCTCTACGAGAATCTCTGAAGGTTTAAAGGTTAGGGTTTCAGAGGTTCGAAGATTACGGTTCACGAGCAGAGGTGCGGTTTGCGGATTCGAAAAGGTTTCGATGGAAATAAAACGGTTTAGAAGTTGAAAGGGTTTCTAACAACCTTGATTCCCATGTTTTTAATAATCATTACATATATTTAAAAATAAATAAATTAGATTACGTGGATAAAAGAAACTTATTCTATTTTTTAAAAAAATTAAGCAGAATTAAAATAAAGAAATATCATTGTAAAATAAAATTTTATTTAAAATCAAATAAACCTAGCTCCCCCTTAATAAAATCAAACCTTGCAGTGGGAAGTGGTTTAGTAAAAATATCTTCTAATTTAATTTCTGTATTTATAAATTCTAAAAATATATTCTTTTTAATAACATGATCTCTTAAAAAGTGATTCCTTATATCAATGTGCTTAGTTCTAGAATTACTAATAATATTTTTTGAAATATTAATTGCACTTGTATTATCACATAAAATAGGTGTATTATTAAAATTCAATCCAAAGTCCATAAGTGTGTTTTTTCATCCACAACACTTGTGCACAGCAACTGCCAGCAGAAACATATTCTGCCTCGGCTGTTGACATGGCAATTGAATGTTGTTTCTTACTAGACCATGACACCAAAGACTTTCCTAAAAAGTGACATGTTCTTAATGTTCTTTTTCTATCTAATCCACAACTTCCAAAGTCAGCATCTGAATATGAAATAAAATTAAAATATAAAGTTTTAGGATAAAGTAGATATTGAAAAATAGTTCCTTTTAAATATCTAAAAATTCTTTTGACAGTAGTTAAATGAGATTATTTGGGATTTGATTGAAATATAGCACAAAGACATACTGAATACATTATATCTGGCCTACTAGCAGTAAGATATAACAAAATACCAATAATAACTCTATATAACTTATTTTCAACTGATTTCCTAGTTTCATCCAAATCAAGTTTTATATTAGTACACATAGTAGTTGTAAATGGCTTGTTGTGTTCAAGTACAAATTTCTTAAGTAAATCAGTAATGTATTTTCATTGATTCAAAACATTTCCAAAATATTTTTGATAAATTTGAAGTCCTAAAAAGAAATTTAATTCTTCCATAATACTCATTTCAAATTATTTTTGCACTAACTTTCAAAACTCATGACAAATGGTTTTATTATTTGATCCCAAAATTACATCATCAACATAAATTTGAACCAATAAAACATTGTTTTTTACAGTTTTCTTAAAGAGTGTTGGATCTTCCAATACAACAGTCAAGTGATTTTTCAAAATAAAAGAACTTAATCTTTCATACCAATCTCCGGGTGCTTGTTTAAGGCCATAAAGATATTTAGTAAGTTTAAAAACAGAATTAGGTTTTTGAGAGTTTTCAAAACCAGGAGGTTGCTCAACATAAAATTCCTCCATTAAATAACCATTCAAAAAGGCACATTTAACATCCATCTGAAATAATTTAAAATTCATATAAGATACATAGGATAAGAGGATTATAATGGCTTCTAACCTATCTACAGGTGAAAAAGTCTCATCATAATTTATTCCTTCTTCCTAATTATATCCTTTAGCTACTAATATTTCTTTATTTCTAGTTATTGTGCCTTGGTCATCCTGTTTATTTCTAAAGACCCATTTGGTTCCTATTACTGAATAATTCTTAGATCTTTCCACTAATTCCCAAACTTCATTTCTTTTAAACTGGTTTAATTTATATTGTATTGCTATTACCCATATTTCATCATCTAAAGCTTCTTCTATAGTCTAGGGTTCTTGTTGAGATAGGAAGTCAGAGAATTCCACTAGGTTTCCTAAGTTTCTTCTAGTATGAATTCCTGTATCTAAGTCACTTATCACAGTTTCTAAAGGGATATTCTTTAGGGTTCTAAACTGTCTAGGCAATAAACTTTTAGGCTCTTCAGTTTCATGTTCTTCTGAACTGGACTGAATTTCTTTTATATCATTTTCAAAATCATTCTTTAATTTATCAAGTCTCATGTTATCATTAGATTCAGGTTCATTCATTTGATCTGTCCTTTTCTCAAAGGGATCAGATTCATTAAATTTCACATGAACTGATTCTTCAAAAATCCTTGACTTTTTATTATAGTCTCTATAATCTTTGGTGGTAGCAGAATATCTTAAGAAAATACCTTCATCAGATTTTGGATCGAACTTACCATGATTATATTTGGTGTTCAAGATATAGACCTTGCATCCAAAAACATTAAAGTAATTTAGTTTAGGTTTTCTGTTATTCCATACTTCATATGGTGTCTCTTTCAAAATAGGTCTAATTAAAACTCTATTAATTATATAGCAATCTATATTTACATCTTCTTCCCAAAAATATATAGGTATACTATATTCATTTAACATAGTTCTAGCCATTTATTGAATTGTTCTATTTCTTCTTTCTACAATCCCATTCTGTTGAGGTGTTCTTGGTGCAGAGAAGGTATGTTTAATACCCATGTTTGATCAAAAGGAATTAAATTACGGATTCTAAAATTCTCCACCATGATCACTTCTCAATGATATTATATTAAAACCCTTTTCATTTTGAATAGATTTGAAGAAACATTCAAATAAAGTAAAATCTTCATTTTTAAATTTCGAAAATAAAATCTAATTAAATCTAGAATAATCATCAACTAATACATAAACATATAATTTACCAGCTAAGCTTTCTACTCTTGAAGTTCCAACCAAATACATTTGGATAAGTTCTAGAGGTTTAGTTGTAGCAACTTTATTAACAGATTTGAATGATGATTTGTGTTGCTTACCAAGTTGGCACGCATCACATAATATGTCACTTTAAAATTTGAGACTAGATAAATCCAAAACTATATGTTTCTTAGATAATTTATGTAAAACATAAACCTTGAAATGTCCAAGTATCATATGCCAGGTCCAAGATTCACTTACTTTAGCAGTCAAGCAGTTTACTTGTTGTTTACACAAGGAATTTAAATCCAAAGTATAAACACTATCAGTTCATGGTGCCATAAATTTAAACAGTTTATCTTTAGAAATAGTACATCAATTGTTAGTAAAATCAACAGTATATCTATCTTCACAAAGTTGAGAGATACTTATCATGTTGTGTTTTAATCCTTGTACATAAAGTACTTTGTTTATTGAGACTATTTTTGGATCTCCAATAGTTCCAATGCCAATGATTTTTCCTTTGGCATTGTCACCAAATGTGACAAGTCCTCCTTCCTTTTGAGTGATTGAAGAAAAATTAAATGAGTTTCCACTCATATGTCTTGAGCATCCACTATCCATGTACTATATATCTTTTCTACTCTAGTGGCCTACTACCTGCAAAGACATTTAAACAAATTGCTTTGGTACCCATATTTTGTTGGGTACAGGGGTGTTATCTAGCAATGATCGGGGTATCCAGATTTGCATTGTTCTATTAAAATACGCTGAATCATATATGTCTTTTGAAACATAGGCTTTCTTAATACCACATATTTGAGGTTTTCTTAAGAAATAGTGTTTAGCTATATGTCCCATTGTCCCACAAAAGTTACAATTAACCCTTTTAGAGCTAGGAACAAAATAATATTTATATAGATTAGGTTTTTCTCCTTTACTGCCAATTCCAAATATCTCCTTTTTAATGATAGTTTTTTCAATAATTTCATTTAATTAATTCTCTCATTTTGTAAAAACCAATGCAGCCTGTTTGTAAGATTTTACTTCATTCTGCTGTGTTTTTATTCTTGATTCAAAATTAATATTGTTAGTGTTAATAGAATTTATTTATCAGTTAATTCCTTATGTTGTTTCAGCATTGTATCTCTTGCATCTGAAATTGCTTTATGTATGTTTTTTAGTGACTTATATTTCTTAAATAGTGAATCATATCTTTCTTCAAGCATATCGCAGTAGGCTGAAAGTTTGTTATTTGTGTAGCTTGATTTAGAAATTGATTCATTATTTGAGTCAGAGGAGTAATATAAATGTACCTCATCGGTTTCTTCCATGAAACCCATGTTTTCTTTTATATTGGCTTCTTCTTTATCTGATCTTGATTCAGTAAAGCTACTGGAGTCTTCAGATAGACTCCAAGTGGCTTTCATAGCTTTCTTATCTTTCTGCTCTTAGTCATTTCTTTTGATGAATTTCTTCTTCTTTGAATCTTTTAATTGTGGTAAATCTGGTCAGATATGCCCCATCCTCTTGAATTCATAGCATCTTACTTCCTTATCATCTCTCTTAAAGGATTTTTTGAAGTCTCTTTTCTTACTTTATAATTTTCTAAATTTTTTGGCTAGCTGAGCCAGTTCTTCATCTGAGTTTGATGAGTCAGAGCTCTCTGATTTAGCTTTGACTTCTCTTCTTTTCATCTTTCTACTTCTGCTTTGTGATGATGCTTTTAGGGTAGTTTGTTCTCTTTTGATAATCACTTTATGTTCATTAGCTTCATCTTCCATCTCAGATTCATACATCATTAATGTTTCAATCCGTTCTCTCATGGTTAAATCTTTGATAGGTGTCGACTGTCTGATTGCTGCAGAGATTCCATTCCATTTTGTAGGCAGTACTCTCAATACTTTTAAAGCTTGATCAGTTTGCCTAATGAGATCTCTTAAGGAAATTATTTTATTGAAAATCTTTTTCAATCTTCCATTCATTTGAGTAGTACTCTCACCTTCAACCATTATGAATATATCAAATTTAGGCTTAGCAGTTGCATATCTCATTTCCCTGATATTCTTAGTTCCTTCATAAGCAATAGCAATAGTTTGCCACATTTCATATGATGTTGGGAATTGAGATACTCTGTTAAACTCATCAGGTCCTATACCACATATAATTGCATTAATTGCTTTCGAATTCATATCATATTCTGCTTCTGTAGCATCACTCCATGTTTCAGGTTTTTCTGGTATTTCATATGGAGTTAGAATCTTATAATAGACTCTATATCCAAGATTTTTCAGATAGATAATCATTCGAGACTTCCAGCATCCATAATTTTTTCCATTGAAGTACGGTGCTCTGACCATAGACATTACCTTTCTTGTATGAGTCATGATGCTCTGTTGTATAATCTTTAAATGCTTCTAGCATGCTAAGGATCTATCAGAAGCTCCACCTTTGATACCATTTGTTGGATCTTGAATATACAGATTATACACAAGAGGGGGGTGAATTGTGTCTTTCAGATTATTCGTTAACTCTTCGATTGAATGATTTCCATCTTCTATACTTTATCAGATTTGATCATGCAGCGGAATAAGTAAAAGCAGGGACACATTGATGTATAGTGGTTAGGGGAACAGAAGGCCCCTATTCCACTCCACCAATGCTCAACTCCCCGAGCATGGTGATTTTCACTATCTGGTCCTCGTTTCAACAGACTGGTTCAAAACTGAGTACAGGCAGTTGACACCTTTACAATCCAAGGCAAAACAAAGCCTTTTGGTTCAAACACGAATCTACACAGCTTAGTACGAGAAGCTGGTTACTCAAGAATAGAAAGAAAAGATTTTCTTATTTTGAAAATACGTTTCAGATGTTCTTCACAATTTCAACAGCATGCAATTGACAGCAGATGGATCGTCGTCTTTAGAAATTTTGATTTTTCAAGTCGAAGCAGTTTCGAGTCGATCCGGTTGCAGTAGATATAGAGATATAATTCACAAATTTAGAAGTAGTAGATCCACAGTAGATATATGATGTAGAACAAGTGAATCTTATATCGATTTCCTTCTTCTTCTTTTTAAAAAATAATCTTTGACTCTCCTCTTAAATCACAAGAACGGAGTGCTTTTTTGCAGTCTCTGTTTTCCACCTTTTTAAATAATCAATTGATCACCACACCCTTGTGCCTGGTGTTTCAGAGAAAATATATATAATAAATCCTAGCATCTTACCTAAAATTTTATATCCATAAAAGTCGCATTTTGATTCGCGATATTCAAAATTTTGAATTTACAGAGTTGTCGTAACTTCCCTGAAGACTCGACATAAAAATCTTCTTTTAATTCTATCTTTAATCCATTGATAAAACGGGTTTGAATCATTCAAAGTCGTATTTTAAAATCGACTTTAAATCTGGCTTCAAATCCGCATAACAATCAGCTTGGTGACCGTTTCATAAAAATATCATCTTTCAGACTTTCTGACACCAAACGTAAGGTTGATGATGTGTCCTCCAAACGTAGGGTTGATGACATAGTGTTCAAACGTAAGGTTCAAAACGTAAGCTTGAACATAAACTTAGGGTTCATGTTACTTTCTCTGAACGTAAGTTTGATCATAAACGTAGGGTTGATCATCCATACTTTTTCTTTAACAATAAAACGTACGGTAAAAGATCAATACTTTTACTTGATCCATACTTTTTCTTCAACATTCAAACGTACGGTAAAAGATCCATACTTTTACTTGATCTATACTTTTTCTTTAACTTTCAAACGTACGGTAAAAGATCCATACTTTTCCGATAACCCAAATGTAAGGTTCCTTCCTAACGTAAGGTTCTTCTTTCATATTTTGCCGATAACGTATGGTTGATTAACCATACTTTTCTCTTATCTCAAAAAGTATACACACCTTTCATCCTTACACTACATTTATCCACGTAGGGTATGAACAGTGATTCTAGGACACTCTAAAGAAGATTATGACTAAGTAGCGCATGAACATTGATTATTGAACACTCTAAAATATGAATACATTAACAATAAATTCCTGTAATTTCAAGAATAAAATAAAATGTTAAATTCATGCAAAATACTAAATAAAATCATTAGAAAATAATTAAGGGTATTTGTGAGCATAAAAATTATCATAAAGAGACAGAGTATTATTTTCAATAATCTCCCACTTTAAATAACATTATTATGTATTGTTGAAAATAATACTTTTCTCAACATTAATGGTTTTAAAACTAATTGGATCCATATATAAAAAATAAGTGATTTTTATTCTGTTGATAGGTGCGATTGGGATTCTAAACAAATTATAAAATATATAGCAGAAAACAATATTTTAAATAAGTAATTTTTTAACCATGATAAATTATAATTCAATGTAGTTCTTGATTATATCATATCTTATTTTCAATAATTAAATTAATCATTAATTTTATTTTTTCAATTCACTTTATTGACATCATACATTAGAAGTGATAAATTTATGATACTAAATATTTTATAAAAATAATTCCCTTAAAATAAAATGTATTTTGACTGAGGATTTATAACAATTTGATTTTGATACAGAATAATTTAATTTATATCTAGAAACTTTTTTATAATGAGAATGTGTTCATATAAATATAAATAATCCTTTGGTATATGAACTATATGTTGGTAGTTCCAAATTATAATAATTTTTACCTATATTGTACCCAACAAATCGATAACCCATTATAAAAATATATATAATAACTATATCACCCCTATTTAATTCTATAGTTTATTTCCTTCAATAATCACCATACACACTTTTCATTTCCCAAATATTCATTTTGGATTTTACAATATGATTTCTCAATTAATGAATTTTGTTACTATTTTTATATATATATTAAATTTGATTTAGAGGTGTGATTGAAATATAATGCATATCATAGTTTTAAATATATTTACCATATATTATTAATATCCACATTTTATATATGAATTTTGGACTAATTTTGGTATCCTTGTAAAGATTTATTCCAAAGTAGGTAGTAAATAGAATCAGGTGGCATTGTTGTAACATTACATTATGAATGGGTAAACTATTTTTAGTTTGATTCATATATTTTATGACTTATTTTATACCAAAAAAAATAAATCAATTTAAAATAAAATCATATGAATGATGGACATATTATTTATGGAAAATAAATACATCCTAAAAACCCAAGGTGTTACATTCAACACCCTTAAATAAATTATATCATCAAAATTTTAATGATTACTCAGTAATGAAAATATTGATGTATATCCATTATATGGATGTGAAACATTGTATAATTTCTAATTATATTTTAACCTCACAATCTTGAGAAATATTAAAACAATCACACTCTCCTTTATATTATTCATATCCCAAATATTGTGTTTCTCCCAAAAATTCTAAGACAAATACCCCTCGTGATTGTGTATTATAACCCTTATAATGGATGTGATTCTTCAAACATATCATAACTAGCCATTTATTGATAAATATTCACATGTTAATTTATTATATGAAATTTTAATTTTACATTCTATCAATTAATTTGTCTTATATGGAGTAATAATGAATCCACTCCAAAAAATACATAATGTTCATCTGAAGTGGGAGTAATAAGATTTATAGGAAGCATATTCTAATATACTTCAATCTGGGATGAATTATTTGATATGTATGAAATCATTATACAACTAGGAGCTATTGATGATAGTTAAATAAAAAATCATAGAGATTGATATTTGATTCCCTTATTAAAACCAATATATAATGTATTGATTTGTAACCAAATTTAATAATATATTTACAGTTCCATATTGTAAGATTAGATTAAATTACACCAATTTCTTCTTGTGAGCCCTTTTTGTAGTTTTGATTGCAGAGAATTTCATTTTTTCCATTTTCATAGGATAATTATAATATATTTTATACTATTTGTATTTTGGGTTATGGTATTGATTTTTATAATGCCTTAATTCCCTAATTTTGAAGCACTGAACTATCTGGGGTTCCACATATCAAACCTCGTTATCCAATATTATTCTTCCCATATTTTTTAAAATGTAGTAATCTAATGTTTTTTAATCCATTTTATTTATCATTCTTGTTTTAATTAAATTCCACTTCACATTCATCATCATTAAATATATCAGCATAATGAAAGTATCTTATTTTAATTTCTAGAAGAAGTGAAAATTGAACAATTTATTAAATTCCACCAAAATTACTTATGAGTAATTAATTTTCATGGATTGGTTTTATTCAACCAAATAATACATTGATCATTTTATATGTGAAAATAATAATACTAGAGGAATACGCAGAGTGATTTATAATTTTATCATCATATGAATCAATAAACTCATCAACATTTTGATTTAAATCAATGAATAATTTACCAATTTTCTTATGAATAATTATGTGAAATTATTTTTTCCCGTAATATTTAATTAATGCCCTCACATTCCATAGATTGGAATACCTACTTTGGTCTTATATTCATAATGATGGTGAACAATTGATTAGCCTTACCATCAAAAAATAAATAAAATAATAATAAAATATATTAAGGCTCTGAGAACTAGTAAATGGTATTTTTTTTGTTGATTCATAAGTATATAATTGTTGAATAAGAATACACATTAAAGTAAAGTGTAAATTATATCTTAATGGACTCAATGGTTAGTTGTTCTATGAATTATTTGTTTGGGAGCTCAACATGATTTTTTTAATAAAAAGAGATAAATTTTCCATTAAGGGTTTCCCTCTATATTAGATCCCATTTTGTAATCCCCCAACCCCATAGTCCTAGATTCAATTCATTATTTTAATAAATTTTAATGATTACATGAAATCTAATCTCGATGGAATGATTTGTTTAGCAGTATTGTAAAATTGATTACATACATGAACATTACATTTCAATTTCTAACATCAAACAGAGTATATGTAATTCATTGAGATCACCATTAATACCCTAGCATAACCATGTATACCAATCATAAAACTCTTCTTAGAATCCTAGGAAAATTAAACAAAATAATGAGGTGAGATCAGATTCTCGGTAAGGATAAAAAAATAGATCTGAAGTTATCAAAAATAAGAATAAAATATCAAGGTAAGTAAATAATATAAAACACAATCCTTTTAAAAAATTATCTTCATTATAATATAGCAATAATAAATAAAATATTTCCATCTAAATATTCACATGGATATTATACTAGTCGAATAATCACATCAATAACTAATCTCATAAGGAGGGAACACGAAATTCCGAACAACAAAAATATACAATCAGGTCCTTGTCAAAGGCATCTAAAAAATAAATGGTTATAGCCTCATCCAAATCCATATTTGTAGATAAATGGAAATAGACTCATGAAAGTCTATATCTAGTTTGTCTCATGAGACAGACTGATGCATCAATGGGCTATAACGGGCCCCACCCATCACATACTATGACAAATGCTTTCCTCATCTAAAAATAATGAAACCTAAAATAACTATTCATTATTCAAACTATCATATGAAATATTAATAATTTAACCATAAACCATTAATTGTATAAAAATAACACATCCAAAATAAAACATATCACAATCCCTTCAATACAATAAGGAATATTGTATCATAATAAATCAACCTCAATGTAGAATAAAATCTAATAGTGGATGTTAACATAGATGAAAATAATTTAATAAATTCATTAAGTCTCTTTTAGGAAAACATCCTTTTTTCATTAAATAATTTAAAAGCAATGCACTTTTATAATAAGACATTTATTTTGAAAACAACCTTATAAGATTATAAGGGAAGTTTCAAAATGGTAAAGCGACATAATGGAGTAAAATAGACCCTCACACCATATAACGTAAAAAAAATTCTTTCCTTAATTTTTTGAAATGTTCATAAAGTAAATCATTTGGAAAACGACTGAAAGATTATTTCAAAACAAATTATAAAATGTCAAACATGTGTAAAATGACATTAAACAACCATATGATAATAGTTAAACGTTTTATGAAACCATTTTTAGAAACATGGAAATGGATGAAAATGATGAATCAATAGATAATTACATATCAACAACCCCAAATAATAATGATATTGTGAACTTAACCATTAACTTAAGTCTGGTACTCTCTATATGTGTCTGAAACTCCACTTCGAAGGGTGCCTCCTTTTGATTTTCACAAAAGGGCTATGTAAGATGTTTTCCTGCTCAATGGGTGGCCTCTAAGATTCTGTGAGTGATGTTTGGAGGATATTTTGGTAGGGTCGGATGAGAAAAATGGAATTGGATGTGTGAATAAAATAGAAGTACATGTTCCCTTTTTATACGACAGGTTAGAGACACTTTATGAATGACTTGAAATATTAATTTTTTTAAAATTGAATTTATTTTAATAATGGATCCAAAGTGATTTTTAGAGGATAATATGAGTATGGTTATAAATCCTCTCATATAATAGGTTTTAGATAATATTGGGTCATGAATTTTACCTTAACTTTTGCCTATAACCCTTAGTTAAATAGTTAACTCTTACCATGTCTTCTAGTATTTTTATACTATATGGTTAATATAGTTACTATAAAATGCCAAAATAAAATCAAGTGGATCATTAATATAAATTTTAACATTATCTAAGTCATTTTTCCTATTAATATATTTTTTTGACCGTTATATCAATTAATAAGATAGTGTTTGTTTTAAAAAATCATTTGTGTAAATTTTGACTCTATATAGAAATTGATTATTGTTATAGACATAAAAACTGGATTCCTCCAAAAAATCATTAACTAACCACTAACATGTAAATTTTATTAAAAAAATTCTTGGATGGCATAAAAATTTTCAAGTTACATTAATTTTAATTACAATAAAAACACTTATTTCAATCATTCATTAATAAGATAATCATTGCATCATCATTGTATCATAAAACATTTTATTTGATTAATGTCTAAAAATTATAAATAAATTACCATGATGTAAGAAATATTATTATCATTCCAGTGACTATTTATATTATAATATATCATGTGTATAAACCAAAGTATTTTTTTTAGTTATAAGAAACATGTTTATGTTATATTTCACTTATCTTTAAAATAAACATTATAAAAGGTCATTATCACACCCAATTGTCTCCATGGAGTCCTAAAATAGACCTTAATTTTCTCATGGTTGGCCATATATCATACAAAATTACTAAGACATGTGTTAGGGTAGTTTTATATTATTATTATATTATTCTTTGACATTATTTACAAGATATACCCTTTAGCCACGGTAAATAAAAATAATTACCAAAGTTACTATTCATAATGTCCAAAAAATAAAAGGAACGAATTTATAAAATATGTAAGTAATTATTCCAAATATTGAATCCATTTTTAAAAATTTAAAACACATAATTGGATGAAATTAATTTAAAATTAATTACCATTGAGAAAATCAGAAATTTGGTTTTTAATTAGTAAAAACTATCAAAATAATGACATGTGTTTATGTACAATTTTAATGTAAAATTACACTCAATGACCAAAATTGGATTAAATGATAAAAACTAATATAATTATAGATTAATAAAAACTAAATGTATAATTTAAAAATATTAATAAATTAGACAAAAAAGCAGTTTTGAATTAAAATGATGTAGTTTACATTGTTAATTAAAATAAGAATTTTATTAGAAAAACCCTAAAAACTAATCCAAACTAAATTTTTATGTCCCAATTATAATATATAATTATATTTTTTTAAAATTTAATATACATAAAAGTTTTAATTATTGTATTTAAATATGGTTCTCCATTAAATTGTTGAAAAAGTACATTTTTTGAAAAATACTTCTTTTATCTGAAAAATTTTAATTGGTCATATATTATTTTTGATAAAAACATAAGATGAATGTTAAAATTATTTTGAATATATAATATTCAAAATTTTGTTAATAATTGTCATAACTGTTTTTAAACATCTAGTTTGATAGGTCATAGTGCCCTCACACTCGGTGTTGCATGTAGCGCAAGATAATGAATTATTAAGAAGAAGTATACCGAGGAAGCATGGGGTGTTACATTATCCACTCCTTAATTTAATTTTTTCCTTACAATTTAAACTCTTAATCAAAAATTATGGGATGGAGTTTTGAAAACATATTTATTAAAAAATACCACATTGAAAATTTATTAATGAGACCCCTATTTAAAAATAATTATAGGGATGAATGAAGGTCACTAGAGATAACATATAGTAAGAGTACTTGTAGGAAAATATTGATATGGAAAAAAACAAACTATCATGTTTAGATGGATATCAATAGGGATCATAATTTGTATAAAGTTAACAATCACAAAGCATGAAATATGCAATGATCTAAGGGATCATTTTATTCATCGTAAAAATAATGAGAATATCATTTTTTGTTTCATTATGCTTTCCCTATGAAGAATTGTTAAGATATAATGTAATTGATTTATTTCCATGTCATAATCATATTCTCATCCATTGGTTGTGCTTTAATCTCTTTTCACATCATTCCTTACACCTATAAATGAATGTTCAGAAATAAATTTTTTTATACATGAATCACTTTTGAAAAAACATAAGGCCGGAAAGTATTTCATTAATCCTCTAAATATTTATTGAAACCAATAAGGTTATCCCATTAAATCATAATTTAACTTCAAAAAAATATCCAAAGTTCCACTTACTCAATTCCATCCTTATGAATTTTAAAAAATAATCTTCCCCAAATTCACAATCTAAAAAGGTCTCTAAATTTCAAAAATCAATTGTAATATCAAATTCCCCAAACAACGTAATGAATATATGATTGGAAAATAAATTTATAACATCTAAAGAATTAATGAAATAATTCATGATAACAAATCCTTAAATAATAATAACTAATGTAAAATCCTTATATATAAAATTAATTTTATAACCAAAATATAATAACATAATTTATTAATAAAAATACATAAATACATTAATTATTCTCCTTTAATTTTTGTAACGACATAATCTTGACCTTGATCCATTTTCATATTCTGATCCATATTTCCATGATGCTCTAGATAATAATTTTCATAATTTCCAATGGAATATTGGAGGTTGTTTTCTTATGTATAGGTCTAACATTGATCCTCTACGTTGTACCCCAGGGTGCTCCATACAGTTAAGGTTATTCTTCATAATCTATTTTAGTTATCCCATTATGGTTATAAGTTGTTCTTTCCTACTGTCATCGATAGCTCCACTATAATTATCTTGTATAAGAGTAAAATCCATACATGGATTATGTTCATTGATACAGTTTCCATTTCTTCCACTATTTTCCATTTCTAAACAAATGGAATACACTAGAGTAGGTAATGAATCATAATTCATAATTCAAAACTAGTAAAATACATAACATTAATTGAAAAATTTATGCACATATAATCCTTAATCATATATACGGTTCATTTAATGACATATTTACTCATATATCCTTTATAATGGTTTTTCAAGAAAATATGAATTATCCTAAGAATATCCCCCCCAGAGTGTCAAACCAGATGTGCATTAAGGCCATTTGTCATGTACTAGTTTACCCTAAGTCGTGCTAGGAACAACTTTCCAGAGTTATCACCACAGTGTATGTTTTTTTTCATAAGATCGTCCACTTGTAGTATCTAGACAGAGATATGTTTCTTGGAATCCACAAAATAAATATATTCCCAAAAGTCTAGAGGGTTCTTATATACTTATCCTAAGAATCTATCATAGGGTTATGATCCCAAATATATGTCTTATAAATTTATTTCCAAGATTGTTTCTAAATTTCCTTTGATACCAACTGTTATTCCCCAACCCTAGAAGCTCGGAGATGGTTCATTATTTTAATACATTGGAATGATTATAAGGAATTAAATCCCAAAGTACTGATTAGTTTAGTATTTTTTAAACTATATTACATACATGAACATTACATTCCAATTTATAAAAAATAATACAACATGGATAATTATTTTATAACACCATTATTCCCTTAGCATAACCCATAAAAAGTACCATAAAACACGTCTTGTCATCCTTGGTAAATGAAACATAATAATAGGGTGATATAAGATGCTCATAAAAGATAAAAAATATAGCTGAAGCTATAAAAATTATGCATTATCTTTTATGTCATGGTAAAAAACTATGAGACAAGCATTTTAAAACATTATATTCAGTATAATATGGAAATAATACATCAAATAATTCAAATTGAACATTTACATTGATACTATATAATTCCAATAATCACTTGTAAAATCAATAACTAATCTCATAATGAAGTAATGCATAATGATAGGCATCTGAAAAACACTTTTGAGACTTGTCCAAGACATCTAAAAAATAAATGGTTATGGCCATTGCTATATACAGATCTGAAAATAAACAGGCAAGGCCTTGGAAAATTACATATCAAGTTTGTTTCCTAAGACCAACTGATTCATCGAGGGGCAATACAGTTCCCCACACATCACTTACTAAGTCCAATTCGTTACTCATATAAAAGGATTGAAACATATCATAGATATTAAAATTTACAAATAGCATATGAAATGTTAATACTTTATCCATAAATCATTAATTCTATAAAAATAGTGCATTCATAGTCAAACATATCAAAAAACCTTCATTAGTATATGGAATATTGTATCATAATAAATAAACATCAAACAGGCAGAAAATCCAAAATAGGATGCTGACATGGATGAATTTTGTTTAATAGATTCATTAATACAATTTGAAGAAAAATTCCTTTTTAAAATATCCTTTAAATGATGTTCAATTTTAAAATAAGATATTTATTTTGAAAATAAAATGGTAATATTGTAAGGGTTGATTCAAAAATGGCATGCTGACATAACAGTGGAAAATATCTGGTGGCGCCGTAAAAGATAAAAAAAATCCATAATTTTTTGAAAAGGGCAAAAAGTACCTCGTTTGGAAAACGACCGAAAGATTCATTTCAAAACATTTTATAAAAAGACAAACAAGGGTAAAAATGAAATTAAAAATCTATAGGATAATAGTAAAAAAAATTATGAATAAATTATTAGAATCATGGCCATAGATGATAAAGATTTCAATGTGGATACTTATGTATCAAAAACACGAATTATAACGAGATTGTGAAATTAAACCTTACCTTAAGTCTGATGCTTTACGTATGTGTCTGAAACACCTCTTATCCTAGTGTCTTCTTTTGATTTGAAAAAAAGGACTCCATAAGTTATTTACTTACCAACTGGTGGACTCTAGGATGATGTGAGGGAATTTGGGAGGATATCTGGGTAGGTTTTTTCCAAGCCAAAGGGCATTGCATTTGTGACTAAAAGAGAAGGAGAAGTTCCCTTTTTTTATGAGAGTTCATGGAAACTTTAAAAATGTATTGAAATATTAATTTATTATAAATATATATTCGGTTTATAATATATCCAATGTAATTTATTTATAGTATATAACTTTTATGGGTAGAAATCCTGTCAAAAATTGGTTTTATACAAGCCTGGGTCATGAATATAACCAAATCATTTGGCTTTAACCCATTGTTAAACAATTAACTCGTACCATATCTTCTTGTTGTTTGTATTATATGGTTAATATAGTAAGATTAAAATCTCAATAGAAAATCAAGTGTGTCATTAATAAAAAATTTAACACTATCAAATTAATTTTTTGAATCATAGATTTTTATGACTATAATATCATTTAATAAGATAGTGTTTGTTTTAAAATTTCATTTCATTCAATTTTGAATCTATTTAGTAATTTATTTTGGTTTAATTCATAACAAAATTATTAGTTCTAAAAGAAGAAATTAAATCGTCAATAACATGTGAATGTTATTCCATAAATTTTTGGGTGGCAATAAAAAGATCAAATTACATTTATTTTAATAATTATAATATCATTTATTTCAGTCATTCATTAATATGGTAATCATTTCATCATCATTATGTCATAAATAAATTTATTTATTTAATGAAAAAAAATTATAAATAAAATACCTTGATATTGAAAATATATTTATCTTCCCAGTGACTATTTAAAGTAGAGGGTATCATTTATATAATCCAAATTAAAATTCTATTAGTTAAGAGAGACATGTTTATGTTATATTTCACTTTTCTTTAAATTGAACATTATAAAAGCTCATTATAAAACCCAAGTTGCTCCATATGGTCCAATAATCGACCTAAGGATTTTAATGGTCATTCGTATTTCAAAATATGATTAGGAAACGTTTTAGGGTAGTTTTATATTATTATAATATTATTCTTTAACCTTACTTACCTGATTTACCCTTTTACCATGATAAAAAAATTACTAATGTTACTATTCTTAATGTTCAAAAATAAAAAATACATTTTACACAAATGGGACCATATGATTCAAAATATTAAATTCAATTTTTGAAATTCAAAACATATAATGGAATGAAATTAATTTAAAATTAATTTTCATTTTTAAAACTAGAATGCGGGTTTTAAAGAAGTAAAAACTATCAAAAGATTGACATGTGTTTATGTCAAATTTTAATTTTAAGTTATATACAATTAAAAACATATGATTAATTCATAAAAACATAATCCAATTATAATTTAAATCCTACTAAATTGATATTCTAAAAATATAAAGAAATTAGATGAAAAATTATTTTCGAATTAAAATGTTGTATTTTTCACTATTTATTAAAATATGAATTTTTTCAAAAAAAACAATAAAAATTTATCCAAACTATATTTTTATTTCACTATTAAAAATAAGAATTTATTTCTTCTAAATTTAATATATAAAAGTGTCAAATATAGTATTTAAAAAGGGTTCTCCATTGAAAGCTGGTAAAAATGCATTTTTTTTAAAAACATATTTTATCTGAAAAAAATGAATTTTCAATTATATTATTTATAAAAAAACATAAGATGAATTTTAAAATTATATGGAATATATAAAATTAAAAATTTGGTTAATACAATTAATAATATTTTTTCAATATATATTTTGATAGTTCATGTTGCACTCGAACTCGGTGTTGCGTGTAGCACTAGCTATTGAATTATTAAAAAGAAGTGTATTGTGGAATCGTGGGGAGTTACACATTTGGATTCTAATTAGAAAATATTTTTATCATATATCACATTTGTTTGAACATTATTACTTCTAGTTTCATACATTTAATAAAACCAAAAATCTTAGAGTAAGCCTCGGGTAATAATAATCAAAGTAATATACCATATGGTAAAGAAAATAAACCATAAGATGTCTTATATTTTAAAACCATAATTTCAATATATTTCATTTTAGGTTCATAATATATCAACATTGGTTCTTCATAGGTTTTTTTATGATATCTACTTTTATTATTAATATTCTAATCCAAAAAATATCTAATCCTTAATTTGATACTAATTAATGTTCCCCAGAACTAAATTATCATATTTGGTGAAACATTTATAATTTATACACTATATTTGATATCAATTGAGAAAAACCAAAAATTAAATATATAAATTTTATTTCATTAAAAAATATTCCTCAAAAATTTACACACAAATCCAAACCAAGATTTTTATTTTCATCATATATTAGATACATAAATGCCTTATTCCATATAATTCCATAAATATATTGAAAAAATAATTTTCTTACTTGATATCCATATATAAAAGTCATACATAATAATCTCATTAATTATTATATGAATGGAAACATATGTATGGCTCATTTAGAAAAATTATTATGTGAATAAATTACCAATTAGAGATAAATGGTTTGGTCATAAGAATGTGTGAAAACCTAATCATAAAATAAATATATAGTCGAAAAGATTATAAAATTACATGAGTTATATAAATTTAATAATAAATGTATATATAACATAAATGGGTTATACATATACAATTGGGTAATAATTTATATAAATGTGACAACAATCATGATCCAAGAGAAATAATCGTAATCATTTGGTGTAACATAGAAATGTGGAATAAGAGTAATTATAGTAAATAATAACATTAACGATAATGGTAACTATAATCATGTCCAAATTAATGTTGTGAACATTAAAAAATGAATATTAATAGATTCATGAACATAATAATAATGTTAAAGTAAATAAATTTAAACATTACAGTAATTTTCTGAGACAGTTCACAATATAACTACAATATCCAAATATCCATGATTATATTATGGTATATAAAACATTATTCAATAAAATGGAGGGCTATTTGAAACCCACTAATCACATAATGACAAACTATTTAAATTTCTATCAAAATATCTTATAAACATTCACAATTAAATCATAGGATAATTAACAAATGATATAAAAACATGTTTCATTATGATCATCATAAAAAGTATCATAATAAATCTAGAGAAATATAATGGAATTTCATAATTAGATAACATCAAAAGATTATCATGAAAAAAAAATTAAATGATGTTAAAATAGATAAAAGGAAACCTTTATAACCATTATTAAAATTTATTTTCAAAAATATTTTAAATGTTATTTTTTAATAATTTTTTTTAAATAAAATATACTTGTGAAACAAGGATGATAACTACTAGTTTTGGAATATCGGGAAATGTTTTAATAATTGCTTTTAAAAAAAAGAAATGCTGATAAAGATAAAATAAAAACTTCTAAAAACTGTAAAAGAAGATTATTGATTTTAGTTAATTGAAAATAGACTGATAAGACACTTTTAGATATCAATTTTTAAAAAATAGAAAATATACTTTTTAAGAAAATATTTTAAAAGCTTATTCTCAATATAATCATCATAAAGTGATTTAAATTTAAAAAATAAGAAATGTGTGTAGATGATAAAATATTTGGTCGTAAGGTAATATTCTAGTTTTACCTTTGAAAGAATTTCAATGAATCTTCATTCCTTAAAAGTATAATTAACCATCATTTTGAAAATATGTAATGGGAAGTATAAATATAATAGGAGATCATACATATTTTGATATAAAATTGTGAAATTAAACATTTCCGAGATAAAATAATATTCACATAGAAGAGAGAGATCCAATAGAGTGTATATAAATTACTATTAAAAATGAATTATTTATTTACGATTGAAATTTATTAAATAAGAAGGTTTTTAAATGAAAATTTTATTATCAAAGAGTGAAATTGAAATTAGTTTTTTTAAAAGAATAATAAAATATATCAAAAATTGAAGAACATGGTCAAAAAATAAACTCTATGAATCATATAAATGAAATTGAGTAAAACAGAATTATATATTTTTAACTTGTTAATGGAAATAAATTGAATGATATTATATGAAATGTATTTTTAAATCCATTTAAATTTTTGGTAAATAATTGGGAAAAATTACATGTTATAGTATATATTTTTTATACGAATGTTGATCAAATATATTATTCATGGACTTCGATTCTAACAACATCAGTAATGTATTTTTATAATAATGTTACTCTATGAAGACTTCATATTCAAACCATTAAATAAAAAAATTAATAGATTTCTAGAACAATTTATTAAATTTTTTTAATTATATTTTTATGTTAGAATATTCATCAATTTAATCTATTCATTAAAATTATGTTTGGAATCAAATTAAATAAAATGAATTTGAACCAAAAAATATGGTCTGAGCCATTATTTGGAAACCCATGATTTAGTTGAATGTTATGTTTCGGAACCACATTTTTTTAATGGATCCTGACATTACGGTACATAGGATTTGATATAGAATGGATGCATGTATTCTCACATTGGTAATATACCTCATGTTAAGAACCAAATTATTTTATATAATATCATTATCTAGAATTATATGTCTAGATTGATATGTATATTGGATACCATACTTTTGGAATGGCCTCCATGTTAAATGAACGTAATAATAATACACTCATCAATGATATTTAAATTTTTAATTATGCTAATTTTTCTGTGATGATTTCAGCATATTAGATCTATCAGTAAAAAAATTCAAATAATGTAAATATACATATATATATATATATCAAAGTATTTTTTTTAATTTGTACTAGATGATATGAATTTTTGATATCTTTCAAAAATTGAATTTAAAATATGGAATGTGTTTTAAAATCATGAATTACCTTGATCATATTTTCGATCTATTTGATGAGGATATATTTGTAATACTTAAATATTATTTAATGGATATATATGAACAATGCGATACTAGATGAAATAATACCCTAGATGTAAAAACAATGTTAAGACATTAAAAATCATAGAATATTATTTCATTCCTCTACTACAATGTATTCTTCCAATAATTTCAGTTTTTTTATTATTCATACAACAATAAAAGCTGCTGTAGTTATAATATGTGATATATCTTTTATAGTTTTTTGAAACATTCAAAACTAAAATTTAAAAACATATATGTTCTATCTATTACTGAATGACCAGCTATTATATTGGTTGATCATACTTCCTCTATTATATTTAATTATACTAAATCATTAATTAACCTTTTCTTCCTAAGGATAAAATTGTGGAGACTTATATTTTACTTTGAAGATATCATCATCATTCTACTACCATATTTATGAATTAATTCTTTTATATATAATATCTAAAATTAAATTAGATCTTTTTTACTTACAAAAACTCTAGTTTTGAGAATTTTTAGGACTCATGTTTGACATCTATAATGGTATTCTAAACCCATTATAACAATTATAATTTTCAGAAACTAATCTTTTTAACACTCAAGTGTTGACTAGTTTTAGGGAAAATGCACATTTGAAAAATTATTTTATAATTCTTCCATTGTAAAAAAGTATTAAAATATAAACATATGTAAAAAACCTAATAAATATTGATAAATAATTTTTATGTAAAATATATACCATGATAAAAAGTCATTTATAGTTGAAATAAAAACTAAATATGTCTCTTTTAATATATTTTTAGTATTATAATTAAATTAATAATTTAGACATAGATGTATAATCATTACAAGATACTTTATATTTATTTACCAAGGAGTTGTAGGAATTAAATAAAATCTATAGAAATAATAAGCTTAATAATTTTAAAAATGGAATTGGAATTAATAGTGAGAAACCTAAAATATTTAGAAATTTTTTGATTCCAAAATAAATGAATTATAGAATTAATAGTGATACATGTTTTTATTCTATATTTAATGGTAATAATGATAATTATTATTGTTTATGGATTATTCAAATTACAAATGAAATTTAAAAATAAATATCTAGAAAAAATTATAATTTTAAATCTGAAAATAATATTGAAATTAAAAATATATGGTTTTAAAATAATTTCATTATCACAATTCAAGACCAAAAAGTAATTGGGTACCAAGAAAATATTTTTCTCAATATTTTTATATGTTGAATCCATTTGGATATAAATGATATATGGTATAAGTATAATTTATGTTCAACACACATGTGTAAAAATTATTCAACTTTTAATTAATTAAAAATTATTGATGGACGATTGGTTACCTTTAGAGTTACTTGTGAATAAAAATATCATTAATGTCGGGTAAGTTGGTGATTTGAATTTTGTTCTGATCAACAATGTTCTCTATATTGAATGTTCATTGCACAATATGATATGGCTTTCTCGATATTTTTATGATTGTTTTACAGTTCATTTATCAAATTATTGATGTCTTATTTTTATGAATATTTTATTTTAGTTTATATAACGGACAATAGAAAATTCTTATAGATTGGACATTAGTTCCATTTATGATGAAAATTTAAACAATTTTATTGATGATGTTACTGAATCATGAATATCAAATATATGTATTAGTAAATATAATATAAATTTCTTATCAAAATTATATAATTAGAAGTTAGTTTATAATAATATGTGTCTTAAATTGGATGAGAAAATAGTTTTTGATGCATGTAAAATAGGAATGTTTCACAAGTTAACATTCAAATCAATGAACATTTTTTTAATTTCTAAAAAATTATAACATGTCCATGTAGACATTTAGTACCTTCTATGTAATATTATTTATTTACTACTTGGGTTTTACATAAGTATTTTTTTTATAATATTTACTATAGATTACTATTTGTAATCTAAAAGTTATTCATTTATATATTTTAAGAACATTTACATTTTGGTAAAAAATATAATGGATGATAAAATTATTTCATAGAAAAGTGATCATGGGTAATGTTTTTTGAATCGTTTATTTAATTACTTTTACTAAAATGTAATCATTAAACATAAATTTTATACTCAATGGAAACCTTATCCAAATGGAATTTTTTACTTAATAAATATAAGATTTCATGAAATGTATAAAAGTATATTAATTTAGTATAGTTTGAATAATTTTTTAAATGAAAAAATTAACATAATATTTTGTATTATGTATAGAGTTCTAGTTAGTCATTTTCAAAAAATGAAAACTAATGATTTGTGGAATAGTGGAAAATCTAATGTTGGGTACATCAGTATTTCTAGATGAAAGTTGTGTATAATGAATTATAAGGAAACATATTGTAAACATAATACAAATGATGATACTTGAATCATTAATGTGTATTGTTCTACTTATAAATATTATAGAGTATTTTATAAAAAATTATTAATATTTTAAGAACCAATTCATGTGTAATTCAGTGAGAGTGAGATCATTCATCATAGAAATAAAAATTGATGAAACTAATGTTTATATAAATAAAATGACACTTTATTATCCAAATTATTAGTGTGAATGTAAAATATAGCATGATCATAATAAATCTAAATCAGAATAAAAAGAAACTAAGGAACATGTAAGTGGGTTACAGTGATAATTTATAACCATATAGAACAATCGTTTAAAGAATGCTATAAGTGATCTTGATAAAGATTTTAGAATTACTAGGATTATTGGAATCTTAGTGGGGTTATATAATTTTATATCCTAGTTTGAAATTGTTTCTAAATAAGGCTCATGGATTGATGATAATTGGGTAAGGGATATTCATGATGTTATATGTTATTTTAGAAGAAATAAACATTGGGAGTGAGATGATTATCCCCTAAACTATTGAATAATAAGAACTACATTTATATTTAAAATTAAGCAAGATGTATATAGTTTAATTATAAGGAATAAATATAGGTCTGTTTTTTAATGATAAAATTGAGAATATTTTATAGAATATAAAGTGGAATTTTCCATTCTGACCAGACATTAAGATATTCAGATTAGTTTTTCTCATGAATCATATATTAATTTTAAAATATAATTGTTGAATGTTAAATTTGATTTTGTAAATTTATATTTAAGGGAAGATGTTTATTTTTAAAAAAACATATGGTTTGAAACTCCTCTTTTTATAAATTATGTGTCTAATGTTAATAAATCATGTTATGATCTTAAATAATAACCAATGTAGTGGTATGTGAGATAGAGTTTTATTTCATAAAGAACATTTCTATTCTATCAATAAATGAAAATACACTACTTTTCTGAAAAAATAATCTTATTATATTTTAATTGTATAAAATTATTTATATTTTTTTTTGATATAGAATTCGAAAAATGGATATGAGTTTTGGAAACTTGTGGATAAATTATTTAAAATGGGTATGATTGGGTAAATTAATTTATTTTTCACATTTGAAAACATTTAATTTTATTTTAAATTATTTTAATCAAATAAAATAATATAATGTTTTTTTTAAATGTATGGATGAGAAAATTGTAAAAAAAATTATAAAACAACTATATATATAAATATAAAAAAATATATTAAGGAACTTCATAAGATATTTGACAAATTATTATATAGATTAATGGTTAGTAGTTTGATATATGTAACTTTTAGTAAAAAAATATCATGTTTGTTGGCTACATTTGTGAAACCCTTCAATAAAATCCTAAATTGTCCCATTTGAAAGCTGTAAAATTAATCTAGATTTATTTAATTTGATCTTGTTCATTAACTTAATTTCTTCAAAAAACATCTGGTTTTTACTTAATCAAATAATCATATAATTATTTTGGGACTCGTATAAGTGATAAAAATAGTATCTTATGAGCCTATCACTATTTAAAATTTCTTTCTTTTAATGGTGGTGTGTGAAGCAACATTTGGTTGTATTTTCAACTCTTAAATAAATATAAATATAAATATTATCATAGTTCTCTACAATTATTTTATAGATAAAAACACTATTTTAAATTTTAGATATAATTTTGATCATGTTTGTATTTTACTTGATAAATATTTGCGCTAAAAATATTTCTAAATATATAGTAACCAAATCTAGAAAATTAATATTGATATTTGAAATCATTCTCAGAGAGATCATGTTCAAAATGGTGGCATCCCTTTATAATTTGGATATTTTGATTGTAAACATGTTAATTGTTTAACTAAAATAATGCCACTTATAAAACTTATTTTAATGATGAGGGTTTCTGCTCGATAACATTTTACTAAATATTATATATTTTAAAAAAAATCTTTATTAGAATTTTTTTTTCTTATATTAATTTTAAAATAGAAAAAATTTTTTACTGTTAATAAAATTTTAATTATCAATTTACATTTATGAAGTTTTAAGTATTCATTTTTAATATTTTTTTTTCTTATTTTAATTATATATGAATTTTGTATTTTTTTTAAATCACAAATCATTACACTATAAATTGTAATTTGATAATCCAAATTTTCACATAAAACCACCATAAATAGAATATATATCAACTAAGATCGACCTGGATACTCTTTGAATTTTGGATCTATTGATATCTCATTTACATAAACCATAATTCCTCGATTCCTAAATATTCATATTCTATTTAACCCTGAAAATATGAAGAGAACTGATGAAAATAATCCCATTAGTGGAATGGGGTATAAAGGATCAACATAAGACCAACATGTAATATAAGGAAACATGTTATATATTGAATCTATTTTCGAAACCACTATCCTAAAGAAGAAATATTTATGTTTTCAATTCATAGTGTATAATTTAGACGAGTAAATTTAGAACAAATTTGTAAGTGGAAATTTATGTAGTTCATGAAAAATGATCATTTGGGTTTTGGTGGATGTAATGATTTTATTTCATATATGTTTTATTGTAATGATTTTCTAATATTATTGATGGAGATGTCCTAGATCATTATGTTTTCTCCTGAAATTAGCTACACTTTTAGTATTTGGTCTATAAGTGATGGGGTTCACCTATCTGATGACATAATTTCTATTCTATTTAGATTATACAAATTTATAAGATAATGATAAAATTCATTCCAACTAATTATAATGTTAACGTAATATTTATACAAATATGTTTTTTCTTATGATTAATGAATCATAGAAGAATAAATTTCAATAATTTTAAATAATGTTCCTTCTATTGAGGGATATAACGGTGAATTTATGTTGTGACATATTAATTTACATAGGCCATTATCTCAAGAGGGAAAGAGGTATATCATGTTATCTATATAGAATATTGTTGGGCAAAAATCCCTCAAGGTATCATTGAAGCATTTTTTGAGGTGATTGTGTTTGTTGACAGAGTGGACATCTGTGCTATGATTGTTGACAAGGAAAACCATGTAATGCAATTTTGTTAATAAAGGGATTTCATGGTGGAATGTCGAGTTCAAGAGCTGTGGTCAATGATCCATGATTGATTCAAGAACGTCGACAAAGGAATGAATGATCTATAGGTGGTATAAAAAGAATAGATACAAGGTGGCGCTGTTTTCCAGTGTTTGCCAAATTTTTTGGCCTGAAAATCGACAAATACAGAAAGTGTTTTTGGAAAAGGGACTTGTGCGCCGTAAAATTGAAGGAGATGAAACTTGCATGCCATATGTTTTTAAAGATCAGAACATCAAAATATGGAAAAGGGAAAAGGGTCTCTCAAGTGTTGAGTTGGTCACGCAAGGGACTTGCGCGTCATGAAGAGACTTGCGTGTCGATGCCTAGGAGGCCTGGGAACTTGCGTGCCTATTGTTTTTTCAAATCAGAACTTTAAAATATTTCAAAGGAAAGTGGGTCACGAAAGTTTTTATTTTGTCGCGCAAGTGTGTAGCGCGGAAGAGGCTAAGGCAGTGGGAGCTGCACGCCGAAACTTGCATGTCGGGGGGACTTGCGTGCCATCACTCAGGTTGTTCAAATTGCCAATAAATAATGGACCACCCCTCCTCATTCATCACTAGAGTTCAACACTTTGATAAATCAGATCTCCCGTCGTGCAGGTGTGGTGGTCACGCAAGTGGTGTGTGGTCGCGCAGGTGGAGTTGCACACCAGTGTGAGGAGTTGCGCGCCAGTGTGAGAAGTTGTGTGTCTGTTGGTAGTTGTGCGCCAATATAGGTTTGGGCATAAAAGGAAGTGAGTCGCACAATTTTGGAGTTGAGGAATCTTGTGTCACACAAGTGTGTGAGGTGGACTTGCGTACCAGTTGTGACTTGCGCGCCGATACTTGCACGCCAAGATTGACATGCGCGCCAAGTAAGGTTTATTTCCAGCAGTGATTTTCGGGTTGCGTGGAAGTTGGAGGTTTTCCTAATACCTTCGGTGCATAGACAGATTCATCTACGGGTGAAATTTGGACTTCAAAAGAGCATCTATATAAGTAGAAAGATGCATTCCTTCATGAAAATGAAGAGACCTACAAGTCTATAAACTGTGAGTGGATCCTTTCCAACGTAGTGAGCAAGGGAAGAGGAAAAAGGTGATCCTCGCCGCCAGTAGTGTGCCAGAGAGAGAGAAACAGGGAGTGACCCTTGGGAAAGCAGTGAGCCGACCCTAAATCTTGTAAAGGCAGTGATCCTGGGATAGAGTGACTTTACCCGAACCTTGTATCCACATCTAGTGGAGTTTAGTGGAATTTGGTACGACCGGAAACTTGTCGGCGTATGCTCCTTGGACGTAGCCAAGTGAGGGTGAACCAGGTAAAAATAAATGTGTCATGTGCATTCTTTACTTTCTATTTTTATTGTGAAAATAGGAAAGAGAGAGAAGAGTGTTTTTCTTAACAGCGAAATAAGATCCGAACGGGATTTAATTTTAAATTAGTCATACCTCGATTCACCCCCCTCTCAGGGTATTCAGCATGGTGGACCTAACAATTGGTATCAAAGGGGAAGGTTGATATTTGTTCTTCTCTCAATAGAGGTCACTAATCATAAAGGGATTCCGATATTCGACGAATGTAATTTTTAGATATGGAAGAATCAAATGCAATACTATTTCCGATCATTGGGAATGGATGTGTTTTCAGCAGCTATGCATGGTATCACAACTGATATTAATAGTGGTGCATTATCAGAAGCTGGGCATAAAGAGTTTGATGCTGATACCAAATCAATCAATGCCTTAGGGGGAGCCCTTTCCAATACCATCTACACAATGGTTATTTCATGAAAAACGTCACATGCCATGTGGGAAAAATTATTGAATATATATGAAGGAGATACAAAGGTCAGAAAGGAAAAGCTGCAAGTGTTGTGGAATAAGTATGAAGATCTGAAGATGAACCCGAATGAGTGTGTTGATGCATTCTTTGACATGGTAAATATTTTTGTGGAAGATATACGAGGACTTGGTGAATTCATTGAAGACATATAGATCGTAAAGTGAATCTTGAGGAAGCTTCCACCTCGGTTCAATCCGAAAGTTTCAGTACTTGAAGATAAATATCCCAAAGAGATAACATTAGAAAATTTTCACAGTACCTTGTTTGCATATGAGATGAGGAATGATGATAACGAGGCTGTGGAAAAGGTGAAATCTAAAGAGATGGCATTTAAGGCCAGGAAAAAGCTCACCATTGAAGATTCTCAGGAAGAAGAAGAGACAGATGAGGTGATGTCATTCCTTTCTTCAAAGCTGTAAAGTGGAAAGGGAAAGTTTAAAGGGAAACTTCCACTAGCATGCTTTCGAAGTGGAAAGGTTTGTCATCTTGTGGCAAGGTGCCCCAAAAAGTTTCAAGATAATGATAATGATGATGAAGAAGTCGAAATTCCCAAGAAGAAGTCTTCAGCATTTGTGAAAGGGAAGAAACAATTCAAGAGAAATTTCTTCAAGAAGAAGAATCTTCTTTCTCAAGAAATAGATAGTTAAGATGAGTTTGAGGATGAAGAGGTTGAGAAGTTTGAAAATTGAAAAGATCATGGAAAAAAATCAATGGTGGTTTTTGTCAGTAGTGCTCAAGAAAAGGAAGAAACTGATGTTGTTGAATAAGAAGAAGAAATTGAAGGTAGAGTTGACATGGAAGATGAATTGGAAGAATCTCTTGAAGACATAGATATTTGGAGAGCAAAAACAATTAAATCCAATAAAGTGGTACATGATGTCAAACTCTACATGAAATATCCGGAAGATGAGAAGTCTGAGCTTGTAAAAGAAATATAAAACCTTAAGTCTTCAAGTCCAGAGAGCACAAAAAAGTTTGATGAGCATAAGCTCAAGATTGAAGAACAGAAAAAGGAAGTTTGATGGGTTGAACAAAAAATTGAAAGATCACGTCAAGCGTATCGAAAATCTTGAAGAGGAAGTTGTCTGTCTACAGAGAAAAGTCGAAGACCAGGAAAAACCGTTGATTCCTAACACATTCCTGGGAAGGTAGGTTGTTACGATGATTGAAAAGATGAAAGAGGAGCCTAGTAGTTCAGCAGGGAAGAAGCAAAAATTGAGCTCAGAAGTTAAGGTTGTTTCAGGGCTATGTCAGAAACAAAAATCTGTGACAATTGAGGTCAGACCGCAAGCACACGTCCCGAAATTGAAGGTCGATTTGTGCACAAAGAAAAATCAGAATATTCAGAGATCCCAAAGGGAAAATCGATGTTCTTAAGTAACATGAAGGAATGCACCTTATATCAGGTTTTATTATTGTGGGAAGATGAGATATTCACAGTATGTGTGTTCCATAGCCAAGAGAAATATAAGGGAACAAGAATAGTGGTGGCATCCAAACAGAGAATAGTTTTCCAGAACATATTTCAAAGGACATTATTTTTGGTGCTAAGGATTTGGGCACAAGGCTAGGTACTGCAATTCAACCATTCATAGAAATGTGCCAAAGAAAAATCAAAATGTACGCAGGCAGCAGATCAATAAACCAACAGGTGAGTTTAAAATGCAGAATAGATTTGTGTCTCTTCAAGATGAAGTTGGTCCATCGTACTCTGAGAAAGAACAGAAGCCTCAATCCATACAGAGTGTGAAAGAAAAAGTACAAAACAAGAAGAAGAAAAATGAGAAGGCTGTGGTGGTAGAGATTGACCTTAAATAATCAGATCGATCTGGTGTGTGGATCCTTGACAGTGGTTGCACATCCCACATGATGGGTAATAAGGATCTTGTTACAGGCATAAAATATGACAAAGGAGTTGTAAAATTTGGAAATGATGAAGTCCTGAAGATTGTTGGCTCAGGGAAAGCCAGGTTTGGGGGCAAATAAATGAGACGTGCTGATGTCTTGGTAGTAGAGGGTCTTGGTCATAACATGCTCACTGTCAATCAACTATGTGACTCTGGGAACTCTATCCGATTAACCAAGAAGATGTTTGTTGTGAAAGAAAAATATGGAGCAGTTGTTCTACACAGAAAAAGGAAAAAAGGGAAATCTTTACCTTGTAAGTAGAGAAGAAGATATGTGCCTTTTATCCAGAGAGGAAGAAAAGCAGCTGTGGCATAAGCGACTTGGTCACCTATGTCAACCATCTATGGAATATCTGGTAAAATGTGATGCTGCTAGAGACTTTCCCAAACTATCACGTGATCTCACTAATACGTGTGATGCTTGCCAACAAGGGAATATCATCAGAAATACATACAGGCTAAAGGAACAGAAATCAACTAGAGTGCTCGAATTGGTGCATGATGATGTATGTGGACCTATCTCACCATGAGCTATAAATGGGAAAAGGTATTATGTTATTTTTCATTGATTATTATAGCATAATGGCCTGGTTATTTGTCATTACCCATAAGACAGAGGTGTTCAGTTTCATAAATCATTAAAGGAGGGAATCAGAAATGATTCTTGGGTAGAAAATTTTGAAATTTCGTACAGATAACAGTACATAATTCACAAACATTCAAGTGGAAGAATATATCTAGAAACACGGGATAAGGCGTCAAGTTTCATCAGTAAGAACTCCCCAAAATAATGGAGTTGTTGAAAGGAGAAATCGGATCATCAACAACATGGCCAGAACAATGCTTATTGAAAAGGACCAACCAGAGAAATTTTGGAAGGAAGAAGTTTTGACATCGGTCTATATTTTGAACAGGTCTCCGTTGTGTCTGAAGAAAGGGAAGACTCCGTATGAAATGTGGTATGGAAAGAAGCCAATATTGAAATACTTTCGAATCTTTGGAAGTAAGTGTTTCATTCTGAACAAAGAAAATCACAGGAAGTTTGATTCATGAGGCGATTAGGGGATATTCCTTGGATACTCAGGGAAAAGCAAATCATATGAATGCTTCAACAAAAGGCTGGGAAAATTGTTGAGAGCAATGATGTCACTATAGTTGAAAATGAACAGAATTCTCAATGACCTAGTGAACACTTTCTAGATGAAAGTGATGATGAGGTAAAAAACACAGGGGGAGTAGAAGTGGCAGAGGCTGACTCAGAAGAACATAATAATGTTGAAAAAGAAAGTGTCAAGTCTGTGTCTTCAAGGAAGCCAAAGAGTCGAGCTGAAATTGATAGGCAGAATATCATTGGTGATTAGACAGCTCCAGTTCAAACTCGAAGAATGAAGTCATTATAGCAAACATCGTTTTTATCTCAGGTGGAGCCGAAATGTTTTTCCTATGAATCTGAAGATGAAAACTGGGTTCAGGCTATGAATGAAGAGCTTGATAAAATTGAGAATAGCCAGACATGGGAGATTGTTTCGAGGCCATCAGACAAGAATGTCATAGGGACCAAATAGGTCCATCGCAACAAGATGAATGAAGATGGAATAGTGATTCGGAACAAAGCACGGCTAGTGTGCAAGGGATACTCCCAGATAGATGTAATAGATGTTGATGAGACATTTGCACCGGTTTCAAGGCTGGAGACAATCTGATTATTTTTTTCCATAGTAGTGAAAAGAAAGTTCAAAGTGTTCTAGATGGACATCAAATATTCATTTTTGAATGGGGTTCTGTAAGAAGAGGTGTACATTGAGCATCCAGATGGTTTTCTCATTCATGGGGATGAGAACAAAGTTTGCAGGATGAAGAAGGCATTTTATAGGCTGAAACAAGCTCCAAGAGCATGGTACTCAAGGCTTGATCAGTACTTGAAGAAGCTCAGTTTCTAGCGATGGTGAGTTGATTACAATCTCTATTTCAACAAAAATAGTAATCAAAGGATGATGGTGATGGTTTATGTCGATGACATAATTTTTTGTGGATCAGATGAAGCTCAGTGCAGACAGTTTTCTGACTTCATGAAAAATGAGTTTGAAATGTCAATGATTGGAGAGCTTATGTGTTTACTTGGTCTTCAGGTGACACAAGGAAGTAATGGAACATTAATTTCTCAATAAAAGTATGCTAAGGAGGTTCTGAGAAGATTTGGAATGGAAAATTCCATGGAGATGAAGACTCTGGTTGCTACTCGGATGAAATTATCACAAGATGAGGATGGTAAGGCAGTTAATATCACATAATACAGGCAAATTATTGGAATTCTATTGTACTTGACCACAACAAGGCCTGATATTGTTTTCGCCACATGCCAAGTAGCGAGATATCAGAGTAATCCCAAGGAAAGACACATGCTTGCAGTGAAAAGAATACATCGATGCAGATTGGGCCAGATCAGTAGATGACAGAAAATCAACGTCGGGAGATGCATTCTATCTTAGTGGATTGTGTATTTCTTGGATAAGCAGGAAGAAACATTTCATTTCATTAAGCACCGAAGAGGTTGAGTATATTGAGTCCACTCAAGCATGCACACAGTTATTGTGGATGAAGCAGCAGCTTGAAGACATGGGAATTGAAGTAAAGACTCCGATCGGAATCCAGTGTGATAACTCAGGTGCTATAAATCTCAGAAAAAATCCCGTACATCGTTCAAGGACAAAGAACATTGAGATAAAGTATCATTTTATCAAGGAGAAGGTTGAGCAGAGAATCATGATGTAAAAGTATGTGCCTATAAAGCTACAGGTTGCAAACATTCTGACAAAGGCCTTACCCAAGGAAGCTTTTGAGAGGCATCGTCTGGATCTGGGAGTTCAGTCGACTCCCTGGACTTGAAATTGTGTGGATGTGGAACCAACCCACCCCCCCCCCCCCTCCCTGAGGTATGATGTATTTTACCTAATGTGATGATATGTGCTCTTTACTCTATTACAGACTGCCAAAAAGTGACCATTGGGTTCGTTGACAAAGGGGGAGAAAATAGTGAGTGTTCAAGCAAGGGGGAGATAGTGTGGCAATTTGATAAATCATGATTTATATGGAGAGAAGTTGACAAGTGGAGCAGAGAGATAGGGGGAGAAATGAGAAAGGGGGAGCGTATGAAATCTGACGATTCTAGAAGTGATCGATCAAAGCATAGATATCACGATAGCTGAGGATCATGATAAAAGCACAAGAGAAGAGTGGTATTGGAATGTGGTATGAATATTTCCCAAAATTTGTATCTGTGAAGTATCAACAATTGGTATCAATTTGGAAATTGGTATCAGTTTGGTGTCAACAGTGGATGTCAAATTTGAAGTGAATAATTGATGAACATTTCATTTACTCTTGTTTCTCATGCCGAGCATTGCTCATGTGGTCTTAGAATATGTGTTGAGTAAATCCTTGATCGCTATCAGAATCGTAACAGGCGAATGGTGGATGAAGAATTAACGATGTATCTTTTTATGTAAGAGTTTTCAACAAACCCAAAGGGGGATATTGTTGGGAAAAAATCCCTCAAGGTATCATTGAAGCATTTTTTTTTGACAGAGTGGACATCTGTGCTATGATTATTGACAAAGAAAACCATGTCATACAATTTTGTTGACAAAGGGATTTCATGGTGTAATATCGAGTTCAAGAGTTTTGGTCAATGTTCCATGATTGATTCAAGAACGTCGACAAAGGAATAAATGATCTGGAGGTAGAATAAAAATAACAGATACAAGGTGGCACCGTTTTCCAGTGTTTGCCAAATTTTTGGGCCTGAAAATTGACAAATGCAGAAAAGTGTTTTTGGAAAAAGGACTTGTGCTCCGTACACTTGAAGGAGAGGAAACTTTCATGCAATATGTTTTTGAAGATCAGAACATCAAAATATGGCCAAGGGACAAGGGTCGCGCAATTATTGAGTTGGTCGCGCAAGTGACTTGTGCGTTATGAAGAGACTTGCACGTCGATGCCTAGGAGGATTGGGAACTTGCGCGCCTGTTGTTTTTCCGAATCAGAACTTAAAAATATTGCAAAGGAAAGTGGGTTGCACATGTGTTGATTTTTTCGCACAAGTGTGTAGCACGGTAGAGGCTAAGGGAGTGGGAGTTGCGCGCCGGAACTTCCGTGCCGGAGGGGGACTTGCGCACTATCGCACAGGTTGTTCAAATTGCCTATTAATACTGGACCACCCCTCATCATTGTTCACCGGAGTTCAACACTTTGAGAAATTAGAGCTCCTGTCGTGCAGGTGTGGTGGTCACGCAAGTGTTGTGTGGTCGTGTAGGTGGAGTTGTGTGCTAGTGTGAGGAGTTGCGCGCCAGTGTGAGAAGTTGCGTGCCGACTGGTAGTTGCACGCCAATGTCGGTTTGGGCGTAAAATTAAGTGAGTCCCACAGGTTTGGAGTTAAGGAATCTTGTGTCGCGTAAGTGTGTGAGGTGGACTTTCGCGCCATATGTGACTTGCACGCCGATACTTGTGCGCCGATATTGACTTGCGCGCCACGTAAGGTTTATTTCCAGCAGTGATTTTCGGGCTGCGTGGAAGCTGGAAGTTTGCCTGATACCTTCGTTGAAAAGAGAGATTCATCTATGGGTGAAAGTTGGACTTCAATAGAGCATCTACATAAAGAGAAAGATGCATTCCTTCATGCAAATGAAGAGACCTACAAGTCAATAAACTGTGAGTGGATCCTTTTCGACATAGTGAGGAAGGGAAGAGGAAGAAGGTGATCCTCTCCACCGGCAGTGAGCCAGAGAGAGAGAAACAGGGAGTGACCTTGGGAAAGCAGTGAGATGACCCTAAATCTTGTAAAGGCAGTGATCCTAGGAAAGAGTGACTGTACCCGAACCTTGTATCCACAGCTAGTGATGTTTAGTGGAATTTGGTATGACCGGCAACTTGTCGGCGTATGCTCCTTGGACGTAGCCCAGTGAGGGTGAACCAAGTAAAAATCATTGTGTCCAGTGCATGATTCACTTTCTGTTTATATTTTAAAAACAGGAAAGAGAGAGAAGAGTGTTTTTCTTAACATCTAAACAAGATCAGAACGGGCTTTAATTTTTAATTAGTCAAACCCTGATTCACCTCCCCTCTCAGGGTATTCATCCTGGTGGACCTAACAAATAATATCTTAATTTTATCCCTATATGGTATGATTAATTTATTATATCACAATAGGGTTAAAATGTCCTCATAAAAAAATATTAACAGCTATAACATTATGGATAGTATGCTTTTTATGGAGTGTTTCAAAATGAAATATCATGAAAGTTAGAGTTCAAGTAGATTGGACTTCTGATGTTGGTGATGAGGGGGATAAATAAAGGCTTAATAATTTTGGTTCTTCAAGATGAGTTACAATAGAATGTACATAGTCTAATGATAAATATAGTGTGTTGGTAGTCCATTACATTAAGAAAGAGTAATTAGAAATAATATTTGAGTTAGAGGTCTAGAAAAATCTACTATTGGTAATGAAATTGTTCCATCCTATAGAAGGAAACAATTATGGATGGATATATTAAAATGAAATATTAAGGATCTATTTAGTTTTCATAGGGGAATCGGGAACCATATTGAGATAGAAAATAGTGTTTTTCTAATATCTCATAGGAGAAATCAAACAACTTTAGTTGAATAGGCAGTTGATTCTATAGAAATAAATTTCATTCAGATTGATTATGTTAGAGAAGATCAATTTTGAACAAATTTATCCTGATGAGGAGAAATATGTTGATCCAATATCTCATTATTATGATTTATAAACAACAACAAAAAATTCATTTATATAGAGAAGGTTGTATTCTAGTGGTTTCTTCTACCAAATTAATGGTGAATCAATTATTCCACTGGTTGAAAATTAGTTTGATAATACTTATAATGAAGTTCATAAGTGTACAGAAGTGATTACTAATCAGTTTTTACCACAAATTGAAGTCTTAACTATTAATCCTAATTAAATAGGGGATGTAGGGGAACCCACTGTAAGGTATTATGAGGAACCCTCATATTCAATAGATGAAAAAAATTCACGAACATTCTAACAATTTTAGTGTATGTATATTTTCTTTATTTAAATTATTGAAATTTTAAGTTGTTATATTTTGATTATAAGTATTATTTTATAAGGAATAATTTTATGTGTTAATATGATTCCTATTTCTAAGGTTCTTGTTAAGTATCTTTAGAATAAATTATATATTTTAATAAGGAATTAAATCTATATAACCGATTGTGATTCTTTTATAAGTAATGTGACATATCACTGTGAGAAGCATAAAAGTGATCTGATGACAAAATATGGTTTTATTTATATGGAAATTTCTTTGGTGCACTATTTTAATGCTTTTAAGTTCACCATATAATGTCAAGGAATGAATTTTACTTCTTTGGATAAAGATTATATAAAATCTTTAGGAAGGCTTGAATAGTTTTCATCTTGTATCGGTGATAAGAAATTTCAAAATCTGTTGAATGAAAATTATTCCATGAACATTCTTATTAACAATATTGAAGGGGTAATTTCAATATCCACTTCTACAAAACTAGGTGTTATGTATATTCTCAACAATTATTGGAGCCTGATGGATAAATTTTTTCAGCCTTATGAAATAGTCACATAATATTATAAAATTAAATGTGGATGAATTTTTAACTTCCATTCAATACCATCAACATATTAGTAGGTATTATGTCACACCATTTAATTAGAATTTCATGGATTTTATTTTTCAGATTTATAAAATGAATAAAATTATGTTTGGTTCTCTATACACTACCACCTCATTAATGGAATCTGAACCTACTAGAAATGTAGCTTCTACACCTAATCAATAGAATTCATTTTCTCTTAAGTTTAAATTAATATCATAATAAATTTTTGTTTTAAATTCATTTTATTATGAAACTTTTTAATATCATTTCGTTTGTTATATTATATTATATTTTTTTAAATTTTTTCTAATTTAGGAAAAAAACTCTTTGGATTGAATGCCCTTTAGTTCTAGTTAAACGGAATATTGATAGTGTTTTATTCTGTTACATATTATCTTGTTGATAAAAAAAGCTAATAAATATATAAAAAACATAAAAATGGATTATCATTATTTATGTCTATATTATTCTATTATTCTATTTAATATTAAAAATACTGATTTTTTTTTATGGTATTATTTATGATTAAAGGCTGTTGATTGTAGGGAAAATAAATATTGATCCTATTAGGTTTTTTTTGATATTTATAGAAACAAAAAACAATAGTGTTTTTTCTAATAAATTTAATTTGATTTTTTTAGTATTATAGTTTTCATTAAATTATGTTTCATTGAATTTTGGATTATTTTGATAATTTTTTGTCCCTATATTAAGAGGTAAGAAGATACACTTATTTATTTTTTTTATAAAAAGATATCATAAATCACTACTAAAAATTCTCATTTAACCTAATATTATTGTCAAAAACTACATTTGGAACTCTATGTTATAGTTGAAAAGTATGTTTTGGAAAAACATTTTTCATATGTAACTTCAGGTTATGGTTCTTAATGTTTATTATATAACTAAAAAATGTTACGTAACCATAATAATATACATCATCTTATCAATTTTTTTATTGAATATCACAATCTATAAATATGTGTTTTGATTGATTTCTATAATTGAGTCCATAACTTTTGAAGTGAACTTATATAGAATTATCTGGATGTGGATCGTGTAGTGTGTGGTATTTTAATGATAAAATCATTTCATGTTTTTTATAATAATTTTAATTGAGTAAATATATTTGTGAATTAATTCAAAATTTGACTCAAAATATCTTCAACAATAGAATGATTAGTTATTATTTTTAATGGATGTCATGAATTATCTTAATTGAGAAAAAATCAATTTCAAATACATTTTATATTTTGAAATAAAGATTTACATTCTAATTTTTCTATGATGTTTGATAAATATTTATTTTTGGGTGCTTATTTATTTATTAATATATATATATAAACCATTATATTGATTTTTTTTAATATTTATCTATTAAAATAAAAACAACTTCATAATTGAGGAAAAAAATTTATATCTATTACTAATTTGAATTCATTCAATGTATTCAGTTTTTTATTTTTTTATTAGAAGAATAAGATCTACTACATTGAAAACAAATGATATATTATCAATAATTAATTAAATATTTTAGAACTATATTATCAATATATACATGTTCTATTTAATATTTATTTACCTACTTCTACAAAGGATGATTCTATACTACTGTTATATCTAAATTTCATAGAACAACTATTCAGAGTTTCTTCTTCATGAGTACATTGTAAAGACCTGGATAATTCCACCGATTTTTTTTTCTTAAATACATGGGAATTTTACGAGTTTGTAAAAATTGACGGTGCATGATTCCGAAGCCCGGTGTGCCTAGAATCAATTTCAAAAGATTTGTTTGGGTTGGTTTAGTAAACGTACAAGCAGGTTTTTATTACTTTTGAACCGTTGCACATAATTGAAATCTGAGGGCACCATTGAACTCGCAGCGCCGGTATTCGCATAAGGAGACTTTCACTTCGACGATAGTGGGTCGAGAATAAAAGTTAGTTTTTGGGTTTTCATTGAAAATAATAAAATAAAGTGACCTTTACTTTATTTTTATTTGATCTTCCATGTGGGTGTTTGGAGGTTGGTCCCACTAGATCTATAACCTCCTTGTGAAGGTTGGAAGTGGGGACAACCAGGCCATAACCTCCCTTGAGAGGTTATGGTGGTGGGGACCACCACGCCTCTACCTACCATGTGAGGATTAATGTGGTGGGTACCACCCGAGACCACATAACCTCCCAATTTGAATAATAGGGGTGGGGACCACCCAACCCCTATTAATTGGGAGGAGAGTAAAACCTCTCAAACCCCCCTCTTTAATGTGGAGGAGCCTTTTGAGATTCCTCCACATTAAAGTTTCTAACACACCCAATTAATGGGGACAAATCCTCCCATTAATTTTAATGTTCTATAAAATGTTGAGTTTTTCTTTTTGAAATATTTTCCAATGAAATAATAGATTTTATAATCTATTATTTGGAACATATTTTCTTTTTTGGGGAGAGGGGGCCTTGGGAGAAATAGAGTTCTCCAATGAAGAACCTCATCTTCCAACGAATAACGTAGAACGCGTTCCTCCAATGAAGAACGCTGGAAACGATCTTCTTCGAACTTCTTCCCCAAAAACCAACAGACGCAGAGTGTCTTCCACAACTGGCATGCGACCTTGGGTTTGGAAGTATGCGACGGATGCGATGAACGACAACAACACTGTCTTATTCCCCGCGACTCCGTCGATGACCAACGACCAAGGTAGGGGGTTTATTTGAGTAATACTACATTCCTTTTTCTCTTTTTCAGCTGGAAAGGAATCATTGCAGTGGTTTTAAAACAATTGAAATTCATTATTCTTACTTCTTGATGAGACAAATGTTACCACCCTAAACGTAGAGGGTGTGGGCCAAACCAACATCGCCCGACCCCTCCATCGTTCTGGTTTGTGATGATCTTCGGCATGGTGATGAGGCGACTGAACGAAGAGGGCAATGACCACGCTACCCATGGCCTCCGCAAACCACACCGCCCTCACGGTGCTCCGACCGAATCGGCTCTTCCACCTTGATTCGAACTGTGTTGTCTGCCGACTTCCAAGCCGCACCGGCCGAGCCAACCACCGGCCCAAGTCGCGTCGGCCTCCTGGCCGCCGCCGGCCTCCCGTGTGGCATGGCCGAACCCTGGCGGCCCGCGCCGGCCTGAGCTGTGCCGAGTCGTCCTACCCAGCCACCACCTGGTTGCACCCCCAGCATGCCCGGCCGCCACCCAGCCGGCCACCGGCCTGCCCGGCTGCCGCCCGGCCTCCCAAGCCGCCTCCCGGCTCCTGGCTGCCCGGCCTCCCGAGCTACACCAGCCACACGGTCGAACTATCTCTCTTGTCACGCCGGCCTCCCAAGCCAGACTGCGGCACCCCTGGTGGCACCCTAGCCGAACCGGCTCGGCCATACCCTCTGGGCTGAGCTTCACCAGGTCGCACCCTTGCGACGCTTCAGGCCGAACCGGCCCCGAGCCCAAGCCAAACCGCCCATGCGGCTGGCTGGGCTGGGCCCAGCGGGCCAGGCCGAACCTAACAAGCTGGTTCGTGAAATAGACCGGGCCAGACCAAACAGGTCTGACCAGGATGACCCTGACCGGGTCGGCCCAGACTGGGTCAGACCGGGTCTGTCGGACCGGGTCAGACCGGACGCGGGTCCACACTGACCCCTTTACTTTATTTGGCCATATCTTTGGCACCAGAAATTCGTTTGATGAACTGTATGTGGCACTTTTAATATTGGAGCTTGACGTTACCTTTGATTATACCCCACTAGAGTTTTGGGTATAGTTGAGATACGGTCAGATTGGAATGTGCACGAATCCAACCGGGCACCCGGGACTAAAAGGCTAATAACTCACAGACTGGGCGTCCGATTGACATGTCGTCTTTTGCGTTGAGAACCCTATGACGTGGTGGACCCTTGAGATACTTATTCATGGGACTTCGTGATAGTATGAGTTTTGACCAGTATCTCATGGAGCGGAAACATTCGGTAATGAGAGTGTGTTGTGCAGAGACCTAGTAGCTGGCTGAGACCTGATGACTGCTGACCGTTTTGACTTGGAGTAACTCTACTAGCCCAGTGGGGAGCACCATGGTGTCGCTTCAAACCCGCAATGGGGAGCACCTTAGTGTCACGGCAGACCCATGGTACTCGACATGAGAAGTACCTTAGCAGGCTATGAGGGGGAGCGCTTTGGTGACGTTGCAGACCCACGGTGGGGAGTGCCTTGGTGACGCAGCAGACCCACAGTACTCGACATAAGAAGTACCTCAGCAGTCCATGGTTAGTGGGATGCGCCTTGGTGTCATAGCAGGCCCATAGTAATCGATAGAGGAGGAGTTCTCCAGCAGCTGAGGCTTCGATAATAAAAATCCTGGTTGAACTGAGTCAGTAACTTTTGTGTTTACATCATTATTGAGATGTATTACTTGATAAATTAGGTATATGTATGGGCATATAACTAAGTGGGGTTATCTATTGATTTTATACTTTTTGGTTTATCCTTGTTGGATTTTGTAAGACCTTGAGGATCTCGAGGTCCCTAATGAGTATCATTATACTCACCCCTACATGGGCTATACCCGCACCTCGTTGTGTTGGATGCAGATGATGGACAGTGCTGACCGAGACTGAGTGTACTAGGACTGGATGGTACCCAGAAGTGGATCACACGGTGTGATGGTACACAGTGGAGATGAATATACGTGGAGTGTTGTAGAGGCTATCTATACCTACCCTTCAGCTCGGATTTCCTGGTTGACGATCTGGTATCCGTTTTCTCTTTTTTCTAGTTCTTGAACTTTTAGTTTCATTGTACTTTACCATTGGGCTTGTATTTTTGGCCCCCTTTTACTTTTTAGTACTCTTTTGTATACGGTTTTACTTAGTTTTTTGCTTCCAACTCGTACTCTGTTGTGTGCATTTTCATGTTATAAAGGCAATGCTTTCCTAGTTTTAGGGAATTACGCATTTGGTGCTAGTCGACATCCCATAGCCTATTGAATGCGTGCTTGGGTTATTCATGGCATATGTCCCGAAGGATGGGTCGTGATGAATTGGTATCAGAGGAGTTGTTTCTAATGTAGAACTTAAGACTCTGATATTTTCTTTGAAACAATAGTGTTTTGTGTAATGAGTGTGGTTTTTAGTTCTGGGAGTCCAGTGTTGGTGCGGTGGCCGATGTATCCATACACCAGGACCCTGACTACTGAGTTCCAACTCAGTTCATGAAAACACTGATTGTGTGTCTGTTTTCAAAAGTTTTCTTTAAGTCAGCTCAACCAGGTCAGTTCACCAAGTGTATTTTTTGACCGTGTCGCATCTGATTCTTTCAGGATGTCTCCCCATATATGTCTAGTGAGTGTCCCGAGATTTCTACACACAGATATCCCACCGAGCGACGAGGCCTCGGTGCAGGGCCCTTTTCCAGCAGAGGCACCAGCGGTACCACTCCTCAGTGGGCCACCGATGCCACCATCCCCAGTAGCAGACGATGCACGCCGCTTGAGTGCATTTCACAAGTTCCAAAAACTTGAGGTCGCCCAGGTTCAGGGGAGAGATGGACCCGCAGGTAGGTGAGGATTGGATGGAGGCTGTGGTGAGAGTCTTCAGACTGGTAGGGACACCAGCAAACTTAATGGTGATTCTTGTTGTCATCCTTCTACAGGCATCAGCTGGAAGATGGTGGAGCCTGATGCTCTGGATGCATGAAAAGGTGATACTACTCCTGGCAGACTTCGAGAGCCTATTTCAGGAGGAGTTTGTCCCATCCACCCTATGTTTAGTACAGATATCTGATTTACTTTATCTGTATCTGGGTAGCATGATGGTGGAATAATACTCAGTGAGGTTCACCGACCTCTTGCGCTACTCCACTAATATGGTAGGAGAACCATTCTTCAGGGCCCGGACCTTTAAGTAGGGGATCAGGAGAGAGATCAGAGCTTCAATGATCTCCCTCAGCATCCCGATACAGACAGGGGAGTTGGAGCGATCCCTCTTCGTGGAGAGTTTCCTTGTTGAGCAGTCTCCAGCAGCAAGAACCCCCACTAGTCGACATGCAGTGCAGTCTTCAACAGCTGGCAGTAGACAGATGTACTAGAGGTCCAAGAGGACCAGAACCACAGGTGAACGACCACAAGACTCAAGATCGGTTGTGCGGGGCATAAGAGACAAATCCACACATGGAAGGAGCGGGTAGTGTTTCTCATGCGACGGGCAGGGTCACATGGCTCGTGACTGTCTGACCCGCCATTCGGATGATCAGTAGATGATCGAAGGACCGCCCAGGCAGAGACTGATATTCGATTGAGGCGGTCTGCAGGGCGCATGCGGACATGGAAGAGGATCTGGTTGAGTAGCTGGTGGTGGGTGATGTTTCGAGGTGTTACTTCCACCACAACCAGGAGGTCCACCCCAACTGTAGGGAGCAGGTGGACAGGTGAGAGCTCATCTCTAGGCAGTTGAGACTTACGATCATGGTGCTCTGGAGATGATTCGAGGTACGATCTATGTCTACTCCACCTTATCTAGTGTACTTATAGACATAGGTGCTAGTCACTCTTTCATTGCCAATGCCCTCATTCGGACCTCAAAGATTCTGACGGAGCTGTTGGCTCGATCCTTACAGCTAGAGAATCTTATGGGAGCAGACTCGATGATTACACACCGGTGCCGTCTGTGTGAACTTACTATAGGAGGTGAGATCTTCAGCTGGGATCTCCTCGTTGCGGCATCAAGGCCTTACAACGTCATTTGGGTATGAACTAGTTATCTATAGTCTATGATTAGATCGACTATATTAGGTGCAAAGTGCAGTCTATCCGCATGGATGGGACCAGGTTTACCTTCAACGGCGAGAAGGGAGCCTTTGCAGCGTAGGACAGACTTACTCAGAGGAGGGTGCATCCAATCACCCATCAGTTGGCATGCCTTACCCTCAGAGCAGTTTATGTGGAGAGTTTGAGCTATCCTATAGTGGTGGACCAGTACGCGGATGTTTTTCCTGATGATGTCCCAGGTCTACCTCCTCAAAGAGAGGTGGACTTCTACATTGATCTATACCACGGGATGACACCGATATCTACACCAGCGTATCAAACGGCTCTCGCGGAGCTTCCCGAGCTGCGAGTACAACTAGAGGGATTTTAGGGGAAGGGATGCATCTGGCCCATTGTTTCTCCCTGGGCAGCCTTGATTTAGTTTTCCAAGAAGGTGGATGGGAGCTTGAGACTTTTTGTTGACTATCGTCTCCTAAAATAGGTGAATGTGAAGAACAAGTACCCACTCTCGAGGATTGATGACCTCTTTGATCAACTAAAGGGAGGTCGGTGGTTCTTGGAGATAGACCTCAGATCAGGCTATCACCAGCTTAGAGTTTGAGATGAGGATGTTTAGAAGATAGCATTCAGATGTTGGTACAACCCCGATGAGTTCTTGGTTATTCTTTTCAGCATAACCAATGCTTCAACAATTTTCATGGGACTAATGAATAGGATTTTCCATCCTTACCATGATCGCTTTATCGTAGTCTTCATCGACGACATTCTGATCTACTCGACTACTGAGGAAGAGCATGCCTACCATTTGTGGGTAGTACTGGACAAACTCTGAGAGAACCAGCTTTATGGTAAGCTCTCAAAGTGTCAGGTTTGGATCTGAGAGGTTCACTTTTTGTGACACGTCATCTCGGAGGCTGGAGTTGCAGTGGATCCAGTGAATATTGAGGCGGTACTTGCATGGGAGCTACCCAAGAGTGTGACGGAGGTACGAAGTTTCCTGGGATTGGCTCGTTACTACCAGATATTCATTCCAGACTTCTCAATAGTTTAAGCACCACTATCATACTTGACGAAGAAAAATAAACCCTTCATGTAGTTGGAGAGATGCCATCAGAGCTTTCAAGAGCTGAGGCAGAGGCTGACTAGTGCCCCCATCTTGAGGCTTCCAGAGGAAGTCATTGGGTACGGAGTCTACTGCGAAACATCAGGAACCGGACTTGGGTGTGTCCTGATGCAAGAGCGAGTAGTGATCACATATGGTTCTCAGCAGCTAAGATAGAATGAGAAGAACTGCGATACCCATGACCTAGAGTTAGCAGCAGTGGTCTTCTCCTTGAAGATGTGGCGACACTATTTGATGGGTGAGCGTTTTACAGTGTACTCTGATCACAAGAGTATCTAGTATATCTTCTCTCAGAAGGACCTGAAACTGAGACAGTGGAAATGTCTTGAGTTCCTCCCAGACTATGACTTCAAGATAGTCTATACTCTAGGAAAGTGGAACGTTGTAGTAGATTTACTCAGTAAAAGATCTAGTATACAGCTGCTAGGTGAGACGACGAAGCATCTGGCCATTTTACAGATATCCTTTGTTGATAGAGATGGAGCATCTTTCCTTCAGTCTCTTACAGTCACTCCCCCACATCTTCAGCGAGTCAGGGAGGCACAACATGGGGACGTGGACTACGAAACACAACGTGCTCAGATATCCACCGGGTAGGCACCTGATGGATTTTCTGAATGTGGGGAGCACGTCATCCTTTTCAGAGGATGTACTATGGTACCAGTGTCACTTCAGGAGGAAGTATTTAGGGAGTTCCACACATTCCCTTTAGCGGTATATCGAGGAGTGGAGAAGATGTACTAGGATCTCCAATGACAGCACTGGTGGTCGGGAATGAAGAAAGTAGTTGCAGAGTTTGTCTTTCAGTGCCTCACTTGTCAGCAAGTGAAGGCAGAGCACCAGATACCAATAGGCTTGGTTTAGCCTTTAGAGGTTCCAGAGTGGAAGTGGGATGGGATATCCATAGACTTCATGGCAGGACATCCATGTACAACCAGGGTTCATGACTCGATTTGGGTGATCATCGACCGACTCACCATGTCGGACCACTTCCTACCGATCTGAGAGCAGGGTTTTGTAGATAGATTGGGATGCCTCTATGTGCAAGATATTTTTCAGCAACATGGATTACCTTTATCTATTTTATCTCATCTTGATGTACGGTTTACTTCTCAGCTATGGAAGGGGTAGCAAGAGGTTTTCGGGACGCAGCTTCATTTGAGCACCGCCATCCATCCATAGACGGATGGCCAGACTGAGTGGACCATTCATACCCTCAAGTACATACTGTGTGAATGTGTCCTAGACTTCGGTCGTAGCTGGGAGGATCACTTACCTTTGGTGGAGTTTGCATACAACAATAGCTCTCACTCCACCATAGGTATGGCCCCTTTTGAGGAATTATATGGGCAACCTTGCTGATCACCCTTGTGCTAGACAGACCCAGGGGAGTCAGCACTAGTGGGACCAGAGATGGTACGGTCTACCACAGATATGGTGCAGATCATCCCAGAGCCGATGAAGACTACACCAAGCAGGCAGAATTCATATGCTGACAGGAGACGGAGACCTCTAGAGTTCGAGGATGGCAACCATGCCTTTCTACAGGTCTCACTTCTATGAGGTTTACAGTGATTTGGTTGAGGAAGCAAGTTATCTTTGAGATTCATCGGACCATTTTAGGTCCTCATCATGGTTGGTGAGGTGGCATACCACTTAGATCTTCCACCTCAGTTGTACCAGGTGTGCAACGTCTTCCACATATCCTAGCTGAGGATATTCGTGCATGACCCTTATCACATCATCGACCATGGAGAGCTAGATGTCGATGATGGGGTGACTTTCATAGTTCCAGTAGAGATTGAGGACCGACAGGAGTGGTTCCTATGTGGAAAGTCGATACCTCTGGTACGCGTTCGCTGGCAGAATGATAACCTCTAAGAGTAAACATGGGAGAGGGAGGCTCAGATGCGTTCTCAGTACCCCCACTTGTTCCCATAGTTCACGTTGTAGCTTACGGAGACGTAAATCCCTGAGGTGGGGACAATTTAAAGACCCAGAAAATTTCGTGGAATTTTTTTTCTTAAATACATGGAACTTTTACTAGTCCACGAAAATTGACAGTGCATGATTCTGAGGCCCTGTGTGCTCAGAATCAATTTCTGAAGTTTTGTTCGATTATATTCAGTAAACGTACGAGCGGGGTTTCATAACTTTTGAACCGGTGCTTGAAATTGAAATCTGAGGGTACCGTTGAACTCGCAGCGCTGGTATTCGGCTAAGGAGACTTTCACATCGACGACATTGGGTAGAGAATAAAAGTTATTTTTTGGGTTTTCGTGGAAAATAATAAAATAAAGTGAGATTCACTTTTTTTTTTATTTGAGCCGCCATGTGGGTGTTTGGAGGTGGGTCCCATTGGATCTATAACCTCCTTGTAAAGGTTGGAAGTGGGGACCACTAGGCCATAACCTCCCATGGGAGGTTATGGTGGTGGGGACCACAACGCCTAAACCTCCCATGTGAGGATCAACGTGGTGGGGACCACCTGAAACCACATAACCTCCCAATTTGAATAAAAGGGGTGGGGACCACCCGACCCCTATTAAATCATGGGAGATGAAAACCTCTCAAACTCCCCTCTTTAATGTAGAGGAGCCTCTTAAGCTTCCTCCACATTAAATTTTCCTACACACCCAATTAAACGGGCCAAATCCTCCCATTAATTTTAATGTGCCAAAAAATGTTTATTTTTTCTTTTTGAAATCTTTCCAACGAAATAATAGATTTTATAATATATTATTTGGAACATATTTTCTTTTTGGGGGAGAGGAGATCTTGGGAGAAAATGAGTTCTCCAACGAAGAACCTCCTTTCAAACGAAGAACGCGTTCTTCCAACGAAGAATGCCGGCAACGATCTTCTTCGAACTTATTTCCTGGACACCTACCGATGCGGAGCATCTTCCACTACTGACATGCGAGCTCGGTATTGGATGTGTGCGGTGGACATGACGAATAGAGACAACACCATATTCTTCTTCGTGACTCAGTCGATGACCAAATGTCAAGGTAGAAGGTTAATTGGAGTAATACTACTTTCCTTTTTCTCTTCTTCGGTTGGAAAGGAATCGTTGCGGTGGTTGTAATACAATTGAAGTTCATTATTCTTACTTCTTCATGAGACAAATGTTACCACCCTAAACGCGGAGGGTGCGGGCTAACACAACATGGCCCGACCCCTCCGCTGTTCTAGTTTGTGATTATCTTCAGCATGGAGATGAGGTGATGGAATGACGAAGGCACCATCTGCGCTACTTGCGGCCTCCGCGAACCGCACCGCCCTCACAGTGCTCCGATCGAATTAGCTTCACCACCTCGAGCCAAACTGTGCCACCCACCAGCTTCCAATCCGCCCCGCTCGTTGGCTGAACCTACCGCTAGCCCGAGCCGGGCCGGCCTCCCATCCACCGCCGGCCTCCCGTGCGCCCCAGCTGAACCCTTTCGGCCCGAGCCGTGCTGAGCTGGCCTGCTCGGCCGCCACCCAGCCATGCCACAAGGCCTACCCGACCACCCACCGACCTATCCGGCTGCCGCCCAGTCTGGCCACCGGTCTCTCGGCCTCTCGAGTCTCCTCCCGGCTCCCTGCTGCCCACCGACCTATCCGGCTGCCGCCCGGTCTGCCCGCTGGTCTCCCGGCCTCTCGAGTCGCCTCCCGGCTCCCTGTCACCCGGCCTCCCAAGCCGCGTTGGCCACACAGCTGAACCGGCGCCCCAGCCACATTGGCCTCCCTATCCAGCCCCGACCCCCCTCACAGCACCCTAGCCGAACCAGCCTGGCCACGCCCTCCGGGATGAGTTGTACCGAGTCGCACCCTCGCGACGTTCCGGGTCGAACTAGCCCCGAGCGTGGGCCAAGCCGCCCACGTGGCCTGCTGGGTTGGACCCAGCAGGCCGAGCCAAACCTAACAAGCTGGCTCGCCCAATGGGTTTGGCTATACCCAACAGGTCTGACCAGGATGACCCAGATTGGGTCGGTCCGACCGGGTCGGACTGGACCCGAGTCCACTACCGACCCCTTTACATTCTTTGGCCATATATTTGGAACGTAATGTCCGTTGGATGAACCATCAGCAGTGCTAGTAATCTTGGAGCATTATGGTCCATTTGAGTATACCCCACTGGATTTTGGGGTATATTTGAGATACAGTCAGGTTGGATTGTGCACGAATCCAACAGAGCCCCTGGGACTAAAAGGCTAATAACTCACAGACATGGTGTCTGATTGACGTGTCGTCTATTGCAATGAGACCCATATGACATAGTGGACCTTTGAGATACTTTTTGTGGGACTTCGTGATAGTTGGAGTTTTGACCAGTAGCTCGTGGAGCAGATCCTTCTGGTGACAAGCATGTGTAGTACAGAGACCTATTAGCTGGATGAGACCTGATGACTGCTGACCGTTTTGATTCGGAATGACTCTACTAGCACAGAGGGGAGCGTCATGGTGTCACGAAAGCCCCATAGTGGGTAGAGCCTTGGTTTCACGGCTGACCTACGGTACTCGACAAGAGAATTACCTCATCAGGCTACGAGGGGGACAGCCTTGGTGAGGCGGTAGACCCATGCTGGGGAGTGCCTTGGTGATGCAGTAGACCCACGGTAGTCGACAGGAGGAGTACCTCAGCAGTCCAAGGATAGTTGGAAATGCCTTGGTGCCGCAGCAGACCCACTTTACTCAATAGAGGAATAGTTCTACAGAAGCCGAGATTTCTATAATAAAAATCATGGTTGATCTGAGTTAGTAACTTTTGTGTTTACATCATGATTGAGATGGATTACTTGATAACTTAGGTATATGTATGGGAATCTACCTAAGTGGGGTTATCTGTTTATTTTATACTTTTTGGTTTATCCTTATTGAATTTTGTGAGACCTTGAGGGTCTCGAGGTCTCTACTAAGTATCGTTATACTCACCCCTGCATGGGATATGCCCGCACCTCATTGTGTGGGATTCAGACGACGGATAGTGCTGACCGAGGTTGAGTGTACCAGGACTAGAGGGTACCCGGAGGTGGATCACATGGCGTGATGGTACACGATGGATACGGAAAGACATGGAGTTTTTTGGAGGATATCTATACCTACCCTTCATGTAGGATTTCCCGGTGGACAATCTATGAGTTGTTTTCTCTTTTTTCCAGTTTGTGTACTTTCTATTTCCTTGAACATTACAGTTGGGCTTGTATATCTAGCCCCCTTTTACTTTTCAACACTCTTTTGTATACAGTTTTACTTAGTGTTCTGCTTTAAAATCGTACTATGTTGTGTTCATTTTCAAGTTATAATGGCAATGTCTTCCCAGTTTTAGTGAATTGCGCCTTTGGTGAAAGTTGCCATCCCCTGGCCTATGGATGGCGGGCTTGGGGTAGTCACAACATGGGCCCCGGGGGACGGGTCGTGACATACATTTTTTAGTTACAATTTTTCTTCTTAATATCTCTTCATATAGCATCTATTATATTGACATATAAATTATAGTTTGGATTATTTCTATAAAAAAATAATTTTTTTAATTATTTATAAAGACACGGGGGTTCAGTTTTATGTTGACTTTTGTTAGACCTTCTTAATGACATGGGAAATATATTGTAACAAGTTATTGATATTTGAAATAAAATATAAATATATTTAGTTTTATGTTTTCTGAATAAAAATAACTAATCTCAAAGTCATTTCAATGGAGGAGAATAATTTATGTTGTTTTTCCCATAAAATTCCATAAAAAGTTTTGTTCTCTATTTAATTTTTTCCTATATATTCTATTTAATGTAATAATGAAAGATTTAATTAAATTATTTAAGTGGAATTACATTTAATATTTTCAGGTGTTTAAAAAATATATAATTCCCCCATTCGATTCATTTTTTTATGATTTCAGGGAAACAATATTTACATCCCATAAAGTTAATAAAGTGATGAATATGGAATATGTCTCAAAGATAGAAAATTTTGATTTGAAACCATTTCCATTTATCCTACATTCTACAAATGTTCTCTTACCTACATTACAATATTTATTACATTATTAATAAATTATTTTAAAAACCTATTCATATTTATATATTATAATAATCATCAAATATAACCATTCATTACCCATTTATTTTATAGTCATTACTTATTTTCATAATAATATATCATTAAATATGATTTTTGTAAAATGTTTCGTAATGGAGATGTCAATCATCATTCATTGATAAAATATTAAATATCTAAATATTAGTAAAGGTACAATAATATATGTTCTAAATTTTATGTGAATTTATATGGTTATTCAATGGATTTTTAAGATATGTTTATCTTAGATGAAATCAATATTACACTTGTTTATTAATTTTGATGGAAAAAAGTTTATATATTGATAATATGATAAATTTAAATATAACCATTATAGAAAAAAATATTTAATTATTAATTTTATATATTACAAATATTTATTCCTTTATACTCATTCACATTAGGGATTGAGGATATAGTAAAACTTTATTCATATAGGTAGTCTAATAGACCGAAATAGGATCATATAATACAAATGTATTAGAAAAATTATTGTGTTATATAATATTTATAAAATTTTATTAGAGGTAAAATGATTTTATATTAACACCATTATTGTGGATAATCCTATTTACAAAGAGTGTAGTTGATATGGTAAATCAATTAAATAATGAAGAAATCATTATATACATTGATGAAATTGGCCCTTCTTGTGACTAGAGTCTTAAAGACTATGATATTTCCTTATGATATTAAATATAGTCATAGATTCAAGTTTTATTCTATGTAATGTGACGTTTGTAAGGTGTATCTGTGAGATCATTTTATAGGTAAAATGGGGATGTTTTTGAAAATATGTGTTTGGTGATGTGAAATGTTTTACTCACATGAGAGTTAAGTATGTTCGGTAAAAATTATTTGAATGAAATTGATATTAATTACCAAAAATAAAAAAAATGGAATTTTATAAATAAAAAATATTATATTAATTAAAAAAATTGAGCATTTATAATTAACCTCTCTTTAATAATTTTCACCTTTCGAAATTACTTGTTACGGTAAATATGTTTTACTAGAAGTATATGGGGAACAATGCTTGAAGATTTTGATATATTGATTAAATTGTTTTTCTCTAGTTAATCTAAATAATTTTCTTTGAGTAATAAAATAAATTTTAAAATATAAAAAATTAAATAAAAAAAATTAAATATAGAAAAAAAAATTGTAGGATTGTTTTTTCTGGAAATGGGGATGACCTTGTTTGTTTAAGGTTCAAACATTCCAATCGGTTTTTAATGGGTTTATTCAAATAACCGGAAATATCCAATGATTTTATATCCATTTGGATCTACTTTCCAAAGGTAGGTTCTCATTAGTTATGGACCGATGAGGCTTAATAATTTTCATTGGTTGAGAGGATGGGAGGTCAGACTCATCACATCTTTTTGGGGGGAATTATTGTCTACTCTGAGACTCTCTTTATAGATTTGAGTTATGTTCGTGAATCCTTATTAATATACCAAGTATGAAAATGAGATTTCCTTTAGATTTGAAAATCAATGATTGATATGTATGAGATTTAAAGAATCTTATATACGAATTTGAGGTTCTTCATCGATAGAGAATCATCCGTATTTATTAGAGATTCTTAGTCAATGGTATCCTTCAACACATTAAATATAAATCTCTTGGTCATTATGATAACCATACTGATTTTAAATCCACTCTGTGGGGAACTTGAAGTTTATTGTCGTTCAGAAGGACAGGGATTATTTTAGAGGTGGGATCGTACCCGTAGATGGGCTACCTACGTATCCTTTTTACAAAAAGTAATCAGAACCACCTCATTTCGAGTGAATAAGTATGAAGTTTATGCATGATTAATGGCTCAAAGAGATATCTCTTAATTACTTTTACACTCTAAGCTCACGTGATTCATACTCGGTGTGAGAAATAAGAGGTATTAGTAAAAACTGACGATTTTCCATGAAAGATGCAATCATAAAAAATGATGTGGTGCTTACATATGTATGACCGCCCAAAGTTATATGAGGATCAGGATTTACTTTAGGGAAGAAACCTAGGAACAAGGTCTGTAAAGGTATATGTGCTTTATGGTGATTTGAATACTTAACTTAGGTCTTACTCCTGAAAAGGATACCTAAATTAGAGAGGGACTAATGATTGGGTTTTATTCTTGAGAAGGAAGCCTAAGTCAAAAGAAATTAAGCTTGGGGATTACTCATGAAAAGGAGGCCCTGGTTAAGGGGACTTGATATCTGGGGCTTACTCCTAAAAACGAGGCCCATGTTAAGAGAAATTATGATTGGGGATTACTCCTAAGGAGGATACCGAGATTTGGGAACTTGGGGCTTACTCTTAAGGAGGATTCCCAAATTAAAGATCTTCTCATCTTAATGGATAAGGTTGAATGAAGCAAATATCTAACCTTAGTGACATAAAGTTATGTAAACCAAAATGTTTTGAGAGATGTTCCAAAGAACTCTTTCAGATAAGGAAACCAACAAAGGAACCATGCCATAAATGGATTTGAAGAAGGTTTTGAAGGCTATCCTTGAAGAGGAAAGGTGTATTTGAGGAAAGGAAGTGAATTGGAAGGAGGCGCACAAGTATTGGTCTGGCGCACAAGTCCTGGTCGCACAAGTATACTTGCACGACATGAGTTCACTTGGGCGATGAAGAATCTATGAAGTGATACTTGAGAGACTTTGAATTGGAGCCCTTAGTATCATCTCTAGAGGATTTCAGATAGGTACCATGGAAGTTTCCTAGAGAGGGAAAGGCGGCGCACAAGTATCATTACTTCCCTTAAGGGGTGGACACTTAAGTGCGCAAGTATTGATGAGTTCTAATACTTAGTCCTTATTCTTCCTCTTAAGAGATTCCATACTAGTTAAAGAATTACATTAGAAGTGTTCAGAAGACTTCTGATGGAGACTTGGGAAACCAGAGCTTGAATCTGAGTTTTGGATTTTTCGTCCTCGAAATGGGGGCCCACAGGGGGTATTTATAGGCTGATGAGGACCTTGGGAGAAAAAAATAATAGGGTGCGCAAGCGACTTGTGCAGTCCATATGTGCCGCGCAAGTATACTTGCGTGACAATAATGAAACTTGTGTGACCCATGCCTAAAGGGTTCTTTGTTCATGCCTTTGTCAGTTTTTGATGTTCTTAAAAGGATGACTCTATTTGTGATTAAGGTATTCCCCTTTTCCATTCATTAAAATCTGTGATGGAAAGGAGCGTCAACAAAAGTCCCCCCTTAGAGTTGGATCCGAAAAAGGATGGAGGATTTGACTCTGAGGAAAATGAGAAATAAGGTATTGTGGCGCGCAAGTAGTAGGCGTGCAGGTATGCTTCTGGCACATAGGTTCTGACGCGTAGGGGTATGGCCTCGCCTATAAATAGGGATGTTATTCTCACGCAAAGCACCTGGTTTTCAAAGAGCCTCTCTCTGATCGCTCAAGTGAGCTCTCGTTCGCACAAGTGACTTGGCTTTCCACTTGTACGCGCTTCTGTTCGTGTCATGCTTCTATAGTGAGTTTCTGACTTGTGTTCCATTAGTAGCGCGGTAAAACTTTCATGACCAACTTGGACTTGCGCACCAATATGGTACTTGCACGCCTTAATGACTTATCCATTTTTTCCAAATTTCTTCACAAATTTTATGAAAAATCAACTTACTTAAAAGTTAATTATTTGATGTTTGTGTAGATTCAATGGGACCCATAAGAATCAGATTGGCTGATGAGTTGGCTAGCAATCGGATTGATGACATGATGAACATCGTTGGCCACGACTACTATGATATCTGCGATAGCACTCTCCCATATTTGGCCAAGTACTTGAGAAAGTATCATCTTAATTTCCCACAGATCATCTACCCGCCTCTATATGGCCATGGTCATCTGCAAGGAGTCAATATTCCAGATGCAAAGAATTATATGCCCAAGTTGCAATCGCATTGCTACCTATGAATTTTGGTTATGCTGTGAATTAAGAGTAGAAAAAATGGTGTGAACTTTCAAATTTTTCCTCCATTCCATTTCCTTATAGATATGAAAATGGAAAACCCATGGGCTGATATGTTTTCCATTGTCGGTTGGTGGAGAGAGGACTATCATTACATTAGAACAATATCATAAAAGAGTACTCTCTCCAAATGGATCTTTACTTCCCATGCTCCATTCTCAAATACATGTATCCATCTTCTATGTCTCTTGGACAGAAACAGAGTCACTGTTTGCTCAGTGGAAAATTTTCTCAAACCGCACTCAAGAACATTCTTTTACAATTGTTCCAAGAAGAGCTGGTATCACTGCGTCTCTTATTGTATCCAGTTGAATGGATGAATTCCAGGTGGTTTCTAATGAATCTTGGGATGCCGTAAATCAAATTAAGAGTTATGTTGAAAGCCTCTTGTAATTCCTGAAAAGAAGAGGAGTCTCTAGTCTATGGATGTCCTTCTAACTCTTATGCATCAATGAAAAAACACTTTCATCTTCAATCATTTTTTCCTGCATTATCTTGCTTCTTGCTTTAAATAATTTACCTAATCCAATGGGCCTAGTAAGCATAATTTGATTGTTTCTAGAATTATAAAAATAACCCTACAAACTTTGAATCTTTTTATTGCTCAATTTTACCTAAATCATACAAAATGTATGTTTAGTGAGCTGGGACTTGACTTTTGTTCAGTGTTCCCTTGTCTTTTGTGGGCAGTTTAAAGTCATGCATGTCAGAAATAAAAAGGCTAATGTTTAAGGTCGAATAGATTTGACAGAATGGAGAATGGATTAAAATTGACTCAATTCCATGATAATTTATCTGAAAACATATTACCACATTCATGTATGGGGGAAAACATGTAAACTATGACTTAAGAAATTTTTAATCTGAGAAATGATATGAAAAAAGGGATAAAGGGCATTAGAGGAAATATTTCCTAAGAGTGATGTTACCACTATTTAACAAACCCGTTAGGGGGTTGAATTATACAGGTCCACTTAAGGGCATTAGATGCATAGTCAAATAATAGCATCTTTTGGTTGATAGGTCTGTTATGTAGACTACTTATGCAAGGCCACCTAGGGGCACGTGTTGCATAGTCAGGCAAAAGAACTCTCAGAAATTTTACTTTTCTATTGCTAAAATGCCAGTAAAAGTTTATGGAGATTCAAATTTTCCAAATCATAGAGTTTGCTGTATGGAGAGAGGTACTTGAATATGGAGAGGATATTTCCAATCATGATTTTTAAAGAATTGGATTAATGTCACTCTTACGAAGGTCTGACCCAAACATAGGGAAGGGAAATATAAACCATAGACTTAAATTCTTTTAGATCATGAAAAAGTGTATGGGAAAAATATGTTAAGGATGGATATTTTTGCAGATCCCTACACATTTTTGTTAAGACAAACAAGGACAAAAGAGGTCTTCCTCCCAATAATTTTGTTACCAATATTTGACAAACCCGTTAGGGGGTTGAATTATGCAGGTCCACATAAGGGAATTAGATTCATAATCAAATAATAGAATATTTTGGATGATAGGTCCATTATGTAGACTACTTATGTAAGGCCACCTAAGGGCACGTGCTGCATAGTCAGGCAAAAGAATTCTCAGATATCAGACATTTTGTGACCAGAAGTCAAGAAAAGGGTTATAGAGATCTGGAAGTATGTAAGGTTAAGAGTATGACACATGAAAAATGGGTATTTTCCAATGCATTGAGGAGATACATAGACCAATGCTTACCACATTCATGTTGTGGTTGGGTCCTGAATTGAAATGTTGTACTTCACTACATATCTCATTAGAATGAGAATCAATCCAAAATTTGTTCTTAAAATACAGTTTAACGCCATGTGGGATGGTGGATGTAGGATATCTTAGTTTAGTGTCATAGAGCTCAGGCTATAATAAGGAATACACATTGTGTGTTTTATAAACCTGATTTGAATGAAGACCAAGGTTTTCATACCACATTCATGTTTTCACAGGGGGACTTTTCAGCCAAGGGACTGAAAGTGAAATTTGGGGTTAGGCCCAAAGACTTGGGGCTGGATTCGAGGGATGCTCTAATGTTCCTACGTATCCCATAAGGATGGGAATCAAGCCACACGTAGTTCTTAAAATACCCTTTTTACAGATCTGGTTCATACAAGTGAAGGGTGAAAGGGGACTTTAGTGCAATGATGGTTTGACCCCAGATTAAAGGTTCGGGCATTACCATGTATGCACGTAGTCTTTGAAATATGACGTGATTAGAGATCAATGTCAATGATGATTCCCTTTCAGTCAAGGGACAATGGGGGACTGTATAGTTTAATTCCATATAGCAAGGATGGTGGTTCTGCATAGTTTAGTGTCATGTAGCAGGGAAAAAAGGGATGTACACAGTTTAATGCCATGTGGGACGGCAGTGAACTGACGTGAAGAAATTGGTTTTGGGCTGCTTCACGGATCAACATCGCATAAGATAGAGGTGAACCGATGTGAATAGATTGGTTTTGGGCTACTTCACGGATCAACATCATATGAGACAGAGGTGAACCGACGTGAAGAGCTTGGTTTTGGGCTTGATCCTCAGGAGGTTGCCTATGTACCCAGCCTATAAGGCGAGGATCAAAGTCTGCATAGTTCGATTAAGAATGAATTGGTCATCAATTTGTACTTGAGGACAACCCGAAGATGGTGTTGGGATTTAAGTGTGATTAGCGGCCCAAAGAGGGTGTTATGGTTGAGGTTTACTCTAAGATCACGTGATTCATACTCGGTGTGAGAAACAAGAGGTAACAACAACCCTAACGATGAACAGTGTAATATCATATAGGACATAAGGGATAGGACATAGTTTAACGTCATATTGGATGAAAAGGGGACTATGCAGTTTAATGTCATGTAGTAAGGACAATGGGGGTTGTGCAGTTTAAAGTCTTGCATTAAAGACTATGGTAGTTTAAGGTCATATTCATGGACAAGTGCTGCACAGTTTCACGTCATGTAGCTAGGACAACACATTTTAAAGTCATGTTGGATGAATATGTATTTGTGTTACACAAAATACTTCTTCAAGAATCTTGAATTGGATGGAGTCATAATAAGTTCTCCATCCATTGAGATTAAAGAATAAGATCCATTGGAGTAGACGTTATGTATTGAGTAAGGTCCTTCCCACTTTGGCTCAAGCATGGGAGGTTTCTTTCCTGGTATCATTGGAGTTCTGATAACCAATAACAATTCTCCTTGAATGAATGAACAAAGACGAACTTTTTTGTTGAAATAATGTGCTATTTGATTCTTATATATTTCCAAGTGGTGTAGGGTGCACAATATTTTTTCATCTAATCGTTCCAATTAATCCAATCGCTTTTTAGATTTTTCATCTGTAGATGACTAATCACAAATGGCTACACTATGTGAAGGTAATTGAACCTTAATGGGCAAGACTACTTCTGTTCCATATAACAATGAATATGGAGTTGACCACGTAGCAGTGTGAGTGGTGGTTCGATAAGCCCATAAAGCCTGAAAATTTTTATCAAGCCATGATTTCTTATCTTTATCCACCATATTTTGCAGTATATTTGAAAGAGTCTTATTGAATGCTTCTATTTGGCCATTGGCCGCTGCATGATATCGAGATGAATGGTTGGATTTGATGTTGTATTCTTGATACAACTTTCTTACCTCGGATGAATAGAAGTTTGTGCCATTATCCGTCAATATGGTATAAGGGACACCAAATATAGTAATGATGTTAGACTTGATAAAGCTAACAATGCTTTTAGAACTAACTTCATTGAGAGGTATTGCCTCTTCCCATTTGGAAAAGAAGTTAGTAGCAGTAAGAATATACTTAAACTGCATGGATGTAGCTGAAGGGTAAGGTCCTACTACATCCATTCCCCATGTGGAAAATGGCCATGAGTATTTAGCAGTATAAAGCAACTTTGGGGTTTAATGAATGAAGTTGGCACATACTTGGCTTGAACGACACTTCTTAGTGAAATAAACACAATCATGTATCATTGAAGGACAAAAGTATCCAAGCCTTCGAATTTGATCAGACAGTCGTTGTCCAGACAGGTGGGCACCACAGACTCCTGCATGTGTTTCTTTCATGACAGTCATTTTCTCTTCACCATCAATAAATATGAAGAGAATTCCATCAAAACCTATTTTGTAGAGAATTTATTCTAGGTGATCTGGGCTATCATAAAGAGTAAAATTGACCACACATCGCCAGACTTGTTATTTCCTGGATCTATCAGGTGGGATTGTTCCATTTTGAATGTATTCCCTGATATGTGTCATTCATCCTATAGTATGACCATATGGTTCAGAAATGGGACTAATTTCATTGATTTAATCTATTCTGTTTTGAACATAAGGTGAAACTATACGACGGTGGGAAATACTGATGATTATTTCGTCCTGATTTGGATCTGCCAGAGCTATGGCTACATTAGCCAGTGCTTCAACTTGAGCATTTTGTAATCGCAGGACATAAGAAAATATTAGTTCTGAAGGAAACTCTTCCATTAACTCTCTGACGTAATCATACAAAGGGATTAACTCTTCTTTTCTGATGGCATAATCCCCATTGACTTGTTTGATTACCAGGTCTGAATCACCTTTCACCTTTAAGTGATTCACTTGTGCTGGAAGCGCCAACTCCAATCTTGCGATGAGAGCTTGATATTCTACTTCATTATTTGTACCGCCTTCCAACAATAAGAAGGAATAGAGTAGCACTTCCTTTTCAAGGGAAATAAGTACAATTCTCAACCCAACTTTTTTGAATTTAGGATCTTCCCTTTTCTTCCCTATTGGACTTCTGGAAGCACCATCAAAGTACATTTCCCATGTTTGAAGACTATCTTGAATAGAGAAGACTTCCTCATCATGAATTTAAATATCTAAAGATGTATCTTCTACTGAAGGGTGTTCAGCAAGGAAATTAGCTAGATCTTGACCCTTTATGCCTTTTGAGACACATACTGGATATCAAACTGTTGCAAAATAACTACCCACCTTTCCAGACGTACTGTAAGCATTGGACGACTAAGGATAAATTTTAGCGGGTTATTGCGAGATACAAATTGGACCTCATGATGCTGCAGGTAGTGTCTCAATTTCTAAACTAAAATGATTAACACTAGGAAGAACTTTTCAATACTTGAATGTCGAGTTTCTGCCTCAATCATAGTCCGACTAAGATGGTAAAGGTTGTTTTCATTCCCATCATCATTCTTTTGAGAAAGGAAGGAACTCAATGATCACTCTAAAGATATCACATATAGAATAAGTGGTTGTCCTTCAACATGTGGCATTAATATTGGTAGAATCAAGACATATTTCTTGAGAATATTGAATGACTCTTGAAATTCTTTAGTCCACTGGTAAGTGACTCCCTTCTTCATCAATTTGGTGAAGGGTAAACATTTTCCTACCAAATTGGCGATGAAACACCGAATATAGGCCAAGAGTCCTTGAAGTCCTCTCAATTCCTTCAAATTTTGAGGAGGTGACATACCAAAGATTGATTTTGTCTTCTCGGGATCGACTTCGATACCATGATGGCATACAATAAAGCGGAGAAATTTTCCTGAGGTTACACATTTTAAGGGGTTCATCTTCAAATTGTGTTGTCGAAGTTTGTGGAATATGATTTCAAAATTAGCCAAGGGATTATAACATTGTATGGATTTAACCACCAAATGATCCACATATCATTCAATAAATTTCCTTAAAAAGTGTTTTAAGATATGGTGCATAGCATGTTGATATGTTGAACCTACATTCTTCAGGCCAAAGGGAATTACCATATAGCAAAACCCACCTTGAGGGGCTCTGAAGGCTGTAGATTATTCATCTTCTACATCCATTCAGATTTGATTATACCCTGAATATCCATCCATGAAGGAAAGTCCATCATAGCTAGTTGTTGCATCAATTAAGATTTTTGTGATCGGAACTGGAAAATCATCCTTGGGACAATGCCGATTAAGATCTCTAAAATCAATGAAAACTCTAATTTGTCCATTCTTCTTTTTCACAGGAACAATATTAGCCAGCCATTTGGGATATTGAACTTATATGACGATGTTATCCTTGATAAGCTTATCCACCTCAACTTCAATTTTGGAGGCATAAGTTGGGTGTGTTCTTCTTGCGGCTTGCTTGAATCCTCGATGTTCTTCTGGAAAACCCAAATGATGGGTATCAAAATAAGGATCAAGACTTGGGATTTCTATATAATTCCAAGAAAATATATCTCGATTATTCTTTAAAAATAAAATATACATTTCTTTCTCTTCAAGAGTCAAGGTCACACTAATTAAAGTGGGGCATGGATCTTCTTTTGTACCCAGATTTATTTCTCTGAGTTCATCCACAGTGGTAGAGATACCTTCTTCCAATGCTGGAGGAGAATCCCTGAGATCTTCCTCTTCTTCTTCAATATGTATTACTTCTTTTGTTTCTACTTGCATAGTAGATGATGAAGCAGAATTTCAATGATCAGGAGAGAAGTTAAAATTTGAACAACTTGAAGAAGAGGCTTCCATTTTGGACCCTATTAATGATGAGGGGTCATCCTTTGGTAATAAAGAGTAGATTATGGATTTAGAATCGACAACATCATTCATATCTGGCATTGCTATAACTTCTTCTGGCCTGGTTGATGAAGTATAGAATTTCTGGATTTCAGCGGATGAAATGAAGGCATCTCTATTTGAGCTTTCATCATTGCCTGGTGAATCACCAATCTTTCCCATGTTGTCTGGCTTGGTTTCCGTAATTGAAATTATGGAAGTTTCCATAAGAGTATTTAGATTTCGGTCTATCCTTTCAATTTTACTGATAGGAAACACATAATTTGTACTCACATGTATGAATGGGTTTACTAGAATATTTTCCAAACCATATGGATCATTAATTTTGGTAACCTCCTTTGTCGTAGATACCCCCTTTCCCTCTATTTGATAGAATTCTACCTCAATGTATTGAGATTCACATGTTTTGAATTGGGCTTTATCACCATACAATTTCAAAATTTGACCATTGAAACAATATTTGAGACATTGATGGTATGATAAAGGTATAGCTGTATGTTCATGTAGACAAGGTCTTCCAAGAAAAATGTTGAAGGTTGTGTCATGACGAACAACCATGAAATAGGAATCGGATACAAGGTCCCCAAACTGAGCTTTAAGTGTAATCTCTCCCAGAGATTCTTGTTCATTTTTATTGTATCCTTGAAACATCAAAGTTGAAGGAGATAAATCAGAGTCGGTGAGGCCCAATCGACGAAGTGTATGAATAGGGATGAGGTTGAATCCTGAACCATTATCAATGAAAACACATCAGATGTCTATATCATTGAACTTTACAGATAAATACAAAGGTCTAATATATCCATGCACAACATCATCTTCATCTTCATCTGTTAAAGATATCACTACAAGGAATTCTGCATGATCATTCTCTACAAGGTAGACTTCAGCCGCAGTAATTTCAGTTTCGAATTCTCGAGGACTTGACAAAGCCACAATGAGTGCCTCCCAAAGATCCTTTGATAGATTCAAGGAATCCAGAATTAGTAGCTTGGCCGGTACATGGGAAAAATGTTTCAAGACATCATAATTTTGGTCCAAAGGTCTGTGTTTTCAAACAGGAACATGTGGGTTCGCAGGCGCCTTAGAAGTTGATTCTTTGGAAGTAGATGCATCTTGTATCGGGGTAGGAGTTGGAAATACTCCTAGATTTGGAAGATTAGATCAACTAGGTCTATTTAATTGTTGAGAGGAATAAGGTTTAACTTCTAATCGATCTTCCAAAATAATTGTGCTAGAAATGAATCTGCCATGTGTGGAAGAACATTCTTGTTCTTGTTGAGCCCACAAAAGAGCTTTGCCACGAGTTTCTGCTGAATATACAGTTCTACCAGGGGTAGGATTGAAATAGTGGCTTCTGGAATATCCATGTCTTCCTCTATATCCTAGACCTCTGGAACTCCCTCTAATTCTTTTGTTTGATATAGGGAACTCAGGCTCATCAAGATCGAAACTATGACTGGCATAAGGATCTGTTAAGTGAATCATGTTAACAGAACCAAAGATCAACTCTTCATCGGATGACGATTCTGCCTGATTATCCATTTTAGGCAGTATTTTTTGGTGGGGTGGTGCCCATGCTTTTGAAGTATATGGCATAAAATATTATAGATTCAAAGACAACTTGATATTTGACACGAGCTCATATTCTTCTGACTTCTCTTCTTTCTTCAAATTATGCCGCTTCTTTGAGGATTTTCCTTCCAAAAAAGTGGGTTTTGTTGTGGAATTCATAGTAGAAGATACAATTGGTTTCTTCAATTGTGTTTGTAAAATTTCATGATTTTGGTTGATCATTTTCCGGACCATCCAATCATCATATTACTGTGCATTTTTTCTTTTGACTTCGTGCCACTCGCCTTCTTCCTATTGATCTGTAGCAGTAACACATGCTACCTGGGCTGAAGAACCTTTCAGTTTTACCAGTCCTGTGTCCACCATCTTTTGTAGGAGGTATTTGAATATAAAACACTCATGAACAGGATTCCCCAACATCAGATTAAATGATAAATAGTTGGGAATGTCTTCATCTCTTTCCATGTTTGGCCTTTTAGGCCTTGGCAACTGAACCAAATTATTTTTGAGAGTCAAAATGAAGTAACCAGGAACATGTTCATTTAGTAAATAATAAACCTTGTTCTTTAACTCATCAAATTGTTTCCGTCTTTGATCTCTTTGATCATCTTGACGAAATGGCCTCTGTTGTTGATGCTCAAGAGATGGAGCCCTTCGATATGATGAAGGTCTTGAAGTGGGAGCAGGTACAAGTGCTTGTTTACGTGTGACTGTAGCAGTCTCTGCTTTACCCATTCTTCTTCCTGGAGCTGATGGAATTACACGAGTTTTATCCTTAGTCTTTGTAAGAGAGTCTTCGATCTACTGAGCGATCGAAGTAAGGTCTCGAAACCCTCATGTGTATTTCACATGGATCAATGGTGTGCGTAATTCATCACGCAAATTTTTCACACAGATTGGCAACAATTCTTCATGAGGGAGTTCTAAGCTTAAGGAATATGTTAATCCCTTCCAGTGAGAAATGAAATATGAAAATCTTTCATTTTCCCTTTGCTTAAAATTTCTAAGATCAAAAACTGTCGTCTTTGGAAATGTTGAGTTGAATTGAAGAAGGAATTGTTGACGGAGATCTTCCCATCCTGTAATTGACCGGGATTGCAAGATTGTATACCATACAAAGGCATGCCCTTGTAATGACTGTACAAAACACCTAAGCTTAACTTCTTCTTTTTTTTTGAGGAGTTCCCATCATAGGATCACAACATGAAACAAAATGTGTTATGTGTTGTTCTGGATCTCCCGAACCATTAAAAATTGGGAATGTTGTATTTGCAAAATTTTATGGGGGGGAAATTTCATCCACCCATTCAGGGTAAGATCTCTTTTCTGGTTGAATTTGTGAAATTTTTCCCTCCATAGCTTCCAACCAAGCTGTTAATGATTCATTGGTAGATATTAACTTTTGAGAAACATCTGGTTGAGCTTGGACATAAGTAGGTGAAATAACTGAAGTTTAGATAGGTATGGTGACTAGTACTGCAAATGATGGTAGCACTACTGGTTGTTGTTTTGCATGACCCATAGGATTATACATGTGAGGTTGTTCTGGTAAAGAAGGATATTCTTGATCCATCTTAGTAGCTACAACAAATTCCCTTGACTGAATGACTCTGGCACGCTTAGGAGGAAGACTACCTTGAAGTAGTTCTGCATTCAACCTCCTTAACTCTTTCATTTCTTCCTCTTATTGTGCGAACCTTTGATCTAATGAGAGTGATTGGCATTCTCCAAGGGAAGGGTGGGACGCAAACTGAATTTTTTCCTTTACCCTTGTTTGATGCCTTTTGGAGAGGGGGGAGTTGGTTATTTGAATGAATACCTAGATTCTGGTTAAGCCTTTGATTTCGTGTATGCACACCTTCTTCATTTACTTCTGTGTGCACAGCTTCTTGAATAGGAACTTCTTCATCTGATCCCTCTGAGTGAGCCTTTTTTCTGTAGGATCAGTAACAATGGCACTAATGACATTTATTGATGCATAACGCATTGCATCCCTTCTATCAGCATTTCTGTGATATTGTCTTCTTCCATGTCCTTTATGATACATTTCATTTTGTTGATTTTATCCCTCGGGAACTTCTTGATGAACCGTAATTTGGAGGGAATCTCCTAATAATTCGGCTATGTGTTCCTCTTGTGGCTTCTTCCCAAATCGAGAGAAGACTAACTTTCACTGAGGAAGATATTGAGGATTTGAAAAAGTCCCCAGTTCGGTGGACTGGGGCTGTTCCTGTTGTTCCTGATCAACTCCTCAAATCATATTTGTTGATTCTGAGGGTTTGGTTATAATATTCCTCAGTCTGGAAAGCTGAGGTGGTTCTAGAGTTGCTACATCTGAAACTTTCTTAAAAGCTCTCCTGATTTTGCGGACATTGGTCTGGAAATTGGCTGGATGCATTAACCTTCATCCACTCAAATCACCTGGCTCAAATGACTGTTGGATGATTTCTGACACTTCTATCACCTAATGATGTGGATGCTATAAACGAGAAGCATGTTCAATGTTATCATTTTCCTGATGCAAGAGTAATTAGACAACTTGTTCTTTGTATGTCTGACTTAGGGAAGAACTAGTTGAGGCATGTTCCTGAGCAAGCCTTTGATTACACACAAAACCAATTGGCTATGGCCGACCATGGGCAATAACTTTACATGAGACCATTTTTGGTGGGCTTTGTTGATTGGAGAGTACAGTGAAATGCAGTGCTCCATGAACACCCCATACCCTGATATGAATACCAGATGTGTCATTGGCAATTAACTGTCACAATCTTTTTAGTGCGCCAAGGCATGAACGCTGAAGGGCTCTCTGCTGCTTTTTAACATTTGGATATTGGGAAACTGAGAGAGATACCAAATCAATTTGGCGTTGTAACCCTTACATTATCTTGAAATGATTTTCATATTCATCATAAGATAATATTTTCTTTTTCAAGTGACAAATATTTTTCCACATGTTGATACGAATATCGTGAATACAATCTTCCGTCAACATTTCTGGAATATCATACTGAGAGTGAGCCAAAGGCCAAAACATGACTGGTACTTCACCTTTCTCCAGTTTTTTTCTCATATTCATCACTTCCTCCTTATCATTCGATGAATATTATTATACCTGATTAGACCAAATCTAGTGCTTATTTATTGCTTCATCAAATTCAACAAGATTTGTAGAGAAATCATTTATCAAATTAGAAGAAGAATGGCCCAAGTGTGGTTTGGAGAATGACCTACACCCGGGGCTATCTTCTGATTGAGAAAGTATTTCACCTGCTAGCGGTAAAGCATCAGACATGACTGGCTTGAGATTTGAAAGTGCCTTAAGATAAAAGGGCTTTATCATTATTGCATTGTCCTTTAAATAATTTTAGAGGCAATGCATATTATTACTATGGAGAGGACTTTCGCAGATAAATTCATCATCATGGGAAGGACAACCATGGTGGGTTACAGCAAAAGATGAAACCTTTTGCTCCTTGATCTTCTGGCCACGCAGAGAGTTATTGTGGATCTCATCTGAAGAAGATACTTCAAGATCGACTGAACTGTTATGAAACAAGACTTCATGAAGAAGTTTCTGATGAAGACCTTCAGAATTATTGTTCCCACTATTGGGAAATGAGAGAGTAGAATCTTGAGTTGCAACAGATAATTTTCTGAGGGCTTCAAGAACTCCAGCATCGAGCAAGGCCTTGTTACAGACTGTCTCTTGATTTCTTGATTGTGCTGGACGGGTCTTTTTCTTAGAATCATTATTACTCACTTTGGAAACCACTTGTTGACTAAAGTGGTTATTATGGTTTGGTGTTTGTGCCTAATTAGGAGAAATGGTTAGGTTAGGCTGATTATGTCCACTCAAATCGGGTGTTTGTGCCTGACTTGATTGTCCGTATGACATGGGGGAGTATGCCCCACAACCCTATTGGACTGGTACAGAGGTGTGTATCTATTTCAGAGTGATATGTTGATGAGTGAATCCACTGGTAGGGACATATTTGTATTTACTTCCCTATGATGCTGCTGAAGTTGTTATAATGTTATGGCAGGCATCCATAATATTGGCTAGGATTTTCTTCTGCTCTTTCACCATTTTCAGAATGTGCTTGGTTACTTCAGCTACCGGAATGGTAATATACAGCCATTCCGTTCATGGAGTAGGTGTGTATTCCTGCTCTTGTCCTCCATTTCCTGTCAGTGAATTCTGACAGTACTCATGTGTGGGGGCATAGAGTTAAGTGTGCTCCAAATTTGTCATCGGAGCATTCCTACTGACTTCTCCGGGTGCTACCAAAGGAGACTGTTGGCAGGATTGATGAACATTGGTAGGTGTATGTGCCTGTTGTGTATTCTTTTTCAAGTATGGTTAATGATTTTACTTTAATATTGGCAGACGAGACTGCTGACAAAATTTTTTATTTTAAAAGGTTTATGTCCCTGCTTATCAGTTGCCATCATATTAGATTGGAGAGCTTCTTTGGTTGCAGTCAGACGAGCCTACTGAATGGTTTATTAATTATAAACAGGTTTATATGGATGACTATAATACTCTGCCGGAATTTCCTGGTGGGATTGGTGTGTTACTGTCAGACGAGTCTGCTCGGCAATAATATCATGACGGACGGGTGTATATGCTCACTCTTTGTTTTCCATGAAGTTGTCTTGATGGACTTCTCCATAGGGGGGAGAAGTAAGAACCTACTCCTTGTTTACCGGATTTCGCCTCTAACGGTTCGTCTTGCATGCTCGGGTCAGAGGAACCTGAGCTGAACCCCTAAAGGTGGTACCCTCATCATGTTGAGGGTGAACTACCACATGATTCTGGCGACGATTGTTGATGGGATCCCTCAGGAAGGACTCCTATATTCTTGAATTAAGGCCTTGAGTGACCTTCTCATTCACCTCCCCATAATATGGTAGGGACTGGTGATTGTGTTCCAGGGATAACGACCCGAAACGGTTAGAGATTGTGGTTGGAACTACCTGCTTTTTGACCACTGGTCGTCGCTGTCTGGACAACCAGGGTGAGTTGTTAACTTGGAGGGCATGTTGAGCAGCCTCCAGAGTCGAAATGGTACCGTGATGATGGTATTATTTAACCAATGAATTTTAAACCCAAAATTTAAGATGCAGAGTAGGTGGTGTTGTCTTCAGAGCAGACGAGGATCCAGCAGGAGTAGCGGCAGAAGAATTCACAGTTGTGAACTTTAAAGAAGCCATTTCTGTAGTGAAAATAGATCATGGAAAAGAGTATATGTTTGATATAACAGACATAATCAAGATAAGTTCGTCCAATACATATTTTGGATGAGCACATATGTTATTGACTGTTTTTTTGGCCCTCACATTAAGATAAATAGGGGCCTAACAAATAAGTAAAACATCATTTAACTTGGTTAAGGATTCACGTCGGGTTCACCATTTTTTGTTTCTTCTGTTAATGGGGATTACCTTGTTTGTTTAAGGTTCCAACATTCCAATTGGATTCTAATGGGTTTATTTGTAGAACCAAAAACATCCAATGATTCTATATCCATTTGGACCTACTCTCAAAAGGTATGTGCTCATTAGTTATGGACCGATGAGGCTTGAGTATTTGCATTGGTCGAGAGGATGGGAGGTCAGACTCATCACACCTTTTTGGGGGGAATTATTTTCTACTCCGGGAATCTCTTTATAGATTTGACTTATGTTCGTGAATCCTTATTAATTTACCAAGTATGAAAATGATCTTTCCTTTAGATCTAACAATCAATGATTTATATGTAGGAGATTTAGAGAATCTTGCATACATATTTTAGGTTCTTAATTGATAGAGAATCATTCTTATTTATTAGAGATTCTTAGTCAATGGTATCCTTCAACACATTATATAGAAATCTCTTGGGCATTATGATAACCATACTGGTTTTAAAGCCACTCAGTGGGGCACTTGATGTTTATTTTCATTAAAAAGGATAGGGATTATTTTAGATTTTGGATCATACCCACAGATAGGCTACCTACATATCCTTGTTAGAAAAAGGAATCAAAACCCACGTAGTTCGAGTGAAGAAGTATGAGGGTTATACATGATTAATGGCTCAAAGAGAGATGTCATAATTACGTTTACACTCTAAGCTCATGTGAGTCATACTCGGTGTGAGAAACTAGAGGTATTAGTAAAACTTGACGATTGTGCCACGAAAGATGCAATCATAAGAAATTATGTGGGGATTACGTATGTATGACCGCCCAACGATGTATGAGGATTGGGTTTTAATTCAGGGAAGATGCCCGGGAACAAGGTCCATAAAGGTCTATGTTCTTTATGGAGATTTGAATACTTAACTTAGGGATTACTCTTGAGAAGGATACCTAAATTAGAGAGGGGCTAATGATTGGGTTTTATTCCTGAGAAGGAAGCCCAAGTCAAAAGAAATTAAGACTGGGTCTTACTTCTGAAAAGGAGGCCCAGGTTAAGGGGACATGAGATCTGGGGCTTACTCCTGAAAAGGAGGCCTAGGTTAAGATAAATTATGATTGGGGCTTACACCTAATGAGGATACCTAGATTACGGAACTTGGGGCTTACTCCTAAGGAGGATTCCCAGATTAAAGATCTTCTCATCTTAAAGGATGAGGTTGAATGAAGGAAATATCTAACCTTAGTGACATAAAGTTATGTAAATCATGATGTTTTGAGAGATGTTCCACAGAATTCATTTCAGATAAGGAAACCAACAAAGGAACCATGCCATAAATGGCTTTGAATAAGGTTTTGAAGGCTGTCCTTGAAGATGAAAGGTGGATTTGAGGAAAGGAAGTGAATTGGAAGGAGGCGTTCAAGTATTGGTCTGGCGCGCAAGTCCTGGTCGGGCAAGTATACTTGTGCGACATCAGTTCACTTGGGAGATGAAGAACATGTGAATTGATACTTGGGAAACTTTGAATTGGAGCCCTTAGTATCATCTCTAGAGGATTTTAGATAGGTAGTGTGAAAGTTTCCTAGATAGGGAAAGGCGGTGCGCAAGTATCATCACTTCCCTTAAGGGGTGGAAACTTAGGCACACAAGTATTGACGAGTTCTAATACTTAGGCCTTATTCTTCCTCTTAAGAGCTTCCATTATTGGTAAATAATTACCTTATAATTGTTCGGAAGACTTCAGACAGAGACTTGGGTGACTGGAGCTTGAATATGAGTTTTGGATTTTTCATCCTCGAAATGGGGGGCCCACGGGGGGTATTTATGGGCCATTGAGGACCTTGGGAAAAAAAATAGGGCGCACAAGTGACTTGTGCGCCCCATATGTGGCGCGCAACTCTACTTGTGCGACCATAATTATACTTGTGTGACCCATGCCTAAAGGGTTCTTTGTTCACGCCTTTGTCAATTTTTGATTTTCTTCCAAGGATGACTCTCTTTGTGATTAAGGTATTCCCCTTTTCCATTCGTTAAACTCTGTGATGGAAAGGTGCATCAACAAGGATATTTATTATTTATTAATTTATGGTTATTAATATTTAATCATATAAATTACTAATTAAATTTGTGTTAACATACTATTTTTATACATCAAAATAATGCATTGGATTTATCATTTGAAAATTTTCAATTTAGTTTTCTATGAGAAAAATACACAACTATTTGAAATTGTTCTACAAAAATAATTTATTTACCATTACAGTCTTAAATAACTTTTAATATGGTTACATATTTTTATATATAAAAATTACATTTGAATTATTTACTAAATTTGAGTTTATAATTCAAAATATTAAATACATAATGTTTGATTAAATTGTGGAAAATGTTTAAAATATATTTTCAAATATTTAGTCATGATATAATAATGTTTTTTGGAGAAAAAAAATAATTTTTCGAGTGTATCAATGAATTTGATGTTCTCAATTACTACGTATTAATTACAAAATATACAGCATTGTGATATTTTGTGAAATATTTTTTTAAATAAAATAAATATTTTTCATATATTAAGCTATAAAAATAGTGAGTTTATCTTCTAGTAGAGACATCATTAAGTTTGAATTATGCAACACACCATAATGACTATATTTTTCATTTCACACTACACCATGTTAATAAAACATGACATAAAATTAAAATAATATTTTTTAATGTGAATTTTATCAACAAGAAAATGGGATGGTGGTTATTAATGATATTCTTTAAATTATAAAAATTTATTCTTTACTGATGGGGGATAATATGCTCAATTCAGTCAAATGGTTGAGGCAGACATTGGTATAATTTTTAGATCTAAAATAAAAAGATTTAGACTAGTTGATGTGACTTCCTCAGAGATGATCAATGATCGGTGGACTACAGTAAATATTGGCATCGACTTGCAATGGTGGAGGCTATGAGGATCGATCCATGCATGGTCAATTATCGAGAAGGAATTGGATTTGCTGGGATTAATGGAATGTTGACGAAGATGAACATGGTTCAGCGGAACACAACTATGGTGATCAAGGGATCACTTTATTCTTCTATGGTGGTGGCCGAGAGGAATGACCAATGTTGATATTCAAAGGTTGATGTTGAGAAAGCATATTTATCTTAAATAATAGTGAAAAAGGAGAAAATCATGCTTAATGAAATACCCATTATGAAGGACTATGCTGATGTGTACCCTGAAGAATTGCATGGTCATCCTCTTCATTGATATGATGAGGTCTCTATTGATCATATTTTAGGATGTAATCCTATATCAAAGACAGCATATTGAATGGTCAAAATATTTTTTTGGAAGAACTACAGAAGTAGTTACAAGATAATATGGTCATGTGTTTTATACAAATGAGTTCTTCAATATGGGGTGTACCTGTCCTCTTTTTCAAGAGTAAAGATGGATCAATGTGCCTATGAATTTATTATTGTGAGATCAACAAACCCTTGATAAAGAAAAGGTATCCCCTTCCATGGATAAATGGCTTGTATAATCAGTTATATGGGGACATTTATTTCATTAAGGTGAAAATTTATTTAGGATATAACCAATTAGTGGTGAGGAAAGAAGATATTTCTATGAATGACTTTTGAATTAGATATAGACACTATTTGTTCATTTTTATTCCCTTAAAACTGACTAATTATCTAGAAATTTTCCTGAAAAAAATGAATACCGAATTTAGAAATTACCTCAAAAAAACAATTCCCTTATTGATGATATTATTATAATCTTCAATAGTAAGGGTAAACACGATTAACATTTGATTATTTTTTTAATGAATTTTTAGTGGATAAAATCAATGAAATGTAATTTAAATTAGAGTTATATATGGAGGAAGTATCATTCATGGGTAATTTTATCGCCACAAAAGGAATATAAATGGACCCTTCATTGAAAAATGAAATCAAAGAGTATCACTTACCAGCTTCTATAATGTTGATTTTTAGTTTCATTGGTCAGTCCACTTATTAAAAATAATTTTTTAAAAACATATCACAATTTTAATGAACAATAACCAAGATTACTCTTAATGGTTTGATGTTTTTCTAGACCAGTGAATGTGGAAACTTATTCAAAGAGTTAAAAAAAGACATATCACTGCAATGGTACTAACATTACCGAAAAGTGGAGAACTCATTATGGGGTATAGGGACGATTCAAAAATGGTCCTAGTCTGTGTACTAATATAAAATTATAAATTTTAGTCTAAGCCTCAAGGATTTTGAATATTCATGATCAATACTATCCCATACATGAAATAGATTTGGAATCTGTGATCCTTCCATTGAAAATATGGCGAGATTTTCACTTTGGGTTGAAGTGTTAGATATATACTGATAATAAGGGCCTAAAATATATATTCACATAGAATTATCATAATTTTCTATAGGGATGATTTTTAAGGATCTTCAATTATTAAAACATTTCAATAACATACAATCCAGCTAATGAAAATAATATGGCAGATGTTCTATGTGGAAAATGTATTGTATCTTTAAAAATCTTGAGCTTTGAGAAGGATTCAATCTTAATTGATTTTCAAATTATGGAAATGTCAACATTTAAGGAAGGTACATCATCAATCATATCTCAATGTAGTTTCAATAATCCTAATGGAGAAATTAATATATTATTAAATGAAATGATGTGGAAATTTAGAAAAAACGAGGAAGATATCAGAAATGGGAAATATATGAGACCAAAATGGATGAGGTAGGAGCCGTGAGATTTGGGTTGTGGCTATGTGTAGCGTCTGATCCAGATATAAGGAAATATCTTCTGAATGACACAAATAGATCAACTATCCTTATTTACATAGGATGAATAGAGATGATTGGAGATATCTAAGAGAACTATTGGTGGGAAAATATAAAGAATGAGATTGCTGAGTATACATAGAATTGTCAATTGTGTCAAAAATTGATGTTTTAAATTAAAAATTATAAGGTAATGATGAAACAATTGCTCATAAAATCATGTATTTGGGGAAAAATAACCATGGGATTTGTCATTGAATGTCCAAATACATCTATAGGAAACAATGATATATGAGTTATTGTGGATCATCTTAAAAATACAACTCACTTTATAGAAAATCAAGTGGAATTATCACTGGATTAATATGCACTAATATAAATCATATAAAATGTAGTGCTACCTGGAGTACCATAATCAATGGTATCTAATCAGGATCTGATATTTACCTCCATTTTCAGGAAAAGTCCCTATCATGCTCTAATCAAAGAGATGAACTCAATAAGGTCTTATCATCCTCAAACTGATGTTGAATATGACCCGACTATATATACACTAGATGAAATATTGAGAGTGTGTTCTATGGAATTCAAAGGATGATAGGCCTAGAATCTTCCTCTAGAGAATTTAGCATAGAATAATAGTTCCCACTCAGGAATCTAACTGGATCCATTAGAATCCCTTTATAATAAATTATGAAAAACAATTATATGATGGGATGAATTCAATGAACATAAGAAGTTTGGAATAGAAATTGTCGAACAAATGGTGTAAAAAGCTAAACCAATTTAGTATGTCATCAAAGAATCCAAATTCAACATAAGTGATAGGAAAATAATCATCGATGATAACATTAGTTTATGGTTCGATAAAATGTATTTCTCTAAACATATCCATGGTAGTGGGTAATAAAATTTTATAAGAAAAAAATGTTATATCCTAGGATCATTGGCCCCATCAAGGTTCTTGATCATGTTAGATTTATGGCCTATTGACTTGAACTTCCACCAACCATGTCTCAAGTGCATAATTTCTTCCACATATCCCTCTTTAAGAAATATATACCGAATCCATCACATGTACAAATGTAATAGGTGGTACAATTGAGAAATGATCTCTCTTACGAGGACCACCAACTGAAAATCTTGCACCATTGAGTTAAAGATCAAGAAGACAAGACTAATCACCCAGTAAATGTATTATCTTAGAACCATATGTATGAACTTGAAACATGGGAATTGTAGGAAGCGATGATGGAGAAGTACCTTCACTTTTTTCACTATAGTATGTTAAGCGAAATATTGAGGGTGAAATAATATAACGACCTAAAACATTATCAATGGAAATACCCTTATTATAATTATGTTATATAAAATAAATCAGATAGATAACCCAATATAACATTTAAAAATATATAATTAATTAAATATGTGACATTTCTATAAATTAAGGAACCTTTTTCAATGGAATAGTAACATGTGCTTCAAATTATTAATATGACCCTTATGAATAGTATATTAGCCAATAGAATAGTAAAATCACCTATGAATGTATAATTAAAATTTATACATCCTTTAAATTAAAAATTGTAAAATTATATGATATTACTAATAAATAAATATTTTGAAAATGATAAATTAAGTGTTGTTAATTTTATAAGTCTTAAATATTTAAATAAAATTTTATAATTAAAATAATGATTTAATAGAAATTTTATTTTCAAAATATAGATTCATAAATAAATTACTTGTTATGTTATGATTATTATATAATTTTATGTGTCCAATATTAATATTGAAATGTGTTATAAAATTAGTTATAATTTTAATATTGGTATATATTTCATATAAATATTGATTTTAATTAAAGTTTAAATTCCTTAAATTTAGAAAAATAGTTTCATAATGTGGATTTTATTTTCTAATTCTACAATTTCCATATGTATTTGCTGAATTTTTGATATTTTTATGAAATTTTTTAATTTTTGGTGAATAGTGAAAAATAATAATTTATGGTAGATGGTAAATACATGGATTATTGAGTAATAGATTATGTTGGGATGATTTAATATCCTTTGGTTCGACCTCAAATGCATAGTTTACTTCACTAATTCTCAATAATCCATAATATTCATAGTCCTGAACCAACAAAATAATAAAATAATCAAACAACACTCATATCCTCTACTATAAATACCACCCCTCACCACCACTTCACCTAAAACCTCTTAATACTTGAACCTTGTCCAATTTATTCCCAAACTCCCTCAAAATCCACATTACCACATCCAATAGGTTTTGATATTAATAAAATCCCTATACCAATTTCCTAAAGGAGGCCCTCAAGGAGAAGAATTCTATATGTAAAATCCTTTCTCACTTTCTCTATTTTGGTTTCACTTTATTATCTTTCATTATTAACTCCTCACATACCCTAATCAAAGTGAAATTATAACTCTAAACTATTTTATAAAATTCAATGTTATTTTTTTAGAGCAACACATCATCATTCCTCTTCCCCTCTATTTTTGTTCTGAAAATGAAAACATCATTTGTGGTGTGTTGATTTACTGCATTTAAGGATGTTGAGTTTTTAATTTCATTTATCGCCTTAAAGGTAGGTCATAAAACCATATATATGGTTAAACAAGATTATAATAATTTTATTACAGCCTATTTAATGTTCAGGAAGTATTATATATACATGATATTAATTAATGAAACAAAAAAATTTTGTAATAATTGAAAAACTGTGAAAATAATATAAAGGATTTTCACTAATGTTTTAGTTAATGATTCATCCTCAACACAAATAAATAAAATACCTATATAGCCATTTTATCTTCCATATTTTAACAAATACTATATATTTTCAATTATAGAAAACTATTCCAATATTATATGATTTTCCATACATTTATACAAGTGATCAAATCCTGAAACCCATTGAAGAGAAAGCCCCCAAACGACGTAATTGAACTCTATAACTCATCTAATAATCCATAAAAGAAATTAATAAAAATATATATAATCAAATAAATGTGTAAAATATTTTAAATTATTTAATTAATTGATTTAATTTCATTATCCAATATATTATGATCAAGTGAATAACAATTTTGGACATAAGGTAAGGTATTCCATCTGAACATCCATTTTTTCCTTTAGGTTATGCTTTCTCTCTCTTAACACGAATGAAGATATTATTTATTTTTATATACATATTATAAATTTTTTATATATATTCCAAAATCATTTATATTGATCATTTAATCCTTATTTTTTGGTATGTTTATATTTAAAAGGGGTCCCTTCACATTTCTTCATAGTAAGCAAGCTCGATTAAGGGGATCTTCTCGATTTCTTTCCATTATTCAAGTACACTCCAAAAACCATTTTAATCAACCACTATTTTTATATAATAAAAAATATTATTTTTACTAAATATCTAGATTCATTTATGTTTTTAGGAAAACAAATATATATTTTCCTATTTAAACTCTCATTAATATTTTACAAAATCCACTATAAAATGTTTCAATATTAACATCCCTTAAAACAATTATGTGTTTTTAGTTTATTTTGACATGAATTATCCTGATCTATGACTATTTTACCTTATAAATTTACATGTATTATTTAAATAAATTCTTTCAAGTAAAAAGTTATGATATTCCCTTTTGTTAATCCTAATGACTTTATTATGATACACAATTCTTTCCATGGGAAACCACTTTGCATTCATCTATAGTTAGAAAATGTATGCAAGAAATTATTATAATTGGTGAACCCAGATAGAGCTCCAATGCATTAATTAATGTTTAGTATCATGTGATTTCATATTCTAACAAGGGGCGAACCAGATTCTTTTTTGCACATTGTCCGCCAGGTGCAATAGTCCTGGATTTTAGCCTTGGCTCATCTTTCTTCCATGTTTTGTTTTGTTTCCATATTCTTATAATTACATTATTATATGTTCCCAGGATATACATGATATTATTACTTAAGTTTATTCATGTCCCATTACTTTTTTTGTTTTCATTTTATGAATTATAAACCATTTTCTTTTCATTATTTCTATGTTTATAACCTTATATGAAATTTTAGGTCATATATTTTGTTCATGTATTCCGGAGGTTATCCTAAGGAGATGTAGTTGATGAATAGATGTTAGTAGCTCTTTATGGATGATAACAAAATATGTGTTTTATAATTTTTTAATTTCTTAGTTTTATGTAATGAATTATAAAAATAAAATATAATTTTATTAAATATTTTTGTATCTGATGGTTAATTATGTTTAAAATCATGTAATAATATGTGTAAATTCTTAGGGATAGTATATATTGTCACCATAATCTTTGTATTTCATTTTATATCCCTAAATTTTATGAAATACTCTAAATATATATAGACAGATTTAATATTATATTAATATGATTGTTAAAATTCTCTATATCATAGATATATCAACAAAGTAAGGGTACCAAAAAAATATAAAATCATTCATTCATGAAAAAATAGTTATTGCCCAAAATGTGTCATTAACACTGAATTGTTAATAAATTGGTAATAAAAGGTCATTATTAAATAATATATTATATTAGATATTTATAATTATGGTTTAGTTATATATGTATAATGAACAAAAAATTAATATACATGTTATTTGATTGGGTACATGGAATTTAATGCTTATTTTAAACGATTTCTTTCTCAAATTTTACTTCAATGATAAACATTACATATTCACCAGTTGATTTTTTTTATGTGGTTTTTATGCTACCAAAGAATTTATCTTATTATATTTCTTTTATAAATTATTGTTATTTACACACATATATGTGTGTGTGTGTGTGGGTGGGTGTGTGTGTTTGTGTATATATATATTTACTTCATTGGTTCTTAGAGTTCAAAAGTTACCATAGTGATATTTATTTTATAATACAATCATATTGTTTATCATTATAGTTAATGTTTATTTTTATGAGGATGAAATCATGTGGAATATATCTAGAGAAACAAAAATAATTTATTCTTTTCTTGTTATTTAATTATAATAATTAATTTTTGTCTATTTATGTACACAGTTGTTCATAACAATTTATGTTAGAAAAAACATATCTATTCCTCTCATCGGTTAAAACCCCTTTTTATCCAAAACAATGTTTTCATGAAAAATTTTAACACTCAAAAATTAATTTTTTAAATACATTTTTTCCCATGATTAATTTTTAAAATAAATTAATGGAATCTTCCAATAAATTTCCACATAATTTTAATTTTATTTTTCCTGAAAATGTTCAAGTAATCAATTTTTTAATGTGTATGGAATGAATATCATTTAATTCCACCATGAACATTATATTATTTGAACTATCACTCGTATTTTTTAATTGTAATTTTTTTAAAATATTATTTTCAAAATTATTTTTTTTCTTGAGAAAAAAATTGAAGGGGAAAGCTTATTTCCCATCAGAATAGTATGAAATTAAATTTAAAAATTCAGTTATAAGTTTTCATGGTTATTTTTACACAAATATATTTTTAAAATTTTTTATAATTTAATATTTTTACTAAATATGAAAGGATGCTTTTCTTATTAAATTTTTTGATAGTTTTTTAAAATATTCAATAATAATTTTTCAACCTTATTTATAATAAAAATTACTTTATTGTTTTTTTGTTTCAAAAAGTGTTTTCGGAAATGTAAAATATATTTTATTGAATAAATTTAATGAATGATTTTTAAATATTAAATTATTAGATTCAAAGTTTTTTTTAAAATAAATTCATTTCAAACTTCTTTTATTAATATCTAGTTTCAAAAATTTACTTTCAAAAAAAAGTTATTTTCCTCAGGAAATACCCCATGTGTATTTTCCAAATAATTTTCAACCTAAGATAGATTCATTTTATGTTACGTATTCTTTACTATGGATATATTCCATGTACACCGCAATTATTATTCCTACAATTTTTTTATGTTTATGACAAGATTATGTTTATGAAACCTCTTTCTCTTCAATGATTTATACCATGGGAAATGCATATTAAGACTTATTATTTTCATTATTTATGCAAGGTAAAAATGATGGAATGAATATGAAACTAGTATCTACTCCATTTTTAATGAAATATGATTCTTTTTAATCCCATTTCATTTCATGGGTTGTTAAATGATGAATGTTTTAATATACTGTGGTACCCATTAGAATTGTTTTAATAATGTGATTGGTGAGACTTTTATATCCTTCCAATGAATTGGCTAATGATTTATATCTAATGACGAATATAGGAATGGAATATAGATTGAACTCTATTCATTAAGTATTTTTTATACTGTGATTGCATTGGAAGTGAATCTTGACTACTATGACAGTTTTTCTTGTGAACCACTCCTAATATGGTAACCTCAGTTATAAGACTTTAATATTATTGAACTGATTTTATATTATTATATGTACACAAATTTTTTATGTCATATATTAATATGATACTATCGTGGTTTATTTTATTTTGTTATCTTATGATTTATGTCATATAGACCTCTAATTTTTATGCAATGACTCATAATTTTTACCAGAGATAATCAGGGTATAATTTCATTATATTATGATCTCATTCTCAATCCTTTATGATCACATTATTTTTTTGTATATTTCCATGTTTACACTTAATGAGAATCTAATCTAACCATTTGTATTGTTTTCATTCACTAGGTTATGTATAAGGATTTTAATTAATCTTTTTAGAGAAAATTATAATGTTTGATGATATTTATGGGATTTGATGAATATAATTCATGAAATAGAAAGTGTTTGTTTATAGTCTCCAATGGATCTGTAAATTTATTATCCTCATGTTTGTTTTAAATAAATATAATTAATATTTCTATAATAAATATTTAATATCTATGTATGTAATGGTTGGGTCTCTAATGTTGGTATTAGAGGAAAAGATTTATTAACTATTAGAAACTAGTATATATAAAAAATTATAAATATAATGATATTTATAAGGATGAGTCTAATGATAAGTAAATTTATCGGAAAATGTATTGGAACTATACTGAAGAATAGAGACAGTGGTTTGTAGGAAATTGTATCCCTATCAACACACTATAAATTGATGTATCTCTTGCATTATGTTACCTATGGATAATTACTCTGAAAAGGGTGTATTGAGATAGAAACTATCATCACCAGGTGCATGATGGTGGGCCTTACAACACTCCCAGTTTTCCACTCATTGGGTAAATTCATTGGAAATTACCAAACTATTTATGAACTTTCATGATGTATTTAAATAATTACCATAAATGACATTGGATAATACTAAGGTTTTATAAATTGAAAATAATGTTTCATGAATTATAAATCCTATAATTTGTTTATTTATTAGTTGTTTTTTTACGATGATTATTATTTCCCAAAATATGATTTAAAAAATTATCCATAGGATAAAAATAGAATAAATTGATTTAATATTGAATGTAAAAAAGATTTGTTGATGAGAAACCAAATGGGATTATTACTGGAGTAAATTATGTTATGTTTATTCCTAATCACTTATCATGTTATATTATAAAAACATATAGGTTAACCAAATATTAATATATAAAAAAGATATGAATAGTGATCATTGAGATTTAGGGTTGTGGAGACCATTGAGTAATTAATGTTATGTTTTGTATCCATCATGAATGTGGGATGATGAACCGAGGTGGATTTCTTCGAGGAATAGAAAGATGTTTTGTGTGTAAAAAAGAAGAACACAACTAATGTAATTACAGGTGGAAAATGAGTTGTTCCATTAATCAAAATAATGATAATAATGGAATCCCTTTGATATAATTGATAGTTTAATGGTTAAAATATGGAAAATGTGTGATTTATGAAAATAGATTTATGAAATGGAAATATAATGAAATGAATCAACAAGGTTATATGAAAAATAGAGGAAATAAAAAATGTATTTTGAAATGAAAATTTAAAATATTGCTTAACATAATGGATATCCATAATGTCCACCTAATATATAATTAATGGATGAATGTTTCAAATATGGAATATGTGGGAATTATGAAAATATATTTCTTAAAGGTAATGGTCATAAAGACAATCAACAAGTTTTCATGTGTAATACTTATATTGTTGTTGATGAAGATACTAATATTCAATTATGAATTGAATAATGTGTTATGGAATTTGTTGACGAATATTAGTTATTGTGTAGGAAGAATGTGGAATAACAGTTATATTAATATATTGAGATTCAAATAATTATATTTTTATTAGTGGGATTTTTGTAAATTATAACCAAGAAACATCAATGAACTATTACACATAATTTTTTCAATAATGAGTTACAAGAATAATTTTAATGGTACTAGTGGCCGAGAAAATTTATTTATTAGAAATGTAATGTATTAATTAAGTGATGATGAAGCTTAATATATTCATTATTCTAATGAAATAGAGTTTAGTTTAGATAAATATATGATTGTATTTGACAATGTAAATTAAATTTTATTACTTACTTTTTCTCAGATTAATTATTTGATGATAGAAATTGTTATGTTTTATTTGATTAATTTTACATGAAAATTAAATTTTGGGAATTTAATCATTAATAAGTGATTATATTTATGGAATGATGAACAAGTTAAATTTGAAAGTTATTTTTTTACATTATTTTATTTTGGTAATCTTGGTTATTACTATATTTTAAGAGAATATATTATAAATGTAGTCATATTTTCGGTATGTGACATTAGGATCTATATAATAATGTTTTGGAATTAATGATAAGTTGGTTTTGGAAATTCAGTTACCTCCTTTCTATTTTTTGGATTTCAATTTTGTAAGGACATGGAGAATCCTCAATGGTAACTATTCATGAAATGGTTTAAGATAAAAAAATTATGTTATTAGATAACATGTGATAAATTTTATATTGATAATATTTAGAGAAAGAATGTATTCCATATCATTTTTTAGTAAATCATATGATCCAATAGTGATTATATTATTAAAAAACCATCTCAATTTATAATCTACGATATTTTGTGTCAATTGATCAAATCACATCCAAAGGATGATATTATTATTATGGAGTGGAATGAAATCATTATGTACATCATCTTAGGAAAGTTCTTCAACATTAATAAAATTATTATGAAATAATCTTTTATAAATTTACCTTTATCCTTGATGAATGAATGGTATTTTCACCAATCACATATTTATAGCACTAAGGCTATTTACTTTCTCATAACATTTTTTATATAACTCTCTATCAGTATATGGTTGTTAATTTTCTCTTTTATCTCCATTTTTTATCTTACCACTGATTTTAGACTAAATATAAACCTAGATATGTTTTATTTTTGAGGAATTTCATACATCCCATTATCCATTTTAAGTTAATGTTTTATTAAACCTTTTTATGATTTCGGTCTCCCATTAACGTATTTTTGAATGATAAAACCCTATTAACTATGAAAATTTTCATTTTGTGGGGAAAGAAATTATTTAAGGGGTAGAATGTAACTATTATAGGTAAATTGTTTTTAAAAATAAATTATGTATATTTAATATCATTCACTATTAATAATACAAATTTCTGTTTGTGTAAAACACAACAACATGTATTGCTAGTGTTACATGCAACACCATGTTTAAAAGAAATTAGAAACAATTATAATATTATTATTTAATATGAAAGAATTCACCAAACCAATGAAATAGAATGCATGAATAATATTATATAATTTATTCAAATTTTTAATTTAACAAAGTAAAAAATTGATTAATTTTTTCAAATTAATTATAAAGGAAAATATGAACTATTTTAAAATAAAGATAAGAATTAAAAAACTATTTTTATGAGAGAAGAATGATTTAAATAAGTAGTTTTTAAAAATTAATTCTTGTGAATTATTTTAATGAAATATATTTATTATTTAAAAAAGTATATTTTTAAATTTCATATTATGTGATTTATAAAAAATCGATAAGAATAAATTCAATTTTACTATTAAACACAACTTTTTAAATAAATACATTTTTCACTATTTTCCATGCTTATTATTACGATTAATTTATTCCTATACTTGAAATCTTATTTTAGAAAATAATAAAGAAATTTTATTTCATTATTTAAAAATTATCATAATATGAAATTTTAATAATTTTTTAAAATGAAAAAATTTATGATGAATAGTGAAAATTACTAGTTTTATAATGAATTTTCATTTCAATTAAAACATTAAAATAGATAGTTTTATAATATGGTTCTAATATTATAACTAGTTTTATAATATTTCTATTATTTAAATTTAGATCATTCTAATCAATTATATAAACTATTAGTTTTTAAAATATTTTTAATCATTTGAACATTTCGCTTTTGAAACCCTCTTTATCATCACATTTGGGGGATTAGATTTAAATAAAATTTCATATGTATTTTAATGGGATCTATAAAAATCGTCCCTACAATTGTATTTAGTATAATATATATTATCTAATAGTGTAAGTATAAATTTTCACCATAAATATTACTAAAAATATTAAAAATTAATTTCCACAGTAAAGGTACAAAAGGGTTTATTGGGGGTAAAATTAAAATGATAAGGGTTAAAAATTACTCAACAAATAAAAAACCCCAGTTTATGACCATATATAAGCCTTTTATCTTATATTATAGATTATTTCCCATTAATTAGCCTTTTTATGTGAAAATCATGGGTACAAATTTTTCATTTCAAAAAATACAAGTGTGCCACTCACCTCACTTATAAAGGCCACCCATTATCCTCCATGATTGACACATCCAAACCCAATTTTATATCCTAATACATGTCCAAAAACATTTATTATAACACTAATATCATCATATAATAAATATTTTTGTATAAAGAAATCTTATGATGTATTTTGTTGAAAACTTGTGGATCTTACACAAAGAAGAGATAATTTTCTTGAACATGTGTTTTTATTTTATTTCTCCCTCCAAGTCCTTAAATTTTTATTACACCAAAGTGTATAATAAAATCTAAATATTATATACTATTATATGTTGTGATGTTATTTACAGGACCTACAACCATCTCCACTTCCATTAAATGTGTTATGAAATCATCATTCATGGGTATGGTGGAGTACCACCACATGTAATGATATTACTTGTTCTTCAATTAAAACATCTCATGGATGTATATAATGATTAATTAAATGTATATATGTGATATTTTCATATTATTAATCTATAGGTATAATTATATTATATATGACTTCTTAAATTATATTCTCTTGGAATATGTGAATGTATCACGTGTGCATTGTAGACTACCGCGTCACGAATCAATTTCATTCATTTATGCTCTATGTGGAAGTAAATAAAGGTGATTTTAATAAAACTATTTTATATATATAATAAAAAATCATTATTAGTAATAATTGTTTTAACATTATTTATTTCAATCAGTCAAGAAAATGTAAACATCGTTTATGTATATGTACAACCGACCATATCCATGAATGGTGTATTTCATTTCCTATATCTATAATGTATGGAATATTATAAATTAAGATATACCCAATATATAAAATATTTATAAGTTGTTAATATTATATATATTATATAACCTATGTAATATTAATAGGTCCATTAAAATAAAAAATCACAACTCACATGAAAAACAAAGCAGTTACGGCCCAAAACGCGGTTTAAAGATTTAATTGATAATAACTAGTAATAAATAAATAATATATGGTTTGATATATATATATATATAGTCAAAATAAATATATCTTAAAATTAAATTTATCAATTAGTGGGTTTGATATTGTTCTATGGAAGTTGAGACATATGGTTTGGGGTTTCCATCTCACTTTAAACTCTTATGAGACATGTGTCTTATTCACCAATTATTTGATTTATGTAATTTAAATACTGCCCAAAAATGTATATTCATATGATTAAATGAAAAATTATTTGAATATACATATTCATTTGGATATCTCTATTTCATTGGGGATTATATTTCAAATGATACCAAAGTGTTGGGGGTTTTATAATACAATATCATTATTTATCAAGATTATATATTCTTATTCTTGTGATGTTGCAATATTATGAAATATATACCATAAGAATAACGGATTATTTTTTCAATTTGTTTATTTAATGAGAATTCAATTATTCTAATAATTTTCCTATTATTATGCTCTAAAGAGTTTAATACATTGTCTAAAATATTCATTATTTTAATCATTATTCAAAAACATATTTTTAGTCCAAACACATGTTTTCTTATAATGTTTCCAAAAACTTTAACATTGTTAAAATGATTTATTATTAAATTTTTATAAAAAATTACATTTTAATAAAATGTCAATAGAATATTTATATCCTTTTCAAAATAATTCAAGTTTCACTTTTACCAAAAAAATTAATGGAATATTTTTTTAAATAAGTACAATATGAATAGAATTTCCCTCCAACATGACCATTATCTTCGTTGAATATATTTTTTTTTGTTTCAAAGGATAGTAAAATGTAAAATTATTTCTATAATGATTTATTTTTTAAAAAAATCAATGAAGAATGTATATTTTCCTCAATAAATGATTTAAATTATTTTCAAAGCTTTGTAAATAAGTTTCATGGATATTTTCCAAGAAAATAATTCCAAAGTGAATATGTTTTCAAAAGTGTTTTAAAAATAAGAGTGTATATTTTCTTTATAAAATGATTAAAAGGATTTTAAATCACCCTTTATATTTTTTATCGTTATTTTCCCTAAAAAGGATTTCAAAAAGTATTTATATTTTTAAAAAAAATTATTCATATATTGATTTATAATTTACATAATAAATTTTCTAAATATTATTTATGAAATCCTTTATATGATTAAATAAATATGTTCTCTCGAATGTATTTCTAAAAAAATTATGAATGGTTTTTTAAAAAAAATTACTTTAATGGATAATATAGTTTCCGAAATAGACGTTCCAAGTTTCTTTTTAAAATAATTTTCCATATATGATTGCATCCATTAATGTTACCAATACCCATCTAGGGATATTATCCAAGGATATGATTATTATACTATATCTAAATGGTTAGTATTTTGAGGGAATGATGTTTATGAAATATGTTTCTCTTCTACATGTCATACCATGTAAAAATACTCAAGAAAATCTCTTCTTTTTAATGGGTTATGCTATGATAAAATTATGAAATCATTATGAACCCAATACATTTTTCAATTTTTGTATCATTTTGAAATGTTTTCGAGACCCATTTCATTTAATTTTTTACAATATAATGAATGTTTAATGATATAGTGGCACAAATGAAGATGAATTTTATTATGTGGTGGATGATACCTATTTCTAACTCCACTTTATTAGAGAGAATTTTATATCCCATGTGATATACAAGAATATAATGGATAGTAATCTGGGTTCATTAAGTAGATTTTCTACTATGATTGTCAAGGGAGTTAACCTTTACTACTATTATGGTTTTGGTAGTAATCCCATTTAACTATAATTGACATCAAAGTAATCTTTTACTACTATGGAAATGATTTTATATGATTATTTTTATTCAATAATTCCATGAAATATGTTAATATTATGATATTATATATCATATTCATTGATTTCTTTTGGATTCATGATATTTGAACTAAAAGTATTTATTATATGAATGAATATTTGAATCATTTATCTTTAGTGTACGATTTATATTTTTTATTCTCACGTTCTCATATAATTATTCTCATGATCTGTTTTCCTATATTCTCTTGTTTTCCCTTACCGAGCATCTATGATCAACCATTATTATGTTTTCTTTCCCCATAACATAAAAAAATAAGTTTTTTATATCTAAGAAGAGTATTATATTGTAAAATCATTATAGAAAATGTTCAACATCATCCATGAAATAAAAATATTTTTTGTCTAGTCTCAAAATGTACTATACCAATACAATCCTTAGGTGTGTGTTTGTGTCATGTAACTAATATTCACATGAAATGATGTAATGTATGTGTATGATAAGTTTGGGTATCAAAAATATTAAATATTAAATTATTTTGTTTTATATATATGTAACCCATTTTTTTCAAGCTCTCGATAAAGAAATTTATGATTCAAATTAAAACATATTATATATAATAAAAAATTATCTTAAAATAAATTTTTTTTTATTAGATATATATATTTATTTATTTATTTACTATAGTTCTACAATTTTATCATATATTATATTAAATAATTATACTTATAATTACTTGAAATTTATCAATGAATTGTTTTTGAAAATTTTATTTAAAAGAGAGTATTTTGACATAAAGTATATTTTAAAAAAATAATATATTTAAAATATAAGGTAAATTCATAAATTAATTATAAATATTTAATTTTGATAAAAAAAATAATTTAATTAATTACTAATTAATTAACTATTACAAAAGAAAATATTTATGAAAAATAAAATAATCATTTTTTATATTTTCTATATATGAGTCATTCCAAACATATAAGATTTTTCCTAGAATTATAAAAAATAATATATACCCATTTTTAAAGTCCATATAATGACTATATTACCCCATTAAATTTTTTAAATTCGTTTCATTCTATCTTCACTATGATTACATTAGATTCCCTTAGTTTTCAATTTGGATTTTACAACATTTTTTATTCATACATTATGATTTTTTTCATGATAGGATTTATTTTATTAATGTAAATTCTCAAGATTAAAGATGATATATAAGATTTAAATATTGTAAATATTTTTTTTTCTTATTATATCCACAATAATTATTCAAATTTAAGAAATATAATTTTCTTGTGGTATGTAATACATGGTTTCATGTACCTTTATAGTAATAATTAATTATAAATGAATGAACAAATTTTTCTTTGATTCAAATATTGTATGAATTTTCTTCTAATCATGATCAAATATTTTAATAGAATGAAAAAATATATAGATTATAATCATTTTTGTTAAAAATAAAAATTTAAGCAACCACATGGGGTGTTACGCAATGTATGAATTGATATCTACTTTACACTTTATAGACCATTCAGTACATTGAGATTCATTAGTGGTTCATGTGATTGTGAACTACGTGGGTTAGATATGGGGTGGTTGGTACATCATTATATTTCTTTTTTACTTTTAATGATTATGAATATTTTGATTATTCATCTCTAGTATTCATTTGGTTACTCTTTAGTTCTAGGGGAATTTAGCTGGAATAGTGTATGATTTACCTTCTAAAGTCTTCTACTTTCTCATCTATGAAATTATTAATTGTTATAAATTATTTCAATTTTATTCCATTATGATTTTTAGGGGAACACTTCTTGGTTTATTTATCCTCATCCGAGCGCATGACATGTGTCGTGACATGTTCTGTTAGAACAGAAGACACACAGGCTCAGAGATTGAATGGTGAGGTTTGAATAAATATTATCATGTATGGAAATGATTTCAAGGTATTATTATTGAAGGTATATATTTCATGGGTATTATTTATGGTGTTTTTTACCAATATTACTGATGTGTGATTCAAGAGTAAAAGATGTTGTGTCCTGGGCCCAGGATTGTTGGGCCCCCACCAGGATTGTTGGCGCCTGTGCCCCGGTAACCAATCCCACATCGGTTGTGGAGGGAGATTGGTGGGTGCTTGAAATTCTCGTGCCTACCTTCCCCTCAGCAACGCGTTTTAAAGACGTGAGGCCTGGGATAGAAACTGGGCCAGAGCGGACAATATTGCTGGGCCGAGGGATCCGATCCAACAATTGGTATCAAAGGGTGGTTGGTCTCGGGACCGGTGTGGGCTTGGGGGGGGATGTTGTGTCCTGGGCCCAGGATTGTTGGGCCCCCGCCAGGATTGTTGGCGCCTGTGCCCCGGTAACCAATCCCACATCGGTTGTGGAGGGAGATTGGTGGGTGCTTGAAATTCCCGTGCCTACCTTCCCCTCAGCAACGCGTTTTAAAGCCGTGAGGCCTGGGATAGCAACTGGGCCAGAGCGGACAATATTGCTGGGCCGAGGATATACCAACCAAGCTTCCTCCTCCCATGCACCCACTGTTTTTGTAAGGGGGAGCTCTAGTTTTAAATTTTGCAATTATTGTAAAAAACCCGGGCACCTCATTTATGAGTGTGATTGCAAAAATGCCCGGTACGGCCAACCCAAGTCTTTTTTCTTTTCCGATGAATTCTATAGGAGAAGACCCGCTATGAGACAAGTTTGGATTGAAAAATCCCTTCTTGCGAGTCTCTCCGGGCCAAAAATAGTTTCCTTTCCCCGGTGATTTATTGTTTTTATTTAGGGGGAGTTAGGATTGATTAAGCTTTTCATTTTCAAATTTTATTCAAACTTTCAATTTCAACTCTTGGTTTCAAATTTCAAAATTCAATTGGTTTTTGATTCAAAACTTTCAATTCAAACTGTTATTCAATTTTTGATTCAAATCTTTCAATTTCCAAAATTTCAATTGATTTTCAAATCCCATCTCTTGTTTTTCAAAATTTCCCACAATCAAGTTTTATGCCCCATTCTATTTTGATAATCACAAAGGGGGAGAAATTCCTTGATTGAGTGGGGGAGAGTCTTCTCTATCATGCTTTGATTTATTTTCAAATTATCCTTTAAGAATTTCTTTAATTTCAGTATTTTACTTTGATTGTTTCGGTGATTGTGATCATCAAAATAGGGGGAGATTGTTGTACCTCTCGTATCCCCTCGTGGTTTAATTTTCATGATCACAATCACTTTCATGTTTATCTAACATTGTTTGAAGTGTTTTTGATTGAAAGGCACAAGGTTGCCAAGAAGTTGGCCCAAGAATGGACATCAAATGGACTGAAATTCAGTCCACCGGCCAACCGGTGTGATAGCACCGGCCAGCCGGTGGAACTGGCAGAGGGATTGCCCACTGCCAGGTTCCACCGGTCGACCGGTGGCTCTGTCACCGGTCGACCTGTGGCACCTAGCCCAAATAGTGTTTGCTACTGTCTTGCCACCGGCCAGCCGGTGGCTCCTCACCGGTCGACCGGTAGAGCCTGGATCAAGACTCTTCTTCTCTACCAAGGCACCGGCCAGCCGGTGGAGATGTACCGGTCAGCCGGTGGCCCCTGGACAGGAATCGTATGCCATTTTGCAAACACCGGCCAACCGGTGGGACTGTACCGGCCAGCCGGTGGACACAGTCAAACTAGCTGTTGGGCTGTTGACCAGCCTGTCCACTTGGCTCCCAACGGCTCTTTTAGCCTCTCCAACGGCTCCGAAGCCTCCCCAAGGGTTCCATGCCTATAAATAAAGGCCAAGGAAGCCCCGGACACCTACCAGAACAATACGGAAGCCCACGGACATATTTTGCATCAATTGGCCAACCTCCGGTGACTTCCTCCAAGGGAACCCCAATAGCTCCAACAACTTCCACATCCAAGGAGCCCCCTCAAGAAGCTTGGGAGAGCACGCTACATCAACTCCATCATCCAATTGGCGCCCAAGTCTTCCTCCATTACGGTTTTTCATTCTTTATTTATTTTGAGCTTAAAATTGGATTTGTGCCTACAAACCCCAAACTTTTCTCATCCCCTCTTTCTTTTGGGTTTCACATCACCACTAAGGTGTGAAGAGGTTGCCAAGCTTTCCTTTAAATAGCTTGAGACATAGGTGAGCTATCCTTCACCTGTAAGAAGGATAGTGGGTTCTTGCTAAACCATCAAAAGCAAGTGGGTTCTTGCTAAACCACAAAAATCAAGCTGTAATAGGTCCTAGTGCTACCTCAAAGCCTAGTGGGTTTCTTGCTAAAACCATTGAAAAGCAAGCGGTAGGAATCTCTCAACGGTTGAGTTGGGAGCGGAGACGTAGGCCGGGTTTTGGCCGAACTCCGTTATCAATTTTGTGTGTCTTGCCTCCTTATTTCCGCTGCATCTTTCACTTTGATTTTAATTTGTTTATTTTTTTTAAAGGCAATTCACCCCCCCTCTTGCCATCATTCCCGCTTTTCTTCCGCCCAACAATTGGTATCAGAGGGTGGTTGGTCTCGGGACCGGTGTGGGCTTGGGGGGGGGGGGGATGTTGTGTCCTGGGCCCAGGATTGTTGGGCCCCCACCAGGATTGTTGGCGCCTGTGCCCCGGTAACCAATCCCACATCGGTTGTGGAGGGAGATTGGTGGGTGCTTGAAATTCCCGTGCCTACCTTCCCCTCAGCAACGCGTTTTAAAGCCGTGAGGCCTGGGATAGCAACTGGGCCAGAGCGGACAATATTGCTGGGCCGAGGGATCCGATCCAACAAAAGATTTATGGCCAAGCCTCCCCATGTGGGGGTCATAGAGACCTATTGGATATATTATTTACCTTAAATTTACTTTATTAGATTCAATCATACATAATGCTTAATTCATTAATTATTCATAGTTATGTTGGTAATTATATATCATTTATTGTTTTAGTTATCTTTTTTATTGGAATAGTGTTTGTTTCAATTGGTTATTGTCCATATCCACCCATGTTCTGAGAATTAATACTCATTGATAGTCACCAACCAATGTCATGTCAAATTAAAGGCAGGGGATTGAACTATTATTATACCATCGACTCATGAATGGCCTTAATGTGTTGTTTCATTACAATTTTATTGGATATATTAATTAAAAATTATATAACAAGATTTTCATGTTGGTTCTCTAGAAATACTCCAACCCTATTCTTTTTTGGGGTATTATTTATTTTGAGAATGTAGTGTTTAGCTATCAAAATGATGTAATGTGTATGTGTATTTTAATGGATGGTATCATATCATATTAAAATGTGGTTTATTAATTTTTTTGGAATCATTTAAATTAAATCAGCTAATTAAAGCTAATGTAACATTGTTTGTACCAAAATTATTATAGGAAGAACAAAAAATTCCATAAATTGACACTATATGTAACATGTTATATTATTGAAATTATAATTTAAGACTTATTATGGGGTATATTCACTGTTAAATGATTAATTACTATAGATATTAATGTTTAATAATTAAACCAATTTTATTCTTTAATATAGATTAACATGAAACTATCTGAATAATAAGTGTGATATACAATTAAATGATTTTCCAAATGAGAAACCAAAATGGTATAGGTGGTATGTCACAAACTCTCATAGATATAGTATCCCAACACTATCATGATAATTATAATAACATGTACAATAGAAAACTCTTAAATGTCCTAAGGAATGAACAACTCGCAATAGAGTCATTTTTGTAACTACTTCCACTATCCTTTGGTTGGACTTCTGATCTGATAATTCATTAGTAGTGTATTAGAAAAAAAATTATCCTTAGTGATGAAATCACAAAAATTATTTCATAACTATTTATATATTGGATAGAGTGGTTCATAGTTGGTGAACAATAATCCAAAACATAAGGTAGGGTTATTAAAATGACTCCATCTAATGGGAGGATGTTAAGAAGGTATTTTTCTATAAATATTTTTAATAAAGTTATCAATTTTAAATTAAGAGATATTTTATATAGTTTAAATAAATATAGTATTCATCCATTGGATCATATGAAGAAATATTCTTGAGACCCACATGTTTTTTTGGTTTTTCATTATTCTTGAATGAAAAATAGATGATTTATTTGCTGGAATGAAATAAAGACTCTTAAAAACATTAGCAATAATATACTTTCATAACTATGAGTGCATTTTATAATGAGATCTATAAGATTAATTTGAAAATTTATACTCCTATACTGATGATTTTTAGGATAATATTAAAAAAAAATTTGTTCATGGAAACAAAACTAATAAAAATTATATTTATCTACAATCATGAATAATATTTTTAAAAAATACACATCAAAAACACATCACAATTTGAATAGGGAAAATATTTTTCTTTGTAAAATAAATCTATCAAGAAAAAGAATGTAATTAACCATCCTAGGTTACCCTCAATACTTGGACCTGACCCAATCCGGTACAGACCTGAAGGGCATTCCAGATCCCCTTGGGCTGGCGACAAGCACTCAGTCGTCGAACAACACAACAAGGGAATAATGTTTTACCAACTTGAAAAAAGATCATAGAAAAATATATATACTATAATTAGTATAAAATATCATAAGTCTATTATATACATATACATAACATATCTATAAGAATACAACCAAAACAAAATAAATAACTAATGTAGATAAAAACTCCAAGTGAGAAGCCCAACTAGAAAGGATAATGAAAAAAAATAAACTACTCTATGTGATTGTGTGGGACACCTCCCACCTTCTAACCACCAGCTACCCAATGTATCTGACATGAAAACATGTTGCCTCACTGCGGCACCTTGCCACTCCATACATTGAACGAAAAACAAAGGTCTACACACTACCATGTGGGTGCATAGGGTGTAAGCTAACAGGATCCATAGGATCCCACCTAAGTATTCCATAAGAAGTCTCTGTATAGGAATTCCTATATGATAATTTCAAATAAAACATGGCATGATAAGTATTAAATTATTTCTATTGAAAACATGGAAAATATTTCTCTTTTTCTATAGTTCTAAAACAAAATTAGGTATATTAATTTCAAAGTGCATTTTTCATATCACTATTAATATGAATAATTATTAATATCAAGGATAAACTAATAAAACCCATTTTAATACCAAAAAATTGTACATGTATAGTTATTAAAACACCATGTAATACATTATGTAATTTAGTATAGTACTCATACCCAAAAATCTATTATTATTCCACAAAAATACATGGATCCCACAATCTACAATCCAGGACTAGGGATACACCCCATAATGTGAACCCAACACATCATATATGTACCTACAGATGATAATATACACTCTAGGAGATGTGTAACAACCCAAAAGTGAACACCCACAATGGGAAATGGACTTAATATAAATCTTCCACCTAATACACAAGGTTACCCATGTGTTGGTTTTTCTTATCATCTTAATGTTTTGAAAACAATTTCAAAAAAAATTATTCAATTCAACATTTAATATGGTAGTGATACCCACTTCTTTTCACAAATCATTTATTACATTGAAAATACCAATTTTCATTCCATTTTTCAAAAACCAAGGGAAACCCACTTTTCTTCAAAATATATTCAATAATCAAAAAACAAATCATGCCAATTTGAATCCAATTTATTTATAAATAATGGAAAAATATGGTTTCTAAAACAGAGGCTTGAGATGGAACCATATTTCTTATATATCATGTTATGCACACCCACAACAATATCCACAAAAAATAACGAAGGTGTGGATGATCAACAAACACAATATAGATTTAATATTTGAAAACACAGAGTTTAGATCCATCAATTCCTAGATGATCTATCAAAATACCAAGGGGAAGACAATAATAAATGGAGATAAATCATACCTGGTATATCATATTATGGTTGGAATGATGATCAATCGCCAAACAAAAATACATGGAGGGGTTGTAGGTTTACAAAATCATCTCGTTAAGGCTCTGAGTCAAGAGAAATGAAACCTGGAGGATCAGAAATTTGATATTTCAGTGGGGATGGTTGGTTAAAAATGATCAGTGGGACATTACATGATGTGTAACCTAATTACACATCATTTAAGTCTTAAATACAATCATAAAAAAATAAACTTATATAAGAATAAAAATGTATTTTATTTCCTTAATGTTTTATACATCATGTAACTATATTACATGTCATGTAACTCTCTATATGTCTAAAAAATCAGTTGGTTTTGCGATAAAAATTCTTAAAAATACTTGACATCAACATTATATATATCCTCCCAATTAATTCTCCATTATACCTATTCTATGAAGAAAAGAACCATCATATGGTACAAAACATACCTGGTAAAAATTTAATGAGATTTTTAACCTTCCCACCATATAAAATTTCTGTCCCTAGAAATCACATGATGTAGAATCGAAGAAAAAAATGCCAGTCCAATACTCTCTCATTAGAGACTCGTGCTCTTACATATCATGAGAATTAAAATTGTGCTTTCGTAGAACTCAAACCCAAACTATCATCCTCTAAAGAAGTAAGTTTGTTTTAGAACCCACAATCATTATAGGCTACTATTATAAGGATAAGTTAGGCGCAAAATTGATATCAATCTTTCATAGAACATGAGTTCTATGACATAGATAATTTTATAGATGAGATATATGAAACATGTTACATATTGTTGTCAGTTGTTGAGGATGTTCTGGCTGGTAATATACTTTCCACTCCTACTAAACAAACTAAAAAATTCCCCAAAATTTCTAGAGAAATCTTCCCTTACCTCCCATGTTGATGATTACCCAAATGAGTTGAATATTTCGAGAACAAAGGGTCCCTAACTAAGAATTTCAACAATCTATAGAGATGATCAGTATAAGAATTATGATGGCTCTATGCTGTAATCATTCTCTAATGAATCAACTAAATATTTTTTGTCATCTTCTAAACCAAGAATTGTATGACTAAGGAACTTTCATTAATTTCAAAAAAAATTCAATGGAGATCGGAAATGACAGACAAAGAAGGCCTCTAATAGATATATTATGATCGTGAACTGGTAACTATTACCAAAGGAAAATAAAGCCAGCCCATGTGATCATCCCAAGACCCACTGACGTTAACAACAAAAATGAGATGAATATACTCAACGGCCATTATATCTCTCTCTATCTAGAAAATTGACTATGGATTATAGATCATTCTATAATGGTCCTAATATCCTAGTGCCTCCATAAGTCCTTTCTAAAAGTTATAAGTGAACTATGGATCCTTGTTAGAGACTATAGAATAATGAACTTTTCACTACCTTATAATCTCTCTCACATAGATACTTACCAACCCCACAACATTTGTTGTATACTAAATCAGTATAATGTTATTCGATTTAGTAATCCTATCAATCACAAACCATATGATATTATTTTTCCAATTAGTACATGAAAATCCTACAACAAATTCTATAGATATCTCATCCCACTTTTATATACTTACTACATGTGGATGAATAATACCCGAATCTATATGATGATCTACCTCAAAATATTGGAATGTATAATAATGGGAGATAGAATTAGCAATACCTAGTATCATACCTAGCCACCGTAACTAACACCTCATATTTTATAACATCTTCATGGTTCCTTGGTAAACCTACCATTGGTAGATAATTGAATTCCCCATCACGGATAACCTCACTAATTATGATACCAAAAAATGATATTGATAGAAAATAATGGACTTTTTGTGAATGAAAAATCCACAATTGTCTCCCCACAATAAAAAGATTCGCTAATGATGTAGAATTAATCATAATGATTTTGTTCCTGAAGAGTCAACTTTAGAAGAGTGAAGGTATATTAAACACCATTCAAAGAGATATCTTCCTCCAATTACTAGATTCCAATGTGAAACTATTCCAAAATATCCATCATGTTTTACACATCCGTTGATTCTTTCCAATCATGGGTTGAATGTTTCATGTCCAAAGCATCCATAATGACATTCCCCTACATTGGGGTATATATGACATCGATTTTAGAAAATTGAAGATATTCTACCCATAATATCTATCAGATATTCAATTATTTTTTATAAAATATATATCTCATAGACTTATGACCATAAAATGATGTTAACATATCCCTAGAAATATAATGTTTCCAACACAGAAGCTCAAGAAGCACCATGAAACCACTAAGTAATTAATGAGGTAATTCTTCTCATGGGGTCGAAGCTGACGAAAGCCATATGACACCACATGATCATCCATCATCAGCACAAAACCCAAACTCATACCATAAAAATAACAAAACACTACATACCCCTTATCAAGTCCATATAAGATCATAATAGAAGCTGATGTTATATGTTGTTTCACATCATTGAAAGAAGAATGAAACTGCCCATCCAATGTGAATGTCATTAATTTCTTGGTAATGGAATTCAATGGTTATTTATGTTTATAAAAATCATTAACAAATTATATGTAATATCCATAAAGACAGAGGAGACTATGAATCTGATATAAATTATGTTTCTCTTTCCACGAAAACATAGCCTTTTCCATTTTAGGATCAAATTATAAACCATGTTCATAAATCATGTCACCTTTTAAAATCACTTTGAAAATATAGAAACTACATTTAGAATTCTTACCATACAAATAGTGGATTTTTAGAATTTCTAGAACCAAACGAAGATGGTGATCATGCTTTCAATCATATTTCAAATAATTCAAAATATCATCAAAAAACACTACCGCAAAAGTGTTATGATATTTTTAGAATATGTGATTCATCAAATCCATTAAAACTCTAAGATAATTAGTCAGACAAAAATGAATTCAAATAAATTAGTAGTAGACATACCTAATCATAAAAACATTCTTCAGTATATCAAAATCAGAAACTCTAAGCTATTGATAACTCGACCAATGATTAATCATTGAAGACCACTTTCACATCAATAAATCATAAAAAATCATCCATGTGAGGAAAAAGATAATATTTCTCTAGTGTTATTTGGTTCAACTTATGATAGTCCACACAAAATCAAATATAACCATCTTCCTCCTTATAAAATAGCACAAGAGATGCCCAAGGGAAAACACTATAGAGAACAAAAACTCTTTCCAACAAGTCATACATCAGAATCTTAATAGCCCTGAAATATTTTGGTTCCATATGATAAAAGTTATCGATATTGGTTGTGTCCCTAGTACAAATTCAACTGAAAACTCTACTTCTATATATAGTGGATGATTGGAGAAGACACCAAGAATAAATTCAAAAAAAGTCTTAAAAAATAGGTACATCCAAAATAGTAGAAACTTTATCAGTATCAATTGAAAAATATATTAAAACCACTGAGCACTGGGTGTGAAGGTTCGACATGGCCATACCTTTGGTACCTAAACTCCAAAAATAGATGAGATCTCCCATCATATTCAAGAAATTAAACTTTATGATGATAATAATAAATGTCAACTCCATGAGAGACTAGATAATCCATTGTGATAATGAATTCCAACATATACAAATCCAGAAAGTGAAAATGCCAGACCATCTCTGTGTTAAATATTGTTAATTAAAAATAAAAACACTAAAACCCCTCCTCATTCCTCTTAACAGGGGGTGTCACTAACTATATATAAATAAAGAAATATGTCCCATTGGATGTTTAATCATATCGACAAAAAGTGCAGATATAAATGAGTGTGATCCTCTATTATAAAATAATGAAATCACTATGGATAATGTAATAAAGATAGTACCTCTCACTATCAGTATACCTGGACCAACTTCTACTTGAAACTCATCTACTTCATGATTGTGCTTTTCTACTCAATCTTGTGTATGTATCCCTATAGTCTTTGAAACATATTACTACACCGCAGAAGCCTTTCTTACTGACAATTCCTCCCCATAATGGGGCCTAGACATGGCCCGAAAAAACCATTATAAATGAAAACCCTATCCACAAAACCTTCACGTCATCTTGTGTATATGAAAATAATGTCTAGTGTGTCATATGATTACACATTGATAAAATTTCAGAGGAATAATACTAGCTTCAGAATATAGTGTAGAGGAGGCCCACTGTTGAGACCCACTTCCACCACTATTATGTTGATCCTTCAACTTCCTCTTCCTCCCATGAGTGCCATTGATGCTATCTTAGTATGGAATAGAATAGGTGAAAAATACATCCTTTCCTAGCATATCCATCTCTTTCATCATATCTTTATCTACCAAATTCATATATGTAGAAGGATTTATCATAAATACATGTGATATGATATCTAATCATAAAACCTATAGATTCTTATAAGCCTTCAACCAGTCATTATTTACAACATCTAGAGATGAAAGAAAATGATCCGAAAATTGTTTGGTGTACGCCGACGCCAAACGCTCTCCCAATAGTAAAGCGAGGAAGTACAAATATTTTTCCATCATCAATGTCTCTACATAATACTGTTAGAAGATTATTTTTTTTGAAACCCTTCCAATCTATGTCCATATGTCTATCTGCATGGACTATAGAATCCCTCCATTGCATACTGAAACCCTCTAGCCTAAATGCTACACATGCCAACTTAATATTCTTAGGTTCCACCATAAGTTCAAAGGTTTAATCACTCCTATCTATCCAATACATTAAATAATAAGGTTCACTTATTCCTTTAATGGATGGTGTCATCATACACATGAATTGTTGAGATCAATCGATCTCTCTCCTCTACATCATTGATATACCTAAACAGATGTGTTTTGAACTCATGGTATTTTCAGATCAACGACATCAATTTCCAATACAATAGCCTCGACATAATTTTGATCTATATGAGGATTCCCATGAGGAGAATCAGATGCACCCTCCTGAGGAACTCAAGAAAGATGTATCATAGGAAAAATATTTCACATCTAAATAGAAGGAACGATCAAATAATAGAGTAAACCTCTATTCAATCCATATTTCTTCAAAGTAGAAAGTAATATTTAAAAAAATCAAAACACTAGAGACACATATACCAACATCACATGGAAACATCGGTATCTTCACAACAATAGAAGGCCATGCACTCAACACAACATACCTATCAAGTATCAACAATCTTATCTCTAGTCGAACAGATATCCTAAGAAAAAGACTATAGAGGATAGACCTCCACTAATACCACTTTTTAGTGAATCAGCCTGATTTACCCTCAATCTTGGGACCTAACCCAATCTATTATATACCTTATGGGCATTTCTAATCCCTAGAGGATGGAGACATGCACCTACTAATCAAACAACACAATAATAGAATGATTTCTACCCATCCTAAATGAGGAACATGAAAAAATATGCATACTAAAATCCTAATGAAATTGCAGAATACTGAAATTTATATATATATATATCACAACTATAGGAATAAAATGGAAACAAAACAATAGATAATGTAGCTAAAAACTCAAAGAGACAATTCCAACCACAAATAAAAACTTAAAAAAGAAAATACTCTATGTGATATTGTGGGAAACCTCTCATCACATCACCACCACCTACCCATCATTGCTGACATGCAAACCCACCACCTCTTAGATACACATTGCATTTCCCTACATCGAAAGATGTATGAAGGACCACGCACCTCCAAATAGGGGAACATGGTGTGAACTAACATTTTCAATAGGATCCCACCCAAGTCTTTCATAATAGTTCCCTTTATAACAATTCTCATCAGATCATTTTAAACAAAACATGGCTTGATAAAGAGTAAATATATTTTATATAATACATGGTTAACATTTCCAATTTTCTATAGTTCAAAAACAAAATTATGTATAACTATTTCAAATCAAATTTTCCATATCATATTTCATTGGAATCAACATGAAAATATAGGATTAAATGGTAAAAAGACATGGAATACCAAACAGTAGTAGCATAAAAAGTATCACAACACTAAGGAATATAACAGGTCAGACAGAATACTACTCATACCCAAAAACATACGATCAATGAACTATGGTACCTTGCTCCAATAATCAACACTCTAGGATTATGGAGACACCCATGAATTTTAAACTGCAACATCATATATGCACATAGATCCAATAATAAACACCCTATGATAAAAATAATACCCATAAAGTGAACCCCCCAAAATGAAAAATGGCCTCAAGCTAAACCTTACCCCTAGTAACCAAGGTAACCCATGTGCTCAGTTTCATATTAATCTCAATGCTTTGAAAAAAATTAAAAACTGTTATTTCAATCAAACATTTAATAGGGTATCTATTCCCGCATCTTTTTACAAATCAATCAATTATTTGAAAATACCCCTTTTCAATCCATTTGTAAAAAAACTAGGGAATACAACATATCATCAAAATATCTTTTAGAAACACACAAAAATAATTCCAATTTCATTTCAATTTATATATAAATAAATTTATATTAAAAATAACAAGATGGTATATAAAAAATATGTAAAGACCCGTAAATTTCGAGGAACTTTTTTTCTTAATTTTATTTGTAATTTTACAAGAACTCAGCTTCTGACGGAACCAAATTCCGAGACCCGGTGTGCCTGGAATCTTTTTCCGAAGTTTGGCTCAGGTACGTTCAGTGAACGAACGAGTGGGTTTTTCTAACTTTTGAACCGGTGCTCGGAATCGAATTCTGAGGGCACCGATGGAATCGCAGCACCGGTTTTTGTTTATAAACGCCTCTTCCGGAGTTGTGTTTGCTCGGTTGTGGTTTTTAATTTTTGGGTTTTAAGTTAAGAAATAAAATAAAGTTGTGCGACAATTTTATTTTTATTTCACTTAAAGCTGCTTAAAGACCACTTCAAGGTGTTTAAGCTGAGTTGATGCGGATAGGGTGTTATCCAAAAATATCCTACCCTCTTGGTAGGATATTTGTGACGTGGGGCCCACACGAGCCCCACCGTTTCTTTTCCCCTAAGTAACTCACCCGCGAAAACCCATTTTTATGAAAGTCAACTGACGCGTTTCTTAAATTCTTAACTCACCATTTAATTGGGCGGTTTTATTCGTTGAATTAATTCTATGAATTAATGGGTCATTACTTATCTCTTTTTCGTTTGTTTGCATGTTAATAAAATAAGACCAACGCTTTTTCTCCTTAAGTGTTGTTTGTTGAGAGGATTTGACAAACCTCAAGTTCTTCATCCTTCTTCGCGAAGAACGCGAAGAACGCCATCCTTCGACGAAGGGAGACGAAGAATGCCAAGCCTTTGGAGATTGACGACACGACGCCAAGTACCGCGACACCGATGGTTCTTCTTCCGCGACGTTCTTCCGCGACAATCCAACCCTGCGACAACCTTTGATCGACAACGACAAGGTTGGGGGTTGCGCTTCATTTAAATCTCTTTGTGGGTTATAACAACATCACGTATTTAATAATTATTAATTAAATATGTTGTTACTTGATCCTCAGAGATCTTCGACACGACGACCTTCCACGATGACGCGACGCCCTTCTGCGACGCGACGCTCCACTTGTTCTGCGACGGTCAATTCCGCGAAGAACGCGTGTGCGACTACTTGACGAGGTAGGGGTTTGTTGTGAAACAATTTATATTCCCGTGATTGTTTCTTTTAAAATAAAGAACTCGATTTCATAAGAACAATTTTAATTTATTAAAATTGTTATTTGTTATGTTTTCTATGTGTTGATTATTCTTCCCGATTGTTATCGCCTAACGCGGAGGGTGCGGGCCAAATGAACACGGCCCGATAACCCTCCGTAGTTCTTTGTTGTTGTGCGGATTTGGCGGGCGATGAAAAAACGTGCAGCAAGGGCGATTTGATGTTTCCGCAGTGAAGAACGGGACCCGGGAGGAGCAGCGGCGTAGACGGGAACGGAATCGGACCACCGGAGCGACTCTGGTGGCCCGCGGAAGCCACCGGCGGCCGGAGGTGGCGGCTGAAGTCGCGGCGGCGGCAGCGGCGCCAGCGGACCTGTGGCCGCGCAGGTCCGGCGCACACAGGACGCGGCTTTGCCGTGTCCGTTGACCAGGGCGGCCCCCCGTGGGGCCCGCGGAGTTGTCACGCGGGGGCAGCGTGACCCCCACGTTGCTCGGCCGCTCGGCTGAGCCGAGCCGGGCCGCACCGCGCCCTGGCCGAACCGGACCGGGTCGGGTCGACCCGATTCGGCTGACCCAGGGGGGGTCGGGCCGGGTCGGCCCGGGCCCAGACCCCCCGTATTCGTACCGTTTTCGGTATTTTGCCTGTAACATGAGCTAAGGGCCTCCGAATGACGCGCCGTCAGCGGCAACGCGATCCTTGGATCGAGGCGGTCGTTTCAGTATACTGAACTCAAGGTTTCAGAATACTTTGGGTTCGGCCGGGTTGGTTCGTTCACGAAACCAGCCGGGCCCTCGGAGTGGAGATGCTCATATCTTGAGCTTCGGACGTCTGATTGACTTGTCGTCAACTTCGTTGAATTCGTCTAAGTGAGACAGATCTTTTGGCATACTCCGCCTGAGGTTTGGACGCAGGTGGAGTACGGTTGGGTTTGTTTTGCCTTAAAAACCAACCGGGCCCCTGGGACGAAAAAGCCAACAACTCTCAGACCGGGCGTCCGATTGACGCGCCGTCTGCGACGTGAAGTTCCTGTTGACGATACGGAACTTTTGGATACATCAACTCTGGAACTTGTGTCAGTTTATGTATCAGCCTCTCGGCTCGTGGAGCGGACCCTCCCGAACGAGCTTGCTGTGTGCGGGAACCCTAGTGCTGGCTGCGACTTCGACGACGACGACTGTGCAGAGATCCTCAGTGGACTGCGACGATGAAGAGTGCTGGTCTTGTATCCTATGTGGGTCCCAGCTGTGCTGGTCTTGTATCTTATGTGGCTCCCAACTTAGATGATTCAGTGCTGGTCTTGTATCCTATTTGGGTCCCAGCATAGATGAATCAATGAAGAGTGCTAGTCTTGTATCCTATGTGGGTCCCATCTTAGATGATTCAGTTCTGGTCTTGTATCCTATGTGGGTCCCAGCATAGATGAATCAATGAAGAGTGTTGGTCTTGTATCCTATGTGGGTCACATATTAGATGATTCAATGCTGGTCTTGTATCCTATGTGGGTCCCAGCATAGATGAATCAATGAAGAGTGCTGGTCTTATATCCTATGTGGGTCCCAGCTGTGCTGGTCTTGTATCCTATGTGGGTCCCAGCTTAGATGATTCGGTGCTGGTCTTGTATCCTAAGTGGGTCCCAGCATAGATGAATCAATGAAGAGTGCTGGTCTTGTATCCTATGTGGGTCCCAGCTGTGCTGGTCTTGTATCCTATGTAGGTCCCAGCTTAGATGATTTAGTGAAGACAGCTGGTCTTGCATTCTCAGTGGGTCCCAGCTTAGATGTTTCAGTATCCTTATCTGATCATCCCTTTCACCTTTTTCGACGAAGTATTTTCTGTGTGAGCTGAATCATGTTTACTCTCCTTTGTGGATTGTGTTGAACTATCCTGGGTGGATTTACTGTTTACTTTCCTTTGTGGATTGTGTTGAGCTATCCTACATGGATTACTTTTGCTCTCCTTCATGGATTGTGTTGTTCTATTCTGTGTGAGTATACATTTTTCTTTCCTGTGTGGATTGGGTTGTGCTTGGGCTCGGATGTTGGAGCCGAATGGGAATTGATGACTTAGGTATATGTATGGACATATACCTAAGCAATGTCGGCTGTTACTTCATGATTGTATCGTCCCTTTGTGATTTATCCTTTGTGGATTTCGGGAGACCTTCGGGGGTCTCGGGGTCCCTACTGAGTACCTTATACTCACCCCTGCACGGGCTATGCCCGCACTTCGTTGTGTTGGTTGTAGACGACGGACAGCGCTGATCGTGGTGGAGGCTTGCGGAGCAGGACGGTACCTGGAGGTGGACCACTGGGCGGGACGTACTCGGAGCAGACGGCTGGACCGAGGAGCTGTGGAGGCTATCTGTGCTCGCCCCTCAGGTGGGACTTCCAGAGGACGGCTCGACACTGTGGATTTTATTTTCAGTTGCTGTTTTTCTTTTTCAGTTGTACTTTACAGTTGGGCTTGTATTTCCGGCCCCTTTTACTTATAGCACAGCTTGTTACAGTTTTTACTTAGCTTTTACTCTTTTCGCTTTCTTACTCTGTGATGGTTGTTTACTTTACAAAGGCAATGCCTTCCCTGTTATCGGGATTTACCCCTTGGTGCTAGTCGCCAGCCCCTAGCCTATGGAAGGCGGGCTTGGAGTAGTCACGACACGGGCCCCGAGGATGGGTCGTGAAAAATTGGTATCAAAGGAGTTCGGTTCTACCGCTGACTCTGATCTTTCTTCTATGAGAAGCAATAGTGTTCAACGTATTGGGTGAGGTTATCAGTCCAGGGAGTCCAGTGTTGGTGCGGCGGCCGACATATCCGTACACCAGGACACTGACTTCTGATTTCCGACTTAATGCACGAAAACATTAATTGCATGTGTGTTCAAGTTTTATTTGTGATTACTTGTGTCAGCTCACTAGGTATACAGTTCTGACCGTGGAGTACCTGTTTCTTTTCAGGATGGCCCCACGACGGCAGCCAGCTAGGGTTATGAGAGTGGAGCGTGATGACAGCCCACCGAGCGACGAGGCCTCGGTGCAGGGCTCCTTGTTAGCAGAGGCACCAGCGGTACCTTTACCCGCTGAGCCACCGATGCTACCAGCCCCAGCCGCTGACGATGCACGCCACCTTAGTGCACTGCATGAGTTCCAGCGCCAGTGACTGCCCAGGTTCCACGGGGAGACGGACCCTCAGGCTGTCGAGGACTGGATGGAGGCAGTTGTACAGGTTTTCAGATTAGTGAGGACACCAGCAGACATCATGGTGATCCTCGCAGCGATCCTCCTGCACGCGGCAGCAGGCAGATGGTGGAGCTTGATGCTCCAGGTGCATGATGAGACATCTCTCCTCTGGACGAACTTTGAGGGCATATTCTGCTCCGAGTTCGTCCCATCCACCTTCCGTGTGGTGCGCATCCAAGAGCTGCTAAAGCTACGACAGGGCAGCATGACAGTGGCCCAGTACTCGGCGAGATTTACTGATCTCTCACGCTACTCCACAGATATGGTACGGGACCCGTTCTTCCGGGCCCGGACCTTCGAGCAGGGACTGAGGCATGAGATCAGGGCTTCGATGATCTCCCTCAACATTCCGACACAGGCAGAGGTGTTGGAGAGAGCCCTTATAGTGGAGATTTTTCTCACCGAGCAGGCTCCAGTGACAGGGCCCTCCGCAGGATGGCCCGTAGCAGGGTCTTCCACAGCTGGCAGTAGACAGGTGACGCAGAGGTCCAAACGGGCCAGACCATCAGTTAAGCAGTCTCAGGATGAAGATTCGGTTGTACGGGGCACCCGAAGGAGAGCCTCTACATGAGGGGCAAGCATTTCTACGCATGCAGCGGGCGAGGTCACATGGCTCGAGACTGCCCGACTCGTTTTACAGATGAGCAGCAGGTGGTAGAGGGATCTCCCAGACAGAGGTTCGGCCACGGTAGTCCACAGGGTGCAGGCGGACGAGGCAGAGGAGCTGGCCGAGTAGCAGATGGTGGGAGACACTTCGAGGTGTTGCCACCACCACTACCAGGAGGTCCAACCCGACCGCAGAGAGTTGGTGGACATGCGAGAGCTCATCTTCAGGCAGCTGAGGCCTTCGATCATGGAGATCTGGGAGCAGATGGACAGGAGCGGAACTAGTGGATACATCCTTTGTACTTCTATTTCCTTGTTGTTATTGTGTGGTGTCTTTGTATTATGAGCTGCAATAGTAAAAGACGCTTACCTTTGTGATGTTTTCATTCCTGTCCTCTTTTGTGTTGTTACTAAGAGGTTACAGTTTATACTGTTGACTTGACTCTCACTTGTGAGACATCTAATGGAGGAGACCCAGTTACCACACACTGATGCCGACAGTGTGACTCAACCCTTGGAGGCGAGAGTAACGGTTGGATCTCTTGGTAGTAGCATCGAGGCCTTACGACGTCATCCTTGGTGCGGATTAGAAACATCCATGTCAGGATTGACTGTATTAGGCAAAGGAAGTGGTTCATCCAGGGGATGAGACCAGATTTCTCTTATTGACAAAGAAGAAATATTAGTAGTTCTTGTGGGATCGGAGATATTCCAGGTCATCCAGGAGTGGATAAGTATAGCTCAGAGCCGACAGAAGTCCTATGCTGACAAGAGGCGGAGGCCACTTGAGTTCGAGGATGGTGACCACGTCTTCATGCGGGTCTCACCTCGACGTGGATTACAGAGGTTTGGTCTAAGTGGTGAGTTGTCTTCATGCTTCATCGGACCCTTCCAGGTCCTTAGCAGGATTGGCAAGGTGGCTTATCGCCTGGCTCTACCACCACAGTTGTTCCGGGTGCACAAAATCTTCCACGTATCTCAGCAGAGGAGATACGTGCACGACCCGACGCCAATCTTTGACCATGGAGAGCTGGTCTTTGATGATGGGGAGACTTTTGCGGAGGTCCCAATAGAGATCGAGGATTGACAGGAGCGGGTCCTACGTGGACGATCGATTCCTCTAGTGCGCTTCAGATGGCATCTCGGGAACCTCCAGGAGAGCACTTGGGAGCGAGAGGCTCAGATGCGTGCTCAGTACCGCCTTTGTATCCCTAAGTTTGTGGTGAAGCTTTACGGGGACGTAACGCCCTATGGTGGGAGTAATGTAAAGACCCGTAAATTTTAATGAAATTTTTTTATTAATTTTCTTTGGAATTTTAAAAGAACTCATCTTCTGACGGCACCGAATTCCGAGGCCCGGTGTGCCTAGAATCTTTTTCCGAAGTTTGGCTAGGGTACGTTCAGTGAACGAACTAGCGGGTTTTTCTAACTTTTGAACCAGTGCTCGGAATCGAATTCTGAGGGCACCAATGGAATCGCAGTGCCGGTTTTTTCTTAGAAACGCCGCTTCCGGAGTTGCGTTTGCTCGGTTGTGGTTTTTAATTTTTGGGTTTTAAGTTAAGAAATAAAATAAAGTTGTGCGACAATTTTATTTTTATTTCACTTAAAGCCGCTTAAAGACCACTTCAAGCTGTTTAAGCTGAGTTGAGGCGGATAGGGTGCTATCCAAAAATATCCTACCCTATTGGTAGGATATTTGTGAGGTGGGGCCCGCACGAGCCCCACCGTTTCTTTTCCCCTATGTAACGTACCTGCGAAAACCCGTTTTTATGAAATTCAACTGACGCATTTCTTAAATTCTTAATGCACCATTTAATTGGGCGGTTTTATTTGTTGAATTAATTATATGAATTAATGGGTCATTACTTATCTCTTTTTCATTTGTTGGAATGTTAATAAAATAAGACCAATGCTTTTTCTCCTTAAGTGTTGTTTGCTGAGAGGATTTGACAAACCTCAAGTTATTCATCCTTCTTCGCGAAGAACGCGAAGAACGCGAAGAACACCGGCCTTCGACGAAGGGCGACGAAGAATGCCGAGCCTTCGGAGATCGATGACATGACGCCAAGTACCACGACGCTGACGGTTCTTCTTCCGCGGCGTTCTCCCGCGACAATCCAACCCCGTGACAACTTTCGATCGACAACGACAAGGTAGGGGGTTGCGCTTCATTTAAATCTCTTTGTGGGTTATAACAACATCACGCATTTAATTATTATTAATTAAATATGTTGTTACTTGATCCTCGGAGATTGTCGACGCGATGCCCTTCCACGACGATGCGACGCCCTTTCGCGACGCGACGCTCCACTTGTTCTGCGACGGTCAATTCCGTGAAGAACACGCGTGCGATGACTTGACGAGGTAGGGGTTTGTTGTGAAACAATTTATATTCTCGTGATTATTTCTTTTAAAATAAAGAACTCGGTTTCATAAGAACAATTTTAATTTATTAAAATTGTTATTTGTTATGTTTTCTATGTGTTGATTATTCTTCCCGATTGTTATCGCCTAACGCGGAGCGTGCAGGCCAAACGAACACGGCCCGATAACCCTCCGTAGTTCTTCGTTGTTGTGCGGATTTGGCGGGTGACGACAAAACGTGCCGCAAGGGCGATTTGATGTTTCCGCAGTGAAGAACGGGACCCGGGAGGAGCAGCGGCGCAGAAGGGATCGGAATCGGACCACCGGAGCGACTTCGGTGGCCCGCGGAAGCCACCGGCGGCCGGAGGCGGCGGCTGAAGCCGCGGCGGCAGCAGCGGCGCCAGCGGACCCATGGCCGCGCGGGTCTGGCGCACACAGCACGCGACTTTGCTGTGTCCGTTGACCAGGGCGGCCCCCCGCGGGGGCCGTGGAGTTGTCACGCGGGAGCAGCGTGCCCCCCGCGTTGCTCGGCCTCTCGGCCGAGCCGCGCCGGGCCGGGCCGCGCCCCGGCCTGACCGGACCGGGTCGGGTCGACCCGGGTCGGCCCGGGCCCAGACCCCCCGTATTCGGACTGTTTTTGGTATTTTGCCCATAACGTGAGGTAAGGGCCTTCGAATGACGCACCGTCAGCGGCAACGTGATCCTTGGATCGAGACGGTCGTTTCGGTATACTGAAATCAAGGTTTTGGAATACTTTGGCTTCGGCCGGGTTGGTTCGTTCACGAAGCCAACCGGGCCCTCGGAGCGGAAACGCTCATATCTTGAGTTTCGGACGTCCGATTGACGTGTCGTCAACTTCGTTGAATTCGTCTAAGTGAGACGGATCTTTTGGCATACTCCGCCCGAGGTTTGGACGCAGGTGGAGTACGGTCGGGTTGGTTTAGCCTTAAAAACCAACCGGGCCCCTCGGATGAAAAGGCCAATAACTCTCAGACCGGGCGTCTGATTGACGTGCCGTCTGCGACGTGAAGTTCCTGTTGACGATACGGAACTTTTGGATACATCAACTCTGGACCTTGTGTCAGTTGATGTATCAGCCTCTCGGCTCGTGGAGCGGACCCTCCCGAACGAGCTTGCTGTGTGCGGGAACCCTAGTGTTGGCTGCGACTTCGACGACGACGACTGTGCAGAGATCCTCAGTGGACTGCGACGATGAATAGTGATGGTCTTGTATCCTATGTGGGTCCCAGCTGTGCTAGTCTTGTATCTTATGTGGGTCCCAGCTTAGATGATTCAGTGCTGGTCCTGTATCCTATGTGGGTCCCAGCATAGATGAATCAATGAATAGTGCTAGTCTTGTATCCTATGTGGGTCCCAGCCTAGATGATTCAGTGCTGGTCTTGTATCCTATGTGGGTCCCAGCATAGATGAATCAATGAAGAGTGTTGGTCTTGTATCCTATGTGGGTCTCAGCTTAGATGATTCAGTGCTGGTCTTGTATCCTATGTGGGTCCCAGCATAGATGAATCAATGAAGAGTGCTGGTCTTGTATCCTATGTGGGTCCCAGCTGTGCTGGTCTTGTATCCAATGTGGGTCCCAGCTTAAATGATTCAGTGCTGGTCTTGTATCCTATGTGGGTCCCAGCGTAGATGAATCAATGAAGAGTGCTTGTCTTGTATCCTATTTGGGTCCCAGCTGTGCTGGTCTTGTATCTTATGTGCGTCCCAGCTTAGATGATTCAGTGAAGACAGCTGGTCTTGCATCCTCAATGGGTCCCAGCTTAGATGTTTTAGTATCCTTATCTGATCATCCCTTTCACCTTTTTCGAAGAAATATTTTCTGTGTGAGCTGAATCCTGTTTACTCTCCTTTGTGGATTGTGTTGAACTATCCTGGGTGGATTTACTGTTTACTTTCCTTTGTGGATTGTGTTGAGCTATCCTACGTGGATTACTTTTTCTCTCCTTCGTGGATTGTGTTGTACTATTCTGTGTGAGTATACGTTTTTCTTTCCTGTGTGGATTGGGTTGTGCTTGGGCTCGGATGTTGGGGCTGAATAGGAATTGATGACTTAGGTATATATATGGGCATATACCTAAGAAGTGTCGGTTGTTACTTCGTGATTGTATCTTCCCTTTGTGGTTTATCCTTTGTGGATTTCGGGAGACCTTCGGGGGTCTCGGGGTCCCTACTGAGTAGCTTATACTCACCCCTGCATGGGCTATGCCCGCACTTCATTGTGTTGGTTGTAGACGACGGACAGCGCTGATCGTGGTGGAGGCATGCAGAGCAGGACGGTACCTGGAGGTGGACCACTGGGCGGGACGCACTCGGAGCGGACGGCTGGACCGAGGAGCTGTGGAGGCTATTTGTGCCCATCCCTCAGGTGGGACTTCCAGAGGACGGCTCGACGCTGTGGCTTTTCTTTTCAGTTGTTGTTTTTCCCTTTCAGTTGTACTTTACAGTTGGGCTTGTATTTCCGGCCCCTTTTACTTACAGCACAGCTTGTTATAGTTTTTACTTAGCTTTTACTCTTTCCGATTGCTTACTATGTGATGGTTGTTTACTTTACAAAGGCAATGCCTTCCCTGTTATCGGGATTTACGCCTTGGTGCTAGTCGCCAGCCCCTGGCCTATGGAAGGTGGGCTTGGGGTAGTCACGACACGGGCCCCGAGGACGGGTCGTGACAAAATAGTCTAGAAAAGGAACCACCTACCTCAAAACATGGGTTGCACACAATCTTAATGGGATCCACCAAAAATAATGATGGCATAGAGGATCAAGGAAATCAACCTAGAATCAATATTCAACGACATAGAGTTTAGATCCATCAATCCCATGGTGATCAATCCATCTCTAAGTGTGAAAAAAGTATGAAACAGTGACAATTCTTGCCTGATAGGTCACACAATGTTCGTAAATAAGATCAATCTTTGAAAAAAATTACCCAAAGGGGGTAGAGTTCCCAGAATTTCATGGGAAAGTATATGGGTCGAGTAAAAGGAAACATGGAGGAGGAACAAATCGAAATTTCAGTCTGGATGCCTATTTAAAAACCACTGTCAGTATATTACACTACATGTAACCTGATTACAGGTTGTGTAATTGGTAAATCCTATAATCACAGAAAAACCTGACTTATTTTGATTAAATAAATATTTTAATTTTATATATGAGTTACATATCATGTAACTCTATAGCACGTCATGTAACTCTCTAGTAGGCTGTATAATCATTAGGTTTCTTGATAAATATTCTTAAATATGCCTATCTTCACAATTACAGGTTTACTCATGATTTATTCTCGATCATACCAATTTAATTAATATAAAATATGTGAAAAAGTTTAGAAAATACCTATAAACAAAATAATTGGATGATAAAAAAGAATAAAAAAGAGATATAAAGATATTGATGAACTCAATAGATGATTTTAATGTTTTATATAATAATCCTATAACTTTTCAATTTTATAAATGTAATTAATATGCATAAAATTAAATTAATTAAATGATCCAATGGGTTAATTAAGAATAAAATATATTTTCCTCACAAGACTATAGGAAAAATAGAAATATTATAAAATCAATACCACTATGATGGATCAATAGAATAAAGTGGTGATAGTTAAAATTTATATCCACTAAATAATGTAATATTTTATATTTGACTATATATTTATGCACTCAATCTTAAATATAATTTTTAATAAATTCCTTTCATGACCACTATAATGGTTTGATATTGAATTATTTATGAAAACACCCAATGGTGTAATTATTGCATCCCATTCCTACAACAATTCTTTGAATAATTTTTTGGGAATATTCAACCTAAAAATATTATACATTTTTTCAAATTTTATGTTATTATTTGAATGGATTGGATCTCTTTAAATAAGTCCCATCTCAGTTTTTTAGATACTAAGATCACATTTTTAGTCAAAATAAATACATAATGATCTGTTGGTGAAAAACATACAGTAATATCCCTATAAAAATTACATTAATTATATGGGATGTAATTCTATATTCTAATGTACATTTAAATAAAATGATTCAGGATAAAATCATTATATATATAATTTAAATTTTATGGGAATTTTTATGTTTAATTAATAATGATTTTTCCAACGATCCACCAAACTGTGATTTTGGTTTTTCAATAGAACTCATACTTAGTGTTAAAAGTATCATTATTTGGAATATTTATAATACAATTATGGTGTGATTTTTTATATGAAAAATAGTGATATATTTAGTGAAAACAAGAGCTAAATATATATATTTACAAACTTTGAGTTGATAATGTGGTAAAGGATATGGTTAGATTTGTTCAAGTGAAATCAATATTTAGTACATCATGAACATAACTTTAATGACCAAAATATTTATAAATTAATTTACCCATTAAAATGAAAAAATGAGTTATAATGAAATGTATTGATACAAAACACATACACTAAATTGGATATTTTTGAATGTAATGGTCTGTTAAATTTAAAAGATAGTCATGAATCATAAAAGTTGATAACCTATAAATTGTATAGTGACTATATTTATTTTATTGTAATAGGGGTGACGATAAAATACAGTTGAAACAAATGTATGAAGTGATAGCCTTGACCAGTAGGTCTGTACCCATTGAAGACTATTTATCTGAACTTCCAAGGGAGATGTAATCATGAGTATTTTCCTTTGACCAATACCATGATGATACTCAACAAATAAAGCATGAGTGAGATTTTTTACATGGTAATTCCAATCTTATCAAGATAACGAATCAATCTATGATCACCAAACCACCCCATGAAATTTTCCCAATCACATAACTTACCAATGGGACATACACCGATGTACTAAGGGGTCATATATCTATATACTAATTGTAAAGTTTTTTTATGATAAATCAAATAATTATTAATTTTATATTTTATTAATACATAATACTGAATAAATAATATTTTTGATACATTTTATACTTTCATATCATGAGACAACTTTTTTTATAATATACTTAGTTTCAATCAAGACACTTTTTTTATGAATTCAATAATTTTTAAAATAAATGGTTTCTTCATAAAATATTCTTATTAAATAATATTTTTAAAATAAAAATGTTGACAAATTTTTATAAATTCAAATGAAATTTTATTAATGGCTAGAAACTATTATCATCGTAAAAATATATTTATCTATAAATGGGGATTTTGGATTTAAAATTAAATATTTTCAATTATAAATAATTATTTTAGAAAAAACAAATAACATTTTTGAAATTAGCATATTTAAATTATTAAATGGATAATTATTCATAATTTTATGAGACAACATAATATTTGGGTAAATATTAAACACCATACCAATATTTTCAATGAATTATAACATCATAAAAGAAAAAAATGGTGTAATAAATTCTATAAATTGCATTTAAGAAAAAATTACTACATCCACATAAAATTAATTTTGTATTGAAATTATTTTATCCATTTTAGAACATTTAATGAATTATCTAAAAACCAAACTTATATTTGAAGGTTTTAATATAAATATATTATAAACATGACTCACATCGACAAATAAAGTTATATTATTTTAATTATCTTTGTTCTTATCCATATAATGTAAATAAACCCAATCATAATTGTTAGAAAAAATGGGATAAAACCGTGATATGGTTTTTGGTTTGGATTAATTTTTCATATAGTGTCCAAACCCTATGATTAGATAATAATAATTAATTATCCTCTCTTATATAATAAAAAAAACTACCAAAAAACCCAGTACGCTTTACTCAAAATGCTATAGGAATTTTTTTACTCTTCCTTTCACTCAACTGATCACTCCTAATGTTCTCCATTATCTTATGGATATCCTCCAATGTTTTTAAAAGCTCCATATCATGGTATGGTATCATATCTTTATCCTCTATAATCTAGCAGCTTATTTATATTATACCTTTTTATTTCTAATTTTTTATATTTGGATATGTTCATAAGAATCCCTATTACATTCCTCATGTCTAACAACTAATTGGATACCTCATTCTGTCTCATTAAACCCTTCTATGAATTTTTATATAATGATCTTATTCTATTGAAACTATTTATCAATTTTCCAAGAAACACTTACTTATTGTGAATACACAACCCCATTTCCCCTCAAGGGTAATCACCAAAATGTACATATCCTTCATTAATCGGGTAATTTCATGTATATTAACCATAATCTTTATTCATGGGATTTTATATAATGCAGTACATCACTATATTCTAAGATGTGTGTGGAACACTTATGTATGTATAAGCTATGAATGTGCTTATTGGGATGAAATTATGTATCCATCTAATGAATTGGATAATTTTTTGACTCACGAGATACCAGGAAGGTTGCATTCATAGTTATCTTAATCAAAAAAAAATTATGTTTTATTTATAAATACCGTGAACTTATTTCTATGATTTCATGTTTCATTTTGTTTCAAAATTCTCATGTCACCATTATGTAATCAACATATATCATTTATTGATGTTAATATTTATTATTATCACCCCTCTTATATTACCTTTATATGTTTATTCACTCACATGTATTATTTTTATCACATTATACATTTGTTCTTCCCTTAATGTGATTTATAGCTCACTCGTCTCTTATATATGTTCCTTGGTTATCCAATGTATTTTTATAACTTTTGTGGAATTTATGGGCATATTATAAAATTTAAATTCTTTTTTCGGGATTGAGTACTCTAGAGGGGGGGAAATTGAGTATATATAAAAAAAATTGTTAAAAATATCACTTTAAAAAGATTCTCCAATAAAAATTAATACAACCCAGTTAGTCTAGGTAATGCGGTTATAACAGTGTTACTGTTCAAATAACTTCTAGAATAATTATTAATTATCATTAATATCTATATGAGTTATTTATAAAACTTTTGAAGAAATTATAATAAAGAAAATAAGTTATAACATCTATACAAAACTAACTATCAAAGTAAAATCTAGTGTTTTATGAAAAATAAAGCAAAGGAGAGAAACCCTAAATTAAAAAGACACAGCAGATAAAACAAGTGGTTCAGTCCCATGCTGAGACCTAATCCACTCCACTTGGCGATCACCTTACACCATGCAGTTTATGTTAATAAATCCGATACACACCACGTATCGGGGTAAACAAAATTGTATAGTAATGTCCAGGTCAAATTTCCTCTTCCATTGTTCTTTATGTGTATCAAATACCAGGTCACACAATGACCTATTCTACACTTATCAGTGGTAGTAAACAGATGTATGAATTTATGAGTGGAAGGATATCTTGCATCCTTTAGTTTATTATAAGAGACAATGCGTGTTTTTAATATAGACACACAAACACAACCTTAAAGCTAAAAAAACACACAATAGAGAAAAGATGATGAGAAAGGTTAATAAGTTCTCTGAGTGTTATTTTATGCATCTCTTATCTTCTAGGATAAAGGACATGAAATTATCGAGCCATCTTTTGAAAGAACAAAGTATTGTAAGTTTGTGCTCTAGTTTCTCGTCGGTGATCAAGTTCGTGTTCTTCTTTGACATTGTTATGCAAATATGATTTTAACAATGATCTACGGTATTCCTGCCTTTTTGGAGAGAGAGTACTTTGTGTGTTTATTAGTAGTATTACATGTATCAATTATCTTTTTCAAAAATGTTCTTTTTCGCTTCTATGTCTATGTGTATTTTTGCAGTTTGGATTATATTCATTTTTAATTGTGGGTGCACACATTGGAACCGAGATGATGTATGTATTTTGTACCTCATACATTGTACTATCAGGTGACTTGTCTACAATGAAACATTAATTATGTCAGTGCTTTTAAATTACTCAAATATGACCCTTATAAATTAAAATGAAATTGAAATAACATGTTAATGAACGGTGTCAGAGTTTGTATTGAAATAGTATCACTTGGAAATAGTGTCACCACGAAATGATGTCTTCTCCTTTTCCATTTAGTGGTGAGACTGACGTGATTCTACAGATGCATTGATATTAGGAACTGGTAGCATAGATTTTGTACTAGGATAACTATGTCTAGTCCTTTGACAAACATTGAATGGTGTCCTGGTGACGATAGCAAGGAATCGGTGTCACAAACTTCATGAGTTCTGAAACTGGTTATGGTGTCTGGTTAAAGTGTCTAGTAACGGTGTTTGGGTCACGATGTCTAGGTCATGGTGGCTAGTTCGTGGTGGCTAGGTCACTGTGTCTGGTCACGGTGTATGGGTCACGGTGTCTGGGTCACGGTGTCTGGTCACAGTGTATGGTCATTTTCCATAAATCCAGCACTGGTGGTAGACTCACGGTTTCTCCGACATAGAAAAATATTTTTAAATAGTCTTAAGCAGTAATATTCCCAGAATGAAATAAACATAATAATTTATAGAAAAAATCATTATAGAACAAAAATTAAATATGGTTTACAATAATCAAACATTATTTTTAGGAATATAGATTGGGGAATGTTTGTTTAATATAAAGGGAAACAAACAATATCTACACATGAATTGATATATAGTTAACAAGGTGAACAGAATTCTGGATCATTAAAACATGATTAAAACAAGAGGAGTCCAACAATCTCCCCCATTTTTATGATAAAAAATCACAGGATTGATATTTTTATTCTTAGTGTTCTTTCTCCACCTTTGGGGATTATAAAAAAGATTATAGGAAAATAATGAAAAAAAGTAAAGGAAATAAGAGGACAACAGTTCAAATTTTATTATATAGAATGATATTTGTTATTATAAGTAGTTGGAAATAGTAAAAAATATCCCTATCAAGATAAAGTGTTTACATTTATTTTGTATGAGTTGTCTTCTATTTTCACTTGGTAGAAACATCAGATGGATCCACATGAGAATAAGTATAGGTTGAAGAAGGGATTGAGCCAACTGTTAGAGAAGGAAGAGGTAGGCCTTTAAAAAGAGAAGGTGCCAATGTGGGTTTGGTTGTAGACCGAAGAATGTTTTGGTCAAGGGTAAGAGTCCTGGTCTGGCTCAGATCCTAAGATATGGAAATTCAGGGAGAAGCAAAGGAATTTGATGCGGAAGGGCATATACCAGGCGTCAAGGTGGCAGTTGTAGGTGAAACAATATTAGTTCTCTGCACATGATGATAAGGATTCAACAATTTAATTAAATCAGTAATGATCTCACCACCATATTTCATTTCAATATCGAATTCAACTTTGTTCTACATGAACATGTTCAATAGAAGAGTTAAATATTTCTACTTTTGGACTTGATTCTTGAAGGCTTGAGTGACATGAGGTATTTTTAGATATTCTAAAGGATATTTGAAATGATTGGTTATATCATTCTTAGTAATTCCATACTGATCATCATTTTCAATATTTTAATGGATCTTTATTATGTCAAGGAATCTGTCACTTTTCATGACAATTGTATATAAACTCTAATTTTCAAAACCATTGAACATTGATTGATGTTCCTCATTAACAAAAGTTCTGAGTAGGCCACTATCAATGGGTTAGATAATTGTCCAGAGGCACTAGAGGCAGTAATAGCTGAAGTGAAGGACTTGAGCTGATTGCAAACTTTATGTAGACATCCCTTTTACTCATCAGTCAATTTTTTGAGACCAACAATAGACTCACACATCTCATGGACTATGTTAATGTTTCTTTGAACCACTTTTTCAAATATTTAAGTCACGTTCGGTTGAATCAGAGAGGAAACATTCAGTGGAATCTGATCACTAACATCATCAACTAGATGAGAAATAATAGTTTATCCTGATTGGAAAAAACATTCAATTCTTCAACCATATCTCGGAGAGACTTCACCTCATTACCCAACTACATGTTTTCAATTCAAAACTATAGTATTTCATGAAGAATTTTTGGTCAAATCTGCCATATGATTTTATCTAACTGAAAGGAAGCATCACATTCACTATGATATTTCACTTCAATAGGTTGTGTGTTCATTATCTTTTCAAATCCATCTAATAAATTATCTCCAAAGGATTTTAGATAACATTGAATAATAGAAGATGAATGTTTTTGTGAAGTTTAATAAGTAGGAGTTGAGATAGGATCACGTTCCTTTGCATATATTTCTTCTAATGTCGAAATTGGTTTTAATTGAAATACATTACACATGTATTTTCATTTAACCAAGGTCTCCAAGGCATTATAAACATCAAAGTAGCTATGGAACTTATACCAGTTATCCACGGTGCTTGGATCAATAGGATTTGGAACTTCAATACTTTCTAGACTTGGGTACTTCTTCCCCTCAACAAGAGAATCTCTCACTGGACTGAGTGATTCAGTTCCTTGATATGTTTCTAAATTTTCATCCCTAACAGCCTCGTCTAATACATTTCTAGCTAGTTAGATGGCTTGTTCCGTTTTTTTCTTAGTAGAAAAGATAATTTCAGGATTAGCATGTTCCTCTAAATGGTCCTCAACATCAGCCTCTTCTTCATGAATAAGCTCTTCCTCTAGATGCTCCACATGTACACTGTTTTATTTTACATAAATTGCATATTCTTTCCCATAAGTAGGTTCTTCTTCTAAATCAGAACTTATTTTAGTAACATTTTCTTCTTTATAAATTATATTTTGTGGAACATTTAGACTATTTTCTTCTTTATCAAAGGCAGTTGCATCAATAGCTGCAACAAATTCCTCTTCTTCATCTTCAACAGGATAGTCAACAATCTCAATTGTTTTCAATACAAGATCAAAAATGTTCTTTGGTCTTGATGGATGCACAACCAGATTAAATATTTCATATATCCTTTCATTATCCTCTACCCTAATACATTTTCCAAGGATTCCAACTAATTTTTATCCTTTTTAGTGTAACCATTAATATATACAACTCATGGTATTTGATGACTTCATCATTCGGTCCAACCATTCCTTTAGCATATAGCATTGTAGAGAACAATTTTGAATAGGACAAAGAGGTAGACATTGAAGTATTCTTAATCAATTCACACATGTGAAGTATAATATACTTACACGGATTGATCTTGTGTCTATTTTTTACAAGATGTGTCAAGAATACATATTGATACATGAGGGTAGAAAAATATCCCTTCCATGGACTAAGCATATTTTGTATAAACTCAAACAACAACCTCGATTCACCATCCAACTCTACAGTAATTTCTCTTCTATTCTTTTTAGTCCTAGTCAAACTTTTCAAGGGATCTTTTAAAACAAAAAATAAACTTAGAGGAGGAGGACCTCTCTTGTAGTCCTCAAAATATCCTTCATGACGTATCCCTAGGTAGGCATCCAATAAACATGAGGAAAACCTATATATTTGTCCATTAATCTATCTTATAATAACAAAAACATCTTCTATATTGAATAAAAACTGGGCAAATTGATAAAACATTGCAATAGGTTTTGGGTAAATCAAACTTGACTCCTTCATGAACCAGTTTAGCCATCCCATCTCTTTCATTACTTTTAAAACTAAGTACTTAATAGTCAGCAACCACTTAGTAAAAATTTCCTTTTCAGGTACTACTACACTATCAACAAGATTCGAGTTCAGCGGTCCTTTAGGTGCTATATTCAGTTCCCTTTTTTACTTTCTTCTATGATCTGCACTTCTCATGAGTTAATGACGATGAGAGATTCATCATGGGCATTCAATGAGGGTTCAAGAAAGAGAGAGATATGTGAAGGGATAAAAGAGGACATACGATTTGAGTGAAGGTTTTTGGTTATGAGAGAAGAGAGATCGAGTGAAGAGAAAAGTGACTGATATTTCATTTTTATAATTTAGGTATTTCAAGCATCGCAAATTCAGTATTTTCTGATAAAAACAATAAAATAATCAACACAGTGATACTAATAATAATATATAAATAAAATGAAAACTATCATTATGGTAAGACTAGAACAGATTTCCACGGTGAGACCTTTATAGTGTGTCTCCAAATGGTGTAACCGAATCATTTTAAACAGTAAGTAGAAGACTGTAACAGAGAGACAGTAACTATGAGACTATAAACATAAAACAATAACTTCAAGACATTAATCGGTATCACTATGATATTGAGACAATAATTCTATGATAGCAACTTTTGAAATAGTAAATCATGAAATAGTAAACTATGAAACAATTTTTTTTGAAAAAATTACATATTATATGTGAGATTTATCATTTCTAATTCATGTATGATGTAATCTATACTTTAAAAATATAATAGTTTGGTGAATATATTTGCAGGATGATATTCAGCTCTAATGAATTTTAATGTGATATCACCTTTTCGATAATGGTCTCTCAAAAGTTGATGTCTTACATCAATATGTTTTGTCCTGGAATGTGAATCACGATTTTATAAATGTTAATAGCACATGTATTGTCAGAATTTATGGGTACATGCCTGAATTGATAACCATAATATAGTAATTTGTGCTTCATCCACAAAATGTTTGCACAAAAACTACCAGAAGCTATGTATTCATCTTTGGCAGTAGACAATACAACATAGTTTTGTTTCTTACTGCACCATGATATTAGAGACTTGCCTAAAAGGTGACGTGTTCTATATGTTCTTTTTATATCTAACTTACAACCACTGAAATCAGGATCAAAATAGCTATCATAATCAAATATTTTTTCCTAGGTTAGAATAGTCCTAGATTGGGTGTGTGTTTGAGAAATTTGAAAATCATTTTAACAAAATTTAAATAAGATTATTTAATATTTTCTTGAAAACAAGCACACATACTTACACAAATCAAAATATCAGGTTATTTAGCCGTTATGTATAGTAGGAATCCAATCATCCCTCTGTAAGTTGTCTGATCAATAGATTTTCAATATTCATCAAGATCCAACATAGAAGTAGTACTCATTGGTGTATCACTACCTTTAGAGCTTTCTAGGACAATGAATTTCAAAAGATCTTTATTATATTTTCTTTGATTTAAAATAATACTATCTTTATATAGAAATATTTGAAATCCAAGAAAGAATATTAGTTCACCCATTAAACTAATTAAAAATTCATTTCGATTCACTTAAGAAAAATAAATACGTAAATTATTTTTTGATGATCCAAATATAATATCATATACATAAAGTTGAACTACTAAAACATCATTGGAAATTCTATTTATAAAAAGAGTAAGATCATATATACCTTTTGTAAAACCATTTTAAATATGAAAAGAACTTAATCTATCATATCAGGCTCTTAGAACTTGTTTAAAACTGTAAAATGATTCTAATAATTTAAAAACATGATTTAGAAAATGATCATTTTTTAAACTATGGGGTTCTTAAACAAAGACACCCTCATCTATATTTCCATTTAGGATTGCACACTTGACATTGGTTTTATATAGTTTCAAATTCAGATGGTAAGCATAATCAAAAAGGATTATGATGGTCTCAAGTCTAGAAATAGGAGAAATGGTCTCCTCAAATTGAATTCTAACTTCTTGACTATAGCCTTGTGCAGCCAATCTAGCCTTGTTTCTATCTATGTTACTAGCTTCATCTACTACATTTCTAAACACCCACTCAGTGCCTATGTTAAATATGTATTTGGGTATGTCAAAAAGATTCCAAACATTGTTTCTTTCAAACTGATTAAGTTATTCTTTCATAACCATCACCCAAAATTCATCAATGATAGCATCATCAATATTGTTTGGTTCATGTTGTGACATGAATACATGATGTTCAACATGATTTCTAATGGAATCTCTAGTTTGATTTTCTTTATCTAAATATCCTACAATAGCATTTAAAGTATTGTTCATAAGGGTTCTAAATGCTCAAGAAAAAGAGGTTCTAGTTATTTCATTTTCTTCAATAGGTTTGGGTTCATTATGATTTAAATCTTGATAATATCCAAAAATTGGAAGTTTTTATAGATTCCATTATAGGATATTTGTATGGTTTAGCATTGAAGTCCAGATTTGACATATCATCCTCCAGATTCTCTAAAGTGGTTTAGGATCATTTAGATCTGTCTCATCAAAATTGACATGGACATATTCCTCCACACATTTAGTTGTATTGTTAAAAACTCTATATGTTTTACTATATATTGAGTATCCTAGAAATATTCCATTATAACTCTTGGATGTAAAATTTTCAATATTTTCCTTAGTATTAAGGATATAAACATTGCAACCAATGAAATTGAATTAGTTTACAATGGGATTTCTATTGTTCCACAACTCATATGGAGTTCTTTTAACAATATGTCTAATCAATAATCTATAAAAAATATAGCATATTGTACTTACTGCTTTAGCCCAAATTAAATAGGTAAGTCATATTCACAAAGCATGGTTCTAGAAATTATTTTCAATGTATTATTCCTTCTTTCTGTAACTCCATTTTGAAGAGGTGTTCTAGGGGAAGACAAATTATAAACATTTCTATTTTGTAAGCAAAAGGATTCAAACTCTTGATTTTCAAACTCACGACCATGATCACTTCTTAGAGATTTAAATCAATGTCAATTATGATTTTTTATAGTTCAATCATATTTGGTGAAATGAGAGTAGGTTTAAATTTTGTGAGCCAAAAATAAGGTTCACGTATATGTAGAAAAGTCATCTACCAGAACATAAACATAGTGCTTCCCATTTAAACATGAAACTCTAGTTGTTCGAAACAAATCCATGTGGACCAACCTGAGAGGTTGATAAGTTGAAACTTCATTATTCGGTTTAAATGAAATTTTGTGTTTCTTTCCCTTTCGATAAGGATTACACACTTTATCATTTGGAAACTCTAGATTGGTTAGATCATTTACTAATATTTTTCTAGTTAGATTTCTAAGGGAGTGAATATTATTATGTCCAAGTGTTCTATACCCAAGCCAAGAGTCTTTATGAAATACTCAAAAACATGGTGAATTTTGAGAAACAAAATAATCTATATTAACATAATATACATTTTAATTTCATAATGAATAAAATTTGAATTCATTTCAAGAATTAAAAACATTTCAAGCATCATTTTCAAATTCAACATGAAATCCATCATCACATAGTTGTGAAATACTAAGCATATTTTATTTAATTCCATCAAAAAAAGTAAGATGGAAATTAAAACTGAGTTAGAGTTATTTATTTGGCCAAGGCCAATGATTATTCCTTTTGAATTGTCACCAATGTTGACATGTCCACCATCAGTCTTCATTAAGTTCTTGAAGCATGAATAGCTCTCCTGTCATGTGTCTTGAACACCCATTTTCCATGTACCATAATATTTTACAGGAGCTCTTCAGATGATTTTCATGTAAGATAGTAAAATAAAAACATACATTGGAACACAAATTTTTTTGGGTCATGTAAAATGTATAACTAGTGATTTAGGAACCCACATCTTCCTCGTAGGATTCAGATATGCATTATGTAATATATTTGATAAATAAACTCTATTTGGTCTAGAAAACCAAGAAACAGTAGAAAGTGTATTATAATTTGAAATAGAAAAATGTTATCATGAACATGGAGTAAATATGTATGTTCTATATTTTGAAACAAAATAGGTTTTTACAAAATTCCTTATACCTAGTTTATTTCCAATACCAGTATTTTATTTAGGGAAATATATTTACTTAGATTTTGTACCAAATTATCTTTACCATTAGTAAACATTTCAAGGTCCTTATTCAATTTCTCATTATATTGATTCAATTCATTTTTTTCTTTGAGTAACTGAAAAAGTTTCTCCCATTATATAACAAGTTCATATTTAACAGGTGAGGTAATAACATATTGTTTCTTAGATGACTTGTATTTATCTTTTACTTCATTACATGTCTCTTCCTGCATATTGAAATATTTGAACATTTATTATTTAGAAATGTTTTTATAATCACATTAATCTACAGAATACTAGGATTTTTCTACAAGAGATTCTAGAGTAACCTCAAATGTTATTTTCATGAAACACATATTGTATTTGTTAGCCTATTCATCATGTGATGACTATGAGTCACTTGAACTGTCCTCAGAAGCACTCCAGGTTTCATTCATATACTTTTTATATTTTCTATATTTTTCTTCATATTTCTATTTATATTTGATCTTGGGATAGTCAGCCTTTACATGTCCATTTATTTTATATTCATAACATAAAATATCATAAAACATTTCATTTCATTTCCAATATTTCTTCCAGCATCCCTTTTGATCATATCTTCCACTGAAGATAGTCTTTCTGAAAAATTTATTCCTTTTATAAAATTTCTTAAACCTTATGGGTAATTGGTCAATCTCATCATCACTATTAGGTGAAGATTTTTCACTGATAGAACATTATATAAAGACTTGCAGTTTATCCTTTTTTTTTATGTTTAGATGTACTGGTCTTGAATGCCACAAATTTTCTTTTGGGTTAATCCTCCACTCCCTTGTTGAATTTTTGATCCACTTCATACATCATTAGTTTCCGAATGAGTTACAGTACATGTAATTTTCTCATGTCACATGACCCTCTAATAGAGATAGAGGTTCCTCTACATCTATCAGGCAGGAATCTTAAAATCCTCATGATTTTTTATTTGGAAGCAACTTCTCTCTCTAGAGAAATTAATTTCTAGAAAATTTCATTGAACCTTAGATACATTTTAAAAATATGCTCATCCAGATTCATTTTAATGTTATCATATTTAATAGTATATGTATTGAGTCTCATTTCATTCACACATGAAGTTCCTTCATTTTAAATAAACAAAATATCCCATATTTTAAGGGATCTTTTACAAAAATATATTCTGTTAAATTCCTCATCTCCTAAAGAGAAATATAAGTAATTCATGGATTTGTAAATGATCTTGTAATCAATCTTGGTTGGGTCATCACATGTAATTATATTAGTAGTATGAATCTTATAATCATCTCTAATTGAATAACAAATTTCAAAACACTTAATTTCTAAATTATTTTTTATTTTAATTTTTATTTGGGTATAATTACTTCCATTAAATAAATATGGTATGTTTTTTGTAGCACCTTCGAGTCTATTGTCCATAATAAATATTTTTTTTAAAGATATGTAAATTTAGAATTAACCGATATTAACATATCCTTAATGTGCAACTAAAATAAAAATTGAACAGATATTAAAAACATAGACTTAAAAAGAATGAAATCCTTTGATACCAAATTTTGGTGGGAGTAGAATAATCAAAGGGGGTGAATTGAGTATCTATAAAAATTTCTATAAAAATGTTCACTTTAAAAAAAATCCCCAATAAAAATGAATACAACTCAATTAATCAAGGTAATATGGTTATAATATTTTGAATGTTCAAATAACTTCTCAGGAGATTGATTAATTCTCAGTAATATCATTTTGAGTTATTGATACAACTTTTGAAGCAATTATTATATGGAAAAGAAGTTATAACTTCTATCAAAGACTAACTATAAAAGAAAAATCTAGTGTTTTCTAAAATATACATTAAAGTAGAAAAAAACTAAATTTAAAGACACAGTGGATAAAACCAGAGGTTTTGTCTAAATCTGAGACCTAATCCACTCTACATGGTGATCACCTACCACCAAGAAGTTTATAATAATAAGATTTATCCACACCTTGTATCGGGGTAAACAACAGTGCGCAGGACAGTCTACGTCAGACGACCTCTTACACTGTTCTTTGTGGGTATCAACTACCAGGTCACACAAGGACCTCTTCCACACTTATCTATGGGAGTAAAAATATTTATGATTTTATGTGAGTAAGGATATATAGTATCCTTCTATTTAGTACTAGAGGCAGTCTATGTTTTAAAAAACATGCACACACAGCTCAAAAGCTTAAAAAGTAAACAACAAAGAAAATATAATGAGAATATGTTAGATGTTCTCTGTGTGTAATTTTATGTAGCTCTGGGATTCTTGTGTGAATTAGATGCAAGTATCTAGTCTTCTTGTGAAAAATAGAGTATCACAAGTCTGGTTCTCTAGTTTCCAATCGAAGATATAGGTCGTGTTTTTCTTGGAGTTGGTTCTGTGAAAAAGATTTTTTCCTTGATCTATGGTAGTCGTTACTTTTTTAATAGAGAGTGCATCATGTGTTTTTCTATTGTATTACATGTATTAGTTAACGTTTTCAAAAACATTCTCTTCTGTGTCTATATCTGTGTGTATTTTTTGCAGTTCAGCTTATCTTTCTTTTTAATTGTGGGTGCACGCATTGGAACTGACAAGATGCATGAATTCTTCACCTTGTACCACTTACTATCAAGTGACATGTCTAAAAAGAAACATTAATTATGTCAGTTATTTTAAATGACTCAAATATGATCTTTAGAAACTAAATATAAAATGTAAAAATAGATTAAATAATGGTGTCACGGTTTTTCTTGAAACTGTATCACTTGGAATTGGTGTCACAAAGAAACGATGTCTTCTTCTTTTCCATTATGTGTTGAGACAGTCATGATGAAACAGTTACATTGAGATCAGGAACTAATAGCACAAATGCAGTGTTTGTATCATGAGGTCTTTTTTTTCAAACATTAAATGGTGTCTTGGTGACTGTAGTAGGGAACCGGTGTCCCAAATATCATGAGATTTTAAACTGGTTACGATGTCTACTTATGTTGTCTAGTTATGTTGTCTGGGTCATGGTGTATGGGTCACAATGTATGGGTCCTGGTGTCTATTTCGCGGTGTCTGGGTCACGGTTTTTGGTCATGGTGTTTGGGTCACCGTGTTTGGTCATGGTGTTTTGTCCATTGCCAGAAAACTAGAACCTTTGGTAGACTCGCAGTTTCTCAGACTTAGCTAAATATCATTAAACAGTCTTATGAAGTAATATTCAAATAATTAATTAGACTTAATAATTCATATAAGAAATTATTATAGAACAAAAATTGAATATAGTTTACAATAATCAAACCTGATTTATAAGATTAGGATTTATGATAGTTTATTTAAAACATATGGAAACCAACATTCTATACACATGATTTTTGATAGATTAAATAGGGGTAACATGATTTGGGATCATTAAAACATTATTAAAACATGAGGAGTCCAACATAGTTGATGTCATTGTATTTTTTAAATTTTCTATTCTATGTTTGTAACTATCAAGAAATACTAGACCTCGTGTTTTTCTCATGATATATTAACTGTATCCTTTTGTAATAAATCATTAAGTAAAGTATATTAAATAAATTAGTTATCATAGTAAACCTGGGACAATTTTATAATTACTTTATGGGTTATAATAAAAAATCTATAATAAATCCCTTTGGAATAAGAATTAACATCGAAAAATATCCCTAAATATTTGGAATGTATAGATTATATGGTTTCCATGATGAAATGTCCCGACCTAAATACTATAAGTGGATGTTGATTTTTCATAATTGAACAAAATGGTAATAACCTTGAAAGGGGTGCATTTTTTTCTTTTATCATTACCTAGTGTAATGACCCCTAACCCACTCTTCTATATTTAGTATAAAAAATAGTATGTATATATTTTTTGTAAAAGATTACTGAAACAATACACAACAGTTTATAAATTCTCAAAAAGTTTCTTATCTATGTTTCGTAGAATTAGACAGCACCATACAATATTATCAGGGATGTAAAAAAATTAAATAAAATAATTATTACTTTTCATGTGTACTAACTCAAACCATTAATACTTATGTCTTATAAATTCTAAGAAAACTATGAAAATATTTTTTTTAACCTGGTATGAGAATTAATTTTCCAACTAATGTGTTTTAAAACAACTTTATATTGATTTTATAAAAACTATTTTAATTACTCTTTTAAAAAACCTTATATAAAATATATTTACTCAATATTTTTTATACCTTTTTAAAATAAAAAATAATTATTATTTATAAAATTAAATTAAAAAACATTTAGTTAAAAACATATGGATTTATCTTTTGAAATGAATTTAAAAATAATACATCTTTTATGGGTTATTTGGATACATGATATATTCTATGATAACCATGTGTCCCCAAGCAATAATATTATTTGGAAATACACAAGGACATAGTTTTTTCACTCATCATTAAACATTCTTCAACCAGATACTCATGATCCCAATCAAATTTTTAAGAACAGATATTGATGATTTTTTTTCAATCACAAACCACCAAAAGAATTTTAAAAAACTAATTGAATTATTATCCAAGAATAAAATAATTATATTTTCATAATAAAAAAATTATAAAATTCCATAAGTTTTTTGGAGAAATCCATATTTAAAATGATATAACAACATCAAACTATACCATAATATCTCATTCTTTAAATACATTGCAAAAAACAAATCCCATTAAGAATGTAAATTCATTTCATATAAACATAAAAAAGTCTTATCAATTTAAATTAATTCATTCATGAAATGACAATATGTTTAATATAGTAGTCATATATTATATTATAAATCACATCCATGAATTTTCAAGAGATTCTTCATTATAAAATCATAGCCTTTATTAAAAAAATATACTATTAATATAAAATACCAAAAATGATAACTTTAAAATATTAAAAGGGAATAAAATATAATCATATATATCATGATAAAATAAATCACCCTTTAGACATTGAAAATAACATAAAGTCCTTGTTATTGTTTTATAGAATAGATCAATGATAAAATTTTATGATATAAACATTAAAAAATATAGTTTCTTGTATAAAATTGATAGGATTATTATTTATATTTCAAAATTTTAGTTATATATTTAGTATATAATTTATTTTCATAAATTCTTAATTTATTTTTGGAAAATCTAGTCCTATTAATTTTTAAATCATTACATTGAATATAATTTAATCTCATTTGCATAATATTTTCAAATTTTCTTAATCAAACCATTTAATAAACTAAAACCCCTAAAAGGGATTATGTGAATTTAATTATATCATAAAATAAATTTTTTATACAAATTATTTTGAATAAATGGTTGAAATAATAAAATAAAATTCCATTTACCTCAAATAATTTAAAAAGCAAGAAAAAGGCTTTGCAGATTTTTGGTTTGACAGAACGTGAGAGGGGTGTGAATTGAGAATTTTATGTATATAGCATGTGAGTTTCATTTAATTTTATATTATATTGTTGTATATATAAATAAAATGGTGTATTATTATGATTTATAGCACAATGGAACATAAAGAGGGTTACTAACTCAATGATGATAGGAAGATGAACAACACAGGGAAGTGACTAGAAATCTTGTGGATGGCTCAATTCAATAATGATCACAAAAGGACGATCGAGATCACATCCCATGGTTTTTGAATTCATACCATATTGAAATATAGTTTTCTCAAATTATTTTTTATCACCCAAGTGGTGACTGATGACACATGAAATCATAAGCTCACAAACTAGATGGACCATACATGGGTCTCGTATGCATCTCTTTCACCTTCTCCTTGACCCCCCCCCCCCCAGACGCTCTGCCTATCCCATGTGAGCATAAGGGTTGATATTAATATTTAAATTGATCAATCTTACATTGATTTTGTTATACTTCCACCAAGGGTGTGACTAGTTCCCACATAAGAAGTGTCATAATAGGATTCCTTTTGTGGTAATGTAAACATTTATAAAAATATTCATTTGAAAGTAAAACCAAAATCATTCTGATATTATTATTCAAAATATTTCAATTACGATTTTTATTTTATATTTTTATTTTTATTTAAAACTATCATGTAATTTTTTTTATAAAATTAGTATTTCAATTTATCTTATGTTACATAATCCTATAAATGGAAACTTACTAATTTAAAATAATGAATATATTATAAATATCCATACAAAAGTGATATTTGTAGAAAATAAATTCCTCTACATTTCTTATTTCTTTCTCCAAACATGGTTCTCTATCTTGCACTCACCCTTTTAATTTTTTCTATCTTCATTGGTGGATATTTTCTAACTATAGTGTATCGGAGATATGCCAGTTATACTTTTGGTCTCATTTTTTCATCTAAAGCTACTCCAGTTGTTTTATTGTCATTAATTGTGGGTTTTTTGAATTAACTATAATATGTTGAAAAATTATTAGATTCGTTATATCAATAATTTTTTATTTCTTGTCATTAAATTGAAAAATATTATTTAATTATTATAATTATTTAAGAGACAAAATAAATAAATTCTCGGGATATCACATTCTCCCCCCATCACTGAATTTTTCCCTCAAAATTCATTCATGCATACACCCTTCAAACATAATACTTAACGACCTACAAAAAGTATTGTATTTTTATCATGAAAACTAAATCCATCAAATTTTATTCAAACTATTCATTCCTTTACCGAGGTCTCTAAAGTCTTTAATATGGGTTATTTTCACAGAAAGAATTATTTTTTTCATAGATATTGATGGTCAAGGTGGCTTCAAATACTTCTTCTTCAATTTCCCAAATGAAAAGTTTTCAAGTGGGTCATATTTGTGTAAAATTCGAAAATTTGTTCTTATAGAATTAGATTCAGTATAAAATTAAGAAATTAAATTTTGGACATTATTACTATAAGATAGCCTAATTGACACGTGTTCAAATATTTCATAGTCATCATTGATTCTTTGTCTAATTCATCAATAAAGAAACTCAAAATTTTGAGACCTATATGTTTTATGGGTGTTTCTTGCATCCAAAAAATCATAAAAATTATTGACTAATTCATATTGATTTGATAGTGTAAATCATCTAAAAAGGACTTCATGGTAATTTTACTAGTGTTCATGGTAATTTAGTTGTGTCTGTAATAGTGCATAGAAGACGAATCATGACCCTCAATAGAATTGCAATATGTTAGATGTGTTTGATATGTTATAAAGACATTTTCTGGTAATTCAAATGGCTTTATAATACTAATACTACCATGTAACTCATCTGGAAGGGATAAGAGGTTTTCTCGAGTTATAATTCCTTCTAACTAGAAATTATATAATAAAGGATTTTTACTAAGAAATGTTAATAATCATAATGAAGAGTTATTATTTTACAAAAATATATAGACCATTTCTATAAGGCCTAGACCTTAAAACTTACTTAATATTTAATTAAATGAATAATTCACATTGAGGATCTTTTCAGGTTTAGAGTTTTAGAGAATTAGGACATAACTATTACATCTCAAAAGATTACAAAGTAGAAACTTATACTAAGTTTCCATAAAATAAAAACTCTTAAAAAGAAACATGTCTAGTTCTATGTTTTAAATAGCATAACTATTCCTTGATCCCATCCTTGAACCTATTACACATTAAGTCCTATGAAAAATATTTCAAAAACTTGAGGAGAGCATAAAAAACTCAGTAAGGGATACACAAAGAAAGAAAACTGTAAGTTTTTCAAAAAAAACCAGTAAACTAAGAATACTTTATCAAAGTAATACTTTTCACCTTTATGAAGTGGAAAATACTCTTCATTGAATAAAATATCATTACTTACCCTTTTGTAACCAAAATATTACCATAAAACCCATATAAAGGACACATAACATATAAAGGTAACTTGGGACATAAACATACTTAAATGGAATAACCATACGGTCGACTTCCACACATATCACTTAATGGAATAGCCATACGACCGACTTCCATACCCAATGCATTGGAGGTTATAACGTAACCACCCATCCTGGTATTCACGGCACCACCCGTCATATGGTTTATCACTTAACCACCCGTCAAATTTCCAAGTACCATTATAAAATCATAAGATATAAAAAATATAATGGAAAGAAAAAATTTCCACAATTTGATAACAATATATCACTTAAATATATTAACATAACAAATCCATTATAAAAACCATTTTCAATAAAAAAATACATAAAAGAGTATATGGTATTTATTTCATTTTAAAAACATTACGGCTTGTTGAGGAAGCCAAAGACCAAATAATACTCGTGGCGGAAGAAAAGGCCGTTGTCACCGCGTACGTTAAAAGAAACATTCCTTTTTTTCATTTAGTAAAACGATTCATAGAAAAAGATTCCTTTTGTTTAAAATTAAAAGTCAAAGGGGTTTATACACCATATAAAATAAAGCCTTGTATTAGAACAAAATATGCCTCAATGAAATGAGATTGAGACGAAGTCTCATACCTCATGTTCGATGTAACTCGATTGCTCTTTAATCTCCTGAATAATAAACTAAAATTAATTTCTACTTGATTAAGAACCTTTTTCAAGTTTATTATTCCTTTTATATAACTTATTTCCATGTTATAAATGTCATGTGATCATTTAATTTCATAAATTTCGTTTTGTCGATATTTGGTACTTAAGTCAAAAATGGACTTCTTACAATTACATGTTGTTTATGTGGTAAAAGGTTCATTATATACAGAATGATATTAATGATTTGGATATCATATATATCATATATATCCATCATATACATGTATTTATAATAGTACATAATATTTAGAGGTAAGAGATGAAATGCACCGTTCATGGAGACGGTAAGTCGTACGTACGCATGAACGCTACTTTCATTTTTATTTCGTATTTAATGGACTGAAATCATAATGATATAAGGGTATATTATAATTCTAGTATAACATAATATATAATAACATTAACTCCATCATTTATACATCCCACATATGGAATTAATGAATCAAATCACTTTGAGGGGGAAGTAGTCCGCACTTCCTAAAATGAAATTATCGTGTTTACCCACAATGGAAACCATAAAGGTATGCCATGAATGAAAAATACAGAAGCATAAGGAAAACATAAACATAATATATATAATATATAAATATAGTGACATCTTAATGGCCACCATTAAAGGTGTTAAAAGAAGATTGAACAATCATCGTTTTGTGAGGCAGAAATTCACCAACCACAGAAACAGTATGTTCTTTAACCATTAGACGAAGGTGTGTTTAGGTGTAGCTATAATCCTTCTCATAAAAACATCCTAGTATTTTGAAGATAATGTTTTTGTTACAAAATAAAGGAATAAAAAGAGTTTTGGGGGTTGGAGAAGTAAAATAAAACATAAGAACACAAGTGAAGGCACTACCTTTAAATCGGGTAACTCTTTTTGATTTGAGCTCAAAGGCTTCCTTGGAAGGACTTCGGACAAAATTGAGACTTATAGGAGTAAGAGAGGGATTTTGAGAGACAAAATGGGCAGGGTTTTGCCGAGCCAAAGGCTTGAGAGGTGTGGGTAAGGTGGTTGAGGTGGGGGCCTTTTATAAGAGGAGAGGAGGGGCACTCTTGGAACGTTAAGAAAAGATACTTTATTATAAAATGATTTTCGGTTTTTAAAGGTCCCACAATTATATATTTCAAGGATAAGGTGATAATAGTTCTAAATACACCCCTCCAATAGGATTTTGACAATTGTAGGTCTTAGATTTTACATTATCTTTTCATTTTATTTAAATCGTTAAGTAATGAGGTAACCGTTGCATCATCATAGTGTCATAAATAATTTAATTTATTTAATGTATAAAAATTATTAAAAAAATCATGATTTAGGAAATCTTTTTATATTTCCAATTAATATTTATAGTCAAAATTATTACTTTTATAACCCCATTTAAAAATTGTTTTAGAAAAATAATACATGTTTGTGACATTTTTATTTTAACTTTAAATAAATAGTTTTTAATGTCATTTTCCTACCAAAGAGGATCCATGGGGTCCCCAAGTTGACCCATGGATTTTATTGGTCTGCCATGAAACATCCAATAATGGTAGGACATGTGTCTAGGTCATTTTATATTATTAAAACATTATTTTTACCTTTAATGACACTAATTACCTCTAATCGCGATTAAAAACTTAAAAGTTACTATTCCCCAAAAATTATTTTAATCCGATTGAACCACATTTTACATTATAATGACAACCATGTATGTCGGATTTTTGAAATTCAAAACACATAGGTGGTAAAATTTCATTTAAACGAAAAATCAGTTTTTTTAAGTACCACTAAGTGGTTTCACTATTCATCAAAAATTGAAGTTTTTTAGAAAAATACCAAAAGTTCACCCTAAGCTATATTTGATATTACGAATTCAAAAATGATGTCTATTTTAAAAAATTCAAAACATATAATTTACATTAATTAATTTAATAATTAATTCCCGCTTTCAGAACAAAAAGCGTGTTTTTATGAAACAATATGTATCCAAAGATTGACACTAGTTTAAGTCCAATTTCAAAGTGAAATTAATTCCAATGACCACAATTGAATTAAATGGTAAAAATATATTCTAATTTTACTTTAAAACCAATTCAAAATATAATCTAATCATATAAATAAATTAGATTAAAAAGAGGTTTTGAATTAAAATACAACATTTTTTGCTATTCATTAAAAAATGAACTTTATCGGAAAAGTACCAAAAATTTACACAAAGTAAATTTTGATGTCCCGATTATAAAGAAGAGTTTTATTTGTTCAAATAGAATTTATAAGAGTGACCAAAACTATATTTAAAGAGGGTTCGCCATCAAAAGGAGATAGTTTGACCTTTTAATGAATATTAGAGTATCTATGACAAAAATCGAATTCTTTTCTTATTTTAAGCCTTTATCTTTTATTGGATAAATGTAAAAACATTTAAAAAACATATATAATCATATTTTAGTAACTTCTATTCTTTCCTGCCAATAAAACGGCTACGTGTTAACTACCATTTAAAAAAAATTATTATTTTATTACTGGTGTGCAACGTAAGATCTCAAAGAAACTCTTTGTTGCGTATCGGGTACGCTATCGAACATAGCAACCCCTTTAAAGTAAAATTAATATTTAATTAGAAAATATTAATAAATATGAAAATGTATTATTCTTTATTTACCTGAGATGTTACATCCTTCCCCCCTTTTGGGAATTGTGTCCTCGCAATTTTATTCACTTATCAAAATAAGTGGGGGTATTTATCCCTCATAGCATTTTCAGATTCCCATGTTGCCTCTTCAACTATATGGTTTTTCCACAAAACCTTTACCTAGTGAATTACCTTATTCTGCAACACTTTCTCTCTACGTTCAAGAATCTGGACTGGTTGTTCTTTGTAAGAGAGATTATCTTCCAAATGAACTACCTCTGGGCTCAAAACATGAGATGGATCTGGCATATACTTTCTCAATATCGAAACATGAAAAACATTGTGTAGCTGAGATAAACTCAGAGGTAATGCCACTCTGTATGCAACTGATCCAACTTTCTCCATAATTTCATATGGTCCAATGAACCTTGGACTTAGCTTTCCTTTCTTACCTAATAGAATCACAATTTTCCATGGTGAAGCTTTGAGAAAAATATGATCACCTACCTCAAAAGATAGATCCTTCCTCTGGTTATCCGCATAACTCTTCTGCCTGCTCTGAACTGTTCTCATGTGTTTCAGAATCAACTGAACTTTTTCTGCCATCTCTTCTACCAATTCTGGTCCCATCATCTTCCTTTCACCCAATTCATCCCAAAAAGCTGGAGTTCGACACCGTTTACCATATAATGCTTCAAACGGATCCATCTGTATACTGGAATGAAAACTGTTATTATATGAAAATTAAACCAAAGAAAGATCTTGGTCCCAACTTCCCTGATAATCCATCGAACAAGCACGTAGCATATCCTCCAAAGTCTAAATTTTTCATTCTGACTGCCCATCTGATTGAGGATGAAAAGCTGTACTAAAATTTAATTCAGTACCCAACGACTTCTGAAGGCCCTTACAAAAGTTAGAAGTAAACCTGGGATCACGATCAGATACAATGGATAGGGGAACTCCATGCAACCTGAATATCTCTTTAAGGTACAATCTAGAAAGTTGATTTAGAGAGAAAGTATCTCGAATAGGAAGGAAATGAGTAGATTTAGTCAAGCGATCAACAATAACCCAGATTGCATTATTACCTCGAGGTGTTTTTGGTAATCCCACAACAAAGTCCATGAATATATTTTCCCATTTCCACTCTGGAACTGGTAAAGGATGAATCATCCCTTTCAGTAACTGCCACTCTGCTTTAACCTGCTAACAAGTCAAACACTTCACGGTAAAATCCGCAATATCTCTTTTCATTCCATCCCACCAGTAATACTCCCGCAGATCTCTGTACATCTTAGTACTGCCAGGATGAACTGAAAACAGGGAACTATGAGCCTCACATAACAACTCATTCTTCAAATGTGAATCACCAGACACACATAATATCTTCCCAAACATCAAAACACAATCATTATCAATATTAAATTCAGGCAACTTATTCTTCTGAACCAGCTCTACCTTTTTTGCAACCCACTATCTTTCTTCTGCGCTTGCTTAATTCTGTCTGATAGAGATGATCTCACTAATACCTCAAAAAAAATAGAATAACTTCCTGCGCCAACAAATTCTATGCCAAAGGTCATCAAATCAAAAACCAAAGGATCTCGTTCCAAACGTAGCATGGTTAATGAAGCATTACTTTTTCGACTCAAAGCATCATCCACTTTATTTTCTTTTCCCGGATGGTAATGAATTGTACAATCATAATACTTGATTAATTCTAGCCATCTCCTCTGTCTCATGTTCAATTCTTTCTGAATGAATATATACTTTAAACTTTTGTGATCAGTATATATTTCACACTTTACTCCATACAAATGATGCATCTAAATTTTTAGAGCAAAAACAACAACAGCTAATTCCAAATCATGTGTAGGGTAATTTACCTCATGAGTTTTCAACTGTCGTGAAGAATAAGAAATTAACTGATCATTATGCATTAGGACGAAACCAAGTCCTTTCAATGAAGCATCACTGTAGATAACAAACTCCCCATTCCTTGAAGGTAGTGCTAAAACTGGATCATTCACCAATCTTCTTTTCAGTTCCTGAAAACAATCATCACATTATTTTGTCCAGATAAACTTAACACCCTTCCGAGTTAGCTTAATCATTTGACTGGATAACCGTGAAAAATTTCTAACAAACCTTCGTTAATAACCTTCTAAACCAAGAAAACTATGGATCTCGGTTACATTTTTGGGTCTTGGCCATTCTTCAACAACCTTTGTTTTTGCAAGATCAACAGTTATCCCATCTTTAGAAACAATATGACCAAGGAAAGAATTTTTCTGCAACCAAAAATCAAACTTTATGAATTTCCCAAACAATTTCTTTTCTTTTAAGGTTTGCAAAATAACCCTTAAATTACTTCCATGCTCCTCTTTACTTTTATAGAACACAAAAATATCATCAATATTATCATTATCCTTGATATTTTTCACCATTGACCACCACTGATCTGCATCCCCTTCAAAACGGTAAACATAAAGACTAACCTTTTGATGTTCTGAACACCCCATGACATCAAAAATCTTATCCATTGCTTTAATCCACCCTTCAGCTAGCACAGGGTCAGATGATCCTCTGAATGATGGGGGATGTTGCATCATAAAATGTTCCACCACTGACATGTTCCTCTGTGGTTGATCTGGCTGATCGTGTGCATGGATACCACCACCATTTATAGCCTGTGTCAACTGTGCCATTACTGCAACAAACTATTTAGTTCCAATACCGACCATCTCAGGTTGCTGATTTGGAAGTTTTCCTTCCGCCTGATGTCGTCCCAACATAGCTGCCTTGTTTCCTCTATGTAAAACCATTCTGAACACAGAAATATCTTAGGCGAAGCAACATGGTAATCTTTAAATGCTATATCATTTCAATCATACCATAAATTAATTTATAATTTAACAATTTTCTAACTCCTAAAGTTGTCTAAACCGACCTCTGATACCAACTATAAGGCCCCGGCCTTAAACCTTACTTAATATTGAATTAAATGAATAATTCACATTGAGGATCATTTCAGGTTTAGAGTTTTAGAGAATTAGGATATAACTATTACATCTCAAAAGATTACAAAGTAGAAACTTCTACTAAGTTTCCATAAAATAAAAACTCTTAAAAAGAAACATGTCTAGTTCCATGTTTTAAATAGCATGACTATTCCTTGATCCCATCCTTGACCCTATTACACCTTAAGTCCTGTGAAAAACATTTCAAAAACTTGAGGCGATCATAAAAATCTCAGTAAGGGACACACAAAGAAGGAAAACTGTTAGTTTTTCAAAACAACCAGAAAACCAAGAATACTTTATCAAAGTAATAATTTTCACCTTTATGAAGAAGAAAATAATCTTCATTGAATAAAATATCATTACTTACCCTATTGTAACCAAAATATTACCATAAAACCCATATAAAGAACACATAACATATAAAGGTAACTTGGGTCATAAACATACTTAAATAGAATAACCATACGGTTGACTTCCACACATATCACTTAATGGAATATCCATATGGCCGACTTCCATACCCAATGCATTGGAGGTTATAAGGTAACCAATCGTCCTGGTATTCACGGCACCACCCGTCATATGGTTTATCACGTAACCACCCGTCATATGTCCAAGTACCATTATAAAATCATAAGACATAAAAAAAATATAATAGAAAGAAAACGTTTCCAAACTTTGATCACAATATATCACTTAAATATATTGACATAACAAAACCATTATAAAAACCATTTTAAATACCAAAATACATAAAAGAGTATATGGTATTTATTTCATTTTAAAAACATTACGGCTTGTTGAGGAAGCCAAAGACCAAATAATACTCACAGCGGCGGAAAAGGTCGATGTCACCGCGTACATTAAAAGAAACATTCCTTTTTGTCATTTAGTAAAATGATTCGTAGAAAAAGATTCATTTTGTATAAAATTAAAAGTCAAATGTTTTTATACACCGTATAAAAGAAAGCCTTGTATTAGAACAAAATATGCCTCAATGAAAGGAGATTGAGACGAAGTCCCATACCTCGTGTCCGACGTGACTCGATTGCTCTTTAATCTCCTGAATAATAAACTAAAATTAATTTCTACTTTCTTAAGAACGTTTTTAAAGTTTATTATTCCTTTTATATAACTTATTTCCATGTTATAAATGTTATGTGATAATTTAATTTCATAATGTTCGTTTTGTCGATATTTGGTACTTAAGTCAAAAATAGACTTCTTACAATTACATGTTGCTTATGTGGTCAAAGGTTCATTATATCCAGAATGATATTCATGATTTTATATCATATATATCATATATATCCATAATATAAATGTATTTATAATAGTACATAACATTTAGAGGTAAGAAATGAAATGCACCGTTCATGGAGACGGTAAGTCATACGTATGCATGAACGCTACTTTCATTTCTATTTAGTATTTAATGGAGTGAAATCATAATTATATAAGGGTATATTATAATTCCAGTATAACATAATATATAATAACATTAACTCCATCCTTTATTCATCCCACATATGGAATTAACGAATCAAATCACTTTGAAGGGGCGATAGTCCGCACTTCCTAAAATGAAATTATTGAGTTTACCCACAATGGAAACCATAAAGGTTTGCCACAAATGAAAAATACAGAAGCATAAGGAAAACATAAACATAATATATATCATATATAAATATAGTGACATCTTAATGGCCACCATTAAAGGTGTTAAAAGAATATTGAACAATCATGGTTTCGTGAGGCAGAAATTCACCAACCACAAAAACAGTATGTTCTTTAACCATTAGACGAAGGTGTGTGTATGTGTAGCTCTAATAATTCTCATAAAACATCCTAGTATATTTAACTGAATGTTTTTTTACAAAATAAAGGAATAAAAAGAGTTTTGGGGGTTGGAGAAGCAAAATAAAACATAATAACACAAGATAAGACACTACCTTTAAATCGGGTAACTCTTTTTGATTTGAGCTCAAAGGCTTCCTTGGAAGGACTTATGCTTAAAGTGATACTTCTAGGAGTAAGAGAGGGATTTGGAGAGAAAAAATGGGTGGGGGGTTTTCCGAGCCAAAGGCTTTAGAGGTGTGGGTATGGTGGTAGAGGTGGGGGCCTTTTATAAGAGGAGAGGAGGGGCACTCTTGGAAAGTTAAGAAAAGATACTTTATTATAAAATGAGTTTCGGTTTTTAAAGGTCCCAAAATTATATATTTCGAGGATAAGGTTATAAGAGTTCTAAATCCACCCATACAATAGGTTTTTTACAAGTTTAGGTCTTAGATTTTACATTATCTTTTCATTTTATTTAAATCCTTAAGTAATGATGTAATCGCTGCATCATCATGGTGTCATAAATAATTTAATTTATTTAATGTCTAAAAATTAAAAAAAAATAATGATGTAGGATATATTTTTAGATTTACAATGAATATTTATAGTCAAAATTATGAATTGTATAACTCCATTTAAAAATTGTTTTAGCAAAACAATACATGTTTGTGACATTTTTATTTTAACTTTAAATAAAAAGTTGTTAATGTCATTTTTCTACCAAAGTGGATCCATGGGGTCCCCAAGTTGACCCATGGATTGTCTTGGTCGTCCATGAAACATCCAATAATGGTAGTACATTTCTCTAGGTCATTTCATATTATCAAAACATTATTTTTACCTTTAATTACACTAATTACCTCTAATCGCGATTAAAAACTTAAAAGTTACTATTCCCCAAAAATTATTATAATCCCATTGAACCAAATTTTAATTCTTAATGACAACCATGTATGTCATATTTTTGAAATCAAAACACATAGGTGGTAAAATTTCATTTAAATGAAAAATCAGTTTTTTTAAGTACCACTTAGTGGTTTCACTATTCATCAAAAATTGAAGTTTTTCAGAAAAATACCAAAACTTCACCCTAAGCTATATTTGATATTCCAAATTAAAAAATGATGTCTATTTTACAAAATTCAAAACATATAAGTTAAATTAATTAATCTAATAATTAATTCCCACTGTCAGAACAAAAAGCGTGTTTTTATGAAACAATATGTATCCAAAGATTGACACTAGTTTAAGTCCAATTTCAAAGTGAAATTAATTCCAATGAGCAAAATTGGATTAAATGGTAAAAATATATTCTAATTATACTATAAAAACAATTCAAAATATAATCTAATAATATAAATAAATTAGATTAAAAAGTTGTTTTGAATTAAAATACAAGATTTCTCACTATTCATTAAAAAATGAACTTTATCCGAAAAATACCAAAAAAAATTACACAAAGTAAATTTTGATGTCCCGGTTCTAAAGAAGGGTTTTATTTGGTCCAATATAATTTATAAGAGTGACCAAAACTATAATTAAAGAGGTTTCGCCATCAAAAGGCGATAGTTCAACCTTTTAGTGAATATTAGAGTATCTATGCCAAAAATTGAATTCTTTTCTTATTTTAAGCCTTTATATTTTATTGGATAAATGTAAAAACATTTTAAAAACATATATAATCATATTTTAGTTACTTATATTCATTACCACCAATACAAAGGCTACGTGTTAACTACCATTTAAAAAAATATTATTATTTTATTACTAGTGTGCAACGTAAGATTTCAAAGAAACTCTTTGTTGCGTATCAGGTATGCTATCGAACATAGCGACCCCTTTAAAGTAAAATTAATATTTATTTCGCAAATATTAATAAATATGAAAATGTATTATTCTTTATTTACCTGGGATGTTACAATTTCTATGCTAAAAACTGTAAATACCCTAAACCCGAACATCCCAATTGAATCCTAAAAAAAATCTGTGTATTTTTTTTACAAAAGGCAATTGAAATAATACCCAGTATATTAAACATTCCATGGATTTTGGCAGTCTTTGTTCTTGAGAAGTATACAACATGTTACAATGTTATCAGAGTTGTAAAAAAATTTAAAAATAACTATTTTGTTTCACGTATGAAAACTACAAAAGTGGTGGTGTACATCCTAGAACATCTATGATACATGTGAAACGATTTTAAAAACGTATTATGTGCATTGAAATTCTTATTAAGGGGTTTAAAAACAAGTGAATAATTCACATATAAAAAAAACTGAAAACGTATTTTAAAAAACCTTATATCAAATTTAAATATTCATTATGTATAGTACCTTTCAGAAAAATTTCAAGAATACATATTATTTTTAATGCGAATGTCCAAAATACGTATTTAAAAACACATGGATTTATCCAACGAAATATTGTTAGAAATTATACTTTCATTGCAGTTTATTTTTATACAAGAAATGTCCTATAAAATCCTTGTTTCCACAAACAATATCACTTGTTGGAAAAAAACCACGTGAGGATGTGGGTTCACAACCAATTCATCAATCTACTGCATGATACCCATTTAACATATCAAAATTTTAATAAAAGACTTTGAGGATCCTAATTTCTCAATATCAACCCATAAAAAACCTTTTCAATAACTAAAAAATTATTTGAAAAATTAAAATAATTATACTTTCAAAAAATCTACTATTTTGAAAATTTATAAGTTTATTAGCTAAATCCATATTTTAAAATTAATCAAAACATTGAAAGTTATTTTAATAATTCATTATTTAAATAAATTTAAAAAAAATAAATCACTTGATGAAAATAGATTCAAGGAATATAAACATAAAATGGAATATTATAATATTAATCAAACGCATGCATGAAAAGTGAATGATCTATATATTAATGAAATATCATATATTTTAAATGATATCAATGAATGATAAATATATATAGTAACATAAAATGATATATTTTATTACACACAACACAATATAAATAAAAAATAAGAATAAAATGATTTAAATCATATATTATATTGAAATAATTTATAATTATTGATATTTTGATAAAATAAATTACCTTTTAGATAATGATATTAAAAAAATAAAAAAAATTATTTTATTATTTTATAGCATAGATTAATGATATAAATTTATGAATTAAATATTAAAATACATTTTTTTTTCTTATATAGATTCTATGTGTGATTATTTTTCTTACACCATCAGAATTATAAAATGTTAAAATAATATCCTTAAATATACTCTTAATTTATTTCATAAAATTTAATTATTTTAATTTTTAATTGATTACATTGAAAACAAGGCCATCCCATTATCATAATATTTTCAAAATTTTATAATTATGACATTTAAAAAACTAATACACCTATAATGGTTTCCATGAAATTAAATATAGAATTTATTTCTTTATTTTTTGATATTTGTATGATAAAATTCCCTAAATATAAAATGAAATTCCATTACATCAAATAATTTATATATTAGGAAAATGGACAATATATAATTGGATTAACCAAACATGAGAGGGGTATTATTTGAGAGATTTTTGTTTGTAATAGATTGATTGATTCCATTTTTATATTAGATTTATGTGTACTTAAATAATTTGGTGGAATAATGGGATGTGATATATATATATATATATATATATATATATATCGTCCCTATAACACCCGAGACTTTTATGTTATATAAATCATCAAAGTAATATTTTTCTACACAACACTTTCTTGGCTTTCTTTACACGAAATCGCGACCTTCCTTGATAGCTTGTGTCGTACGCAATACCGAGTTTCACTAAACAACGATATGCTATTAAAATATCATTAAAACTAGCCGTTATGAATAGTAATAACCACTTTTTGAAATTTTATAAATTTTATTTTTCAAAATGGACTTCATTTTTGGATTCAGAATATCAAAATTAGCCTAGGGTGAAATTTTGGTATTTTTCTGAAAACTTTCAATTTTTGATGAATAGTGAAACCACTAAGTGGTAGTTAAAAAACTGAATTTTTCATAAAACTTAATTTTACCGCTTCTGTAAGTGGAATTACGAAAATCCGAGAGACACGGTTAATATCAAGGACTAAAATGTGGTTCAATGAGATGAAAATAATTTTTTGGTGAATAGTAACTTTTTACTTTTTTTTACCACGGTTAAAAGTAAATACGGTAATTAAGGGTAAAGATGATATTATTATTACCCTAAAACATGTCCTAATTCTATTAGATAAGTGTATTTCGACCAAAAACAAACTTAGGAACAAAATATGACCATTTAGGCCCACTTGGATTAGATTAGGACATGTATTATTAATTTATTTAAAAAAGGGTTAAAATAGTTAAAATCAAAGTTTAATAAGTAAATAATTTTTAATATGGGGTTATACATAAGATACATTCAACTATAAATATTCATTAGAAATATAAAACGATTTCCTACATAATGGTATTTTATTTGTAATTTTTAGACATTAAATATGTTAATTTATTTATGACACAATGATGATGCAGTAATTATCTTATTAATGAAATATTGACATAATTGATGTTATAAACACCAAAATAAATGTAATTTGAGACTTTTTATGAATCCCACTAATTTTCTAGGTTAATATGACATGTTAGTATTGATTTAATTAACTTTGTTCGAACTAATAATTCTGTTATAATTTTCACAAAAATCAATTACTAAATAGTGTCAAAATTGACATAAAATAGTTTTTAAAACAAATATTATATTGGTAATTTTTATTTTATTCCTAAAAATCTAAGGTTCAAAAAATGACTTAGATAAGGTTATATATATTAATAATAAACAACTTGGGGTTCGTTTGGCTGCTTATAGTAAGTTTATTAACATTATAGTATAAGAACACAAGAAGACATGGTAAAAGTAAAATTATTTGACTTAATGTTAAATCTAAATGATAAGGTTAAAATAGGAACCTAAACTTGTCTAAATTCTATTGGATGAGAGGATTTAGACCCATCCCAACCTTAGCTTCGAAATATATCAATTTGGAGCTATTTAAAACCGAACTTGACTTTATAATAAAATAATAGTTTTAGTTATTCCAAAGGTGCCCCTCTCCTCCCTTATAAAAGGACACCTCCTCCCCCTCTTCCTCACACCACTTTGAGCCTTAAAGCTCGGCCAAACCCTTCCACTTTCTCCTCTACACTTCCCTAGAGACATCATAGAGGTCCTGGTCTTCTTCAAAGACCAATTTTAGTGCCCTAAAGAAGGTCTCAAAGAAGCACTTCAAAGAAGAGGTAATGTCCGTTACCGATTCTTTCATCTTTATTTCTTCTTCCACTTCTTCTTCTTTAGTTGTTTCATTATGAATTAATAACATCAGTATCACTCATATACTGATATATTATTATAAGTATGAAACAACCCTATTTCACCATCTATCCATCCTATGGAAAAATAAATCACCGCGCGTGCGTACGTACGGAATACCGTCTCCACGCCGTGGTGTAATCTATTTTCCACCACCACCTTACTTGGATGGGTATAATGGTGTAAATAATGACTATATATGACTATTATAAAATGATATTGATTCTGAAATAGTATACATATACTCCAATACAATTCCACGATCATAGGAATGATATCATCACTCGTGCGTACGTACGGAATACCTTCTCCACGATGTGATGCGACTCGTTCTACATGATCTTCATTTCATAATGATTATATAAATGAATTGAATGAATGAATATGATATATATTACACAAATACCATTCTGTAAATGAGGTATCTATAACCTAAAGAAAAGAATAAGAATTTATTCGACAAAACATGCATAAGAACAAAAAGTTATAAACACCCGAATAACAAGTAGCAATGAAATATTACTACTAAGAAGCTAAGAATATGACCATATATGATATCATAAAAATAAGTATGATTCTGGAATAAGTCAATAACATTATTTAAATCATTATACAGGAGGTTCGGACACTTACAAAGCAAGTCGGACCTAAGGTAAGGGAAAATATCACAATCTCATTTTTATCCGAGATTGTTTTTACTTTGGCATTTACTGGGGTGTATTTTATCATCCACATCCATATTCCCTCAATATGTAATATTGTTTCCATCCACTTACAATATTTTAAATCCAATTTTACCCTTCGGTGAATTTTTAGTAAAGAATATGAAAGGAATCTTTTGTCGTTTTTCGTACGAGGTACTTTTTGACTTTTCCGACATAAGTACGAAGAATGTTTGGTTTAACTTATATGGCATGAATGGATTTTTAAAAAATTATTTCCAAGAAGCTTCCTTTACAAGTTTTCAAGTTTATTTTTAATCAACTTATTTTATTTTATAATTGTACGACATGTTAAGAAAGGAAAAGTGTTTTTTAAGTAGAAAGGATATTTTCCTCAAGAATGGAGTTCAAGTGTTTTATCAAAATTATTTTCCATATAAGATAATAAAGGGTTCTGTTTTTATACCTATTATTACATTGATTTGATTATGTTGTGATGGAATTATTTTTATGAATTTCTTTATCTTATATGAATTGTTTTATGATGTCACAATGTTTAAGAATCCCATTTTTATTACATGGGTTATGCAATGATGTATGATTTATGATTTTGTGGCACACATAAGAATGGTATCATTATGAGATGGGTGGGACCTATATGTCCCTCCAATTCATTGAGTAAATATTTTATATCTCATGAGATAGACATGGCTGGAACGGTAGGTTATACCGGTTCAGTGAAACAGGACTGAAACGAGGGTGACTCGATTCAGAAAGGGACTTTGTCCACTAAGATAGTCTTGGCAATGAGTCTTGACTAACAAGAAATGATTCTATATGATTATGTGTGTATGCCACAAAGTTTCATGTTTTAAGTTATGATTATTGTGATTACATTTCACTACCATGATTTATCCCATGTTATGAAATTATGATCTCTTTTGCAGGTTAAGATTTCCAAAAGTTATGTGCTTGTGTATATGATGTGATTGATATTTCTTTTGTTTACCCTTACTGAGCATTTGATCTCACCCTTTTGTATGTTTTCTTTCCCCAGGTCAGGAAGAAGGTTATTAAGTAGGATATGCCAAAAAGGGACTCTAGATATGATGAAATAAGTGGGAGGCAAAGTTGATTCTTTATGAACCAGTTGTTTATGTTTCCCAGTTTCTAAAGACACTATACCTATACGGTACTTTCGTGGTTTTGTTATATGTTGTAATAAGTATGCTTCAATTTTGAAGTATTAACAATGTATGTAAAGTATGGGTCGTTATAGTTGGTATTAGAGGAAAGGTATAGTCAACCTTTGGAAACTAGGATGTGAAATCCTTAGTAAGAACCCAAAGGATAAGTCTAAGCATAGAACACAATATTAGTTTTTTAGAAATGTCCATGAATAACCTAGGATAAGACCTTAAGTGTGAAATTTTATTCTTGATTATGTGGTTTTCCTATTATAATTAGTGTTGATCACACTATTCTTCTTGGTTTTAGTCAATGGCTGGAACCTGAAGGAACCGTGTTAATGCGGAATGCGACGGGCAATGTAATGATTGTCCCCCTGTGCAACCAAACGTTATGGGAGCTGGAATGAAAAATCTTGTAGCCATGCTCACACAACTTTCTCAAGCTATGAATCATGCAGGACTTCCAAACGAGCAAAGGAAGGAGAAACATTCTGTTGAATCCTTCATGAGGCAGCGTCCACCTTCTTTCAGCGGGTCTACTGATCCATTAGTTTCTGAACAATGGATTAGTACTACTGAAAAGATATTTTCAGTTCTTCAATGTTCTGAACATGATAAAGTCATCCTAGCAGTGTATCGTTTGGAAGGAGATGCTGATCAATGGTGGAATCTTATTAATAATACAAGGCAAAGGGATGAAATTGAGTCCATGGAATGGGATGAGTTCAAGAACTTATTTTTCAATAAGTACTTTCCTCGTATTCTCTGAACAAAGATGGAGAAAGAGTTTCTTGAACTAAAGCAAAAGGATGATGAATCTGTTGGTACCTATGAAGCAAATTTTACAAGACTTGCAAGGTACGCTTCTGGTATTATTATCCAACCTGAGAGTAAGATCGATCGATTATTTAGTGGCTTAAAACCAAGTCTTCGAAGGGCGTTAGCCATAAGGGACTTCAATAGCTATGAGGAAATCGTTCGATGTGCTCTCAAAGTCGAGATGGAGATTGGAGTAACCCATCAGTCATATGGGTTTGATAAGAAGAGGAAAATGGAATTCAAAGGAAAATCTAAAGAGCACACTGAAAAGAAGATGAGCTTTCCCTTATGCTCAGAGTGTGGAAAGAAACATGGAGGGAGTTTTCTTAAAGGGACAAGTAAATGTTTCAAATGTGTAAAGGAAGGTCATCGGGCATTTTAATGCCGCGATGATGGGAAGAAGATGTCTAATGATGCAAACAAAGAAATGGATACACAGAATGAACCTACTACACTTCAATGTTTCAAGTGCAAGGAGATGGGGTATTATGCCAATAAATGCCCTAATCCAAGGGTTGATGATGATGGTCGACGTCAACAAACTCTTAAGGCTAAAGACAAAGGAAAGTCACATGCAATTTCTATCAGCGATGTGGAGTACGATAACGATGTGGTGAAAGGTACACTTACCATCCACTCTAAAGTAGCAAATGTTTTATTTGATTCTGGATCCACCCACTCTTTTATTTCTAAATAATTTTCTAAGGGTATCACCATATTACCTCAACAATTAGATGTTGAGTTAGCTGTGACAACACCTAATGGCACAATAGTCGCATCAAAAGTTTATAATTCTTCTCCGATCGAAGTTTGTGGGAAAGTGCTTCCTGCAAATCTTGTGATCCTTCCTATAGTGGAATTTGATGTGATTCTTGGCATGGATTGGCTTTCATTATATGGAGCTCATATCAATTTCCAAAGAAGGGAAGTCACATTTCATATTCCAGATCAATCTATGATCGTCTATCAATGCAAGGATGAACATAACCTTCAAGTGGAAATTTCTTCCATTTTATGGGTATTGATTCCACTAAATGAAGGTTATTTATCTCAAATGGTTGGTGAGAAACTCACGATTAATAATATTCCCATTGTATGGGAGTTTGATGATGTCTTTCTGGAGGAATTACCGGGTCTTCCACCAAATCGTGAAGTTGAGTTTTCAAAAGGACTCGTACCGGGTGCTTTGCCTATTTCAAAGACACCATATAGAAATTCCCCAATTGAGTTGCAGGAATGGAAGAAGCAACTCCAAGAGAATCTTGATAAGGGATTCATACGCCCTAGTGCGTCACCTTGGGGAGCACCTGTTCTATTTGTTAAGAAGAAAGATGGATCAATGAGACTCTGCATTGATTATCGAGAACTTAACAAGATCACTATCAAGAACAAATATACTCTCCCACGCATTGATGACCTATTTGACCAACTACGCAGAGCTCAATACTTTTCCAAGATTGATCATCGTTCAGGGTATCATCAATTAAGGGTCAAAAGGGAGGATATACCAAATATGGCTTTCCGTACAAGGTATAGACACTATGAATTTATAGTGATGCTATTTGGTCTTACTAATTCCCCTGCTATCTTCATGGATCTGATGAATAGAGTCTTTAGAGACTATCTTGATCAATTTGTGGTAGTTTTTATAGACGATATTCTTGTCTATTCAAAGAGCAAGGAAGAACATGAAGATCACTTGAGAATTATATTGAAGACCCTGAGAAAGGAGAATCTTTATGCCAAATTTACCAAGTGTGAATTTTGGCTTCAAAAAGTTGAATTTTTGGGTCACATAATCTCAAAAGAGGGGATATCTGTGGATCCAGCAAAAACAGAGGTTATCGAAAGATGGTCGAGACCAACAAAAGTAACTGATATCCGGAGTTTTCTTGGTTTGGCTGGATATTATCGACGTTTTGTGAAAGATTTTTCATGATTATCTAATCCACTCACCAAGTTGACTCGTAAAGGAGTTAAGTTTGTCTGGACGGAAGAATGTGAAGAAAATTTCAAGGAGTTGAAAAGAAGGTTATCCAGTGCACCTGTGCTCACACTGCCTTGTAGTGGAGAAAGGTTTGTGATCTATAGTGATGCATCCAAGAAGGGATTAGGGTGTGTTCTTATGCAAAATGATATGGTGATAGCTTATGCCTCACAACGGTTGAAAATCCATGAGCAAAATTACCCAACACATGATTTGGAGTTAGCTACGGTAATCTTTGCATTAAAGATTTGGAGGCATTACCTTTATGGTGAAAGGTGTGATATTTATACTGATCATAAAAGTTTAAAGTATACTTTCACACAAAAGGAGCTGAATATGCGTCAAAGAATATGGTTGGAGCTGATTAAGGATTACGACTTCTCAATCCATTACCACCCTGGGAAAACAAACAAGGTGGAAGATGCATTAAGTCGACAAGACCATGCTAGTTTATCCATGATGAGGATCACAAAAGATCCAATATTTATGGATTTACAAAGGATAGATCTTGGAATTATAATGGAAGGGGAAAAATCTTATCTTTCTCAAATGAATGTTCAACCATCAATACATGTGAAGATTAAAGAGGCACAGAAAGAAGATGTCGAGTTACAAAAGAAGGTGAGAAATGTTCCTAAGTTCAACCTTGATTGTGATGGGATAATAAAGTTCAGGAATCGGGTTTGTGTTCCTCCCATCCCCGAATTAAAGAAGGAGCTGTTGTATGAGGCTCATAGTTCTTCATTATCTATTCATCTTGGAAGTACGAAGATGTATAGGGACCTGAAAGAGTACATCTGGTGGGATGGCATGAAAAGAGATGTTGCTGAATATGTCTCTCGATGCTTGGTTTGTCAACAAGTTAAAGCTGAGAGACAGAAGTCTAAGGGGATGTTACAACCATTACCCATACCCGAATGGAAATGGGAAAACATTACTATGGACTTTGTCACAGGACTTCCTAAAACATCCAAAGGCAATAATGCTATATGGGTCATAGTTGATCGTCTTACAAAGTCTGCACACTTCATTGCTATTAGAGAGGATTTCTCTCTGGATCAGCTTGCCAGGATATATGTAAAGGAAGTGGTAAGATTGCATGGAGTACCACTTTCTATTATATCTGATCGGGATCCAAGATTTATCTCAAAGTTCTGGTGAAGTCTTCAGCATACTCTGGATACAGAGTTCAGTTTCAGCACTGCTTATCATCCTCAGACAGACGGTCAGTCTGAGAGAACAATTCAAACCCTAGAAGATATGTTGAGATCTTGCTCTATAGATTTGAAATGAGGTTGGGATCAACACCTACCTTTGGTGGAATTTTCTTATAATAATATCTTTCACTCCAGTATTCAGATGGCTCCTTATGAATCTCTCTATGGAAATAAATGCATGACTCCAACTTGCTAGGATGAAGTTGGGGAAAGAAAGCTATTAGGACCTGATCTCGTTGATAAAATGGCAGAAAAGGTCAGATCTATTCAACAACACATAAGAGCAGCTCAGAGTCGATAGAAAAGTTATGCCGACAACCGAAGAAAAGACCTAGAGATTGAAGTGGGTGATAAAGTGTTCTTACAAATATCTCCCTGGAAGAGGGTTATGAGATTTGGAAAGAAGGGGAAGTTGAGCCCTAGATATATCGGTCCTTTCGAAATACTGGATCGTGTTGGGAAGGTAGCTTACCGATTGGCGCTTCCGCCGAATCTCTCTCAAGTTCACGATGTCTTCCATGTATCTCTCCTGAGAAAGTACATACCTGATCCTTCACATGTACTCAGCTCAGAAGTTGTACCGCTGGAGCAAGATCTTTCTTATGAAGAACAACCGATAGAGATTCTGGATCGTAGAGAAAAAGTCTTACAAAACAAGACCACTCGATTGGTGAATGTTTTATGGAGGAACCACCAATTAGAAGAAGCTACATGGGAGCTTGAGGATATGATGAGGGAGAGGTATCCACATCTGTTTGTTACAAAGTGACGAATTTCGAGGGAGAAATTCATTTTAAGGGGGGTAGAATGTAACACTCGAGACTTTTATGTTATATAAATCATCAAAGGAATCTTTTTCTACACAACACTTGCTTGGCTTGCTTTACACGAAATCACGACCTTCCTCGATAGCTTGTGTCGTACGCAATACCGAGTTTCACTAAACAACGATATGCTATTAAAATATCATTAAAACTAGCCGTTATGAATAGTAATAACCACTTTTTGAAATTTTATAAATTTTATTTTTCAAAATGGACTTCATTTTTGGATTCGGAATATCAAAATTAGCCTAGGGTGAAATTTTGGAATTTTTCTGAAAACTTTCATTTTTTGATGAATAGTGAAACCACTAAGTGGTAGTTAAAAAACTGAATTTTTCATAAAACTTAATTTTACCGCTTCTGTGAGTGGAATTTCGAAAATCCGAGAGACACGGTTAATATCAAGGACTAAAATGTGGTTCAATGAGATGAAAATAATTTTTTGGTGAATAGTAACTTTTTACTTTTTTTTACCACGGTTAAAAGTAAATACGGTAATTAAGGGTAAAGATGATATTATTATTACCCTAACACATGTCCTAATTCTATTGGATAAGTGTAATTCGACCAAAAACAAACTTAGGAATAAAGTATGACCATTTAGGCCCACTTGGATTAGATTAGGACATTTATTATTAATTTATTTAAAGAAGGGTTAAAATAGTTAAAATCAAAGCTTAATAAGTAAATAATTTTTAATATGGGGTTATAAATAAGTTAAATTCCACTATAAATATTCATTAGAAAGATAAAAATATTTCCTACATAATGGTATTTTATTTTTAATTTTTAGACATTAAATAATTTAATTTATTTATGACACAATGATGATCCAGTAATTATCTTATTAATAAAATATTGACATAATTGATGTTATAAACACCAAAATAAATGTAATTTGAGACTTTTTATGAATCACACTAATTTTCTAGCTTAATATGACATGTTATTATTTATTTAATTAACTTGGTTCGAACTAATAATTCTGTTATGATTTTCACAAAAATCAATTACTAAATAGTGTCAAAATTGACATAAAATAGTTTTTAAAACAAATATTATATTGGTAATTGTAATTTTATTCCTAAAAATCTAAGGTTTGGCCAAATGACTTAGATAAGGTTATATATATTAATAATAAACAACTTGGGGTTCGTTTGGATGCTTATAGTAAGTTTATTAACATTATAATATAAGAACACAAGAAGACATGGTAAAAGTAAAATTATTTAACTTAATGTTAAATCTAAATGATAAGGTTAAAATAGGAACCTAAACTTGTCTAAATTCTATTGGATGACAGGGTTTCGACCCATCCCCACCTTATATTTGAAATATATCAATTTGGAGCTATTTAAAACCGAACTTGACTTTATAATAAAATAATAGTTTTAGTTGTTCTAAAGGTACCCCTCTCCTCCCTTATAAAAGGACACCTCCTCCCCCTCTTCCTAACACCACTTTGAGCCTTAAAACTTGGAACACCCATGCCAATTTCTCCTCTCCACTTCCCTAGAGACATCCTATAGGTCCTGGTCTTCTTCAAAGACCAATTTTATTGCCCTAAATAAGGTCTCAAAGAAGCACTTCAAAGAAGAGGTAATGTCCGTTACCGATTCTTTCATCTTTATTTATTCTTCCACTTCTTGTTCTTTAGTTGTTTCATTATGAAGTAATAACATCAGTATCACTCATATACTGATATGTTATTATAAGTATGAAACAACCCTATTTCACCATCTATCCATCCTACGGAAAAAGAAATCACCGCGCGTGCGTACGTACGGAATACCGTCTCCACGCCGTGGTGTAATCTATTTTCCACCACCACCTTACTTGAATGGGTATAATGGTGTAAATAATGACTATATATGACTATTATAAAGTGATATTGATTCTGAAATAGTATACATATACTCCAATACAATTCCACGATCATAGGAACGATATCATCACTCGTGCGTACGTACGGAATACCGTCTCCACGATGTGATGCGACTCGTTCTACATGATCTTCATTTCATAATGATTATATAAATGAATTGAATGAATGAATATGATATATATTACACTAATAACATTCTGGAAATGAGGTATCTATAACCTAAAGAAAAGAATAATAATTTATTCGAAAAAACACGCATAAGAACAAAAAGTTATAAACACCCGAATAACAAGTAGCAATGAAATATTATTACTAAGAAGCTAAGAATATGACCATATATGATATCATAAAAATAAGTATGATTCTGGAATAAGTCAATAACATTATTTAAATCATTATACAGAAGGTTCGGACACTTACAAAGCAAGTAGGACCTAAGGTAAGGGAAAATATCACAATCTCATTTTTATCTGAGATTATTTTTACTTTGACATTTACTGGGGTGTATTTTATCACCCACATCCATGTTCCCTCAATATGTAATATTGTTTCCATCCACTTACAATAGTTTAAATCCAATTTTACCCTTCGGTGAATTTTTAGTAAAGAATATGAAAGGAATCTTTTTTCTTTTTTCGTACGAGGTACTTTTTGACTTTTCCGACAAAAGTACGAAGAATGTTTTTTTTAACTTATACGGCATGAATGGATTTTTAAAACATTATTTCCAAGAAGCTTCATTTACAAGTTTTCAAGTTTATTTTTAATCAACTTCTTTTAGTTTATAATTGTACGACATGTTAAGAAAGGAAAAGTGTTTTTGAAGTAGAAAGGATATTTTCCTCATGAATGGAGTTCAAGTGTTTTATCAAAATTATTTTCCATCTAAGATAATAAAGGGTTCTGTTTTTATACCTATTATTACATTTATTTGATTATGTTGTGATGGAATTATTTTTATGAATTTCTTTATCTTATATGAATTGTTTTATGATGTCACAATGTTTAAGAATCCCATTTTTATTACATGGGTTATGCAATGATGTATGATTTATGATTTTGTGGAACACATAAGAATGGTATCATTATGAGATGGGTGGGACCTATATCTCCCTCCAATGCATTGGGTAAAGATTTTATATCTAATGATATAGACATGGCTAGAATGGTAGGTTATACCGGTTCAGTGAAACAGGACTGAAACGAGGGTGACTCGGTTCAGAAAGGGACTTTGTCCACTAAGATAGTCTTGGCAATGAGTCTTGACTAACAAGAAATGATTACCTATGATTATGTGTGTATACCACAAAGTTTCATGTTTTAAGTTATGATTATTGTGATTACATTTCACTGCCATGATTTATCCCATGTTATGAAATTATGATCTCTTTTGCAGGTTAAGATTTCCAAAAGTTATGTGCTTGTGTATACGATGTGATTGATATTTCTTTTGTTTACCCTTACTGAGCATTTGAGCTCACCCTTTTGTATGTTTTCTTTCCCCAGGTCAGGAAGAAGGTTATTAAGTAGGATATGCCAAAAAGGGACTCTAGATATGATGAAATAAGTGGGAGGCAAAGTTGATGCTTTATGAACTAGTTGTTTATGTTTCCCAGTTTCTAATGACACTATACTTATACGGTCCTTTCGTGGTTTTGTTATATGTTGTAATAAGTATTCTTCAATTTTGAAGTATTAACAATGTATGTAAAGTATGGGTCGTTATAGTCCCTCTATGAAATATGAAGATGAAGAAATCCTAACCCAAAAATGAAAAATAAAATGAATTGTGTTTATGATACATGTATTAAATTAAGATCTATAAAATATATCAATGATATCAAATATAAGTATATTTTCCCCTAAACATCTCATCAATTCATGATTACTCATAAATAAATAGTCACAACTCATTAATGTCTTAGTTATAGATTATTTTTAATATCCCACATTGGGATTATATTTTACAATAGAGTAGGCATTTATATCATTGTGTCGTCTATTGATAAGAGTAATGATATCGATGGAGGAGAAAAACATGGGTTGTGACGAGGGTTACCCATTCATGGAATTGATGAAGGTGAAAAATGGAGTGAAATTAAAAGATATTCGGTGAACAGCTCATATCAACATTGATCTCAAACGAGTGACAGAGATCACATCTTGATGTTTTAGAACTATTACGACCTTGAATATTTTTTAGTTAAATGATGGGTTACCTCCTAGGTTGTGACTATTTCCTAATGAAAACACATACGCACACACTTGATAGAAATTACACACTTTTAATATAGGTATTCACATCCACCCTATGCTTGACCCCACAGAATCACTTCATATACCTTGTGTTCCTTGTGATAGTTATGCCCATATGAAGTAAGAGGTCTTACGTGTAATTTTTTAGACCTCAAAAAATGATTCAGGTAGTTCCCAACTAAGAATTGGTGCACTTGTCTACGTTTAGTTTTGTATTTTTTTTCAAAAAATTTACTTCAAATTAAAAAATTATCATTATTTTCATATTATTAAAAATATTTCAATTAGGATTCCTATTAATTTTTTAATTATAATTGACAATTGTTAATTAAATTAATTTAACACTAAATATTTTATTTTATTTTAAGTTACATAAATATATCAACAACTACTTACTAATGGTAATAAATGATAACCTTATAAATACCAATCCCAATTTGATATTTGTACAAGCTAAATGCCTTACCATTTCATGTTTATTTCTACCAACATGTTTCTCTATTTTACCTTCACTATTTTCATTTTTTAAATTTTTCTTGAAGTTTTATTTATATCTATGGTTGTTCTGAGATATTTCAGTAATACTTTTGGTCGTATTTCTCAAATCAGAGGATCTCATGTTGTGTCATTGTCACTAAAAATGGGTGTTTTGAATTTCATCTTCTAGGGTAATAATATATTATTTTCAACATATTAATAATATTTTTGTCATAGTTTTCATTAAATTAAAATATTATTTAATTTATATATTAATTTAAGAGGAAAAATACAAAAAACACAAGAATTTACACGTGGTGAATGACAAAGATGAGTTTTTTCACACCTAGTTTGACACTCCCAAGTGATGTGATTTGGTAAATTCCCAATATCCTTATGAAACATTATAAGATGAACAAAACTGGAAATAAAATATTATTTTAGGAAATTTTTCATAGATAACATAGATAGAAATAGTGAAATTCATAGGGTAACGAATATTTTTTTATGAGTTATCATTTTAGTAATAATTGTTTAATTAATAGTCTCGCATCAATATGGTTCCCTTTAATTTATTAAATTAATGGGAATATTAAGAACAGATCCAATAACTAATGTTATGGTAAATTTTTTGAATGGAAAAATGAGGTGTGAAGCTTATTAGAGAAGGAATCAAGAACTATAAAACATCACAATATCGATTTAATCATTTTCAAAATAAAATCATGAATCAAGGAGAACACCCATAACCCCCTATGAAATAAAATGAGTCAATTGTGATGTTTAAGTGATGAAGGCATCTGCATTTTAGTTGTTCATATGTTACTTTAATCAAAAAATGGTTCTAATCCATTGTAAATATATTCTATATCCTTCAATGATCCAAGCGAGAGAATGTCATTAAGGCTATTTATCAAATAATGGGAGAAGTGTTTCAATGTTTGAAATTTATCAAAAAATATGAATCTTGAGGATCATATTAATGCAATGGGGGTAGTAATTCTATATAAATTTCTTTTAAAATTATTTCCCTTGCACTCTCTCACAAAAAATGAATACTTATTTCACAATCCTCAAGAAAAACAATGATAATTACGTTGTGGTGAATGAGGTGAATGTCAAAAATATATTAATGATACACCTAAAAAAATTTCATTATCCCAAAATTCAATGTTTACTACTTTGTTAGTGGAAAAAATATGATTCAATTAATATTTTTGTGATTTGAGGCCTTAAAAAATATGATGAAATTGTTTGATGTACCCTAAAAGTCAAAATGAAGATCATTGAATCTCAGGGGTATCGTGGGACTATAGATAAGAAGTATATGATGTATTTTATTATTTTTAATTGTGAAGGGAAAATATTTATAGGGAATGGAATTTGAACATCCCAATGGTCAATAGTGTGGAAAAAAGAATCCCAGAAATTTCATTAAGGGGGTAAGGAAATTGTTTTGATGCATACCAGAAGAGATATGAGGTAATAAAATTCATTGGAAGAAACCCATCAATGATGTATGAATGGAATAATCCTATAAACTACCATCATAAATCCATTTTTTCAACATAAATGAAAAATAAAACTATTCAAACCATTTCAAAAAGATAGGGGATGTCGATGAAAATTTTTGGGAACAACCATTATGGCCTATTTAAAATGAGTGGGAATATGAAATAAAACTATAAATGTTTATTATGATAATAAAAATGTTATATGGGTGTCAATAATTCATTAAATGATAGATCATATCATATTTGAGTCATTTTTTGGCATTCATTCATATCAATCACATTTTCAAGAACTCTAAAAACATCATTGAAAATCATTGAAGTGTAGCCATTAGTGAAAGTAGAAAATAGGGAAATTATTTAATTACAATTATATAACTCCTCACCTATCCAAAAATACATGGTAAACTTCAAATAAAAAATTTTGATACCCTATTTAGTATACTTTTATTGTAATTTCCTTATAAATTGGATTTCATTATATAGAAATAATATAAAATGACAAGAGAAGGGAATATAATTATATATATCAAATCGATCATTAATTATATGCAATTGAAAGGAGGAAGTTGAATCTATGTTGGATTCATCATCTCAATAATGGTTATCATTTACTTATGAGAAATAATTCATACCTAAAATTATATAGATTATGGAAAAAATAATCCATGATGATATATTGATTTTATGGTAATAATATGTCGATTTTCTTGAAGAATTTAGTAGTCTTATTTCAAGCCGTTTGTTTGAGTAATCAATAAACCTTAAACAAGGATTATTGGAAATATCAAGGAATCAATATTTAATGGAATTTTTTTATTATGAGGATATGAATAAGAAACTACTATTGAATTTGGATAAAGGGATAATATTATAATGTAATTACAACGGGGTTCAATGAAAATATTTATCAAGAAAAAGGGTGGGTAAAATCACTGCTGCATTGATTATAATGATCTAAAAAGGATCATGATAAAGAAAGAGTATCCTCTTCGATGTATTTAATCCTTTTTTGATCATCTATATAGATCACATTACCCTTATAAAGTAGATATTTAGTCAGGAAATTATATATTAAAACTAAAGAAATATGATATCCCTACGTATGAATTTAAAACAAAGTACAATCACTAATAGTTCACAATGAATCATTTTTTACTCAATAATGATCCAAAAATATTCATATACCCGATGAATAGAGTCTTACAGGATTACCATGATAAATTTTTGTAGTCATTATAGATGATATTATTATCTAATTAAAATGAAATGTGGAACATTTAAAGAATTTTAATTCTATAAAATAGAATATTAAAAAAATATTATTAAAGTACAATTAATGTATGTTTTTTATGGGGAAACAATCATTCATGGAGAATATTATCACTATAAAAATAATATATGCATCCTTTAAATGTTCCGGTTATTTAAAAAATGATCAGACTGACATCAGTGATTTAAATCTAATGTTTTAATAAATTATCTAGGTTCTATTTTAGATTTATGAAAATCTTATTTTTAGTTTTAAGAGGAATATCATAGATAAAATGGAATTGAGTCATGTTTTTTTGTATTAATGAATGGATAATGTTTTATAATGTATTTTATAAGAGTATAATGAAAACATTAGTGTTTTTATTACCCATCAATTTGGATGAATTTTTTATAAAAAATTATGATTCCAAAAAATTAACGGTTTGATTATTTAAGATATATGAATAATTGATAGCCTATTCTCCCAAAAAAATAATTATCATTTAGAATAACTACCTGAAAAATGGACAATAATTGGATACAATGATCATAAAATTTATGATTCGGTGACATTACTTATAAAGGGGGTATGTGTGACATATAAATGAATCATAAAATCATCATGTATACATTAATTTAAAAGGTTCTTGATATGTTCCAATTATAGATATTATGGAAGATTAATGTTTATGATTCATTAATCCATTACTATCATGGGAATTTGGATAAAGAAAAAAATCTATAAGATGAATGAATCCTACAACATTATCCATGATAAGTACTGAATGGGATCCAATATTCTTAGACAAGTAAAGGATAGAAATGGGCCTAAAAAGGAAATTTTTCCTTAATTTTTAATATTACTTCTCAAATAATAATTCATAAAATTATTAATCATGCCTAAAAAGATGATTTGGAGGTACATAAAATTATAGCTAATATTTTTATGTTCAGCATTCCTAAATATGGTTTTCTATGGTTTGGAAGTGAAATTTTCGTCCCATCATAAATAGAACTGAAGTTATAACTTCTAGATGTCACACATTGCACATATTTCTCAACAAATCTGGGAAGAACACGGTTTTAAAGATATATAAAGAAAAAATTTTATTAGAATAAAATGAAAAATACCATGGATTTAATTATTGGACTCCATAATAAACCAAATGTAAATAGCACTACAAAGGCGGTAGTAGATATCATTTAAAATTTATCACATTCCATTACTATCAGGGAATATTTTCCTATTATCCAACTCATTAATATATATATATATATATATGGGTTGTGATAAGACTGCATGGTGGACCTATCTACATTGTATCTAATCATTATATGATATTTACCATGAGGTTTTGGATAATATTTTAGAATTAATGGGATATAAGTATTACATTTAGTATTTATTATCATTATCATATAGATTTCTAGTCTGGTAGAAGCATTTAATATCTAGAGGATATGATGATATCATGCTCAATGAATTACAAAGGATGTTTGTCTAAACAACTTCCCTTAGTGGATATATCATATAATGAAATTTCCAATATATAATTCAATTGTACCCTTATGCATATCTATATGGGAGTAGGTGTAAGAGTCCAACGTGATGGGATGATGTTAGAGAGATAAAGTTAATGGGACCTGATCTTATCACTAGTATTATAGAAACAGTGTGACCCATTCAATGTTCTATGAAATCCTCCAATAGTCTATAGAAATTCTATGCATAAAATAATTATCCCAACATGTAGTTTGAGTTCAATGATAAATTTTTCAATTTTATATCACCATGGATAAATTTATTTTTTAATTGGAATAATGAAAACCATATTCCAATTTACACAGAGTTCTCAAAGATCCTTGATCACATTGGTGTTGTGGCATGTCAACTAACACTCCCACTAAACCTATATTATGTGACTGACTTGTTATGTATATCCCAATTGAGGATGTACATACTAGATACCTTACATGCACTAAATCCAAAAGTTGTATAATTGGAGAATAATCATTCATATGATTAGAAGCTGATGTAGATCTTGTTTTTTTTATATAATGTCATATGAAACATGATATCTCATATAGTCAATGTGTTGTGGGTAAAACAGATTGAGGAAGTGATATGGGAATGGGAAGATGTTATTAAATAGAACTAAAATAATATTTTTTCGGTTTATTAATTAATATTTCAATTAAGAATTTTTTTTGTTGCGGGAAATAACGTAATGAACTAATGTTTAGTAAATTAAATTCTCATTTAAAATGAATGAAATCATCATTAAGTAATGTATTTAGAGAAAACAGTTGAACTATATTGTCTATTCTGGATAGTTATAGTGTACATAATTTAAAATACCTTTATTCATCATAATCATTAATAATATAGACATTTTAATGTGACTGTTATGATTAGTATTTTTTAAGATTTATGATAAAATAAAATGGATATAGAAGAAGTAATCTATTTCCTCGACCAGTATGATCAGAATCTATGCATCCCAGTTATCAAAGCATAAAAGGGAGATGTAATCATTGATATTTTTCTATTACAAATCTCAATCCATAATTAATTAACCAAATTGTGAGTAGAACTATTTTTGGGAGAATTTCATGACTAGTGAGATCACAACCCAAACCATGTTTACAAAAAAACCTATGAAAGTGTCATCATCCCACACATTACCCTTAGGATAGATGATGGTGTAATAAGAAGTTATCTATATAGGCCCTAATAATATGAATCTTTTTTTTAAAACAAATTAATAAAATATTAAATATATTTATCTTTCATTATTAATTTAAATTTATTAAATAAAATATTTGATAAGAATTAATATTCTATATGAGGAGACATGAATTTTATTTTTGGGAAATTTATATAATCAATCAATACGTTGTTTTTGAGGAATTATATAACTTATAAATAAATTTTATTAAAATAAAATATTATTATTAAATAGTATTATTTTAATTATAATGATAATATAATTTTATAACGTTATTATTATTTTTTATAAGGGTTTTAACGTGTAATCATCATAATGAGATGAATTTTTAATTAAATGGGGAGTTTTGAATCCAAAGAATATAGTTTAAAATTAAATAAGTATTTTTTTGAAATAAAAACTATTTTCAAATCATCAAATTGATATTAATTATGACCTATATTATCATAAATATTAGTGATAGTAATATTTTTGGAAAAAATATATATAATGTATAATTATAAGGTATCTATTAGGACATCATAAAGGCCCATAAGTGATGAAATAAATATTGTAATGAGTATCCATGACAAAAAATATTTTTACCCATAAAATTAAAATGTTTTTATGTGATTTTACAAATGTTTTAAACACGTAATGAATTCTCCAAAACCAATATTATATATTAATCTTATAAAATAAATTCATTATAAACATGATTCACTTACACATCACTAACTGTAATATTATCTTGTATTTGTGACATATCCATATAATGAAATTAAAACTAGAACAATTTCAAAAAAACATGTCTAAAAACCAGGGGATTGATTGTGTTATAGATTAATTAATTATATGGAGTCCAAAACCAATGTTTAGAAATTAATAAATAATTACACACTTTATATATTAGAACCCAAAAAAACACCAATTCATATTCTCTCAAAACCCATAGAGAATTATGTTACAATTACTTTCCCTCTCAAGATCTCTCCCACAGTTCCCTCAGCTCTTAAAAAGATCGTCTCAATCATTCAAAAGCACCCTCTCAAGGTAAGAGATCACCTCATTCCCCTCCTTATTCAAAAAACGGTTTATATTATACCTTTTGAATTATAATTTATCTTCTTTGGATATTTTCTAACACATCCAAATTACTATAATTAATGATTTCCATGTCATTATACACTCATTCCACTCTGATTAATCCCTTCTATGAATCATTAGGTACACTTTCTATACTGAAAAAATAATATAATTATTTTCCTTGCCAACCTTTTGAATTGTGAGTACCCATCGCCAATTATACTCGAGGATATTAATCTAGATATAAATATCCTCTATTTATTTTTTACATAGATTTATTTGACCCACACTCTTTAACAATGGGATTAAATGTAATAAATGAAATCTCTATACTGTGTGATCTATGTTGAACACTTATTTATGTACATGATATAAAGGTGATGTGTGGGAATAAATATATATATCCCTCCAATGAATTTAGTATTGTTTTCTTCATAAGATATATATCATGTGTACTTCATTATAGGTTATATTAATCATTCGTTATTATCATTTCTAGGATTTTTTACTTTATTTGTTATTAAAATATAATGTTTAATGTGTTTCCACATTCATGTGTTGACATTACATTATCATATGGTATTATTTTTTGATGTTAATGATTTTCATTATCAACCCTACTATGTTTCCATGATATTCATATTTAATCACATGTATTACATTCATCATGTAATTTTTTATTTTTCCCTTACATGGGTTTATTTGTCACCTCTTTCTTATGTACGTGTTAGGTTATCCCAGGTAGTACTAAAGGGTCAATGTAATTTAATTTCATGTTATGGAGTTTCAGTTTATGTATTTGTACTTATGTTGTATTTTTTATTATATGTACCAAATTTCCCAATGAAACATAATCTTACGATTGAATAGTTTATTATTAAAATTATCTTAATGTTATAAATCATGAAATAATTGAAATTAAAGATATGGGTAGTAATATTTAATCCTGGACAAGGTAGGTGGTTCTTGAAGAAGGAAAGATCAGGTTATCTTATCAATGTTAATGATAAAAAGTTCCCTAATACTGAAGTAGTTTCAATTAATGAGCCTAGAAATCATAATTCAAACTGATAAATTTAATATTTTCAAATCGATTGTTCAATAATCAATGCATGTGAGGATCAAGGAGCCATATAAGGATAAAATGTCAAAATATAAGAAAGATGTAAATATTCGAGAGTTCAACCCCAAAAAAAATTATTTTATTATAATATTAGAGAAACATTTTTGTTTCCCATCTACAAAATAATTTAATAAATTTATTCTACATACTTCACATAAATCATCATTCCTTATCCATCCTAGAACCGCACAGATGTACAAAGAACTAAAAAGATATTTCTAGTGTACAAGATGAATTGATATATTATAAGGTATATATCACAATCATTGGTCAACTAATATGTGATAGATAATTGATCATAATATATTCCGTTTTTGTAATAAATAAAAATATACAAATATAAATGGTATAATTAAACATTAAATTTTATTGTATAAAATCCTAGTACATATGAAGGATATAATTCAATTTTTTTTGCTTGATAAAAAATTATATTTACATAATTCATTTCGATTCAAGGTAATCCCTCCCTCAATCAAAATTACCTGTTATATATAATGTATTTGAGATGGTTACATGATATACCAATTTTGATTATATCTAATAGAGATTTAAGGTTTTCCTCGACGTTCTGGAGAAATATTTAATAGATAATTGATCAGTGGTTCAGAATCCATATTTATTATCCTCCTTAGAATGTGTGACATCCCGACCTGGTTCACCCCTAAACCAATTTCCGGACTAGTCACCACATGACCTAAAGATTGCCTCCCTAAATGCCAGAGGCTACCAACTATAAGCGAGGGTCTATGGATAGTCATTGGGGATACTATACTCTTATATTAGAGTTTAATAATAGTAAATGGAAATAAATAGAGGAAGCGGTCTAATAAATGATAATGTAACGGAAGATAAATTTCATAAATCTTGTACAAAAAAATGGTCAACGCCAATTATACAACAAATGCATGCATGAAATTCTAATGATACCAAAATTGAAAACTATGAAAAAAACAACATTCTTTACACTACAATATAGAAATAAATAAACAATGACTCAAAGCCCGAAGGGAGGTTTCCTAGAGCATCCAGAGCATCTCCTCGGTCCTCTGGTCCAATCTCCCATGTAAATGAAAACATCACAATCCTGCAACCAAATAGAATCTACTCAGGTACCCAGTGAAATGGTGGCCCGAGTAGGGTGTGATATATAAATATATGTAGGCTGGGACCACCGGTGTCAACCCCAAATCCAGATATTTATTAAATAATTTATTCTGATTGAAAGAATTCATAAATAAAGTATGAAGTACAATGTAACTATATATCCAAGTACCTGCTTCAGCCCTCAGCTAGTGTCTAAACCTCCATTATACATTTTCCATGCATACCCGACAATCATTACATAAACATTATCATTTATCAATTATTCAAACCTCATTAAATTATGACAGTATTGAGATTTGGATCGAGCCTAACATCCCTCGTATAAGTCACCCACCACAAATGTCTCTAATTACCATGTTAATAATCAAAGTAAAGAGAGAATCCAAGAATGTGCTTTGGCTTGGATAACATATCATAAGATATTCAATTTAGTCTTTCATGTACTATGTCTGAGACCTTCCACTAAAATAGTGAATCACTCCTAGGTCCATCCACTAATAGTGATTCACCTAATTCATTAATAAGGTTAAACCCTTTGACATATTCAATTCAAAAATCCTTATGTCAAAATAGTTTTCATTAACCATTAATTCATTTCATGAATGACCATTTTGACTCCTATTCTAATGTCAATTAATGGGTGTAGAACATCATGTATATCACAATCATGATTATTTGTAGCATCAGTCCTTGTCTCAAAACCAATGGGTATTTGCAGCATCATTCCCTGTTCCATAAAAGATTATTTGCTTGCAAGCTAGTTGTATAATGGCTTGTCTAGCCCCCCCCCCCATGAGTATTTGGAGAATCATTCCTTGTATCACAACCAGTTTATCAATAATAAAAATATATCTATCATTAGTGTAGAACTCCAAGTCTAACACCCCAAACCATCAATAAATTAATTCATAAATTAATTAATCCAATATGTTGTTTAATTCAAAAACCAATTAACAGTATAAATCTCCCATCATATAATTCTATAATCAACTAACCATTCAAAATGTCAATAGTTAACAATTAATTATCAATTAATTATTAACAATTAATTATCCAAAATCATTAAGAAGTCTGTTCACGTCCACAGAAATAGTGTTTCATCCAGGATATTAATAATTAACATGCACGTCTTAAACATCTCAATTCAAACAGGTTGAACAAGGATCAAGTTTTTGGCAACCATCTCCCATAGCATTTCATATTTTTACACAAACCATCCTAAACAACATAAGTCATGACCAATAAACCCACATCCAAATGTATTTTTGGATAACTTCCATGACAATCAATCAATTCACAATCTTAAATTAATGCATCAAAATTATTTAATCCTATAATTAATTATTTAAATTATATCTCTTAGACGAGTTCATCAAATAATTAACCATTTACCATTTATCATGTAATAATTAATCCATCCATTAATTATTACCAGTTTCCAGTTTATATTCCAAACATGTCAAAATATTCAATAATCACAATGTTCAGTAAATTCCACAATTTTTCCAACACAAGACTAGATAATTAATTCTTCAATTATTTACCCTATTACTGATTCTGCCACATTCAAATCATTTAACTTTTTAATCATATCACTTTAACCAAATTATCAACACATGATTAAAATAAACTCATGTTTAGGTCCTTATTTATCTCATTTGGGAGGTATCATTTAATAACATCAGAAGTTTCATGCATCGACATATCATATATCAGCACAAGAAAGAAGGAAAATGAAAATCCAAACCGCAGCAAGCATGATTTGACATTACCACTAACCAGCACTTTATCTTTAATCAGTAATTCAAGAAAACATTGCATTTCTATGATCAAGGAAACATAAATTCTCAATTTATTTAAAGAATCTATAATTATTAAATATAGTGACAGTGTTTTGGGACCCTACCTTGGGGTAGCACCATTTTGATTCTGTAACGCCTTAATGTACATGGTGGAAACCTATCCACAATAGGTATGTAGTGGCACATGTGCACACCTTTATATATAAATATATATATTTTCGTGTTGTCTACATTGATCATGAAAATTCAAAAATATTAAATTGGTACCTAGAATCAAAGAAGTAATGATAAACTCACTTCTAACATGATACCAAGGACTCATAAAAATTAACAGACCATAATTTAACCAATGTTAAACCAAACAGTCGGTTTTAAAAGCTTACCTAAACAAACATTTTTGAAGAGAAATGATCTCATCTGCCTCATCTTTTGTAGAGGATGTTATAACATGGACCAACAGTCCCTAAACATCAATTTCATAACCTAAAATTATAAGAACACAACAACCATATTAAACTGAATATTAGGGTTTCAGCTAAAACCAGATCGACAACGAAATATCAGCGAATCACCAATGTGATGAAGGTGTACCTGAGGGAAGGTCTTTCCATGAAGAAGTGAACCTAAACGAAGAAGAAAAAATGAATCGTCTGCCAACGGAGGACCTGGAATATGAGGGGTCTTCGTGTGCTACAACAGTTTTGCTCAGGGTCGAAGCACATTATTGTATGGGGTTGTTTGGAGGGTCGCGCACTGCTGTGAACCACAACTGGGAGGAGGACGTACTATAGAAAGACCTCCAGTGATGGAGAAGTGTCATGCACCTAGGGTTTATTTATGCCTGCTAGTGTTTTGCACTACCAAAGGGAGGTCTTGATGAGGGAATTCTAACATGCCTCATGTTGGAGCTCTAGAGGAGGGAGTTATGCCATAGAGGAGAATGGTAGAGAGGTCGCGCAGAGGAGCAGGCTTGATGTGCAAGGGTGCTTTCTGCTGGTGAGTCGCGCATGGGAGGAAAAAAGCAGGGGGGGTCGTGCCTCCCTTGTACAATGCCTTCCTCTATAAAAAATTCTAAATAATAATAAAATCATAAAAATTATCCAAATAAAAATATTAATGATAATAGTCATAGTATTATTATTTTTCATTTACATTTATATCATTAAAACCAAAACAACCAATTTAAAAAAATATACTTTGATAAACCCAATAATTAAATTGTACTATAAAACACTCATATTCATTAAGTCCAAACTCCCCATTTAAATCCACATTAATGATTTGATTCAACATAAACCTTTCTTTCTGTCAAATCATAACCCCTAAAATATATTATTATTATTAGTATTAATTCTAAAATTACCATAATAAGTTAATAATAATTATAAATAAAACCATAATAATATTCATAATAATAATAATCATAAATCATTATTATTATTTCTATAAAACTTCAATTATTAAGACCATAAATATCAATTTACCCTTCTTAAAGGAAAATGTTTCTTTGAAAATCTCAAAAGAGACATTAAATTATTTTTACATTTTTTTTAGTTAAATAAACCCAATAATAATAATAATAATATCTTTATTATTATTATTCCAACATTAATTTAATTAAAACAAAAAATCCCAATATTATTACAATATCATTAAGATGATATTAATGAAAAAAAATCCAACCCATAAACTCCATTTAAAAATAAACAGTCCAGTATTACTTCTGAAACTCTTCATTTAATCATAATGGATCTTTGATAAACCCAAAAGCCACATTAATTTCTCCAACTGGCATATTATTAATTTTATATCATTTAGTTAATTAAAAAACCATAATAATAATAATACCATTATTATTATTATTATTAAAACTTTCTTTTAATTAATCAAAAACTATCATATAATATTATTTAATTAAATTAAACATTTTATTAAATTGGGTGAACTACACGGGATGGACCGAAACCATGTGTTGCCCTTGAAGATCTATTAATGTAGACTTTTCCGGATCTGGTGCTCTCGATACTCATCAGAACACTCGCTAAAATTATCTTGTAATTACACATGTCCCAAAAAGACACATTTAGGTTTTCCAACACTAAGAATAAAATTATGGTGCTTAGTTAAAAAACTTACATGTCGATAAATGGGAAATTGTTTTTTGAAAACCTTGGTAGTTTAAGCTCTTACAATAAACATGGTACATTACAATCTACCCACCTTAAAAACTTCTCTTCCCCAAGATGCCATCAGGAACCACTACTGAAACAACCAACATACCAATGTCATTTAATCACGTTTGAACTGACATGTTTCATTCCCAATGCCGAACACATATTTAACCATTCAATAGCCTAATGTCTAAGCCTTTAAAACCATAGTCAATGCTGAATTTATATCTTAAACATCAAAACTGTGCATATATCAAAGGCCTATACAGGGACCTTTTCAACAAAAATGGATGAATCTCAATCATCCTACAGAAAAGGTTGCACATGCTTCCCTCAAAATATGTCATAGACCTAAAATCCAAATTCACGCTTTATTTGACGATGTTCCTTTAAAACTATTCCAAAACCATTCGTATGTATAATGAATTCTTTACCTGACCTCTTGTAAAATTTCCAAGTCAAGCCATCACATTACAATTTTAAAAACAATCATGCCCCAACATGAATAATGGGGTATCCCAAAGAAACCATGTGTCTTGAGTACTACCCGGATAACAACCACTCATCAAGCCCAATAACATTTAAATTGTAGCGGAGTGTAAGACCAATGTTATATTAGTGTCTCCATGATGAGGAAAAGATAGGGAACATTTTCATCGTATTCAGAAGATCCCACTAAGAGAAAACCAAGGTCATTAAGATAATAAGTGGAACTAATAATGTACAACTCTATTCTAATAGATCGGCATTTCATGCCGACACATTTACCAAAAACTCTACGACACTACACACCTTAAGATTGTCCATGATGTCAAAATAGAAGATCATCTGCTCACTGGGGTGCTATTTAAAAACACCTAATGCATGTGTGTGACGTTCCTCAAACCACGATCACCATGTCAAACATTGATCATAAAAGATGTAACATAAACCTATTAGCATGCTATACCACCCATGTACGAAGAAGTCCTCTCGAGCAGTGGGACAAACTTACTTTAATATCTTAGAAAATTATAAGTGTACCACCTACAATGGGTTAATACCTTACGAAACATAAACATTGACTTTCTCTCTTGGTCACATAAAATTGAATTCACGATGATCAAGAGCCCCTTTTATGAATTTTAATTAATTCATTTCAACATTTTGACACACAAGGACTTTTTCAGAACAAGTACCTTGGTTTTGAAAACAATTCCCTATAGGAAAATAGGCATGCTATCACAAAAAAACCTATTTAATCTTTTAAAATTCGTTATTATGGAAAAATAAATATTTAATTTATCAATTAAATTCCTTTTACCAAAAATGTGACCTCCAAGTGTCCCATTTATTCAATCTGTGTTCTTCAAAAAGCAACCCAACAATAGTTCATTTCAATCAAAACCCAGAAGTTTTACATTTATAACCATTTTCAAACATACTATGGTTACATAATGTTCAAACACATGGGTGGAAATTTACCAATCGATAATGAGATCATACACCTTATCGTTGGCATTTGGCTCCCCTTTATAACAATCAACATTAATTTAACATTTTAACATGTGTATCCCTTTCACACATCAAAACATCTCAACCAAGTTATCATAAGCAGTAACACAACAACAGACTATTACATAGAAGCATGTCACAACAACCAAACATGCTAATAACTAAGGCAGTATGGCATATAATGACCCATTAATGTCAAACAGATAACATAATCATGCTATCTATAGAGGCATGAAAAATTAGATCAAAACATGGCATTTCACCTAGGTCACACAATCCAAATTAGCAGGAATCCTACTTAACCAAATACATGGAATGTTACATGCATGACACGTGAATCTCTACGTGCCTAAGATGATGCATGTATCAAAATTCCTTGCCCATTCAGGCCAAGACAATTTTTTTCAAAATTATCAATATCATTAAGTAGATAAAAATACACCAGTCACTAAAGGTGAAATCATATCAACTGTTACCTCAAATACCACAAACATCAATTCACGTCCCTAGACACTTGGTCATTTCCCATACATGGGGTGATCAGTTCAAAGAATGGCTATTAACCCACGCGTCAAAACATCATAGTCTCTTGTCTACCAACCCAAAACAGAAAGAAAAAATGAAAAGAACCCTCTGATAGCACTTTGTAATGTCCCGACACAACTCACCCCTAAACCTAGGGCCAAAATGTTCAACACATGACCTCAAGCATGTATCCCCATATACCAGAGGCTACCGACTAGCAGTGAGGGTCTATGGATAGTCAGTGGGGAGACTATACCCTCATATTAGAGTTCAATAATTGATAATGGAAATAAATAGTGGAAGAATTATAATAAATGATAACACTACAAAAGACATATTTTATTAATTTGTACAAAACAAATGGTCAAAGCCAATTTTACAGCAGATGCATGCATGACATGCGAATGAAACAAAAATTTAAAATAGTGAACAAAACATCAAGCATTACAATCAAATACAGAAATACATTAGCAATGACTCAAAGCATCGAGGGTGGTCACCTTAAGCATCCTGATATTCCACTCGGTCCTCTGGTCCTATCTTCCATGTAAATACAAACATAATCCTATAACCAAATAGAATCTACAAGAGTACCAAGTGCAAGGATGGCCCGAGTAGGGTTTGAGATATAAATCTCAGTAGGCCAGGACCACCGATGTCTACCCCAAACACAGACATTTAATAAATAATATAAACTATTTGAATGCATTCCTAAATAAAGGAAGCAGTAAAATGTATCTATATATCCAAGTACCTGCTTCAGCCCTTTGCTGGTTTTTGAACCTACATTATACATTTTTCATGTATACTAAACAAATCATTACATAAACTTTTTCATTTATCAATTATTCAATCCTAAATAAATTATGAATGTCTCATGATTCAGCTTGATCCCAACATCCCCCATATAAGCCACTCAACATAGATGTCTCTAATGACCATCTCTGTAATCAAAGTAAAACCAAATCAAAGCTTGTTCTTTGGCTGGATAATGTGTCATGAGATATTAAATTTAGTCTTTCGTATACTATGTCTGAGCCCATCCACTAAAATACTGATTCGCTCCATGGTTTTTCCACTAATGGTGATTCACCCAATTCGTTGATAATTCAAAACCTTTTCTCATATTCAATTAAAAAATCAGTATGTCACAACAGTTTTTATAAACCATTTATTAATTTCAGGTATGAACATTTGGGCTCATTGTCCAATGTGAATTAATTGGAGTAGAACATCATGTCTAGCACCCTCATGAGTATTTGGATCATCATTTCTTGTCTCACAGCCCATGGGTATTTAGATCATTAGTCCATGTCCTATAAAATATTATTTTCTTGCAATATGGGTGTTGAACGCCATGTCCAGCTCACCGGTGAGTATTTGGAGCATCAATCCATGTCTCACAACCCGTTTTTCAATCAAACATATATATTTATCATTGGTGTAGAACACCAAGTATAACACCCCAAAAACATCCATAAATTAATAAATTAATTAATTAATCCAATCCATTAATTAATTTAACAACAAATTAACAACATAAATCTCCCATCAAATAATTCTACAATCAACTAACCATTAAACATCTAAATAGTTAATAATTAATTATCAATTAATTATTCTCAGTTAATTATCAAAAATCATTAACAAACTTGGAACAGTCTACTAAAACATTGTTTTTTCCTGGACATTAACAATTAACATACACATCGTAAATATATCAAGTCACATATGATGAATAAGGCCCACATATTTGGAAACCATCTCACAAAGCATTTAATTTTTTTAAACAATACAACCTATACCCTATAAGGCATTGAAAATAAACATGATTCTGAATGTATTATTGGACTACTGTCATAACAATCAATCAGATTAAAATCAAAAATTCATTATTTTAAATTAATTAATTAAACAATTAATTATTTAAATCAAATATCTAAAACTAGTTCATCAAATAATTAATAATTTATAATTTATCATGTAACAATTAATACATCCATTAATTATTACCAGTTTCCAAATAATATTACAAACATTTCAAAATATTCCATATTCTCAATATTTAATAAATGACACAATTTTCCAAACACACGACTTGATAATTAATTCTTTAATTACTTACCCTATAACTCATTTTATCCCCTTCAAATCATTTAACTATTTAATCATATCACTTTAACCAAATTAAAAATACATGATTAAAATCATCAAATGTTCATGTCCTCATTCATCTCACGTGGGTGGAATCATTTAGTAACATTAAAAGTGTCATGCATCGACATATCATAAATCAACACCAATAATAATACAAATGAAAACCCAAACTACAGTAAGCATGATATGACATTATAACTAACTAGCAGTTTATATTTAATCAAAATTTCATGAAAACATAGCAGTTCCATAATCATGGAAACGGACATTCTTAATTTTATTAAGGAAGATATAATTCATAAATAAAGTGATAGAGATTTGGGACCCTTCTTCGGGGTGGAACTATTTTAATTCTAAAACGCTTTAATGTACATAATGACAACCAGTCCACAATTGGTCAGCAGTCGCATGTGTGTACACCTTCATATATATATATATATATATATATATATATATTTGTGCATTGTCTAAATTGATCAAAAAAATTCAGAAATATTAAACTGGTACCTAGAATCAAAGAAGTAATGATCAACACACCTCTAACATGATATCAGGGACTCATAAAAATTAACAGACCTTAATTTAACCTGGGTAAACCAAACAACAAGTTTTATAATCCATTTAGACCCAAAAATTCACTTCAAAATGATCTCATCCAGCTCGCCTTCGGTGATGGATGCTGGAACATAGACCAACGGTACATAAACATTAATCGCATAATGTAAAATTAGAAGAAAGTGTCATCCAAATTAAACCAAACCTTATGGTTTTAGCCAAAACCAAATTAGAACTGAAATATCTGAGAATCACCCATGCGATGAAGGAGACCATGAAAGAGGGTCACACCTTGAAGAATCAGACCTAAACCAAGAAGAAAAAGAAGGAATCGTCCATGAATGGAATACTTAGAATAATGGGGTTGTCGTGCGCTACAACGGTTATGCCCAGGGTCGAAGCGTGCTATAGAAGGGGGTCCTCCGAAGGATCGTGCACTATTGTGAACCACATATGGGAGGAGGACACAACATGGAATGAGTTCTGTCTGTGGATAAGATCCATGAGCCTAGTTTTTCGGTGTGCTGTTTGGTGTGTCGCACTACAAGAGGGAGGTCTAGCCAAGGGAAGTCTCACTTGCTATAAGTAGGAGGTTTGGAGGTGGGATCCATGCCATGGAGGATATGGTTTGGTACGCTAAGGGGGATGCTTGCTAGTGAATCACACCTGGGAGGAAGAAATCAAGAGGGGGTGTCACGCCTCCCTTGTACATCTCCTCCCTCTTTAAAACAATCTAAATACATATTAAAAAAATAACAATTCACATTATAATAATATTAATGATAATAGTCATAATATTAATATTTTTCATTTCCATTTATATCATTAAAACCAAAACACCCCATTTAATAAAAAGAGTACTTTGATTAACCCAATAATTAAATTCTACTACAGTACACTCATTTTCATTAATTCCAACCTCCCTTTTTAAAACCACATGAAAGAATTAATTCATCATAAACCTTCATTTATTTTTAACCATAACTCCTAAATTATATGATGATTATTATTATTAATTATAAAACAACCATAATATGTTATTAATAATTATAAATATAACCATAATAATATGCATAATACTAATAATAATAAATCATTATTATTATTTCAATCAACTTTCATTATTTAAGACCATATCTCTCAATTAACCATTGATAAAGGAAAATGTTTCTATGAAAATCTCAAAACCCACATTAAATTCATTACACATTTATTTAAATAAATAAACAATATAATTATAATAATAATAACATATATTTTATTATTAGTCCAACATTCATTTAATTAAAACCAAAAACACCCCAATTTATTAAAATATCACTAATATGATATAAATCATAAAAACTCCAACCCATAACCTCCATTTAATAATAAATGGTCCCTTTTTAATTCTGAAACACTTCATTTAATTGAAACGGTTCTATGATAAAACCAAAATCCACAATAATTTATTCAACTATCATTTAATTAATTCTTTTATCATTCATTTAATTAAACTACCTCAATAATAAAATTAATAATAACTTCATTATTGTTATTATAAAAAATTTCTATTAATTAATCACAATATCTCATAAAATCTTATTTAATTTAGTTAAATAATTTTCTTAAATAGGGTAAAGTACACGGGTTGGAACACAACCATGCACTGCATGTGTAGATACTTTAAAGTGGAATTTTTCGGATACGCTGCTCCCAAGACTCATCGGGACACCCGCTAAAATTATCGGGTTATTACAAAAGTCTAGAAATGACACATTTAGGGGTTCCAAAACTCTAAATAAAATTTTGGAGCTTGATTTAAAAATTGTCCTCTCAAAAAAAAAAACCTTCATATTTTAACTTTTTTCAACAACATGGGACATTACAGATTGATATTAAATATAAAAAAACCATGTGAAATCTAAATTATTTCTTGTAATCCCACTTGGTAGATTTTAATTAACGATTATATTATTTCATTCCACAATTAGAGTTCCAATACAATAAAAGTTTCTATTATAGTATTAAAATGACACTATATTGGGATTTTTATGGGAAGATTCTTTCAACTCAAAATTATTGGGAATAATATTGAGTTCAAAAGTTGGTTGTACTAAATATTCCTAAAAAAATCAGATAATTGAAAAAAAATGATTCCCTTATCAATGGGTTACAACATTTCATAAATATCTATTCTCATTATCATTAGGGTGATTTGAATTTTGATTTGGAAGATAAGGTATTCTATAAAATACTATCTTGGAATTAAGTTATAATATTTCTAAATAAATGATTTTTGAGCCATAAATAGATCAGAAACGTTAAAATCCTCAATCACATAGAGATATTAAGATATTATGTCGCACTGCCACAAAAGATCTCATAGGTTGATGATGCATTCTATGGATAAATTTTGGGAATTAAATAATTGATCCATAACAACTACTAAACATATAGATTTTATAGTTTGTATATGATCTATCGTATGGGTAAAAACTAGAAAAATAATATGATCATAAAACTAATGTGATACAAAAAAAGATAACTCACATGGTTAAAGTCCTTCGGTGAAGTCATATGTACTGAGGAAGTGATGTGGAAACTAAAGATGTAATTAAGAAGAATAACATATTATTTTTTACCCCAAGTAATGAAATTTTGTGGGAAACATATATATTTAATGGATTTAAAATTTAACACCTCACATTTTTATTCTATAAAAATGGTTAATAACTTTTTTCACACATAAAACCAAACTAAAATGAACTATTGAAATATTTTGGGATTTTGAAATATAAAAATACATGATCAAAATTTATTATTTAAAAAAACAAATATGAAACATCATTATCAAAATTAATAGGGGAATAAATCCAAAAATGAATAAAAAGATCAAAAAATAGAAATATAATCAACATTTTTATATAGAAATAAATATGTTTTATGAATTATATTTTGTGAATCATGTAATGTATTATATAAGAATATAATATGACAGATATATATATATATATATATGTGGTTGTTGGATATATTGTTATTAGATATACAAATTTTGGATATACGGTCATTGATTATGTTGTCATTAGGTATATATATATAACAAATAGGTATTTGTTTATTGGATAGTTTTACATATATAATGTGACATACATATAATATTTGACATTAAATTAACTAAAAATAAATAAATTTTGAATTTAATACAAATAAATTAATGAAATTTAAAAAAAAAATTATCTTCATGATATATTTTTGGTACAACAATTATTTTAAATTTATTATATTTTATTTAAATAATAATTTTATTATAATATATTGAAAAAATAATATATTGATTAGATAAGTAATATTAAAATATCAATTAAATATGTAAGGTGTTATAAGAAATAATAATTTAGCAATTCTTGGTGAATTAAAAATGTTTGATTAAAAACATACTTTTTATTGTATATTTTATATTTTCAATTTAAATTATTTTTTATCATAGCTTTAGAATAAAATTTAATGATGTTTTTTTATATATTGAAAATAAATTAATATCAATCTAATGATTACAAATTTTTAAGTATTAAAAATAAATTGTCTTTTATGATAAAAATTTTGTTTCCTAAAATTATTATTGTGTTTTGATATGTTTTTTTAAATATTAATAACTTTAAGATAATGAATTTAATAAATTTATATAAATTTTTTCATTGAATTCATTGAAATTATATAATATGGTAAATCACCATTTTTGGGGAAAAAATTTACCATGGTAAAATAAGATACATTGATATTTATAAATTGATTGGAAGTGAGTATGAATGAACCATATACGCAATATGTACACATTAGATCTGATTTCATTGGATGATTATATTCTATACACATTAATGAATGTGTATTTATTTCAATTCCACTCAAACACACCAATAAATGTTCCCATAATCTTCAAACATTAAACCAAAAATTTATTTAATTTCATTCAAGAATATATTCAAATATTCTATCTAACACAATCATAAATCACTTTTGGTATTCTATGGTTCCGTTAATGATGCCTAAATCAATCAATAGGAGGAACCCATCATGAGGAGAGAAATCATTAAAGATGACATCTAGTTTTCACTATGAATTTCAATTACCACCTCATTTCCTCTTCTTATAAATACCATCTACCACTCTAAAGATGTTAAATTAAAATAATAATTCATATATAGAAATTATAATGATTTAATATAAATATATTCTCATACTCTTTCGCTAGTAATGTATTTTCATATATTGGCTAGTTCAACTAACTATATAAAGGATTATAAACAATATTCACTATTTAAAATATGAATTAGTATCTATAAATTAATAAATTTAATATATTAAGTATAATATTAATTTATTTTATTACTATAGTTTTACAAGGTTGAAAAAATAGTTATTATTATAATGTAATACATTGTTATTGAAAAAAACTGAAACACACGTGTCATGAATTAAATTCATACAAACTATACCAATATCTTCCATGAGGTAAAAATGGGAGTATATAAATAAATGTTATAAAATTATTATACTACCAAGAATAATTTGGAAAATCTAAAAATTTCATCAGATAATGTAGATCAATCTCACCACACTAATTTTTTTACAAAATAATATAAATAACTATCTTTTGATTATGAAAATAAAAAATAATTAACCATGATAAGTTTAGTAAATGATTTATAATGGAATAATAATAAATTTAGTAGATATGAATAAATATTTTAAATAACTTATTAAGATGGATATTTTTTTATAAATGTGGTTAAATAATTGTTTCTCAAGTTTCGAGTAATAGATTAGGGTTTTTCGTAATCTCTCTTTGAAATCTATATCATCCATTTCGAGAAAAATACATTACTGAAATTTATATTCCCTTTTATTCTGAAACCCTATATATTTTATTATATTGTGGTTATGTAATTGGTTTATATATCTTCATACCATTTCCCATCAAATTGGTTTATAATTCAACCAGAATGATGCATGTAATTTGAACATACCTTATCGTTTATTTAAGCCAGGAATTGTTTTCCTCCTCATATATGATGGTAATATTTTTATAGGGATTTCAGTATCCCCAATACTATGATTTAATATCATCACATTATGGTATATTTAACATTATTTCTAATTTTTATTAATAAATCACTTTATATCTCTTAATTAACATTTTCTATACAATTATATTCTCCAAACATCTTCATCAGTTTTAATTAAATGGATAATTTCAATGTTTAATTTTTTCATAAAAAATATTTTTATTTTATTTCTAATTATATATCTAAAACAATATAGTGATAATTTATTACCATTCAGGTGAACATTTTAAGAAACTAAAAAATATATGTTTTTACTTTGTAAACAATTTTCTAATGTTACTCTAATGTGTTCTTATCAATATTAGTATCCTATAATGAATATTATGATTCATTGGGGATATGTTTGAATGAAATAATACATATTATTTCAATACATTATTTATTAATTAGATGAGTTTTTTTCTTGAAGATTGATTCGTTTTCATAGTTTATTTATCCTATGGTTGATTTATGAATGTAATCTTGTTCTTGTGGCATATATTGGCATGTTTATCATTTAGTGATATATAGCACCAAAATTATAAATACAATTAATTCACTGGGTAAATTAATTTATCTGATGAGATATTATGATGTAGCATTATAGTTAGTTGGTCATGTATATTATGTTATGAAACAAAAGATATTATTCCAGTCAACAATGATATAAATGTTTTATTAATTAACCCTTACATGTGTTATTGTTTTATGTTCTTTTGTTTGAGACACATTCTACTGTTATATATTGTCATGACCTATCCCTAGGGGAAAATTTTGTGACTACCCCAAGCACGCCTTCCTTAGGCTAGTGGATGAAGTCTAGCACCAGAATGGCATATCCCTAAAACTGGGAAGGCCTTGCCTCTAAACCTGTACACTCACTCAAACCATGCACACAACAAGATACAAGTCCAGGGTAAAATATATAGTAAACAAGGGGAGAAAATTAAGCAAAGGGGAACAGAATACAATCCCAACTGGAAATTACAAGTAAAACTGGAAACGGATCCTCCGAACACCTACCAAGGATCATACCTGAAGGGTAGTTACAACTCTCGTACGGTCATCTCTGCGGATCGTCTCCTGTAATGTCCACCTCCGAGCAGCCTCCAATCCTGGTACCCTTTTCCTCGATCAGTGTTTTCTTTCATCTTCACAAGACACAACAAGGTGTGGGAATAGCCCATGAAGGGGTGAGTAAAACGATACATAGTAGGGACCCCAACACCCCCGAAGGTCTCCCAGAATCCACAAAGGATAAACTACAAATCAAGACCTTAATCTCAAAGCATAGAGAAATAGTTGTAAACACTACTTAGGTTTATTCCCAATCATATACCAAAGTTATCAATATAAATTCATATCACATGTGAGGGAAGAATGCCACAACGGTAACACCATGAAGGTAGAAGTACCACATAGGTAACACCATGACGATAGAAGTACCACACTGGTAACACCACAAAGGTTGAAGTACCACATAGGTAACACCACAAAGATAGATGTACCACACAAGTAACACCACAAAGGTAAGTACCAAAAAGGTAACACCACACAGTTATCACTACAAGAAGTGTACCACAAAGGTAAAGACTCATATCACACTATTTATAACTTACGTATGAAAGTATAGATGATTAACTTAACAGTTAGACCATCGTACTTGTAATGTCTCGGTTCCGGAAGCCACCCAGAGGTGCCCCGTACCCGGTGGGTCAAATGGCCTCAAACGCATTTCCCTGAATTCCAGAGGCAGCCAACTACCAGGGAGGGCCTTTGGTGTGATAGTGGGGAAACTATTCCCTTATTGGTAGAGTAGACAGCAGATGTAAACAGATATACAATAGCAGAAGTAGTAATAATACCAAACAACAGTAACATTGGAATACTGAAAAAGAAACAACTAAAGCATATATATATGTATATATATGATGCATGATACATATATGTCTAGGAAAGAATCCAAACAAGTCACAATGCTGAATACAGTACTAAACCAAAGTACAAAAGAAAAACAGATAAGAAACTCCTCAGCATCGCAAGCCTTAGTTTGGTCTCATTCTCTCCAGATCTAATGAAATCAGGTACTTGAAGTAGAAGGCTGCTTTCCATTCTCTATACCTTTAACAATTTAATCTATTTAGTCCCAAAAGCATGGCCCAAACAGGGTGTGAGACAAATCCCAGTCGGAAGCCACCACAAGATCTGTCCCTAACAGTCAGTGAATATATGACAGGTAAAAGTTCAAAAAGTAGTAAACAAGGAAGTACTCAACAATAACGATCCACAGTTTTAGATATCAAGCAATAGATAATAAAAGAATATCACCTATGGTCCTACCGAATAGATACATGTAACCCTCTGGGAAGAAAACACAGTCTCACCCCTCTGGTTCAGCTAAAGTATAGACTTTCTAAGGAAGCACTCACTGCCAATTCCCCCTATAGTCACCTATCGGTACTAAAGGCGCTCTGGGGAAGCACTCAACATCTCATTCCCTATGTGACCCATGTCAAGGAAATACATAATCTCATAGGAAACACTCAACATCAATTCCATCATGTGGTCTCACATCGTAATATTTTAAAATAAACTCTGGAAATTCCCTTACATCCATTCTCTCTATAGTCTACTACACTAGGTTCTCATGGCCCTGTGTAAATAAATAATTATAGAATCACGTATCTCCCAAGGTAAACCTTGAGAAATACTTGGATAGAATCCTACAATATATCATAATGTCAGAACTATAGTCACACCATCCTACAATACTAGGTAATGGAAAATAAACAGCAACCTAACAGAAAACTAGACCCAAAGGTAAAAACAGGAAAAACATGCCTGGGAAACACATCCAAATCACAGAAATTCACCCTATTCACAATCAAATATCATCTAATCAATCATAAAAGAATAGCATAAAAATAATAGGGCTAAAACGATAAACGCGCAATACCCCGTTCATGGGTATTGGGCCAATTTGAACATTAAGCTCAAATACTTTCAACAGAAAGGAAAAAAACACCTACCTCGGCATTATGAAATCACTATATGTGAACCTCAAGGATTGAATCTCCTTAGAACACCAAATATCTAAAAAAAAATCTAAAACAGTCAATCGTAGATAACATGATAAAGAGGATGAATCAGGAAACTATGCTCCTTGATAATGAAGAGCTTGTCGAGGCAATCCCAACGCAATTGACGGAAGTCGATTCAGAGAACGGGTGCTCGATCGGGGGCTCGGATAAGTTCCACAGTCATACCCTCGTTCTCGAACAAACCGGTCCTAGAAGAAGTCAGTTCTATCTATCATACATGTCCCTGGTGTGTTTAATGGGAAAAAAAGAAGTTACACAGTGTGTAATTTTGAAGTTCATAGCGTGTACTCTTCATTTCTGTACTCCACTTTAGGTGGCCTCCAAGTCATCACACATGGCCGTGTGCAAGGCCGCTACATAGCCAGCACATGGCTACCCACAGTAAATGAGTAAACAGTGTGTATACTCATAAAGTACATAGCATGTACATCAAAAATTTCCATAAACTACTCCTTTCTCAAAAACTCAAAAAAAACATACCTGAAAAGATGATCTGTGTTCTTACAAACTTCCCCCCTTAAAGAAATGTTTCCCTGAATTTCCTTAGTAAGGCGGCGTAGTTGAAGAAACCCCGAATAGCTCCGACCAGTGCGATCGTACATTAGCTTCCCTCTCCCAAGTCTCATCCTGTACTCGCCCATGCTACCATAGCACCCGTACCATAGGAACAGACTATCCACGGATAACCTTTTTACATCGATCAATAATCCGGATAGGATGATTCTAAAAAGATGTATCCACTTCCAAATCAACCTCCTTGGGTTGGAAAACATGAGATAGTTCTAAAAAGTAACATCAAAGATGAGAAACGTGAAAAATTTCATGCATATCCTGGTACCTCTGAGGTAACTGCAATCGATAGGCCACAGGTCCAACTATCTCCAACACCTCAAACGGCCCGATGTACCTTGGAGAAAGCTTACCCTATCTCCTAATCCTCTTGTGTCCCAACCTCTGTATGACACGTAGAAAACCCTGGTCCCTGACCTCGAACTCTAGAGGTCTTCTCCGCTGATCAGCCTATGACTTCTGACGAGACTGTGCAGTAGCCATCCTTTTCCGAATCAACTCTATCTGCTATGTGTTCTCCTCACAAGGTTCCATATGAATAGTTGCATGAAAACTATTATTGTAGGAAAACTCCACAAGAGGTATATGCTTCTCCCAAGAACCCCCAAAATCTAGGATGCATGCTCGGTGCATGTCCCCAAGCACCTGAATTGTACGCTCGGACTGGCCATCTGTCTATGGGTGGTAAGCTATACTCAAAAGTACATGTGTACCCAAAGCCTTCTGAAGCCCCTGCCAAAACCGAGAAGTAAAACAAGAATCTCTATCTGAAACAATGGATTGTGGAACTCTATGTACATGAACAATCTCTCGAATGTACAACGGTCCCATCTCATCAACACTAAAGGTCTCCTTGATCGAAAATAAGTGAGTGACCTTCATAAGTCTGTCAATGACAACCCATACTGCATCATTCCCATGAGGCAACCTCTGCAACCCTGTCACGAAATCCATCGTGACGTCGTTCCACTTCCACTCGGGAATGAGTAACTGTTGTAAAAGCCCTGCTGACCACTGATTCTCTGCCTTCACCTTCTGATAGGTGGATCACCTCTTGAAAAAAACAGAAACATCCCTCTTTATACCTAGCCACCAATATTGATGGTGTAGATCACGATACAACTTGGTGATACTAGGATGAACTGACCAAACTGAGGAATGAAAATCCCGCATCAGCTCCACGCATATATCTTCTGGCACCTATACACACCCCTGGAAATGCAAGATCCAATCCTCACCTATGGTTCATCCAGGAATAGGGTCCTCTCCTGACGCACTTTCCCACAGGACTACGCCTTAAGAATCCAATAGCTACCTCATTCGTACTCGATCAAGACGGTTACAGGTAACAGCTACAGAAGAAATGAAGTTCTGCCCCTGTCTGTTATGCACCTCCAAATGTATCTCTGAGAACAGAGCCATAAGATTTCACCCACTACTAGCCTCCAGAAATTCTTGTATCTGAATCCTACTACTCAACACATCATCCACTGTGTTTCCTTTCCCAGGTGTGTAGGCCTGCATAAAGTCAAAAGACTAAAGGTACTCAACCAACCTTCGCTATCTCAAATTCAGATCACGCTGAGTGAAGTTGTACTTGAGAATCTTCTGGTCGGTGAAAACCACAAAATTCTCTCCCAAAATGTAATTTCTCCAACAGAATAAGGCATGAACAACTTCATCCAACTCGAGATCGTGCGTTGAGTAATTCCTCTCATGTGGCCTCAACCACCGATACCTGTACGCAACAGCTTCATCTCCCTACATAAGCACAGCTCCCAGACCGATACCTGAAGCATCACAGTACACAGTATAGATCTTTCCTAGCTTTGGAAATACTAGTATCGGTGCTAAAGTCAACCTCCCTTTCAGATCCTGAAAGGCTGACTCACAAGAATCTAGCCATATGAACTTTGAACCCTTCTTAGTCAAACCCGTCAGCAGTGCTGCTAAGCGTGAAAAGTCCTGAAAGAAGCGTTTGTAGTATTCATCCAGCCCTAGAAAACTCTGAACCTTAAAGACGTTCTTTGGATGCCTCCAGGAAACTACTGATCTCACTTTCTCTAGGTCTACTGATACTCATGTCTCTGAGATTATATGACCCAAAAGTCAATCTAATCCATCCAAAAGTGGAATTTTGAGATCTTGGCATATGATCGATGCTCTATTAGTGTACTCAAAACTATCTCATGATGTGTGGCATGGTTGTGTAGAGTGTGATATTACACCAAGATATCATCCACAAAAACAACCACAAAATAATCCAATTATGGATGTAACACTCAGTTCATTAGTTCCATGAAAACTGTTGGTGCGTTCGTGAGACCGAACAGCATAACCATATACTCGTATAGACCATACCTGCTCTGAAAGTTTGTAAGAGTTATATCTAATAGTCTAATGTGAAACTAATGGTAACTGGACCTCAAGTCAATCTTCGAGAACACCTAGGCTCCTCGAAGTTGATCGGCGAGAACATGAAACCTCGGCAAGGGATATTGGTTCTTGACCATCAACTGGTTCAACTTCTGATAATACACACAATGCTTGAGAGTATCATCTTCCTTCTTCGCAAAAAGGAAAGGCGAACCCCAAGGAGAAGTACGAGGTCAGATGAAACCCTTTTCCTACAAATCCTCCAACTGCTTCTTGATCTCCAGCAACTCTGGTGTCGACATCCTATAATGAGGAATGGACACCGGTGCCGCTCCTGGGACAAGCTCAATCGAAAAGTCCACCTCACGCTCTGGACGCAAACCTAAAAATTCCTCTGGAAAGACATATTTGAAATGATCCACCACTAGAGGAAAGTATAAATATGGTTTCCCCTGATCATCTAGATATATACAAGAAAACTGGACTGTAACTCCTCTCAACCCGGGATGCTCTGGACCCGCTATGCTCGCCTAGACATCCATGTCACCCTTGTGAAGAAAAGATCAACCCTATGGTGATATAAAACTCACCCTTCGGTGATAAAATTCAACGACTATCTGGAAGGGAACTAGCCATTCCATTCCAAGAATGACTTCATAGCCTGTCATCTCTAGGACATAGAGATCCCATAAGAAGTTGCACCCACCAACCTCTAGAGGGCACTCCTTGCACTGATGTACACTAGCAGTCCTAGTCCCCAACGGAGTGTCTAATGTCAAGATATCAGCAGAGGAAAAGATTGAGAGTCCAAGGATATCCATGATAGCAATATATATAAAGCTATGGGAATCCCCTGTATCGAAAATAGTTGAAGATAAAACTGAGGCAACTAATATCGTACCTCGAACTGTAGAAGGTCTGGGATCCTGCTCTAGCTGGGTCTGCTCCATTGCAAAGGTCTGGCCTACTCCATGGCCCTGTGACCCTACCTTACCACTCTGATCTGATCCACTCTGATGTCACTGAAAGATAGGTGGCTGACCACCATGTCCATGACCTCCACCTCAGCCTGAATGGCCAGAAGAACACCAGTTCCCTGACTGGTGAGAAACTGGTGGTGCTGCTTCCGAACGCGGAGTCATAGAAGAACCCATGTCACCAGCTACTGGTGAGAATATCTGATAGAAATGCTAAAGGTGACCCATATTAACGCAATATCGACACTCCACTAGGTATCTCTGGACTATGGACTCATATGCCTACTCTTCCCACACTGGTAGCATACCACCTGGCTACTAGAAGATGTCCTTCTCCTCCTCGGATCTCCACGCGAAGACACCTTGCAGTGCTTCCTAAAATAATTAATAGGGATGCTAACACCAAATGTCGAGCCACCCTAGCTCACACCTCCGGAATCCCTCAGATTGTGCTCCTTGATCAGTGCCTGGTTGATGATAGATGTGATGGAAGTCAACCAGAAGATGTTCACCTGTGATCGGATGTCGTGCCTCAGACCATCCTCAAACTTCCTTGCTAGGAATAACTGATCACTAATAAAACATTATTTTGTTGAATATTTTATTTATAATAAATGACATGATTTCCACACATTGTGCTAAATATGTTCATTTATGAAATATTTGGTATTAGATCATTCATTTGAAAATTTGATTAAAATTTCAGTTTTACCCTTTTAAAATAAACTGTAGTATTTTTTCCATAAATATTTATATATGAATTATTTGAACATAATTTTTTGTAACAGTGTTTCTCACTTAATTTTATACAACATTTATTTAGGACAATAGAGCTAAAGAGTGCATTGTTTGGTGAAAATGGTCCATGAATTCAAAGTTGGGATGGACTCGCCATAATGGACATTAATTTTTTATGTGGGCTATAACTTCTTCATATGTGCTTGAATTAGGCCCAAATTTTGGGAGGCGCTTGGGGATTAATTTTCTCACAAATCAACCTTCTGGAAGGAGAGCTGGTTCACGCGTTTTGAAGGTCAAATGGGCAGTTCAATTTGTATTAAAATATTTGTCTGAGATCTCCCATTCACACTTGAAACCTCTTTAAACCAACCCTCCCCTCCACATTATAAATTAGTTTTTTTCTCATTTGGAAGGGTTGGGAAGTGAATTATGATATTGGTGGTTGATTAGAATTGGTTTCACCCAAATTATCCAACCATTTTAATTGGGGTAGCTCTTGAAGAAAGGGTCCCCTCATCGAAGCCTCCTTCTCTTCTGCATGTTGTCATATTTTCATTTGTGTATTAAAGTTCATTGTTCTTCTTTTGTTTCTACATTTTTCCAATGTTTTATTTAAATTTATTCTTCTATTAATCTTTATATTTGAACTAGTATTCTTGAGTAAAAGCATGTTTGGGTTAAACCTATTATAAACCATTGCAAATGCAATTCGCTTCTACGATGATTACTCCACTAATGGAAGAGTTGTCTTTTTAGTAATAGATCTATCTATTACCGTCTTAATTAATTTATTTTGAATCAATGATATATTGTAATTCACTTAACATGATCTATTAATTGAGTTTTCAATTTAAATGAAACTAAGTAAGAAATTGAACAACAAATAGAAATCACGCGAGGTCGAGAATTGTGTGAATTGTGAGAGTGCGAGCTTAATTTGTAATCCAAAACCACACTGGATCAATTTGTAGTGTTCAAATATAATATATAAACTAAATTAATTCTAATTTACATAGAGGATATGTGCCTTAATTTACCACTGACCATAATCTAACATTAGAACATCAATCAAAGCAGGGTGTTATGATTTGCATGTTTTGAAGTTAGCATAGGGTTAAATTCACATCATCTTTGTGGTAAAGTTAATTTTCATAGAGTTCGGGATTTAAAAAATTAAGGGATCATAATTAAGTGGATATTAATTGAAATTATAATGATTAATAAATGATTGAATAGGTATAGTTAGATCGATTACACTTTCTAAAAATTCTTTTTTGAAAAAAAAATCTTCTCTTTGTGCTTTGTTAATCAACTTACATTTCAAAATTAAAAACAAAAAATATATGCAATATTCTTCCAGAAAACTTATTCTAGTTTTATAAATGATAAAAAAACCCATCCTTTCAAGTAGTTTTCTTAATTCCTTTTATTTTATTTTAAAAATATCTTTAATAAGTTTTTAATTTTACTTCCTCATTTGAGAGATGACATTGGTCAGCCACTCTGTTGCACCTAAGTAACCTGAAACTGAACATCATTTGAAAGCACCCACCATATCACTCTTTAAAATTGGTGTCGTTTGTGGGGAGGCAAGTAATTTATTCAACCAATTATAGATTTTTATTTTATTTTTCATTTAATTCTTTTCTTCCCCTCATTCTTTCTTCTTTCCCCTTTCTCGTGTTTTTTTCTCTTATTCTCTTCTTTTATTTTTATCAGACAAACTCAAAATTAATTTATTCTTATTATGGTCTAATTTTAATTATTTCCTTTTCATATTTCATTGATTTATGACATGAACTAATCCCGAAGATCTCTTAGATCTTGACCCTAATATTGAACACAGCCTTAGGTCTTGAATCAGACTTTCTCAGTCTACAAGATGTTTTAACATGAAAACAGCTAGAGAATTTCTCCACTCCAAGAACATTGAAATTGGAAACACTTCTAATTCTAACATAAATCAAGAACCAATTGCTGGAAATAATGGAAATGAACTCAATAGAAATATTCTAGAATCGTCTGCACCTAATATTAACAATCAACCAAATTGTATTGCATAACCGAGTCTTGAATCAGACTTTTAACTGAAATCTGGGTTAATTCATATTCTTCAAAAGTTTCATGGATTATCTCGTAAGGATCCAAAAAAACATTTAAAAGAATATAATGTGGTTTGCTCAACCCTTAAACCCATAAATATTTCTTGAAGATCAAATCAAACTAAGAGCATTCACATTCTCACTTGATGGAGCTACAAAGGTCTAGATGTATTATTTACAACGTGAATATGTAATTTATTGGAATGATTTAAGACACCTTTTATTGCAAATATTTTTTCCTGCATCAAGGACCAATTCCATTCGTAATGAGATCTCTGGGATAAAGCAAGCCCAAATGGAGTCAATGTATGAGTACTGGGAGCGATTCAAGAAGTTGTGTGAAATCTGTCCAAATCACCAAATCAATGAGAAACTCCTCATCCAATACTTCTATGAAGGAATCACACCTATGGAGAGAAGTATGGTGGATGCTGCGGTTGGAGGAGCAGTGGTGGAAAAGACACCAGTAGCTGCACGTGCGTTGATTGACAAGATGGCCCAAAATACTCAACAATTTGGCGATCGAGGTACACCGCATGTCAGGGGAGTACATCAGGTAAGTCCTTCATATCTTGAAATTAATTTAATTGATAACAAGTTGGAATAATTGACAACTATGGTGAGACAGATTGATTTGGATCAAAATACATCCCATCCTCCTTCTTCAAGGCCTTGTGGCATTTTCACTGAGACAAGACACCCAACTGATAGTTTCCCACAACTCCAAGAAACAGAAGATTGTGAAGCAGTGTTCCCTAGGAGACCATATCAGCAAAAAAACAACAACCATATCCCCAAAAAGAAGTTTGATCCAACATACAACCAAGGGTGTAAGGATAAATCAGAAATGAGGTATGGATCTAGACAACAACAAAGGCCCCCTTTTCAACAAAACTTCAAGGAGCCTCCACCTTACCAATAGGGATTCCAACAACCCCAAAGAAGATTTGAATCCCAAACATCAACAAGCCAACAAAAATTGAATCCCCCACCAAAGTTGGATTCTAATACTGATGATCTTTTGAAAAAAAAAATTCATAATCAACAGAATGAGTTGAAGAGTCAAGGTTCGGAGCTGAGGGAGTTGAAGACTCAAATGAGCCAGATTTCCACCGCCCTCCATGAACTTGTAAATAAGAATTATAGAAATATACCTTCCAAACCCACTCAAAATCCAAAGGGGAATGTTAGTACCATAACATTGAGAAGTGGGAAGTAAACAATTGATGCTTCTCCACCTACCATTCCACCTGGATTCACCTCAACTCCAAAAAAACCCAATTCCACATCAACTAATGAGCAACCCAAGGACAAAGATAAAGGTAAGAAAAAGATTGATGTTGTTCCTCCTAAAACCCTTCCATTTCCAAACAGAGTTGTACAAACAAAAAAGATGGCTGAATATTCAATGCATAAAGAAGTTTTGGATACATTCAAGCATGTGGAGATCAACATCCCTTTATATAAAGATATAAAGAAAATCACATGGTATACCAAATTCATAAAAGAACATTGTACCAATCGATGATGGATCAAGGGAAATTAGAGGATCAATCTTGGAAGGAATTTTTCATCACTCATTACACCAACTCTAAAATGCCGACTTAGTGAAAGGATCCCGGGACATTCATCATCCCATGCACCATAGGGTAGTTCTACTTTTCTGATGTACTTTGTGATTTGTGAGCTTCCATAAATGTGATGCCTCACTCTGTATTCTCTTCATTGAAGGTTGGTGAGTTTAATCCCACAAGAGTAGTGGAGCAGTTGGATAATAGAGCTATGACATATCCAGCAGGAGTTCTTGAGGATGTACTTGTATAGGTAAGAGACATGATCTTCCCATCAGATTTCTACGTGCTTAACATGGAGGATGATCAGGTAAGTTCTCAAGATCCCATTATCTTAGGTATACCCTTCCTCAAAACTGCAAAACACTATCATAAATGACAATGAGGGTACAATTTACATGGATTTTTTGGATGAAGTTGTGATATTTAATGTTATGAAATCCATGAAGTACCCCTCACATGACAATTATGCATTTATTATCTCCCATTTTGAACCACCAAATAAAAACACCATGGAATTTTATTGTCATGTGCTTAGGGAGATTATGAGTATTGGTTCTAGTTTGATATCTATGAGTACTTCCACACCTATTTCAAATGCACAAGACTCTCTCAGATTTGATTTTGAAATGGAATAATATTCTGATTTTGATCATGTGAACTCCGATTATGACATGTCTGTTGAGTATGCTGATGGATTTGATGCTTTAACCTATGATTTTGATGATGTATATTCTAATACTGATGTTCATTGTGCACATATTTCAGTTCCTTCAATTTCTCCATCCATACATCACCCCCATATATTGGAACTCAATCCATTTCCACCTAATCTCAAATACTCTTACTTGTTATGTGGTGAAAAATTACCTATCATAATTACTAACAATATCCCTTTTTAACATGAAGAAAATCTTTTAAATATTTTGAGGGATAACATTAAGGAAATCGGGTGGACCTTGGCTAATATATTGGGCATTAGCCCCTCCATTTGCATGCATAGGATTCTTTTGGAGGATGGGGCTAAACCGGTTAGGTATCCACAAAGGAGACTCAATCCAACACTTTTGGAGGTTGTTAAAAAAGAAGTTGAAAATTTTCCTGAGGTAGGTATAATCTATCCCATTTTAGATTCCAAGTGGGTGAGTCATATTCAGGTTGTGCCTAAGAAAAGTGGTGTTACAGTTGAAAAAAATGATAAAGATGAGTTAGTTCTAATGAGGGTAAAAAACAATTGTCTTGTTTGTATTGATTATAGGAAACTAAACCAGTCCACTCACAAAGACCATTTCCCCCTCCCATTTATTGATCAGATACTTGAAAGACTAGCTGGGAAGACACACTAGTGTTTCTTGGATGGATTTTCTGGACATATTCAGGTTCCTATAGCTCCGGAGGATCATGAGAAGACTACATTCCCATATCCCTTTGGCACATTTTCCTAATGAAGGATGCTATTTGGACTTTGTAATGCCCCAGGTACCTTCCAGAGATGCATGGTGAGTATTTTTTCTGATTTTATTGAGACATGCAAGGAGGTATTCATTGATGATTTTACAAGTTATGGGTCTTCATTTTATGAATGTCTAAGTAGTTTGGGAAAGGTTTTTAATTGTTGTATTTAGAATAATTAGGTCTTGAACTTTGAAAAGTGTCATTTCATGGTAGAGCATGGCATTATCATAGGGAATGTAGTGTTAAAACATGGGATAGTGGTTCATAGATCTATGGTAGATATTATTTCATCCTTACCATATCTTTCATGTGTGTGTGATGTGAGATCTTTCCTAGGACATGCAGGATTTTATCGGTGCTTCATCAAAGATTTTAGTACGATTTCAATTCCTATGTCATGATTACTTCAAAAGGATTCTGATTTTGTATTTGATTTTTCTTGCAAGAATTCCTTTGATGAGATAAAGTAGCATCTGACCACTCCACCTATCATACAACCTCCAAGGTGGGAGCTTCCTTTTGAGCTTATGTATGACGCCTCCAACTTTGTGGTTGGAGTTGTCTTATCTCAGAGGGTGGAGGGGCATTCAAATGTGATTGCCTATGCATCGAGGACACTAGATTCAGGCCAATCAAACTAAAAAACCACGGAAAAGGAGTTTCTTGTTGTTATATATGCTTTATAGAAATAACTTTCATATTTATTGGGCTCTAAAGTAGTTGTTTTTTCTGACCATGAAGCTCTGAGGTACCTCTTGAAGAAGACAGATGAAAAGCCCAAGCTAATTTGATTGATGCTCCTTCTTCTAGAATTTGACATTGAGATAAAGGACAAAAAGGGGTTAGAAAACCTATTGGTCGATCACATGAGTAGGATTACTCACACACTAGAGGATGACAACTTGGACCTAGTACCACTTCGATACACTTTCCCTAATGGGCATATTTATTCCATCTCAGGTATGCATCCTTGGTATGCCGATTTAGTTAACTACCTTGTTGCCTCTGAAATCCCTACAAATTTAAAAAAAACATCAAGCCCAAAAATTAATGATTGAGTCAAGTTTTTATGTTTGGGAAGATCCATGCCTATGGTGCATGTATAGTGATCAAGTTATTAGGAAGTGTGTTCCTGATCATGAGTTTGAGCCTATTCTGCAATTTTGTAATACACTTGCTTTTGGTGGATACTTTGGACCCCAAAAGACAGCTAGTAATGTTTCTGACTCTATATTGTGTAGGTCTATCTTATTCCATGATACCCATGTGTTTTTTAAGTCATGATCTCGTTACCAACACACTGGGAACATTTCTAGGAGACATGAGATGCCCCAACAACCCATACTGTTCGGTGAGATTTTTGATGTATGGGGCATCAATATTATGGGTATCTTTTCTAGTTCCTTTTGCTTTTTGTATATTTTGGTCTCTATTGATTATGTGACCAAATGGGTGGAGGCTAAGGCCACCGGGACTGATGATTCCCACGTTGTTGTGGAATTTGTCAAAGAATATATTTTTTGTAGGTTTGGAGTACCGAAGGACATCATTAGTGACCAAGGAAAACAATTCTGCAATCGTAATTTTGATTCCCTTCTTCAGAAGTATGGGGTGACACAAAAAACATCATCACTATACCACCCCCAAACAAATGGCCATGATGAGGTTTCAAATAGGGAGTTGAAACAAATTTTGGAGAAAACCGTGCAACCAAATCGGAAGGATTGTAGAAAGTGCTTGGATGATGCTCTATGGGCTTATATAACATCATACAAGACACTCATCAGTATGTCCCCATTTCAGATTGTTTTTTGGAGAGCATGTCATCTCCCCGTGGAAGTTGAGCACCGAGCTTATTGGGCTATAATGAAATGAAACATGGATTTGGCCCAAGCTAGAATCCAAAGGAATCTGAAAATTCAAGAGCCTGAGGAGATTCTATTCTCATCATATGAGAACCCAAGGCTCTAAAAAGAAATATCAAAAGCATCTCATGCAAAATTATCCAACAAAGGGAGTTTCATGCTGGAGAGAAAGTCTTTCTATATAGTTCATGACTAAAGCTAATGCCTGGTAAGATGTGTTTCAGATGGTTAATTCCTTATGTTGTGACTAATTTTTTCCCTTATGGTGTAGTCGAGATCACACAATAGGACACAGGAAGGAGCTTTACAGTCAATGGGAAATGTTTGAAGAGATACATTGATAGACTTCATATTGATGCAGTGGATTTTATCACACTGCATGACCCCATCATCACTTGATCATATCAAGTTGTTCCTAACCCTTTCACTTGTATATTATTTGTCTTATTTAAATATCTTCATTTCATGTGAATATATCATCCCATGAGGTCACATTGAGGACAATGAAAAAATTTAAGTGTGGGGGAGGGAACCTTTTAGTTTAGTAATTTCAATTGTTTTCCTGTTTTCAATCATTTTCAAAAAAATTGTGTGTTTTTCAAATTTTGTGTGTTTATTTTTCATTTTTTGTGCATGTTTTTGAAACTTTTGATCTGAAATGATTCTCATCATGATTTTGAAATGCATATCAATAAGTGAAACAATTTATCCCATAAAACTGAGCTTAATTGAATGCTGAAAATGACTTTTTTTCAAGTTCAAATCTTTAGTAATTTCATGAAATGTACTATGAATTTTGAATCCCATGACACATATCACTGTCTTTATATTTGAAATCACTTCTTATGGGGATTTTGTACCATTCTTTTCATATTATTATATTTACCTCATTTCTTGAGAGAACCAAACCATGCATGATTTAACCAGAATTTGATTTATTCCCGTCAAAACTTGAGGGTTTGGGTACTTATGTTTAAATGATTGAGGAATTTTTTTGGTATTAAAGCCCCTATTTCAAAGAATAATTTTTTTATAATTTCCAACCTTTAACATTTAATCCATGTAACCCTTATAAGTAATGAACAGCCTGTTAGGTTTGCCACATTATAAGACAATTTTCCCCATACAACTAACTCTTGAAGTGAAATTGCATAATCTAGTTGAAATTATGTAAGGGGAATGTTGTATTGTGTTGTGATAACACATTCTATGATACCTGGGGTAGAAAATTAAATTATTAAGAGATGTGTTTGTAGCTGAAAAAAATAATTTTATTGAAAGTTGTGCCTTTTATGGAGCTTTCACGGAAAACTATTATGGACAAGATTGACATTTTTGTTGTTGAAATGAGGAATGGTGTAAAAATTCCTTGAAATTTAGATATGATGGAGCTGAATTTATGATAATTGGATTGAGTAGGAGACCATATTTAAGTGAAAATTTGATTAATTCAATTTTTCTTCAAAAAGTGTCAAGCCCTCCTTATTCTGCCACAGAATTGTTTACATCTAAATCCTACCAACCGAAAGCCACAGAACAAACCTGAAATGAACTCATGATAAAAATATATCTTTGACTCACATAGGGTGGTTATTTTGGAATTTATCAAGCCTATGGTGACCCTTTTATGAGTTTGGATGAGAAAGACATTGGAAAACAAAATTGACATTTGTGTGGTAAGAGAAAATTCAAGTGAGCTTAGTATTTTTTGTATGGGAGGATAAATGAAGTGGAAATATATTGAATGATATAAATTGATAACATGAGATAATGGTTTTTATGAGGCATTATATATTATGTTTCTTGGTGTGGAATTGTTGGATCTCAAGGATATGTGTTTTAAAAGTTTTTTGATTTAATATTGAACTTTACTTAATATGAGGTTTTGCAGAGTAGTGCAAAAGGGTAAGTGGGGGGGAGTTGATGAAAAAATATTTTTTCGAATATTATAGTGATAGTAAATGACATAATTTCCTCACATTGTGCTAAATATGTTCATTTATGAAATATTTTGGATTAGATCATTCATTTGAAAATTTGATTAAAATTCCATTTTTACCCTTTTAAAATGAATAGAAGTATTTCGCAGATAAATATTTTAATATGGATTAATTGAACATAAATTTTTGTAACTATATTTCAAAAATAATTTTATACAACTTTTATTCAGTGCACTAGAGCTAAAGAGTTCATTTGGTTGGTGCAAATGGGCCATGAAATCAAAGTTTGGCTGGACTTTCCAGAATGGACATGGGTTCTGTATTTGGGCCATAACTTCTTCATCCGGGCTTCGATTAGGCCCAAATTTTGAGAGGAGATCGGGGATTAATTTTCACACAAATAATTCATTTTTAGGAGAGATGGTTTACTCGTTTTTTAGGTCAAATGGTCCGTGAATGTTGTATTACAATATTTGGCCATGATTTCTCATTCACACTTGAAACCTTTTTAAACCTGGCTTCCCCTCCACTCTATAAATTAGTGTTTTTCATATTTAGAGGGGTTGGGACGTGAATTAAGATATTGGAGGTAGATAAGAATTGGTTTCACCCAAATTCTGCAACCATTGTAAGAGGGGTAGCTCTTGAAGAAAGGATCCCCTCATCGAAACCTCCTCTCTTCTTCATGTTCTAATATTTTTATTTGTGTATTAAACTTCATTGTTATTCTTTTATTTCTTAACTTTTCTTATGTTTTATCCAAATTTATTATTTTATTAATTTTCCTCTTTGGTCTGGAATTATTGAGTAGAAGCGTGATTGGGTGATACCCATTATAAATCGTTCCAAATGCAATTCGCTTCTATGATGATTACGCCACCCATGGAAGAGTGGTATTTTTAGTAATAGATATGTCTCTTACTTTCTTCATTCATTTATTTTGAATCAATGGTCTACTTTAATTCAATTAATATGATTTATTAATTGATTTTTCAATTTAAATTAAACTAATCAAGCAATTGAACAATAAACACAAATCACGTGAGGTCGAGAATTGTGTGAATTGTGAGAGCATGAAAGTAATTAGTAATTCAAAACCACATGGGATCAATTTGTAGTATTCAAATATAATACCTAAACTCAATTAATTCTAATTTCTATAGGGGAAATGTGCCTTAATTTACCACTGACCATAAGCTAACCTTATAACATCAATCAAAGTAGGGTGCTGCGATTGCATGTTCCGATGTTAGCCTAGGGTTAAATTCACTTCATCTTTGTGGTAAAGTTAATTCTCGTAGGGTTCGGGATTTAAAAAATTAAGGGAACATAATTAAGTGTATATTAATTTAAATGATAATTATTAATAAATGATTTAATATTTAGAGTTAGATCGATTACAATTTCTAAAAATAGTTTTCTAAAAAAATATATACTTATTGTTCTTTGTTAATCAACTTACATTTCCAAATTAAAAACAAAAAAATAAGAAATATTCTTCCATAAAACCTATCATATTTTTATAAATGATAAAAAAACCCATCCTTTCAAGTAGTTTTCTTATTTCCTTTTATTTTATTTTAAAATACCTTTAATAAGTTGTTAAATTTACTTCCTCCTTTGAGAGACGACTATGGTCAGCCACTCTACTGCACCTAAGTAACCTGAAACCGAATATAATTTGAAAGCACCCATGATAGTGCTCTTCAAATAACCTCCTGGAATTCGTGTGAAGCGCTATATCTTGGTAAAGCTAAAGGAATACTCCATGATAGAAATTTTTCCCTGCTCCAGACTCATAAACTCTCGGGCTCGATCGGCCATTAAGGTCTCCGGATAGAAGTAGTCAAATAATATGTGTTGGAACTCCTCCAAAGACATAACCTATTGATTCCCCACCTGTGAGATCACATCCCACTATCTCTTGGAGGAATCTTGTAAAATGAAAGTAGTGAGATTGACCCTCCTCTTTGGAGGCGTCTCTAGAATCTCAAAGATCGTCAGCATGGCTTCTAGCCATAACTCTGCAGCCTCAGGTCTTCCTTCCCCTGAGAAGGTGGGAGGATGATGTTTCTGGAAAGCCTGTTTCAATTCTGGCATCAACGAGGCATGGGGAACTACCCCATGAATGGTCTGCATCAGCCTCATAAATACTTCCCTGAACTGTGCATCAACACTGACATCAGGTATAACTGTTGGTTCCAAGACTAGCACAATAGGAGGACCTGCGGGAAGTCCCTGATCAGCCATGTATGATGTCTGATCACTACCCTGTAACTGGAGGACAACCAGAGGACGTCTCGGTGGAATTACTCTGCAAGTTCAAACACACACCTTTGATAAACATTATCAAGGACTGAAAACTAGAATTTTAAGAATGGAAAAAAATAAAGAAAGCATTCAAGTTTTACAAAACATGACTATAAGGCGTGTATAAACCCTAAACGGTGTGTTCCCTTAAGTCATTCACACGGGCATGTACTTCTGCCTAAAATGGTTGTGTAACACCCCAAACTCACGACATGTTGTCTTAACACACGGTGTGTACTTGATTCCTCTTTCCATGCCCAAGTCCTTCTACAGGGTTAAGTCACATGGCTCTCCTAAGACAATACTTCACGATGTGTGTAATAGAAACACGACATGTACTAGATGAGCTTCACTTGGCCCGTGTTGTTAGTGATACGGCCAGATACATGGATCACACTACACGGCGTGTTCCAGGTGGACACAGTGTGTATAAGAAGAGACTCCATCGACCTGTGTTTTTCGCTACACATCCAGGTTCTGAGGATTACACTACATGGTGTGTTCAATCCCGACACAGTATGTATAGATTAAGGTTTATCCATCTGTGTTGTTAGTTACACGGGCAGACATAGGGTCAACACCACATGGCATGCACAACCGGTACCCGACGTGTTCCCACAAGATTTTCTCTATCTCGTGTCTCTGCCCACACAGCCTATGACATGGTTAGAGACTACACAGCATGTACATAAAGTACACAGCATGTACCTATGAAAAACAGTTTTTTCCCAAACAGAAGAACACATGGCATGTAGTCAAAACTACACGGTGTGTATTCTTGGTTTTTCCAGATAGTAAGCCACCTAAACTACTCTAGAACCAATAAAACACTGAAACGAACCTTGAAGGTGCCAAATTCCGATTCGTGAGGGGCCATACTCCCTGTGAATCAATGGTCGGCATCCTATACATGTTATAAACAAGGTAAACCAGGAAATGATCCACCAATTTTTGGTCCATGAGGGCCTATAACACCTCAAGAACGAAAATTTGGCATTCATTCAAACAAAACCTTACACAATCAATTCTATGTCAAGAAGCATGTATTTTATCAAGGAATCTATCACAACATCTTGCATATTCTACACAACATCTGCCACAATAGCATGCAATTGCTAATTCATCCTAAATGGCATTGCAAGAATGAATTACACATGATTTCTACCAAGTGCCTATATGATTCATGAGATGGAATACCCTCATCTCAATAGATTTCTATAGAAGTATAACCTCGATAAAATCACACGTAATAGTAAAAAACATTTGAGTCACCCAACGGTGAAAATCAAATCAACCGTAAAATTTAAAAACCAGAAAAATTGAAATAAACGAGGAAGATTAGATTTTCTCCATACATGGGTTAGCTACTACTAGGAATAGATTATTACCCAGTACCTATTCTATCCTATCCCTGGATAAAGGCTCCAAATAATAAGTCGAGTGAAAATAATTCCTTTGATACCACTTTGTAACGTCCCGGTTCCGGAATCCACCCAGAGGTGCCCCATACCTGGTTTGTCACATGGCCTCAAGAACATTTCCTTAAACGCCAGAGGTTGCTGATTAGCAGTGAGGGCCTAGGGTGTGATAGTGGGGAAACAATTCCCTCATTGGCAGAGTACACAGCGGAAGTAAACATATATACAATAGTGGAAGTAGTAATAATTCCAAACAATAGTAACAGTGGAAGACTGATAAAGAAACAACTGGAGCATATATATATAAAAATGATGCAGGATACATATATGTCTAAGAAAGAAACCAAACAAGTCACAATGATGAATACAATACTAAACCAAAGTACAAAAGAAAAACAGATTAGAAACTCCTCAACATCGTAAGCCTCAGCTTGCTCCCATGCTCTCCAGCTCCAATGCAATCAAGTACCTGAAGTAGAAGGGAGATTTCCCTTGTCTATACCTGCAACAATATAATCTATTTGGGCCCAAAATCATGGCCCAAACTGGATTTGAGACGAATCCCAATAGGCAACCACCATAAGATCTGTTCCTAACAGTCAGTGAATATATGGCAGGTAAAAGTGTAGAAAGCAGTAAACAAGGATGTACTCAATAGTAACGATCCACAGTTTCAGATATCAAGCAACAGCTAATCAAAGCAGATTATCACAAAAAGGTAACCCTTTGGGAAGTACTCATAACCTATACCCTCTGGTCCTACCTAATAGATACAAGTAACCCTCTGGGAAGCACAAAATGTCTCACCCCTCTACTTCAACTAAAGTATAGAATCTCTGAGGAAGTACTCACCGTCAATTCCCCCTATAGTCGCGTATCAGTACTAAAGGCGCTCTTGGAAAGCAATAAACATCCCAATCCCCCTATGGCCCATATCGAGGAAGTACAGACTCTTTGAGGAAGTATTCAACATCAATTTCCCTTGTGGTCTCACATCGTAATATTATAAAAGACACTCTGAAGAACCCCTTATGTCCATTCTTCCTATGGTCTACTACACTAGGTTATCACGGCCATGTGTAAATAAATAATTATAGCATCGCGTATCATCCATGGTAAACCTTAAGAACTACTTGGCTAGAATCCTATAGTATATCAGCATCTTAGAACAATAGTCACACCATCCTACAATACTAGGCTTGGGAAATAAATAGCATCCTAACAGGAAACTAAACCCAAAGGTCAAAATAGAAAAACCATGCATGGGAAACACATTCAAAGCACTTCAATTCACCCTATTCACAATCAAATATCATTTACTCAAGATTACAATCATAGAAAACAAACAATATGGCTAAAACGTTAAATGTGCAATACCCCGTTCATGGGTATTGGGAAAATGTTCACATAAAACTCAAAGACTTTCAACAGAAAGGCACAAACCACCTACCTCGGTGTTATAAGATCTCTATATGTGAACCTTGAGGCTTGAATCACCTTAGAACATAGAAGATCTACAAAAACTTATAAAAACTTCACTGAAGATAACTTTACAAAGAGGAAGAATTAGGAAACGAAGCTCTAGGAGAAGGAAGAGCTTACCGAGGCGATCCCAACGCAATCGACGACGGTCGATTCAGATAACAGGTGCTCGATCGGGGGCTCAGAGAATTTCTATGGTCGTACCCTCACTCTTGGACGAACCAGACCTAGAAAGAGTCGGTTATGTCCTTCAAATGTGACCTCGGTGCATTTAATGAAAAAAAAAAAGAAAATACACGGCGTGCACTTTTGAAGTACACAGTGTGTACTCTCCATTTCCATACTCCACTTTAGGCGGCCTCCAGGTCATCACAAAGGGCCGTGTGCAAGGCCGCTACACGGCCAGCACATGGCTACCCACGGTAACCGAGTACACAGCGTGTACTCATAAAGTACACGGCATGTACTCATAATGTACACGGCGTGTACTTCAAAAAATTTCCAGAAACTCCACTATTCTCAAAAACTCCATAAAAAAGAAAAACATACCTAAAAGGAAGATCTGGGTTATTAAAAACTTCCCCCCTTAAAAAATTCTTCCCTGAATTTACTTAGCAAGGCGGCATAGAAGAAGAAATCCCGAACAACTCCAGCCATTGTGATCGTACGTCGGCCTCCCTCTCCCAAGTCTCGTCCTGTACTCGCCCATGCTGCCATAACACCCATACTGGAAGAACAGACTGACCACGGAGAACCTTCGTACTTTGATCAAAAATCCGGATAGGATGCTCCTCGAATGATGTGTCCACTTCCAACTCAACCTCCTCGAGTAGGAAAACATGAGATGAGTCTGAAAAGTAATTTCATTGTTGAGAAACGTGGAAAACGTCATGCATATCCTAGTACCTCTAAGGTAACTACAACTGATAGTCCACCGGTCCAACTCTCTCCAACACCTCAAATGGCCTGACGTACCTTGGCGAATTCTTACCCTATCTCCTAATCCTCTTGTGACCCAACCTCGGTGTGACACGTAGAAAAACCTGGCCCCTGACCTCGAACTTCAGAGGTCATCTCTGCTGATCAGCATAAGACTTTTGAAAAGATTGTGCAGAAAGAATCCTTTTCTAAATAAACTCCATCTGCTCTGTGGTCTCCTGAACAAGACGGGGTCCCAGCAAAGATTCCTCTCCTGCCTCTAGCCAAAATAAGGTTGATCGGAATTGCCTACCATACAAAGCCTCATAAGGTTCCATCTGTCTGGGGTTGGTAAGCTGTACTCAAAATTACCTATGTACCCAAAGCCTTCTAAATCCCCTACCAACCCAGAGAAGTAAAATGATCATCTCTGTCTGAAACAATGGAGTGTGGAAATTCATGTAAGATCACAATCTCTTGGATGTACATCCATCCTAGATCATCAACACTTAAGGTCTCCTTGATCGGCATGAAATGAGTGACCTTCGTAAGTCTGTCAATGACAACCCATACTGCATCATTCCCGCGAGGTGACCTCAACAACCCTATCACAAAATCCATCGTGGCATCATTCTACTTCCACTCGGAAATGGGTAACTACTGTAAAAGCCCTTCTATCCACTGATGCTTTGCCTTCACCTGCTGACAGGTGGATCACCTCTTGACGAAACCAGCAACATCCCTCTTCATACCTAGCCACCAATACTGAGGGTGTAGATCACGATATATCTTGGTGATACCAAGATGAACTGCCCAAACTGAGGAATGAAAATCCTGCATCGGCTCCTCATGTATATCTACTAGAACCCATACGCGCCCCTGGAAATGTAAGAACTCATACTTGCCTATGGTCCACCCAGTAATAGGGTCATCTCCCGACACACTTTCCCACAAGACTAGACCAGATCAAAGTCAAATGACTGATGTTACTCAACCCACCTTCGTTATCTCAAATTCAGATCACGGTGAGTGAAGATGTACTTGAGACTGTTGTGGTCAGTGAAAACCACAAAATTCTCTCCCAAAAGGTAATGTCTCCAATAGTGTAAGGCATTAACAACTGTAGCTAACTTGAGATCGTGCATCAGGTAATTCATCTCATGTGGCATCAACTGCCGAGACCCGTACGCAACAACTCCATCTCCTTGCATAAGAACAGCTCCCAGCCCGATACCTGAAGTAGCACAGTACACAGTATAGCTCTTTTCTGGCTCTGGAAACATTAGTATCGATGCTGAATTCAACCTCACTTTCATCTTTTTAAAGGTTGACTCACAAGAATCTGACCATAAGAACATTGCACCATTCTTAGTCAAACCTGTCAGTGGTGCTGATAAGCATGAAAAGTCCTGAATGAAGTGTCTATAGTATCCATCCAGCCCTAGAAAACTCTGCACCTCAAAGAAGTTCTTCGGATTCTCCTAGGAAACTACTTCTCTCACATTCTATGGGTCTAGTGATACTTATGTCTCTGAGATAACATGACCCAAAACGTGAATCTAATCCATCCAAAAGTGGAATTTTGATATATTATCATTTAACTGATGTTATCTCAGTGTACTCAAAATGATCTCAAGATGTGTGGCATGGTCATGTCGAGTGTGAGAGTAAAACAAGATATCATCGATGAAGATGACCACGAATGAATCCAAGTATTGATGGAACACTTGGTTCATCAGTGCCATGAAAACTGATGGCGCGTTCGTGAGACCGAACGGCATAACCATATACTCGTATAGACCATACCTACTCTAGAAGGATGTAAGAGGTATATCTGATGCTCTAACATGAAAATGATGGTAACCGGAACTCAAGTCATTCTTTGAGAACACCCGGGCTCCTCGAAGTTGATCAAAGATATCATTAATCCTCGGCAAGGGATATCGGTTCTTGATAGTCAACAGGTTCAACTTTCGATAATACATGCAAAGCTTGAGATTTCCGTTTACCTTTTTCGCAAACAGGACAGGCGAACCCCAAGGAGAAATACTGGGTCAGTTGAAACCCTTTTCCTGTAACACCTCCAACAGCCTCTTGAGCTCCTGCAACTCTAGTGTAGCCATACTATAAGGAGGAATGGAAACCGATGTTGCTCCTGGAACAACAATGGAAAAGTCCACCTCGCGCTCTGGAGGAAAACCAAAAAAGCCCTCTGGAAAGACATCTCTGAAACGATCCACCAATTGAGTAAAGTATAATTGTGAAGTCCCCTGATCATCCAGATATAGACTAGCAATCTGGGCTGTAACTCCTCCTAACCCATGATGCTCTAGACCCGCTCTTCTCGCCTGGACATCCCACTCACCCTTATGAAGAAACGATCCACCCTCTGGTGATATGAAACTCACCCTTTGGTGATAATAGTAGAAGACTTCTTGTAAGGGAACTATCCAGTCCATTCCAAGAATGAAATCATATCTTGTCATCTCTAGGACATAGAGATCCCATAAGAAGTGACACTCACCAACCTCTAGAGGTAACTCTTTGCACTGGCGTACACTAGCCGTCCTAGTCCCCAACGGAGTGTCTAACATCAAGATATTGGCAGACGAAAAGATATAGATCCCAATGATCTCCACGATAACAATAGATATAAAGTTATGGGAAGCCCCTGTATTGAAAAGAGTTGAAGATAAAACTGAGGCAACTAGGATCGTAGTTCGTACTGTAGAAGGTCTGGGATCCTGCTCCAGCTGGGTCTGATCCACTACAACGTTCTGGCCTACTCCACGGCCCTGGGACCCTACCTGACCACTCTGAGTTAATCCACTCTGATATCCCTAAGAGATTGACGACTGACCACCACGGCCACAACCTCCACCTCTACCTGAATGGCCAGAAGAATTCCAATTCCCTAACTAGTGAGAAAATGGTGGTGTTGCTCCCAAACGCGGAGTCATAGAACAACCCCTGTCACCAGCTGCTGGTGAGAAGATCTGACAGAAACACTGATGGTGACCCATCTTACCGTAATATCAGAACTCCATTGGGTCTCTCTAGCACCGCGGCCTCGTATGCACACTCTTCCCGCACTGGTAACATACCACTTGGCTACTATAAGATGTCTCTCACCTCCTCAGATCTCCGTGTGAAGACTCCCTGTGGCAACTCTACTATCATTACGAGGGATGATAACTCTAGATTCCAAGATTACCTAGCTCATAACTCCAAAATCCCTCATATTGTGCTCTATGATCATCACCTGGTTGACGATAGAAGTGATGGAAGTCAACTAGAATATTTTCACCTGTGATCGGATGTCGTGCCTCAGACCATCCTCAAACTTCCTTTCCATGAATAATTGATCACCTCCTGGAATAGGTGTGAAGTGCTGTAACTTGGTAAAGTGAGAGGAATACTCCATGACAGAAAGAGTTCCCTGCTTCATACTCATAAACTTCCGGGATCGATCAGCCCTCAAGGTCTCTAGATAGACGTAGTCAAAGAAGATGTGATGGAACTCCTCCCAATTCACAACCTGTTGATTCCCCGCCTGTGATATCACATCCCACAATCTCTTGGAAGAATCCCGTAGCATTTAAATAGTGAGCTTGACCCTCCTCTCTAGAGGAATCTTCATATTCTCAAAGATCGTCAGCATGGCTTCTAGCCATGAATCTGTAGCCTGGGGTCCTCTTACCCTGAGAAGGTGGGAGGATGCTCCTGCTGGAAAACCTGTGTCAATTTTGATATCGACAGGGTAGGAGGAAGTGCCCCCTGGAAGGTCTACATCATCCTCATAAAGCCTTCCCTGAACTGTGCATCAGCACCAGCATCAGGTATAACTGCTGGTGCCAAGACTGGCACAATAGGAGGATCTGTGGGAAGTCCCTCATCATCCATATCCGGCGTCTGATCACTGCCCTGTAACTGGAAGACAACCATATGACGTCTCGGTGGAATGACTCTGTAAGGTCAAATGCACACCTTAGATCAACATTATCAAGGACTAAAAACTAGAAGTATAAGAAGGGAACATGAGAAAGAAAGCATTCATGTTTTACAAAACATGACTACACAGCATTTATAAACCCTACATGGCGTGTTCCCTTAAGTCATTCACAAGGTTGTGTACTCCTGCCTAAACTGGTCGTGTAACACCCCAAACACATGGAGTGTTGTCTTAACACAAGGAATGTACTTGATTCCTCTTTCCCTACCTGGGTCCTTCTACATGGTTAAGACACACGACTCTCCTAATACTAGATTACATGACGTGTTTAATGGAAACATAGCATGTACTAGATGAGCTTCACTTGGCCCGTGTTGTTAGCGACACGGCCGAATACACGGCTCACACTACATAGCATGTTCTAGGTGGACACGACGTGTATATGAAGAGACTCCACTGACCCGTGTTGTTAGCTACATGGCTGGGTTCCTGGGATTACACTACACATCGGGTTCAATCCTGACATGGCGTGTATAGATTAAGGTTTATCCGTCCGTGTTGTTAGTTACATGGGCAGACACATGGTAAACAACACACGGGGTGCACAACTGGTGCACGGTGTGTTCCTAAAAGATTTCCCCTATCCCATGTCTCTTCCCACACGTCCTACGACATGGTTAGAGACTACATGGCATGTACCTATGAAAAAAAAATTCTTCTGGAATATAAGAGCACGTTGCGTGTAGTCAAAACTGCACAGCGTGTATTCTGAGTTTTTCCGGAAAGTAAGCCTCAGAAACTACTTCGGAACCCAGAAAACACTGAAACGAACCTTGAAGGTGCCTAATTCTGATTTTTGAGGGCCCATACTCTCTGCGAATCAATGATTGGCATCTTATACATGTTATAAAAAAGGTAAACCAGGAAATGTTCCACCAATTTCTGGTCCATGAGGGACCATAACGCCTCAAGAACCAAAATTTCGCGTTCATTCAAACAAAACCTTACACAATAAATGATATAACAAGAAAAATGTATTTTATCAAGGCATTTATAACAACAACATGAATATTCTACACAACATCTATCACAACATAATGCAATCACTAATGCATCCTAAACGGCATGGCAAGAATGCATGACATGTGATTTCTACCAAGTGCCTATATGATGCATGAGATAGAATACCCTCATCTCATCGGGTTGCAATAGAAGTAGCACCTCAATAACATCAACCATAATAGTACAAAACATTTGATTCACCCAACGGTGAAAATCAAATCAACCGTAAAATTGAAAAACCAGAAAAATTGAAAAAAACAAGGTAGATTGGCTTTTCCCCATACATGGGTTATCCACTCTCAGGAATAGCTTATTACTATGTATATATTTCATCCTATCCCTGGCTAGAGGCTCCAAACATTAATTCAAGAGAAAATAATTCTTTTGATACCACTTTGTAAAGTCCCGATTTCGAAAGCCACCCAGAGGTGTCCCGTACCCGGATGGTCATATGGCCTCAAGCACATTTACTCGAACACTAGACGATGCTGACTAGAAATGAGGACCTTGGGTGTGATAGTGGGGAAACTATGCCCTCATTGGCAGAGTACACAGTGGAAGTAAACATATATATAATAGCAGAAGCAGTAATAATACCAAACAATAGTAACGGTGGAAGACTGATAAAGAAACAACTGGAGAATATATATATATATAAATGATGCATGATACAAATATTTCTAGGAAAGTATCCAAACAAGTCACATTGATGAATACAGTACTGAACCAAAGTACCAAAGGAAAACAGATAAGAAACTCCCCAGCATCACAAGCCTCATCTTGGTCTCATGCTCTCCATCTCCAATGAAATCAAGTACCTGAAGTAGAAGGGTGCTTTCCCTTTTCTATACATGTAATAATATAATCTATTTGGGCCCAAAAGCATGGACCAAATAGGGTGTGAGACAAATCCTAGTAGGCAACCACCACAAGATCTGTACCTAACAACCAGTGAATATATGGAAGGTAAAAGTGTAGAAAGTGGTAAACAAGAATGTAATCAATAGTAACGATCCACAATTTCTGATATCATGCAACAACTAATCAAAGTAGATAATCACAAACAGGTTACCCTCTGGGAAGTACTCATAGCCTATCCCCCCGGGTCCTACCTAACAGATACATGCAACCCTCTAGGAAGAACACATAGTCTCACCCCTCTGGTTCAGCTAAAGTATATACTTTCTGAGGAAGCACTCACCATTAATTACCCCTATAGTATCGTATTGGTACTAATGGCGCTCTGGGGAATCACTCAACGTCTCATTCCCCATGTGGCTTATGTAAAGGAACTACAGACTCTCTAAGGAAGCACTCAACGTCAATTCCCCCAGTGATCTTGCATCATAATATTATAAAAGACACGCTGGAGAAGCTCTTACGTCCATTATCCATATGGTCTACTACACTAGGTTCTCACGGCCCTGTGTAAATCAAAAAGTATAGCATCGCGTATCGGCCAAGGTAAACCACATGAACTACTTGGCTATAATCCTACTGCATATCAGCATGTTTGAACAATAGTCACACCATACTACAATACCAGGCATGGGAAAATAAACAGCAGCCTAACATGCAACTAGACCCAAAGGTCAAAATAGGAAAAACCTGTATGGGAAACACATCCAAAGCACATAAATTCTCCCTATTCACAATCAAATATCATCTACTAAAGCATACAAGCATAGTTGACAAAAAATAAGGCTAAAACAGTAAACTCTCAATACCTCGTTCATGGGTATTGGGAAAATTTTCACATAAAACACAAAGAATTTTAATAGAAAGGAACAAACCACCTACCTCAGCATTAGGAGATCGCTATATGTGAACCTCGAGGCATAAATCACCTTAGATCACCGAATATGTACAAAAAATTCTAAAATGTTCAACTGAAGATGACTTGATAAAAAGGAAGAATCAGGAAATGTAGCTCTAGTATAAGGAAGAGCTTACCAAGGCAATCCCAATGCATATCGATGACAGTTGATTCAGAGAACGGGTGCTCAATTGGGAGATCGAAGAAGTTCTGCAGCCATACCCTCACTCTCAGACGAACCAGAGCTAGAAGGAGTTGGTTCTGTCCGTCAGACGTGACCCCGATGCGTTTTATGAAAAAAAAAGTACACGGCGTGTAACTTTGAAGTACACAGAGTGTACTCTCTGTTTCCATAATCCGCTTTATGAGGCCTCTAGGTCATCACAAATGGCCCTGTGCAAGGCCACTACATAGCTAGCACACAGCTACCCATAGTAACCGAGTACACAGCGTGTACTCATAAAGTACACGGCGTGTACTTACAAAATTTCTAGAAACTCCACTTTTCTCAAAAACTCTATAAAAAAGAAAAACATACCTAAAAAGAAGATCTGGTTTCTTACAAACTTCCCCCCTTAAAGAAATTCTTCCTAAAATATCTTTAGCAAGGCGGTGTAGAAGAAGAAACTTCAAACAGCTCCGGCCACTACGATCCTACATCGGCCTCCCTCCCCCAAGTCTCGTTATGTACTCGCTCGTTCTGCCATATAACCCGTACTAGAGGAACAGACCATCCACGGAGAACATCTGTACTTCGATCATCAATCCGGATAGGATGATCCTTGAAATATGCATCCACTTATAACTCAACCTCCTTGGGTTGGAAAACATGATATGGGGCTGAAAAGTAACGACATTGCTGAGAAACATGGAAAATGTTGTGCATAGACATGTACCTCTGAGGTAACTGCAACCGATAGGCCACCGGTCCCACTCTCTCCAATACCTCAAATGGCTCGATGTACCTTGGTGAAAGCTTACCCTGTCTCTTAATCCTATTGTGTCCAAAACTCGGTGCGACATGTAGAAAAACCTGGCCCCCGACCTCGAACTCCAGAGGTCATCTCCACTGATCAGCATACGACTTATGACGAGACTGTGCATTAGCCATCCTTTTCTGAATCAAATCTATCTGCTTCGTGATCTCCTGAACAAGATGAGGTCCCAGAAAAGCTTCCTATCCTGCCTCCAGTCAACATAAGGTTGATCAGCATGGTGTACTGTACAAAGCCTCATAAGGTGCCATCTGTATGGGTTTGGTAAGCTATACTCAAAAGTACCTGTGTACCCAAAGCTTTCGAAATCCCCTACTAAACCCAAAAAGTAAAACGAGCTTCTATTTTTGAAATAGTGGAGTGTGGAACTCCATATATCCACAAAATCTCTTTGATGTACAACCGTCCTAGCCCATCAACACTGAAGGTCTCCTTGATAGTCAAGAAATGAGAGACCTTCGTATGTCTGTCAATGACAACCCATACTTCATCATTCCCATGAGGAGACCTCGTCAACCCTGTCATGAAATCAATCATGACGTCATTCCACTTCTAGTCGGGAATGGGTAACTGCTGTAAAAGCCCTGCTGGACGCTGATGCTACATCTTCACCTACTGACAGGTGGATCACCTCATTATGAAACCAGCAACATCCCTCTTCATACCTAGCCACCAATACTGATGGTGTAGATCATGATACATCTTGGTGATACCCGGATTAACTACCCAAACTGAGAAATGAAAATCCTGCATCAGCTCCTGGAATATATCTGCTGGAACCCATACGCTCCCCTAGAAATGTAAGATCTCATCCTCACATATGGTCCATCTAGGAATAGGGTCCTCTCCTGAAAAAAATTTCCACAGGGCTAGTCCTTTAGAATCTGATAGCTGCCTCATTCATACCCGATCAAGAAGGGTAGAGGTAACAGCTATAGAAGAAAGGAAGTTCTGACCCTTCCTGTTGTTCACATCCAAATGCATCTCTGAGAACAGAGCCATAAGGTGTCACTCACTACTGGCCTCCTAAACTGCCTATATCAGAGTCCTCCTACTCAACGCATCAGCCACTGCATTGTCTTTCCCAGGCATGTAGGCCAGCTCAATTTCAAAAGACTGAAGGTACTCAACCCACCTTCGTTATCTCAAATTCAGATCACGCTGAGTGAATATGTACTTTAGACTCTTTTGGTCGGTAAAAACCAAAAAATGCTTTCCCGGAAGATAATATCTCTAACAGCGTAAAAAATAAACAACTACATCCAACTCGAGATCATGCGTTGGGTAATTCCTCTTGTGTGGCGTCAACTGTCGGGACACGTACGCAACAGCTCCATCTCCCTGCATAAGCACATCTCCCAGCCCGATACCTGAAGCATCACAGGACACAGTATAGCTCTTTCTTGGCTCTGGAAACACTAGTATCGGTGTAAAAGTCAAACTCCCTTTCAGCTATTGAAAGGATGACTCCCACGAATCTGACCATAAGAACTTTTCACTCATCTTAGTCAAACTCGTTAGCAGTGCTGCTAACCATGAAAAGTCCTAAATGAAGCGTCTATAATATCCATCCAGCCCTAGAAAACTCCACACCTCAAAAATGTTTTTCAGCTGCTCCTAGGAAACTACTGCTCTCACTTTCTCTAGGTCTACTCATACTCCTGTCTTTGAGAAAACATGACCCAAAAACTGAATCGGATCCATCCAAAAGTGGCATTTTGAGATCATAGCATATAACTGATGCTCTCTCAGTGTACTCAAAATGATCTCAATATTTGTGGAATGTTTTTGTTGAGTGTGAAAGTACACCAAGATATCATCTATGAAGACGAACACGAAAGAATCCAAGTATGGATGGAACACTTGGTTCATCAGTGCCATGAAAACTGCTGGCATGTTCGTGAGACCGAGCGGCATAACCATATACTCATATAGACCATACCTACTAAGGAAGGTTGTAAGAGGTATATATGATGGTCTAATGTGCAACTTATGGTAACCATACCTCAAGTCAATCTTTGAGAACACTCGGTCTCCTCGAATTTGATCAAATATGTCATCAATACTCAGTAATGGATATCAGTTATTGACCATCAACTGGTTCAACTTCCTATAATCCATGCAAGTCCTAAGAGTACCGTCTACTTTCTTCACAAAAAGGATAGGCAAACCCCAAGGAGAAGTACTGGGTCGAATGAAACCCTTTTCTTGTAACACCTCCAACTACTTCTTGAGCTCCTGCAACTCTGGTGTAGCCAACCTATAAGGAGGAATGGACACCAATGCCACTCTTAGCACAATCTCAATCGAATAGCCACCTCACGCTCTAGAGGAAAACCTGAAAATTACTCTGGAAAGACATCCCTGAAACGATCCACCACTGGAGGAAAGTCTAACTATAATGTCCCCCAATCATCCAAATATAAACTAGCAATCCGGGCTGTAACTCCTCCCAACCCATGATGCTTTGGACCCACTTTGCTTGCCTGGACATCCCAATCACCCTTATGAAGAAAATATCCACCCTCTGGTGATATGAAACTCACCCTTCGGTGATAACAATTGAAAAATTCCTATAAGGGAACTCACCAGTCCATTCCGAGAATGACATCATAGCCTGTCATCTCTAGGACATAGAGATCCCATAAGAAGTGACACCCACCAAACTCTAGAGGTAACTCCTTTCACTGACGTACTCTAGCCATCCTAGTCCCCAACGGAGTGTATAATGTCAAGATATCAGTAGAGGAAAAGATACAGATCCCAAGGTTCTCCACCACAGAAACAAATATAAAGCTATGGGAATCCCCTGTATCAAAAAGATCTGAAGATAAAACTGAGGCAACTAGGATCGTGCCTCATACTGTAGAAGGTCCAGGATCCTACTCTAGCTGGGTCTGCTCCTCTATAAAGGTCTGACCTGCTCCATGGCCCTATGACCCTGCCTGACCACTCTGAGCTAATCCACACTGCTGTCACTGAAATATTGGCGACTGACCACCACAGCCACGACCTCCACCTCATTATGAATGGCCGGAAGAACTCTAGTACCATGACTGGTGAGAAACTAGCAGTGCTGCTCCCAAATGCGTTGTCATAGAAGAACCCCTGTCACCAGATGCTGGTGAGAAGATCTGACAGGAATGTTGAAGGTGACCCATCTTGCCACAAGATCATCACTCCAATGGGTCTCTCTAGCACTGCGGCCTCGTATTCCCACTCTTCCCGCACTGGTAGCATACCACCTGGAAACCATAAGATGTCTCTCACCTCCTAGGATCTCCGTGCAAAGACTCCCTACAACGCTTCTACTCTCAGTATGAGGGATGGTAACTCCAGATGCCGAGCTTCCTTAGCTCACAACTCCGGAATCCGTTAGACTGTGCTCCATGATCAGTGCCTATTTGATGATAGAAGTGATGGAAGTCAACTGAAATATGTTCACCTGTGATCGGATGTCATGCCTCATCCCATCCTCGAACTTTCTTTCCAAGAATAAATGATCACCTCCTCGAATAGGTGTGAAGCACTGTAGATCAGTAAAGTGAGAGAAATACTCCATGACAGAAAGAGTTCCCTGCTCAAGACTCATAAACTACCAGGCTCGATCGGCCCTCAAGGTCTCTGGATAGAAGTAGTCAAAGAAGATGCACTGGAACTACTCCCAAGTCGTAACCTACTGATGCGCCACCTGTGAGATCACATCCCACCATCTCTTGGAAGAATCCCATAGCATATAAGTACAGAGATTGACCCTCCACTCTGGAGGCATTTTTAGATGCTCAAAGTTCGTCATCATGGCTTCTAGCCATGACTCTGCAGCCTGGGGTCCTCCTTCCCCTGAGAAGGTGGGAGGATACTGCTGCTGGAAAACCTGTGTCAATTCTGAAATCAACGGGGCAGGAGACAGTGGCCCCTGAAAGGTCTTCATCATCCTCATAAATCCTTCCCTTAACTTTGCATTAGCACCGGAATCAGGTATAACTATTGGTGCCAGGACTGGCACAATAGGAGGATCTACGGGAAGTCCCTCATCAGCCATATCTAGTGTCTAATCACATCCCTATAACTGGAAGACAACCAGATGACGTCTAAGTGGCATGACTCTGCAAGTTCAAATGCACACCTTAGATCAACATTATCAAGGACTAAAAACTATAATTATAAGAAAGGAATAGGCGAAATAAAGCATTCATGTTTTACAAAACATGACTACACGACATTTATAAACCGTAAACGGCATGTTCTGTTAAGTCATTCTCATGGGAATGTACTCCTGCCTAAACTGGTCGTGTAACACCCGCAAACACATGGCGTGTTGTCTTAACACACAGCATGTACTTGATTCCTCTTTCCCTTCCTGAGTACTTGTACATGGTTAAGCCACACGGATCTCCTAATACAAGGCTACATGACGTGTTTAATGGAAACACGTCGTGTACTAGACGAGCTTCACCTGGCCCATTTTGTTAGAGACACGGCCGGATACATGGCTCACACTACACAGCATGTTTTAGGTGGACACGACGTGTATAAGAAGAGACTCCACTGACCTATTGTGTTAGCTACACGGACAGGTTTATAGGATTACACTACACAGCATGTTCAATCCCGAAAATGTGTGTATAGCTTAAGGTTTATCCATCCATGTTGTTATTTACACGGGCGGACACAGGGTCAACACCACACAGCATGCACAACTGGTACACGATGTGTTCCCACCTGATTTTCCTTATCTTGTGTCTCTTCCCACATGGCCTATGACATGGTTGGAGACTACACAGCGTGTACATAAAGTACATAGTGTGTACCTATGAAAAATAGTTTCTTCCTGAACAGAAGAACACATGGCCTGTAGTCCAAAATATAGGGTGTGTATTCTGTGTTTTTCCGAACAGTAAGCCTCCGAAACTACTCCAGAACCCAAAAAACACTGAAACGAAAATTGAAGGTTCCAAATTCTGATCTGTGAGGGCCCATACTCCCTGCGAATCAATTTTTAGCATCGTATACATGTTATAAACAATGTAAACCAAGAAATGATCCACCAATTTCCAGTCCATGAGGGCCCATAACACCTCAAGAACCAAAATTTGGCATTCATTAAAACAAAACCTTAAACAATCAATGCTTTAAAAAAAGCAGGTATTTTATAAAGTCATCTATTACAACAACATGCATATTCTGCACAACATCTATCACAATAGCATGAAATCGCTAATGCATCCTAAATGGCATGGCAAGAATACATGGCATGTGATTTATAACAAGTGCATATATGATGCATGAGATGGAATACCCTTATCTCATCGGGTTGTGACAGAAGTAGAACCTCAATAACATCATCTGTAATAGTAAAAAATATTTGAGTCACACAACAGTGAAAATAAAATCAACCATAAAATTGAAAAACCAGAAAAATTGCAATAAATGAGATAGATTGAATTTTCCCCGTACACGGGTTAGCTAATCCCAGGCACAGCTTATTACCAAGTATCTATTCTGTCCTATCCCTGGATAAAGGCTCCAAACAGTAAGACAAGTGAAAAGAATTCCTCTAATTCCACTTTGTAACATCCTAGTTCCGAAATCCACCCAGAGGTGCCCCATACCCGATTGGTCACATGGCCTCAAGCACATTTACCCGAACGCCAGAGGCTTCCGAATAGAAGCGAGGTCCTTGTCTGTGATAGTGGGGAAACTATGCCCTCATTGGAAGAGTATATAGTGGAAGTAAACAGATATACAATAGCGGAAGCAGTAATAATACCAAACAACAGTAAAAACAGAAGACTGATAAAGAAACAATTGTAGAATATATATATAAATGATGCATGATACTTATATGTCTAATAAAGAAGCCGAACAAGTCACAATTCTGAATACAGTACTAAACCAAAGTAAAAAAGTAAATCAGATAAGAAACACCTCAACATCGCAAGCCTCGGCTTGGTCCCATGTTCTCCAGCTCCAATGCAATCAAGTACATGAAGTAGAAGGGATCTTTCCCTTTTCTATACCTGAAACAATATAATATGTTTGGGCCTGAAAGCATGGCCCAAATAGGGTGTGAGACAAATCCTAGTAGGCAACCCCCACAAGATCTATGCCTAACAGTCAATGAATATATGGCAGGTAAAAGTTCATAAAGCAATAAATAAGGAAGTACTCAACAGTAATGATCCATAGTTTCAGATATCAAGAAACTGATAATCAAAGCAGATAATCACAAACAGGTTACCCATTGGGAAGTACTCACAACCTATCCCCTCTGGTCCTACCTAACAGATACATGCAAACCTCTAAGAATCACACACAGTCTCACCCCTCTGGTTCAGCTAAAGTATAGACTCTCTGAGGAAGCACTCACTACCAATTCCCCCTATAGTCTCGTATCAGTACTAAAGGCGCTCTGGGGAAGCACTAAACATCTCATTCCCCCTGTTTCCCGCGTCAAGGAACTAGAAAATCTCTGATAAAGCACTCAACGTCAATTCCCTTTGTGGTATAGCATTGTAATATTATAAAAGACACTCTGGAGAAGCTCTTACATCCATTCTCCCTATGGTCTACTACACTAGGTTCTCATAGACCTATGTAAATCAACAAGTATAGAATCGTGTATCGAACAAGGTAAACCTCAAGAACTAATTGGCTAGCATCCTACAGTATATCATAATGGAAAAACAATAGTTACATCATCCTACAATACTAATCAAGGGAAAATAAACAGCAGCCTAACAGGCAACTAGACCCAAAGGTCAAAACAGGAAAAACATGCATGGGAAACACATCCAATGCACATCAATTCACCCTATTCACAATCAAATATCATCTACTGAAGAATACAAGCATAGAAGACAAACAATAGGACTAAAATTGTAAATGCGCAATACCCCATTCATGGGTATTGGTAAAATTTACACATAAAACTCAAATACTTTAAACAGAAAGTAACAAACCACCTACCTTGGCATTAGGATATCACTATATGTGAACCTCGTGGCTTGAATCACCCTAGAACGCTGAATATCTACAAAAAAGTATAAAACGTTCAACTGAAGATAACTTGATAAAGAGGAGGAATCTAGAAACAATGCTCTAGGAGAAGTAAGAGATTACTGAGGTGATCCCAATGCAATCGAATGTGGTCGATTCTAAGAATGAGTGCTCGATCGGGGGCTCGGAAAAGTTCCATGGCCATACCATCACACTCGGACGAACCAAACCAAGAAGGAGTCAGCTCTGTCTGTCATATGTGACCCTGTTTCGTTTAATGAAAAAAATTAAATTACACGGCATTTACTTCTAAAGTACACGGCGGGTACACTTTGTTTCTATACTCCACATTAGGCGGACTCCAGGTCATCACACATGGTCGTGTGCAAGGCCGTTACACGGACATCACACGGCTACCTGCGGAAATAGAGTACACAGCGTGTACTCATAAAGTACACAGCATGTACTTTAAAAATTTCTATAAACTCCTCTTTTCTCAAAAACTCCAGAAAAAAAGAAAAACATATCTAAAAAGAAGATTTGGGTTCTTACATAACTTCATCAAGAAGCTCTGCTATTGACCCACATATAATCGAAGATGACCCACAAAAGATCTGAAAATGACCCACATAGGATCTAAGGATGACGCATACAGGATCAGTATGCGCTGACCCACATAGGATCACTAAGCGCTGACCCACACATGATCTGAAGATGACCCACACAGGATCTGGAGATTCTTTAAGTACAACAAACCATTGGGTTCTCACTCTAAGCATGCTTGATTCCAAGAGGTTCTGATCCTCAAGCCATCGGATAATACCACAACTGCCACGAAATCTCACAAAGAGGTATCATGAATTTTTGTCTCATCAATAGGGTCCCAATGCAACTGACGACGTGTCAATCGGACACCCGGTCTGGAAGTTATTAGCGTTTCCATTCCAAAGACCCAGTTAGATTTGGGATCAATCCAACTCAGATGTACTCCAACTTTATCCAAAACTTAAAAATTCATACCAAAAGGACCGTCTCAATCCGAGGATTCTGGCTCTGCATACGGTTCATCAAACCGATGTCTAGATCTCAAGATATGGCCAAAAAGTCATATCTATGTCCAGATGGGCCTAGGTCTAGTCCTACCCGATGGGACCGATCCGGCCCGACCCGGCCTCAGCCTACTCGACCCGGTTTGGGTAGACCCACCCCGGTCCAGGTCTGGCCCTAACTGGCTGGGTCGTAGTCCGGCCCATCTCACAAAGTGGGTGGCCCGGCCAGCTCGGCTGGGTGCGGCCGATGTGGCAGGGCCTGCCCTAGCTGCAACCTGGGGGGAGCCCCCCCCCCCCCCCCCGGTATTCTGAATGGCCCAAGGGATGTTCGGTTGCCTTGCTGTTATGAGGGAATGCCATAGTAGTCTCACTCAGCGTGATGCGGCTGGCCAGTTTCCCAGTTGATTTACCTCCCAGTGGCGCGATGGCGTCACTGTCTTCCCCGCGGTCGGCCGAGTTTCGGCCGCCCTCCGGTGCACCACTGTGGCTAAGCAGTCATGACCTCCTACTCAACTGGAAATGCGGTTGTGTGCTGCCCTGGCTCGACGTGGTTATTCAGTGTGCCGATATCCATCCCATTCTCTACTACGACTGATGGGCTGCGACCTCCTCCACTTCTGGTGGCACGGACGCGCGCCTCCCTAGTTCCACGTAGTAGGCTGGCGTACCGGCCACTATCTTCCTCCTCCACCTGCTCGATCTGCGGTCGGCCGGTTTTCAGCTGCCCTCCTCTTCTGCATGTCACCGTAGCTTTGTTCTAAGCCCGAAAAATATGACGACTGCATATTCGTGATCCTCGGGTCAAGATCTCGGTGTCCATATGTTTCACTCAACAAAACATTGTGTTTTTAGCGCGCTTAATTATTTGGCATTGAAGAATGCATGAAGAACACATGAAGAACAAATAGTAAAGATCAAGGTATATCGGTGAAACAATGGCCATGTTCATTTGGCCATCATCATTGAGAGTCGAGGATATGAATAATTAACAAAAAGATAATTATCATAACTCAAAATAAACCCCCTACCTCGGTCGTTGGAGATGGCGTGAGGAAGAAGACATAGACGATGAAGATGTCGATGTTTGTCACTCCCGCGACACACTCCCGATCCGAACTCATGTGTCGTCTTCGTTGGAGGTTCGTTCTTCATTGGAGGATGCTCCTCCAAAGGTTTTCCTAATTTTTCTCTTTTCCAACAATCCCCCACCATGAGAGGTGAGGATCCAACATTAATTAAGTTATGTTAATTAATTAAATTAATTTTGTCACATTTATTAGGAGAAATCTATGAGTTAAACTCGCATTAAAAGATGATTTCAGGTGGCCCCCACCACCAAGTTACAAATGGGAGGTTTCGATTAAATACAAATAAAAGTTAATTGTTTTATTTTTATAATTTTTTTAACTCTCCCATGAAGAACCGGAAATCCAACTTCCACCCCCAACCTACTATGGTTTAGGTGAATGTTTCCTTTAGAGAATATTGGCAATGCGAGTTCAACAGTGTCCTCGAATATTAATTTCGAGCACCGGTTCAGAAGATACAAAACTCCACCCACGCGTTTACTAAACATACCCCAAAAAATGTTCAGAATTTCATTTTGGGCACACCGGGCCTTGGAATCACGTGCAGTTAGTTTTCATGGACTCATAACTTTCTATATAATTAAAAAAAATACATGATAAAATCCAGGTCTTTACATTCTCCCCACCTTAGGTATTTGCATCCCCGAAATCCACAACAAAAACTAGAGAAACAAGTGGGGGTACTGAGCATGAATCTGAGCCTCCAACTCCCAATTGATCTCCTGGAGGTTCCCATGATGATAACGTACTTTCACTAGATGTATCGATCACCCATGTAGGACTCTCTCCTTTCAATCCTCAATATCTACTGGAACCTCTAAAAACGTCGCCCCATCATCGATATTCAGATCGTCGTGGTCAATGATGTGCGAAGGATCATGTGTGTATCTTTTTAGCCGGGATATGTGGAAAACATCATGCACCTAGTGCAACTGAGGGGGAAGAGCTAGGTGGTACACCACCTCTCCAAATCTGCTGATGACCTGGATGGGTCTGTTGAACCATGGAGATAACATGCCTCACCAGACCAATCTCTGAAAACCTATTCTAAGTGAGACCTATAGAAAGACATGGTCTCCTTCATTGAACTCTAGAGTTATCCATCTCCTATCAACATATGACTTCTGCCTACTATGTGCAGTATTCATCTGCTCCTGGATGATCTGCACATTCTCTGTGGTAGCTCATACCATCTTTGGTCCCATGAGTGCTGACTCCCCTGGGTCAGTCTAGCACAGAGGTGATATGTAAGGTCGACCGTACAACGCCTCAAATGGTGTCATACAGATAGTGGGGTGATAAATATTGTTCTATGAAAACTCCACCAAAGGTAAGTGATCCTCCCAACTACATCTGAAATCAAGGATGCAAGCATGAAACATGTCCTCAAGGGTCTGAATGGTCCACTCTATCTAACCATCCATCTGAGGATGGAAGATGCTTCTCAATCGAAGGTGTGTCCCGAACGCCTCCTGCAACCCCTTCCATAACCGAGAAGTAAAACGTGCATCACAATCGGAGACAATCGTAGATGGAACCCCATGAATCCATACAATCACCTACACGTAGAGGTGTCCAAAACCCTCTACTTAACCCTGTTATCTAATTTGTAAGAAGTGGTCTGACTTGGTGAGTCGGTCAATGATCACCCAGATGAAATCATGTCCCTTGGACGTGCATGGATGTCCGATCACGATGTCCATGGAAATTCCATCCCACTTCCACTCTGGCTCCTCTAGTGGTTGAACTAAGCCTGATTGAACTTGATGCTCTGCCTTCATTTGCTGAAAAGTGAGGCACCGTGAGACAAACTCTACCACTACTTTCTTCATTCCTGACCACCAGTGGAGATGCTGAAGGTCATGGTACATCTTCTCTAATCCTTGATGTACCACTAGAGGGGACGTATGGGACTCCCTCAACACATCCTCCAGTAGCACCACTGGTACTATAGTATTCCCTCTGAAGAGGATGATGTACTCCCCACCATCAGAAAATACATCAGGTGCATGTCCTATGGATATCAGAGCACGTCGAGCCCTGCAGTCAGTGTCCCCATGCTGCGTCTCCCTGACTCGCTGATGGAGGGTGGGAGTGACTGTCAAAGACTGAAGATAATATTCTCCATCTTGATCCACGTAGGATATTCTCTAAGTGGCTATCTACTTTGTCACCTCACTCAGAAACTATAGACCAGATCTCCTGCTGAGTGCATCTACTACTACGTTCCCCTTCCCAAAATTATAGACTATGTTGAAGTCATAGTTTTGGAGAAACTCAAGCCATCGCCATTGTCTCAGGTTATTTTCCTTCTGAGGGAAGATATACCTAAGACTGTTGGGATCAGAGTAGACTGTAAAATGTTTTCCCATCAAGTAATGTCTCTACATATTCAATGTGAAGACCACTCCTGCTAACTCCAAGTCATGGGTAGCGTAGTTTTTCTCATGTTGTCTCAGCTGAAAAGAACCATACGTGATCATTAATCACTTCTACATCTGGACACTTCCAAGCTCGATCCCTGATGCGTCGCAGTAGACTATGTACCAAACTCCCTCCTTCGGTAACCTCAAGATGGGGTCACTCATCAGTCTCTTCATCATCTGCTAGAAACTTTTATGGAATCTCTCAGACCATAAAAGGGGTTCCCCCTTTTTCATCAACGCTGATAAGGTTTCCGCAACTCTGGAAAAGTTAGGCACAAACCTCTGGTTGTAATCGTCCAAACCCAGGAAACTCTACACCTCTGTCACAGTCCTGGGTGGCTCCCAAGAAAGAATGGCCTAAATCTTCACTAGATCCACCGCAACCCCAGCCTCTAAGATGATGTGTCCTAGAAAGTGAACCTCTCAAATCCAGAACAGGTACTTCGAGAGCTTACCATACAGTTGGTGCACTCAGAGTGTGTCCAGAACTATCTGTAGATGATAGGCATTTTACTCCTCTTTTTCTGAGTAAATTTGGATTTCTTTGATGAAGATTACTAAAAAGAGATCAAGGTATGGCTGGAAGATTATGTTCATGAGTCCCATGAACACTGCTGGGGAATTGGTCACACCGAATGGTGTAACCAAGAAGTCATAATGGCCATATCAACATCATAATTCCATATTTTGTACATCCTCATCTCGTACCCTGAGCTGGTGATAGCCTGATCTGAGGTCTATCATCGAAAACCACCGTACTCCCTTCAGATGATCATAGAGATCATCAACCCTCAAGAGTGGGTACTTGTTCTTCATAGTCAACAGGTTCCGGCACCGATAATCCACATAGAATCTCAAACTCCCATCCACCTTCTTGGAGATCAAAATTGGGGTTGTCCAAAAAGAAACATCAGGCCTAATGAATCCATTGCTCTAAAAGTCCTCCATATGTACTTGCAGCACTCGAAACTTGGCGGAAGTCATCTGATATGCTGGTGTAGATATCAGTATCATCTCGAGGTACAATTCAATGTAAATGCACACCTCTCTATGAGGAGATAGACCAGGTACATAATTAGGGAAAACATTAGCCTACGGGTCCACCACTACTAGATAGATCGGACTCTCAACATCAACCACTCCAAGGGTAAGTCTAGCCAGCTGATGTGTGTTCGGCTGCACCCTCCTCTGGGTATGTCCAACCTGTTCTACCAATGTTCCTTTTTCTCCGGTGAAGGAAAACCTGGTCCATTCCTCACTAACACACCGCACATTGCGCCTAATACAATCGATATGATCATGGATTGTATATAACCAATCCATACACAAGATGAAATTGTAAGGCCTCGACACTGTTACTAGAAGATCCCAGCTGAAGCTCTCACCTCTTAGAGTAATCTCACACTGCTAGAACTAGTGTGTAATTGTAGAATGCTCTCCCATATGATTCTCTAGATGTAAGGATCGATCAAACAGCTCCACTGGAATCTTCGAGCTCTGAATGAGGGTTGTTGTAATAAAATATTGACTAGCACCTATATCTATAAGTACTACAACTAAGGTGTAATAGACACATATCGTACCTCTAATCATCTCTAAAGTGTCGTAGTCTTAGGCCTCAGCTTCCTGGAGTGGAGCTCTTCCCTATCCACCTACTCCCTGTGGTCGGGGTGGACCACCTGGAGGTGGTGGAGATAGAACCTCAAATCGTTGCCCACCGTCGGCTGCACAACCTGCCTCTCTACCATGTCTTCCTGCTACCTATGGACCTCCTCGATCTAATCATTTCTTCTACCTAGGCGGTCTCTCGACTGTCTACTAGTCGTCCGTATGGTGGGTCGGGCAGTCGTGAGCCATGTGACTCTATCCATCGTACGAGTAACAATGAATGCTCTTTTCTTATCTTTCTCTGTATCAAGAGTCCCTCAAAACCGACCTGGTATCCTATGGTTTCCCTCCTTTATGTCTGGTCCTCTTAGACCTCTACATTATATGTCTACTTCCAGATGCAGATGACTATGCTACGTGATGTCTGGTGGTGGGTCTCACTGTTGATGACTGCTCAATAAGGAAACACTCCGCTAAGAGTGCTCTCTATAACACCCTCGCCTACGTCGAGATGCTGAGAGAAATCATTGAAGATATAATCTTCCGTCTAAGCCCCTACTCATAGGTTTAGGCCCTGAAGAAAGGGTCTCTCACCATTTTAGTGGAGTAGAGCGATAGGTTGGTGAACCTCAATGAATACTGAGCCACAGACATGCTACCCTGCTGTAGGTAGAGAAGCTCTTGTATATGCACATAGTGTAGAGTCGCTGAGATGAACACTGCCCCAAAAAGGATCTCAAAGTCTGCCCAAATGAGAGTGAACTCGTCGTGAACCTAGAGAATCAAGATACACCATCTGCTTGTTGCTTCCTAAAGAATACTGGCATCAAGGATCACCGTGAGATCAGCTGGTGTCTCTACCAGTCGAAAAACTCTAACCACAGCCTCCAACCAGTCCTCAGTCGCTTATGGATCCGTCTTTCCCCATAACCTCGGTGGCCTCTGGAGCTTGATCTCATACTATGCGCTCAAGCGGTGTGCACCCTCTACTGCTAGGACTAGTGGAATCAGCTGCCCAATGAGTAGTGGTGTTGATGGTACACCACCCGATGGTAGAACTACCGAAAAGGGGCCTTACACCGAAGCCTCGTCGTTCGGTGAGCTGTCATCACGTACTCTACTTAGAAGAATGGCTGGCTGTCTGCGTGAAGGCACCCTGAAATAAATAGGTGTGTCGCGGTCAATAAGTTATACCTGTTGAGCTGGTCAAAGTGTTCAGAAAAAAACTTTTCAAAAAACACACGCAATCATTGTTTTCGTGTACTAAGTCGAAAATCAGAAGTTATAGGCCTGGTGTGTGCATACGTTCGCCGCCGCACCAACACTGGATTCCTCAAACTAAAAACCACACTCATCACACTTAACATTAATGCCGAATCAAAAGATCAGATTCTAATTTATTCGGTAGAACCGACACTTCTAATACCAATTTTTCAGGACCCTTCCCTCGGGACATGTGTTGTGACTACCCCATGACACCTTCCTTAGGCCAGGGGCATGCGACTAGCACCGGAAAGGCATATCCCTAATACTGGGGAGGCATTGCCTCTAAACTTGTAAAATTAGCCAAACCAAAAACACAACCAGATACAAGAACGAGGTAAACTATATAGTAAACATGGTGTGTACAGTATGTAAAAGGGTCCAGAATACAAGACCAACTAGAAAGTAAAAGTAAAATTAGAAACAACTCCTCCAAACACCTACCAAGGATCCTACCTGAAGGGTATGTACAACTCTCATATGGTCGTCTCTGCAGATCATCTTGCCTAATGTCCACCTCCGAGTAGCCTCAAGTCTTGGTACCCTCGTCCTTGACCAACGTTTTTTGTCGTCTTCATAAGACACATCAAGGTACGGGCGTATCCCGTGCAGGGGTGAGTATAACGATTCTCAGTAGGACCTAGAGACCCTTGTAGGTCTCCCAGAATCAAAAAAGGATAAACCACAAAGCAAGACCTCAATCTCAATGCCCGGAGAAATAGTTTTCAACACTACTTAGGTATATGCACATACATATATCTAAGTTATCAAAATAAAATCATCTCGCATGTGAGGTAATAATACCAAAACGGTAACACCATGAAGGTAGAAGTACCACACAGGTAACACCATGAAGATAGTAGTACCACACAGGTAACACCACGAAGGTAAAAGTACCACACAGGTTACACCACGAAGATAGAAGTACCACACAGGTAACACCATGAAGGTAAGAACCACAAAGGTAACATCACACAGAAGAATACCGCACATCTATCACCACAAGAAGTGTACCAAAAAGGTAAAGACTCAACTCACACCAGGTAAAACTTACATATAGAAGTATAGTTGATTAACTGAATTGCTAGATCAACTTACTTCATCGAGAAGCTCTGTTGTTGACCCACACATGATCAATGATGACCCACACAGGATCTGAAAATGACCTACACAATATCTGAGGATGACCCAAGAAGGATCGGTATGTGCTGACCCACACAGAATCGATGAGCACTAACCTACACAGGATCCGAAGATGACCCACACAAGATCTGGATATTTTTCAAGTACAGCCACCCATAGGGTTTCCGCACTAAGCATGAATGATTCTAGGAGGATTTTCACCTCCATTAATTAGATGATACCTCAACTTCCACGAAGTCCCACGAAGAAGTATCACTAAGTTCTGTCACATCAATAGGGTCCTAACACAATTGACAATGTGTCAATCAGACGCCTGGTCTGGAGGTTATTAGCATTTCCGTTCCGAGGTTCCGATTGGATTTTATTTTGAACCAGCCTGGTTGTACTCCAAAATTATCAAAAACTCAAGTGGAGAATACCAAAATGACCATCTCGATCCAAGGATTTTGGTGTAGGAGACGGTTCTTCAATCGGACGCCCTTGAAGGGGTCGGACCGGCCTGCGAAGGGGGTGGCCCGGCCTGTTGGGCGCAGCCCGCTCGACTGGGTGCGGTCCTCCATGGAGGGTCTGCCCTAGTCACAACACAGGGGTGAGGCACCCCCCGGTATTCCGAACCTCCCAAGGGCCATTCGGTCGCCCTGCTAGCATGCAGGACCACCCGAACAGTCCGTCTTGGCGTGAAGCGGTCGGTCAGTTCTCCTCCCAGCGGCGTGATGGTACCACTGTCCTCCCCACGACCACTCAAGTGTTGGCCACCCTCCGGTGCACCACCATGGCTAATCAGCCCTGGCCTCCTCCTCAACTGGAGGCATGAATGTGCATCGCCCAGCCACCACCATGCCGGTCAGCGTGCCGATCGTCGCCCCTTCTCCGCCGAGGCTGACTGGTCGCGACCTCCTCCGCTACCAGTGGTGCAAATGCGCACTGCCTCGGTTCCACGCGGCTGGCCGGCGTGCCAACCACCGTCCTCCTCTGCCACCTTCTCGAACTACAGTTGGTTGGTTTCCAGTAGCCCTCTTCTTCTGTGGGTCACCACATCTTCATTCTAAGCCCGAAAAATATGACGACTTCATATTCGAGATCCTTGGGTCGAGATCACCGTATCCCTATGGTGTTCTCAACAAAACATTGTGTTTTAAGCATACTTAATAATTTGGCATTGAAGAACACGTGAAGAACGCATGAAGAAAAAATAGTAATGATCAAGGTATCTTGACAAATCGATGGTCGTGTTCGTTTATCCATCGTTGTTGAAAATCGAGGATATGAATAATTAACAAAAAGATAACTATCATATCTCAAAATAAACATCCTACATCAATAATTAGAGATGGCATGAGGAAGAAGATGAATATGATTAAGACGTCGACGCTTGTCACTCCCGCGGTATGCTTCCGCTCTGAGATCATGTGTTGTCTTCATCAGAGTTTTGTTCTTTGTTGGAGGATGCTCTCCCAACATTTCTCCCTATTCTTCACTTTGAAAATGATCCCCTACCATGAGAGGTGAAGAGACAACTTTAATTGAGTTATGTTAATTAATTTAATTAATTTTGGCACATTAATTGGAAAAATTCTAAGAGTTAAACTCACATTAAAAGAGGAGTTCGGATGGTCCCCACCACCAGGTTTCAAATGGAATGTTTCAGTTAAATAAAAATAAAACTTAATTGTTTTATTTTAATTATTTTTTTAACCCTCCCATGAATATTCAGAAAACCAACATCCACCCCTGACTTACTGCGGTGGATTTGAAGGTCTCCTTAAGCGAATTTTGGCACTGCGAGTTCAACGGTGTCCTCATATTTCAATTTCAAGCACTGGTTCAAAAGTAAAAAAATGCCGCTTGCGGGTTTACTGAATGTACCTGAAAAAAAGTCCTGAAATACATTCTGGGCACACCGGGCCTCAGAATCACGCACCATCAATTTTCGTAGACTCGTAATTTTCCATATAATAAAACAAATTACATGGGAAAATCCGAGTCTTTACATATATCCATGGATTATGCCCATTTTACAATAAATCCACAATCCTATGTTATTTATGATATTTATGATTCATTCGTTGTTATTACTCATATAGGTACTAATTTATCAATATGTTCCCATCGAAACATGTTTTTCATTCCCACTTATTTATTATCATCATTTTGATTACATATGATAGCTTTATTGATATCTCTAATGTCTTAACTATTATGATGTTTTTGAGATCAACCATTTCTAAAAAATTATTCCCAAGGTACTAAATATTTATATTATGTAATATATATCAAGTAGGATATAATTTGTGGATAATTTTATGGTTGATATTAAATATTAACTATAAAATAGTATGTTATTATAAATTATCTTCTAATCCAAAAAAATGAATAGATTTTATGGGAGATATATATTCTAATAATATAATTATTATTCAAAATAATAATAATTAAACAATAAGTTTTTGAGGATTTTTTTCATTAAATTGATTTTGAGGACATATTTTATATATGTGAAAATATCCTGCTATTTCACTCATTTTTTGTGGAACCCATCATGATAATAAATGATTATGGTAGGAGTTCCATTACATTAGTGATGTAATCTACTTGATGAGTGTCACTATTTATCTTTAAGTTTACTTTTTATCATTAGTTAGAATAAAAAATTCCTTCATGAAGTAGTTTTTCCATTAGTGGGTGGAATTATTTATGGATAATATTTTCGTATTAGGGAAATCATTTTCTACATGAAACATATTGAAAAAATTGTTGGTGAATAGAAAACAGATGAGTTCCAAATCTTTGGTTCCCTTTTTATAAATATAATAGATATCAAATCTAAAAAAAATGATATCCAATTTTTCCATAATCTTGGTCAAAGTTGTTTTATTTATTATTTATTTCATGGGACTCGTATGGGTGTACACATTGAATTCATGATGATAAAGGTAATGTTATATCATATGTGTTTCATAGATGTGAGAAATAAAATTATTATCAATCATAGAGTATATCGTTACATATTATTAAAAAATTCAACTATTGTAATGAAAACTATCCTCTTTGGACGTTTGATTTTTTTTATTATTCGAATGCTTTATAGGATAATTATAGAGATACCACATTTAGGATAACCATTATTCTATCTATTCATAGAATAAATGAAATACTACGTGAGATGTAATTCCTCTGGGTATCAAATGACCAACAAAAATTATTATCCATATAATATTCTATACCATTATTCATAATTTTTATAATGGTAATACACATACTCATTTTTTTATAATAAATAGTTTGATACAGTTGAGGCACTATTTATGTCTTATTGGATTCTAGAGGTATCAAGGAGGGGGATTTTTGAAAATTTATTATATATTGTTACGGTCAACCACAATTCCTTAACTGAAAATAAAAAACCCATGTAATTGCATATAGAATGCTATGAATACATAATTTAGTTGCTTTATTGTCATACTATTCCATTAAATCCTTATGATCACAAACTTAATGACATTAAAGTATGAATAACACTATAATTATATGATCACTGGACTGTTCACATAATATTCGAATATTTTTCAAAAAACAAGCAAGAAATATTTTTTATTTACATTTATTATGAGGATCCAACAATCATTATGATGAGAGGAGTCATCATATAGTGATATAAACCATGGTATTCCTTTAATATTGTGTCTTATTTATACTTTAGGGATGTCTAGATTTATATATATAAAATTTACCCATCTATAATGTAAATATAATGAAATCATATCATCACATTTGTTAATAATTATATAATGAAGAAAATAATTATCCTCTGGGTTGTATGGGATAATGTAGTAAATTAAAATGAAAAATATAATGTGACCTCATATTTCATGAATAATATAATATTATGTAGTCACTTTGGATTCCAAACCATTTGAATGAAATTGACCATAAACAATTTGTCTAATTCAACATCTATCATAGGCCCATGGATAGATGAATCCTTCTTATATCCTATTTTATCCATACTAGTTTTCTAATATTCATTGATAGTGAAGAATATCATATGTATTTTATCATGTAATTTCCGTATGATTGTATGAAAATTCAACTAGATGATTATTGGGGAACATTATGTATAATTATTCAATATTAGGGAACATGGTCATGCTAATTTTCATAGACCATAGATATTATCTAATGAAAAAATATGTGTGTTTGATATCATTAACAATGATTGAAACACCATCCTAAATGGTGGGTGGTGTTTCATAACTTTTACCTTTTTAAGATCAAAGGATATAGATGATTTATCTTCCTTATCAACATTAAATCATAACATTTTATCATCATAGTTTTTCCAGGGGTACAATAATTATGGGAAAATGGGGGGCTCATGTTTCAAAAATATCATCTGGATAGTGGAGAGGGATCCCGAAACATGCTTCCTTATATGTGATGATATTGTTTTCTATCAAAGTTCAATGGATTGGTTGAATGAGTTATAATTTATCCTATATTCTGGTATACACATTCTATATCAGGGGATACATGCATGTGATGAACAAAAGGGACCATTCCCCCCCCCAACAAAAATTAGTGGTTATTCCGAAATTACATCTAGGTACCAACTATTAGTTAAAAAGTAGTTTATGGGATCCCTATCAATAAATTGAATAATTTTGTATCTTCACAAATATAAATTTATTGATTTAATGATATGCATATATATAATAAAAAAATAATTGGAATCATTCTAGGAACAATGATGGATGCTTGTAGACAATTTATTGAAGCCCCATTCATATATTAGTATTTTTATAACTGCTTTCACCCCTCTTACAATACCTAAAATTGATGTATTACCTTTTATAAGAATCAATAGTGGATAAAACACCATGAAACACTTTTACAATCCCCTTGTTGTAGCATTTTTTGAATTTTTGGTTAATGTAGTGTATGATCACATATGTGTATAAATGTGGATTTCCAAGAAAGACATAAAATGTAATATCTTAGTTGAGTAATATGAAAACAATGTTTTAAATAATATATCAAAATTATATTTCAATGTGGACCTTCCTCATGGGAATCATCTCACTTTTATTATAACCCTGCATTTACTAGACTAATATGAACAATTCAGCCTCTTTCTCTCGAGGATGACAGCGAGCTCCTGAAATAATGATATTAATCATAGAACCAATATACAAATACCCCATGTAATCTCATCAATACTGAGGTTTCTATATATATATATATATAAATTTTAAATATATCCTGGGGAAATTTCTTTTTGGACCATCCTTTGAATGAAATTATTTTGAGTCATTCCATATGTTGTTTATCGAATTGATATGAATTTTAGTGTCTAATTACATTTCATATAAATCATGGTTATATTTTGATTTTTCTGAGGGATTATATTTATTCATTGAATATCAAAAAATAATAATGAATTAATATTGATGTTGGAATGAGGAAGGAAAATCACAACAGATCATATTTTTTGAAAAATGCTCTATGAAATATATCATGAACCCCGTATTGGTAATGATGATTAAATAATTGATTTAAATAGGAATATAATATCCATTGACTATTAGGATTCATTTCATTAATAGTTGTAACATTAAATAGACTAGTCCCTATGGAACTCTTGGATTGGCCATGTATTTATGATCATTAAAACTATCTATTGTCATGTTCAAAACATATAGATTATTGGAGGGAGTTAGATTTAAAAAAATATACATATGATTTCCATTGAACCTATATTTTACTAGTATCAATGTTTTGGAAGATGTAATTTTGAACAAGTCACTAAATTCTATTCAATAGAAATGTCTATTTTCCCATACTTCAATGAAAACATATGAGAAATATTCTAGGGAAATCCATCCCATAATATACATGTACACTAGTATATATGAAGATTAGTTGGATGAAAACATGGAGGAACAGTGGAATACTTTTATAGATTGGTATCTTTTTAGAAGGGTAGTTCCCATCTCCCTCAAACAAGGTGTAAGATGTTTGTATGATAGTATAAATATTTGGAAATAAATAGAGGTTCCTCCAACTCCTCCCTAGTTTACAATCAATAGTTATGATTGATTTAGGAAGGTCATAAATATGAGGATTTTTTCACTGGGATTGTAGGAGGACCTTTTCACTAATTGTCCTAGATAGCATTGTACCCTAACACCTGATCCAATACCAAGATATTTTAATGGGTTTTCCATATCCCTACTAGTTGAAGACTGGAATCTGGAATCATTACAGAGGGAATTAAATTTCCACATAAACTGTGAAATATAATAGATACATAACATTAAGATCGAATCTCCAAATTTTATGTTATAATAGAAACAAAAAATGTATATAAAAACTCAAACCACACATCACCAACATACCTAAATAAGACAAGATCAAAATACAGCATCCTAATGGTATCACCACTCCTAGCCCAAACAGTCATGAGCATCCACCTCCTCAAATAGTAACCTTCCCTTTACATGAACCTAGAAGGAGAAAATTTAAAAAATCTCAATGGAGAATCTAGTGTGTGAGATCAAATTCCCAGCAGTTTATGACCAATGGTTTCATAATAAAATTCAAATATAATAATCCAATTTATGCTTCCAATTTTATTTTAAACAAAAACTATGTACAATTTGTTTTAAGAAAAACCTTATTTTCATTTCAAATTATGGAATAAATTTAAAACAAGGATAAAGTAAAAACTTTTTATAAAATTGTTTATATAAATAACTAGGAATGAGTAATGGAATTTCAAAATTAAGGGTTAATATATTAAGGTAATAATGACGGGCATTGTGGTCATCTGTCAAGTGGTATGATGGTTTCTCTTTATAGGACCCTCACTCTCTCATATCATTTATCGTGGAATATGATTACCCAAGCCTCTTAATATCAAGAAAAATTGAACTCATCAATGTTACATCAGGAAAATGGAATACCTAACTTGATTTTTATACGTTTTCATTTCAATCCATTACTAGGGAATTACAATACTTATCCTAAATAACTCACCAACTACCCAGTATCGCATGTTCTCAATCAATCAATAAATAATGAACAAATCATTTTAAATTAATTTAAATTCATGTTACCCCATTTATAGTTTAAATATAAAAATTTCATTTCAAAAAAATAGTTTTTTCATCATTTAATTCCATTTATAAATAAAACCAATCATATGTTCTTAAGAAATAAATTTACGCTATTTTTCTCAATAATCAATATAAAAATCATTTCACAAATTCCCATCATTTTCAAAACACACCATAAATTCCAATTTCATTATAATTAAGGGTTATCAAAATATTCCTTAACCAATCAATATAAATCCCAATTTTAATAAAAATGGATCTTCATAATATAATTGAAATAAATTTTAAGTAATAGTGAAATTATTTGGTGAATCAAGTGTCCAATAATAGAAAAACCACATACATTTATCACAAAGATCACACAATAAAAAACTCACAATAATATGTTTGAATCATGAATGATGAAAATCGAGATCTAGAAATCCTACATAGATTCCGGATTCAAATCAAAGAAGTTTTTATCCATAAAAAACAAGGATATCTAACAAACCTTATGGATTAAAGAAATAGTTCACAATATAGAATGAAGGGGAGAAGAACCACTTTCCCAAGAGGGGTCGAATTGGATCCACCGTGATTAGATTCGCCTAGGAAGAATTTTGAATGATCCAAAAGGGGTTCTTAAGACCCTATATAAACAAGGATTTAGGGATCTGAGGAGTTATAGTGGAGCCAGAGAGGAAAAATAGATTTTTTAATTTTTAAAATAATTTTAAAAAAACTAAAATTTTCTCATGCATGATTATCTATGAAGGGTTGTATGTTTAGGAACTTTTTGAAACAAAACTATGTCCCTGTCTTATAGGGTGCACAATTACTAATATATAGGAAAATGTATTAGAAAATAGTGATCCAACTTTAAAAACCCCCACTTCTAGGGTTTGTATGGTTTACACTGGGTGGGTTCCTTTTTTGGGAAAACCATGTTCTATATGTGAAAAAACCATATGTTAATAAAAAGAAACCTGAAACAAACTGAGAAACACCCAACAAATCCATGATTAAAAAAAGTGGTTCATAGATTACTTAAAATTTGTAACATGATGGTAACCCCCCCCCCCCCCCCCACCAATATAGAAACAGTATATCCCCCAAAATAATTTGATGAAGTTTCCATATCAAAAATATGATGCCACTAAACTCATATTAGTGCCTCTCTATATTGTCTTATGAGTATTAGAGTCATGATTCCACAACACTCAGACCATAGGTATAGACCTCCAATGATGTATCGTTCTTTCAGAATGAAGAATCCTGAGTAGATGATCAGTCATGGATAAATTTGGCTCAACATCAAGATAATTCCCCTAAAAATATGATATGGATGATAACTATACATTTATATGTTCAATAAATGTAACACACTGTATATTCACATAAACTATAGAATAACTGATAAATGGAATTCCACTTTCCCTACTATCTCGTAAACCTCAAAATGTCCCACAAATGAGGTGTAAGTTTCAGTTTCCTCTCAAGACATCGATGGATCAAAAATGTTGAAACCTTGATGAACATCGGGTCACCATCTAAAATATCCAATTGTCTATGATGAAAGTCACCATAATATTTCTACCTGATATGTGCCATCAACATTATCTAGTGAATCAACTAATTTTTTTCATTTAGTGAACCAATTTTTTTCCAACCATGAAATTTTCAATAACTCTCTATAAATTTTCTATCATTATACAGCCCCAGGTCCCGTTCTCCCTAAATGATATGGCCCACCTCATAAATTTAATTAAAGGATACCCATTGAAGATAACATTAAATTAATGATTTATTATAAATAAAAAAATACATCCCAAAAATTATATCAAGAGGTTTACTATTGAGAAATAGATAATACCAATTAAGATAAGTCTCTAATATATAGAAAATAGTAAAAAAACTATGAAGATCATGGCCTCTCTTCAATCTAAGGCATATAGTAATATCCATCACATAATATAAATACTTATTAGGATTATTTATAAGTTTTATAATACTAGTACACATAAATGGATTAGATGCACTAATATCAAATAAATAAGTCTCTAGAGATGAATCTTTAAAGATGGTACCTCTCATAGTCATTGAACCTGTATCTTCTTCCTATGGATACTCTTCCACTGTGTGTTTAAGCTTCATTGTGGATTCTTAGCAATGGTAACCCTTAGTTTTTTATTCTTATGAATTTATTATGGTAGTTTTTTGAGATTATGAACCCATACCACTTCATCGAGTAGAGAATATATTAAATAAATTATGCAAGTCTCCAAAATGTCCACATGAGCAGCATATCTTGGGTGCCTCAGTGAAAACCTATTCTGAGGTTCGTGTCCTACCAAATAATAGGCAAGTAAAAAAGGCATCTACAAGGTATTGTGTTAGATCTAGAAGTTCTATGCTATCTATAACAAATATGTGATTCATTATGATTTCTATTAAATTTTTTATAACTCACAGAAAACCCATTGGGATAAAATATAACTCCAATAAACAATAAAATACTTGAAAGATCATGCTTGATAATAAACTCACTATCTATCATGTCAGCATATAAAGTGATATTTAGCATGAAAAATTGAAATTGAATATCATATCAAAGCATCATATCTAACTATATAGTATTCATTTTTTATTTTATATAATAACATGTTAAATCTAAACCTGCTCCATGAATTAATTTACATATTTTTTCACAGTCCTAACATCCTGATCGAGTTTAAAAACATCCATAGCCATAGCTAACACCAAATAAAATTGATATAACTATTAGGTGTAGATAACATTAAACTTTTTACAAACTAAAAAAATGTGCTTCACTTTCATCACCATCTTATCTCACCATCTACTTCTAGGTCCCTCTTTCTAGATGGTGGAACATTTTACATTAATTTCATAAGGTGTTTCCAAAAAGTCAAAAAAATCACAATCTTTCTCAATGAATCCCCAACAAATTGAGGATTAATAGATCCTTAAAATTCTACTAGATTATAGTGATTTAACCCCTCATCATGATGTTGTAATACATCCCATTTATGTTCCATAGATTGTGCCTAAATAGGAATGGGTTTAGGGTTCTTTCCAATATCATGGACAACATGTACAACTATCTCGATAGGATTCTAGAACACAGAAGGATTTTCCCACATTGGATCGTCAATAGATTCCTTTTGGATCCTATTTTCATGTCTTTTGGGAGTTATGACTTTATAATACTTAAGTAATAACAATTAATACATTATTGTGTTAAATAGACCAACACTCAAATAAGATAATTTGGAAAATTAATCTCATCAGATAAGACGATTAGATTTGGATTTCTACATATCTATATCTAAAGAAAGAAAAATTCTATTTTTTCAAGATAATCCCCTCTTAAAGTACATATAGAGACATAATGCTCAATAATATTAAAAAAGACTATGAACTCACTCATAACTACTACATAAGTCTCAAAATGATCTCTCAACTGCATACTAACACCAATGAAAGATGCACAACCTACACCTTTGATTTTAATTTTTTGTGATCTAACCTTAATAAACTTGTACAATGAAAACCAATTCAGTTTTGATATAGACTGAAGGATGTTATCAATCCCCATGGTTTTGATACTATTATATAAAATCATACAATAGTTAATGAAATATCTACATAAACAACATAACAAAATAGATATATTTTAGTATGGTCAAAACTCCAAATAGGAGATAGTACCAGAAACTAAATAGGTATATCAAAACGTAAACTATACATCATAAAATAATTATAAACTTATAATATAAAAATAAATCATCCAATAGATATCAAAACTAAATGAACAAATTATCAATAATATCCACCACCTCTAAGAGGCACACTCCCATTACTCAAACTAATAATATAAAAATATACAAACACCTCAAGGAAATTTTAGTTTGTGAGCTTAATATTCTAGTAGGTTCTCACCAATTATTACATAATATGATTCCAATATGGTAAAAAATCCTGATTTAATTATTAATTAGAAAAGGAAGGGTTGTAAAATTTAATTTTTAAATCAAAACATGGATTTTATTATAAATGATGAAAAAAAATTAAATATGGATTTAAAAATACATTATATAATCAAGTTTATATAAATCAACAGGTATGAGTAATGAAATTTCACTATAAATGGAATGTATATATATATATATATGTGAATGTAATCCAAATAAGAACCATGCTCATATACCATGAAATATTATTGATTCTTGTTATATGATCCTTACACTCATATATAATTTGTCATGGAATAAGTGTACACACGTCCTTAGGATGAATCCAAATAGGACTCATCAATGCTACCACAGAAATATGAAATCCCTAGCTTGATGTTTTTAAGTATTTTATCATCTATCCCTAGATAAGGAATTACCATCGTGCGATTATTATACCAAACTACCCATTAACTGACCAATAATTCATGTTCCCAACCAATAAATTAATAACGGAGAAATAATTTCAAATCAGTTAAAACAATTTCCCCATTATCTATTTCAATATTCCAATTCCATTACAAAAACAAATTGATTTCTTTTCATAATCTCATTATTTTTCAGAATAAAACCTATCATAGGACCATATCAAACCAATTTACTGAATTTTTCTCAAAAATAAGTTCACAAATCAATTCAAAAATTTCTATTAATTTCAAATAACATCACATATTCCAATTCAATTTGAATTAGGTTGTTTCCCAAAAATTCTATAAAAAATGAATTTAAATTATTTTTTTCATAAATTGGGTTTTAACAATATGATTGACATTAATTTAAAATATTCCAGAAATTCTTGTTTTATTCAACTTGTTAATGATAAACCGAACCACATAACTTTATCTTAGAGATGATGCAACACAACACAAACAATAAGAAATTACAAAGAAAATCATGGGTAACTAAGATCTAGAAATCTACCTAGATTCAAGAAATAAATTGAAGTACTTTAGATCAGTATATAAAAGTTTGATCTTAAAAACACTATAGAGGAATGAATAAAGTATATGGATATAAGTAATAAGAGAATATCCCCTTACTGAATAGGGATCAAATGAGATCTTTTATATTCTAATAATCCTATGAAGGGATTTGAAGTTGGAAAGGGGGTTATTGAGGGACATCAAGACTTTGGATTTTGAGATATGAGATTTTAGAGTAGATTAAGTGTTTAAAATAGGGTTTTAGATCATTTGAAATAATTTTTCTTAAATTAAAATTTTCATCTGCACTATTAGATGTGAAGTGCTACACGTTTAGGGAAATATTGTTCCCTAACTGTGCACCTCTATTCTAGGGGGCACATTTTTTACTTGGTGGGTGAACGATTTTCAAAACCATTTGATAATTGTGAAAACACCCACTGCTTGAGGTTTCTTGTTTAACCTAAGGTGGGTACATTGTTTGGGAAACCCATCTGCCAACTATGAATATCAATGTAATTTTCCAACATATTCAATTTTCTAACAAAATCAAGATCATACAACCCCAACCAAATCATTATAAAAAAGGATTTCTAAGGAGTACCTAAAACAATTATCATGATGTTAAAGAATTGGTTTCATGAATTAATGAATTATTTACTCCATGATGATGGAATTCATATGATTGAATAAATAGCAATTAAACTTTTAATCAAACATCTATTATTTTTTTAGTACATCATATAATTCCACCACTTTTATAAGAATGGTGGTAGTCATGTGGTTCTTGTGGGACTTGAAACTATCAGATAATACTTGGATCTAATCTATATTTTTTAGGAGAATATCATTAATGATGATGAAATAATAAATAGTGGGGCCAATCTACCATTAATATGGATTATATTTGGGATGGTAATCAAGACACAACTCAGTTGAGATTTATTCTATCAAGTATTGTGATAAAGATATGCACTAGGGTAGAAATGACATAACATAGAACTTATTTATGGAAAAAATATTTCAAGGATTTAGAAGATTTAAAATCATAGAATTAATGATCATCATTAAAATTATGAATGTATTTATTATCATATATATATATATATATTTCTTTGATTAAATATTTAACAACTTTTTATTTCACTGACAAAAATTTCTTCAAATAAATATAGTGTTTGATACCTTTCACCACACAAAACACTAAACTAAAATTAATACTCTAATATAATTATTGAATAAATAAATATTAAATATTATTGTTAAAAAAAATTCATGGAAATAAAATTTATGAATAAAAGTACCAAGAATATGAAATATATATACAATGAAAATATATTCAACTTTTAATAATAATGTCAAGCAATTAGTATAACTAAAAATCATAGATACACATTTTATGATTAAAAATATATTTTTTGTAAAATTGGTCTTTTATTTTAAAAATATAAGAATATTATAATTAAATAATGATAAAATAAAAAGACAATAATAAAAATATATTACAAATAATTTAATTAATAATTTATATGATATAAAAATCTACAATACTTAAAAATTTTAAATTATATTCATCCTATATGAACAGTTTTCCACTATATTTTGTGATTTTATATAAATATTTATTTCTATAATTGTCTATATTTAATTCAAAACATAATTTTTCTATTAATGATAATAATATACTCTTAAGGATAATTTTTGTGTGATTTAAATAACAATTGATTTTATAGGTGAATAGAAAAGAATATCGTTTTTGAAAATACCATGACTTTTTTATCATCAAAATGATATATGTATATCCTAAAATGAATAAAACCATTTTATGACCATATATATTTATTACATGTAAAATTATACATTTTATAAAAATAGGTTTGAATTAAAAATCTATATTTGATATTTTAGATCTTCTGAATTATTTTTAAAGAAATTTTTTTAATAAATTTTACTTTTATTTGTAATTTTTATTATAGGTTGAAATTAAATTAAATTATATTAAATTAAAATTGGAAATATTTGGGTCAAAAATAAAATAAATTTTACAATTTAATTAATTATTATAAATTATAATTTAATTAGTTCAAACTAGTTACATCAATAATAGCTAAAATGGTAAAAGTAAAAATTTATGAGAAAATAAATTGAAATAAGTTTAGAAAACGTTTGGGAATAGATATTTGAGTCCTTTATAAAACTTATATACTAATATATATATATTATATTTCAATTATTGGGAAATAATTCAGGAGAGTGACTTCACATTATTCATTTTGTTTCTATTTATAAAATGTCCTAAATTTCACTTCTAAAAGGGTATCTCATCTCCCCATATCACCACACACCATTACCCCATTAGATCATTCAAAAAATTAATCAAAACTACCCTACACATTCATATCCACATTAAATAGGTATTTTTCTTCTCAATATTCCATCCTTAAATGGATTAAACTTATTTGAAAATGAGATAATCCAAGAAGTGATGTATAACTTTCAAAATACCTATTCCTCACTTTTAATTTATCATGTGACCATGTTATTTCACAAATTAAATTATAAAATCATAAAAAATTGTTAAATATTTTTAGAATGATTTTATGTTATTTTAATGTCGATACTATCATTAACATCCTTTTAGTGTTCAATTAAGAAAAACAACAAGGGGAATTTTGCATACCTGCAGACTTATACCTCTATGTAGTAATGTGTTTCTTTTACTTTAATTCCTAACGATTATTTTTTTTAAAATAGTATTTAGAATATATTTTTGGTACATATAAATTAATTATTATTAAATAATAAAACATTTTAAAACTCTCCCATGTTCTATAGAATAAAAAATCATCATCCTTTGGTATGTGCGGACTACTACCATGACAGAATGGTATATTACATTTTTTCATTACAGACATCCATGGATTGTAATGATAAGAATTTAATGGATATTTATGATTTATATGAAACCAATTATGGGTTTATAGTTTATTATATTTCATATTAAATATTTTATTAAGAAATTATCCTCATAAATTCCACCATTCAATAAAAAATATTAATAGGAACATGATATCATTATTATATGTAATATATTTATATGAATTATATCCATTTTCAACATCATTAAAATTCTTATATATTCCATAAATAAACATAAAAATGTATCAATATGTAACTATTACAAATATATATCTACTAAACTATCTCTTGGTCACCCATTAATCTAGGTATATTCTTGTTTGGATCGGTTTGACCACATACTTAAGAAATGTTATGAATTTATTTAATAGATGAATGTGAGAAAATTATTAGTGGCATAACACTATATAAGAATATAACTAAATATTTATTTATAAAATTTTAAAATCACTATTTAAAAAATATATTAATAAAATGTCGTTCTTTTGTTAAGAATCACAAAACTATTATTTTGGTTGATTTCGGCTTCATGGAAAATGAATGAAACTCATGCGAAGGATGTCAAAACATCATAAATTATTAAAATTCATCATTTAATTTTTTTTTATTTATATTGTAATTCATATATTTTAAATTAAAATAAATATCAAACCCACACTTACCAAAGTAGTCATAAAAGATCATGATTACTTACACCAGATATTGAAAATAGTTTAAAATTAACAGTATTTAATTATATGGAATGATTATAAATGATGATTATAAATGATTATAGGTATGAATATGGTTATGAAATAAGTGATTATACATGTAATTATTTTATACCAGCGGCTATAATTCATTCAAGGATATCATGGTAAGTGGTAATTGTTTACGTAAGAAAATATTCTCATTGAGTAAATATTTATATTATACACAAAATACTATTTATGTGTTTATATAATAAATATGTTAAATGTAATATAATGAATAAAATTTAATTAATATTTAATTAATTTCAATTTAAATAACACACTTTCTTGATGATTTGATTTTAAATTCCCCTTATATTGACAGGGTTTTCGTTAACACAATTCTCAATCATATTGATATGATTATGTATATTAATTTTATTCCATATAGCTGGTTACATTTTCCCCTATTTATGAATTATATGGTATTTTATAATAATTTATAGTGATTTATAATATTAAAAAATTATCCCCTATTTAAAATTTTCATTCCTCTTGATCTATGTGTCTAATAATGAATTTTTTCTTCCACAAACATAATTTTTTTAATTATAAGACTTATTCTTGAACATACATATTCTATGGTTTCCGTATTCTTAGATTTTTAAATTCATTTTATATTACCACTTTTATATCATAAGTAAAAAATTTATCTTGATAAAAATATATTTCCATGAATGAATTATTTTTCATAAAATTATAATATGTTTTGAATTATACTTATTATCCTTATGTGATGATTTATTTTTCATATCCATGTTTAACCCCCATGAAATTGTTTTCCTGTGATATTTTGAAACCCTATTATCTATTAAATATTGTTTCTATTATATTTCACTTTACCTTTTCAAAAATAAAGTTTTATTAGACTTTTTTTTAAGAGTGTTCTCAATATTGGAACATTCAAATTTTTGAAATGTTTTTACCTACAATAGTCAATTTTTTTCTTCTAAATCAAATTAATGTGAACACCATTACATATTTTTAAAGGTAAATTTTTTAGAGTATAATTTTAAATTAATATTTTAAAAAAATTACATTCCACTTTTGGAAATTTCCTTTAAAAAAGAACCACAACTGTACCATATTATGAAATGTTAAAAAATATTTTCTAAAATTATATTTTATCACTTTTTACATGTCACACATTAAAATGAAAATAACATTCTTCAATGTCATTATGTTTGGTAAATCACCCTCTAAATTAAACTTTGAGATAATTACATATGGAAATTGTGTTTTGGGGATCAACCATATATTTTCATGATATCATTTTAGGTAATATTATTAGAAAATTTTGTGAAATAAATTTTACATTCATGAGTTCCTTTGATATGTTGAATATCTTATATATTGTGGAACATATATTTAATGATGATAATGGTTGGGGTATTATATATCACTCCAATTCATTGGTTAATTTTAATATCTCATGTTCATAATAAGGTACATAGGTTATTAACTAAACCTAAATCATTCCAATGGAAATTTCCTAATCATATAGAGGTGTATGAGGTGATACCTATTCTTAAATAATAACAGTGGTAATAAACCAATCCTGAAGCGGTAAATGAGTAATTTTTTAATCATAAATAGTTACATAGGTAGGTGTGGATTTATGAAGAGGAACATGGGTTGTATTCCAATCATTACGTGGGTATACAACTTGTTTTTTCCATCACACAGTGATTTGGGTTTAGGAAATGATGCATACAACATGAGTTTTTTTTAATTCTCTTATATTTTTTATGTTTTACCTTGATAATACCAATTCTCTTCACATTTACATGAAGACAATTATTTCCATATGCTTCAATTATATGATTTGATCCTTATTCCTCATTGAAAATACTACCATGCATTTATGCTACTATTTTATTTTTTCAAATATTTATCCCGTAAATTTCATCTCATGTACTTATGATCTAACCCTTAATTATAATTAGAATTTTTAACGAGTTGAAATTAGAACTCTAACATTTTTTCTTTTTTATTTCAAAATTTTATTCTGTTGAGTATAACCAAGGATAAATATTTCATTGGATCTAATGTGGTTTAAATATGGTGAGAAGATTATGAGTATAATAAAAAATATTTCTTATATAGATGATCATCAAAGACACCAATCCTTTCATTCATAGGAATTTTGTTATTATTTTGATAAGTAACATTCAGTTCTTTTATCATATATTTCATTATTTTTCCTCATCTCACATTGAATGAAATAGTCTATATAGTTAATGTGTTTTTCACACTGGGATAGGGAGTGAGATTATGAGGTTCCTAATTTGGTATTAGATTATAGATTAGTTATTTGTCATGATACATTTATGTAATTATTAGGTTGAGGATTTGTAAATTTTTTTGAAAACTCTTGGCACAAGTCAAAATAATGTTTATATGAATATGATATCATCTTTTTTTAAAGTATATATACTTTTTTTATTTACTAGAAATAATTCACTATATGTATTTTAAAAATTTAATGTGATAGTGATATAGATGATTCTAGATGTAACCAACCTGAAAAGGGTTGGTTGGGAGTTTAGTCAATCAACTATGATAAATGATGAGTGGGATTAATATTGTACACTTTTATAGACACCCTATGTATATTTTCTGGTGGATCATATCCTCTTTATGAACCACTATGAAGGATTTATTTCTTATTTTCATTGAGGTAATAGGTTATAAATTCTCATCAAAGAGAATAAAATGAAAACTAGGATGAATCATGAATTATATAGGATATTTTATGAATAAGATATGATAAATGAAGATTGATATATCTTTAACTAATAGAATTCAATTCTAACAAGAAGATAATACCTTGAATCATGAAATTATATTTGATTAAATATGGTAATCACCTAGTTATGTTTTTTTAACATCTTCTGATAAATATATTTTTATTTACTATTGGATGGATATAAAAGGAATCATTAAAATAAAGGAAATGATGGAAAACACGATGATGGTTATAATGAGTAACATAAAGGGATAACAGATTATATTGAAAATAATATTGTTGTGCTAACCCATCTAACATGAGTCCGGATCAAAAACATCAAACATAAAAAACAATTGGACTCGTCAATGAATATAAGGATAGAGTCTCATAGAAGTTTATGAAATGTTGATGATAACAGAAATAAGGTTCAACATCATGTATATAAAAAATATGGGATGAATTTTTGAAGGTAATTACACCAATGTACAAGACATTCTGTCAAGTGTTTAAGGATTGGAGATCTACCTCATATATATCAATATGAAGTGAAGAATAATATTATTAGAAAATTGGATATTAATTTATAATGATTCAGATATGGGTTGTTTAGGAATTATTCATTTTGATTCCCTAACCCAAGGGATGATGAAGATAATATAAGTGATTAAGCACTTTTAACATGGAAAATAAAAATTATATATAAAATTACTACTAATGTGGATAATGAAAATTATAGAAAAATTATATTACACTCTATATTTTTATTGGACTCTATTATATCAACTATAATATATCAATGATGTTTTACAAGAGAATTATATCACCACCCAATGATTTGAGCATCAAATAAAAAATTTTCATTTTTCATTGATGTATCATATAATCATGTTTATGGTAATGTGAATATAGTATTTATCATATTGAATGAAGTAAATTTAGTTTTTAGAAATGATTTTTAATTCCAATATAGACACTTTATTAATTTATGGAATAAGAAAATCAGATTTGATATATCAAATTAATCTTTGATAATCTATCAAATCATGGATGAATATTAACTCACTAGGGGAATTAATCATGTGGGAGTTTAAACCAAATTGATTGAAATAATCTCAAAAATTGGATATGAGTCCTTTGAATGAATAAATGAGTCTTATATTCTCAACTGAATTAGTAAAGTAAATACAATAATGGAAATTAACTCTTGAGTAATATCAATATTATGTATATCATTAACTATATTTTTTTGTATGAAATATTTAAAAAAAATAGTAAACAATTTATTTAATATGGTAGAATAAAATGAATAGATATTTCACTATATATATTCCTTCATTAAATATTGTGCTCAATAGATTTCTTGACACACAATACTGAACAAATTAAAATCATGATTTATTTAGTTAAAATATATATATTATATATAACCATTAGTTCCTAGCCAATCTATTTTAAGGTATGAATATGAGAAACCAAAATAATAAATACATGAATAATGAAAATAATGATTTAATTTAACACTAATAAAATGTAATTAGTATATCTAAAAAACCTAGACAAATATTTCGTTCATAAAAATACATTTTTCTAAAAATATTCTTTTATTTCAGGAAATTAGTTATTTCATGATTAAATAATAATAAAATATATCAATAATATTTATAATAGATAAAAATAAATAAATTATTAATTAATATTAAATAAAAATAAAGAATAGATAACAATCTAAAAAGTCATTTTCCTATATAAAAAGTTGTCCACTATAAATTATTATTCTATTTAAATATTTAATTATAAAGGATTATAAATTTAATTTAAAAAAAATTAGAAAAAAAATTGATTATCCTAAATAATATAATATGAAGATTATTTATGATTATTTTTTAAAAATAAAACAATTCAAAGAGAATCGTGTAAAATACCATGTTTGAAAATAACATGACTATTATGAAATCACAAATATATAAATATAAAATTAAATGTATGCACCCATTTTTGAAAAAAAAAATTATAACTAAAAATATATGTTTTAAAAATTTGTGTTTTACTTACAAACAAAAATTTAATATTTGATAAATTTATTAATATTTTTTTAAGAATGGTTTTTAACATAATAGGCCTTTATTTAACAAAATTTTCATAAAATTTATTTTATTATGAATTTAAATCATAAGATGAAAAATAATTAAATTAAAATTACTTTTGAAAAAAAGAAAAAATTAACTTGTCAAAAACTAGTTACCATAATGAAAGAAAAAATAGTGAAAGTAAAAATTTATAAGAAAAAATCACATATAACCTATTTAAAACAACTATAGGAATAGGTGTTTGTGTCCTTTTTGACCATATATCTTCCCCTATTCATTATTTTTCATTTTTATCCACTTTCATTGAGAGTTTCATCAAATTATAGAAAATATTTGTTTGTTAAAAAAATCATTCTATTTCACTTTTAAATGAGGTTATACACTACTCACATCCCCAAACACCATAATCCTTATTTATTTCCAAAATAATTTCAATAAATTTCTACATATTCTTATAAACTTTAATTTGGTTTGGGTAATACCCAAAGTCCATACATGGAGGGATTAACCCCCTTTGAAAAAGAGATAATCCATGATGTGGAGAATTATTTATAAGGGAGCATTTATCATTTATATTTTTTATTTTCACTTACTCAATATAAAATTAAATTAGATGTTAATAAAATGATATTATTATCATTTATTTAATAATATTATGTTATTATAATGATTGTGTTTTAAATTAAACACTTTTCTTTTTCCAATTAAAAATCCCAAATGATAGTCATGCATACAAACGTTCTACCACCTCCATAAGTAAAATGTTCTTTTCTTAATTAACACCTTAACATGTATTGTTTAAAAGGGAAGATAAATATATAATTATCATTTATATATATAACTTATTTTATATTCTTAATGGATATACTGTATTAATCTTATCTCCCATTTTAAGGGGAAAAAGGCACCATCTCTGTGTATGTGTGAACTACCACCTCCAATAAACATTGTGTTTCACTTTTGAACACTACATTTCATTTATGGTTCAAAAATTTGGTTAAAAGGATAAATATAATTTATAATAAATAAATGAGGTTCTAGTAAGGAAAATTAATTATATTATCATTGATTTAAGAAATAAAGGATCTTCTTAAATTCAACTATTCAAATAAGTAATATTAAGAGGAAAAAAATCTCATCATTCTATGTAATAGATTAATATTAATTTCATTCTTCAAATAATTGATGAAAATTATGAAATATCACAATAAAATACATTAAATTATATCATTATGCTACTAGTATAATGTAATATCTAATAAATTGTCTTATAATCATACATTGATATTAGAATATTCATGTTTTAGTTGGTTTAAAAACTATCCTAAACAATGCAATGAATTTAAACATAGATGACAGTGGGAAAAACACTACTATATTATTATGATATAAATATTTAAATAATTGTGTATTTGTTGAATTTTTATTGAAGCATATTAATCAATAAATATGAAAAAAACATTCATTGATTAAGAATCACTAAAACATGATTTGATGTATAATTTATATTTAAAAATACAGAATTAAACACCAGTGAATGAAATAAAAAACTTTATACTTTTATAATTAATTCATTAAAATATATATTAGTTATATTTTAACAATTAAAATTTGAATATGAGTGAATTTCTACAATAACCTTACAAAATTAGTACGAAACAATCAAGATTACTTACACCAAATATTGTAAAAATATAAAATTAATTATAACTATATATATGTATAGAATGACTAAAAAATGTGTATAAATGATTATATGTATAAAAGTGTTTCTAAAACAAGTTATTATGATAGTTATGTTTTTATGATTTTGTATATCATTTATTCATTGAAGTCAAGATATAAAGTAATGGTTTTTGCCTAAAATTCCATTCATTGAGAAATACTTTTTATTATGAAACTACCATAATTTATGTGGTTTCTTTAGAAAAAATTAACTTATGTAATGATTTAACTTTCATTATGATCAATTTATTTTCCATTTAAATATCTCAGTTCTGTAGGGGATTTAATATAATATTTATAATATTGTGAATGATATTGTATTCGCAATTCTAATTCATTTAGTTATGATTGTTCATTTTGAAATTATTTCTTATAAGTTGGATATATTATACTCTATGACTGAATTATGTCGTAATAAATTTTTAATTTTGATGATTTTTATTTTTTCTAGATCAACCTCTATTTTAAATTTTATTACAACATTAATTACTTTTCTCATAAGGGATTTCTTATAATTCAAACTAATTTACTTTAGTTATAAAGATTACTCTTGGAAAAATTTCTTCTATGCTTGATATTTTCCTAGAATTAATAATTCATATAATATTATCTATTGAATCCAGTTATTGAAAATTTGTTTTAATAAAAATAAATATCCTTGAATAAATTCAATTTCCATAAAAATATAATACATATTTAATTATTCTCATCTTATTTCCGTCGTGATTTGTCAATTATATATGTTTCAAAACGTCCCAAAAATGATCTCATGTCATGGTTTGAAACCAAATTATATATTATATAATTTCACTATTATATTTCACCTTATCAATTTTTAAATATATTTTGTATTATATTGTTATGAATTGGGTTTTCAATAATGGTATATTAAGAATGTTAATTTTTGTGACTTTTATGATCCAAATTTTTGTCTTCTATACCAAATTTCAAGGTATAACATTATATCATTTTCAAGGATTTATTTTTTTTATATAATTTTTTAATAAAAGGATTATATAAATTCATAACCCCCTTTTAAAAATTCCATCTGATATTGATCCATAGATTCATCTTCTTATGAATGGTTTAAAAAATTACCAAGGACTATTTTGAAGATTTGTATCCATTTTCATCATTAAAATGGAAATAAAATTATTTAATAGGGTAATTCATTAGAAACGAACATCTAAATTCATTCAGAAAATAATTTATTTCTATTATATATTATTTGTTACTAACCAAATAAATTCATTGAGTAGTTTTATGTGATGCAATATGTAAATTTTATGAAACCCATTTTAATTATTAAACATAATGATTTATTTATATATTTTGTAGACGATATTAAATGATGATGAATGGTGGGTTCCATATCACCCTTTTTTAGTGGATAATGTTTAATAAATCATGAGATCAGGAGGTAATATAGGATTTTTCCCAAACCAAAATAATTACAAGGGTAGTTTTCCATGGAAAATGTTTAGAGTGGTTATTTCCCAAACCGAAAGTGGTATAAATGTTTATACATAATTATTGTTAGGAAAAATTGTCGTTTCACTAGAACAATAAGTATATAGGTTCTTGAAAAAGAAAAAATTGTACATTTGATATAGCTAATGTCTATAAAAGAATTAGTGGTTTTTATCCCACAAAAACTGTTATAGGGGAGTTAGGTATTGATTTATGCTTTATTATGGGATTTTATTATCATTTATTTGTGCATTTTTTCTTGTGTATTCCAATTTATTTTCATTCTTCCATGATTCATAATTATTTTTATATTCATAAAATATATAATATAATTTAAATTAATTTTTTATCCTTAATGTGGTCTTATAATCCCATGATATATATTAGATATTTATCTCTTTATCCATGTTGTCTCCCATTCTTATGAACTAACACATATTCTTCATATAGATGTTTCCCTTACTGATCATTTGATAGAACCCCATTGTTATGTTTTATTTTCCTATATTATAATGATAATTATAACATAATAAAATTATAAAATTTGATCTAATGTTGTTAAAATATATAAAAATGTTAACATTTGTCTTAAAATAAGTCGATTATATAGGTGATTCTCAAAGACGATAAACATCCATTTTTCGGAATTGTATGACTACTTTAAGATGTGATGTATAATTTTATTTTATTATATTTTTTCTTTTCCTATATCATCTCAGATGGTAAAAAATAGATCATGTAAGGAATTTTTTTATCTTGAGGTCCCGAAGTTCAGTTCTGATGTATCTCAAATCCAATCTTGGTGATAGTGAATCCCATAACAAGATAGGTTTCGGAGTTGGGTCAGACACCATTTCTAGCTATATATTTATCTTAACCATTTATTCTATCTCAAGTATTATAAATTCATATATTTAAAAATTTAAAATCTCATAATTTTTCGATGTATCAAAACCTATATTTGTTGTTCCATTTTAGTAAACTCCTAAACCCCACAATGATGCTATTACAATTTAATAATTTCTTCTTACTCATATTATAATATTCATATGTATATTATTAAAATATATTAGTTGATAAGATTTACCTCAAGGGAATATATTTATCCCTTCTACTGATAAATGTATTCAATAACTCTATCATTGTGCAATTATATTAAATTGAATATGCATGAATGATAAATTTTCAAATTAAGGAGCTAAACTATTAATCTAACTACTCATAGTGATCATTAAAAATTGAAATAGATCCCACCACTAAAATAGTATGCAAGTGGAAATACAGTCCTTCCATTTTTATAATAATTTATATATGTCATTTCAACATATTTTTATCCATGTATAATGAGTATTGATCTATACCTTGATGTGAAATGAGTTAAATGATTCATTGGGTCTCTCATACCATAGAATGATTAGAATTTAGGTTTTTTAAAGTTTATAAGTGGAGGTGTCAAGCCAAACCATTTGCGATAATATTTCATTTTTTTCTATTTTGGATCACAAGTCACATCCATTTACTCCATTGTGTTTTTCAGGAAATAGTTAGTCCTATCATTAGATTCCGCTTCATGTATATATGTATTCCTAGTATGTATCACCTAAATGAGTGATTAAAAATATTTTAGGTGTTGTAAACTCGAGGAGATCCACTAAGGTTGTAGTTAAAAGACCAAGATGATATTTTTTGAGTATTTTTAGTTGTAATGTTCATCCCCTATAGGTTGAATAATTCATTTATTCATAGGAATTCCACTCACTCCAAGAATAGATTGGTATTGAATGATATCATCTCTCTACAGGTTTCCATGAAAAATAAATACTTTTATTCATTAAATACCTTCATTATCCTTTGTGAAACTAGTGAGTTCTTACTAATATAAGACAGGTTCAACAAATTTATATATTTGTTTTCATGTAGATATGAAATTACTCTTTCCCTTTCAATATTTGTAAAATAACTAAGCATGGGGAAATCTAAAATTAATTTGGGTTCTAAATGCCCAGTTATGATTTTTTTGGGTTTATACATTATTATTAAATTCACTAGTTTGATAAAAATTGTGGAATAGTGGGCCATCCCCACCATGTTTTTAGTCTATCCTATATGAAAATGGGTTAGATAATTCATATATGATAGCATGTACTATTGAATATGATATATGGATATATGAATTTAAATGAAAATTTAAAAAATTATTCCAAAAAACTCTTTTGAGGGATAGTGGGAACCCAAAAAAATACTTCATGAAAAACCCAATTTCAAACTTCATAAGAAATTAGAATTATATTCCTTAAACTATTTAATATATTTATATTAATAATCTTATTTAATCTCTATGTGATAGAGGATACCTTAGTTTATGGATATTTGTTGATGAGATCCTCGAAGTGGTAGGCCAACCTGTCCTAAGAAGAAATATATTTTTCTAGATTTATGTTCCCCCCATTGATTCCATGAGCCAATATTTCATCATTTTTTGTCTAATTATTTTTCTCATCATTAATATCAACTTGAATATATTTATCATAAATTTATTTAGCATCATCCACTGAAATTTTGATATCAAAATAGTCATACCACTTATCTTCTTTAGAATGTATGAGAAGACTCAGGTTGGCATTCTCCTTCATTACCTCCTTTTGGACTCCATATAATGACTTAGGTTCCAACAGCTGGTTAGGAACATATAAAATGATAAAATTATTGTACTCATCCTTATGGATAGCAACCTCAACATCATCACTATGAGGTGTTTTAAGAACCACTTGAATTCAACATTCATGAACCACCACTAGATTTGAAATTGCCTATGCCTTAGTTATAATTATTTATATAGATTACTATGTGATCGTAGGATTCATAAGGTTAGTGGTGATGTGACATTGTAGGATATGGGTGTTCCTGATTCATCCAGAGGGCTAGTTGACACTCTCGCTGTTGGTGTTAAAAATAGAAAAGTAACCACCAGTAATTTGGATTTAAGTGATCTCTTACAAGGGGCCTCCAGTCCTAAGTGAAAGGTTGAAAGTCCTCCTATGTCTGGAAATTAGGTAAATGTGGGGGTCAAAAAAGGGAAAAATTATCCTAGTATTAGATTTAAATGAATCTTATGTTCTATAATTTCTAGGGACTAGCCAATCATGATACCAGGAGGTCCCTTAGGCTCTTCATTCAAAATCATAGGCCCCTTCTCATTGGTTTTCCTAACCAAAAAGAGCCTTTTCTCTAAATATTTCTAATTTTGAAAATATAGGATTTCATTTTGTGTAATATAACAAATATTCCTCAGATGATAAAAGATTATGGGTCATATATCATTGTTCTTTATCTCATATTTCATTAATAGCTAATATTGATCACCATGTCACATGCTCCTTCAATTTTCAAGGGATCCACCATTTCTTCTCTTTTATTTAAGACCATAACTGTTATCAGGGCCGTAGGAATTTATGGATGGAAATTGGATCTCTCAACTCTTCCATCTCTGTTCTGTGGTCTATCCTTGGTGATTTTAATGGAATCATGAATTCTAATGTGAATATTGGAGCCATGACTAACGTCATTTCATCAAGAGATTTCAAAGATTTAATTGATGATAAATGGTTGATTAAATTTAATCTTGTTGGGGAAATGTATACATGGTACATGAATGTTTTGGATAGATTTGTTGCAAGTATAGTTGATAGGGATTTTTTCAATGAGTCTTTTCTTGATTTATGGCATTATATTTCTTGTATGACTCTTTTTAAAATTAATTCTGATCATCATCCCATTTTGGTCGACCTTGTGATTAAGGATCCCAAACCTCCTTTGCCTTTTAGATTTAATAAATCTTGGGTTAATCATCCTAAGTGAAGAAAAAATTTTGAACAAACCTAGGGTTCTTGGAATGGTAGGGTCAATGATTTTTCTTGTCTCATCAATCTCAAACTCCTTAAAAGAACTTTTACATTCTTGAGAAAATTATGTTTCAGTTCCCTTGATTTGGAAATTTTCTCTCTTGAGGAATATCATAAACAAAAACAAGATCATAATTCTTCAAATGACTTCTCTAATGATGTTTTGGGTGAGACTCAACTGGTTTCCAAGATCAATAATTTGTTGAATCTCAAAGATGATTTGCAAAGAGACAATTTTAAGGCTAATTAGTTGAGAGATGGTGATAAAAATTATAAATTTTTCAACACGTTATAGAGAATTAAGAAAGTCTTGAGGCCACTTTCTTTGGTTAGAAAGGGAAATAATGTCTTTGACAATAGAAATGATCTTTCTGAGCATGTTGTTACTTATTTTAAGAATCTATTTAATGGTTATGTCCCTATTTCTGATCCAGTGGAGAGTAGTATTCCAAGTCTTTTCAATCAAGAGGATAATTCCAGCCTTACATATATCCCTCTTGACTTTGAAATCAAGGAATTGGCCTTTAGTCTAATGTCTGACAGCTCCCCGGGTCTAGATGGTTTTGGGAATTTTTTCTTTCCGATATATTGGGATGTCATTAATGATGATGTTTGCAGGTTGGTTAATCGTTTTCTTAAATGTGACTCTCTTACTCAGGGTTTTAATTCCCAATTCCTTGCCCTCATTCCCAATACAGAGAATGATAACAAGATTCATTCATTTAGACTAGTTTCCAAGATCAATTCAATTTCAAAAATTATTTCCAAAATCTTGGCCATGAGGTTGTCCTCTATAGATAGTAAGATTGTTTCTCCTAATTAGTTTGGAATTATTAATAGTAGTATTATTCAAGAATACCTTATTACTGCTTCGGAATGTGTTAACCTTCTTATGAAATCCACAAGGGATGGTAATATTGATCTCAAATTGGATGTTAGGAAATCATTTGATACTATAAATTGGAATTTCATTTATAAGGTTCTACATTTTTTTTGGTTTGATGATGTTTTCATTAATTAGATTAAAATCATTTTTGAGTCAGATCATATCTTTTTCCTCATTAATGGTTCCCCTAAATGATATTTTGTTAGTTCGAGAGGTTTCAGACAAGGTGACCCTCTCTCATCCATTATTTTTTCCATTGTGATTGATAATCTTAGAAGATTTCTCTCTATTATGTCTGGAAATGTGAAACTAAAGTCCATTCATGCTGGTAGAGGATTTGTTTCTCCCACTTCCTTTTTGTATACTAGTGATATTATTCTTTTCACTAAAGGGGATAATATAAATATTAAATATATTAAGTATGCCCTTTTTCATTATGAATAAGTCTCTAGGGAAGAGATTAGTTGGAGTAAGTCCTTTATTTACTTTGGTATTAATTTTCCTATTTTTAGGAAGAATGGAATTATTAAGGATTTGGGTAATCATGAAGGAGTTCTTCCCTTTACATATTTGGGTGTTCTTATGTTATGGGGGAGCCCTAAATAATTTTATTTTCTGATATTCTTAATAAAATCAAATGGCATCTTGCTATATGGAAGGGTAAGTCCCTCTCCCTAGCAGGTCGTCTTTGCTTGGTAAAGGTTGTGAATATTTCTATGTTTGTTAATTCATTCATGGTATATAAGTTTCAGGTCTCTCTGATCAAGATCATTAATGTTTCTATTAAAATTTTCATTTGGAGTGGTAATATTTTGGAGATGAAATTAGCTATGGTATCTTGGAATAATTGTGGTAAACCCTATGACGTATGGGGTCTTGGTATTAAAAATCATGAGATGTTTAATGATTCTTTACAAGATTCATTCATCTGGAGGCTTTTAAATAGTAATTCTGAGTCTCTTGACTTTCTCCATAATAAATTCAGGGATAGGCTCAAGACTAGGGTTTTTAATCATCTGGATTCATCTGTTTAGCCTGATTTTAAATCCATTTTTTCTTTCATTGACTCCCATGCCCGATGGCTTGTTTCATAGAACACACCTTTATCCTTTTGGAAGGCCAACAGAACTGGTTGTCCCCTATTTGATGCCTTGATGAATGATGATTTTAATGTTGATCAGGATGCAATGATTAAAGATCATCTTGATAATATGGGGGGTCTCCCTAATCATATTTTTAATATTATCAACAGTTACTACTTCTCTAATAGATAGTATTTTTGGGTTTGGGAACCTGCTATCAAAGGCTTTATAACCACTAAAAAATTTTATAGACATTATCTATCTTGAAATATATGTTATTAGTGGATGAGGGATCTTCATGTGAGCTTTATTATGCCTTCTCGGACAACATATTCTTGGAGACTGGCTCATGGGTAGCTTCCTACTGATTGTTTCCTTCAAAAAATGTGGCATTTCTCTCTATTATTTATGTGTATGTTTTCATCAACATAGGGAAGATATTGATCATTTGATTCATAGTTTTGTTATTTCCTCATCAATATGGAAGGTTGTTTATGATATTTTTTAAATCCTGATGCTTGATATGTCTTCAATCCAACATTTCCTCCAAGGATGGAATTCAAAATTGATTTCTCCACAATTGATAGATCCTTTTAGGGTCTCTCTTACTTGACTCTTTCATTTTATTTGGTTTGACCAAAATAAGTTGATTCATGATATCTTTTCCTTCTTGGTCAGTGGGGTTTTATCAACAATTTTTTCTGCTATGCATAATGTGGATATAATAAGTAAGCATTTTTTTCTTTAACTCGGTTCATGATTTGTCCATTCTGAACCGTATAGGTGTTAAGGGAAGCATCAGGCCTCCGTATGGTACATTTGACATTCTTTGGAAGGAACCTATTTTTGGATGGTTAAACGTTAATTCTGATGGTGTTCTTAGAGGTAATCCAGGGCCTTCTGGTTATGGTGTTGTTTTTAGAAATCATAAAGGGGATGTCCTTTGTAGTTTTCATAGCTCTTGTGGCTTTGCCTCTTCACTTGAGGCTCAAATTCATGGCATAATCATTATTGTAGAACAAGCTGTGAAGTGTGGGTGGGATAATTTATGGATCGAGAATGATTCTACTATTTTTGTTTCTGCCATAAGGATGTGTCTTTCTCACTTGTCTTGGAAGCTAACTAATCATTGGATTAATTTTTTGGATACACTATTTTCCTTGAACCAAATTATCATTCACATTTTATGGAATCCAATTCGGTTGCTGATGGTCTTGAATGTAAAGGTGTTAATGGAGTTGATTTTTTTTGGTATGATCAAGTTTCTTCTGATCTTCTTCCTTTTCTTAAAAGGTAATGTGATAAGTCTCCCATTTTTATACTTGTGTCAGCTATCTCTTATCTCGGTTTGAGCCTGTTTTGTACGGTTGTTTACATTTTTTAGTTTTGTTTTAATTTTTTGGGGTCTATTTGTTTTTTTTTAATTATTTATTCTTCTTTATAGTGGTTTGTTTCTATGTTTTTCCACAAGAATGATGTGGTAGATATACAACTCACTATTTATTTCTACACTAGTTTTCACGGTGTATCTACTAGAATATATTGTTCGGTTGGTGTCTCGGAAGGGGCCTCTTGTGGTGATATTCTTACTTGTCTCATGATTCCTATTTTCAAATGGGATTCATCATATCTATTTTTTTATTATGTAAACTATTTTTTTCTCATTCTTGTTCATCTCTTTTTGATGTTGACTTGAATGTAGTGGCCTGTTTTTTATCTTCATTGAGAATATCAGCAATTATAATTCAACAAGCTTCTTCCTAAATTCCTTCATTTGATTACATGGGATTTCCATGCAGCTTAAAGGTGTCTTTGTGAGCACATGAGGTGGATGGTTTCCTTCATAGGGGGTCACTAGGGAGGTTGTGTTTCTAAAGCTGGACCGTTTCTGGATTTAAAATGAGCAGTCCTCCTTCTTCTGTTTGTAGTTCATGGAGAGACGATCTCTCAGTCTATAGTGGACTGCATCATTGGGGTTATTGGATTAGAGTGCTTGGAGCATTTTTTCTGATTTGGAAAGAAAGTATGATCCTTCAATTTTCATCCAGATCTCACCTTATTTCATTGGGTGTTTCTTGTTGCTTTGGTTTTTGATCTCCAACACTATAATCATCCATTATGGTGTTTGGGTGTTCCATGATTTTATCTTTTTCCCGTATTTTTTCCTTTTTTCTTTAATAAACATACATTTAATTATAGAAATAAATTAAAATCAATTCCAACATTATTCAAAATCAATAAATTAAGTTTACAATAAAAATATATCTATTAAAATGGTATTTATATTCTCCTACTACTGATCAAAAATATTATAAGTGGCTAATCACTCATGAAAGAAAGGAAATAAATTATGAAGTGGATGTTATCTTATGAGATTGTAGTGAAATATAAATATAATAGTTGATCAAATAAATCATCTCATAGAGGTGTGAATGCACTTCTTGAATAAGAGACTTTGATTCTAGATATCTATATCAATAATCACTATACACTAGATCGCAGTAGAAGAATAATCATTATAAAAAGTTTCTAGGGACCTACAATAGTTTATAAACTATATATATATATATATATTCCTAGAATCTTTTATGGTGAACAAATACAAATTATGATGAAAATGATATGTATATAAGATATGTCCCCTAAATTATTTACTATGAGGGCCTTTATCATGGAAGAAAGGGATGGCTTAAAGCATTATGATCATATTATAAACATTTCAAATAATTTAATCTATGAGTATCTTGACACAACAACTAAATATTTTTGATAAATTTAGATCATGATTAATATAAGTCCCATGCCTTGAACATTACATAATCATGAATTAACTTAATAATTCACATTGAGGTACTTTTTAGGTTTAGATATTAAGAGAATTAGGTCATAACGTATACATAACAACTTTAATATTATAAGAAGACCCTTCTATTAAGTCTTCATTTTTTTCATAAAACTATAATTCTTATAAAGTAGACAAGTATAATTCTAGTGTTTAGACAACATGACTTTTCCTTGATCCCATCCTTGACCTTATTCGTCATTAAGTCTTGTGAAAAACATTTCAAAAATTGGGATGGTAATAAAAATATATGTAAGGGATACATAAAAAAGAAAAAAAATTATTTTCTTCAAAACAACATGTAAACCATGAATACATTGTCATAATGTAATGATTTTCACCATAATGAAGTAGAAAAAAACATCACTGAATATAAGATCATTGATAAACCTTTTTTGTAACCAAAATATTACCATAAATCCAATTGAAAAACATGTATAACATATAATGTTATGTTGGGACATAAACATACATAGATGGAATAATCATACGGTCGACATCCACATATATCACTAAATGGAATAGCCATAAGACCGACTTCCATACCCAATTCATTGGAGGTTATAACATAACCACCCGTCCTTTGGTTTATCACGGGACCACCCATTATTTTGTTTTTCACGTAACCACCCATCAAATGTCCAAGTCCCATTATATAATCATCATACATTAATGATTGAAAATATCATTATTTCAATCATAAAATATCTTTTCCAATAAAAAGAAATAATTTCAAGTTATTGAAATAGTAAATCCACTTTCAAAACCATTTTCAAAACAAAAATACCCCAAAAGGGAATATGAGGTTTCTTTTTCCTTTTTAAAACATTAAGGGTTATAGAAGATTCCAAATATTATATAATGGTTACAGTGGCTGAAAATTCATTGTCTCCACAATATGGTAAAAACATTCCTTTTCTCGTTTAGTAAAATGCTTCATAGAAAAATATTCATTTTTAATAGTAGTAAAAGTCAAGGGGTTTATTATACACCGTGTAAAACAGGGAGGTGTATATTATCAAAACATGCCATAATGAAAGGACATTGAGATGAAGTCCCTTACCATGTGTCCAACATTACTCGTTCATTCTTTAATTTTAAAAATAATAAACATAAGTTAATTTTTACTTTCTTAAGAATATTTATCAAGATTATGATTCCTTTTATATTACTTATTAGTTTCTATAAATATTATTTAATTATTTGAGTTCATATGGTACATTTTGTCGATGTTCGGAACTTTAGTCAAAAATGAACTTGTTATAAATATAAATTGTCCATGTGGTCAAAATTATATTATCTCTAGAATGATATTCATGATTTATATATCATATATATCATATATATCCAGTATATGTGTATTTATAATAGTAAATTTCATTTATATATATGAAATTAAATGCACTGTTCATGGAGATGGTATATCATACGTGCTACTGAACAATACATTCATTTCTTTTTCATATTTAATGGAATTAAATATAAATGATACATAGGTATATTATAATTCCAACATAATATATATTTTATATTTGTTACATAAGATAATTAATTCCATCTTTTATTTATTCCATGTATACCATGAACATGTCATCTCACATTGAGGGGGCGGTAGACTGCGCTTCCTCAAATGCAATTAACGAGTTTAAAAATCATGAAAAGATTAAATGTATGTTTTAAATAGAAATTATAGAAGTATAAATAAAATATAAACACAATATATATCAAATAAATATATTTCCATCATAATGTCCACCAAGATAGGTGGTAGTAGATAATTGAACAATTATCATTTCGTGAGACAGTAGTTCGCCGTCCACAGAAACAGTGTGTTCTAAATCCATGAGATAGAGGTGTGTGTAAGTGTAGATAGAATACTTATCATAAAAATAACCTAGTGTATTTAGGGTACTTGTTATGTTATAAAATAACTGAATAAATATTTTTTATGAGGTTGGAGAAGGAAAATAATTTAAAGAATCTTGAGAGAAGACATTACCTCAAATCGGGTAACTCCTTTTGATTTAAGATAAAAGGCCTTCTTTAATTACCTTATTCCTAAAATAAGTATTATAGGAAGAATATAAGGATATTTGGAGCTATTTGGGTAGAGTCTGGATGAGCCAAGGGGGGTTGAGAGGTGTGAGTAACGGTTAGAGATGTTGTCCATTTATAAAAGAGAGGAGGGGAACTTAAGGAATATCTTGAATTAATATTTTATTAAAAATTATATATAGATTATAAAAGAGTCCAAAACAATTAGTTAGAAGATAATATGAATATAAGACTAAATAAAATCATCCAATAATAATTAGATAGGTTTTGGAAATTTTTTAATCCTTATCCTTTTTATTTCTCTTACCATTTCATCAGGAATTTAACACTTTAAGAATCAAAATATTTAACAAAACATTAAAAATATCCAATTAAAGAGTCAAAAATATAAAACTATACATAGGATAACTATTTGGTCTAATATTATATTTTTTTAAATTTTACAATATTTAATAAAATATTTTATATTTTAAAATATGAATTATGTCAATTTTGACACCAAACATATCATGAGTTTTTATAAAATCCATAAAAACTTGATTGATTTGGAAAAACTTATTTAACGCAAATATAATATGTAGATATTGTCCATAAAATTCTAGAATAACATCAAAATAACCAAAGAACATTTATTCTAATATTTATAATATCATTTATTTAAATCTTTAATTAATAAGTTAATCACTACATCACCATTATGTCATAGATTAATTTATTTATACGATGTCAAAAAATAATAAATAAAAAACCAAGAAGTAGTAAATTGTTTTATATTTATAGTTATTATTTATAGTTGAGTAGATAACTTATATAACCCTATATACAAATCTATTTACCAAAAGATACATGTTTAGGTTATATTTTCCTTAACATTAAAATAAATGTAATTAAATGTTAATTTCACACACAAGTGGCTCCATGGTGTAATAAAATCGACCCAAGGATGGAAATAGTTAGATATATCTCATCCAAAATGATTAAGACACATTTTGGGGTAATTTTATGTTATTAAAATATTATTTTTACCCTTATTTACCATATTTACCCTTTAACCATGGTAAATAAAATATTTACTAAAGTTACTATTCATAATGTCTTAAAATAAAAGTTACTTATTTAAAAAATTTGGACCTACTTAATAGAAATATGGAAAAAAAAATTCCAAATTCAAAACACAGAAGTTGCAGAAATTAATTTATAATTAATTCGTGTTTTCAAAACCAAAAAGCGTGTTTTTAAGAAATAATAACTATCAAAAGATTGACATGTGTTTATGTCTAATTAAAAAGTGATATTACTTACAATGAAAAAATAGATTAAATTGTAAAAGAATAATATAATTACACATTAAAACTAATTAAAAAGATAATATAATAATATAAATATATCATAAGAAAAGGTATCATTGAAATAAAATGCATTAATTTTTTACTATTCATTAAAAATGAACTTTATCAAAAAAATATGAAAAATTTACCCAAAGTAAATTTTGATGTCCTTATTCTATATAAGAACTTTATTTTGTAAAATATATTATATAAAAGTGACAAAACCTATATTAAAAAAGGGTTCTCCATTAAAAGGTAGTAAAACTGCATTTTTAGAAAAATACTTATTCTATCCAAAATAAATAAATTTATTCTTATATAATATCTTGAAAACATTAAAGATGAATTTAAAACATTAAATTGAATATATATTATTAATTTTAATTAATTAAAAATCCATAAAGATTGATATGAAAACTCAGTTATTATCTTTTAAATAGGTTTTCATAAAAACACATACATTATATTCAATTAGATTTTATTTCCATTTCAAATAAATTTGATAATAAATGAATCATCATTTAACCATGTATGAACCATATTTCAAAATTCATTTGATACTATTCATTCATGTCATTCCAATGTCTATGTGTTAACTACAAATTAAAATAATATTAATATTATTGTATTATTTTTCAGTATTTCAAAATGTTGTGCGCAATTTCAAACTTCAGAATAGCCCATTATTGCGTGTAGAGTATGCTATCTGAAAAAGAGTCCCCATTAACTTAAAAATAATATATTATTTATACGTATTAATAGAAATCAAAAAAATTATTCTATTAATACTTGGGTCATTATATCCTTCCCATATTTGTGAAATTTTGTCCTCGCAATTTTAAAATTGGGCACAAAAACTCATTAAATATCCCACATCGAAAAAAGATTTTATAAAACTACAACATTAAAAGAATGAAAAAAGAATTAAAAAGGTCACCCAAGATAAAACATTCTAGGATTCCATGAAAAGATGGATATAGAAGATAAAACTAACCATCCAGTCCTGATGGAGAGTGATGGAAAACACGTTCAGCAGAAAGTTAACCACCAGAAAACCACAAACATCTGATAGGTTAAACGGTCTTTGATTTCTTAGAAGGAAACCTCTCTTTGTATTAAGTTCCCTTTCATAAAGTTGTAAAAATTTATTTTTTATATTGACTATGAACATAAGAAAATATACTTACTTTTCAAGTAGAGATTCATCCTTTAATATGATTATACCAAAAACTCATCTATTCTCTTAACAATGAGTATTAAAGATGACTTGGTCACATCTGAAGTGTTATAGTCAACATCTAGAGAATTACATAATCCACAAATGATGAAGTATATATTTCCCCTATCTTTAGGCATTAACCAAAACCAAAATGGTTAGTATGAGAGACGATAATCCCAAAAAATGATAACACTTTAAAAAATGAAATACAACTCTTAATCTCCAATATTCAACAAAATACACCCAATGTTTAACAAAAAAAATTCAATAAAAAACTATCCTGAAAATCATTCAATATAATCCAAACTAATATTAGGTCCCAAAACTCAGAAGTATTTAATAACATAGTGTTTCACAGTAAATATTAACATTTATCTCCAAATAACATCAACTAATATTAAAGTCTCACACTGAAGAGTAATTAACTTAATAACATATTCTCTATGATAGGTTAATAATTTAAATAAATAACATAAATCAACATATGTCAACAAAAAAACATAGGTTCTTTCAAAATAAAATTGCATCCATTACTCTACAAATGAGATCCCATAATATTCTATTTTCCTAAAGCATATTGTTTTCCCAAAAGATAGATTGTCTTCCAAAATAACTTTTATCACATAATCATCCAATCATTTTCCTCTACTAAGGATATCTATTTTATAAAACATAAGTTCACAAAATAAACTTATTATTGATCCATAAAATCATTTAACTAAAAAATAATATTTTATACTGACCATGGGCTTCATATAATCCAGTGGTAGGCGAAAAATCCCAACCGCACATGGGTTGTGGGGTTGATTCTCAAAGCATTGTCCGACATTACGAGTTGTCACATAGTCTACGTGTGGTCCTTTTTCAAAAACTATATAATTTAATAACATTCCCAATATGAGATAAATTCTTAAAAAATAACTATAACATATTTTAACCACAAATGATATCTCATACCACACGTTTTCATCCCAAATAGTAATGACATGTAATTACCTCAAATTCAAGGATCATATAATCCCAAATGGTTATTTATAACTATATCTACAAAATAAAATATAATATATCCTTGAATAAAATTTTCACATATCCAAATTCTGGGTTACAAATACTAGAGAAAGTGTTCCGATGTAATTCTATCATTAGTACAATCAGACATACCATCATCCATAGATCCAACATGACTCTCCTATTCCTAGACATCTTAATCATCAAACATTATTCATTATTCGTTATCCATGTTTTTCTATACTATTCTTTTTTACTTCTTTCATACAAAAAAAATCAGGCATAATATCCTAAGATCTCAGTAATGTCAAAACATGAGCTAAGAAATAATCCATACCTTTCATAAGTCATTTTCAGTTACCACATCTTCAATTATAATGGCTTTAGGAATTAGTAAACATATATTTGTATGAACCTACTGATGCCATTCCCAAACCTTATTCATAGGTCATCTATTTGTATGATGACCATATGCACCAAATTTAAAACATTTTATTGATCCCTCAAAAAGAACTTCATTCCCTTTCCTAGAGTCAACTGGACACTCCCTTTTCCATAGTAGATTCTTGTTTTATGACCATAAATACCACATTTATAGCATATTCCCATCCCTTTGAAGCATTTTCTTAGGTGTTTTTGTCCACATCCTCAACAAAAAGGGTTTTGAATATACATACCTTTATGATTATTACCTGACCTTCCATATGGATTTGTTTCTCACATATACGATGGATTATAAAAATCACTGTGGTTTAGGTGGTCAATCGTGACTCCAAATAGTTAGTTAAGAATAATGAAAAGAGTTATAATTGCAGCACCCATTTCATTTGGTTTCTTATTCAGAAAACGTTCAATGATTTCTTCACATACGTTTTTTACTTTGGCTCTTTCTAGATCCATCTATTTACTAAAACCAGAAAGGTTGGTGTGATTATTTGAGGAAAATCATCATATAATATCTTATGAGGAGGGTAAACACTAAGATATACTTATTCATGTTATCTCAAACTCATTAAATTTATCTAAATTAACTATGAATTTTTATAATATTATTACCATTATGATTATGTTACTTAATCTTAAATAACACCATATCATCTAAAGTTATCTAAACAGGCCTCTAATACCAATTTTAAGGAAACAACATTAAAAATTATATAATCATGAATTAATTTAATAATTCAAATTTAGAATCTATTCAGGTTTATATCATTAGATAATTAGGTCATAACATATACATGACAACTTTAATATTACATGTAGACACTTTTATTCACTATCCATTTTTTTATAAAAAAAACTCTTAAAAAAATAACATGTATAGTTCCATGATTAGAAAGCATGAATTTTTATTGATCGCATCCTTGACCCTATTCATATTTATGTCCTGTGAATAACATTTCAAAACATGATATGTCCATAAAAATCATAAGGATGGATACATAAAGATGGAAAACAATCAGTTTTTCAAAACAACATTTAAACCATGAATACTTTATGATAATGTCATCATTTTCAAATTAATGAAGTAAGAAAAACAATTTATTGAATACAAGCTCATTGTTTATCATTTTTTTAACCAAAAGATTTCCATAAAGCCCATAGTTAACAATGTATTTCATAAAAAGGTAACTTGGTACATTAACATACTTAAATAGAATAACCATATGGTCAACTTCCACACATATCACTAAATGGAGTAGCCATTAAACCAACTTCCATACCCAATGCATTGGAGGATATAACATAAACACCCATCCTTGTATTATCATGAAACCACCCATAATTTGTTTTATCACATAACTACCCATCAAATGTCCAAGTCCCATTATATAATCATCACACATAAAAGATTTCAAATATCATCATTTCAAACATTAAATTTCATTTGCAATCACAAGAAATAATTTCAAGATATTAAAATAGTAAATATACATTTAAAACCATTTTATATAGCATAATACCCAAAAAAGGAATAAAGGGTTTATTTTTCATTTTAAAACATTATGTATTATAGAAGAAGATAGATATCAGATAACGGTTATAGCAGTAGAAAAGTCATTGTCGCCACAATATTGTAAAAATATTTTTTTATTCATTTAGTAAAATGATTAGTAGAAAAATAATCATTCTAAATAAAATTAAAATTAAAGGGGGTTTATTATATAGTGTGTAAAAGAAGGAGGAATATACTATCAAAACACACCTCAATGAATGGAGATTGAGACGAAGTCCCTTACCTCATGTCCGACTTCACTCATTCATTCTTTAATTTCCTGAATAATAAACTTATGATGATTTCAACTTTATATAGAACCATTTCTACATTTATCATTCTTTTATATCACTTATTATCTTGCAATAACAATTAGTTAATTATTTGAGTTCATATCATACATTTTTTCGATGTTTGGAATTTAAGTAAAAAATAAACTTGTTATAATTAAAAAAAATTCGTGTGGTCAAAATTCCATTATCTCTGAAATGATATTCATGATTTATATATCATATATGAAATATATATCATATATATATGTAATTATAATAGTACATATAATTTTGATATATTAAATAAAATGCATCGTTCATGGAGACGATAAGACGTACATACGCATCAAAGCAAGTTTCATTTTTTTCATATTTAAAGGAATGAAATATATATTATACATAGGTATATTGTAATTACATTATAATATATATGTTATATATGTTACATAAGATCACAAATTATATCCCTTATATATTCCACATATAGTGTGAATGAGTCATATCACTTTGAGGGGCGGTAGTCCATGCATCTCAAACGAAATTATCGAGTTTACACATCAGGAAAAGAATAAAGGTATATTGCAAATAATAATTATAGAAGAATAAATACAACTTAAACATAATATATATCATATAAATATATTTCCTTCATAATGGACACAATGAGAGGTGGTAGGAGATAATTTAACAATCATCGTTTCGTGAGACAGTAGTTTGTCATCCACAGAAACAGTATGTTCTAAATCCATTAGATGGAGGTGTATTTCAGTGTAGTTAGACTACAACACATAAAAACAAAATTTTATATTGGGGATAATTCTATTGTTATAAAATAATTTAATAAAGATAATTTATGTGGTTGGAGAAGGAATATAAATAAAGGAATCTTGAGAGAATACATTACCTCAAACCCGGTAGATCCTTTTGATTTAAGCTAAAAGGACTTCATTATTTGTCTTCTACCCAATTTAAGGAGTCTCAGAGAAAGATAGGGATGTTGGGATCTTATTTTGGAAGAATCTGGATATGCCAAGGGGGCGTGAGAGGTGTGAGTAAGGGTTAGAGTTGGTGTACTTTTATAAGAGGGAGGAGGGATCATAAGTAATATCTTGAATTAATATTTTATTATAAATTCTATTTCGATTATAAATGAGTCCAAAATCAGTTAGTTCGAAGATAATATGAATATATGTAAAAAATCATCCAATAATAATTGTACAGTTTTTGGATGTTTTTTAATCCTTATCTTTTTTATTTAACCCTTTTAACTCTTAAATTTTTATCTAGCATTTAACACTTTGAGAATAAAAATATTTACCAAAACATGACAAATATCCTATTAAAATGTCGATAATAAAATTATAGAATTATGATAACTATTTGAATGAATCATATATTTTTTAGAATTTTAAAATTATTAAAAATAATATATATATTTTAAAATATTAATTATGTCAATTTTGACACTATTCATATCATGAACTTTATAAAAATCAATAACCACTTTATTGATTAGAAAAAGATTCATTATTAAAAATATAACATGATGCAATCATCAGAAAAATTCGTGAATGACATCCAAAAAACAAAATTACATTTATTTTAATATTTATAATCTTATTTATTTAAATCATTCATTAATAAGGTACTCACTACATCACCATTGTATCATAAATAAATTTATTTATATGATGTCTTAAAATTATAAATAAAATACCATGATAGAGAAAATAGTTTTAGATTTCTTATTACTATTTATTTTCAAGTAGATAATTTATATAACCCCATAAAAATTATTTTACCAAAAGATGTATATTTAGGTTATATTTTCCTTAACATTAAATTAAAAATAATTAAATTTCCTTTTAACACACAAGTGGCTCCATCATGACCTAAAATCGATCCATGGATGTCCATATTCTGATATATCCCATCCAATAGGATTAGGACACAAGTTAGGGAAATTAAATATTTTTATAACATTATTTTTTACCCTTATTTACAATATTTTCCCTTTAACCATGGTAAATAAATTATTTACTAATGTTACTATTCATAATGTCTAAATATAAAAGTTATATATTTATACAATTTGGACCTCATGATTCCAAATATGGAATTAATTTTTCCTAATTCAAACTAGAGATGTTTTAGAAATTATTTTAAAATTAATTTCCATTGTAAAAACCAAAAACGTGTTTTTTAGAAATAATAACTATCAAAATATTATCATGTGTTTATGTGTAATTAAAAGGTAAAATTACATAAAATGAAAAAAAAAATGGATTAAATGTTAAGAACTAAATCCAATTAAACCTTAAAACCAATTAAAAAGATATTCTAACCATTTAAATAAATTAGATAAAAAGACATTTTTTAATTAAAGTGTAGGATTTTTCACTATTCCTTAAAAATGAGCTTTATAAGTAAAAATACCCAAAATTTACCCAATGTAAATTTTGATGAACTTTTTCAAATGAAGAAGTTTATTTTTTAAAATATTCCGTATAAAAGTTATAAAACTATATTAAAGAAGTTTTCTCCATCAAAAGGTTGTAAAATTTAATTTTTAGAAAAATACTTCTATCATCCAAAAAAATGAATTTATTCATATATCATATCTAGAAAACATATAAGATGAATTTAAAACATTACATTGAATATATATATTTTATTTTTCATTAAATAAAAATCCATAAAAGGTTATTTTAAAACAAAATTATTCTCTTTTAAATAGATTTTCATAAAAACAAATCTATTATATTCAATTGGTTTTTATTTCCATTTATAATAAATTTTGTAATCAACGAATCATCATTTAAACATGTGTAAACCATATTTAAAAATACAGTTGATACAATTAATTCCCTCTATTCCAATGACTAGGTGTTAAATACCATTTAAATTAATAATAATATAATTGTAATATTTTTTAGTATAACTCAATGTTGTGTGCAATGTAAGATTTTGGAGAAGCCCATTATAACGTGTCGAGAACGCTATCAGAAAAATCATCCGATTTAACTTAGAATTAATACCTTATTCATATGTATTAATAGTTATCCAAAATTATTATTCAATAAATACCTGGGACTTTACCAATCATTAACCTTAAAACCTTTTTTTATTTTTTAAAAACAAAAAAAAAATTGTTCTTTACATGTCAACACATTATTTCAATATTTCATTATAGTATCTAAATCATACAATAATGGATTCAAAACTCCACTAATGTTATATTTACATATAATGGATGAAGGTTAATAATAATTTATCATGAAAAATTGTCTCACTATTATTCTCACATGTTTTTCATACACACCACATTATATAATGAAATTTCAGGTCACAAAATAATTTTTTCAAAGTTATAGATATATCCCTCTAGTTTAATCATATCCGAACTTAAAAAATTATTTACTCATTTATAGTATGTTTAATTTTTGGTTTTTTCTATACACGATGTAACTGAACATGTATATATTTATATAAAATATTATCAAAAATTATAAAAACACATGGCATGTTGAACATTCAATTTAGTTTTAAAACATAAATCCTAAAACAATGCAGTGATTATTTTAGAAATTATATAAAATTATCCAAACAATTCAAAATTAATCCTAAATTTTAAACAATGCATAAATAATCAAGAAAATATAGTTAGTTCATAATTAATCCATTTGAGAACTAAAATCAAGAATAAATTTAATTCTTGATTTTATATTTTTAAATTCCATCACACGTGATAATTTTCATATCCATAAGAAAAAACATAAAAATAATAAAAAAAATCAAAATGTTAATAATGGATAAATTTAATCAAGTAAACTAATTATAATTCATTTAGAAAACCCAATGGAACATTATCTCCTAAAACCATTAACTCAGATAAAGACACATTGAGTCATCTATCACTAAAGAAAATAGAGGTTCAAATGACCTACTTAATAGTTGACCATGCTTGAGGCTTACCTAACCTATTGAACCATCATTAATGAATTATTATTCTCAAATCAAGGATTTTGATAAAATTAACTCCCATTCTAACAAGGGATCCATTTTTAAGACACAATAGTCATACTTGGGATAACAACACCCAAACAACACTGAAGTCCTAACAAACACAATAGAAAAAATAAAATCTCAAGATCTAAGGGTTCCACCTACAAAGAGATAGCCCCTAATGAAGCATATGTGTCGACTCTATCACTAATACATACAAAATATATTCACTATTCTCCAGTGCATCTTCTATTTCATCCATTTCTAAAAAGAAACATCCTATAGATAAACACTCATTTCCCAATTCCAAGGTATACCACAGGAAACATTTAAAAAAACCCTTCCATGAGGGTTTAATAAAAGGACACCACATCATGTTCCATTATTAAGCCTTTTAATTAATTCATTTCAAATAATAAAAAATTGAAAGTATTTTAACAACCGAGAAGTAACATTTTACCATGAGGTGCATTGTTTTTTAATCAAAACTCCATGGAAAAATATGAAGGCTATATCAAACTTCCTCTATAAAATTTTAATATTTAGAGCCATTCATTATAAATAGGAAACTTATCATCAAAATTCCCTTTAACCAAATAGTTTGCCTCCTAGGGTATCATTTATTCAACTTGGATTCTTCAAGAAGCCACCCCAAAATATGTTTTCGAGATACAAAATCATTAAAACATCTCAGAAGAATTATTCCGTGAAACATACCCCAACAGGCCCACATGGATCTAGTTAAACATTTTTTAAAATTAACCAAACCATTTCAATCAATAAAAATTGTACATCCCTTTGAATTCATGGCTATTTGAAAATGTAACATGCTCATATTCACAACGATCTAGTGATATAAAGGCCAGACTACCAATACATAATGTAACCATAAAATTTACAGGTGGATTTTTTCTACCATTTAATCAAATCAATTTATTTATGATAAAAAATTAACATCCATCACATTATTACATTTCAAAAGAATCGTGCCTTTATGTTTAATTTGGATTTCCATTTCCCAATTAATGAATCACCCATACACTCTATAAATTTAAAATTGGTTGTAATTAATCACATACAATTCCATTTAACATTTTACATTAACAGCCCGATTCAAATGTTTGAATACATGGGATTCCCTTTTCCCAACTATAAGGGGATCATACACATTACAAATTAAATTGAATCCCATTTTAAATTCAACCAATCAATTTCCACCCATTCATCCATTTGCACATCAAAATATCTCTAGCATTTTATCATAAGAAATAAAACATAAACATTCAAAATCATAGAAACATGGAATAAGAGTGAAAATTATAAAAGAAGTGGTAGAAAGGCATATAATCATCTAAAAATTTTATACAAATAGGAATGATAAATAAAATAAAAAACATTTCATTACACAAGACGAAGACAGCCAAAATTAGCAGCCATCCTACTAATGCAACGTCATGGCATGTCATTTTAATGTCATGTGAATTCCTACATGCCTAATATGATTCATGTAATGCTTCATCCCAACCGAACCTGGAAAAGGAAAAATTTTCATAAATTCTATAAATCCATAGGTTTGAGAAATTACACCAATCACTCATACTGAAATTATATTACTTTAATATCGAAAAACATGATCCTAAATTCCCAACCCTAGAAACATTGTCATTTCCCATATGTGGTGTGATTTGTCCTAGGAACGACTTTTATCCAATCGCCGACACAATCATAGTATCATTTCTTCCAACCCAAAATTAAAAGACATATCAAAATATAACCCTTATTACCACATTGTATCATCGTAACCCAACATACCATCGAATATGTAGCTAGACCGATGTGTCACATTACCTCAATCACCCCTCCCCAATATGCCAGAGACTGAAAACTATCAGTGAGGGTCTAAAGAGGTGATATTGGGGAGTATATACTCTAATAGTAGAGTTTTTACAACTGCATAATAGTATATAAATATATTACAACAATAGAAGAAATAAACAGATGATAGGGGAGCATTATATTTGTATGTTGAATTTAATAAAATTGGTCAACACCTTTTTATACAAAAAATTAATGCCTAACATGGTGATGATAGAAAACTAAAAGCATAAAATAATAAAACATTATTCATAATATCGTACAAAAATAGGGAATAGAAAAAATTCCCCACGTGCGATCTCCTTGAGCATCCTGAGCCCTAAATTAATCATTTTCTCCTAACTCTTGGTATAATAAAAACATCAATCAACCTAGTTCGTAGAAATATAAGGTCTACTTAGGTTCCAATGGTACCCACATAGGGTGTAAGATGAAATCTTTGTATGCCAGAACCCATAATGTTATTCCCAATCTAGTGGAATAAAAATAATGTAGTGTGCAAGTATAAAATAATGTAATAAATAGAACTACATAAATAAATAAAAGCTACCCAGGTTCCCATGGGATACGTAATGGCTATACCAGATTCGGATCAATATATGAATAAGTGTCCAATTATTTCAAATATATATATATATAGTAACAGTATATATATACATACATGGAAACCTCCTGTATGAACCATGTGTGTACTTCTTCCAAAAAGTCCTATACCTAGGAGGCTATTTTTGGCTAGATAGGGATGTAATGTACAAGAATCCATTACCATGGGAAGAATTCATGGTCTAACCACTGAATAAAACTCTAATATCTTTCATGATCTCATGTAAAATAATCATGGAATCTTTCACAGTGTTCCCACTCATAGGCTCTGAAAGTCCTTTATAAATTAGTGTTGGATAGATCATGACATAAAGGACAGTCATCCATCTCCTCTGGTATCATTCATTGTCTATCCCCTAGATAAAATCTATGATCTCTCACTATCTCTATAATATCATAATGGAATCTCTCACGGTCTCCCCATCAGGGATCTCTTTGTCCCATGGATCTATATCCAGTATGTAATAATCATTCACAATACCTAAAACATGATCCATCAGCCTCTCATGCATCTTATCATCCCATTACATTAATTTAATATGGAATTATGAATAAACCTATCATTAAATTATTAATCCATATAAGTATGCATATTCATTTATCACATTTTAATATAAGGTAACATCTTATGGATTCATATTTAACATTACATCATCATGGTCACATATTCTGTTCAATGCATGATACAATTCCTATCAGGCATGTCACATGCCATTTCAAATTTAATTTAAACATATCTACTAACATTAGGTGATTTATGATCTTAAAGATCAAGTCTTGACTAAACCATCCTTGATGTTTAATGTTAACTAAATTTATTTCTACTATCATAAGATTTTCTTATTACATTAACCCAAGGTGTAGTTATACAATCCTAATTTGTTCCCTTTCATGTTTAACTATTCCATCTAAACCATTTAACAAATCAAACCATATGAGTATACCCACTCATATAAACCATTCCTTTCAATATAAGTGTTCCCTATCATGTTTAAATTTCATTTTTAAATACATCCCATGATTTTACCAACTAATTTACCCATATTTCATTCAAGGAATATAATGAGTATACCCACTCATTTTCTATTACAATCATCAAAATAAATTCAAATAGTATAAGGAATTTACCCATTAATTAATCCCCATTCACTACCCTTGAAAACAAAGTATATACCCACTCCTCTTAAAATACCTTTTTTTCATTTTCAAATCCAATTTCAATGGGTGAGTGTTAACCTGAGAAAATAACTATAATCATAGAAAATGTCAAATACCATATGAAACAATCAAACCATTCTAGAATAGTTTTTGAAAGTAATATTCATGCACCCTTACCAATTTTCATTCGATAGAGATGATCATCTCTAGATAATTGTTAATAAGATCATCGATGCAATAATTCATCTTGTCCCAAGTCATGCTGAACGCTTCCAGGTTAATATTTCCATCAATGAACCTATGAACTAAGGTGTGATTCTTATTATTGATCCAAATAATTTGACTCTCATTCTTATCAACTTGTATAATTATTTCAATCATTTTTGAAACATCCTCGGAAGAGGCATTGATCTTACCTGTGTCAACCATTTCATCTTCCTTGGAGTACATTAAGATATCCAAAAAGTAATCTTAATGAGATTTAAAATATAATAGTACTTCCATCCTCACCTCCTTTGAGGCCATAGGACTTGTGTTATCAACTTCTTCAAACATAATGGCAACATCCTGAAGTAGATCTATATCATCACAAGATTTGACAATCCCCTCATTAATCTCTTCCTTTTTAAATGCAGTTGGAGAAGTTCCAGGTTGAGGAGCCTCTTGAACAATCCCCTTCAATTCCCCCATTTTACATGAATCTATTTCTCCATTGGATTCAGTAAAAAATAAATAATATTTACAACTCTTTCCATTTTTCCCTATATTCATTATTTTTTTCAACCCTAGGCGATTTAGTTCCTCACCAGAGAGTTCCTCTTCTAAATTATATGATATCCTTAAAGAGTCTTAGTATCTTATGTCAACCTCTAAAAGAGGTACAAAAACAACATAATGAGGCCCCACCCGATCCTACTTATTCACATCCCTTATAGTACTACTGGTCTTTTTATTTTTTTCATTGACCATATTCCATCCTCCCTTATCCTCATCTATACCAATATACTCAAGACCATTAAATCAATTCTTAATCTTCAGGTTAGGTGGAGGGATCATCATCAAACTTGGCTAGCCTTTTAGGGAATTAAGGCATTCGTGTTTAACTTGATAATTCATAAACAGGATAGGAGCCTCAGATTGGGGTATTGGTGACATTCTCTTCAACCCTTATCCCACTTTAAAATCAGGTGGCACAACCAACCTATCAACTAAGCCACTATTTTGAGAATTTTACACAGCATCTGCATAGGACATTAGTGATGAAGATTCATCCCTTTTTGATCCCTCCTTCCCTGAATGGTTCTACGAGACAAGATGGAAAGCCTCTACTTCATCATGAATTCCATATACACCACCCTCATTATTATGGGTAACCTAGGACCCAACAATCCCTTGGATCGGACCTATTTTAGTTCTATTAGAGGGATCCTTCAACCCAATTGTCTTCTAAGAAACCAGACCATCTGGTGCAGGGGTGCCTCGGAGATAGGAATGAAGGAAGTTTCCAATCATGAAGCAATTTGTACAATAATCCTGTCATGATTCTAATTTGACCGGGTGCAGAAATCTCACCTCACCCTCAAATTTGATCCATATACATGTTATAGGAGGATTCAAAATATCCATCTTAATGAAAAATTGATCCTCAATAGGGTTCATCATAATGGATATAAAATGATCAAAATAATGAAACCTTCAAAGCACATTACCAAGATAGCGAAGAATTGAGGGATTTTGGAACAGGGTCGGGAGACCTATAAGATGGATTTAGAACACCATATTAGAGGAGTTCATTGTGAGATGAAAAACAAAAGACCAATTAAGTAAATGAAATCTAAATGAATTAACCATACTTCCATCCCTGGAGTAAAGACGTGAGAGATCATCATCACTTTCAATCATTATAAGGATCTAACGAGTGTCATGAAGGCCCACCGACACACAATACTGAAGATACCAAGATTCATTGATTTTTTTAAGAATGTTAAACTGTGGGATGCTGGTGAGGGAATAAAAAAACCAACATCAGTGATAATAGGCAATAGACTTTATTAAACTACATAGGGGAAATATAAACCATCTAATGTCTCCAAAATACGTTTGATACCTTCAGGATCACCTAAATACTTGGAAAATATGGTATACAGATGATCTATGTGAAGGTGAATAAGGAAATATCTAAGGTTATTCTAGGGGAAGCATCATTAGGGGAAGAAGGAGATGGCCCCTCCCCAAGAGGAGGGAGTGGGGCCCGAAGACCACTACTGTGGGTTATGGTTCTATTATCGTTGACGGGAGAAAAAAGAAAGATGTTATAGATTATACCCACTATTTATCCATTACATGCATCAAAATGCATTCAACACATATAATGAATTTTCACATTCATTAATCACCATTCAAAAACTATGCAACCAATGTGTATACCAAATCATTACACATTAGTTTCATCAATATTAATTCAACTCATATAATGAATTTACCCAGTCATTTATTCCTATTAACAACCCATACAATGAAATTGTATACCCACTCGTTGTTATATTTTACATTCAATCCTATTAATTAAGAATACCTGACCATTTATTTCCAATCACTATTATTAATTTCACATAGGTTTACCCAACCATTTAATCCAACTCTAGTTTATTTGATAAATTTAACTGAAGTGCGTCATCCTCTAAAGAAGAAAATACATTTTCAAGATATAAAAACCATATTCCATTAATTTAAAACATATTCCTATTACTAGGTAGTTGTATGAAAACAACATATAATCATGCCAAAAAAATAATAGTCTACTAAATATGTTTTTAGCTTGAATTTATATCACCTCCGATGGAGGGGTTATATTATTAAAACATTACATTTTGATGAAACAAATCATTTATCACAATTTGAATATTAATTTTAGGAATTCAATTAAACTTATGAAAATATTTAAATAATAAACTAAAACATTTTGAAAAAAAATTCATGTTTAGGGACTTTACCTCAATGACATGGCCAAGAAAACCATTTCTAACTAAATCAGCCTCTGATTAGAATGAGCATAAATCCATGTGTGTGTGTGTGTGGGTATCCTTAAACCATTTTATGTGTTCCTTACTCCATGAGGGAAATTAAAAAGGGATATATATATATATATATGGTAATATGCATTCACACCCTTAAAATAGATCATAACTACCTAAAATTAATTCATGGAACCCATAAACACCTTAAGAATCTCAAATTAATCATGAAAAACAAATCATAGATATAAAAAATTGCCCTAAATTGACAGTGCTGGATCGAATCGACCTAAATCGCCTAGCCTTTTGCATCAGTTACCGAAACATAGACTGACATCACCTAGGAGGACCTTTACACACACTAAAATAAGAAGAAACATGAAATTGGGTCAAACCCAAAGCTAGGGTTTTGGATGAGCTGAATTAGGCGAGGAAGAGATCCAAAACAATTGGAAACTGAGAGGAGAATAGAGGAGAGATCATAACATGATGGATCAATGTATATCCAAGAATAAATCTAGACAGAACGAAGGTTCAAGAGAGAGCTATATTAGGGGGTTTTATCACATGCTACATGGGAGTGGAGGGGTGGTTTTGTGATGCTACAATTATAGGATGATTGGTGTGGGTGTAGTTTAAAATGAAACCAAAAAAATAATTATAAAATTAATAATTATTATTATTTTAATATTTATTATTATTATTATTATTATATTTTTATATTATTATTATCAAAACAATTTATTGTTAACTTTTTTATATTTAATTTTATAATTAATTTAATTCGATTTTGTTAAAAAGACACATCACAATCTCAATCCATGGAAGAGAAAAGATGCTATGTCAATCAGTTTAAATTCGCACCACCTAGTAATTGCCAAAAAATTAAAAAACCCTCATAAATCCCACCCAGTCCAAAACACGCTATTCTATAATATATCATTGAGCTTCCCCCAACACTCTCTCAAGACAAATATTTTTTCCAGGTTACTCCCATCAAGAAGTACATACACGAACCATCACATGTACTAAACTCAAAGATCATACTGCTAGAGAAGGATCATTTATATGAGGAAAAACTATTGTTGATTCTATACCATATAGAAAATGATCTATGATACAAGACCACTAACCATGAAAATTTTTTATAGTGAACCCAATATTTTGAAGAATATATATGGGATCTTGAGGATATGATGATGAAGAATTATCATCATTTTATTGTATCATAGTTATAGGTTTTGAGGGTGATGACAATTATAATTGTGGTAGAATATAACACTTAGATTTTTTATAGTCATTTTGTTGATTAAATTAAATTTCCTTGATTGTTTTCGCTACACACTACGCCATTATTATCTATCACTGCATGAAATAAAGGCTCGATTTGTGTTAAATGTGACACTATGTATTAACAATACATTAATATATAATTAATATAGTTATTTAATATGATCCGTATAGGCCTTGTAACGCCCCGACCCCAGCTACCCAGAGTCGGTGCATTACTTCGTAACATTGGCATGATCACAAAAGATCAAGTCTCGAAAGACCGATTAGTTTAGTAGCCTTGGAAACACTAGATACATTCATAAATGTTACATAACATCACAAAGTGAAAAACTATAATAACATAGTCTCCATAGTCCACACTTCTATCCTCTTCGGACTATCCCTGCAGTTCATTCCTAAAATACTTCTTCACATCCTGGAAAATATTAAAACATTGAAAGGGGTGAGCTCAGATGCTCAGTAAGGATAACAATAATGCGGAAGCTTTCATAAATAATCATTAACAATTAAGGCAATGTATAAATAAAACAAAAGCCTTTTAAACTTGAACTTCAACATAATATGGCAAAAGTAAAATGAGATAATGTCATTCACTTCTTCACATGGATATTCTCCGGGTCGAATAATCACATGCAATATCAATAACCACTTTCATAATGAGGAAATGTATAATGCCAGGCATTCTGAAAAATTTTGTCAAGGCCTCGGCCAAGACGTCTAAAATGATTAAGGCCTCGGCCAAAACCATAAATCAAATTGGGAAAGGGCCTCGGCCAATTCCACGTCTAGTTGTCTCATGAGACCTACCGATGCATCGAGGAGCTATAGCGGGCTCCACCCGCCACTTATTAAGTCCAATACATTCCTCATATGAATAGGTTTAAACATATCATAAACCATAACATAATCGTATCACATAAAACATGCATAAAGGAAACATAACATTTCCACATTTCAATCACAAGATATCAATACAACACATTGATATAATAAAAAATCTTTCAAAACCATTTTCAATACCAAAATAAAAGAAAGTTAAAACTTTGTATTTATTTTTCATTAAAAAAAATGATGTCTTGTAGAGTAAGCCGAAACTAAAATAATGGTCACGGCGGCGGAGAAGTCGTTTTTGACGCATATGTACGACAAAAACATTCCCTTTTGTCGTTTAGTAAACGCTTCGTATAAAAAAAGATTCCTTTTGAATATATGTAAAAGTCAAAGGGGTTTATACACCATATAAAAGAATGTTGTGTATAAAATCAAATATGTCTCAATGAAAGGAGATTGAGACGAAGTCCCATACAAAGATCATTTTTAAAATAAAATATATATACTATTTGTATTCACTATAAGTACACATAAATAAAGTACAAATACAAGATATGACATAATAATATAATGACATAATTTGAAAGTAGGAGATTAACCCAAAGAATGGAAATTGGGTTAAGAAATTCCCTTACAAAGATCATTTTTAAATAAAATAGATCTATTATGTGTATTCACTATAAGTACACATAAATAATGTACAAATACAAGATATCACATAATAATATCATGACATAATTTGGAAGTAGGAGATTAACCCAAAGAATGGAAGTTGGGTTAAGAAATTCCCTTAAAAAGATCATTTTTAAATAAAATAGATCTATTATGTTTATTCACTATAAGTACACATAAATAATGTACAAATACAAGATATCACATAATAATATCATGACATAATTTGGAAGTAGGAGATTAACCCAAAGAATGGAAGTTGGGTTAAGAAATTCCCTTACCTCGTGTCTGACTTGACTCACCCGTTCTTTAACCTACTGAATAATAAACTAGAGTTAATATATAACTTATTAAGAACCATTTTTAATTTCATTATCCTTTTTATATCACTTATTACAATGTTATGAACATTATGTAATTATTTAAGTTAATAACGGTCGTTTTGTCGATCTTTGTTACTTGAGTCAACAATAAATTTCTTATAATTACAAGTTGTTTATGTGGTAGAATATCCATTATCTCCAGAATTATACTCATGATTTAGATGTCATATATATCATATATATCCAGTATATACATTCATTTATAATATTACGTAACATTTAGAGGTAAGAAATGAAATGCACCGTTCATGGAGACGGTAAGCCGTACGTACGCATGAACGCTACTTTCATTTCAATTTCATATTTAATGGAACAAAATCATAATTATATAAATGTATAATATAATTCCAGTATAATATAGTGTATAATACCATTTACTCTATCCTTTATACATCCCACATATGGCATTAACGATTCAAATCACTTTGAGGGGGTGGTAGTCCGCACTTCCTAAAATGAAATTATCGCGTTTTACCCATAATGGAAATCATAAAGTATGCCATAAATAAGAAATACAGAAGTATAAGTAAAACATAAACATATTATATATCATATATAAAAATAGTGACATCTTAATGGCCACCTTTGAAGGTGTTATATGTGTGTTGAACAATCATCGTTTCGTGAGGCAGAAATTCACCATCCACAGAAACCGTATGTTCTTTAACCATTAGATGTAGGTGTGTGTAAATTTAGCTCGAATACTTCTTATAAAAACATCCTAGTATATTGAGGATACTGGTTTTATTACAAAAGAAATGAATAAAAAGAGTTTAGGTGGGTTGGAGAAGAAAAATAAAACAAAACAACATTAGAGAAGACATTACCTCAAAATCGGGTAACTCTTTTTGATTTGAGCCAAAGGCTTCCTTGAGTAGAGTTCTTCCCAAAGTGAGGCTTCTAGGAGTAAGAGGGGGAAGTTGGGAGAGTATTTGGGCAGAGTTTGGCCGAGCCAAATGGCTTGAAGGTGTGAATAAGGTGGGAGAGGTGGGGGCCTTTTATAAGTGGAGAGGAGGGGCTCTTTTGGAAAGATTGAAATGTTACATTATTATACAATGCTTTTCGGATTCTAAAGGTCCCACACTTATATAATTAGTAGATAAGGTGATAAGGGTTAGAAATATCCTCATCCAATAGGCTTTGGACAAGTGTAAGCCTTGTAATTTGCATTATCTTCTCATTTTATTTAAATCGTTAAATAATGAGGTCATCGCTGCATCATAATGATGTCATAAATAATTTAATTTATTTAATGTCTAAAAATTATAATAAAAATAATATGATGTAGGAAATATTTTTAGCTTTCTAATGAATATTTATAATCAAAATTTGGACTTTCTTAACCCCACTTAAAAACTGTTTTAGTAAAACAACTCATGTTTGTGTCAATTTAATTTTAACATTAAATAAATATATATTAATGTCATTTTCCAACTAAAGTGGCTCCATGGGGTCCCCAAGTTGACCCATGGGTTGTCTTGGTCGGCCTTGACTCATCCAATAGTAGTAGGACAAGTGTCAAGCTCATATCATATTATTAAAACATTATTTTTACCTTAAACTACACTAATTACCTCTAATCGCGATTAAGAACTTAAAAGTTACTATTCACCAAAAAATTATTTTGATCTTATTGAACCACATTTTACTTCTTAATAACAACCATTTATGTCGTATTTTTTAAAATCAAATCACAGAAGTGTTAATATTTCATTTAAATGAGAAATCAGTTATTTAACTACCACTTAGTGGTTCCACTATTCATCAAAAATTGAAGTTTTTCAGAACAAGGCCAAAATTTCACCCTAAGCTATAATTGATATTCCGAATTAAAAAAATGATGCCTATTTTACAAAATTCCAAACATATAAGTTGCATTAATTAATTTTATAATTAATTCCCGCTGTTACAACAAATAGCGTGTTTTTAAGAAACAATTTATATCAAAAGATTGGCAATTGTTTATGTCCAATTTCAATGTTAAATTAATTATAATGGCCACCTTTGGTTAAAATGGTAAAAATATATTCTAATTATACTTTAAAACCACTAAATAGTATAATTTATCACTATAAATTATTTTGATTAAAAAGGTTGTTTTTAAGTAATTTTCACTATTCATAAAAAAATAGAAGTTCTCAGAAAAATACCAAAAATTCAACATAGGCTAATTTCGATATTCCGAATCCAAAAATGAAGTCCATTTTGATAAATAAAATTTATAAAATTTCAAAAAGTAGGTATTACTATTCACAACGGCTAGTTTAATTCGTTGTGGTGTGTGTTAGAGCTCGAGGTTGCGTACAACACACGCTATTGCATTATTCGAAGTGAAACGTACCGTGGAAGCTTGGGGTGTTACATTCTCCCCTCCTTCAATAAATTGCGTCCTCGCAATTTGAAATTTTTCTTTGAAAATAAAAGGTTGAAAATAGAAAATACCTTTGAGGATAACCCACATCGGAAATAAGGTTAATAAATATATAACATTAAAAGAAAGCAAGATAAGTACAAAGGTCACCCGATATAGCCCATTCTAGGATTCTAGGAAAATATGGATATGGAAGAAAAACAAACCATCAAGGTCTGATGGAGAGTTATAGAAAACAGTATTAGGAGAAAGTTTAACCACAAGAAAATCACAAACTTGTGATTGGTTAAACGGTCATTGAATCCCCAGTTGGAAAAGTTAACCGACAACATTTTTGTTTTAAGTTACCTTTTATAATGTTGAGGAATTTATTTAGGAGATTTACTAAGAACGTAAGGGAATATACATACTTGTTATGTATACTTTCATTCGTTAATAAATTTTTACCACAAACCCAACTTTTACTCCAAATGGTAACGGAACTCAAAAATATTCTATTTATCCTAATTGTATAAGGTTAAAAATGTTAACACATACCATTTAGATTAGTAAATCTATTTTGTAATAACCAGGGACTTCCTGTAGGCTAGTGGTAGGAAATAAAGGCCTGTCGCACCATGATTGTGGGTTCGATTCCTGCAGCTTTGTCCGACGCGACGGGTTATGCCCCACCCTGCAGGTTGTCCTTTTCCTAAAACTATAGTATTATAATATTCCAAAAATAATCTTCAGAAATGCTTTAACCTTAAACAATACTATCCAAAGATCAACTTAATCCATTCCAACCTTAATAGTTATCCAAAATACCTCCATCCAGACTTTCTCTAAAGGGTCGTTAAATTCCAAAATCAATTGTAACCTCAGATTCCCCAAACAAAGTAAAGTTTCTCTTATTGTCACATACTAAAAATATGATTACCTTCATCATATTAAATCTTTAATGAAAACAACATGTACTGCAGTACAATCCATATATATATATCACATTATTCTTATAACCAGAATATAATCCTTGAGTCCAAAAGCACCAATACATTAATTATTCCGCTTCAACTGTAGTCACAGCATAAGATTGGCCTTGATCCCTTGGCCTTTTCTGAGGTAAGTTTCCTTGACGCTTAGGACATTCATTTGCATAATGCCCTGTTTCTCTACAATTGTAGCATTCAACTTTGACAGCCTCTTTCTTTCCCTTGCAATCACGAGCCTGGTGACCCTTTTCTCCACATTTATAAAAAACTCCCATTCCTTTTAGGCAAGTACCAGGGTGATTCTTCCCACAATTATCACATAATGGAAAATCCTTCTTTCCCTTTTTCCCTTTATCTGTCTCTTGTTCCACCGTTCTCTTCTTCTCTTTCTTTACTTTGTTGTCATAAGACTTAGAGAATTCCTTTTCTGTCTTGATAGCACACGAGACAATATATTCATATGATGAGAAGGATTGTGATACTAAAGCTCGACGGAGAAATGGTTTTAACCCATCAAAGAAATGATCAATCTTACTCCTTGGGTTACGTATATAATCAGCAGCATGCCTCGCTAACCTTGTAAAGTTAGCCTCATACTTTGCGACATTCTCATCCTCCTTCTGCCTCAAACTCAGAAATTGCCTTTCCATATCTGCTCGATGGTCACGAGGAAAATATTTTTCTAAGAAAATCTCTTTGAACTCCCTCCATTCCATATTCGATACGTCATCATCTTCCTTTGTGTTTTGAATCAGCGACCACCACTGATCGGCATCTCCAGTGAGGCGGTAAACTGCCATGATAACTTTTTCCCTTTCACTGCTCCCCAAAGCCTGAAATATTTTCTCTAGGGAATTTATCCATTGCTCGGCTACTAAGGTATTTGTACTCCCATTGAAAGTTGGTGGTTGTTGCCTCATGAATCGATATAACATTGATCCTCCACATTGCGGATCAGGGTGCTCCATACGAGTAAGGTTATTATTCATAACCTGCGTGAGTTGTCCCAGTATGGTGAGAAGCTGATCAGCACCAGTTGTATCACTAGCTCCACCATAATTATCTTGAGCAGGAGGTCAATCCCTACATGGAGTGCGTGCATTGATACGGTTTCCATTTCTTCCACTAGGCGCCATTTCTAAAAAATGGCATAAACTAGATCAGTTTATGAATCAAAATACATAATTCCATACTTGTAAAATACTTAACATAAATTGAACTATTTATGGATATAATCCATAATCATAAAAAGGTTTTATTTGAGGAAGTATATACTCATACCCGTTCATAGTGGTTTGTAAAGAAAATGGGAATTATCCTAAGCATATCCCCCGGGAGTGTCGTAACCAAGAGTGCAGCAAGGCCCGTTGTCGTGCACCAGTTCTCGTTCGAGTCTAGCTCAAAGTGGTGTTTTCGGGTTTTACCCCTAGGTACATCTGTGCCAGAGCTGCCTCTACCTGCTCGTATCCAGACAGGGATGTATTGCTCGGAAAACTCACAAAATCTATACAATACCAAAATTTTTAGGAAGTTCTTCTATACTAATCCTCAAAGTCAATCTTCGGGCTATGTGCTCTAATCAGAGTTTATCTAAATCTAGCTTCCAAGGTTAGTACTAACCTCCCTCTGATACCAACTGTAACGCCCCGACCCTAGCTACCCAGAGTCGGTGCATTACTTCGTAACATTGGCATGATCACAAAAGATCAAGTCTCGAAAGACCGATTAGTTTAGTAGCCTTGGAAACACTAGATACATTCATAAATTTTACATTACATCACAAAGTGAAAAACTATAATAACATAGTCTCCATAGTCCACACTTCTATCCTCTTCGGACTAGCCCTGCAGGTCATTCCTAAAATACTTCTTCACATCCTGGAAAATATTAAAACATTGAAAGGGTGATCTCAGATGCTCAGTAAGGATAACAATAATGCGGAAGCTTTCATAAATAATCATTAACAATTAAGGCAATGTATAAATAAAACAAAATCCTTTTAAACTTGAACTTCAACATAATATGGCAAAAGTAAAATGAGATAATGCCATTCACTTCTTCACATGGATATTCTCCTGGTCGAATAATCACATGCAATATCAATAACCACTTTCATAATGAGGAAATGTATAATGCCAGACATTCTGAAAAATTTTGTCAAGGCCTCAGCCAAGACGTCTAAAATGATTAAGGCCTCGGCCAAAACCATAAATCAAATTGGGAAAGGGCCTCGGCCAATTCCACGTCTAGTTGTCTCATGAGACCTACCGATGCATCGAGGAGCTATAGCGGGCTCCACCCGCCACTTATTAAGTCCAATACATTCCTCATATGAATAGGTTTAAACATATCATAAACCATAACATAATAGTATCACATAAAACATGCATAAAGGAAACATAACATTTCCACATTTCAATCACAAGATATCAATACAACACATTTATATAATAAAAAATCTTTCAAAACCATTTTCAATACCAAAATAAAAGAAATTTAAAACTTTGTATTTATTTTTCATTAAAAAAAATGATGGCTTGTAGAGGAAGCCGAAACTCAAATAATGGTCACGGCAGCGGAGAAGTCGTTGTCGCCGCATACGTACGACAAAAACATTCCCTTTTGTCGTTTAGTAAATGCTTAGTATAAAAAATATTCCTTTTGAATATATGTAAAAGTCAAAGGGGTTTATACACCATATAAAAGAAAGTTGTGTATAAAATCAAATATGTCTCAATGAAAGGAGATTGAGACGAAGTCCCATACAAAGATAATTTTTAAAATAAAATAGATATACTATGTGTATTCACTATAAGTACACATAAATAAAGTACAAATACAAGATATGACATAATAATATAATGACATAATTTGAAAGTAGGAGATTAACCCAAAGAATGGAAATTGGGTTAAGAAATTCCCTTACAAAGATCATTTTTAAATAAAATAGATCTATTATGTGTATTCACTATAAGTACACATAAATAATGTACAAATACAAGATATCACATAATAATATCATGACATAATTTGGAAGTAGGAGATTAACCCAAAGAATGGAAGTTGGGTTAAGAAATTCCCTTAAAAAGATCATTTTTAAATAAAATAGATCTATTATGTGTATTCACTATAAGTACACATAAATAATGTACAAATACAAGATATCACATAATAATATCATGACATAATTTGGAAGTAGGAGATTAACCCAAAGAATGGATGTTGGGTTAAGAAATTCCCTTACCTCGTGTCCGACTTGACTCAACCGTTCTTTAACCTCCTGAATAACAAACTAGAGTTAATATATAACTTATTAAGAACCATTTTTAATTTCATTATCCTTTTTATATCACTTATTACAATGTTATGAACATTATGTAATTATTTAAGTTAATAACGGTCGTTTTGTCGATCTTTGTTACTTGAGTCAACAATAAATTTCTTATAATTACAAGTTGTTTATGTGGTAGAATATCCATTATCTCCAGAATTATACTCATGATTTAGATGTCATATATATCATATATATCCAGTATATACATTCATTTATAATATTACGTAACATTTAGAGGTAAGAAATGAAATACACTGTTCATGGAGACGGTAAGTCGTACGTACGCATGAACGCTACTTTCATTTCAATTTCATATTTAATGGAACAAAATCATAATGATATAAATGTATAATATAATTCCAGTATAATATAGTGTATAATACCATTTACTCTATCCTTTATACATCCCACATATGGCATTAACGATTCAAATCACTTTGAGGGGGCGGTAGTCCGCACTTCCTAAAATGAAATTATCGCGTTTTACACATAATGGAAATCATAAAGTATGCCATAAATGAGAAATACAGAAGCATAAGTAAAACATAAACATATTATATATCATATATAAAAATAGTGACATCTTAATGGCCACCTTTGAAGGTGTTATATGAGTGTTGAACAATCATCGTTTCATGAGGCAGAAATTCGCCATCCACAGAAACTGTATGTTCTTTAACCATTAGAAGTAGGTGTGTGTAAATGTAGCTCGAATACTTCTTATAAAAACATCCTAGTATATTGAGGATACTGGTTTTGTTACAAAAGAAATGAATAAAAAGAGTTTAGGTGGGTTGGAGAAGAAAAATAAAACAAAACAACATTAGAGAAGACATTACCTCAAAATCGGGTAACTCTTTTTTATTTGAGCCAAAGGATTCCTTGAGAATATTTATGCCCAAATTGAGGCTTATAGGAGTAATAGGGGGAAGTTGGGAGAGTATTTGGGCAGAGTTTGGCCGAGACAAATGGCTTGAAGGTGTGAATAAGGTGGGAGAGGTGGGGGCCTTTTATAAGTGGAGAGGAGGGGCTCTTTTGGAAATATTGAAATGTTACATTATTATACAATGCTTTTCGGATTCTAAAGGTCCCACACTTATATAATTCGTGGATAAGGTGATAAGGGTTTGAAATATCCTCATCCAATAGGCTTTGGACAAGTTTAAGCTTTGGATTTTGCATTATATTCTCATTTTATTTAAATCGTTAAATAATGAGGTCATCGCTGCATCATAATGATGTCATAAATAATTTAATTTATTTAATGTCTAAAAATTATAATAAAAATACTATGATGTAGGAAATCTTTTTATCTTTCTAATTAATATTTATAATCAAAATTTGGACTTGCTTAACCCCACTTAAAAACTGTTTTAGTAAAACAACTCATGTTTGTGTCAATTTAATTTTAACATTAAATAAATATATATTAATGTCATTTTCCAACTAAAGTGGCTCCATGGGGTCCCCAAGTTGACCCATGGGTTGTCTTGGTCGGCCATGACTCATCCAATAGTAGTAGGACAAGTGTCAAGCTCATATCATATTATTAAAACATTATTTTTACCTTAAACTACACTAATTACCTCTAATCGCGATTAAGAACTTAAAAGTTACTATTCACCAAAAAATTATTTTGATCTCATTGAACCACATTTTACTTCTTAATAACAACCATGTATTTCGGATTTTTGAAAATCAAATCACAGAAGTGGTAATATTTCATTTAAACGAGAAATCAGTTATTTAACTACCACTTAGTGGTTCCACTATTCATCAAAAATTGAAGTTTTTCAGAACAAGGCCAAAATTTCACCCTAATCTATAATTGATATTCCGAATTCAAAAATGATGCCTATTTTACAAAATTCCAAACATATAATTTGCATTAATTAATTTTATAATTAATTCCCGCTGTTACAACAAATAGCGTGTTTTTAAGAAACAATTTATATCAAAAGATTGGCAATTGTTTATGTCCAATTTCAATGTTAAATTAATTCTAATGACCACATTTGGTTAAAATGGTAAAAATATATTCTAATTATACTTTAAAACCACTAAATAGTATAATTTATCACTATAAATTATTTTGATTAAAAAAGTTGTTTTTAAGTAATTTTCACTATTCATAAAAAAATAGAAGTTATCAGAAAAATACCAAAAATTCAACATAGGCTAATTTCGATATTCCGAATCCAAAAATGAAGTCCATTTTGATAAATAAAATTTATAAAATTTCAAAAAGTAGGTATTACTATTCACAACGGCTAGTTTAATTCGTTGTGGTGTGTGTTAGAGCTCGAGGTTGCGTACAACACACGCTATTGCATTATTCGAAGTGAAACGTACCGTGGAAGCTTGGGGTGTTACAGGCCTAACCCTTAAAAATAAGGATATGAATAGTAATGATTACTTTTTATATATAATATATTTATATAATGAAAACATATTGATTATAAATGCATAATTTTCTTCTAATAATTTATATATTTTCAAAATAAAATTTTATAAATAAAAATTTTCATTCCTTTTTATGAATAAAAATATTTTTTGTTAAAAAATGTAGAAAATAGTGTTTATTAAATAAAATTATTTTTTGAATTAATAATATCAACATTAGTTTTGGGTGAATTTTTGGGACATTTCTTAAAATTTTCCTTTTCTAATCCGGAATTCTATATTTTCATTTGAAGGTGATCACTTTAAAGGGTTAAGTGAGAACCAACCCAAAAATATTTAAAATGCATTAATAGTGCACATAAAAGTCCTCAACACCCCCACAAATCAAAACCACAAATCATAAAACCATTTAAGATATCATGATTCCGTTAAACCCATGTTTATTCTTGTAGTAATCATATCCCTATATAATTTATTTATTGAGTAGTAATCTCGAATTCTAGATCTTCCATGATAAGGATGTAGATTAAATTCACCTATTTGTCTAACATTTGAATAAATTCATCTGAGTCTAATTTAGATTCATTTGGGCCTCTGATAAAAATATTCTATTTTTTGTTGAAAACCTACATTGATCATATTTGGTGTCAATTGTAATTAATCTTTAAAATATTATATTTTCATCTTCTGGGGGGAATATTCAGTAAGGCCTCCTCCACTAGAACATTGGAATATTGTATGATTTTCACCCAAGTATTTTTAAATTTTTCTATCTCGAATTTATTTTACTTGATTTGGTTCTTCATTGAAGAATTTGATTCAATTGTACTATGAAAAAATGGTGTAATATTTCCCCATTTTGTGTCTCTTACCATTTTTCAAAATATAACGGCATGAATCACATATACCTTTATTCCATATCTTCCTTATTGGGTAGTGTATTTTCTTATTGTTTCTTCCATCTGCACTATCCTCAGAGAAAAATCATGCATTATATTAATATATCACTACCACATTGGCTCCTTTTTTTCTCATATATATCTTCCCCATTAGCCTGTATTAATTCACTTTTCTCATGTTCATTCCCTGAAATTTACAGCCCTTAAAAATCTTCATAGTTTAATTGTTTCCACTGTCCTGATAAAATTTATCATATTCACTGCATTCAACTATAAACCATGTTCAGATAATGCCACTTTCATAGTGGTCTCTTTGTTATTTGAGTTTTTTGTCCCCCCTCACATGTCTCTTATACCATTACATCAATATAATCATTAGCATGACTTACCACATATGCATTTGAAGGATAATTGGGATTACTACTAATTGGGATTTTGGAAATAGATTAATGTGTAACTTTTGCTACCCCTAAATGATCCTTATCCTACCTCATATTTATTTCACCCAATTATCACCTCACTCAGTCATAAATTATCTCAATATTTAGGTCTTGAATGATTGATCTTTCTTATTATTGTATTCCTTTAGGATTCCCCATACCATCGGTTCCCAACTAATAAACCTCAAGGTTTCTATGTGATTTAGACTCCATATCCTTTGAAATATGATCCAAAATGTTTCAATGACAATTGATAGAATTAATCAAAATTTCCCATTCAGCTACAAGACATTCAATGATATTTCCATGACTCAAAATAAACTGGTTGTTTCTAATTGATTTCTTCTCCAACTATTATACATAACCACTTCACTAGTAATAAAGAAACATGATTATCCACACAAATATTGGGAATAACAAGATGAATCTGTGATTTTTTTCTACTATCAGAACACTAGTAGAAACTAAATGTATTTCCAAGAGTATGATTAATATAAGGTATTTTAAAGGATAGTGATAATGTAGGAAAACATACCAAATTCATTAACATAGGAGCACCACACACTATATGGATATCAAAAGTCCAACGATGTAGATTTAAGAAGAACTCATTATAATTATGAGTAGCTTTAGACCATGTGATAATAAAATCATCCCTTAAAACAAACCTCATCATGATATTCCTTTTAACATGAATCCCCACAATCGAGAATTACAATAACCCACAACAACTGAGAACAAATCTGTTAAAAGAATCAACCAAAAGATGGAGATGTTAGAATTGTGACACCGTGGTCACATTGAATAGATAAAAATTGGTTTTGAACTCCAATTGTGAGATATAGAGATCTATTTATACACTAAATTTATCTAGTACATTCACATTAACCGATATATGTGGAATCATTAGAAGAAAATCTGGATTCAATAATTGGAGGAATGAGTGCAATCGATTCATTGATGAAGATGGTTGATGAGACTACCCCACCCCATTGATGGGAAGGGGGTCCAAAATCCCGGCCATCAATTTCAAGGTAATCATTTATAGTGAATCCATGAATATAGTATGATATCTCATACATCTTTTTTCCTTTTTTATGAATAGTGTAAAACACTAAATTTTAATTTAATCCTACATTCTCTTTTACATTATTTATAATATTGTTTTTTTAATTTTATTTAATTTTAATATTAAATTAGTAAAATTATAATTATATTAATAAAATGTTTTTTTTTAAATAAATTTCATTTTTAAATTTAATATCAAAATATTTCTAAAATTATGATCATTTTTTCGCTTAAAAATAACTTTTTTTGTCACTACTGTGAGAGTAATTTTTCAATTAATACTTGAAACATTATTCATTAGAATTTGGAAAAAAAAGATGATATATTTTTATAACAATAATTTAAAAATTATAACAAGTTGAAATTAATTTTTTACTATATTTATTAGCGAAATTAGTTAAATTTATTTATGAAAGTTAAGATAAAAACAAGTTTACCAAGGGACTAAACTTTAAAATTTTATAGAAAATAACACAAAAACATGTCCAAAAATTTTTTTATTGAAATATTTAGAACATTTAACTACTACTAATGAGTTTTTTATTTTATTAAATCCAATTTAAATGTAAATAATGTGAATTTAATTCACACTTTTTGTCAAATTAAAAGAGATCCACTCATCTGCCTCATTAAAGGAAACCCTAACTTCCTCATTATGAACACCTATTAATATCTTTATATTAGAAAATAACAATCCAAATATCTTCCAAATTCCATACCCTAATCATATAATATTTAATTATAGTATAAATTCAACCATTTATGTTTCTTTATGCAAACTAAAATTAGATACCTGATGAAGTGGTATCATTCATCATCAAATTTTATTGTTTTATTTATTTATCTAACCCTATAATTCTTTATATATAATGATTATATAATAAAATTAACATAATAAAAATAAATAGATGTTATTATGCTATTTTTATCTAATAAAAACACAGACAATTCTATCAAATGGGTTATGAAGGCGTCACTTTTGTATATGGTGGACTACCGCCACGTGAACTGACGTCATTTGTTTTTCAGTCACCACATATATGGGAGGGATCATATGATGGAAATTTTTTATATATATTATATATATGTAATTTATGATGTTTTTAAAATTATTAAATTTTTATATCTTATATACCTTCATGTATTAAATTTTTTGGGAACATGATTACATCATTCGTGTGTATGATAAAATACCTCCTCATCATGTGATGTGATTTTATCACCCTTTTTATTGACTGAATTAATGATGGGTATAATAATTATATTTGATATATATTATATTAAATTTTTTCTTTAATGGTAATATAACATGTAATATTATTTTATTTAATCCATCAATAAAATTGAATCAACATTCATGCGTACGTATGTCATACCATCTTCAAGAAAAATACTTTTCATTTCATATGTATATATTTTATCTATTATAATAAATACATATATACTGAATTTATATGATATTTTTATCATTTATATCATTATTGATATGATAATATCATTATTAATGTAAGATAAAAGTAAATATAACAAATCAAATCTTTTAGGAAAAACAATGTGGTTATTACCCTACCTATAATAATTAATAAATGTGTAATAAAAGGTCACAAGTAAATAATAAATATTATATATATATATATATGAAAATGATTCTTTAATATTTGTATAATAAAATTATATTGATTATATAATACCTTTCAATGATTATGATGGAAGTCAAAATTGAATGTAAGGTAATTTTGTCCCAAGATTTATTCATTGAGACACATGTTCTGGTATACACATATACTCTTTTATGATGATTATATACATACCCTTTGAATGGTGTATCATGAATAACATATATTCATTATATTTTAAAATTAATTTAATTTTATTCATTCATACAGTTTATGATTCAATGTTACCATTGTGGTAAGAGTCTATTGTGACAATCTAAATGTTTAATGGCATTGTTTATGATTATGATTCCGTTGATGAAATTGTAAGATCCATATCTTGATGGTTCTGATGAATTTTTTATCCTTTATTTATTCATTATTTTTTCATGTAATAGTACCTTTTTTAAATTCATTTGAACTTAATATAATTGAGAAAATGTTTTCATGATAATCAGTCTATATTTATCACCTAACTAAGAAATTTTTTTTCTTCCAAAACCATATATTCTAAAAATTTTAATAATTTTATTTAACTCTTATGATTTTTAATAGTAATTTTTAACCCTTATTAACATTTATAACTAAATGTTTTGAATGTAATCATCATTTTGTTTTCCTAAAAAAATTCTTGTGGATTTTACCACAAAATAGAAAAGAAACTTGTTTTAAATGTTAATGGAATGAATAGAATATTCCAACATCATGAACAATCATTACTTCAATTCTTTCTTTATATGTTTTCAATGGTTATTTTCAATGAAAATGTTTTTCATAATGTTTCATTTTTTCGAAAGTGCATTTCAAGGTAGAAAGGATATATTCCAAAAAGAATTTTTTTGAATGATTTTTAATGATTCCATTATAGGGTTTCAAGGATATTTCTAAAGAATGTGAAATTTAAAAAGTTTTATTATTTAACATTTTATTTTAATGGAAGTTTTGTTTTCAATAATAAATTTTTTAAGTGTCCGTTTTAAAATACTTCTCCATCTAATATGGAATCCTTTTATATAATTTTTTCAATAGTGGGGATATCATACCATGACAACATTATTATATATTCCTTGAAATGTTTTTATTTTTTATGAAAATTTGTTTATGAAATCCATCTCAGATCCAGGAGTTATACTGTGACAACAATTTATAAAACTTTCATCTTGTCCTGGGTTCTTCTATGAAAAAAATATTATGAAACCTATGTATTTTCCATAGGTTATAATATAATTAAATGGGTTTGATACCCGTATCATTTCATGTGTTATTATAGGAGGAAGTGATTATTATACACATCTCATTTCATGGGTTATGATATAATGACTTTTTTGACCATGTGAAATATATAATTTTTTTATTGTATGAATGGTGGGACCTATAACTCCATTAAATGTATTGGGTAATGATTTATATCTCATGACATATACATGACTTGAATGAAAAGTGAACATAATTTACTAATATATGTCTAGAATGTGGTGTAAACCATGTTTAGTAATACATTGATCGAACATGATTTGAACCAGGTTTAGTAACACATGGTTGGAATATTTAGTTATCTATGTTTTGTAAAGGAATTTGACTACTATAATGGTATTGGAAGTGACCCTATACTAATATGGATATTGTTTTTTATTCTTATGTGTATTACACACATTCCATGTATTCTGATCTCATGGTTCATTTTCATTGATTAAAATTTTACTCATGTCTTCTGAACTGACAATCCTTAGGACATGATTGATGATTATGATTTTTGATATGTAGTGTTTTGTTTTAAAATGATATTCACAAGTTATCCAAACCTTATATTCGTGTAATTGTTATATATATCCCTTATTTACACATACTAAGCATCATGGATTAGCCTTTGTTATGTTTCCTTTCCCCATGGTATAAAGACATGTGTTATGATTTATTTCTCTAAAAAGTGTTATAGTTATAAAAGACATTATTGGTGTTGGCACACCTCACTATTAGACAAATTCTTATGTTTTCATGTAAACATAGGAACAAAACTATTACAGTTCATGGGAATTTATTTATGTAGTGAAATATATATTATAAAAAAGTGATCTAATATATATATATGAAAATAATGGGTTATAATAGTGAATGGAAAAACACCACTTTAAAATTGTCAAAATATTTCCAAAGGTCGTGTCCTTCCACCTTGAATAGTGGTTCCTTTTTTTCTGATTTTAGGAAAATCCTTGAGTGGGGGTTATCAAAACAAATAATAGGACTAACCATATCAAATCTATTTTATAATATAATAAAAAAATAATGAACAATTGTAATATAATTATTGACCAGGGAAGATCAAATTTAACTGGATTCTTAGAATGTGACACATATTAGCCATCTCCTTGTAGATGGAGGCACTATCATATTCATTTCTTCATACATAATCATTCTCAAAAAATTTAAAAATTATATTCCTTTCTTCCACATGATACTATTAATTCATTTCCTTTATTTACAAAGATAATTTACATGTTAGTTATACATGAAGGTGGCATGGTTTTCCACTCATTCAATGGAATAGGTACATTAAAAAACTATCTTCAAGGTTGTTCTATATTCCTATAATTCATTATTGAGTTCTCCCTTAGATCATTCTTAATATCATTGACATTCTTCTTAGAGACTTATTAATCTAATAATTATAAACATATAATTATAAAAAAAAAATCAATGATGGAATATAATACAATTTTTATCCAAAAAACATATCCAACACTCTTCTTAACAAGTTTTTATCAAAATGTTCCCCTCAATCTTTGATCAATAAATTAGGAACACCAAATCTAGATAATATGTACTTTTCAAGAAATTTATTCAGCAAATTAATTGTTTTGTAAATGTATCATCTATTGGAAAAAAAATTAGATGCATTAAATCCACATAAAGAAGAATGATTGGATGAAGGATAAATGTAAAGGAACGATTATGTTTATTAATAAAATATTGAAAACCTCAACGATAAATTTTGGGAAAATATGGAATCTCATCTCCCATTCTGATATTTCAATTATATTATATGATATAATGGTACACCATGAAGCTAAATGATTCTCAATGTAATAATGAAAAAGAGATTACAATTTTATTGATATTTCCCATCATTCACTATTCCCTATTATTATCCCCCATATGCAAGGAGGGGTGAAACTATAAAAATAATCTCAGTTTATTACCTATGCATATGGATGAAACAATTAACATTTGAAATAATAAAATTTATTTCTAACATCATAATGGTAATCCAAATCATAATTTATGAATTATATATTCTATTTATATGTTAATTTTAATCATATTTGTCAAATTTAATTATAGTTAGGGATGATGGTAAACCAGGGTTGTGTTATGATATCTTCTAAAATGATGTGTCTACATGAAAATTATTCTTTCATATCAAACTCATAATATCCACTATGGTTGTAAAAATCCATCATTTACGGATGATTAACAATAATATTATTATATTGATTCACAACATTGATTTAATTTTGAAATATCTTGAGAAAAATAATCCACTAGATCAAGAGGAGGCTGAAATAATTTTTATTTTATACAATATTTGATATTTTATGAATGTTTTAAACTGAAAATAGAAAAATATAAGGCCTATACTTAATGAAATAAAATATATTTTCATTATTAATCTGACCCCATCTTATTGTAGTTTAATTTCATCTATGTAAGTGTCTTCCTTCTATTGTAAATATCTAAAAATACCTTCATTTATTGTCTCGTGCACTAAATATTAAATTTATTAACTAACATCACACATTAGATCAAAATGATACTTCTAATAAAGGTTTACCGTTACCGTGGATGTTAATAGAATTCAACACATCTCATTGAAATCAGCTTTAAAAATATTATTTAAAAGATATATCTATATATATATTACTAAAATATGAGTGAAGGGTAAAGTGATATATAAAAAATCATTCATAATAAAATCATAAAAAGATGTATAATAACCAATATTTTAATTTACATCACGATCAAGAGCTTTATAATTCCCATTATGACTAATAGGTTTATAGGACCCACTTATATATTTTATATGATAAAATGTTGTAGAAGCACAGTTTTATACTTAAAAATAAAATGTCACATTACTTAATTCATTTCTAACTTTGTATCTTAAAATATATCCAAAATTAATATAATTTTTTTGAGATAAACATTAAATTAGAATCCATATATTAAAAAATTATCTACAAAATAATTAATAATCCCCTATAAAATTGGTTGAAAATCTTATTTCATCCCTAGTTGAAAGGTGGAATGTACCATGTACATGCTAAATGACATGTGTTTATAGTAGATGTTTATATTGGGGCATGTCATGGATTCATTCTCATACTCATTGAGTTCCCCATTAATTTCATTATAACTGTAATATCTATCTATAAATAAATAGAATTCATTTATTTAAATCCTATAAAGAAATTTTAAGATGAATATAACCGAGAAGTGAGCATTCTTTATTACATCATTAGGTATACATTAGTCAATACAAACACTAAAACATAACACCATTTAGTAGTAAATTAACTAGGAATGATTATTAAAACAAATTATACCTCCATTCATTATCTTACAATAGAGAACACTATCCCATTCACTATTAAAAATTTGTTAAAAGATTTTTGCATCCATAAGCTTTAGCACCTCCCTTTTGAGGACTTATATTAACAGAAGTGTCAAAATATATTGTTAAGTCCTTATTATTATATTTTTATATAGTAGTATTACGTTATTTCTAAAATAGGAATGAACAATCCTTGTGATATTAGTAATGATCCATGAAATGGACTTCATCCATTGTTTGTTATCCTTAATAAATCAGTTATCTGTCTCTTTTAAAAGATAAAAACTCAGTAAAATATATAGTTTTTTTCCTTATCCTATGAATAAGAATCGAATATTTATGAGCAGTTCAATCATATTTAGATACTATTTAATTATAATCAAGGGAACTAATTATAAAGTTGAATCTCTTGATATGTGTTCTAATACAATGAATTAATCATTGTTTTTAATTTTTATACCACTATTATCATTGGTCCATTCCAATTCATTATCTTTTCATTCCATTATCAACTTGTCTATGATGTATTTCATCTCTTGTAATACATATCCATTTTCAAAAATGAAATTTCATGAAAATTAATATGATTAACTCCCTACTTCACCACCTGCATAAGATAATATTTCAAATACTCTCTTTTAACATTTAATATTAACCATCATCGATCAACATTGATGTATACATACCACATGGGTTCTAAAATTTGATGAAGAATGATCATAACATTTACATTATCTTCTAATTCAATAATTGGATTATTATTTTCACATATTATTTTTCCCACATTTAAAAATATATCCCCTATAATATTGATTAGGTACTTAATAGATCAATCTACTAGTTGAAAAGAAACAACTCTAGTCTTTAAAAATAGAAACCAGTATTCTTTAACAAAAAAATCTATTTTGGTTGACACATTTCCCTAAATAAAAATTTATTTTTTTAAAGTAAAATATCCCATATTCCCAAAAATTAGAAAACACTAAGATCATAATTTTATTATTATAATTTCCCTCAAGAAAACAATATATATCTTTTCATGTATGGAGATCTCATCCATGTGCTACAACTTATTTATGTTGGAATTAATTTTCATATTGTTTTTAGGTTATATTAAAATTCATAAAATTGAAACAATTAATTGAATATTAATGTAAAATATGATGAAAATATCATGATACAAATTATACAATTTATCAACCTTTTATTAGAATATACTCTAAGAAAAGGGAAGAGGAGTCCAGAAAATTTCCACTTTGGAATGCCTGGAAGGGTTTCTACCCATCCTTATAGATACCTATTTAAATTATATACTATACCAAAGAGTAGGATCCTTAAATTTTTATTATTTTTCCATATCTACAAACATATACTTATTAAGATCATTCTATTTTATGTGTCAACATCCCACAGTTATCTTCTACTTTCCAACATGACAATTTTTTCTTACTCTATTGGAATATGAACATAATATATAAATATACTAAGTGGTAACTATGAATTTTTTTTATAAATATCTAAACATTTATGAAAAATATTTTTGAGTGATGATAGGTTATTTGATAAATTTTTTACTTTATTTTATTGGTTGGTCTCTATTTATGTTCCACATTTATCATTTGGTTGAATGTATGTGGCAGAAACTCCGTGATAGAGGAATATGTTTGATATTATTATAGATAAAATTATGATTATTATTTTTAATGATATAAAAAGTACATTTATATTGGAATTAATCCTTTATAGGTCAATATTCATACTGGTCATGGGGGAATCTAATTTTATATGGTCTAGCAATCAATTTTCCAACCTCTATATATTTATACATAATTTTTAGTTTCCACCCACACACAATATCCAATCTAATTTTGAAAATGATACTATGGTTGGACTTATCTGATATATCATACTTCTACTATTATATTACCTTCAATATAATATTTTTAGCAATTAAATTGGTGTATAAAACCATAAATCTAAAAAAATGTATTTCTTGTGGCTCTGGTTGTGATATTTTAGAAGTAATGACTAGTAATGACTCTATTTGTTTCTCTATAGTCGTAATATTGTGTACTACCTTATTTGTATACTCTATATAATAAAAAAATTAATGTTTTAATCTATCTAATTTCAAAAAATAAATATTATTATAAAATGTATATAACATTTTTTTACCTTTTATGGATCCTTAATTATAATTCATATCGCTGTCAAAATTCCCAACACGTTCAAATATGGTTGCAACCTAAGATTTATAGATTTTATCTGAATAAAAAGGAATAAAATCATGTTGTGGGTATGTATTTAGATGTCCTTTATGTGCACATAAGCATCATAATTGTATTCTATTTCTTAATGAAAAAATTTATATCTCAATCGGAAGCTACACTTTTTACATAATAAGTTGTACTTCTCTAGTGATCAACTAACAAAGATATATTATGTGGTAATCAATGGATAAAATAAGAACATAATATATTAATTTTGTTGAGAAAAAAATAAAAATAATATGTTCTCAATATAATTCATTATTACAAAACCCTTTTTTTCGTGATAATGATATATATTTATGTAAATATTGAATGGATTCAATGAGGTACTTCAATTTAGTGATCTCTAACCATTAAATTGTTAATCCATGTCAAAATCATCATCAATATAGGGTCTAATAAATTAAAACAGACAATTTCATTTTTTTATATAGGTTACTTATCATGTGCCACACTGGGAACCATAAGTAGTTTTTCCATGCCCAATATTCACAGTGTGGGGAACTATCTCTACCATTAAACAAAACTATTTCCAAAAAAATGTTTTTTAAATAATAATACTATATTATAATGATTTGGTTATATCTAATATCCACAGTCATATGCATGGGAATAATATTATTACATAAGGGACTAGAAAGATTCAAATAGAAACAATAATTCATGAATGGAATTTTTTAAATTTTCACATATCATATAGATATTTAAAAAAGAATTAATTATGGACTAGTGACTAAAATTTTAATCTCTTGAAGTAATTGAAAAACTCATAACATTTATTTTCACTTTTTGAAAATTTTAATGTTTTTAATAATGTGATCAATGAAACCAAAAAATGGATGTTGAAAATGAAAATGAAACATAAGAAGAAGTTTCAAATCTTAAGGACAATGGAGTGATGATCATAGAAATGATTATTTATTATATTTATTATATAAATATCATCCATCATAGGACTTTATACCATTAAATTTTCAAACCCAAAATTTAGATTATAGAATTTAAATTATCTTCAATGAGTATTTAGTCTCATCAAACCCAAAAATCCACTATGGTGTATGATCCATTAACACCCTCAAATAGGGGAAAACATGACCCCTTCTCCTAGATCATCGATGAAAAAATCATCCCTCAACCCATCAATATCCACTAAATAATACAAATTATTAATAATGTTGATAGAGAATAGAGCAATAGTGAAATCGATTGACTCATCATATACATGAAAATGTCAAAACTTATTATTTTTCCATCACACTCATAAACCAAAATGAATAGAAAAAGTCATAGTCAAAATCAATTATAAAAACAAAATATCATTAAATATAATCCCTTAGGTCAACACTAAAATTTGGTTTCCCTTAATCTTAAACATTAATTTTATATAGTGGTAGGTAAATATATATACATAAATTATAATTCATTTACTATAATAAAATTATATAGAATATATAAAAAACATTCACTTATCTTTGTAAAGGTGATCCCTTTACAATAAAATATATTTTCATTTTATAGGTCACTATAAATCATCTCATACTTCACTCCATGATAACAATTCTTCATAGATTAAATTTTGGATTAATTATTTCTCTTTTCAATGAGAACATAGATCCATATTTTATGATATTAATAGGAAAAATAACCCCTCTCTATTCCCCATAAATAAATATATTGAGTTCATGTACTTATTTATTTTATTTAAAAAATCCAATATATTCCTTTTCAGTAAAATATTACCACATGGTATCCAAATTCATCCATTTTTTGATATATCCATGTACAATGGATTTATTTAACATTTTTCTAATCGAATTTTTTCCCAGATCATGTGAAATTGGCTTGGGATCGATGTTATATAATGAAATTCATGAATGTTTATAGTGGTTTATTGTGGGTTATCTTCCTCAAGTCAATGTTATTAATTTCAAGCAAGATATTAAATTTTTTATTTATATGAATGGAAATATTATAATTGAATTATAGGTGTTTGAAAAAGTGATGAAGGCATAAAGAATTTATTTAATGTGTTTCTAGATCAAGAGATAAAAAATATATAAATTGAGGTAAGGAATGATGATTTTTTATTTAACAGAATATATACTGATTAATATACCATTTATGGTATTGAACATCCTTTGTAATTCTAATTTTTATCTCCATCTAACAAAAAAATCAATCACTTTTTATCCATGACATTTCTAATAGTTCCTCCATCCTTCACCATAATGTTTTCATCCGACCTGCATTTAATTTCCCTTCAGGATGTCCATTATATTTTTATTGACTTATGTAGTGTAGAAATATAACATAATTAAGGGTCATTAATTCATTTTAGAGTTTTTAATTTATACAGGGCCTTCAATTTGGTATTTCATTACAACAATAGTAATAAAACAATATATATTTCCCATATAGTTACCTTAGAATGTAATTTTCATCATATAAAAATTTTAAAATAATTATATATACACAAGGACATAAACTAATATATAAATCACAAAACCACCTAAAAACCATAAAATATTTATATCTAAAATTGTTTCAATTCAAAAAAATGTAAAAATATAATTAAAACATTAAAATTAAAAATTTATCTCATTTTTCAATTATGCCCAATATTTTTCCAATTAACTAAAATATTAGTTTTACAAATATATATATAATAAGAGTTATTATAAATTAAATTTAGTCTAAAATTAGTGAATTGTATTTATTTTTTAACTGAATGCATTAAATTTATTTGTAATGAGAAAAAAATTGAATTATAGAAAACCAATGAAGTAATATTGAAATATTAGGATATTTATAATAATGGTGTACATTGAAACATTAAAAATTCATAATGATTCCTTAGATCTATGAATTCATAATTTTGGTTAGTAATTATTAATGAAATAGTTTTCATGAAATATTTACTAGGATAACTACTAAAATAAAATATATTAATAGAAACTCAATGGTCAATCTATTTAGAATGATCTCAAATATTATATATTAATATATATTTTAAAATTATAATTTGAAATATTGATTTAATGGAATATAAATTTTTTTTAAAACAATATAATATCCAACTAATAACTATTTTAACGTTCATATTATGAATTGAGTAAGAGGATTAATTTCAAGGAAACCATTTTCTAAAAAATAGTTTTTTTATAACATGTGGATTAGATTGACTTACCAGATTTTAAATTCTTTGAGGGGTTAAATTATTATTTTCATCCATAGCAATATATACGACTTTAGTTATTTCAATACTTTATGTAAAAATATACCAAATAAATCCGATATGTACTAAAAAATCAAATTTTGCAATAGAATTAAAATTTATTCATTCCTTGACATATTTGAGGTAAAAATTTCATTGTGTTATTTATTAAATTATTATAATGGAATTAAATATAAGTTATGTTTAATATTGTATGAAATATATACATTCAATTAGCAAGACATCTAGAAAATAACAATGAATCACTATTCTACTACTATTAATCCACTTTCTCTAAAGACATAATTTACACATGAATGTTATTAAAACCATAATAAATAAATATTTAATTATAAGTTAATGTAATGATATTTAATTAGTTGAAAAAATTCAATAAATCATATAATATAGGTGAGAAAAAAACAATATTCAAGTATTTTAATTCAACTTGTTTTATTAATAATCATAATAACCTTATTATATATATAAATAAATAAGTTATTAAATTATTCTAACCTATATCACAGATTTGAGAAAAAAAATATATGATAATTTACAAAATCATAAAACATTGATAGGAATTTTAGTATGAATGTTATTTCATCATGATATATTCCTTATTTTTATCCTCAGTGTTCCTTTATCAAGATGAAAATAAACAAGTTATAGTGTGAACATAACATATTTAACATCAAAAATATTTTTATACATTAGTATCTCACTAAAACATTGGATAAATTTGAAAAAAAAATGATCATTAATCATTATCTTTAAATAGATATATTGTGAATGATTTTTCATCTCTAGAATGAAACATTGGTTCTTTAACCCTCCTTTTTAGGAATGTAGTGTAAAAGATGACATCATACCATAGTTGGTTTTCTGATCATATATATTTTTTCATATATAGCATGGCTATGATATACTAATATATAGTCACAGATGAATTTCTCAATCATCTTATCATATATTATGTTTCACATTGAAACAAGCTTTCGGATGTTACACCATGACATATTTGTAGTTATTCATTTTATAATCTTGTTTAATCATATATAGCCATTATAACTTTAGTGTTACATGTATATGTTATTTTAAAAAACTTATATATTCATATAAATGTAGAAGAATATAAATTTTAATCATAACTATCTCATTTACCAATATTACACTACTAAAAGTATTTTTCATCATTCATTTTTCTCTTTCATCAGAATAGATTATTAAATGGAATGATTTAAGTCATCATTAATAAAAATTTATAATACAACCCCAAATTAATCATCATGCTTCACCATAACAAATTTTATTAAAATCGAAAATTAATTTTTATTTTTTGATATATTTTAATATTAGAATCATGATAAATGTAATATTGGTATTCTAGATACCCTCTTTTATATTTATATATGTTTGATTTAGATTTTTTATGTATATAAGATTCCCTAAAAATAAACATTTTAATTCATTGGTTACCATCATAGGTTTTGGATTAGATATTTTATATAAATATCTTTTCTAATTTTTTTTATCCATTTCTATATGGATGAATTTTTCATGTATTCAATAAAATTAAAAATATCTCCCTACTCATCTCTTTTTCAACTTTGATAGGGTGTGATCTTATTGAGTTTCTGGTTCAACAAAATTTACTATTTTATAGAAGGTTCTATCAAATGTTTCAATATTTCATTCCACTTATAGTGAACACCTTGAGGTAAAAACATGATTTAATTATTAGGGTCCACCTAATGATGTAAAATAGAAAATTTATAGTGATGCTTGTCCTCCCCATACATTGATTTATATATAAATGCAATAATTTAAAATAAGTTAGTTACTATTCTTGATGTTATTAATAAATTATTATTGAATATTATATCTCTACCTATATGATTTATGATATCATAGTATTAGGATACTAGTGAGGTCAACTTTTTGGAATTTTCAATTAATTAATTTTAAATATTTTTATTCCCAACATATAGTTTTCAAAAATTGATGAAATTATTACATGTTTAAAATTTGTTTTGGAAGAGTCATGTAACATGATCCACCCTGATCAAATCACATAAAATTGATTAATTAGTTAAAATTTTCTAATACTTGAATGAAATACTATATCCAAAAAAATCCTATAACATTTTTTAATTGATTTTTTATTCAGTGGATGGATCATATGAATGTTCATTTCATAATTGATATTTCTGCGCCAACTTGTTAATCCTGGTTAAAATATACTAATTTAATTTTCCAAAAAATATATTATAATGATCAATTTTCATAAAAAAATGTTAATTATTGTATTATTTAATCTATATATTGACTCAAATTACCATTAGTGAATAATACATATTATATCAGGGTAATATCCTGCATACTAGGATCTACTGTTATATTGTAATTTTAATCATTTCTGATGTATCAACAAAGTTTTCACTATTTGGAAATAGAAACATATAATTTTATTGTTCAATATTATAGGATCATTTGATAGATGTTTTATTCTTGACTTCAATATGAATGAATATGAAAATTACATATGGTATACATTATATATCCACCTATGGTAATATTAGGCTCATGAATCATGTTGTTTCTCTTAAAATATAGGACATAATAATTTAAAATATATTATATTTACTTTTTTATGATTGTAATATTAGGTAAACAATGATAGCCTCATACATAGTATTATTTTAAAAGTTCCATGATTTAGTGTGACCTCCCCATAATCTAGGTTCTACAAAGCCACCATGGATATACTTCAATGTGGGGTGTTAGATATATTAATAATAGTTTTGGGGTATCGATATAATTCTTTTAATTAGTTTTTTTCTGTATTCAAATGTTATATTTAAACCTATTCTAGTCAATATAGAGGTTAGTAGATAAACTATGGGCTTAAAATTAGTTTTTATAGAAATATAACAGCACATAACCCACACTCTTGAGATCTATACTAAAATATGTAACTATATATTACCACCTATGAGGCTGATAACTATGAAAAACAGTTTCCATAAAATCCTTAAAATAATAAAAAGAAAACATGGATGACTTAAATACTGAAGGACCATTTAGGTTTAGTGTTTAAGATAATATGGACACAATATTACATAAATAACTCTAATCAAATTGGACTCACATGTCATCAAAATAACATTTCTCCAATTCAACACAACTTTTCTTAGTTCACAATACTACATCAACATCATCCCTATGAAATATTGTACAAACATAAATCATTCAACATCATCATTTAAAACATGGGTAAAATGAAACATAATAAGGGGGAGCTCAAACATGCCATAATTTTTAGCATAAGCATTCATAATTAAATTCCATCAATGATAATAATCATTCATAAGGGAATGATGACAAAATAAAAGTGCATGATATAATCATAAAAGAACAAAAATCCATCAATACTAATTTTATCAAATATGAAATCATTGAAAAGGAACAATTCATCATAATCAATAATCAAAATTCATTTGATATCAATATTGATCCATAGATTCAATATGATATCATAATATGAAAAGATAAAAACATATTGGAATCTTGTAACATCATCACTTTGAACCATTATATAACCCTTATAGAGACCTTAAAAATAAAATTACCAATATGGGTGAACTCTATCTCTAGATTACACAATTAATCGGTGCGATATATGAGTTAAACCATTATATAAACTATAGAGTGATCACACAGTGCAATATGGGATGACCCATCATTTACAATTTCTAATACATAAAAAAATTCATCAAAAATCATTGAAACAATATTTATACTATTTAGAACATGATTAACCTCTGAAAAGAAAACATGTTCCACTACAATATCATTGAGACATGATTAACCCATTAAAACCAATGGGTCCCAAAAAAATATATTTGAAACATGATTATGAAATGGAAAATAAATGGGTTTCAAAAAAATCTCTTTGAAATAAGATTAACTCATTGAAAAGAATTGGGTTAAATAACAATCTCTTTGAAACAAGAGTAACCTAAGGAAAATAAATGGGTTAAATAACAATATCTTTGAAACATGAGTAACCTATATAAATTAAATGGATGAAATAATGTTCTATTTTAAACATGAGTAACTTAAGGTATTGAAATGGGATAGGATACAATCTATTGGAAACATAGGTAACCCATGGAAAAAATGGTCTAAATAACAATCTATTTGAAAAATTAGTAACCCATTATAAATAAATAATATAATTAAATATATCAGAAAAAAATATATGAACTCATGGAAAGGATATTGGTTAGACAAAAATCTCTTTTAAAATTTAATAACTTATGGAGAATAAATTGGTTAAATAACAATCTATTTGAAACATGAGTAGCCCCAGGAAAAGAAATGTCTTGAATATCAATTTTATTTGAAAAAAATAATCTATAAAAACAATGAATGGTTATGGAATAATTAAAAATTATTCCATGTGTTCTATAACTAATAACAAGGTTTTTTAACATTTATGAATGGAAATTCCATTAAATTATCATTAAAACATCCATGAGGAAAATAATCCTTAAACAGTCCTTAACATCCCCAACCACATTAGAAAATTTGAACCATCAACTCCATGAATGAAATAACAATAAATGAAACATTTAAAATCATGATAATAAGTATAATCATGATATAAAAAGTCCAAGATTAATTATATACACCTTATGAATGAATATATGTGAATAACTCAACAAACATCACAAATAATGAAAATTATGACAAAATCTGTTACGAATTTTGTATATTTGAAACTTTAAACCCCATAAAAGAATATTCATTGAATGAATCAATTAAATACCAAGATTATAAAAATAATAATTATATAATATAAAAAAAATGTCAATAGATACCCCACACAAAATAAAGTAGTGGTGAGTTTGTCGTATGCCTCACGAAAGTAAAAGAGAGAAATAAAATTGTTACATCGAGGTTGATTATTTTTCTGGTTCACTATATTCATAAATATTAATTTTTTATTAATTATAATAATTATAATTAACCTTATAATAGTTTATTATTATTTTTATTCCACTTATAAACATATTATATAAAACAACGATATCAATAATGTTTGATCTGGATATTTTGACCATAATCGGTTCATGTTTCAAAAACGACTTTGGTAGGACAAATATGGTCAAACGAATCATTTTTAAAACAAATAAAGAATAATAATCATTAATTTATTATCATATTTATACATAGATTATACTTTTTAAACCATTCATGAATGATGGTTTTGAAAAATGAACCAATAATATAATTATGGAGAAGGTAAGCTGCATATAGGCTTTAGTAATATTCTCATTATTTAATGATAATTATGGAAATATGTAATGTAACATTAATATTCAAATAATTATAATTATATCATAAATAAAACTTATTATAGTAATAAATACTTATATATATAAATCTTTTGATGTAAAAGTAATCAAATCACATCGAGGTGGTGGTAGTATACACATCCATGAACTATGTTATAACTTTTTCAATATGTTAATGGATAAAAATGAAATTGATATATTATATTAAAAGTGAAGTAATTAATTCATGAATAATTTATATATGACATTTATTTTTCATATTCTTAATTAATCTCATCCTAATTACATTTCATGTACTGTGTGAATGTATCACGTCGCATTGAGAGAGAAGTAGTCCACTCACCCACAAACAATGTTATTGTGCTTACACCAAATGGAATGCATAAATTTATGAGTTATATAGAAATTAAAGAATTATTAAGAAAAACTAAATAACAAATATATCATATAAAAATTGGTTTCCATCATATTTCACAGCCAATAGAGGTGGTCAAGGAAAATGAACGACTTCATTTCACAAAGCGGTAGTTCACTGTAGACGAATAGTAATTTTGTTTCCCCTTTGATGGATGTTTGTGTTTGTGTATCTCATGAACTTAACATAAAAATTTCTCCATATATTTATAATGCTGATTTTATTATATAATCATAGTATATTACCACTTTAATTGGGGGAGGATGAAGAAAATATTAAATTCATGTTGAAGAATGTTACCTCTTTTTAATGTAACTCTATTTGGTTTACACCAAAGAGATTCCCTGGTTGGATTTCTCCCATATTGAGGACGTTCGGTTCAGGGGATAGATTATGGGAGATTATTTGGTTGGGATTTTGACCATCCAATTTGGATAGATTGGTTTGATGAAGGGATAGTTTGAATTATTTTTTATAATGGATAGAGAGTGACATTATTGTAAATACCTATAGGTAAACACTATTAGGAGGCCACCTTTTCCACATGATCTTTAAAAATGGAAAAATAATGGATTAATTTGTAATTGTGGTTGATACACACTCACAGAACACAAAAATAAAATAAATTTTAATATTTTTTTCCTTAGTATTTATGTTTCATTATTTTTATTCTTTTAGTTTTTATTGATGTAACTAGTATTCTATCCTAATTAATTTGACCATTCCCCGAATGTCCCAAAGGCCTTCTTTTTTATTTTATTATGGATAATCCCCTAATTAATTTGACCATTAATATTAAATTAAATTGATAATTATTAGAAACTATATAACTAATGAATGAAATATATTATATCTAATTTACAAAATAGAAAACCCATGTGGTTTGGATGCTTATTTTAAAACAATCATATGTAATACTCAAAAATGATAATTTAACTCTAATTATGCTAATAATATATTTACTATCTATGGGTCAATATAAGAATTATAAAAGATGCACTGGTGCATTAATATAAAATGTTATATATATATATATATACAATCACATGGAATAATTTATGATTGTTTTTAAATATAAAATTATTTAATAAAATATCATTTCTGTAATATTACAATGATGTCAATTTTTAGATTATTTACTTGATTTACCTTTAAATAATATCAAGAAAATGATGGAATTAATATATATTAATTTCATAGCTATTTTACTTGACATATAAATCTTAAAAATATAATTGAACTCAATAATTAATTAAATTTACTTTACATTCCATGTTTTTAGCATCAATTATTTTATTTAGTTATTCGCTAAATAATTTGTGGATTACTAATTGTTATGAATTTAATTTGACTAAATCACCTATAAAAAATATATTTAAATTGTAATGATAACAAAAATAATTTACCTATAAAAATATTGTCTATAACTAAATCAATGTGGCTTCTTCCATACTCTAAATAAATTTATAGGAATCAAAATCACAAAAGGTACATTTGTTTTTGTTATTACTTAACATATTATATTGGTCACATTCATGAACATGTGTCCCATTAGTTAATAAAATTAAAAAAATGATGGTATTGTATAAATATGGATAACCAATATATTTTTGATAAGTGTAATTTCATTTTGACCCTTATGATTTTGATTTAGTCCCTTGTTAATCTTAATTTAACATTAATCATTGTAATTAATTTTAATTACATTCAATTCATTTTTTGATCAAAGGTTTTTTGGTATTATTAGAATATAAATATAATACTAAATAAAATTTTTATTTAAATATTTCAATATTAAATTCATTGAATTGGAAAAATTAAATTTAAATCTAATCATGCATACATGGTAAGAAATCTTGATTTTAATAGAAAAAGTTTCAAAAGATCATTATGTCGATACATCTTAATTAAATATAAAAGTGATTTAAATTATCTAAATTTGATTAATTGATATATAATTGATATGTTTTAACATTAATTAAAATTTAAAATATAATTTAACATTAAAATTATATAAATTAAATGGTATCTTGCAACTAAAATGCAATAATTTTCAATATTCATCATAAAAAAACATAGAAAAATAAAATAAATTTTCCCTAATCTAATTTCGATTATCCTTGTTCCAAAATGATAATTATTTTTTCATATAAAAATTATAATAGTATCAAAAAAAATTAAATTATGTTCACCATTAAAGAATAGTAAAATAAGCTTTTAAAAATATACATATTTTTATGCTTAAGATTGGATTTATACTTATTTTAAACGTACAAAATATATTGGATAAATGTAAATAAAATTTAAAAAAAATCTTAAAAGTAATATATTTAGTCATATTAACCCATTCTATTATAACTTTTTGGCCATAAAATTCATATTGACTAATAATATCAAAAGTATATTATTGTTCTTAAGACCCTGCATTGCGTGTAACACATGTTATCAAAGGGACTCAAAGATGTGTGCAACGTAGTATAAACATAGTTTTTTTGAGATGAAATATAAACTATGTATTGTTCATGAAAAATATATTAAGGAATTTAAATTATATTGAATTATTATATTTCATAAAATTTGGGGATGTTACATCTTACCCCATAGAAAACTAATTCCGTTCTCAAAATATTTATTTGTTATCAAATGATTATCATTTCTATTATTAGTTAAGTAAAAGAAACATAGTAAAGAGAATTTAAAAAAAATAATATTAAAAAGTTAATGATAGAAACATAAGGGTTATCATATGATATGCATAATTGTGATTAAACATAGGGCGAACATAATGGGGGATGGAAGAAATGTATAAATAATTACTGAGAGAGATTAAGGACATTGATCATAAACAAGTAAATAGTTTAACCAGGGTTTTCCCACCAAAAAGGATCCTTTAAATTTCAGTAAAATTATTTATTTTGGCCCTAATATGGATTTCTAATGAGTTATAAAATGTCTTTGGGTTGTCTAGTGCTTGTTTGGATACAAGAACCCATATTTTTGGGAAAATGGCCATGTTTCACTATTGTCGCACAGTTAGCACATGTTTTTCCTAACTATGGTCATTGTCTATTTTTGTTCCAAACTATATCACACAATATTTTCATATTCATGCAACCTAACAATGTGTGGGCCCCTTCCCATTGGTACCTGTTCAGGGTTTGTGCACGGTTTGTCAAAGTGTGCCCCAAAAAATTTCAAGGTGATTTTACTATTTTTCCCTTATTGATCAAGTTAAGTAATCCCTTCTTCCCCAACATGGGATCAAGTAAGAGAAAATAATTTTTCTCCCATTTTGGTGATTTTTTTAAACCAAAGGAAGGGATCAAGAGATCTCATTCATCTGCGATCCGATTGAGCTTTTGTTCATCACGTTGGATGCACGCCAGTAAGTACTCATGTCCTTTTATCTATTTTTATCCTCTCTTGCTCTCGACCTAGATATCAAGGTGTCATTAGTTTTCTCTTTTTCTCAGATCTAAGATGTTCTAAGACAAATTATTTTTTGACATCATTTGATAATGATCGTACAACACTGTGGCAGGTGTTTTATAGCTCACCCATCAAGTTTTTTGAGTATGGAATTTTGGTTTGGGGCCCAACTATTTCATTGGGTGTCATTTATTGAATTTATATACCATGAGTATACTAGTTAGAACCATATGTTTGTGCTATTTCCAAAAAATGTAATTCATTTTCAGTGGATCTTCCCACAACATCATCCATTCCATGTTGAATGTTGTGGAACTTTACAGTTTTAGTGTCTTGACATTTTTGAGCCATCGTTCGGGTATTCTTCATCTTGACCACAGTAATGGTTAGCCTCTTTATATTTATATGATTTTAAAATCATGTAATGGTGAATGGTATATACAATTTCACTTCAACTTGAACCTCCAAAGTTAAGTGCCTATATGTAGTTAAAAGTTAGAAGTGATAACTTGGAAAGTATACTATGTATATAACTTGACATGATTAAATGTAACTAATTATAGGTTTCATGTCCGTAGATTCCATTAACACCTTAATTGAAGGTATAATAATGGACCTTGATTATTAAATATGCCTAAAATGGATTTATTAAAAGGTTTTGGATAATTGGAATATTCTCACTATTGAAAGGAAAGGATTGGAAGAAGAGACATTATACTTGACATCATTATCTAGTAGGAATGTCTTAACTCGAGTTCACATTGGATTCTTATTGAGGAATGCCATGGAATCTTAGGAACCAAATTCTAATTCAAGGATGCAACTTTAATAGGTTCACACATTCATATATCCCAATATTTTTTATTATTTTTTTAATGATATGACATCATAGGATACCCCACATTGGATTAATGGATTCCATGGATACACTCATTGGATCCATCCTTGACATGTAGGTTCCATTTTTAAAGACCATATAGCCCAATCATTTCATAGCCCCATTTTACCTTGGATTAACTCTGTGGACTTAGTAGGTGTATCATTGTGGAATACCATGGAATATGATTATTGGATTATATTCTTACCCATAGCCAATATACAATTATTATTGAGATTGAGACCCAAGTGGTCTATGTTGCCTTTGTTATTGTCGTGGAACTTCATTGATAAATATAATATACAGATACCTTTTTATGGCTTGGAACCTTTACTATTATCAACAGTTGACTTATTTATAAATTTTTTAAACAAATAATGGTTTGGTTATACTTTTAGAAACTATTCGAGGGATGAAGCAGAAATTTGAGTATTTAGATACATTGTATTGATTAACATTATATATGCATTCTTTCAGACTATTGCATTTTCATTACAAAGGATGGATGTTATAGAAAATGTTGATGGTGGCCCACCGATATTTATCTCACACCTTCTATGGGGGTCGGTCGGTGCTATGAGTAGATTACCTCTTAGAAGTTTTGGATAAAGATAAAAACACAAATTCGAAAACTTTATAGGTTTCTATTTACGTTAGATCTTGTTATCAAAGGACTGAGTTGGATCTCGGAATGCATGGGATTGTATTTTGATTTCCTTTATACTTTAGTGTAACATGGTATGTATATTGTGTTGTATCCATGTTTTCCAGTTTTCTAGATATAGGTAATATCATCGTCAGTTCTTTCATGTTATTCTAATTGATTTAGTTAATATTATCATTGATCATTTATTTCTTTGTCTACTTTCGTTGTTCCTTCTGTTTACTTCTATTTCTATCTCTATTTACCTATTTTATTATTTATCTATTCTTCCACAGTTAGGTAATGTGGTTATTTCCCCCCCATGGACACACCCTAGTCCCTCACTGGTAGTCAGAAGCCTCTATAGTTTGGGGAGATGTGCATGAGGCCATGTAGCCCACAAGGGTCGGGGCACTCACTATGTGGAATCCAGGACTGGGATGTCAGAAATTGGTATCAAAGGAGTTTATTTTCTTGATTTACTATTTGGAGACTATACGTTGGAGATTATGAATTCTTCGGATGTGGTATTAATCCATGATTGGGCATCATGAACCCACATTCGGGGTAAAATACATGTTACATAAATTTATTTGTTATTTAGTTATTCCTATTTCATATTACATTATATCATCATTGGGTGATGCACATGTTGTATAGAGGTGTTCATCTTTTTTTTTGATTGAGTATTTCATTCATTATTAGCCCGATGATATGAGGGAAAGGAGAATTTCTACATGAATCAATATAGGCACCTATAATTTTCATGTTAGGCATATTGTCATTCTATATAGGTTTATTTCACTACCTTTCATTGCTTCAAATTCCTCTAATTTTTGAGTGATGTTGTGATACTAATTTTATGATTTTACTACTCATGGTTGTGATTGAGAGATTGCATTTATGAATTCAAGATTTGTATGGGCCCTCGTGGGTTGTGATGAGTAATTTATCAAGTTAATACATTATGAAATAAATAAATGGGTGCCAATTACATTGATAAGGTGTAGGGGAATTGATACAATGGGAATAGCTATCAATTATAAATTGAAACTTGACATATAAAATGGAATAGATACACATCTTTATCCTTCATTATAATGTTATGAATTGTAAAGGAGTGAATCTGAAAATTAGATGTAAAATGAAATGAAACATATACTTTAGAACATACAAATAAATGGCCTTCTAAGTGGGTAGATTGGGTAGTATTCCCTGGGTAGTGAGTTTTATTCTGTTAATAATCTTCTAGTGATGTTATCATTCTTATTAAGATTGTTCTAAAATGATTTTTGGGAATTTTTAGGCTAATGCCACCAAGATGTCCTCATATCGTATGCTAAGTGGGTGGCAATGACCATTCTTCAGTCAGGGTGGGACCTGATCTTCCAGTATTACTACCAAGAGTGCCACTGATGGCACCACCTATTGTACGTGATCTAGGAACTGATTCCCACATTCGTGATAGTTTCTTACATCGGATGCATTACATTTGCGGTGATCCATGAGTTCCCCTACGATGGCTAATCTGGAAGGCGTGTTCCAGCAACATCATCTTCCTAATTTCTTAGGGGATAATAGTCTACATGCTGTTAAGCCTTGGATAGAGGTCACCATGTATATCTTTGATCATTTGGATACACCTACATGGTTTATGGTCAAACTTTCTACTTACATGCTTTAGGACTCGTCCATGCTTTCGTGGGAGGTGATTACCCAAGACGGTCGTCATTAGGGCATGTTATTGGTTTATTTATAGGATTCTTTCTATGAAAATTTCTATCAATTGACCATATGAGATGAAAGAGATAGAGATATCATGTGTATCGAGGAAGGTTCGATATTAGTTATGGAATATTCAGATCTCTTCACTGAGTTATAGTGCTTTTTACTACTTCTAGTTGGTAATAATCTTTCACAGGCCCGATGATTTGATGATGGGATCTAGTACGGAATACATTGATAGATTAATGTCCCTCACCTGCCAACTTTTTTGAGGTTTTTAATCAGGCACTAATAACTGAGAGCAACCTCAGGGAAAATAATTGATCTAGGTATCAATGATGAGTGATACAATAGGCTAGTAGTTCTTATGGTGGTATGAAAAGATCCCTCGATTTTTCTTAGCATGCCAGTGACAACCAGAGTGCCCATTTCGATAGCTCCAAAGTGTGTCATCATTGTGGATGATGGTGGAATATAAAGAATCATTAGGATAGAGACCCAATGGAGTGTCGGTCTTATAGAATTATGGGTCTTTTTCAAAGTTTATATAAGACCATTCTAAAATACTCGAATGAAAAAGGATCCACGCTAACTCCACCATCAAGAGAAAGTTCTTCTATGTTGCGTCAGGTAGGGAGTGTGAATAGAACCACTAGGTCGGGAGGATGAAGAGGTTGTGTTTGTGGTATCCAGAACACTGATCACCAGTAGTGTCAACATATCAATATTGATTGTGGTAGAAAATCTATTTCACAGGGTCATGGATCATGCTATTTAAATGAACTACATTTGATACCCAATGATCTGGGATCATGACCATCTACAACATGAGGTAATATTATTGTGGAATCTAAAATAGTATCATATTTTTTGTTACATGTTCGTTGATCTATTTTATCTCTGTATCTATCATGGAATGTCTTGGATTGGAGATAATTTATTACCATGGTTTAAGGACCCTAGATACACCATCAGGGGTAAAAACGTATGGTATACACCATTGTAAGGAAGGTCCCATTAAGGATGGAAATTACTTTTTCTTAAGATATATATTTTTTCTCAATATGATAGGATTTTATGTCATTATATGGATGGAGTGGTTGGTTGACTATCACACTTTTGCGGACTGTTGTCATTGTAGAGTATCTTTTTCATCACCAAAAGATAACAGGTATCTATATATGGGGGGATGAGATATAAAGGATATAATATCTAGACTAAAGCATCATGGGGTAGGTGGAGTGACTTCATAGATCCCAAATATCTTCATGTTGGATTAGGGTTTACGTAAGGCTGATTTCCCTTCAGTAGTGGATCATTTCAAGAATGTATTCATGATGACTTCTTTGTAGGAGGATATATTCATTGTGTATGGATATCAATAGTTGAGACCCCATGAGAGAAACTACCTGATGCACAAACTCAAGCTAGTAATTATTTTACATGCCATACGTTTCTAGAGACATTATCTGTTGGGTGGGCACTTTTTGGTGTTCACGGACCATAAGAGCCTCAATTACCTCTTTTCATGGTGTGACTTGAACATCCGACAATAGAGATGGGATGAATATCTAAAATCCTTTCAATTTGAGCTTTCCTATATGCCTAGAAAGGGAAATGTTGTTTCATATATATTCAGTTGGAAAACAGAAGCACAGGTCCAATGGGAATCCAGTGATGAATTGAGGTTAATGGAGTTCTTTTTTGAGTTTAATCTAGAGTTTCATGTTATTCATGAGTTGTATTATCTCTCATCTTTGGTCGTTACCTCTTCCCTTCTTTATAATGTGAAGGGTATGAAATTTTCTAATTCTATATCTTTTGTTATCTTTGAGAGTATATCAGGATAGTACCCACCCATGAATTAGTTTGTGGATAGAGATGACATCATGCATATCCATGGATGTTTCTAAGATTCTCCAGATATGAGAGAGGATTTTATACATGAGCCAAATGTTTCTTCATGAGAATTCAATCTATGCATCTCCAAGATGTATCAAGATATGTGAATCTAGTATTGGTGTCCATGAATGAAATGTCAGATAGTAAGATTTATCACTAGATGTTCCACCTATCATTATGTGAAGGAAGAGCACCATAGACCAGTAGTCTTGTTACAGTTGTTTCCAATATCATAATGGAAATGGTAATATGTTTCCATGGATTTTGTAGTTGGCTTATATAGGTCACCAAGAGGTAGTAATTCTATATGGGTAGTTATTGAACATCTAACTAAGTCATCCAACTTCATTCCTATTTGAGAAACTGTCTCAATTGATGAGCCTGAAAAATGGTATATATGTGAGATCTTATGGCTACATGGGGTTCCATGTATTTTTTCGGATAGGGGTGGTCGTTTCATGTCCTTGTTATGGAAGGTATTGCAGAAGTATTTAGGAACATAGGTGACTCTATGAACATATTTTCACCCTCATACTGAAGGAAAATTAGAACAAAAAATACATGTTTTGGAAGATATTATCTGATCAAGTGTTCATAATTTTGATGGTTCTTGGGAAAAGAATATCTCTATCATTTAATTTTCCTATAATAACTGCTTCTATGTGAAAATTATAATGGTTCCTTTTGAGGACATGTATATTAGATCATGCCTTTCATCCTGACACTGGTTATAGGTAGATGAGGCAACCCTACCAGGTCATCATCTTGTTGAAGAGACTTTAGAGTTGGTTCATCTGGTCCAAATGCAGATAAATATTGATCAGTCTAGACAAAAAAATTACAAATATATATTGATGACCTATAGAGTTCAAGGTCAGAGATCATATTTTCCTTTGGGTATCTCCCAGGCTTGGGAATATATAGATATAGAAAAAATGGAAGTTATCACCTCATTATGTAGGGCCAATGGAAATTATGGAGAGATTCGAGATGGTAGCCTACCAGTTGATACAACCTCATAGGTGCCATTCAATGCACAACATCTTCCACATATCACAACTTGAAAAATATCATGCTGAACCTTATAAAACATTTAATCCCAAGGAAGTTCAGTTAGATGCCAAAGTTATCTTTGAGATTATCTAGTATGCATCGTTGACTGGAGAAGTAAGGTTCTCTGAGGATAGTCTATCCGTCAGGTATAGGTGTTATGATAGCATGGCCTCATGTAAGATGAGACTTGGGAGAGTGATTCTGACATATGAGCTCAGTGGCCAGAATTATTCTCATATACGGTTTCTATACCCTTATAGGTGAACACATGGATGAGTAATTTTATGGGGGATGACTGTAAGAACCCTATTTTTCACTCAGTTATGGATACTTTAAATTTTTATCTAATTACATATTCTGGTCATAATATGGATGACTAATGAGTTAGAAAAGGTATTATGGGTTTCTAAGGATTCTATGGATCCCAGAACCCATCTTTTAAGTGAATTGTCCATGTATCATGGTTAGCGCATTGTTGGCACATGGTTTTCGTAACCATATGATGGTCTATTTTCTGGAAGAACCATATCACATTGTTGATGCATTTACATATGGTCTAACCATATGAGTTCCCATTATTACCAGGTACTCCTGTATGGTTTATGCATGGTTTTTCAAACTATATGGACAAACCATGAAATGGAAACTTTTAAGGATATTGTACTATTTTCCCGTATTGATCTAATTAAACAACCTCTTCTTCTCAAACTTCGGTTCTAGTGGGAGAACCCACAGTTTCTCTTAATTTGATTCTTTTTGATGACCTATGTTAGGATCTTGATATATCCTTCATCTGAGATCCACTTGATCTTCAATTCATCATATTGGATGTGCAGTAGTAAGTACTCGAGTGCATTTTATTTGTTTGTCTCATCTCTTTCCCTTGACCTAATTTTCAAGGTGTGGGCATTTTTTTCATTTATCTTAGATAAACAATGTTCTAAGATGAATTAGAGGAATTTATCAGAGGATAAGGATCATAAAAACCTAAGGTGGGGGGTCTATAACTCATCCCTCAAGTTCATTGATTTTGGAATTGTCTTGTGGGCCCCATCACTTTCATCGAGTTGCATTTCTTTAATTAAATGACATTCTTATACTCGTTAGAATCGTATGGTTATGATCTTTCCAAATATTTTATTAGTTTTTAGTGGTATCACCCAAAAATCATCCAATCCAGGTAGTATGTTATGCCACTTTTTAGGTTTTAGTATTTTGACAATTTTGCTCCATCATTCAGGTATGCTTGAGCTTGACCATGCTAATGGTATGCCTCTTTTAATGAAATGATTTTTAATTTATTTAAAGGTGAATGGAATGTTCAATGTTAATTACACTTGACCCACCTAATGTATGATCCTAAATGTAATAAGTTGCTTTAACTGATAAATTGTAAAGTATTCTAATTATATGAATTGACAAGATTAGTTGTAACAGATAATAGGTTGCATGACCTTATCTACCCTTACGAAATTAATGGAAGGTAGTGAAATGGACCTCGAATATTAAATTTTCCTAAATTGATTTATTAAAGGGTTGCACACTACATAGACTATTCACACTAATAAAAGTCATGGAATGAACCAATAAACATTATACATGAATTAATTAATGGAATAACTTGAATTTACATTGGATTATTATCAGGGAATTCCATGGACACTTGGGAATGCTATTTGGATTCATGGATACGACATTCTTAGGATGATACCAACCTATATCCTGGTCATTTTTTATTCTTGGATTTTCAGTAAGACATCGTAGTATTCTTCACATAGTATTATGGGATAACTTGGATACCTTTCTTGGATAAATAATTTCCATGTAGGTGAAATGGTTAAAACCCATAGGTCATAGTCATTACATAGCCCTGTTTTATCTTGGATGAAATCCTTAGACTCGATAGGTGACTTATTGTGGAATTAAATTGAATATGATCATTGGATTACACTCTTACACTTAGAGATGCTATAATTATTATAGATTTCGTGTCCCTTGAGGCCTACATTTCATTGGTTATTACCACAGAACATCATTATTAAATCTCAGTTCATGTTTCCTTGATATAACTTTGAACCATTACTATTGTTAACATGTGACTTATTTATAAGTTGGTAAAAACAAATAATGAGATAGTTATATGCTTAAGAATTAGCCTAAGAAAGAGGTAGGAACATTGGTATTTAGATATGTTGTATTTATTTATTTTATATATGAATTCATACACACTATTGCATTTTTATTACAAGGGCTAGATGATATAGACACCGTTGGAGGTAGCCCATTGATATTTATATCACACTCTCATCGGGTGCCATCTTGTACCAAGAGTAGATTACTTGTTAGAAGGTGTTAAAATAGGGAATCACACAGCTTTGAACACTTTATCTATTTATGTTTTGGTTGGATCTTGATTTAAGAGGATTGAGTTGGATGTATATATGCATGGGATAGTGTTTTGATTTCCTTTATACATTTTTGGAACATGTTATGCATGATATCTTGTATCATTTTTTTCTTGTTTTCTATATTACTGAAATATAATCTTTAGTTGTTGATTATTATTCTAGTAGATTTAGTAATTATTTTCCCTGTTCATTTATTTCTATGTATTATTTGATGTTCCATTTATTTACATATATTTCATTCACTATATTCCTCTATTATTATTTATCCATTGTGATACTCTCGGTAATGAGTTCATATCCTCTCCATGGACACACCTTATTCCTCTACTGCTAGTTATTAATCTCTGATGTTTGGGGATATACATTTGAGGTTATGTGGCCCACCAGTATTGGGGAACTTAATATGGGGCATCCAGGTCTGGGATATCACATTAATGATCAATGGAAAGTTCAAGGTCTAAAACCATTAAAATTTTATGATAAAAACACATTTCTTCTTTAGAATAGAATGTACTAGGATAATAATCTCATTCACGATCCTTTTCCTAGATTTGATAAATTAACAAACTATTAAGACTATTAGAAGAATAAATATACTTACATGATGAGTATAATTTCATCCTCGATTTAATTTCCACCAAAATATCCACTTTTTCTATAAACAACCAGTATTCATGATGAACTTTATAATTCTTGAAGCACTAAAATTAAATTATAAAGAACTTATTTTCTATAAAAGTGATTATCATGCTATTGAACATATAATTAGATAATAAGAAAAAATAAAATTTTTATAACATGGTATGATATTTCCATGAAATATTAAACCTTAAAAATATAATATAACATTGAAAATTAAATAGAAATAACCAATGATCAAAAAAATTATTCAATAAATAATTATCTATGAAATCCTTCAATCATTTATTAACAATGTTAAAACACTAAATATTAGAAGGATTTGATCATATATTCTTCGATGATAAATAAACCATTATTCCTCAATTAATATACTACATGATTCCAAATAACCATAATATTTACCCGAAAGGATATCATACTAACTTGTACATCATGTATGTTAGTGGTATTGCCTAAAAACCTTATCACCCATTGGTCATGGGTTCAAGCCCCCCATATTTCTGGATGTGACGAGTTATCATCGAGCATTAAGATTCTTTATTATTTCTCATTAATGTTGAAAACTAATTCCTCACTAAAAACAAAATATTTATCCTCAGGGGTAAAAATACCTCATCCTAAAAAAATTATATCCCAAAAACCACATAAGGATCTCATCTATTAAAGCCTCAATGGGTATTTTAATAATTTTAATTTATGGTCATCCTTAATACTATATAACTGTGAAGGTTTCCATAAATATTAATATGAAAACATATGATGAAATAATAATCTGTAATGATATCTATACCGATCACTGATACTAACCATAACAACCAAGAACCCACACTATCAGATCCTATTCTAAAATCTAGAAATTTACTTTTCTGGCTATGATGTCAATAATTACGACGTATATTTTTCCATCAAAACATTAAAATATCAAAAGGGAAAAATCTATCACTTACATAATGGTTTAATTTTTAGGTGTAGTGTTTTTAGTGGGTTAGGAAAAACTCTAACATAAAAAATCATATCGTTTTGGACTCATAAGTTGTCAAAAAAACATTTCTCCCATTTAACCCATCTTTTATTATTTCAAAAACGGTTATCAACATTATCTTTGTAAAATATGTTGTAAGAATAAATCATTTAAAATAATCTTTAAAAATATATAGAACATGAAACAGAAATAGGGTGAGCTCGAATGATTAGTATGAGTAAGAATAAGCATTAATTATAAATTTTCATCATAGAGAGTTGTAATGCATAAGGGTGAGATAACATAATCAATGTGCATGAGATAATCAAAAAATAACTCACACCTGTCAATATCTGGAATATAAAATTTTATAACAAGGAAAATGAAAGATTCATCAGAATAAATAATCAAAATCAATGTGATATAAATACTGATCATTATAATCATTATAAACTCATATTAACCAATGATGGTACATATTGGAATCTTGGAACATTGTCTGATTGAACCCTTATAGAACTAGTTCGTAACCATTACAAATGGAATAAACAATATAGCTGAATTCTGTATCTGATGTACCCAATGTATGAGAGAATAATCTAGGATCCCCCGTCATAAAAGTTATAATGGGATCACTCAATGCTATCTGGGATCACCCATCATTTACAATGTTTAATAAATATAGAATTCATAAAAACTAAACTAAAAACCAATATTCTTTTTAGAAAATTATTAACCCATGAAAAGGAAACAATTTCCACTATAATAATACTCAAACATGAATAACCCATGGAAATAAAATTGGTTCCAAAACAAAATCATCGAAACTTTATTATCCTGTAAATAAAATGGGTTTCTGAAAAATATCCTTGAATTATAATTTACCTATGGAAAATAAATCGGTTAAATAACATTTACTTGGACATATTAGAAACCTACAGAAAATTGATTAGTTCAATAACAAAATATTTGTATCATGATTAAACCATGTAAAGGAAATGGGTTAAAAATCATTATGAATCATTTGTAAACCAAGTAAAATAAATTTATTGAATATAAATCTCTTTGAAACATGGGAAACCCTTGGAAATGAAAATGGCTATCTAAAAAATTATTTGAAACATGATTAACCCATGTAAAAGAAATTGGTTAAATAAAAAAGTCTTTGAAACATGTTTAACCCACGAAAAAATGGGTTAAATAGAAATATATTTGAAAAATTATTGACCCATATAAAAGAAATTGTTCAAATGACAATCTCTTTGAAACATTTTTATCCAAAGGAAATGAAATATATTAAATAACAATATATTAGAAAAAATATAATCTATCATAAGAATTAATTAGGACTGAATCGATACCAAATATCCCATGTGGATGATAAGTAAAAAAATTGTTCCTTGACTTTTCTGAATGTAAATACCATTAAAAGATCATTAAAAAATTCTGGAATAAAAAAATCATTAAATATTCAAGAGCGTCTTATACCACCATTGAAAATTTTAAAACATTTACCAAATGATTGGAATTACAAAAATTGAATCCCAAAATAACATGATAATAATGATATTTATGATATAAAATGTCAATGAGGTTGTATATATATCTTCTATAAGAAGGTATGGGTACGACATAACAAATATCATAGAGAAGGAAAATTGTGACAACCATCCATAACTGATTTGATAAATTTGAAAATGTAAACACCGTTAAATAATAATCATTAAATGTATCATATAAATACAAATAATATAAAATAATTCATTATATAATATATCAAAAAAGAAATTAGATACAACAAAAATAAAATATAAGTGGTGATTATGATATGGGCCTCCTGAATGTAAAAAGAGAGACAATGATCCCATACCTTGAGTCTGGTTTGTCATCCATTTTACCAATCATCCTTAATAAAGAACTTATGTTAATTATCAACATGTTTTAGAACATTTTCAATGTTTATTTGTAATTTTATTTTGCTTAAAATCATGTTATATACAATTATATAGTCAATAATTTGTAAGCCAGATTTTTTGACAAAATTCAGTTTATGTGTCAAAAACGACATTGGTATGTCAACTATGGTCAATGGAGTGTAACACCAAAATGGTTTTTATGAAATATTTTTCAGAAATAGTTTTAATTATTTAATAGATTTCATTTCACTCACTCGTGGGTTTAAACAAACCTTGAGACACCATAGTATGAACTGACTAATGTAACCTAGAAGCTATGTTAACAGGAAAAAGTATAACTAACTTATGGAAATGTATTGTTGGAAACCATTTATTTTTGAAAAAACAAACTAATTAAATATAGATAAAATATATGAATTTATAAACTATGTGAATTTAAATCATTAAATTAAATTAATGAAATATATATGTTATATATTTAATAAAAAAATTGTATTCAATCAATAGATATGTTAGTCATAGGGTATGAATAAACACAATTTATGTATAAAGACTTATATTTTTCAAAATGGTTATTTTACCACCTTTTAATGGTGCATACATTATAAATTAAAATTTGGAAACAATAATAATTTTTATATAAAAATATAATCTTCTTCTTTGGAATCACGATTTACAAATTTACTTTAGATGATTTTTTATATTTTTCTGATAACTTTCAAGTTTTGATGAAAAGTAATCATAATAAAAAGATTAATTGAAAATACATTTTTATGAAAATAATTTATATTCTGAAATTTTATTAGTTATGATTTTTAAATTATAAATATATTACATTTTTATTATTTAATATATTTTATTTTATTGGAATTAATTTTACATTGAATTTAGATGTAAAAAAATTTTAGTATTTTGCGGTGGTTTAATTTCTAAAACTCATTTTCTCATTCCAAAAATGTGTTTAATTTAAAATTATTTACTAAAACATCTATGTTTTTTATTTTTAAAAATTTATTTCATATTTGGAATCATTGTGTCTAAATTATGTATATGTATTTTTTTTATATTTTTCTATTATGAATAATATCTTCAGTGATTTTTATTAATACAATAAAAGGGTAAATAAGGTAATTATGGGTAAAAATATTATTATATAATTACCCTAACACTAGTTGTAATATAAGAGGATATTTTTTAAATCTAAATCAACTTTTGGTTGAAATGGTATCCTTTGGAAGAAACTTGGATGATATTATGAAATTTATTTTATTTTATAGAAATAAAATATAAAAATATCATACTCAAACTTTTATAATTATATCATTTTTAATATAAGGTAAAACAAAAGATAAATTTTACTTTTAAAACTCATTTTAAATTTGATTTTTTTATTCATGGTAATATATTTATACTTTTTAGGAAATAAATAGTTACCTTAACGGCTAATTCATTTATTGTGTAGAAATTATTTAATTGATGAAAAATCAATAAAATAATATTTTTAAAACAAATAACTATCAATGAACAAAATGCATTCCAAAATATTATTGGTCTATAATATCTTGTCCATTTTCATTCAAGGGTCGAGTAATTGACCATTTTGAGTCATATGGAAAAGATTATGATATTAATAATATTAAATTTTAAGTGATGTTAGAGTTTTCACATTCATTTTATAAAAAATATAACATTTTTAATATAGAAATTTCTAGATGATATATTAGGCTATAATTATTCATCATAAATATAAGGAATTTATATTATTCATATTATTTTATTTTTAATATTTATACAAAAATAAATAAATATATTAAATAACAAAAAAATTGTTATAGTGATTATTTTATTAGTGGATATATTAAATAAATGTCATTAAAATAATTTAAATAAATATTATATGGGATAATAAATATATCTATTTAATTTTAAATAATACCTTGACATCGTATGAAAAAAAAATATATTTTCTCTAAGTTAACATGTTATGTTTTTATTTATAAAAATCAACGAATTGAATTGTTTAAAAAATTGACACAATTGACTATTTATCAAAATAATGTATTATTAAATTAATAAACAATCGTAAATCCTTTTTCAAATTATATAATAATTATTATATTACCTAAAATATTCTGAAGTGTTTATTTATAGTATAATTTACAACAAATAAGTAAATATTTCAGCTTTTTATTATTAAAAGATTTGTTACATTGGTTAAATATCAAATATAATAACTAAGAGTTAATTACAATGATAGGGTTTAAATTTAATGAAAAACATGTCAAAAATTTATTGGTTGATGATATTAGAGTATTATATCCTCTCATATTCCAAAATATTAAATTTTAATGGTATTTTTATCTAGTTTTATTTTATTATAAATTAATATTTTTGATATTCCAGAATTGGCCTTCCCCTCAATTATAAAAGAGAACATACTACCGCACTTATTCACATCACCATAGTCCTTAATTATTACTCATCCACTATATATATCCATTATAAATTCCTATATTAAAATTATAGAGGTTCTATTCTTCTCCAATGACCCACTCTATTACTTTAAAAAGATATCTTGAGGGAGCACGTCGAAGAAGAGGTAATATTCTCTACAGATTTTTCAAAATTATTTCTTGTTCTACTTACTCTTCATGATTTGATTAAATTTTAATGTAGAAAATATTGTACCAAATTTATAATGAGATGTTATTATAATTATTTAACAACCATATTTAACCTTTTATCCATCCTATGAATTACGAAAGCACCATGGAAGCGTACGTACGGTATATTGTCTCCACGCAGTGGTGTTATTAGATTACACAACCACATTACATGGATTGGAAAATTTATATAAATAATAAATATATATTATTACTTTTACATTATATATATTATGTAAAAAACCATCCACTTCCATATAATTTATCAATAATGGAAATTTTATAGTCGCTCGTACATATGTGCAGACTACCGTCTCCATGATGCGATGTGATTCAATCTAAGTAATATCCATTAAAAAAAGATTATTGAAATGTATATAATGAAATAATATGATATATATTATATTAATATAATTTTTTAAATCATTGAACTTCAACCTAATAAGGATAATCAGAACATATTTGACAAAACATGCATAAGAAAATGAAGCGGTTAATAACAAAATAATGAGTAATAGTGAAATGATATTAAGTAACAGATTATAATATAATCATACATTAGGTCATAAAATGGACTATGATTTTGGGATAATAAATTGACATTATTTAAATTGTGATACTGGAGGTTCGGATACATACAAATGATATTAGACCTAAGATAAAGGATAATTTCGCAATGTCATTATTATCTGTGACTATTTATATGTATGTATTTAATGGGGAAAATTTTTTATCCTTGTCCATGTATCATAAATTTGTATTCCAAAATATTCTAGATATTATTATATAATTTTTTAATGTTATTTTTACCTATTGGTTAATATTTATGAAATTTTAAAAAGGGAATCTTTTTTTTCTTTTTCGATATGAGATATTTTTTGAATTATAAAACAATATTATAAGACAAATGTTTTCATTTAACTTATACAACTTGAATGTAATTTTATGATTTTATAAAACCTTTTTTCAATGAATATTAATTTTTAATATTCAAGTATATTTTCAAATAAATATGATTCATTAAAAAATTTGTGGCATTTTTAGAAAATAAAACATTTTTTTTGGAAGAAATTATAATTTTTTCATGAATTAATTTCAACTGTTTAGTAAATATTATTTTCCTTCCAAGAGGGAATTATTTAATAGGGTTATTTTTCGTGTTTGGTATACCTATTTTTCCAATTTTTTGATTATTTTTATTATTTAATTATATTTATAGATACCATTGTTTACATGTGTTATGTTATGATTGTATGATGTTAAGGAAACCCATTTTATTCCTCAAGTTAGGCTATAAAAAGTGTATTTTGTTTTTGTGGAACACATAAGAATTTTTTTTCTTATGAGATGGTTGAGACCTATATATCCATAAAATTCATTAGGTAAAGATTTATATCTCATTAGATTGACAATGTTGGAATGAGAAATTATCTTTTTTCTGTAATAAAGGGCTGGAATGGGAAGTAAACCCAAAACAGGAATACAAGGCTTGAACGAGGAGTGATGTCCATTCAGTAATAGAGTTTGTATACTATGTCAGTATTGGAAATGATCATTAAAAATTCCATGTCTTATTTTATATATTTTAGGTTTATTTTCCTTGATTCGTTATGAACATTTATGATTTACCCCATGATATGATATAATATTCTTTCATATACATGATAATATTATCAAATGTTATGTTATTATGTCTTGTGATTATGACATGATTGATATTTTATTATTAAACATAATTATAATATTATCTCATACATTCTTATTTTTATTTTCCCCATGTTATTAAGAAGGGTATAAAGTAATATATGTAAAAGGGGGACTAGTTATGAAGGAATAAATATGAGACAATGTAAATGTCTTATGAACCAGTTGTTTATGTTTTCTAATTTTCAAAATAAAATAAATCTATATGGAACTATGATGGTTTGTTCTATTTTGTAATGAATATTATTTAATTTTGATTTATTATCAACGTATGTAATGTATTGTTTATTATTGTCGGTATCAGAGAATAAATTATAGTTAACCATATGAAATTATATTTAAAAAAACATAGTAAGAACCCTAAGTATATGTAGAAGTACAGATTATAATATTAGTGCTTTAGATATCATCATTAATAACCTAGGATAAAATCTAAAGTGTCTTAAATTGATATTTTATTCATTATTATGTCGTTTTCCAATTATAGTTAGCGATTCCCAAACTATACTAATTTGTTTTAGTAAATTTCTGGAACCCAATAGAACCACTTTAATGCTGAATGAGAGGGGGGATGCAATGGTTGTCCTCTTGAGAAATAGAATATTATGGGAGCTAAAATGAAAAATATTTTCATTATTATCATAAATTATTCTCAATCAATGAATCAAGAAGGACACCTAAACAAGAAAAATATTGAACAACATTCTATTTAGTCCTTCATGAGGCTGAATCCACCATCTATTACTGGGACATCTGATCCACTAGGGGCTGAAAATGGATTAGTACCAATTAAAAGTTATTTTTAGTTCTCTAAAGTTTAGAACATGATAAATTTATCATGTAAGTCTATAGTTTATAAGGTGAACCAAATAATTGATGTAATCTTATCAAGAATACGAGACAAAGCGATGAAATTGAATCTTTTCAATGAGAGGAGTTCAAGACATTATTTTTCAATAAGTAAATTCCTTATATTCTTTAGAAAAGATGGATAAGTAGTTCCATAAGATTAAGAAAAATTATGATGAATTTGATGCTACCAACAATGATAATTTTACTAGACTTGTAATGTACGCTTCTTGAATTATTATCCAACCTAAGATTAAAATTGATTGATTCTTTAGGGACATAAAACTAATTCTCTAATGGAAATTATCCTTTAGTTTCATAAATATATTTTAAGAAATTTTTTGATGAGATCTCAAGGTTAATATGGATATTGGAGTAACCCATTAATCCTTTAGGTTTGATTAAGAGAGAGAAAAGGAATTAAAGGGAAAATTTAAAGACAACACTAAAAAGAAGAGGAGTTTTACCATATTCTCGTAGTGTGGAATAAAAAATGGCAGAAATTATGATCCTTCATTTAGTGGAATTTTATGTGATTCTTGGAATGGATTGGCATTATTTATATGGGCATCAAATAAATTTGCAAGGGATTTCATGTTTCATATTTCAGATCAATCAATGATTATCTATCAATGCATGGAATAATATGACCTTCTAGATGAAATTTCATCCATATTATGGGTCTTGCTTCTGATATATGTAGGTTAACTATCTAAAATGGGTTGGAATGAAATAAAAAATATTAATACACCAAATGTACAAGAGTTATTTGATTTTTTTTAGATTAATTTCAAAGTCATACACAGAATAGTGGAGTTGAGTTTTAAATATAACTCATACCAAGTGTTATGCATATTTAAAAGACACCTTATAGAATGGATCCAATTGAGTTGTAGGAATTGAATAATTAACTCCAAGAGAATATTGAAAAAGGATTCATAAGCCATAGTGTATCACCTTGGAGTGAACCTCTTTAGTTTATTAAGAAGATAGATGGATCAATGAGACTCTACATTGATTATTGAGAACATAACAAGATCACTATTAAGAAAAAATAGCATCTTCCCTACATTGATGACTTATTAGACCAACTATATAGAGCTCAATAATTTTCCAAGATTCATCTTTATTCAAGATATCATAAATTAATGTTCAAAGAGGATATACCAAAGATGACATTCTTTACAATGTATGGACACTATAAATTTCTAGTGATGCATTTTGGTCATACTAATTCCGACAATACCTTATTAGATATAATGAATAGAGTCTTTAGAGACTATCAGGATAAGTTCATGGTAGTATTTATAGAAAATATTCTAGTATATTCTAAGAAAAACGAATAACATCAATATCACTTGAGAATTTTAATCAAGACATTGAGAAATGAGATGTTTTATACAAAAAATTCCAATTCTGAATTTTGGATTCAAAAAAAATCTTTTTTAGGTAACATAATCAAAAGCGAGTAGATATTTATGGATCCAACAAAAATAGATATTATCAATTGATGGACTATAAAAAATGGTTATTGATCAATGATGTTTTCTTGGTTTGGATGGATATTTTTTACATTTGAAGAATTAATTTTCATTAATATATAATCCACTAACAAAAATAACGGAATATTCACCAAAGAATATGGTTGTAGTTGATTAAATATTAAGACTAATAAATACATAACAATATAAGTAAATTGAATAATGTGGATGATACATTGAGTATACAGGATTATGTTACCCTATCCATGATGAGGACTAAAAAAGTTCAAATATTTCATGATTTTTGAATGATGGATCGTGAAATTTTTAAAGGAATGGGATAAAACACGTATTTATCAAATTAATTTTCAACCATATAAATTGGTGAAGATTAAGGAGGAATAGAAAAAGGTGTAAATATACAAATGAAAGTGAGAAATGTTCATTAATTCAACCATGATTGTAATTGAATAATATGGCTCAAGAATAATGTTCTTATTCCTCCCATACAAGAACTATATATGGAGCTTCTGGATGAGTCTCAATGTTCTTTATTATCTATTCATCATAGAAGCAACAATATGTATGTGGACCTAGAAGTGTATACCTGATGGGATAGAATAAGAAGAGTTGTTTCAAAATATGTTTCATGGTTCTTGGTTTCTCATAATCATAAGGCTGATAGATGGATGTCTAAGTGGATGTTTCAACCATTAACCATACCATAATGTTAATGGGGGAAACGTCACTATGGACATTGTTGTTGGATATAAAAATACATCTAAATTGATGAATTCTTATTGGGTTATAATTGTTCTCCTTATGAATTCAACACACTTCATTGATATTAGAGAGGATTTATCTCATGATCAGGTCTTCATGATATGTATAATGGAAGTGTTAATATTTCCTGGTGTAGCACATTCCATTATATATGATCCAGATATGAGTTTTATTTCTTTGTTCTAGAAAATTATTCAACTGGCTCTTGATATAATGTTATGTTTCAACAATGCTTATCATCCACATATAGATGATCTATCTGAGAGGACAATTAAAACACTATAATCCATGTTGAGAGATTTTTCTATAGATTTATAAGGTGGATGGGATCAATTCCTACCGTATATAGAATTTTCATACAAAAATATATTTCACTACAGTATTATGATTGATCCTTATGAATATATCTATAAAAAGAATTGAAGAAATCCATATTGATGGGATTATGTTGGGTAAATAATGTTATTAGGATATTTTCTTATTGATGAAATGGTAGAGAAGTTCATATCTATTCAACAACACACAAGAGCATCTCAAATTCAAAAAAACGTTATGGTGACAACTAATAAAAAAACTAGATTTTGAAGTGGGTGAAATGGTGTTTCTACAAATATCTACTTAGAAGAGATAAATGATATATGGAATGATTGGAAATATAATCCCTGGATATATCAGTCCTTTTGAAATTTTAGATTGGGTTGGGATGGTAGCTTATCAATTTCCACTTCCACTGAAAATATATCAAGTTCATAAAGAGTTACATGTATCTCTTACTAGAATGTAAATACCGAATAATTAACATGTAATAAAATCATAATTCATGGTTCTAGAGCAAGATCATTCTTATTAAGAACAATCGATCAAGATTATAGATCATAACGAACAAGTTCTATGAAACAAGACCACTCGCCTGGTTAACTTTTTATGGCGACACCAAATAATATGAGGAAGTTATTCAATAACTAGTGGATGAGATGAGGTAGAGATATCCACATATGTTTTTATATATGTGATTAATTTTGAGGGATAAATTTAGAATATGTTTGGTAGAATGTAACCCTCGTTCCACACCTGTATTATTGAACCAGATTAACTTGTCATTCCATCCCAGTATTACTGAACTGGATTAACATGTCATTCTATTCATGTCTATATCATGAGATATAAATATTTACCCAATTCATTGGATGGAGATATAGTTCTCACACATCTCATAATTAAATTAGTCTTACATGTGCCACCAAAACATAAACCATTCACCATTGCATAACCCAAGGAACCAAAATGGATTTCTTAAACATCATTCCCTAATAATCCAATTGAAATAAATGGATTTTTTAAAAATAATCATATCATAAACACAATCAAAAAAGTATTAATTGTAAATGAAACATAGCACTATTTCATCTTAAATTTAATTTTTTTATATAATACTTGAAATTAATTCTTGAGGAAAATATCCTTTCTTCACCCAAACCATTTTCTTTTCTCAAAATATTATAGTTTTTTAAAAGAAAATAATTTAATTTAAAATTAAAAAGAAATATCTTAAATTATTATTCATGGAAATAAGGCATTATAAAAGCATAAGAATCAATTCATTCCATATGTGTTAAAAAATATCTCCTCACAATTTTTTGAGAGAACTCAAAAAGTACATCGTATGGTAAATGAGAGAAAGACTCCTTCCAAACCATGTAGTAAAACTCATTATTGGGTAAAAATGAATTAAAACATAAAATATAAAATATTAAAAAAATTATGAACACATTTTTGCAGAACATTGACATGGATGAAAAATATACCCCCAGTAAATACTTACGTATAAACAATCTCAGATAAAATGTGATAGCAAAATTATCCCTTACCTTAGGTCTAATTTCTATTATATGTATTCGAAACTCCTATATAGCAGGTTTAAACAAATTATTTAATTGTAACATAACAGTAATAATATATTTGATAACATATATGATTCACTTATGACTTTATAGTACCTGTTTATTTATGAATTCCATGTTAAAGAAACATTTTGGGGAGTAATTTATTCATTTATCGTACATGATTTTACTTGTTATTCTAGATATTATTATTTGATCATGATTTACATACATATATATGGTAAAACATGATTTATTTATCATAAATATTCAGTTTAGAAATATTTATAATAGATAGATAAATGAAATGGAATACATCATTCATGGAGATGGTAGGTCATATGTATGAATGAACAATGTTTCAATTTCCGTATTGAATTGAATGGTAGAATGTAAATGAAAAATATATATATATATATATATTTACATAAATCTAGTATCATTATTATATCAAATATTTCATGCATATTTATTATATATACATTATAATTATTTTTTAATGGTTAACGTGGATAATGAATCTCATCTCCTTGGGAAGACGGTAGGTCGTACGTACGCACAAGCGACATTATCATTCACTTAATGGTTAAATAGTATAAAATTAGATGATATATTAACAATAAAGAATAATTATAATGTTATATTCAATATTTACATCCATTATAATCATCATTATACCCATCCAAATTTAGTATTGTTGGATAACAAATTACACCACAGTGTGGACATGACAAGTCGTACGTACGCATGCATGGTGATATTGTTATTCATAAGATAAATAAAAGGTGGTATATTTTTGTCCAGTAATTATAATAACATCTATGAATTTATAGGATATATTATTTATTATATTATTATATTAAAACATAAGATGATGTAGAAGAAGAAATTAATTTTGAAAGAGGTTATAAAACAAATACATCTTTTTTCAAGTATCTCCTTCTGATTTGCACAAAAGGTCTCCATAAAATGGATTTATTCACATAGTGTGTCCTCTAGGATGAATTTCAGGATTTTGGTAGGAAATATGAGCAGGTTTTGTCTGAACCTAATAGAATTGGATGTGTGAATGAAAGATAAGGATTTGTTCTCTTTTATAGGTTAGTTGAGGGAATCTTTAGGAAAGTCTTTAAATTTTAATTTATGATAAATTTATTTTCAATTTATAATAGTTTAAAACTCATTTATTTAGAATATAAAATATGGATGGTTCTAAATCCTCTCAATCAGTAGGTTTTAGAAAAATCTATCTCACAAAATTAGCCTTCTATTTTATCATTAACTCTTAGTTAAAAACATTAACCCTTACCAAGTCTTTTTGTATTTTCATAATATATGGTTACAATAGTTACTATAAAATGAAAATATAACCACACGATGATAATTAATGATATTTTTAACCATATGTAAATCATTTGGCCAAATCATTGATTTTTAGGACTATTATATCATTTAATAAAACAGTGTTTGTTTTAAAAACTCATTTATGTCATTTCTGGAAATATTTAGTAATTCAATTTTGTTAAATTAATAAAAACTTAATTACTTCGTACCAAAGGCATTATATCATCCTTAAAATATAAATTTCATCCATGAAATTCGTGGATGGCATCAAAATGTTCAAATTACATTTATTTTTATATTTATAATATCATTAATCTGAATATCTCATTAAAGGGTAATCACTATATCATCATTATGTCATAAATAATTGTATTTATTTAATGTATAAATATTATAAATAACATACCATGTTGTATTAAATCATTATAATGAATATTTATTGTTAAAATATCAATTATTTAACCCCAACATAAAAAATATTTTAGTAAAAAGATACATGTTTATGTTATATTTCCCATTACTTTAAAGTAATTACTATAACACATCGTTTTCACACAAATGTGGTTCTAAAATGCCAAAATATCGGCCAAAAGATTTTTTTAGTCTCCCATTAATCATCCAATAATATTAGGACATTTTTTACGGTAGTTTTATATTATTATAATATTATTATTACCCTTATTTAACTGATTTACCCTTTAACCATGTTAAATAAAAATAATTAATGAAGTTACTATTCATAATATAAAAAAAATAAAAGGTATATATTCACATAATTTGGACCTTATGAATTAAAATTTGGGACCTATATTTCTAAATTCAAAAAAAAATTGTTGGATGAAATTTATTTAAAATTAATTTCTGTTGTGAAAACAATAATGCGAGATTTTATGAAGTAAAAAATATCAAAATATTGATATGTGTTTATATCCAATTTAAATGTGAAATTACATCCATTGACCGAAATTGGATTATATTATTAATCCATAATCCAATTACCCATTAAAAAAATTAAAATGATAATATAATGATTTAAATAAATTAGAAAAAAAATGAATTTTTGAATTATAATGAAGTATTTTTCACTATTTATTAAAATATGATTTTCATCAGGAAAATACAAAACATTCCACCAAGGTAAATTTTTATGTCCTGTTTCCAAATAGGATTATTATTATGAAAAATATTTCTGATAAAATTTTCAAAAACTAGATTTAAAACCGGTTCGACATTAAAAGGCAGTAAACAATATTTTTTAAAAAACAACTTCTTTTATCCGAAAAATTGAATTTGTTATTATATCATATATAGAAAACATATAATTTGAATTTAATAAATTACATTGAATATCATAAATATATATTTAACTAATAAAATCCATATATAGTGATTTTATTATTTTACAGACTCACAAGTTAAATAGTTTTTTTAAGGAAGTTAATACAATTCATACCTTCCATTATAATGACTAGGTTGTAATATTTAGTTATCACTTATAATAGATCTTTCATGAAATGAATTATAAAAAAAGAAATCAAAATTTAGTGTATCACAATACAAGAATAGTGTTCCACATATTTCAAGCTAACAAAATGTGTCCTATAGCCAAGATAGTCTTGGTGTAGCGTACAACACAAGTCATCAAAGAAATTAAAAAGAATATATCTAATTAAATCTTGGTGTGTTACATTATACAGCACTTGAAATTAATTTCTCCCTTGAAATTATTCAGTGTTAAAAAAAATTACTACTTGAAAGTTACTTTCATAGAATCTCACATCGTAAAAAGTAATATTAAAATATCATTCTTAAAAGGAATGTTAGAAACATTACGATTACCCAAAGTATCTCATCATTGGGTTTCCACATATGAGAACATAAGTGGGAAGTGAAAAAATAGATATGGAATTAAAATATAACAATCAAGATATGATGGATAGTGATAAATAAAAAGGTTTGAATAATGTTAACAACCAGAAAGGCATAAATCACTAATGATTTAAGGGGAATATAATTCGTCAGAGAATAATGTACTAGGATACAATTTTTGGTTTTCAAGATCCTTTCCCTAAAATTAATTAACATGAGAATAAATACATACATTATTTTAGTACAATATCATCATTGGTTGTGCCTTGAAAAATTTCCACATCATCTCTTATTTAAATTAATGAAGTTGAAATTTTCATTCCATATGTGTTAGTAGATCGTGCGATCCATAAATAGAATGACATTTCAATTAATTAATCTCATAAAAAAGGATATAACATGTTATCAAACATTCATAAGTCCATATATTGTGAGATAATACTTTATTATAAAAAAACATCATCTGATCCTTAACATTAACATTCCAAAAATATTATAACCATACAATCCTTCTGAAATATCAATATCTAAAACTATAGAAGAAGGTTCACAACCATGGAATAAAATTTATTCCCCATATATCATAAGTTATCTCTATTTGGTCACATTTGAAAAATGTGAACACCTTCATCATGTATTCTATTGAGTCACTGTAACATCATGAATTATCAGATATCCTTATTGAAAACATGCATGTTTCCTTGTCACAAAACATAATGGATTATTACTGAAGTCCAAAAATGTTGAATACATCATCATGATAGCATAATATTATTTTAAACAAATCTATAATTAGTTACCAAGAAAAATGCATCATAAAAATTTACTTACTCAAATCCAACATATCTTTATCTAAACATCATTATCCTAACTAAGGGACATATTAAGTGTTATATTCCCATTAATAATGTGTTCTAGAAGTATATCGTTTTATAAAAAAATCACTTTCTGGATCTATAATACTATTCCACATATCCATTCCAATCCTTAATGGAAAACATATACTAAAATCACATAACAATTTCATGATTCATATAACATTATCTTTGAATTCTGAATATTATACACTTCAATCAAACAACTTTTTTATTAATCTATTACTCAAGATCTATCATCATCATCATTCCAAATATATGAATCCTTTATTTGAGATCATCAACCTCGTGATTTTTATGTTTAATGTAAAAAACTGGAATAATATCACATACCATTCACATGCCATTTACAATCTCTTTATCCTCAGTAGTATGACCAATACTCATACAATCATCATGTTTCTCTTCAGTATGTATCCAAAAGGGATATCGATCATCATAATTCACAAAAATTTCACATCTGAAACATTCACTAGATAAATATGTTATATTTAGTTCTGGATAATGACTTAGACTAGATAAAAAGTGTGATAAATACATATTAGATATTAGTCACGTAATTAAGGTAAATTACAGATAATATACCAAACTATGATATAATAACTTTAACCTTAGATTAGTCATGATTATTATAAAAACCCTAGGACTATAACTAATACTTGAATTATCCTTAGGAAATATATAGAAATATCCTTATAAATATCTCTATGTATCACATTGAAGTTTTCTCATCCTAGATTCCAATGGTTCACTAAACCTTTCCTCTGATACCAACTTTAATGGCCCAATCATTGCATACAAGGAAATTACCTTTATTTTGAGAAATATATAATACATTACATAAAAAGATGCCTAAATACCTTATTAGTTTAGTGTCATTGTAATATTGAAAAACATTCTTCTATCTTGGTGAAAGATATTCAATATCCCCTATAAATATATGCTCCATTTTTTTTCCAACCTAAATAATTTATTTATATCCTGGGAAAATGAAAACATAAAAAGGGTTAGCTCAAGTGCTCAGTAAGGGTAAACTTTATGAATATCAAACAAAACATAAACATAGGATTGTAGAAAAATGAAAATAATTATTGAATATCAAAATAATTAGTCATGAAATATGTCCATGAATTTCATAAAGAATAAATCATAAATGAAAATAGACCTTGATAATATATCATTAACATACAACATGGAATTTTGGAAAACAAATAAGCACATAATTTGATTTCCATGATAGTCAAGGCATTGCTGCAAAGAACATCATAGAAAACAATCTCCACTACTAAACTGGGTATAATTTTTTAATTTGATATATTTTTTAAATGGATTTACTTGGCGTTCGTTCCTTGTATTACTAAATGATAATAACATTCTATTTTATCCCTGTATGACTGAACCGGATTAACTTTTCATTCCAGCCCTATAATACTAAACTGAATTAACATGTAGTTCTTTTCATGTCTATCTCATGAGATATAAATATTTACCCAATTCTTTGGGGGAGATATATGTCACACCCATCTCATAATGAAATAATTCTTACATTTCCATAAAAAATTAATCTATTTATTATAGCATAACCCAAGGAACAAAAAATGGGTTTCCAAAACATCATAACCTCATAATAAATATGAAACAAATGGATTACATAAAATTAATTCCATAATAAACACAATCAAATAAATATAATTATTGGGATATAAACATAACCCTATGTCATCATAGATGGGAATTGTTCTATAAAATACTTGAAATTAATTTTTGAGGAAAATATTCTTTCTTCTCCCAAAACGTTTTATTTTAAAAAAATGTCACACAATTTTAAATGAATTTTTTTAATAAAATATACACAAGAAATATATTAAAGGAATATTCATTTGAATAAGGCGTTATTAAAGAATAATAATATATTTATTCCATATAATATAAACAAACATTATCCTTGCACTTTTTCTGGAGAAATCAAAATGTACCTCATTTGGTAATTGTATAAAATATTCCTACCAAAACATGTAGTAAAAGTCAAAAATGGGTAAAAAAGGGAATTAAAAATAAATAGAATAATAGTACACATTTTATGAAAACATTTTTATAAAACATGGACATGGATAATAAATATACCCCCAGTAAATACTAACATATAAATAATCTTGGATAAAAATGAGATTGTAGAATTATCTATTACCTTAGGTATGATTTCTTCTGTGTCTGTAAAAAAATATTTTATAGTGGGTTTAAAAATATTATTAGTTCTAAAAAACATAATAATATCTATGATATCATATATGCATCACTTATGATATTATATTATGTGTTTATTTATCAATTCCATGTTAATGCAATGTTTTGGGTAATAATCATTTTATTTATCTTATGTGTTTTTACTGGTTATTCTTGATCTTATTAAATAGGTAATGATTTACTTACTTATATAATGTAAAAATGATTTATATATCATAAATATTCAGTATATAAATATTTATAATAGATATATAAAGGAAATGGAATACACCGTTAATAGAGACAGTATGTCGTACGTATGCATGAACGTTGATTCTGTTTCCTTACTGAATTGAATGGAACAAATTAAATGACATATATATATACATAAAAACAATAGAATAATTATTTCGTATATTTCATGATTATTTATTATATATAATTTATAATCATTCTTGAATGGTTAACGTGAATAATCAATCTCATCGTGTCGGGGAGACAGTAGGTTGTACGTACACACAAGAAACGGTATCATTCACTTAATGGTTAAATGGTATATAATTGGATGGTATATTAACTATAAAGAATAATTATCATGTTATATTCATTATTTACATCCATTATAATCATCATTATACTCATCCAAATTATGAATTATTGAATAACAAATTACACCATGTCGTGGAGATGGTATGTGGTACGTACTCACACATGGTGATATTATAATTCATACGATGGATAAAATGAGGTATAAGGTTTTATCATAATTTTAATAACATATAATAATGAATATGATACGAGATTTATTAATTTATTATAGGAACAACATAAAAAGTGTATGTAGAAGAAGAAAAGAATTTTGAAAGAGGTGATAAAACAATTACCTCCTTTTCGAGTATCTCCTTTAAATTTGCACAAAAGGTCTCCCTAGGATGGAACACTGCCTAAATTATTTCCTCCAATATGAATTTAGAGAATATGGTAGGGGATTTTGATAGGTATTTACTAATCCAAAGGGATTTGAATGTGTGAATAAAAGATAAGGATATGTTCCCTTTTATGAGAGAGGTATGGGGCACTTTAGGAATGTCTTTTAATATTAATTTATTATAAATTTATTTCAGGTGTCTAATGGTCCCAAACTAATTTATTTCAAATATTAGATATTGATGCATCTAAATACTCTTATAAAATATGATTTATTTATTTTTAGGTAACAAAATTAACCTTATCCTTTAGTTTTAACACTTAGTTAAAAACATTTACTCTTACCATGTCTTCTTGTATTTTCATAATATATTGTTATATTAGTGACTATAAAATGAAAAAAGAACCAAAATAAGATAATTAATTATATTTTTATCATTTTATAAGTAATTTTCACGAATATTATATTTTTAGGACTATTATATCATTTAATAAAACTGTGTTTTCTTTTAAAACTCATTTATGTCAATTTTGACACTATTTTGTAATTGATTTTTTTTAAAGTTATAACAATTGTATTTCTTATAAATAAAGGAATTAAATCATCCCTAACATGCCAATTTCATCCAAAAAACTCTTGTATGGCATAAAAATTTTAAAATTACATTTATTTTAAAATTTACAATATCATTTATTTAACTAATTCATTAATAAATTAACCAATACATAGTCATTGTTTCATAAATAAATGTCTTAATTTATTGAATAAAAATTAATAATCAAATACCATAATATAGGAAATCGTTCTAATAACTATTTATAGTAAATAAGATAAATAATATAACCCCACCTTAAAATTGTTTTAGTAAAAATATACATGTTTATGTTATATTTCCCTTTACATAAAATTAATTATTATAACATGTCATTTTCACACTGAAGTTGTTCTATAATGCTAAAATTTTTGTGTAAGGATTGTTTTGGTTGCCCATCACTCAACCAATAGTATATAGACACATGTTATGGTAGTTTTATATTATTATAATAATATTTTTTACTCTTATTTACCTAATTTACCCTTTAGTCATAGTAAATAAAAATAATTATGGATGATACTAATTATAATATCTAAAAATAAAAGGTTTCTATTTAAACAACTTGAACCATATGATTAAAAATATGGACTCCATTTTTCTAAATTCAAAACACATAATTTGATGAAATTAATTAAAAATTAACATTGATTGTCAAAACCCGAAAGCTGGATTTTAATAAGTCAAAACAATCAAAAGATTGATATGTGTTTATATCAAATTTAAATGTGAAATTACATCATATAAACAACATTAGATTAAATGAAAAAACCAAAATGCAATTACACTTTAAAAATAATTAATATATAAGGTAACTATAAAAATAAATTAGACAAAAAGTCTATTTTTAATTAAATTGCAGAATTTTTCACCATTCATAAAAAAATGAATTTCTTCAGAAAAATACCAAAATTTCAGCCAAAGTAATTTTTTACGTCTTTATTACAATGAATAAGTTTCATAAGTAAAATAGAACAAATAAAATTGTCAAAAAATACATTTAAAAATGGATCTCCATTAAAAGGCGATAAAATTATATTTTTTGAAAAATAATTATTTTATCCAAAAAATTAAATTTGTTCTTATATAATATATATATATATTACATATAAGATAAAATTAAAACATTAAATTCAATATCATACATATATATTGCACTAATAAAATCCATAAAGATTGATTTTATTATTTTATAGACTCGCTTATTTTCATTTAAATAGTTTTTTTAGAATGAATTTAATAACATTCATCCCCTCCATTATAATTACTAGGTAGTAATATTTAGTTATCCTATATAGTTGGTCTTATGTGAAATGAATTATATCAAATGAACATGAAATTATGTGTAACACAAGACAATAATAATATTCTGTAAACTAAAATCTAATACATTGTTATGTATAACACCATCTAATCTTAGTGTAGCGTACACCACAATACATCAAAAAAATTAAAAAAATAAATCTCATAAACTCTAAGAGTGTTAAATTTAGTATGAATACTAACTTTTGTAAAAAAAAATTGATACGGTAAAAGGGTAAATAAGGTAAGTAAGTGTAAAAATTGAATAAAAATTTATCTAAAACTTTCCATAATCACATTGGATGAGTGTGTTTATCCCTAAATAAACACTGGGTCGAAATGATATCATTTGGAAGAATCTTGGATGAGATTAGGAAATTTTAAATATTTTATTTATGTTAATAATAAATATGTCTTACTAAAATTTTTATAACAATATCATATCTAATATAAGGTTATAAAAAGGATAAATTCGACTATAAATATTCATTTAAAAGGTATTTTTTTATTTATCATTGTAATTTAGTTTTAATTTTTAGGAAATAAAAATTTACCTTAAATGCTTATACATTGATGATTTAGAAATTATTTAATTAATTAAAAAATAAATAATAAAATTATTTTTTTAGAAATAATTACCATTAAAAGTAAAAAAACCATTGCCAAATGTTCTTGATAAATTATATCTATACAATAATCATCAAAGGGTAGAGTTATTAACCACATGGAGTCATATCTAAGGTATTATGACACTTATAGTATCTTATTTCAAGGGATGTTAAAGTTGTCACATTCAGGTTTTAATAAATATAACATTTTTATTAGAAGATTTTACAGAATACAGATTCAACTATAAGTATTTTTTCAAATAAATAATATTTATATTAATCATATTATTTTATTTAATGTTTTTATTCTATAAAAATTTATATTATATAATTACACTTAACTGATGTAGTTATTATTTTATTAATGGAGATAATAAATAAATGTAATTAAAAATATTAAAATAAATATAATTTGATATAATTAATATGTCCAATGAATTTAAAAAAAAAATTGACATAATAGGAATAAATTAAAATATTCTTATCTAATTTAACTTATTATATTCATATTTTGAAAAATCAATGAATTGAATTGTGTCAAAATTGACAAAATTGATTGTTTATCAATATAATGTATTATTAAATTATATAAAAATTCTAAAAGATTTTTAGAAATATAGAATAATTATTATAAGTTATAAAATGTTCCAAAGTTTTTATATATTTTCAATTTGACATAAAATATTTTAATAATTCATCCTTTTAATAATGAAATATTCATTACCTTAGTTAAAAATTAAAGAGAATAACTAAGTGTTAATTAAAATGATAAGGTTTACATTGATATAAAAAAATGTCTAAAATTTACAATTTAAGGCTATTATAGTATTATCTCATCTAATATTTATAAATATTATATTTTTTAGGTTTTTGGTTGTGTTTTTAATTTATTATAAATTAATAATTTTGGATATTACAAAAATGCCCCTCTCCTCAATTATAAAATGACACATACTCCATAACTTATTCTATTCACCATGATCCAAAAATCACATCCATAACCTACAAATTTCTATTATAAAATTCCCTAGTCACATTATAGAGGTTCTTTCCTTCTATAAATACCAACTCCATTGCATTTAGAGGATATCTAGAGGGAGAACGTCGAAGAAGAGGTGGTATTCTCTATCAATTCTTCCAAATTTATTTCTTTTTCTATATAAATTTACTATGTTTATTTCCTTTAAAAAGTAATTAGTATAGTATTAATTATATAATGATATGTTATTATTATTTTTTAACAATCATATTCCACCTTTTATGCATCCTATGAAAAACAAAATCACCACGCATACATACTTATGGCTTACCATCTCCACATTGTGGTGAAATCTTTTTTTTCACCTCCACCTTACAGGGATGGGTATAATGATGGAAATAACAACTATATATGATTATTATAACATAATTTGGATTCTGTAATGATATGTATACTGTCAAATTCCATACCATTTCACAATTATGTGAATGATATCATCGTTCTATCGTACGTACGGTCTACCGTCTCCACAATTCTCTGGGATTCATTCTACAGGATATCTATTAAATAATGATTATATAAATATATAGAATGAATTAATATGATAAATACTATATTAATGTCATTTGGTAAATTAAATAACGATATCATAATAAGTATAACAAGAACTTATTTTGACAACACGTGCATAAGAAAATGAAGCAGTTAATACCCAAATAACGAATAATAATGAAATGTTATTTACAAAAGGATGATAATATGGCCATATAGGATATCATAAAAAATAACTTTGATTCATAAATAATTCAGTGACATTATTTAAATTATTATACCAAAGGTTTAGATTCAATCAAAGGATATTAGACATAAGGTATGGGAAAATTTTACAATCTCATCATTATTCAAGATTTGTTTATATGTAAGTATTTAATGGTGTATATTTTTTAATTGTGTCTGTGATTCATAAATTTATATTAAAAAATATTAATTATATTCCTATAAATTTCAATAAAGTAAATTTTACCCATTGGTGATTTTTTATAAAATGGTATGATAAGAATATTTTGTTGTTTTTGATACCAGGTATCTTTTGACATATCTAAAAAAAAGTACGAGATAATGGTTTTCTTCAAAATAATACAGAATAAAAGTATTTATACAATTTCATAATACCTTATTTCCATGAATAATCATTTACAATAGTCATTGTTATTTTTAATTAAATTATTTTATTTTAAAATTACATTCAATTTAGAGAAAAGAAAACATTTTTTATGAAGAAATGATATTTTCATCAAGAATTAATTTCACGTGTTCAATGAAATTTATTTTCCATATAATATATAATTATTTAATAGGGTTATGTTTTAGGTTTACTATCCCTATTTTTCCTATGGATTTATTATTTTAGTTATGGAATTCTATTTATTAAATCCATTTTTTACATGGATTATGTTATGCAGAATTAGGATTAAGAAACCAATTATATTCCTTAGGTTATGATATGATGAATGATTTTTGTTTTTGTGACACATATAATTATAATTTCATTATGATATAGGTGTGACTTATATATACCTCCAATTCATTGGTTAATTATTTATATCCCATTTGATAGACATGGATGGAACACGAAATCTTCTTGGTTCAATAATATAGGGAATGGATGAGAAGTAAACATGGTTCTATAATACAGGGCTAGAACGAGGAGTGATAATGGTTCTCTAATAGACATTGTCATCTATGATGGTCTTTTCAATTATCCATGACTAATATGAAATGATTTTCTATGCTTATGTGTTTTCAAAAAATTATATGTCTTATGTTTTGAATTTTGGGAATCTGGTCATTGATTATTTATGAGCATTAATGATTTACACCATAAAATGATATCATGATCATTAATATGCTAGATAAAATTTTCAAATTATATGTTCTTATTTATTATGATTATTATATGATTTATATTTCCTTGTTTACCTTTACTAAGCATTTGAGATCATCCTTTTTGGTGTTACTTTTCTATAGGTTATGAAGAGGTTCATTATGCAAGATTTTTCAAAAAGGGTGATTTTAATAAAGGAATAAAAAGTAGACAATGTATATATCTTATGAACCAATAGTTTTTGTTTTTTCCAGTTTTCAATGACACCAAACCTATGTAATTTTGTTATCTATTTTTATGTTTTTTAATTAATATGCATTAAATTTCATGTAATATCTATATATGTAATTCATGGAACATTATAAGGGTTCAATGTTAAAATATTTATAGAATAGTAATCATGGAATAATTTTCATATTTATAATTCAATTAATATTTTAAAACCAATCTAGAATTATGGGTTTTAAAAAATGAACCAAAATTATAGTCATTTAGATTGTAGGCCATGAATATGCGTGATTAATGTTCTCATATTTCAATGATCATTACAAAAGAAAAAAAAAGTAAAATTTATCATTATAGAATGGTAATTATAAAATATGTACAATATCATTTAATCATAGAAACATATATATAGAATTATCATGATGTAAAAGTAATCACATCGGGTTGACGTAATTGTTGTACACACATCCACGAACAACATTATCACATTTTTAGTGTGTGAAAGGGTAATAAAAAAATGATAGATTATAATTCTATAAAATAAATTATGTTATTAATATAATCTATATTTTATTAGTTTCATGTATGGTTAGTTAAACTCTTCCTTAATACATTCCATGTAATGTGTGAATGTGTCGCATCACTTTGAGAAGGTGGTAGTCCACACGTCCTCAAACATGTTATTATATTTACACTATATTGAACAAGTAATGTAATATATTATATAATAAGAAAATAATTATTAAGATATCATAAGTATCATATATATATATATATATATATATATCATTTGAAAATAGGTTTTTAATCATAATTCCAAAGAAATAAGGGTGGTAATGAAAAAACAAATGACTTAGTTTCATGAGGAAATTGTTCGTCGTACATGAATAGTTATTTCATTACCAATTTGATGGAAGAGTTTGTAGGTGTCTGTAGATACCTTTTAAAAAATTACTATATTTTGGAGATTATGATGTTATTATATAAGAATGGGGTGAGAAATTTTGAATGGGTGGAGAAAAAAATAAAACCTTAATGCACATTAAAGAATGTTACATATTTTTCAGTAATTAATTTTGGTTTCTCACAAAGGGATTTTATGGATGCATTTACTCTAAAAGTGAAGACTCTATGTTTAGTGGTTGATTATTGAGATATTATTTGTGTATGGGTTGTATGAGACAATGTGACTTCAGAGTTGTGAGTAATGGAAAGACTGAATGTTGTTTTAGAGTGTACGGGGAGTTTTATTCTTGTAAATACAAAAAAGGTAATAACTATTAAGAGGTCTTCCTTACCCCATGTGCTTCCAAAAAGGAAAAATAATGGAGAAAATTGGAATTATGGTGTAAAAATACTCACCCCAAAAAATATGAAAATAAATATAGTTATTTTTTTCCTTAGTATTTATGTTTCATTATTTCTATCATTTTACTTTGTATATAATAACATGTATTCTATCATATTAAATTTGAACATTAATAAAAAATTAAAGTCGTATGTTTTAAAAAAATTATACCCACAAAATCTGAAATAATATATCTTATTTAAAAATTATAAATCCCATGTGTTTTGTAATTTGATTTTAAAACAAGTATATGTGATGCACAGAAACATTACATTAACTCAAAACATGATAACTATGATTGTACTATATATGGTTCAATATCTTAATTAGAAAAGATAAATTTCCCCACTAATATACTATATTATATATTTATATAAACACTTACAAATAAAATTTTAGAATTTATCATTTTTTATTAATTTTAAATCATTTACTAAAATATTATTTGTTGTAAAATTACAATGATGACAATTTTAATGTTTCATAATTTAAATTTTAAAAATATCATTCTAACGATGGAATTAAAATATATTATTTTCACATATATTAAATAGTAAAAATTCTTATATCAAATTAATTTAACTCAATAATTCATTAAATTTACAATCCCTTTAATGTTTTTAGCATTATTTATTTTATTTAATTTTAAAAATAATAATACTTGAATTACCGCTTGTTAAGAGTACAATGTAACTAATTCATCATTAATTATATTATATTATCATGGTAAATAAAACATATTTACCTTTTTAAATTATTTTTTAACCTGGAGAATGTATCTTCTTCAATACTCCAAAGCATTATAGGAATTAAAAACAATGAAGGTACGTTTTTTGTCTCATTCTTTACTTAACATATTATACAATTCACAATCATGAAAATGCTTCCCAGTAACTCATCAACTTATACCCAAGAGGGGATATGGTTGAAATATGTGAATAAAATAACTTCTTTACATGTTTTTAGGCCATTTTGGACCCTATTTTATGTTTTAGTTATATGTTATCTTAATTTTACCTTAATCATTTTAATTAATTTTAATTACATTCAATACTCATTTTGGTAAAAATATATTATACTATAAAAATTAAAAAATATTAAAAAAAATTATCTAATTTTCTAAATTCAATTCATAGAAATGGAAAAAATAAATATAAATCTTATCCTACAGACATGGAAAAAAGGCTAGTTTTTAAAGTGAAAATGTTCAAAAGATAACTAAGTCAATATAAATAAATTAAATATAAAAATTATTCCAATGAAATAAATTTTATCATAGTGTTACTAATTAATGCATTATGAATTTTATACAAATTTAAAATATAAACTTTCATTAATGATTATTTAATCAAAAAAGTTAATTTTCAACTAAAATGCATCATTTTTACAATTCATCATAAAATGAAACTTCTCAAAAAAATACCAAAAACTCACCCTAATATAATATAGATGAACTACATTAAAAAATGATGTTAATTTTGTTATATACATATTATAAAAGTTTCAAAATTATATTTAATGTAAGTGAGATATTAAAAAGCGTTACAACAACCATTAAAAAATATACAGGTTTTTTGGCTTGAAAATGGATACATTATTATTTTATCCAATAAAATTTACTAGATTAATTTAAAAAAAATTATAAACATGTATAAAAATAATATAGTTTTTAATATTCACAACCTTCAAAATAATATCCAAAGGATAAATTCCATATTAAATAATAATATCAACATTATATTATTCTTTAGTAAAACTCAGCTGTCACGACCCCCTCCCACCAAAGATGCCCCTCCTGAGCTGGCAATGGTGAAAGGGAGATAATGACCCCCGATTCCCGCCTCCAGTAGGCACCGGGGTGGTAACTAGCACCAAGGGTATGAGTTTTCACAAGTATGGGAGGCATTACCCTTTTTATTTATTTAGGATCGGGAAATAGGACAAGTCAACCACTAAAAAGGAAAAAGAACAAGTGTATAGAAATAAACCCAAACCAAGGCCACATGCATGTTTAAACAATTTTATAACAAGGTACAAGTACAAGAAAGCTCAAAGTACAATACCAAAAGAAAACAAGAGAACAGCAACTGCAACAACTCCAACTGTCCGACTAGTAGGGTCCCGCACGGCCCTGGTAGTCCTCCTAGAAACCTGAAAGTAAACGTAGCGTGAGAATATAAGTATAATCAGTACGGAAACCTAAATCTCTTGTGCACAAGTGGGGAGACATCCTAATGTCCCGTGATAACAACAGAAGAAACCTAGCAAGGAATTCTATCCACCAAACCTCACCAGCCACACTCACCAAAACACAAGCACAACAGGTAGTAGTATATAAGAAACAAGAGTATTGGGTACCCCCACCATTTCCCTTTTTTTAGCTGTTCTTCCTAACAGCGAACATCCTGATGCTGCCACACTCTCCCCGCACGCACACACCTGGGCCTCACAACCACATATCCCGCCCGCACACACCTGGTCCTCACAACTACGTATCTCGCCCGCACACACCTGGGCCTCACAACCACGTATCCGTCCCGCACACACCTGGGCCTCACAACCACGTATCCCACCTGCACACACCTGGGCCTCATCCCGAAGATTCTTGGGAAACAGTAGAACCTGCCCGAAGAGTCTTGGGCTAAATCCACCCCAATCGAAACCTACCCAAAGAGTCTTAGGTGTAAGGTCGCCTCAAGCCATCACAACCTAGGGGAGAAGGAGCGGGAAGGAGCTAGTAACTAAGGGAAAAACACCCTCTCCCATGAAATGGGAGTGTTCGGCACTAAGTGCTCAACATGGGTGGGGTGCGATAAAACACAAAAGATACAGTTATATATATATATATATACCAAACACTCAGCCCAACCTATGGATTATAAACAGAGAAACTGAGCACGTGCCTCGGTACTGCTACCACGAAGCATGCATACAACAAACAACCCCAACCCCATTTAAGTTTTCACGTTTCAGAAGAATTAGATTATTTAGTTCCTTAACTACTGGGAAACTATCCACAACCAACCACATCGATCGTTTGTAAAACATATCCCTACCATCCGCAAAACAAGTTAGGAAAACACAAGCAACACAACCAAGCTCTTCTTATTAACCAAACAGCCCCATTGATTATTAAACCCATTTCATTACCATGACCCACCATTCATTGACTCTTCCACTTTTATTTAATAAACAAAACCCATAACCCGTTCACATTTAAACCCATCCCTACAGCCCCGCATCCAACCACCATAACCACAACCACATCATACATCATTATGCCTTTAACACCATTTATTGCAGCCCTGGTTCCCATCACCAATGTAGCATTTACACCAACCCACAACCAAGCCAACCGCAGCCCCGCTGCTCACCCAAACCACAACAATCCACAAAACACCCCCATCACATGGCACGTATCCAAACCAACACCCACATGTTCATTATTCCATTTTTTTTGTCTAACCAGGGTGATCACACAAGGGTTCCATATTTTAACAGCCAACTTTAAGTGATTAACCAATTTCCACATTCCAAAAAGTTCCATCCATAAGAAAATCTAGAAGGAGAGGGAAACATTTAATTGTGTAAGCAAAGGCCCCCAACGACTGTGATTTTCAGTAGGTAGAAGCTCATTCAATTCACAACATAATATCACAGGGTATAAAGTAACAACAATCACAAACTTCCCAACCCCGTTCTTTAACCAGTTATTATCTTCATTTAATGTTTCAACGGTTTCTCATGAAAACAAGAGGATACCCACCCCGCATGATGCACAAATTTGAGAGACGAAGGTAAGATCCCTACCTCGACTGGTTCTGATCACAGCACTCCCCCGGATTAACTTTAGAAGAAGTTTGTCGGCGTCCGTCACTTTTGTCGGGTCCCAGAAAAACCTCCTCAGGTGGAAGTCATAAAGGAAAGGCCAAAGGAAAGACAACGGATCCAAGCTCAAAAGTTCCGCCTCGTCGTTACGATCCCGTGGCCACTGACGGATCGTAAATCGGAGCTCGGACGAAGAAGTTGTGGTAGGAATAGCCTTCGAGTCTCTTGAGAGAGCTCTGCTCAGAGGAGAGGGGAGGAGAGGTGTGTGTTGAAAAGGAGGAGGGGACCCCTCCTTTTATAGGCGTGAAAAGCAAAAGTACATGGCGTCTACTTTATGGTACACGGCGTGTACTCGGTTCTTTCACATGGTCTCCACATGGCTTCCAACACGGCTCCGCGGCCGTTGACTGGTCAACACACGGTTTGAGGGTAACGCATACATGGGGAAAGACTACATGGCATGTAGTTTAGACACATGGTGTGTATCCATTTATTACACACGGCAAGGACACGGCTCCAACATGGTACATGGCCATTGACTGGTAACGCATACGCGGGTAAGGGCTACACGGCGTGTAGTTACACTACATGGCATGTACTCATTTACTTCACATGGCGAGGACACAGCCTGCAACACAGGGTATACCCGAAAAGGGAGCACACGGTGTGTACTCAAACTACACGGCGTGTAGTTTCAAAATTCTGGAAAGTGTGGGAAAAGTCCATTTTACCCTCCAGAACACTTCTTGGCCTTCTTTTTGACAAAGGAATGGGCTGGAGAGGTCTGGGCCATTACATCAGATACCTCTTAAAACATTCTCACCCCCGAGAATTCAAAAACCAACCCAGAGGAACCCAAAAAGATACCTCTTAGGGTTCTCGTTATAACAGGAACCCAACCAAAAACCCTAATCATATGTGTTAGGAATTCCTTCTCCTATTTCGAGATATTATCTACTTTATGCGGCACTGACTCGCCTACACGGGTTCAATCGCATCCTCATTAATGTGTCTCGATTAAGAATTGGGTCTTCCCACTTTCATACATTAGGATTTTACAACTTACACTGCCCCCAACACCGTACAACCCACACACTACCCGAACACATGGCTTGGGGAATTCCTTCTCCCATGTCGAGATATTATCCGCTTTAGGTGGCACAGACTCGCCTACACAGGTTTAATCGCATCCACATTAATGTGTCTCGATTAGGGGTTAGGTATTCCCCTCCCCACATGATAGGGCTCTTCACGTACATTTAAAGAAAAAGAGGGGAAACAAAATAGCATTAATAACTCACAAAAACAAGGTCCAGGTCCAAAGAATGAGAAAAAAGAGTTCCAACAATGGGGTGTGATGCTCCCAAACAAAACAGAAAGGTGATCATTCAAGGAAACCCAAACACATATCTATTGATCCTTGTTCCTTCTAGAGATGTTTCCTCTGATGAATGCAACTATCTGTGCCTAGCTCCTCTACCTCTCTGTTGACGTCTGCCTCCTCAACCACGTCCCGGTTGGAATCCTTGAGGAACTCCATGTGGCTGGCCACCACCTGCTCCATCTCCCCTCAGAGGGACTGGAGCATGTTGCTGCTGGAAGGGTCTTGTTGGCGACTGGTGTTGCTGAGGCATGCATTGAACCTGTCCACCTCCACCGTACTGAGCTTGGGTCGGGCACCGACTCTGAACATGCCCGAAACCTCCACAAGAAAAGAAACTCGGTCCTGGGCTCGTGGAAAAGGGATGAGGACCTGAAGATCTGAACTGGAACTGCGGGGGCCTGCTCCCCACTGGCCTAAAACTAGAAGGTCCCGTCGCAGGAGACCTGCTGCTGACTGCCTCTTCCTTTGATGAACCCAGCTGGATACGCTAACGTGGTGCACCTCCCAGCAAGTGCATCCTCTCTACAACCTATGCCTTCTTCTGTACTGCCAAGTACGTCGGAAGGGTGAAGGGGGTGACAGCATACTGGAGCGAAGGACGAAGCACCTCCTCTAAAAGTCTCGCTCGAGACTCCTCATCCGGAAAGAGATCTGGAGCAAAGAACAGGAGATCCTTGAACTTGATCCCCATCTCTCATACCGTCATGCTCCCCTGCTGAAGGGAGAGTAACTCCTACCGCTTCTTCGCCTTGATCATGGAAGAAAGGAATTCCTCTCGGAATTCCTTCTCAAAGTCAGCCCAAGGAACCTCTGCCTCTATCCTCTCTCCAAGGTAGAGTGTCCACCACTATCATGCCGCACCTCTCAGCTGAATGACTGCTAGGGGAACCCAGTACTCCCTCGGAGCACGAATTAAGGTAAAAGCGATCCATATCTCCTCAAGCCACCCATCTATCTCCGTATCTGAAGTGCTACCCTCATACTTCTTGAGGGTCTGCCGCTGGAAATAATGGAGAGTCTTCTGCCACTGGCTATCTTCTTCCTCTCGGTCAATCCTCAGCTGATCGACCGCCTGAATTTTCTGGACCTCGGTCGTCTGAGCCACCCGGGGATGACGTCCAGGTCCCATAGCTGTACGGTAAACAAGGATCGCCTAAGCCCGAGTAGTAAGGAAAATCTCAAGGTTTTATTTTATCATTTTATTTCAATTTCTTTCCCAGAACACCCAAGTCAAGTAAAACACAATCATGATGATGCATGTACCTTTCCTAGGGTCTCTAACCTGCAATCAATGTAGTCTCACTTGGTCGTTCGGTAGGCTCAGAGTCCTTGCATCGGATCACGGGGGGGCCTAAAATCCCGTGTCCTAGCTGGTATTCCCTGGCCTATGTCACACACCAAGATTGACTAACATTTTCACCCTACTATCACATGCAATCCTCACTGTGCCTAACTCCAGACTCCATCCTATCTCTCAACCATCAGCTCTGATACCATTCTATCACGACCTCGTCCCACCAAAGATGCCCCTCCTGAGCTGGCAATGGTGAAGGGAGATAATGACCCCCGAGTCCCGCCTTCAGTAGGCCCCGGGGTGGCGACTAGCACCAAGGGTATGAGTTTTAACAAGTATGGGAGGCATTACCCTTTTTATTTATTTAGGATCAAGAAATAGGACAAGTCAACCACTAAAAAGGAAAAGGAACAAGTGTATAGAAATAAACCCAAACCAAGCCCACATGCATGTTTAAACAATTTTATAACAAGTTACAAGTACAAGAAAGATAAAAGTACAGTACCAAAAGAAAACAAGAGAACAGCAACTAAAAAAACTCCAACTGTCCGACTAGTAGGGTCTCGCACGGCCTTGGTAGTCCTCCTGGAAACCTGAAAGTAAACGTAGGGTGAGCATACAAGTATACTCAGTAGGGAAACATAAAGCTCTCATGCACAAGTGGGGAGACATCCTAATGTCCCATGAGAATAATAGAAGAAACCTAGCAAGGAATTCTATCCACCCAACCTCACCAGCCACACTCACCAAAACACAAGCACAACAGGTAGTAGTATATAAGAAACAAGAGTATTAGGTACCCCACACCATTTCCCTTTTTGTTAGCTGCTCTTCCTAATGGCGAACTTCCTGACGCTGCCACACTCTCCCCGCCCGCACACACCTGGGCCTCACAACCACGTATCCCGCTCGCACACACCTGGGCCTCACAACCACGTATCCCGCCCGCACACACCTGGGCCTCACAACCACGTATCCCACCCGCACACACCTGGTCCTCACAACCACGTATCCCTCCCGCACACACCTGGGCCTCACAACCACATATCCCGCTCGCACACACCTGGGCCTCATCCCAAAGATTCTTGGGAAATAGTAGAACCTGCCCGAAGAGTCTTGGGATAAAGCCACCCCAATCGAAACCTACCTGAAGAGTATTAGGTGTAAGGTTTCCTCAAGCCATCACAGCCTAGGGGAGAAGGAGAAGGAAGGAGCTAGTAACTAAGGGAAAAACACCCTCTCCCATGAAATGGGAGTGTTCAGCACTAAGTGATCAACATGGGTGGGGTGCGATAAAACACAAAATATACAGCTATATATATATATATACCAAACACTCAGCCCAACCTATGGCTTCTAAACAGAGAAACTGAGCACGTGCCTCGGCACTACTACCACGAAGCATGCATACAACCAACAACCCCAACCCCATTTAGGTTTTCACGTTTCAGCAGAATTAGTTTATTTAGTTCCTTAACTACTGGGAAACTATCCACAACCAACCACATCGATCGTTCGTAAAACATATCCCTGCCATCCACAAAACAAGTTAGGAAAACTCAAGCAACACAACCAAGCTCTTCTTATTAACCAAACAGCCCCATTGATTATTAAACCCATTTCATTACCATGACCCACCATTCATTGACTCTTCCACTTTTATTTAATAAACATAGCCCATAGCCCGTTCACATTTAAACCCATCCCTGCAGCCCCGCTGCCAACCACCATAACCACAACCACACCATACATCATTACCCCATTAATACCATTTATTGCAGCCCTGCTGCCCATCACCAACGTAGCATTTACACCAACCCACAACCAATACAACCGCAGCCCCGCTGCTCACCCAAACCACAACAACCCACAAAACACCCCCATCTCATGAAACGTATCCAAACCAACACCCACATGTTCATTATTCCATATTTTTGTTTTAACCGGGGTGATCACACAAGGGTTCCATATTTTAACAGCCAACTTTACATGATTAACCAATTTCCACATTCCACAAAGTTCCATCCATAATAAAATCCAGAATGAGAGGGAAACATTTAATTGCATAAGCAAGGGCCCCCAACGACCGTGATTTTCAGTAGGTTGAAGCTCATTCAATTCACAACATAATATCACAGGGTATAAAGTAACAACAATCACAAACTTCCTAACCCCATTCTTTAACCAGTTACTATCTTCATTTAATGTTTCAACGGTTTTTCAGGAAAACAAGAGGATAACCACCCCACATGATGCACAAATTAGAGAGACGAAGGTAAGATCCCTACCTCAATAGGTTCTAATCATAGCGCTCCCCCGGATCAACTTTAGAAGAATTTCGTTGGCGTCCGTCACTTCTGTTGGGTCCCGGAAAAACCTCCTCGGGTGGAAGTCGGAAAGGAAAGGCCAAAGGAAAGACAAAGGATCCAAGCTCGGAAGTTCCGCCTCGTCTTTACGATCCCATGGCCGTTGATGGATCGTAAATCGGAGCTCGGACGAAGAAGTTATGGAAGGAAGAGCCTTCGAGTCTCTTGAGAGAGCTCTGCTCAGAGGAGAGGGGAGGAGAGGTGTGTGTTGAAAAGGAGGAGGGGACCCCTCCTTTTATAGGCGTGAAAATAAAAAGTACATGGCATGTAATTTATGGTACACGGCGTGTACTCGATTCTTTCACACGGTCTCCACGCGGCTTCCAACACGGCTCTGCGGCCGTTGACTGGTCAACACACAGTTTGAGGGTAACGCATACGCGGGGAAAGACTACATGGTGTGTAGTTTAGACACACGGTGTGTATCCATTTATTGCACACGGCAAGGACACGTCTCCAACACGGTACACAGCCATTGATTGGTAACGCATACGCGGGGAAGGGTTACACGGCGTGTAGTTACACTACATGGCGTGTACTCATTTACTTCACACGGCGAGGACATGGCCTGCAACACGGGGTATACCTGAAAAGGGAGTACACGGCGTGTACTCAAACTACACGGCGTGTAGTTTCAAAATTCTGGAAAGTGTGGGAAAAGTCCATTTTACCCTCCAGAACACTTCTTGACCTTCTTTTTGACAAAGGAATGGGTCGGAGAGGTCTGGGCCATTACATCAGCCTTTCGTTTAATGAATGTTATCCAAGGGACTCTATGATGTGTGAAACTGAAGATAAACATGGTGTTTACTATTATGATAGTTACAATATTTAATTCACATAACAAAATCTATTAACCAGTTTAAATTATATTTTAATAATATATTTCATAAAATATCGTGATGTTACTGGATAGGTCTCACCCTAGATGATGATGTTGGATTTCCCCAAATGGGAACTCTTTCAAGGTCGATAGGCTTGGAATTTTGGGTAATGGGTTAATTAAAAAACCATTATAGATAGAGTAAAAATATAATGGTAGTGATATTCATGATATATAGGACCCCCTAGGAGAATCCATAATATCAATAGAGAAAGAGGTGATGTCTTAGTCAACACTCTTTAGGAATGTGAGGAGGATTATGGTACCTATTAGAGGATGGACTTAAAAACAATTAGTTGTTGTGGTGAGGGTTTCATTCAATATACAACCGTCTATTTATATATTATATTTACTAGACTCACCCCTTTAATGTATTCTATAATTTCAATGTGTGTATGGATTAATCCCTTTAGAATATATTTGATCACAAAGACATTAAACATCTGATAATGGAGACACATTGTGTTGGATAGTGGTTGTCAATGTCTAACAATGAATGATGTGTTAGAAGTTGTGGTGGGATAGGTATTGGTGTTTGAGGAATTTTAATTTTTAGCATTTGATGTACCAAAACCATTTTGGTCGACCCATAATGGTTGGAGATAACAATAACTCATAGTCCATCAACAAAAGTATTTTTTTATTATGTAGGCCACAATATCAATAACTCGCAATTCTTGTATCACAGCTAAATATTATTTTTCAGTAAATTACATTTATAAAAAACTCCATTAATTCATGTACACAATTGTTAATGTTTTGTACATTTCTACCTCTATCTTGTTTTTATTATCCTATGATAATGATAAATTAATAGATATCATGGAGTATTAAGGATTACATGCTAGGACTGATAGAATTAGCATCCAAATAACACCATGATGGATTATATAGCCTATTTTTTCATTCATTTATATATTTTATACTTTTAAATGAAATCCATCTATTTAATAATATAAAATATTCTCAATCATTTTTACCATGGAAAACACCATAATAAAATAGATTTACTAAAATTTTGGTTTTTTATGGGAAACTACATTAATTTAAATCTTCCAATGTTTAGAGAAATGGGAATCTCAATAAAAAATGGAAATTTTATATTTCCAAAATATATTATATTTATTTTGTGGAACTATTAATGTTTAATAAAAACAAAAAGATAATGGAAGGGAATATGCTATAGTTTGAAGCGATATGGGAAGGCATAAATTACATGATTCATATACTCATTATGAACATAGTTATTTTAGATCACTGTGATCATGCTAGAGATTAAATTGTTTATAATGGGAGTTATAGTCTCTATAATGACATATCATTACCCTGATGTTTCATGTAATTCATGAGGGTTAAATATTACATGATTTTTTATGGTATCCCAAAAAGTATTAAAGGAATTCTTATGTTTCTTATTATCAATGAGTCTTTATGGGTTTTAATGGGAATTTAAGTCTCCTATGATGTATTAATAAAATTATATAGTATATTTCTATCTATGAATAAAAAATCAGTTATGTTAAGAGTATATATTATTTTAGTACTAATAAATATTAATTATGTATTATTTTCCATAAAATATTTAATTCGTTAATTGTATTAATAATGGATAACACTATTCATTTTTTAATTTTTTTGGAATATTTAATTATGAAATATTATTTTTAAAATTAATGAAAATAATAATGGAATAGTATAAAATTATTGGAAATGTTTTAAAATTAATTAAATGTCCATATTAAATCAAAAAAAATTAATTTTTAGAGACAATAATTAATCATAGCATGAGAAAAAGCAACATGATGCAATGGATCTATGTGAGAAAATCCACCACTATATCTAGAAGAACCCACTCGAAAATCTATTTGCATTACACTATATTTTTATTCATGTTGATCAATATGGGTCAAAAGAAGGACATTATTACATTGTGGAAAAGGATTATTTTCTACATTGGAACTACACGAAATATTTGACCAAGGAAATACATGAATAAATAGCTAAACCTAAAGTCTATATCAGAAAAAATTTCACCTTTTTTAGATTAACATTACACAACTTGATAATATATAAGATAAATAAAAATTTTCATGGATTTGAGGTGTAGTGTCTATTACATATAACTAACAATAACAATTTGATGATCTATAAAATATTTAATTTTTAGAAATACATGAATATATGTGCATATATGGAGATATGTCAGGTTATCATAGCGGTTCATTATTATATTCACCATGAGGAGTTATATAGATGCTACTTCTTAAATGATATATTCACATAACAATGAATTTTATAACATTAGAACATAATTGTAATGACCCAAAGTTTCATTAATGGAAATCTATCTTGATCCAGTTAAATGTCTCTTTATGAAAAATATTTTTATAAGATTTCAACTTCTTTGGTTTTATGTTAAGAATTTTGACCATTTCTAATATAGTCATTGAACAGTAATTACATGATTAGTATAAATATAGGACTTTAACAAATCCAATTTAATCAGACAAAGGAAGTGATGGCCTCATCCAGAAGAATTGCCCCATAAGAAGCACATTTGTCGGAGCTCAGAAAAGTGGTGGCGTCTTTGGGCTTTGCCCTTGACCAAGCCCAAGCTGAGCTTCATCATGTCAAGCTCAAACGTGACCGTCTACGGGAAAAGTGGAAGTTGATTGAAATTACCACTCGAGCGATGTTATCCGAGCCACCCAAGAGTTTGTCACCATCGCACACCTTAACCTTAGGTCTTATGCGGCTGTTTTAAGGGGTTATGTAACAAATAAGTAGTAATATGTTCATGTACATTATTTTTGTATATAATAATGAATATAATTTATAGTCATTTTTGATACATTGTAAATAGTTTTTAAAGTACAAATGTTGTTTTTAGTTATTATTTAATTAAGAAATATATTTTATTAAATTAAGGGATTTTTGAATTAAATAATATTTTAATAAAATAATAATATTATTATTAAATTTATTTTTATTAAATATAAATGATCTTATAATTTTATGAATGCAATTAAAATTTTTATAAAGGTTTGAAAGCCATTTCTATCAAAACCCGTGAATTTTCGATAAATGTCGGTTTTTATTTTAAAAGTAAAAATTAACATATTTGGAAAATTATTTAGATAAAATAAATGTTATTTCTGGAATCAGAATGTCGAAATTATCCAACGGTGAATTTTTCATAATTTTCTGAGACAATCAATTTTTTGGGTAAAAATTAAGTACCGTTTAAATATATAATGTGTTTTATGACATCATAATGACCCAATAGTGACGTAATAAAATACTATAAGCTTTATGTTAGGCCAATATATGTTTTACCATTAAAATAAAGTGATTTTGGGTTTGTTTGACTTATTTTTCAAAGCATTAATGGACCCCTCAAGACTTATTCAACACTTCGCCTTTTTAAATTAATTTTCATGGGACTGTGACTCACCTCCACATAAGAAACCTTATTATTTTAAGAATTTCGGACTTTGGCCTTATAAAATAATTTTTCCTATTCCCTTTTCCAAAAACCATGGGCAAAAACCATGGGATGGTTTGTGGTTTGGATTAATTTAATATAAGGGGTCCCAAACCTAAATAATAAAGAATTCCCTCACCTTTCCTATATAAACCCACCCAAGCTCCCACTTCCTCCTCACTAAAATCACTTGGAGTTCGTCCAACCTCTTCCCTACTCTCTCTAGAATCCTCCCAAGGTTCCCCAAGCTCCCAATAATCCTCTCACAAGCCTCTCTCTAGCCTTTGGAAGCACACTTCCAAGTAAGGGTTTTTTCTTCCTTTCTCTTTTTGTCCAATTTTCTTTAAGTTGTTTTTCCCTTTTAATTTCAATTATAAATGTTGGGGTATGGTTTTGCACCTCCCTCATACTGCCCTCTTTATGTTTGAATGATGGGATACCCTTTCTTTCTCATTAAATTCCTCCCATGTACACCCGTTACTATGCCGAAATTTCGAAAGGAACTTCTCTCTCCTCTTTTACATTGAAGCGATACTTTTGTATCATGAATCTAAATTCCATTAAAAATTTTGGGACATGTATCTATATGATATCCTTACTGTCCATTACATTTAAATATTATGAGTAACCCCTTTCTCTCTCATCAACCTTTTTTATGAATTCTTATGTCACGCCGTTACGCTGCCGAAATCGCACCGATTTTCTAAGCCAATGTCATTGTGTAGTGAATACCATGCCCATTTCTCCATAAAGGGTATTCACCTTTATGCACATTTACATATTGATTGTAAAGTTTCATGTATTAATTCCACATTCCTTTATCGTGGAATAAATGATTATGTTTTATGAATCCATGTTTTATGATCCATGTGGCACACTTATGCATGAAATGAAATGTTTAAGAAGGGTGCGCCCTTATAGCGCTCCAATGCATTGGGTAAAGTATAGTATCATGATAAGTCATGTGCAATGTTTTTTGACTCATGATAATTCAAGTGAAACGAGGGTTTACTCGTTCTTTATGTGCAATGATGATTTACTCATGCTCCATGTGCAGTGGGCCTTGGCTCATGCTAATTCCATGTTAAGTGTTGTTGCCACATTTCCATGTTATGATTATCATGATTTATCATTCCTTTATGATCATGTTTCTTTTGTGCTCTATTGATATTCCTATTTTCTAACATGTATTTTACTCCTCATGTTATTCCATGTGTACTCCCTTACTGGTCTTTATAGCTCACCCTTTTCTTATGCATGTCCTCAGGTTAACCCATGCAATGCTAAGTACGAAGGAATGTAGTGGTCATGAAAAGGAATTTTTCAATAAAGATGTTGTATTTCATGTTTTAAGTTTTTATGTAATGATCCTAAGCCCCAAATACACTAAACCTCTCGATCTTATTTGTTGTATCAAGTGAATTTTTATGTAATAAATCATGTTTAAGTTGTAATAAAAAGTAGGGTTGTCGTAGTTGGTATCAGAGGATAGGTTTAGTTATTTTTTGGATTAGGAAACCCTAGTAAAGCCTTAGATACAAGACTAAGTATAATAAAAGCATCCCTAAGTTTTGGTAAGTACTAAGTAAGTGGTTTATCAAGCAAATACATCCTTGTCTGGATACGAGCAGGTAGAGGTGGCTCTGGCACAGATGTATCCTAGGGGTAAAACCCGAAAACACCGCTTGGAGCTAGACTCGAACGGGAACTGGTGCATGACAATGGGCCTTACTGCACTCTTGGTTACGACACACCCGGGGGATATGTTTTGATAAATTCATAAGCTTGGTATGAACCCTTATTAAGGGAATTTAAAGAAAATGCCCCTACGAATATATGTTATAAAGTAGATCATGAAAAGCCTAGATTGAAGCCTATAGACTCATGAGTAAGGAAATAAAAGTTTATTTATAAGTCATCAACTTTTGTCTTTGGATTACCCTTTATGTGTTACCCCTAAAATTCCTTTTATTCCAACCAATGGCTAGTAATAGGAGGACTCGGGCTAACAACCGTTGTGAAGATCAGTGTGATGACTGTACTAATGAGATGCCAAATCCAATGGGAGCGGGAATTGCGAACTTTGTCACGCTTCTCTCTCAGCTAACTCAAGTTTTGAATAGAAACACGGGTCAAGATGAATGTTCAACCCCCCCTAAGAAAGAACAAGTTGCTATCGAGAGCTTCATGAGACAAAGGCCTCCTACTTTTAGTGGATCATCTGATCCCACGATCGCTGAAAAATGGATCAACTTCATTGAAAAGATCTTCTCCATCCTTCAATGTTCTGAACAAGAGAAGGTTCTCCTGGCTGCTTATCATATGGAGGGTGAAGCTAATCAATGGTGGACGTTGATCAAAAATACAAAGCCTGAGGAGGAAATCGAGGCATTGGAATGGAAGGATTTCCGAAAGATGTTTTTCGATAAATATTTTCCGCGCACCCTACGTCTTAAGATGGAGAGGGACTTCCTTTACCTCAAGAAAAAAGATGAATAATCTATTGGAGCGTATGAGGAAAACTTCACAAGGCTTTCACGATACACTTCCAGCTTTTTCGTTACCCCCGAATGAAAAGTTGACCACTTCTTTGGTGGGCTGAAGCCTAGCCTACGGAAAGCATTAGCAATCCGTGACTTCGACAGCTATGAGGAGATTGTTCGATGTGCCCTCAAGGTCGAAATGGAGATCAGGGAATCACAGGGGTATCATGGGGACAAGAAGCGTAAGGTGGACTTCAATTCTGGTGGTCCGATGGATAAATCCAACGGTGCTAAGAAGATCCAGCACCCCACTTGCCAAAAGTGCGGAAAGAAGCACCCTGTAAATTGTCTTAAGGGGACGAGAAAATGCTTCTGGTGTCTAAGATAAGGGAACCTAGCTGTTAACTGTCGGTAAGAAGGACCCACGGCTGCGACAGAGGAGAGGAATGCTCCATTCAAACCTCAACGCATTGTTCAATTCTACAAATGCAAATAACCGGGTCATTTTTCAAATCAGTGCCCTAATCTAAGGGTTTTCCGAGACAACCAACAACCTCAAAGACAGCAAGGAAGAGCTTTTTCCATCACTTCTGTCGAAGTGAACCCCGAAAACGAAGTGGTGATAGGTACGCTAGTTATTCATTCAATAATAGCGAACATACTTTTTGATTCAGGTTCTATGCATTATTTTATATCTCGAAATTTTAGTAGAACAATCCCAGCACCACCACAAGTCATGGAAGTAAAGATGTCGGTGAGTACGGAAAATGGGGAAATCATTGCATCCCATGAATATAAGTCCTCCCTTGGTATAATCTGTGGATTGAATTTCCCGTAGAACCTCTTCATACTCCCTCTGGTGGAATTTTATGCAATTATTAGCATGGATTGGATTTCTTTATATAGAGCCAACATAAATTTTCGAGAGAGGGAAATCACACTCCATATAGAGAATCGACCCCCGATTCTTTACAAGTGTTAGGAGGAATATGAATATCTTTTAGCTCCATCATCTCAAGCATGGATATTACTGCCTTATGAGCACACATATCTGGCTCAGATGATTGAGTCCAAGGAAGAAACCATCCTTGAAGAAATGCTTATTGTGAGGGAATTTGCTGAAGTGTTTCCCGAGGAACTACCTGGTCTTCCTCCAAGAAGAGATGTTGAGTTCTCAATTGAACTTGTACCTGGGGCGCTACCAATATCCAAGACTCCATATAGAATGGCTGTTGTTGAGCTTGAAGAGCTGAAGAAACAACTACATGAGAATCTGGAAAAGGGGTTTATACGCCCAAGTGCTTCACCATGGGGTGCACCAGTCCTCTTAGTCAAGAAGAAGGATGGGTCAATGCAGCTTTGCATCGATTATCGTGAACTTAACAAAATCATGATAAAGAACAAGTATACTCTCCCAAGAATTGATGACTTGTTTGATCAGCTGCGTAGAGCACAATACTTCTCCAAGGTGGATTTTCGGTCGAGATATTATCAAGTAAGTTTGAAGAAGGAAGATGTCCCCAAGACTTCTTTTCGAACAAGATACGGGCTCTATGAATTCATAGTAATGCCTTTCGGACTCACCAATGCTCCAGAAATATTCATGGACTTGATGAATAGAGTCTTTAGAGATTACCTTGAAAAATTTGTGGTATTCTTTATAGATGATATTCTAATATAATCCAAAACCAAGGAGGATCATGAGGAGCATTTAAAAACTGTACTAGAGACTTTGAGAAAGGAGAAGCTCTATGAAAAGTACAGAAAGTGTGAGTTCTGGTTGAAGGAGGTCTCATTCTTGGGCCATATCATCACAAGCAATGGGATATCTGTGGACCCCTCCAAAATAGATGCAATTGAGGGATGGTCGAGGCCAACATCGGTAACGGATATCCGTAGCTTCTTGGGGTTAGCTGGATATTATCGATGTTTTGTGAGAAATTTCTCACGATTGTCCAACCCTCTTACCAAGATAACTCGAAAGGGAGTAAATTTTTCTTGGAGTGATGAATGTGAAGAAAACTTCAAGGAGTTGAAAATGAGGCATATCACTACGCCCGTGCTCACTTTACCCACAAGTGGGGAACTTTTTGTGGTATTCAGTGATGCTTGAAAGAAGGGCTTAGGCTGTGTGTTGATGCATAATGATAAAGTGATATCCTATGCCTCAAGGCAGTTGAAAATACATGAGCGAAACTATCCAACGCATGATCTGGAGTTGGCGGCAGTGATCTTTGCCTTGAAAATCTGACGACATTACCTCTATGGAGAGAAATGTGAGATATATACTGACCACAAGAGTCTTAAATATATATTCACACAGAAAGAGCTTAATATGCTCCAGAGAAGATGGATAGAGATCATTAAGGATTATGACTGTTCAATACATTACCACCCTGGGAAAGTGAACAAGGTGGAAGATGCCCTAAGTAGAAAGGACCCAGTGATTATGTCGATGATGAGAATTGAGAAGGATCAAATCTTCTTAGACTTGATGAAGATGGACATGGAAATCATAGAGAAGGGAACATCATCAATCCTTTCACAAATGATTTCTCAACCATCTCTTTTGGAAAGGTTAAAGGATGCTCAAAATGATTATGTGGGAATTCAAGAAAAAGTGGAAGCTATCAAAAAGGGGAAATCCTCAGAGTTTAATGTTAATGAAGAAGGAATTGTGCGGTTTGGGAAAAGACTATGTGTTCCATCAAATCTGGAGCTAAAGAAGGAACTTTTGGATGATGCACATAGTTCAAATTTCTCTATTCATCCAGGGAGCACAAAGATGTATCGAGATCTCTGAGAAAACTTTTGGTGGGATAATATGAAGAAGTATATCGCTGAATATACATCAAAGTGCCTGGTGTGTCAGCAAGTGAAGACAGAGAGGCAGAAGTCTAAGGGGATGATGCAACCATTGCCCATACTAGAATCGAAATGGGAGAACATCACCATGGACTTTTTCATAAGACTTCCAAGGACATCCAAAGGCAACAATGCAATCTGGGTTGTTATGGATCGTCTTATAAAGACTTCATACTTCATTTCTATTCGGGAGGATTTATCATTGGATAAACTGGCACGGATATATATCAGGGAAGTGGTAAGGTTTCATGGAGTACCACTATATATTGTGTCTGACCGAGATCCAAGATTCACCTCTAAGTTTTGGAAGAGTCTTCAACATGCTCTGAATACTGAACTGAACTTCAGTACGTCCTATCATCCTCAAACTGATGTCCAATCTTAGTGGACTATCCAAACACTTGAGGAAATGTTGAGAGCATGCTCAATGGACTTTAAGGGAGGATGGATCAACATCTTCCCCTGGTTGAGTTCTCTTATAATAACAGTTTCCAATCAAGCATCTAAATGGCACCATATGATGACTTGTATGGGAAAAGGTTCAGAACACCATCATGTTGGGATGAGGTCGGTAAACGTAAGCTGCTTGGACCAAAAATGGTCGAAGAAATGGTGGAGAAGGTGAAAACCATTCAGCAGCATATCAAGGCAGCCCAGATTCGACAGAAGAGTTATGTAGATAATCGTCGACGGGACCTTGGGTTTAAAGTTAGAGACATGGTGTTTCTACACATATCTCCATGGAATAAGGTCATGATTTTTGGAAAGAAAGGGAAGTTAAGTCCAAGGTACATCGGCCCCTTCGAGATTCTTGATCGTGTCGCGGCTGTGGCCTATCGACTAGCACTTCCACCTACTATAGCCAAAGTACATGATGTCTTTCATGTATCCCTCTTAAGAAAGTACATACCGGACCCTTCACATGTACTCTCTTCTGAGGTGGTACAATTGGAAGATGATCTTTCTTATGAGGAGCAACCAGTGAAGATCTTAGATCGTAGAGAAAAAGTTCTACGAAATAAGACAATGCCCCTCGTCAAGGTGTTGTGGAGAAACCACAAGTTTGAAGAAGTGACTTGGGAATCGGAGGATATGATGAAGCTGAGTTACCCACATTTGTTTTATTGTGGGAAAAGGAAAATTTCGAGGGAGAAATTTCTTAAGGGGGGAATATTGTAACGACCCAAAGTTTCATTAATGGAAAATCCATCTTGATTCAGTTAAATGTCTCTTTATGAAAAATATTTTTATAAGATTTCAACTTCTTTGGTTTTATGTTAAGAATTTTGACCGTTGCTAATATAGTCATTGAACAGTAATCACATGATTAGTATAAATATAGGACTTTAACAAATCTAATTTACTCAAATAAAGGAAGCGATGGCCTCATCTAGTAGAATTTCCCCATACGAAGCTCATTTGTCGGAGCTCGGAAAAGAGGTGGCATCTTTGGGATTCACCCTTGACCAAGCCCAAGCTGAGCTTCATCATATCAAGCTCGAACGTGACCGTCTGTGGGAAAAGTGGAAGTTGATTGAAATTACCACTCGAGCGATGTTATCTGAGCCACCCCAAGAGTCTGTCACCATTGCACACCTTACCCTTAGGTCTTATGCAGTTGTTTTAAGGGGTTATGTAACAAATAAGTAGTAATATGTTCATGTACATTATTTTTGTATATAATAATGAATATAATTTCTAGTCATTTTTGATACATTGTAAATAGTTTTTAAAGTACAAATGGTGTTTTTAGTTATTATTTAATTAAGAAATATATTTTATTAAATTAAGGGATTTTTGAATTAAATAATATTTTAATAAAATAATAATATTATTATTAAATTAATTTTTATTAAATATATATGATCTTATAATTTTATGAATGCAATTAAAATTTTTATTAAGGTTTGAAAGTCATTTCTGTCAAAACCTGTGAATTTTCGATAAATGTCAGTTTTTATTTTAAAAGTGAAAATTAACATATTTATAAAATTATTTAGATAAAATAAATGTTATTTTTGGAATCAGGATGTCAAAATTATCCAATGGTGAATTTTTCATAATTTTCTGAGACAGTCAAATTTTTGGGTAAAAATTAAATACCGTTTAAATATATAATGTGTTTTATGACATCATAATGACCCAATAGTGATGTAATAAAATACTATAAGCTTTATGTTCGGCCAATATATGTTTTACCATTAAAATAAAGTGATTTTGGGTTTGTTTGACTTATTTTTCAAAGTATTAATGGACCCCTCAAGACTTATTCAACACTTTTCCTTTTTAAATTAATTTCCATGGGAGTGTGACTCACCTCCACATAATCAACCTTATTATTTTAAGAAGTTTGGATTTTGGACTTATAAAATAATTTTTTCCTCTTCCATTTTCCAAAAACCATGGGCAAAAACCATGGGATGGTTTGTGGTTTGGATTAATTTAATATAAGGGGTCCCAAACCTAAATAATAAAGAATTCTCTCACCTTTCCAATATAAACCCACCCAAAATCCCACTTCCTCCTCACTCAAATCCCTTGGAGTTCGTCCAACATCTGCCCTACTCTTTCTAGAATCCTCCCAAGGTGACCTAAGCTCCCAAGAATCCTCTCACAAGCCTCTCTCTAGCCTTTGGAAGCACACTTCCAAGTAAGGGTTTTTTTCTTCCTTTCTCTTTTTGTCCAATTTTATTTAAGTTGTTTTTCCCTTTTAATTTCAATTATAAATGTTGGGGTATGTTTTATCACCTCCCTCATACTTCCCTATTTATGTTTTAATGATTGGAGACCCTTTCTCTCTCATTAAATGCTTCCCATGTACACCCGTTACTATGCTGAAATTCCGAAAGGAACTTCTCTCTCCTCTTTTACATTGAAGCAATACTTTTGTATCATGAATCTAAATTCCATTACAATTGTTGGTACATGTATCTATATTATCTCCTTACTGTCCATTAAATTTAAATATTATTAGGAACCCCTTTCTCTCTCATCAACCTATTTTATGAATTCTTATGTCACGCCGTTACGCTGTCGAAATCGCACCGATTTTCTAAGCCAATGTCATTGTGTAGTGAATATCATGCCCATTTCTCCATCAAGGGTATTCACCTTTATGCACATTTACATATTGATTGTAAAGTATCATGTATGAATTACACATTCCTTTATCTTGGAATAAATGATTATGTTTTATGAATCCATGTTTTATGATCCATGTGGCACACTTATGCATGAAATGAAATGTTTAAGAAGGGTGCGCCCTTATAGCGCTCCAATGCATTGGGTAAAGTATAGTATCATGATATGTCATGTGCAATGAGTGTTTAATCATGCTAATTCAAGTGAAATGAGGGTTTAATCATGCTTTATGTTCAATGAGTATTTACTCATGCTCCATGTGCAATGGGCCTTGGCTCATGCTAATTCCATGTTAAGTGTTGTTGCCACATTTCCATGTTATGATTATCATGCTTTATCATGCCTTTATGCTCATGTTTCTTTAATGCTCTATTGATATGCCTATTGTCTAACATGTATTTTACTCCTCATGTTATTCCATGTGTACTCCCTTACTGGGCTTTATAGCTCACCCTTTTATTATGCATGTCCTCAGGTTATCCCATGCAATGATAAGTACGAAGGAATGTAGTGGTCATGAAAAGGAATTTTTCAATAAAGATATTGTATTTCATGTTTTAAGTTTTTATGTAATAATCCTAAGCCCCAAAGACACTAAACCTCTCGATCTTCTTTGTTGTATCAAGTGAAGTTTTATGTAATAAATCATGTTTAAGTTGTAATAAAAAGAAGGGTTGTCATAATAATGAACCGAATGTGATCATTTTGAGAGTGATGTTTTTTGTTCAATGATGTGGAGAATGTGGATATACTGGTTTGTCATTAAGAAACATTTCAAAAAAAATTACCATCTGACATAGTGAAATATTGGAGATATTAAAATAATGGTATATTTTAGAGAGCTTGTTCAGGGTCATCCCCATGATAATGAGGATATCAAGAATTTAGAATAGTTTATATATTTAATATTTCATAATTTTGTTTATTATGACATGATTGTTCCATTACAAGAGATTATATAAGATTAAAATATGTAATGTGTATTTATTTATTACATTATGAATATAATTTCATAATTGTGTGTAAGAATTCCTAAAATATTATATGTTAATTAAATTTGAAGAATATATTTACTTATATTTACTTTAGATTATAGATCGATAATTATTAAGTCTCTTGGAATTTGTATTTATTGTATTTCATTTCATGTTTTATTCTTTCATCACAAATTTAATTATTGATATGATTAATTCAATCATATATCATTTTATTTCAAACATGCATGGTTAGTAGATTATGTATTGATGGGTTATGAATAGGTTTATAAGTTTATAATTTTATCAATTTCATTCATGAATAGTCATTATTAATTTAAATTTACATGAGGATGATTTGTTTCATTATTGAATATGTCCATGACTAAATGGGTTATTATGGGAGGAACTCCATTTTAATTGAATTTATTAATAAATATTTTAGAATCATAAATTTGTAATATACTCATAATATAAATATTATTTTACCAATTTTGGATAATTTAATTAACCAATAGATCTAGATTTCTGTATGTGTAATTAGTGTAATTTTATATAGAATTATGTTAATCGTAAAATGTTCTTGATGCTAATTTTTATTACCGAATAATGAGTAAAAGGGATTGGATTCCTTTATTAATCATACTTATAAATTGATATCATTAATAAATTTTTGATTCATTTGAAATTGATGTTTTTAATTTTTCGTAAAATATTTTACTACTTTGATTTTTTTAAACATTATGGTTAATAACTAAATTAATATTGGGTTTTGGGAATCAATCATACTCCGTTTTTGTTCAATGATAGACTTGAAAATTTCTATTCCTCGATAGAAGATTGTAAAAAAATAAATTTTCAAAATTATAAAAATAAAAGCATATTTTTGTAAAAATATTGGTCAAAGAATTGGTTTCTTTGGGAACTATTAAAAAGGACAATGAGAACTTGAGTGAAAATAAACACTTTGATTGATTAAATTTTTTCCAATAATGTTTTCTACTTTAAATATTTGTCATTATTACATTATAATATTTTTATATAATTAATAGATGATTTCATTATGAAGAGAATGATGATGACTATATCATGGAGACATAAATCATGATAAACATCAGAGTCTAACCATATGATCATGTGTTCCCTCTTATATTTTTGATGATATAACATTTATGTTCATTCACATCTCATTGGTCTGAATAAACAATTCAAAAATTTAATTCTATTGATATGTGTTTTAATCATTATAGAAGACTATTATATATCAATTTATTGTTCTACATTAATTTTTTTTCAAAAAAACATTTACGTTACAAATTTTGAAATTAAATATAACCATATCAAGAGAATACCTAAATAATATAATTTAATAGTACAAAGGGGAATATCTTTATATACACTTGTCTGAATTACTTGATATCGATAAAATTATTAAGCACAATGGAGAGTATTCATATTTTATATACATATGAGTTTTCTCATTCTCAATTGAATATCAAGTGAATTAATGGTTAAAAATAAACTAAGAGTTTCAATTAAAACATTGGATTATATTGTATTGTATAATTAAAATAATTTATTTTTCCTGACATGTACATTGAATATTTTAAGGGATATTTATTTTTTCTTTAATCGATGTTGAATAAAAAATTTTGAAGTAGGGTAAATCCCAAGTGATACTAAGGATGTTTTGACATCACAATATATATTTTTATTTAAATAAATACATTATACTATCTTTTATTATATAAATCATGATATGTAATTCAATTTTTATCTGATGATGGCTTCATGATGAAAACATCTTAAGTTTAATGTGATCTTCATGGTATGTTAATGTAAAAATATAGTTTATGAAAAAATGAATGTATACTGCTAAAGAGTAAAATTCACCATCTATAGTTTCAAAAAAAATTCTACTCAAGTTTATTCATTGGAAAATATGTTGTATAATATTAAATTTTCTTATATTAATTACTCAATTACAAAAACAAAAACCACCCAAAACCATTCTAAAATCTTGTGAAATGTGTGGATGAACACATGATTAAAAAGCACATCGAACTAGTCTTAATGATAATAAAACTATATATTATGATATTTTGAGGTATAACTAATCCCCTCACTAGTATCAAAATTATTATAAAATGGGCAGTCAGTTCCACAAGGATGAAAATATCTTAATAGAAATGATAGCCAATAATTTTGTTCATAACAAACAAAATAGCAGAGGTTATTCCATTGATTTATAACCCCTAAATCTCAATATAATCATCCTCTAAATTATTTTCAAGAAAATAAACCTTCCCATCCAAAAAAACTCCCTCTAGGATGTTCATAAATATAATATAAAAAATTATATTCAACATATTACAATGTAATAAATTTGATATATGAATTAAATATTTGATGAATGAATCCTATAAAAATAAGTGAAAAAATAAATAGAAAAATAGATTTATAAAATCTACACTAATGTATAATTGGGTGAAAAATCTAATTTTGAGGACAATGCAATCACAGTTTTTAGGTGGTTATATTTGGAAGAGAAAAAGATATGTTGATGAAAATCATGAGTGAAATTTAGAATGATAAATAAAGTGAAAGAATGAAAAAGTTGAAAATTTTAGATGATTGTAATAATTAATAAAAATATAATATTAATAGGTGTATAAATTTTCAGAGCTATATAATCACCCAATACAATTCATTGAGATATTAATCCATGGGATAATTGAAATATAGTATAACAATTTATGAAAATTTCAAAATTGTTTTATATCATCGTTCATTTTACAGATTCTATCTTTAAATGTATATATCATTATATATTACTAAAGTAGATGATATTCAGTAATTTAATGATAGTGGTTCAAGTGTTTATATTCTTTATATAATTTTATTATAGTGCATTAAAAAATATTCATTCCTTTTTGTATTGGTTTTCAAAAACTAGGGAAGGAACTTCGTGATTCTGTAGGAAGTCTTAATTTTGTTCAATAATGTTTTTTTAATGATATGATTCGATGAGACTAAACAAAAATGTGTACCACTCCTATTTGTATATCATTAAATATATTACCTCGTTGGAATTATGCAATTCATTCTTTTCAACACAATATAATTTATATATCATGTTGATTTTTTTATCTATTAGATAATTGCGGAAGAACATGGCCCAATTATTCTTGGGATACCATTCATTTATATTTTTAATGAATTCGTTGATTCCATCAAAGTATGGATAATTTTAAAAGTTAGTTCTGAGAATTTCCCCTTTAATTCCATGAAATGAATGAAGCATGGTACATAAATGGGCGAATTAATTACAATATATTTTGTTGCGGAATATGTTTAAATCATGTGTTTATAAAAGAAATAAGATACCAACATAATGAATCACATTAATGAAACGTTTGATCAAAAGATGCAGGAAAAAATTTCTGAATTTGAACAAGATATTGAAGGCCAGTAGTGGATATAAAACACATAAAGGGATTCACAAATAGAATATTTACCATTAATCATCAAGGAACCAATACAATTAATATTTACACTACCTAACAGAATAACATAATAAATTTTATTTGAAAAAGTTACTATAACCACTATTATTAATGTAGATAAATTATGTAACATTGTTTCAACTTAATCATTAATTTTTTTCATTTTTAATGGAAATTCTACATGGAATAAATCACACAACACTTACATTGATGATATGTTTTCTCCATAGTTATTCATATATATATCAAGAATGAATAATTTTTAAATTTTTATTTAACATTCATTTCGATTTATTTACTTTTCAATTTCAATTCATTAATGAAAACATACCTTATACATTAAACTAGAATTATATAGGTCTCCTTATAAAAATTATTTTCATAGTTATAATAATATTATCAGTCGATTGTGAATGGTAACAAATTTTCCTAATACACATGAACTATTCATATTTTTCATCCAAATTAATTGAGTAATTATATACACATAGTTTAAATTATCATGGAATCAAATTACTAATCTCATAAGGAAACATTACTTCTTCACCTGTACGGAATTCATTGCATATTGTTCCATGTTTCAATAATATCTATCATGAATATCAACAGAAAAAATTTATCTATGCCAATGAGTAAGGGTAAGAAAAAAATCAATCATGTAATGTGTCTTATAATCAAGAAATTTAATGGATATTATATTATTTAAAGAGATATCAAATATAGGGTAGTTATTTTGGTTACATTATTTTAAATAAATAGTCTCAATAATATCAATGGTGTTGGAAAATTATCATGTTTTGATGAGATAATATTGATTTTTCAAGTAGTGATTCATGACACATGTTTCCTGAAGAAATATTGCATGATAAATAATATAAATATTGTATAAAATATCTCTCAAATATGGAATTTCAAAATATCTCAATGATTAAAGATGTGAACTACATTTAATCATTCAATAATTAACAAGTATATAAATTATAAAATCATAGAAAATTGAATTTATGTATATTTTTAATTTTTATCCAATGAAAACTAGACGATCTCCAATGGATTCATCTTACATCATTCAATTTTGTGTCCTTATTTTTTCAAAATATATCAAATAAAAATAATTTCTTTTGAAAAATATCCCTCAGATAATTTTTCATTAAGGAAAAGAATCTATCACATTCAATAAATACTTTCCCACACATAATATAAAATATTGTATTTACTATTTGAAATCACAGTGACATTGATAAAAGGAAATTTGTATAATTAATTAAGTAGAGGAAAGGTGGAAAACATAAAGAGTTATTAGGGAAATGACATGACTTAATGAATCCAATATCCTTGATTATTTTATTTGGTTGAATGATCATATGTTATTTTCCATTTATTATTTTTTAGTAATGTGAATGAAATCAGGTATTTTTATGTGAAAAAATATAATTAAAATGAATATAACAAAATAACATCATGAATAATTTCCCAAAAGATTATGTTTTCGGGTGTTCTTAAAAGAAAAAAAATTAGGCTAGACATTAATTAGAGAATAATTAATAATAAATTAGTTAAAAAATATATGGGAAAATATACATAAATGAAAAAAAATAAACATTGAAAGGGAAAAATCATATGCCTGTATAGAAGTATCACCCCTATACATAATAGAAATAAATCATTTTAGTGAATAACTAGTGGTTTCATCCACAAAATATATAATTATATTTGATATATTGATTATAGGATATGAGATAGATGGATACAACTTTATATAACACTAAATTGAAATAAAATTTCTGAATATTGAGGTAGGAGGTGGTATCTTTATAGAGGTTGATATATATATTCGTTTTATGGATAAGGGAATCTATCATGACCCATCCAATATGATCTTGCACTATAAATCCCCATACCCATAACCATAGGTTTGGCACTGATGTCTAGCACTAGGTAGAAATATCACCCACATGGGTCTTCTTATCCTATGGTACCTGTACACATTCACCCACAATGATCTACATAAAACATTGTAGGGATAATAAAAACTAAAAACTAAATTCATGAAACAATATATCCTACATCCAGATTATATAATAAGTGTACAATGAAAATAAATAAAAACCCACCATAAAATGTAAAATATTCTAACATGCTTAGAAGCTGGGTATCTCTATCAAATCTATCATACGGAATGATCCTTGGCCAAGAACTGAAAAAAACCTTGGTTGATCTATCTTGTTAATCTCCTCTTACCTTGGGTCCTCTTGAGACTCCACTAAAAGTATTGTGTTCTAAAATTTACAAAAAATTACTTAGAAAATCCAATGAATTTGTTATAATAAAAACACTTAGTAGGTGACCCAATTACCCAATATGAGTTAGAGAAATATAAAGAAAATAGTCTTCCTGACATATCTAGATGGAACCCAAATGATAGTGAAACTCCATCTCAACCATCAGCATATATACATGTAGTTATCTCATACCCACATGATCTATCAACTATGATGTTACAATAAAAAATGAACCTCATAAACCACTAGATGTATTAATATTAGACTCCTTTTCAAATGATGTTCCAAACACATATCCAGCTACATTTTACTACACATGGATAAAAGGTTAAAATTGTCCTCGAGAACACACTATAATATTTACCATACCAAATTGTACTTGTTCGAGAGATACAATCCATCTAGAGAAACCACTCCACCTCCAATGGATCTTTGGAGAGGTACCACTTCGAGGGGTATCACACAACCGATGAAACAAACCCTCTATCCCATGTGGTGTATATCCTAGAGAACATTCCCATTGGATATCATCACAAATAAGGTCATGATGGAACCCAGTATATATTGATATTATATTGGTGATAACTCCCATAACTAATGGGGGAAATTATGAACCCAACATGAAAAATTATGAACCACAACTCCTTTGATAGGGGATCACTCCCAGGACCACTGCAGGACACCACAAACCCAATACAGAACCCAAATATCTCACTCAGATACAGGATCACTAATAGTATTGTTGGGGGACATCAAAAACCTGAACGAATTCCGCCAAAGTTCATATCATTCAGAAAGGGGATCTCTATATATGTAGTGTTGGTCAAGATGATTCCACTAATCCCGTATGGTATAACTCATGATCTATGGGATCATACTCTTGAAGATACAACAAACTCTACCAAAACCTTTTTCTATCTAGGGGATCATATACATGACAATTACACAAACCCAGAGGATATAGACATCTATTTAAGAGATTTTATAATCAACTATTATAAAACCCCTACATGGATATCCTATTATATTGGGATCACCTCCCATGTAGTGTCACTCACAATTATAGGATGAAACTAGTATAGGGAAATTGGTGTGATAGAGGATGCATCCTCATACTCTCTAGTGGGATGCAATAACCCTATCAAATATCATCTTTTTTATGGGATCAAAATGCCATAATAAGGATGTGATGGCACACTGTACCCTCATAAGGTTAGAAAAATAGACACACTCGACCACTGTTGTTCCAAAAATTCCTAATTGAGGAGACACACATCATCTCCTCACATCATATCACTATTTACTAGACTATGGCCGCCATCGTATTCCATGAAAAAAACTACAAAATATAGGCTACTTAAAGTCTTTATTTTGATCCCTGAAGAAGTATAGATTCAAGGGAGAAGTCTCCAAAATACTATACATCAAGTAATATTGGAATCACATCATTTTCCCCTTCCAGAACACCTCGATGTGTCATCTACAACATGGATTGGTTGGCTAGGAGGTCTTACATAGTGTGTCTTTTCTCCCCCGGACCCCCAGTCGTGTCTTTCACCACAAGTCTTAGTCATCCATGCCTATACACAAGGTGTGTACCACTATTTCATAGTTTGTCTCATCCTACTAGAAACATGTCTACATCTCTTTCCGATTCCTTTGTCTGGCACCCTGTTCTAGTGTACTCTAGCCATTTACTTGCACAAAAACCATGTCTCTTAACATAGTTACCCTTTAGATTCCCCATTTCCACAAGACCAAGGATTACTACACTACGTGTAACACTAGTACATGGAAGGTAGTCCCCAAAAGTCATCTTCCGTGATAAAAAACATAGTGTGTGACCCTTCACTACACGTCATATGATCAAGAATTCCCTATGAGATATTTGAAATTCCTTAATTTCTTCAGAAACCTAATGGTTTAACACCAAGGGATATATAGATGTTCTAATAGGGATCTAAAACCATATAAAATTAATTGAAATATTATATCGACTTAAAACTATTATCATCCTATATCATGGTTATAGGCCAAAGATTCAGGTTCACAATAGCGCTCAAAAGCCTTCGCATCGTGATCTAGTAGTGATCACCATCAAGATCATAGATTTACAATTACTCTTCCTCATGTGTTTTCATTCGTTCATCCATTGATAAATATGGGGAAGGGGGATATACTATACTAATGTGCATACCCAATGGTTTGGGAGATGATATTGAATTAATTTTTCTTAACTCAATATCCTCCAATTACATCCCCGATAAACCATGGCCAAGAACTAACATATGGTGATGATAAATTTTATATCTCACCTTGGGTAAACACAACATTATAAACACAACTAATTTCCAAGATATGTGATTTGAGATTCCACTCAGAAGTTCTTCCTCATTTCCAAGGAAGCCACATATCCGTGATATAATATAATTAATATTTTTAATGTCCCTAAACCAAGGTTCTTTATGTCCCAAAATCCCATGCCAACTCAATGCCTTTCTTCCAAAATTATTAATGAATTGTTTAAATGACGTACATGTAGTAATAAAAGTCATTAAATCCTCTCATCCATACATATTTTTCCCCAAAAAAACCAAATACTAGGAATATTAAGAAAAAACTAATATGTCAGCTTGGTCTCACACTCCCATGGGATCACCAAGGGTTCTCATGCTATCCATAAATTCAAACCCATCAAAACCAAAAACACCAAACCACACTCAAATTCCTTCTAAAAACAAGACAAAAATATTACAAAAGAGGGAACATGTATACATAGCTATGAATGGTGGTAAACACAAATAACCTGATCCATATGTAGTTATCTGGTCTATTTGTACACTACCTCACAAACTTTATATAGACACTGAAAAAACCAACAACTCTAATTTTCCACTAGATGAACTGCACAACAACCACCTCAAGAATAATTTTATAAAAATATTAGGATAATAAAATTATGGTACTAAAAACAAAACAAGGATTCCCATGTGAACACATTGGGTCTTACCTGGCCCTACATGAAAATCCTTTTATATGAAACACCACACAGAACACACATTTAAATGGAACTCAACTACAACACCTCAATAATATCCTATTTGAAATACACTGACTCATCCGTACAGTTTTTCTCTTCCCACCAATACATGTATAGGATGGGGAAACATACCTCTTCTTCATGCATCCAATGATACATACAACAACACCAACAGGGTGTTATGCTGACTCCCCATGATACAATGTAAAAATCTCGATCAAGGTTCCCAAGAATAGAGAACCTGACAACAATTTCTAACAACAATAAAACAAAAGGTAGAAGAGACATATAAAATTATTATATTCATCATCAAATCTTCTAGGGGAATGGAATCTATGACTGGTAGTAGTCTATTCTATAACCCCATGCTCCAAGAGATTGGCATCAACCACCTATGTATGGTAGTGGAAACAACATGAACTATCATACATCTTATTTTACTCTCCCAACTCCTCTACCATGTCTTCCATAATGTAGAAAGACGCGATGTGGGAACTCCTCTTCTCGTACATTAATCAACCATATAACTCTTAGCTATATGATAGATCAAAAAAAATTCCTAATATTTCCCCACCTATCTCAAGTTTAACACTACATCTCCTTCAGTTAATCGGGTCTAGCCTTGAATCCCTAATCATTGGAATCACCATCCAAGGATCACCACTTGATGCACCATTCATGAATAGATCCATGATCATGTAATAAACTAACAAATACCAAGGTATCATATCATATGTACCAAACAATAACAAACAGACTCTTCTTAGCTCAAATCCTCTCCATTACAAAGGCTCTCTCAAGTACTCTAGAATAGGCAGGAATAAAGGGTTGTACCAATGATGCCCTGATATCTTAGCGTAATTATTTCTCAAATGTTTTTGGTCTGAAAAAAATATATTGATACATACCCATGGATTATCATGAATTGTCTTTGAACCTCTCTATATACTATTCCATGAACATTTAATCCTTTCGAAACAAATAAAGCTATCGGATATGCACGGATCTCAATGTGGATGGATAATAACATTCCATGTAGAGACGCTTAAATTATATCCATGACAGTGTGACCACATCAATGTTCTATGTCACTAAACTCCACCATCAACCATTTATTCCTTGTAAGAGACTCTCCTAAAGGACCACCAGTAGACAGGGTGGTGTCCTCAAATGGCGTAAAACGTGTGTGACAACTTAAAGCTAGTAATCATCTTCCTAGTTGTATGTATCACCCCGTGAACTCAATGTTCTATACCATTAGAACTCTTATAGAGAATATATATTACACTTATCCACTTCCTGAACTATTGGAAATAAAACCTTTAACACGTTGAGTGATTTCTCAACTACTGGACAACTAGGATGTACTGTCTGAGGACCAGTTCCCTGTACTGATGCATCATCATAGGGAATATCATCATCATAACTATCATAGAATGTAATCATATATGGTTTTCATAATGGTGGAATACTATAATAGACATATGATTCTCCATGGTCAGGAAGAGTATTTGGTGAGATGACTCAAGATTAAAATATCACCCAAAACACATACATATATTATTCAGGTACCAAAAATCATCTTGCAGCTGATGTACTAATGTACTAAGTCAAAAATTAGGTTATCAGAGTCCTAGGGAATGGATACATCAGATATTGCACCAAAACTATAGTCTTTAGACTGAAATCTGTGTTGAAAATAATTTTACAATTTATCTAGGTAAACCAAACTAATATCAAAACACAATAGTCCCAAAGTGGGACCCAAATGAATAATACTCTGAGTTGACCAATCTCCTCATAGACTGAACCACAACTCCCAAAACCCAGAACCATAGACTAGGGGTTGGCATCCCACGTTGAATAGGATATTCACACACATGGGAGGTCATATCCTACGTAATCTATACACATTTACCAATGAAAATTTCTATGAAATAGTTGAAAATAATATAAACTGAAAAATAAATGCATTAATGCATCTATCCCACAACCATATTACATTTCAAGTACATAAGGGGATAAAATAAAATACCACCATAATATTCTAAAGCATCAAATATTCATAGAAGGATGGGATCACTCTCAAATGAAACGGCCAAAAAACATCCACTATAAAGCACTGGTAAAAATCTTGGTCTCTCAATCTCACTAAAGTATGCCTAACTCGGGTTCTCCTAGGACATAATCAAATGTAATTTAGTCTACGCAAGAAACAAAATGAGTGGGAAAATCCTATGAGGAGGTGAATGAAACAATACTCAGTGGAACCCAATTTTCCAAAAATGTGAGATATTAAAAGGAAATTGTCCGATCGATAAGGCAAGTCGGATTTTGTAACACAGATATATTATTTGAAATATTAATTTTTGAATTAATTTAACCTTTTCGATATTTTTTCATTTCACATAAACTAAAAAAATTATGTTATATTAAAGAACTATGTTTGGTGTGTGTTATACCCAAAAACATGCTAACTAAGCACTACATGAATCATGAATTTTGGCTTTCACTACATGGAACACCATGGTTAGCTTGTGTTATATGCAACATTGAATTTCCCCAGTGGCTTTCATAACACGCATGATCGAGTTTTACCAAACAAAAATATATTATTAAAATATTATTATTTCATATAATAAGATATAACCTAAAAGTTAAATTAGTTGTTATAAATAGTATTAACTATTTTTAAAAAATATATGGTTTAAAAAAATATAATATTAATTCATATGTGTTCAATTAATTATAAATGAATATAAAATTTATGGAATATAAATTAAAATATTAATATTTTTTTGGTCGTAAATCTTTTTTACAATAATAAGTTAAATAAATTAAAAATAGTGTGTGATATTAATGTAATACATATATTATATATTTAATCAGGTATTTTTTGTATTAATCTAATATATTGGATCGACATAATATAAAAAAACCTAATTTTATGCATTAAAAACTATATTTGGTATAAAGGTAATTATTTTAATACCATTTAATAGCCAACCCACATTAAATCTAATTTTTTAAGTATTATTGATTTAATATATCAAGCTAAAATATATATTTGGAAATGAAACATCAAAATTTGGTTAGTACTGTTTTTTATTATTTTTCTATACGATTTCATATTCTAATGAATAGTTAAAATACTTTATTTTAACTCAAAACTGATTTTTAATTTATTTTAGTTATAATGTTACTTTATTTTCTTAATTGTTTCCAAATTTTAATTAGATAATAAAATTAATAATTAATTAAAATTGGGTCAATGGAAGCAATTTCCCCATGAAATTGGATATAAAAATGTAGAAAAAATTTGTTCATTTTTACATTAAAATCCTAGAGTGTTGTCCCATCAATGAGATTAATTAGAAATTAATTACATCAAATCATATAATTTGAATTTGGAAAAATTTATTCCATTTTTGGAATCATAATAATTTATATTTCATAATATGAGCTTCATTGTTTTTTACCAAAAATATTAGAGAAGGTGATTGAAAATAACTACATCGATTAAGGTTAAATTATGCTTAATAAGGGACTAAAACATAACCTTATAGACCAAAATGACCAAAAAACATATCCAAAATCCATTATATAGAAATATTCTCACCTATAATCTCATGGATGGAATTTGGATAATTATTGTATCATCGTGTAACATGAAAAACAAGGGTGTAATTATCACTTCACATATTTACAAGAGCGCCACTCCTCCTTCCCTATAAATGGCTACCACCTCTCCCTATTCTTCAAACATCTAAAACAACTTGGGATCAAACAATATATTACCAATACACTTCCCATAAACCCTTACATCTCCCTAGAATCTCCCCCCTGGGATGTAATCTATCCAAGGAATTCTTTTGGCACAAACAAAAATGAGTTATATGATTAAGAGGAAACATATTCTATTAAACTCATTTATTTCATTTTCGTTCCCCACTCCCGCTAATATTTTATTGAATTGTTTTGTAAAAAATATCCTAAATATACTATATTGTTTTTGACCCAAATCGTTGACCTATACAAACACACACATCAATATAATGGTTAGCAATCACAATGTTTACGTGTATGATGAACTACCGCCTCACCGAACAATTCTAATTCAATTTTTTTACCGCCTCCCATGGTGGATATTGTGATGGAAAATATATTTATATATGTCATATATTATACTTATTATTCCATTAATCTTGTGTATTCATTTTTAAAACACGTATCTTTTTACATTCCATTTTGTGCAAATAGGATAATTTCATTTGAGGAAGTGTGGACGACCACCCCCTTATAGAGATATCATTCATTTATAGACTATATGGAATGTAATAAGGATGAGTTTAGTGATTTTATATTATATATATGATATCATTATTATATTGTAACAATTATATTCATATTTGTCATTTTTTTATTTCTTTTAATTCGAAAAAAAACACTATTCATGTGTGCGTACGGCCTGCTGTCTCCATGAATGGTTTATTACATTTCATAATTATATATACAGTAGATTATTATAATAAAAATATAATGGATATTAATGATATTTATAACCAGGTTTAAATTCTAAAATCATTATATAAGTACAAGTAACAACGATATAACAAATTAAGACACGTGTGGAGAACAAAGTTAATATTATCTGAAGTGAAACATTAATGTAGGATGGTTAACAAGCAGTAATATAATCAACCTAAAAAAATTTTGGCATGTAGAATTAAAAAATGAACTCTATTATATGAAAATAATTTTATAAATTTTATTAATATAATTTTAATTTAAAATCATTATTTACATGGAAAAAAATAATATTATAACTGATTTGTAACACTTTGAAAAATTACATACGGACTCATAAAAATATCTTAATATCATAAGAAATTAAAATATTAATTTGTTAATACTTTTTATGATAATAAATTTTCTATTAAATTATTAAATAAATTATAATATTATAATTAGATATTTATGACTTATAAAAATACCAACACTTAATTAGTAATTTTTCAAATATTTACTCACTTCTGCTATGATATAATTATATCATATTTTCACTTATTATATATCAAAATTTTATATATACCTTCATGGATGATTAAAATATTCATTTGACGAGTTTACTATCCATAAGTTTCATATTACTATTCATATGGTTAAGTTACTATTTCATCAGTATTGGTTCCTTAACTTCTAGATATACTTCTTATTTCCTTAATTCATCATCTATAATCCTTTAATTAATTTCTATAAGTTATTTTTGTTGATTTATAATATATTAAATTACTATATGAAGGGATAAATACCAATGATAAATGTTTGGGTCATTACATTCTTCCCCCCTTTTAAAATTTTAGCCTCTAAAATTTGTTTTACATAAACATGTGACGGTAATTCTCCTTCGTCACCTCCTACGGATCCCAAGTAACATTATTATTCTTATTTTTCATATAAAACAATTTGACATGGTGGGTTGTATTTTTTCAAAGAACCTTATCTCTCTAGTCTAGAATATTTACTGGTTTCTCCACGTATGAGATATCATCTTCTATCTGTTCCACCATTGAGTTCAGTACATGTGAGGGATCCGATATTTACATCATCAAGTGTGATATATGGAACACATCATGATTTTGAGCCATATTCAGTGGATGTGCAAGCTGATCTTCAATATCTTATATGTTATCATGTATTTCAATGAGATCAATATACCTTTTTCTTTGATTCCCTTTCATTCCAAACCACATGACTCTCTTTCGTGGTTATATTCGACGGAAGACAATATTTCCAACATCAAACTCCACGTTCTTTTGACGATTGATAGTATATCATTTTTTATGACTCTAGGATGATATCATGTGTAAGGGGATGACTTGAACATTCTCTAAAATTTCATGCACAATATTAGGTAAATCTAGCTTCATTTCACCAACTTCATCCCAACAGGTTAGAGTTCTACATCACCTTCCATAGAGATCTGCACATGGATCCATCTGAATACTCGAGTGGAAGAAATTTTTGTATGAGAACACACCCAATGGGAGATTCTGACCAAAATCTCCTTTTAATTATAAAGATTATACTCATAGAATATCTTCGAGCATCTAAATAGTCTTTCTAATTGGCCATCGATTTTGGGGTTATATGCAATGATAAATTTTAATTCATTACTCAAAATATGTAGAAGACTCCTCCATAATATTTATTTCAACCTGGGATCACAATCAGAGACAAATAAGATTGGAACTACATGTAGTCTCCTCACATCATTCACATACATAATTGCATATTGTTAAAGAAATATATATTCTCTTATAGAGATAAAGTGGGTATTCTGGGTAATCCATTACACTATAACCCATGTCACAATATTTATTTTGGATGTCTTTGGGACACGCTTGACAAAGTTCATAGTGAAATTCTACCAGTTCCACATTGGTATAGTCAATGGTTTCATCATACCATTGGACATCTATTAATCTTATTTAAATTGATGAAATATTAAGAACCTTGATATATATTCCACAATCTCTTTATTCATATTTTCCAAACATAAGTGTTCTTAGAGACCGTGGTACATCTTGGGACTCCCAGGATAGATATAGAATGCCGACCAATGTGAATTGTCCAACAGCACCTTCTTTATCCCGGGTATTTAAGGTACATAGAGCCTCATTCCAAAACTAAATCACACCATCATCATCAATATATAACTCTTGTATCTTCCATTCCTTTACTTAATTCACCATATTTTGCAACTTCATGTCATCCCTTTGTGCCTATTTAATATTATCTTTAATATATTGTTGGGAAAAATTTTAGGATAGGTTGTATTTATTCCATACCGTTATGATTTCAAAAATAGTCCTTTTCATATCCATGAATCTTAGGGATTTTTCAATACAAAACATGGAAAAATTAATAGGATCCTTTCTACGTAGATCATCATCTACCTTATTCGCCTTGCCAAGATGATATTGAATAGAGAAATTGTAGTCTTTGATCAGCTCTAACCATATCCTTTGATTCATTTTGATATACTTTTGTGTTAATATATACTTTATGCTCTTATGATTAGTATATATATCACACTTCTCACCATAGAGGTAGTTTTACAATATTTTCCCAAAAAAAAATCACAACTGTTAACTCCAGATCATGGGTCAAGTAGATCATCTCATGGATCTTTAACTTCATTGAGGTGAAGGCTATCCCATTATCATTTTCCATGTGTACACAACTTAATATATTCTCATAATCATCAATTTATATCACCAAAATCTCTTTACTTTTCAATAATGTGAGTATAGGTGCAATGATCAGCCTATTCTTTATCTCTTTGAAGCTTGTCTTTTACTCTTCCATCTAGAAATACTTTTACCCATTTCCTTGTTAACATAGTTATAGGGTTTGAAATTCATGATTCATTTCTCAAAAAATTTCAATATTACCCCCACTAAACCAAGAAAAAATCATATTTCTATGACACTAGAGGGTCTGGCCCATTCCTTAATTGCCTTTTTTAAGGGTCCATAGAAATTCCCTCAATTTTGATCATGTGACCCAAGAATGTGACTTACTGCATCTAAAATTAAAAATTTCTGAACATGGTGAATAAATTATCCTTCCATAATGTCTCTAAAACATGCCTTATATTTTCTTCATTACCCTCCTTACTCTTGGAGTAGATATGAATTTCATCAATAAAGCCTACGAAAAATGTGTCGAGGTAATGTCTAAAGACTGTATTCATAAAATCCAAGATGAACAAAATGGTAATAGTAAGTATGAATAGAATCAATAAAACCTCATAGTTACCATAAATTTAATAGAAGGTAGTCTTTTGAATATATTCCTTATTCACCTTTGGCATATGGTATCCAGAATGGAGATCCACCTTGGACAAGTATTGAGATCTATGCTACAAATTGAAAAAGTAATTGATCCTTGGGAGAGGATACTTGTTCATTATGATGATCTTATTGAGTTACCAATAATAGATACACAACTTCCTTAATCCATCATTCTTCATGAGAAATAGCACTTGTGCACCCCAAGGTGATACACTAGGTCAGATGAAACCATTGTCCAAATTCTCAAGAAAATGCTTCTTTAACTCCACTAGTTCGATGTGAGCCATCATATAGGGACACATTTAGATAGGATTATCTCCATTTATGAGTTCTATTGGGAAATCTTCCCCATTATTAAATGGATTTATGGGTAACACATCATAAAATAAAAAACTATATTCCCTCACAATGAAGATTTCCCCTAGATTGATTCCTTCCACTGACTCATCCATTTGAGTGTGGTATGCTTATTCATAAGGATTTAACACCCACAATGTTAAAGGATTTTCCAAAAGATATTCATGATCTTCCATGAATTTTTAGAGGGCTATGTAATGGTTCAGAATATGAGAATATATTTCATCTTACCGATAGTTTATATGTGATATATATAACTATATTCAATCAATTCCCAATCTATCATCAAATTTAACCAAGGGATGTATTAAAAGATTAACTAGAAGAATATCCACACATACACAAATATGATAAGATTACAACACTTGGGTTGCAATGATTGCACCACTATGTGTTTTTATAGATATCTCTATATCAAGGTTTCGTGGATTTGAGTCACTAGTTATTGAACACATGCATGATATAATGGAATGTGTCGAACCAGGATCAAATATGACCTCTTCCATTATTCAGTAAATTAGAAGAGAATCTTTTATGAATTAATTTTATTGATCCAATTCTATAGTAGTGATGTAATAATTCTTCATATTCACCTTTTTCTTTGGTGGTTGATGACTCTTATTACCCTCGTGAACTCAAGGTTTAGTGCACTAGCTTGCATATATCACTCTCTCTATAGAGTTGTTATATTGGATCATGGGTGCTTCTCTCCATTCCTCCACCACATTATCCTAAATCCTCAAATCATTTTCATATTCATGAGCATGGTGGACTTCTCTTCCACACATAATTCATTTCCCCATCCCTTTGAAGTAATTATAATGATTCCACTTCCTTCATTTTTTACATGGGTATAGTTGAGTTTTCTTTCGACATTTTACTTTAGATCATCCGAATTGTAACTCCATCTTTTTTTTATTATCACCAGAGCCATGTGGCCATTTTCCAAACTCCATATCCACATTCATATCACATAGAAAAACTTCATCATAACTCCCAAGTACTCAAATTTCAAGAACCATTCAAATATGTGTTTTTAATCTACTAATGAATCAATCTATTTTTCTATAATTGTTTATAACAACACCTATAGTGTACTTCACAAGCCTTGTGAAATTTTCTTTGTAGGACATGAATAAATATCCATTGATTTTATTCATCTCTATGAATTTTATGTCAAATTTTTTTTTAAAGTTTTCATGGTAAATACTTGTTATGAAACATTATCATAATGTCATACCACTCCATCCCATAAATTTCATCCCCCAGCATGGTATTCTTAGTCAAATTCCACCATTGATCAACCTCTAATTCATGATGATAAATGGAAAGAGTCACCTTCTCCATATTAGAATAGTGAAGAATAGAAAATATCATCTTAATTGAGTAAACCCACTATTCTGGAAGCATTGGATTGGAAGATCCACAAAACGGTAGTGGCCAATGTCATATAAAATAATTGATAACCAGTTTCTCCCACTTTAGTGAAGGGGGTCATTCCACATTATTCAAGTTATTGTTTATAACCTGAGACAACTTGGTAATAATCACCATGAAATTTTTAACTCCACATACTAAAGCATTGTGAATATTGTTTGGGAAATCACTTGATTATCCCTCGTATGGTTTTTTGGCCTTGTTTCTCCTAGTTCCAACCATTTTTCTAATATAAAAAAATCTTGAACAAAACATAAGTCAACAAGTCATGATCAAATAATTTATTCCTATATTAAATTAAGTATAAAATAATATCTTAAGGGATCATTATGTTTATAATTTTAAAAATCAATGCTTGGATAATTATAAATTGTCTCATATTATTACTTTTCATGACAATTCTCTAATCCTCTTCCCAAATTAACTAAAATGACCTATGATACCAACTATAGTGACCCTTATTTTTTTTAAATTACTATTACAAAATTTTAGTGATAAAAAACATAAATTCATTACACGTAAAGGATCAAAGGGTTTAAATAATTTGGAAAAATAGTATCTTACATAACATTTACATAATAAAACTAATCATTTATTTAGTTCCTTATTCTGTAACTTATTATTGGCCCTTATGTTCTCCTTAGTACATGTAGTCACCAAGGGATATTCATCAGAAAGTGGGTGAGCTACAAATCCTTATAAGATGATCTATAATATCATGAATCTATATTACATGGGGTGATAAAAATCATAAAATAATCTTCATGGAGAAAACATTAAATGAAGGAATGTAAGGTGACAATACATAAAAATGAAACATTATGTCCTAGTGGTCAACTACCAAACATAGTTTTGAATAACTGTTGCATCATTTTGATGCGTATTTCACATTACTCGTGAGGTTATTCATATTACCCAATGAATTAGAGCATTATATTATTCCAAGAGAACATGTCACATCATTGCCTTTACATTGATCTATAAAATTATGAGTTCACCCATCACATCACAACATTTACATTATCATGCATGAAAAATAAAACATATATTAATAATGAAAGTAAATAAAACATGGAACAAAATGGGTTTATTTCATAATAATAAATTCAAAAAAAATTATTTCCCAAATGAATAACATGTGGGATATAATAATCTTCATCCTTGAGTGAAGGAAAAAATCGTGAGAAGTATAAGGTGTGTTTTTTAAAGAATATTTATTTTAGAAAACATTTTATTTATCATATACTCATTTTGAAAATATTTATAACCTATAATATCTAAGATAAATATGAATAATTTTTTTCTAATAAATAACCATAGTGAATATGGGGTGAATGAGTGGAATCACAAAGAATGATAGTTTGGTTTGACAATTTCTCTTACCTCATGTTCGAATGCTTTATTCACTTTATTTTACTGTATAATCACATTACATTCATTAAATGAAAATTACATGACCTTTTATATATTAATTTCATTAATTATCATTTTTTGAGTTTATTTATGTGTTTTTCAATGAGTTATAGTGTTTAATTTCTTCATTCTAGAGTGTTCATTTTCATAGTTTCCATGCTAGGTTCATTTGTTTACATTAATTGAAGTTTGTTTAAAATGAGGAAGAATATACAAAATTGTATTTATATGTTATTAATGATACCAAATATTCTTAATTGATCTTATAAAGGTTTTTTTTATATACCATGAGGATTATTCGTTGGATAAAAGTTAGTGATGATCCTTTTAGGTTAATTTTGGTGGTTTTTCGATTACAATGAACTTGTTTTTTTTACCATTAGGTATTATGTATAAATTTTAGTTATGAAACATTAATATGGTTTTAATGTACACTTTATAATATTTTTTAAATAGGTTATTGTTTTTATTAGTTTCCTTGAAGGGTTTTATATAAAATGAATGTGCATCACCAACATTGTCTGTAAATTGACACATCACGGGCGACAATTTCATTTTTATAATAAAAGAGTGAGAAGGAAAAGTTTATTGAAGGATATTAAATTAACATGATATAATTCAAGTATATGTAATGTAATGGAGCTATCATGACATTTGGATGAAGGGATTTAGGCGTAGAATACGAAAAAAAATTATATTATAAGGAAATTAAAAGAATAATATAGAGGATTTACCTCTTTAGTTCTCCACTCGAGATCCTCCTTAACGCACCTAGGCTTGGTTTGTTGATGTTACAAAGATCTCCTGGATGTGGGGGAGGGACTAGAGAAGATTATTGGGATGAATATAGGCAATTCTATGATCATTAGAGGTGTGTATAGAAGAGTTTGTGAGGTGTGTTATTAATAGTGGGGGTGTTTTTTTCATTATTTAATTTATTAGTTTAATATTTTTCTCCAAGCAATAAATTGTATTGACTACTGTGGAAAAATAATGTAATTAGATCATGTGTGTGTGAACAAATTGGTTCTTAAAACATCATTGACTTAATGAATAATGTATTCAGATTATAATGTATATATATTAAAAATTACAGTATTTCACTATTCATCAAAAATTTAAGTAATTCAGAAAAATCCAAAAAATTATCCCAAACAATTTTTTAACATGAAAAATCAAAGAATAAACCCAATTTTATGAAAATAGTTTTATATATATGATTAAGTTTTTTAATTAAATAATGATTTACTTTTAAAATATAGATTTTAAAATTATAACAGATTTTTTAACACATTGAAAAATAACATGTGGTCCCATAAAATTATCATAAAATCATAAGACAGAATAATAATAATTTATGAATACAAATTATTAAATTACTCATAAAATCGTAATTATATATTTATGACTTATTGAAATACAAAAAGAGAAATAAATTTTTTTAAAATATTTACTAACCAATAATTGTTGTATAATTATTTCATATTTTCAATTATAAGAAAACAAATTTATTTATACCTTCATGGGTGCGGCTACAATTCATTTGGCCAGTTTAGTATTCATAAGGGTAAAATTTTCAGGTTACTATTTGATAAGTATTGGTTCCTTAACTTCTAGAAATACTTATTGTTTCATTAATTCATCAATTTTAAACATTTTATTATGGTCTATAATTTATTTTATGTGATTTATAATATACAAAATAACTATTATGAGGGATAAATACCATTGAAAAAGTTTGGGTCGTTACATTCAAATATCTATTTTATGATCTTTATTTCCTATGGATTATGTTTCAAAATATTCCAAATCGGTAAAATAGCTATGTCACAATTTACTTCTATGAGACTCATGTTTTTTTTTTTGCATCTAAATTCTCTTTTCGGGTATATATATTTCCATTTTACATGTCATATCATTTAGTTACTTATATTCATGATATTTTAATTTTAATGTAATTTCATTTTCTTACATAGAGAGTACAATAAATTGTTACTAGTTTATAATAATTTACTGAAGCATTATCATCACTTTTTGAGATTGTTTATGTTTATGCTTACATTGATGAAATTTTATGATCCATCCCTCATGAACATTCATTAATTTTTATCTCCTATGGTTATTCATGATTTTTTTATATATTGGTATTAATTATTCCACTATTTGTTGTATAAGAGATTAAATAAATGTTTTTTTAACAAATCACATATTTAACATCTCTTTGGTCGAAAATCCATGTTTGTTTCGGAAAATGATTTATATAAATGGTTTCCAAAAATATTTTACTAGTATCCTATGACTATTAAAAAAAAATTACATTTTCTTCATTTTACCAAATTTTCCAGAGGAATAATACTGTCTCTTTATGAATGATGATTTTTCCTATAATTTTTACCTATAAAAGGAATGTTCTTTATCTTTATATGATATGTACATATTTATCTATTGTCAATCCTTTAATGGTGTTTTTTAATTTTTAAAGAAATTTTTTTAATAAAATGTTTTTAAAATGAAATTTTCAATTAAAATTGTATCCAAAATGATATCAATATTATTATATAAGTTTTAAAGGAAAATGGTTTTTAAAAAAAATCATTCTTATTTTATAAGTATTCAAGGAAAATAGTTATCATCTTGTTTTCATGATTATATTATACGATATCACAGAAAAAGGTTTCCCAAATATTTTCAAACCATATTTATAAGCATTCAAATTTTTTTCAAAGAAAATGTTTGAAAAATATTTTCAATCATTATATATATTTTTAAATTTGGTTTCAAAGAAAAAGGATATTAAAATTATTTGAAGTTATTTTTATATGTTTTCAAGGAAAAAATATTTCAAAATGATTTAAAATATTATAGTTTTTCAAAAAAAATACTAAGAAATTTTTATAGATTTTTTATGTATTAAAAATACTTTTTAAAAAAGAAAGGATATTTTCCTCATGAAACATTTTTGAAATATATTTAAAAATTATCTCCCAACTAATATTGCATCCATTGATGTTACTTGTGCCATTATTGGAAATGATCTACAGGTTCCATTCATATTATATCTATTAATGTGTTATCCTTAATGTGATGGTAATTATGAAACTTTTTTCTCTTTCCCGGGTAATATGTATATGAAATCTGTTTCTCTTTAATGGGTTATATTATTATGAACTTTGTATCTCTTCCACTGGATATATGTTTATGAAATCTATTTCTATATCATGGTTATAATTTTTATGAAATTATTATGAGAACTATATCTTTTTGAATAGGTTATAATCGTTTTTCATGTTTATAATACCCATTTAATTTCATGGGTTATGATATGATTATTTATGATCATCTAGCACATGTATGTAAGATTTAATTAACATATGGGTATGACCTATATATCCCTCCAATGAATTAGGTAATGATTTTTATATCATGAGATATAATAAAATAGTATAGGGAATGAACCTTGACTACTTAAATGGCTATGTGAGTAGACCAGGACTACTAGGATTGTATTTGGAGAGAAATAACACTACTAAGATGGCCATGGGAGTGGTCCATGACTACCAAGATGGTATAAGGAATGAAATCATGCCACTAATATTTCCATGGGAGTGAACCATGACTACCATAATGTTATGGGAACTAAACACAATCAATCAATATTGTGTTGTATGTGATGTGTTGGAAAATATCAAAATCATATTATATTCTTGTGTTTCTTCCACAATTCTATGTTTTATTCCTATTTTATGCTTTCATTACTTATACTCTTAAATATATTTTGATCTGTGTCTTATGAATTTCTAATATTTATTATGATTTATAATATTCAGGGTTTGATCTTCAAATATTATGCTCAAGTTTGATACCTTTTTTTCACGTTTTTCATAAACATTTTCAATATTTATCCATAATAAGAATTTAATATCCCTCATTCATATGTTTCCTTTACCCGGGTTATAAAGAAAGTTGTTTGGTAGAAGTACTATAGGTATAGATTTTATTGGATATGTTTAATACTTTTCACCAAGATAGAATATTTTTATTCCATGTTTTCAAAGACAACAAACTATTATGGTCCTTGTGAATTTATTATTGTAATGTACTGAATAATCATATAAAATGGTGTAATATTCTTCTATGTTAAGACTGGGTATCTATAGTTGGTATCAAATGAATGTTTTATTCAAACATAGAAAACTGTGTTGAGAATACTTTAATGAGATACCTATGTATATTTCTTTGTATATGTCTTAGGATAAGTATAAGGATGAGACAATGTTAAAGAAAAATGTATTGGGATTTTAGTTAAAGATAGAGTGAGTGGTTTCCTAGAAATAAATCATTGTCTGGATACTAAAAGTGTAAGTAGATTTGGAATAGATGTACCTAGGGGTAAAACCATCAACTAGATGTTCCAGGACTGACTCAGTGTAATCTGGTACATGACAGTGGGCCTTGCTACAAGCCTAGTTTAACACTCCCAAGGGATATGATTTAGAAATTCACAAACTCTTCAAAACAACTCATGAAGTATTTAAATATAAGATAGCTATTAATAACCTAGGATAAACCTCAGGAGTCATAGATTAAGGAAGGGTCATGACTTAGGCATCCAATATGTTACTCATTTTCATGACTATGTGGTTTTGTACTATGATAAGTAATGATAACACTATTATTATGGTTTTTGTAATGGCAGGAACTAGAAGGATCTAGATTAATTTTGAGTGTGATGGATGATTTTATGATTAGAAGAAATTATTTATGATTACTGGAGTGAATATTGTTGTGATCATGCCTAATCAGTATTCACGGAACATGATTAACAATATGTATCTTAACTAACTCCCTAACTCACCATGAAATAGAATGAATGAGTTTTATAAGATTTTGGGTAATGGATACCATGGAAGAATGAAAAAATGGTTTCATTTGTTTCAATAATGTTGAAGGAACACCTAAGTGGGTGTCTTATAGGATCAAGAAGTTGTTTTGACAATAGAAAAGAAGGACACAAAACAAGATACTGTAGGGAAAAAATGAGAAGTTTTATTAATAGAATGGATGATAATATTGGCCTCCATAAGGAACCATTGAATGTGAAGTGTTTTTTTAATACATAGTCATTATGAAACTCAATGCCCCATGAGGTAATATACTGAAGAGTATCAGCAAGATGTAATGAGTAATGGTTATAATACTGATGTTTAAGAGACTACAAATGCAATGTGGAATGAAAGAGATATTGGGTAATATGATTAGGTATCATTTCTAATAGAATAAGAATGAATTTTAATTATTAATGAATTTATGTATTTGGATTCAATAATTCTGTTATATGAAAGGTGAAATATATATGGATTGTTCAGTTTATTTTTTTCTCTATGGAATTACAAGAAAACATTAAATGGTTCTTATGGAAGAGAAAAGTGATATACTGGAAATGTGATTTCAATGGAAAACACATGATTAATGGAAATATGACCCTTAATATGATCCTTATGTTATAATAATGTAGTTTGGATAAAGATATGTTGTATATGAATAAGTAAATTGGACGGTACTTATTACCTTGGAACTAATTAAGGACTTGATGACTAGTAGTTTATGCTATAATGGGTGATGTTTACAACTTCCTAGATTTATGGAATATATCCAATAATCTATGTAATAAGGAAGAATTCATGTTTTCTCAATGTATTTATAGTAATTTAGGTTGTCACCATGTTCTAATAGAATTTACCATGAGGGCATCGGCATGTTTGAAATGTTATAACCAAAAGATACTTTCTGATTTATAGGGCATCGATGTTATTTGGATTTCATGACACACATTTTAATATTTTGGATTTTCATCAAGGAAATGGTTTATAATGTTATCCATTCATGAAATTTTTATGTTATTCATTATATAATGTATTTATGCAATGAGTTTGTATTGAAAAACTTGTTTAAAAAAGGATATTTGGTGACTAACCTTATTTCAAGGATGTCCATCATATTTAAGAAATTATATTATCATGGTTTCAGAAAAAGAAATAATGTATTCCATGTGATAACAATTCATGTCTATTAGGGCCGTAAGTCACATACCCATGACTGAAGGACAATAATGGTTTCACACCTACCACTAGCCTACACGATATCATAGTTAATGTATAATTATTTTTCATGAATAACTATTTATGATGAAACTATTGTGTTAATTTTTATATTTTGAGGTCAATGTATTAAACATATTTATTTTTAATAATGGTTATAGAAATATAGTTAGGATTTTAATTATTTTATGGGCATTAATATATGTTAAAAGTGTACTATTTTTATTCGATTATCAATGTTATGTTCTGGACATCCATTTCATGATGTAATAAATTAATGAGAAATATTTAAAAGAAAAACCAAAGAATGAAATTTTTTAAAGAAATATATTAAGTATATACATTTCCATATTCTATTGGTCAATAAAATATTTAATCAACATTAGGAAAATGATCAAAAGAAAATGTGTTAAACTAAAACTGATATTTTATAGAACTAATTTCCATTAAAATGTTCACATATTTTTTACTTTGACGATCTCAACTTTTATTTGATCATTCACATGTTTATGAATGATCACTGAACTCACTCCATAAAAATATTTAATCTTTTTCTCAATAACCAGTCTTCACTCCCAAACTATATTCTCATATGATGAGACCTAGTCATATCTTACATTGGGTAACTTTTATTCTTCCATCTATCCCTTTTTAAGGGATGTTTTAGTATCCATTTTTATGATGAGGGATTATATGAATGAAACATTCGTGTATTAATCCATTGGTTACCTAGAACAATTTTGCGGGAGAAATTAATTTTAAGGGGGGTAGAGTGTAACATTGTGATATTTTTTTGAATTTTTTTTTTCAAATTAATTTCAACTTTGTGATAAGTTATCATTTCACAAAACCCCCACAATTTATTATTTTTTATTAAATCACTATGTCTGGAAAGAGTTATATTCAAAACAAAGTTAATCATGAAAAATAAAAAACATAAATATTATCTTGATGTGCATAGAACTCCTAGGTTACATTTCGTTACACGCAACAATGACTTTCCTCGATGGCTTACATAACACGCATGATCAACCATTAACAAACAATAATATATTATTAATTTATTATTAGTTAATATAATCAGATATACACTAGCAGTTAAAGTATTTATTTTGAACCATATTATCTAATTTATGAAAAATTATAGTTTACATTATTCTAAGATGAATCATAGTTGTTTAATTAATTATAAATGAATATGAAAACTGATTGATTATAAAGGAAGATATTTATATTTTTATGTTCATAGGGATATTTTACCCTAATTGATTAAATTAATTATAATTATTTATTGATATTAACATAATATATATGTTATAAATTCATTCATTTATTTTTTGTACTTATCAAATATATTGGACATACATTTGATAAAAATCATAATTTATTGCATAAAAACCTATTTTTTATAAAGGTGGGTTTAATGCCTTTGTATGGAGAATGAATTTTAAATCATATTTTTCTATATTTTATAGATATAATATGTAAACAATGCTTTATATTTGAATGAAAAACATAAAAATTAGGTTTGGATAATGATTAGGTATTTTTTGGTAAGATTTCATTTTTTTAATGAACAGTTAAAATAATGGATTTTAATTCAAGATGTCTTAAATTTTATTTATTTATAAATATAAATTAAATTTTAATTTTTTTTAAATGTTTAGTTATATAATAATTTTATCAATTAATACCATTTAGGTTATTGTATCCAATATCATATTGAAATTGGATATAAAAACCTATAAAACATTTGATCATTTATACTTTAAACAACCTACAATGTCATCCCGTCTGCATGATAAATTTTTAATTAATTTCGACCACTCCTATGATTAGATTTTAAAAAATTTCTTCCATATTTGGAATATTCATAATTTATAATTTCAGATAATGTAAACATGATTTTTTTACTATAAATATTGTGTAATGTCATTAAAATCAATTACATCGATTAAGGTTAAATTATGCTTTATAAAGGACTAAAAGATAACCTTAAGGCCCAAAACGACCTATATAATGTTCCAAAATCGATTTCATGAAATTATTTAGACCAAATACTACATTTTATCTAATTTTTATCATTATTGGATCCATGTGATATGTGAAAAACATGGATGGAATTCTATCTTTAAATATTTACAGGAGTGCCACTCCTGCTTCTCTATAAAAATCCACCTCATCTCTCACTTATTCACACCACTCAAAACACTTGGGTTCAGACATGCTATAACAAATAAACTTCGCAATATACCTAAATTCTTCTTAGAATCCCTTACTTGGGCATAAATCTATCTATGTAATCCTTTTGGCATAAAACAAAATGTGTTTCCTAATTTAGATGTAACACCTTCTCTCAAGCTCATATCATTTATTTTCTTTCTCCACCCCCACAATTCACATTATTACATTTTAAATAATCCATTATAATAAATAAACTGTGATTTTTTATACCATGTTTTCTACATACACATACACACTCCTCAATCTAATGGGTAACAAACATATTGTATACATGCTTGGAAAACTATAAGCTCACTAAACGATGATTGTACAATTTTACATACTGCCTATCACATTAGAAATTATTATGAAAAATATATTTATGTATTTACAATATTATATTTATTATGAATTTATGCTTATCTATTCTTTTTTACATCACATATATTTTTTAATTTTCCTTTTGTTATCATATGATAATTTCATTTGAGGAAAAGTGGAATACCGCCCCTAAAAGTGATATGATTCATTCATAAAATACATGGAATTTATTAAAGATGTTTTTTTATTATAAATTATTTATATGATATAATAAATCTAATTGAATAATGAAATACATATACTCATATATTTCATTTTTGTTCTTTGTTTCGATACGACAATAAAAATTAAAACAATGTTCATGCATACGTACGACCCATGTGTCCATGAATAGTGTATTCCACTTCATACTTATATATCTTATAGATTATTATAATTAAAATAAAATGGATAAAAATGATATTTAAAAAAAATTAAATTTTGGAAACATGATATAACAATAAAGACCAATTATATAAAATATTAAGACACATGCGAATTACAAAGAGAATATTAACTAAACTAAAACCATAACATGGGAAGATAAACAAAAGGATAATATAAGGTCAAAATAAGAAAATTATGGTATTATAAATATACATATATATATATGTATATGTAAAATATTAATAACAAATTTATATTTCTTATACATGTGGATTGAATGAGTGAGATGAGAGTCAAGACAGAAGGTAAGGGGATTTCATCACACTTTTTATTCTTGTGAGATACATGCTATGTCCGAAAATCATTACTTTTAGGTGGTTTATATACTATACCTGATGTTATTATATTTATCATATAATTAAATTTATGGTTATTCACATATCCATTTTATAATATTTCATTCATGGGTTTTATGTTTCAAACGTTACCAAATCGGTGAAATATGTTTTCCTCAATTTTACTTCTTTGAGACTCATGTTTTGTTATGCACCTAAATTATTTTATAAGGTATATATACTTCAGTTTTAAATTTTATATCATGAATTTAATAATTTTAATTATATTTTATATTTAATTTCATTTCATTTTCTTATATGTAGAATATGATGCCAATTTACCATTATTAAGAGTTTATTGAAACATTATAATCACTTTTAGAGATTGTTTATTTTTATGCTTCCATTGAAGAAATTTAATGATCCATATCACAAGAAAATTAATGAATTTTCCTTACATTTGGTTATAAAAGATTTATTAATATACTGGCACCACTTATTCCTTTCTTTGGTATATAAGATAGTTAAGAAAGTGTTTTTTATAAAAACCCAACTATACCGTCTCTTCTGTTAGAAATTTGTGTTTCTTTAAAACCATGTTTTTGAAAAAGGGTTTCCAACAATATTATACTAATGTGATATGATCATTACAGGGAATTTTTATACTTTTTATCTTTTAGAAAAAATTTCAATGGAATATTTTTTTCGCTTTCCGAACAAGGAATTTTTAAAACCTTTTGCCAAGAAAAATGAATATTATTTTTACCTCTTATGACATGTACATATTTATCTATCGAAAATCCTTTAAAGATATATTTTCTTATTTAATGGTTAATTCTGAAAAGAATGGTTTTTTTCTAAAATTTATTTTTAGGGAAAATGGATTTAAAAATGTTTTCAATCTTATTTAATATGTTGTAATGGAAAAAAAATTTCAAAATGATTCCAAGATCATTTTAAATGTTTTCATAAAAAATGGTTTAAAAAATGTTTTTATGATTATTTTATATTATTTAAAGGAAAATATTTTTCAAAATGATTTTAATAATTATTTACAAGATTTTAAATTATTTTCAGTGAAATTCATTTCAATACATTTTCAATCATTGTTTATATGTTTTCAAATTATTTGTGTAGAAAAAGGTTTTTAAAATATTTTGAATCTTATTTTATATGTTTTCAAGGAAAATGATTTCAAAATAATTTTATGTATTATTTATAAGTTTTTATATTTTTTATAATAAAATAATATTTAAAAGGTTTTATATATTAAAAATCTATTTTTAAGAATAAATTATATTTTCCTTAGGAAAATTTTTCGAAATATTTTTCAAAATTATTTTACATATAAGATAAAATCTATTGATGTTACTCATGTCATTCTATGAAATGGTCTAATGGTTCCCTTAATATTCTTTATATGAATGGGTTACACTTGATGTAATCGTCTTTATAAAACCCATTTATCATTCATGAGTTATATGTTTATGAAATCTATTTCTCTTTCATGAGTTATATGTTTTTGAAATCCATTTCTCTTTCATGGGTTATATCTTTATGATATAAATTTCTATTTCATGGGTAATAAATTTTATGAAATGATTATAAAATCTGAATCTTTTCTTATATGTTATGATAGTTTTACATGTTTATGATACCCATTTTGTTTCATGATTTATTATATGATTATTTTTGATCTTGTGGAACATATATGTATGATTTCATTATAAGATAGTTGGGGCCTATATTAACCTCCAATTCATTGGGTAAAGATTTATATCTCATGAGATAGACTAATACTATCATGGTGATGTAAAATGACCGCTATGATGGCCATGGTATTCAACTATGACTTCCATGATTGTATGAGGAGTGAACTCAAGCTACTATGATAACCATGGGAGTGAACCATGACATCAAATATGATATGAGTAGGGAACGCATGCTACCAAGATGAAAATGGGAGTGAAACATGACTATAAGATTGTATGGGGAGTTAACCCATACTACCTTTATGGTATTGGCAGTGATGCTTTAGCTCATAGAGAGATCATATTATATTCCTATGTGCCTGCTAAAATTTCATTTTTTATTCTAATTTTTTTATTTCACAACTTATTCTCTTAAAACTATTATTATTCATGTATTATGAATTGAAAATATTTATTTTGATTTATAATATAAATTACATGATCTTTAAATGTTATTCTCGAGTTTAATTCCCTTTGTTCATGTTATGATTACACATTTACTTTTTTTACCCTTATTGAGCATCTGATATCACCCCTTATTATTTTTCCTTTCCAAATTTCTAAATAATGGTTATAGGTAGAGTTGAAAAAGGTGGATATATTTATGGGAGTTGTTTACAATCTTTCACCAATATAAAATAATTCGTTACCATGTTTCCAAAGACACAAAACTATTCTGGTCCTTGGAGATGTATTATTTTAATATATTGAATATTCATCTAAAATGTGTAATATCCATTTATTATTAGCCTATGTCACTATATTTTTCAAATTAAATTGATACTCCTTCTATAATATTATCAATTATACATGCAGTCAACTCGTACTCGCATGTTGTGTCAACCATGATGTGAAAACACCAAAAGGACTCCCATAAACACCAAGATATAGTTGTCTCGTTGTCAATGTATCATGAGGTTCTATCCTCATAAACAGTTGTAGGATACTTATTTATGATCAATGATAACACTTTTTTAGGAGAACACATTCTATAAGTTTTTTTATCCTATATGGGAATAGTTTGACAGATACACTCAATCAAGAACAACCCCTCTATACATGATAGAACATTTGAAAGATAACACTACATTAAGTATTACTATACTGATAGAATCCCCCCACCATCTCAAGTGGAATACATATAAGAGAAAAAGGATCTTCAAAACTCATAACAAATAAAAAAATTATGGAACCTAGTGGATACTAATAATCATAAAAGAGGTCACTTCTCGAACCATTGGGGGACTCTATGAACCCATTCTGAAAAAATTTCAACCACATATCCTAAGCTAGTGGATCACTCCCAATACCACTGGGGGACACCAAAAACACAATTGGGTATTCTAAAGATCACAATAAAAAAGAGTATCACACCCAGTACTGTTGGGGGACACTGATAACCTAAACTAACTCCACGAAGATCATATCGCTCAGATAGGGTATCAATGCTCAAGTAGTGTTGGTTATGAAGATTCTACCAACCCTAGATTGTAAAAATTGATATATACATGATCATACTCCCTTGGATACAAAAAACCCCACAAAAACTGTCTATTGAGTATGGAACCATATAACTGATGATTCCACAAATCCAACTAACACAACCAGATATATAAGGGACCTAATAATATATGATGCATCAAAACCTACTCAGACATCCTACTAGATATGGGATCATCACCTATGTAGTGTTGGTCATAATGATACTAGGAACCTGATCAAGGAAAAATAATATGATAGAGGTTAATTTCATTGACTCTCCATAGAGATGAAAAAAAATCTATCCAAGATCATCTTATCCAGGGGATTACAATCCTCTGCTGAGGATGTAAGGCCAAATTGTACCCTCATTGGGATAGAATAAGAAAATAACTCAATAGATGTTGGTCCAATAATTTCTATCTAATGAGACCCATAACATTACCTCACATAATATCTTGAATGATAAATCTATGGTCCAAATCAAATAATACATTGAAAACATCTCATGATTGGATACTCATATGCCTAAATTCGAGACTCGGAGAATGAGATCTGCCAGGTAGATGTCTCCATGAAAAGTATACATATTTTACTGAAGTCGACATGGTGTGTGGCCCAAAATTAAATCCTAGTTTTTTCATGGTTTTCAATGTGAGCATACACAGATTTTATATCAGGTATAAATCATTATCCCCACACCTAGTCCCCCTTAATGTATCTTTTCCAACATGGCTTGGTCAGCTAGCCCTCCACACACAGCATATACCAATGGCACAAAACATGCTAATCCAATCGGAAACTTTTCCATGACTTTTGAATTTTAAAATTTTCAAAACTCCAAACATGTATACCTTAGACATGTACATTCAAGTGACCATGTCACTTGATATGACTACCGTAGACTTCTCTCATATCCACATGGCCTGGGCTCAGTATACGGCATGTATTCCCAGCCCATGTTGTGTAGTCCCAACATGTAATTTTTCAAAAATTGTAAGACCACAAGCCGTGTGACACTTCACTACATTCCTTGTGATCCAAAATTATGAAATTACATTCCATGAGAGAGGCCAAAAACAAACTATTTACATACTAAACCTACAGATTAACCGACACGGGATATCTAGCCATTGAAATGGGGAACTAAAACAATAAAAAAAATTTATTAAAAGGATGTATTTACATAAAAACCAAATATATATAGATTTTTTTGAAACAACAATGATTTAGGTTCATAGTAGTGCTCGAAACCCACTAGAGTATGATCTGAAGAGATTTCTATCAAGGTCATAGATTATTGGAACCTATTCTCTTTGGTTTTTCCTTCGTCTATTCATCACTGCAAAGGGGAAGGGGTCTCCCTTGTTTTATCATCCACACACATGGTTGGGGAGGGTATATTGATATAATTTCAATTAAATAAATATCCTCTATTTAAAACCCCACCATCACATGGCTCCAACCCGACATCCGGAACCCACAAATTTTATGTCGCACCTAGGGTAAAAACCATGTTTCTAACTCAAATATTTTCTCTTATTTTTTATCCAAAAATATTCATAAGAGATATGAAAATTTTCATTGAAAAATAACATGCTTGGTACTATATAATTAATATTTTAAATATCCCTACGCATAGGCTATCCGGGCCCTATGAATGGATTCATAAATATTCCTAGGAATATTCCACATTCTTACAGGTCAAAACCCATATCACTATAAAATCCCTACCCTTAGTCCTCAATATTTATAAAGGAATAGTATTCATCCATTAAATTATCAATAAAAATATCAATATTGGATATCTCAATATTTTTGCCTTAGATGCATAGGGTTGAAGTAGTGAGAGGTAAATCCTTTTCAAAATCGTGTGCACTAGGTTTATCTCTAATTGATAGAGAATCCATAATGAAAGTGGAAAAATATATAAAATTTATATATAAAAGTATCTCAGTTTCTAGGTCATTTATATTCATATGGTCCTCAGACCTAATTTTCAATCAATCCCCCAGAACTAAAGGTAATGAAAAAATATCAAGGAATTTGATCTGGAAAATATTACTCTACATATTTTTAATAAGATAAATTGGAGGTTTTTCTGTAAATTTCTGAATATAATGGAATTTTTGAATGTTAAGAAATTTTGGGATATATGTAGAAGGTTTCACATTAGATATCTATAATATTGAATATAGAGGTAGGGAATAGACATTGTGTAGAACTATGTGTGTAAAGAGTGGAAGCCCATGAATATATATATATATATATATATTTCAATTTTTTTAATGATGAATTAATTTTTAATGGTATAATGGGAGTCCAAAAATATGACCAAAAAAATTAATTAATAAATAAATAAATCACTAATGCATTCCATGAATAATTAATCATTTTAGGACCATTCAACCTTTATTGGCTCTATTTGATATCAATGTTTCTGATATCTCGTTTCTCTTGAATATGTTTCTAACATAGGAATGTCATCTGGTGCCATGATTTGGTATATTTTTCATTAAAGAGCCTAAATTAATTTCATCATCATATTTTAAGAGATATTTTATTAATCAAATTACTATTTTTCTAATTGATGATTTCAAGTATATCAATTTTTTACAATCTATTTCCATCATTTGGTGTACGTTTGATGATAAATTCATCTTTCACAATATTTTTTATAGAGTGGATTTCTTTCCATGGTGGAGACATCGATTTCATCTACTCTCTACCTCTATTCTCCCCAGTAATATTCATGATTTAGCAACACATTTTATGAATCATCAAATTCCATTGAATTTTATAATCTAGATATGATTTTAAAAATCCATTCTAATCAAATGTTGTGGTTATAATGCTAATCATTTTTTATCACCATGGATTACACCATCCTATTTATGTTAGAATATTATCATTCATAGGATCATATATATTTACAAGATGATCTTGATTTCATTGGTTTAGAGATATTGAAAAATACATTTTGGATATCACATTCTATAAATATTAATATACTATTACCATTAATAAAAACATCCTATATTAATATTAATTCCTCCTAAATGGAAAAAATATTCTTCTTAATTGTCCAAAAAAATACTGAGGGAGAAATAAGTAATCATCGCCCCTATATCTATAGGTTCATCATTTCAAACTTATAGTGACTACTTATTTACTTTATTAATACTAACAACATCTTCCCATATGATCCAGAATATCTTACATGATTGAGACATTGTGTCATAATCCTATTCAAATTGAATACCCAGTGGGGATGGAGTAAGCCCAAGTTTCAAATACCAATTTTTTATAGGCAACACTAAGGAATTCTCTTGATGAGTTCTATTATAAGAAATAAACAGAAATAATAGTTCATATATTCTCCCATGTGGGGAAATGAAAATCTAAAGACCTATATAGTTGTTCGAATTTATAATGAAACTCGTATAAGAGATGTGGGGATCATTCAATATTTGATGAGATATAATATTAGTAAGATCTTAATCGGTTGAGTCTACACAATCCCAAAAAGAGTTTTAATTAAATTGATCTGCATAAGTGGAATATCACTTTATAATAAAAATTAAGGGATTGAACCATTTTATAATATATATATATATATATATATATATATCATTGTTTACACATACCATTATGTGTTATATATGTTTATAGGATTGTCTACATCTCCTTGAGGAACCTCACTAGTAGCCTGTGATGACCCATGCACTACATCCTCACCTATAATAATCCTGGAATAAAGTATAAGAAAACAAAAAACTATAGGGATAATAATCACCTTATGTAGAAATTAGTAAGAGACCTTCAAATTTAACCTTACATCAAGATTATATCATGTATTTATGAACCAAACCATAGCTCAAAATGTGACTCTTGTGGAATTTGTTAGAATCATTCCCCTTTTAATGGAAAAATTCCCAATATCAAATAGATGATTCATAAATGATGGTTTTAAAAATTGGATCCCTCTAGAGTCCTAAATATAGATGAATATATAGATAGGAATAACATTATAAAACTATAAAAATCCAACAAATACTCAGGTGTTTCATTGAAAGAGTATGAGAATCCAAACAATGAAACTTCGTAATGAGTTACCTAAATATTCAAAAGCGATGTATTCTAGAAATAAAATGGATGCTATGAATACCTAATCGAAACAATATATGCTGATATATCATTGTGAATGGAGAGATTAATTGACCACTTCAACTAGAATAAACTCATCGTGTTGAGGACTCGAGATTATTGAGATAAATCGAATAAAGAAAAAATCTATTCTAATAGATGGATTTATAGTGATATAAAATATTATCTCTGGTGGCACTAAAATATGGATTCTAATCTTCTTTATGATTAGATACATGGGGTAATCTATCAATAAATTTTAATCTCATCAATATGACCATATAGGGGAAGTAATAAATGTATATGTAGCCTAGGATTATCAATATGTGGTGTCATCCTACTCTATACTATATGATTACATGTCATCACACTTTCATCAATTACAACATTTTATTATGAGGGTCAATATGGAATGTAATGGAATATTGGTAAGTTAAAATCACCCCAATTAGGATAGTAATAAGTGATAATAAAAACCATTATATTCTTCACAAGATATGTATTAATATTTCCCGCATGATTATGACTTTATTTTTAATTTTATAATACCTCAATATAGATGGTAAATTATTGGGATATATTAATTATAAACCCCTAATATATAAATTGTACAAATGTTAAGAGTAACACTTTATTTCAAAAATCCACATGATACCCAATTTTATGATCATGGATATGTTATTTCTTTATGTATAATTCTCATGATGGAATTCATTATTTGGGTACATTCAGTTTGGGGGTTCATTCTTACCGAATAGGTTATAAGTGATTAGTATCTACTATTGTGATAAAATAGTCATATTAGACATTATTGGGAACATATAATAGGATGATTTATATATTAATTTTGGTGAATATAATCACAAGCCTAGTCATAAATCTTCTTATGTGATTCTTAAAAACATTCAACCCTACTATTATTTGACATGGAAAATATTTCATTATTTTTTGGATAGAAATTAAAACATATACTGTTGATGGGGATCCCCAGGATCAGAATAATATTATGTAAATTAACGGTTATATCATTATTCATGACTTGTATGAATATATATATATATATATTATAATTTTAATTTAATGAATAATATTCTTTTCAACATTATCTATAATTTTCATGGCCTCTCTAGGTTTATTAGAGCTGGGAAAATCAAAAAGTTATAATGAGTTTATTGGGTGTAATCCTTGGATGAAGATGAATATGAGTATGGTTGTTTGGATTAGATTGGTTTTGAGGTCGGTGTTGAGGAATATAATGGTCTAGGTGAAGGTTTACGTGATGGTGTTGGGTTCCTTGTTTTTTGTTTGTTGGTTTACCCAACCCTTATCTTTTATAATTTTTATTTTAGTAACCATTTATACAATGAATAGTAATTGGTAGTTTTATGATTATAAATGGGTGAACATATATAAGGTATGTAATGTTATGAAATTATTTATAAAGTATTAATGGGGTGGTGTGGAGCTATCTTGTTAGTGAAAACAAATATAATATATGTTGGAGATAGAGTCTGGGAATAATGAAGTAGGTATATCATTCATAAATGGAAAATGGGATAAAATCACAAAATAAAGGATGAGAAATATTTAAAATTAGCATAAAACATGATTGTGGAGTGGTGATCAGAGCATGTTGAATGTGTGAACTCTTAAAGAGGGGGAATATGAAAAGTGATTATACATTTAAGTTTTATTATAATATTTATAAGGATCAAATGTATCCCGATGTAACCTAATACATCATGAAATGGTTTTTTTTTAAAAAAATCTAACAATTCTTAAATTTGTAGAATTTTATGATGAGGTTTTGGGAGAAAAGACTTTACAATGTGAGCATATGGGTTGTGTTCTTAAGTAAACAATCAATCTATGGATTCACAGTGGGGATAAACCCCATTAATGTAATATTGAATCATGTTTTTCATTAAAAAAATATTATTAATTTATTCATTGATGTCAAAAAATGAATTTTTTTAATTATTTAGATAAATCACAGGGGATTTCAATGTGGAATGAAACATATCCTATAATGGTTAAAATTGATGCTTTTGTCTCTGTTCTCCAATATAGTGTGGTAAGCACCCACCATGTGTCACGACCCCCTCCCCACAAAGTGTACCCCTCCTGGGTCGGCAAGGTGAGAAGGGAGATAATGACCCCCAAGTCCCACCTCCAGTAGGCCCCGGGTTGGCGACTAGCACCGAAGGTATGGTAAACACACAAATGGGAGGCATTACCCTCTAGGAGAAAACATGCATAAGAGAGAGATAAGATAGACACCAACCAACTCCAACTCAGAACTGAAATATAAAAGAATACCCAAGTGCACATATGTAATGTCATGCAACAGTACTACAACTGGAAGGGGAAAAACTACAACTACCCCAAAGAAAGTAAAAACAACAGAAACTGCCAGCCCGAACATCTCCTGCAACCCCAAGCTAGTAGAAACCATCTTGACCTCTAACCTTCTCCAAGTGACCGTAAAAATATTTTATATATACATAGGGTGATTATAACATTATACTCAGTAGGATCCTCCCCGAAGCCTCTCGTGAAAAATTAATGAAAGCATGCTAAAGCACAGTGAAATACAAGTGAAACTAATTCGTCACCTAAACAGGTATACTAAGTTCCCAACCTCACCATGGATACTCTCACCAAGTAATGCATACAAGAATATATCATATAATAAAGAATATCAAGGGTACCCCACTACTACTTCCCCACTGGTTTGCCACTTTGCCCCAACGTCGCACGTCCTAAGCATCTCTCTCCAAAAAGGCTTGCCCGCAAACACATAGGCGAAGCACCACAATATGCACCTCGTGCAAAAAAACCACCACGTCCGCACACCAATGTAAATAGGTCATTTCTGGGAGCCACCACAGCTCACATAACGTGTATCATACGTCGGGTATTATAGCTCAAGCCATTACAGCCCATACACCGAGTAAGTATCCTCAAGCCATCACAGCCTATACATGTTACACCTATAGTAGTCCATAGAAAACTATATACAGAATATATGTGTGTGAATAACCACAAGCCATTAAATCCCTCTACACACATATATGGGGAAACTAACCAATGTGCCTACCAGCACATGTAACTACCAATAGAAGAGATTGGGGCCAAAGGGGGTAGTCAGCCATCCATCCTCCCATCGGAATGTTGGGGAAAACACCCCCCCCCCCCCAGGGCTCAGAATCCACGGGGTGTTAGTTTCCCTTACTAACTGGGTGGAGTAGTGTATAGAAACACAAAAAGTACAGGATATACTATAACTCACAACCACACTATGGGCATAAGCTAGTCTTAGATACTACTATAGCTAACGTCTTTCAGATTCCAGGATGCTACTTCTAAGAAAAGGTATTCTATAAGCACACAACCATTTAAAGAGCTTTATTAGATTACTTCATTCCCTTTTTATCAGTTCCACTTTACGTTAATTAATTCTTTAAACATTAATTACCCGTGAACAGTTCCACATTAAATTTCATTAGTATCATACCCAAAGTCCATTGTTCTTTCAAAATTACAACCTCATCATTATGTTCCAGCAACTCCATCCCCATGGATTAACACCATTTATTCAATTATTCATTATAGAATTACTTTACCACATTCCCAGGCATTCTAGAAAAACATTCTATGATACTAAACACAAGGGGGATCAACACGGTGAGTAGATGTACTACCCATCAAGTCTTTTCCGCTTATAGAAAGAGCATATACCCATCCTTCCTTGAGAAGATAAACATGGAAAGCACGTGGCATACCCCTCGTGTCTTTGCGTCTTTTGGAAGAAGGGTTAGTAAGACCAGCTTCCTTGAGCAGTGCGGAAAAGTAAAGCAGATAAACAACCAAAAGAAATATCAAGCATTCAACAATCACATCCAGCCCATTCCATCATCCCTGGTGTCCTCCCCGACACCCACATGCATAAATTGATGCATCTCTCCACTCTAGGTGTCATCTACTACCACAACCAAAAGCCTCCATGCCCCCACATATCACAACAGCCATCCAGGATCACATCACAGCACAAGCAGCAGGAAAACAAACATTATATTAATTGGGATCTTGGCCCTTTAACAATCAAGAGGGTAACTCAGAACCCTTTAAGGAATTTTCAAACAATCAGTTCCTTAATCCATCTTAAATTAATAGATTTATTATTCATAGGTTCCAAAATTCGGGAAACCTAATCAGTAAGTTATCCCATATAATTAAACATGCTTACTGCACCAATTTTATTAACATAAAATTAAAAAAAGAAGAACCAAATTCATTTAAATGCCTCTTTATCTATAGCTAACAATTATCAATTACTTACAGTTTACGTTCTTTACCAATTTCCATCAATAACGAATAGCTAAGAAAATCAAGCATATATATCACACTATCTAGCAAAACAAGAGGCAATAACATACGATCGATATCAATTTATTTATCCGGTTAAAATATTTATTATGTAAATTCCATTGTCATCCAGTGGGATTAAACATGATAACAATATAGTTTCACATAAAAGAAAAGATAAGCAACGAATCACATACCTCGAAGAGTTCTTGACGTTCTTTATCCACATAATGGGTCACGATCCTCCTCTCGCGACAACTGTATCCACCCGAGGATGCCATGGTACGACCGCAATAACCAAAACCCAAGAAAACTCCATTAGAAGCATGGAGATTACATGATATAATATATAAAGGATAAACAAGAGAAGATGATCCCCAAAGGAATGATGAAAAAACATACCTTATATCAAAGATTGATCGATACAGCTTGGTTGCATCAAAACAGAGCGGAACCAATCCGAGGAGTAAAGTTTGATTGGGCATGTCCTATGGGAAGGATTGAAATGTTCTAGCGTCTCATAACTGAGAACAAAGAAGAAGAACAAGGTAGGAAGACATCTTGTCCCTTTTGAAGATTTAATGGTGTGACGGTTTAAGATAATCTTAATTCCCCATTCAAATAGGATCGCATTAACCCATGTGGTTTGACTAAGTAAAAACATCCCGAGCCATAGGAATAATTAATATAGGATTTATGGCCTTTGAATCGGCCTTAAGAGTCCTTAAAATAAGGCTTTAAATGTATTTTAGGTCAAAGGAAATGTGAAAAGGGTGAAACTGTAGGAAGCTGGAAACACTATACACCTACCGTTACTATACACCTACCGTTACTATACACCTACCGATAGAGGTTACTGATAGACCATTCTGGAAACACTGTACACCTACCGTTACTGTACACCTATCGTTACTATATTGTAAAGACCCATAAATTTCAAGGGAAATTTTTTCTTAATTTTCTTTGGGATTTTATGAGTATGCAGTTTCTGACGGCACCTAATTCTGAGGCCCGGTGTGCCCAGAATCAATTTCTAAAGATTAGCTCGGGTACATTCAGTGAACGAACGAGCGGGTTTTCCTAACTTTTGAAACGGTGCTCGGAATCGAAATCCGAGGGCGCCAATGGAATCATAGTGCCATTAAATTCTTATAAACACTTTTTCTAGAGTTGTGTTTTCTCAGGTGAGATTATTAAATAAATGGGTTAACTAAAGAATGAAATAAAAAGTTGTGCTACAATTTTTATTTTCTATTCTAAGTAGTTTAAACCTTTGCATGGATGTTGCAGTGGGGACCACTACATCCTAACTCTAATTGGTAGGATATTAGTGAAGTGGGGCCCACATGAGCACACCCCTTCAAATCCCTTAAAACCTCCCTCGTGCTTTTAATTGTGTAACACACCCGCACCCCTTTTTTAAAATGACAAGTCAACTCTCGCAATTAATTGGACTGTTAAAGGCTCTTCAATTAATTTAATTAATTGGGATCTTTGAATTTCAAATTAATATTGGCATGTGTGTGTGTGAATAAAATAAGACAATGTCTTATTTTATTGGGGGTTTATTTGTTGTGCGAGAAGGAGGAGGAGAGAACTCTTGCGCTCTGAAGAACATCTTCTTCCTCGTCGAAGAACGCGAAGAACGCCGAGTCTACGATGAAGAACTCTATCACCACAAGGGGAGATCGTCGTACCGTTTTCTTCCCTCTCCGCAGTTGGTGAGAGACGCCTTCTTCGAAGAACGACGACGCGCCGCATCCTCCATCGGGCGAACGCCGACGACGCTTACAGAGCCTCGATCCGCGACGCCATCTTCCGTGACGTCCTTTCCCCGCGACGAACCTCATTCGACGACTTCATCGAGGTAGGGTTTTGAGTTCAAATTTAATGGATTAAATTTGCGCTTGCTTTGACGAAGATATTTTATTTTGGGCCGCCTGTTATCGTTATAACGCGAGGAGGTCGGACCGCACAAACACGGTCGACCCTCCTCCCCCTTTGTTGTTGAATTCGTTGCGGCTCGAACGAAGGCGGCGCGGTGCAACGGCACCGCGCGGAATCAAGGAGGAACACGGTGAAGAAGCGTGGCGCCATCGCGCCGCGCCGGAGAACCATGAAGAGGCCGCGGCCGGAGTGGGGACATGGCGGAGGGGAGCGGCGCCGTCGCGCCGCGCCGGTCGGACAAGGCCGCAGCAGTGCAAGGAGGGGCGGCCGGAACCGACGGCCGCCGGCACTTTGGAGGGATGGGACCGCGGGATCCCATGGCGGCAGCACCGGCTGGCCAGCCGGGCCAGCCATTTCGGAAGAACCGAGGGTCGTAACCCCCGGCTGACCAAGAGGCGGGCCCCCCTCGTGGGGGTCGTGTCTTCAATCAAGGGGGGCAGCGCGCCCCCCATTTTGTGCGTCTGCTTGGCCAGCGCCGAGCCGCCCCGCTCGGCTAGCGCCGAGCCTCCCAGGCCAGACCGGCCGCACCGGGCCACGCCCTAATGGGCCGGACCCGGACCCCGGGTCGGGTCGACCTAGTTCGGGCCGCCCCAGGGGGAGTCTTGGGTCGGGTCGGTCCGGGCCCAAAACCCCCTAAAACCGGACAGGTTCGTTTAAATGACCATAACATGGGCTACGGACCTCCGATCGACGCACCGTCGGTTGAGATGCGATACTTGGATCGAGATGGTCGTTTAGGTATATTACACTCAAGTTTTCGGATAACTTTTGGTACGGCCATGTTGGTTCGAACACGAAACCAACCGGGCCCTTGGAGCGGAAACGCTTATAACTTGAGCTCCGGACGTCCGATTGATGTGTCGTCGACTTTGTTGGATTCCTCTTAGTGAGACGGACCTTTTTTCTTACTCCTCTTGAGATTTGGATGCAGTTGGGGTTAATTAGGGTTGGTTTTGACATAAAAACAAACTGGGCCCCTAGAATAAAAAAGCCAATAACTCTCAGATCGGGCGTCCGATTGACGCGTTGCCTGTCGCGTTGAGTTCCTTTTGTCGAGATGGAACTTTGGGATACATCAACTCCGGACTATGTGTCAGTTGATGTATCGACCCCCTTGGCTCGTGGAGCGGACCCTCCCAGAATCGAGCATGTTGTGTGCGGGAACCCTAGAGCTGGCTGCGACTGCAACGACGATGACGACTGCACTGAAATCCTTCGTGGGTTCGGCAATGACGACGACGGCACTGAAATCCTCCGTGGGTTCAGCAGCGATGACGACCGTACTGAAATCCTCCGTGGGTTCTACGGCAATGACTACTATTCTTATATCCTACGTGGGTCCGGCAGTACTACTGTTCTTGTATCCTACGTGGGTCCGGCAGTATTTGACTCTGTACTTGTATCCTATGTGGGTCCGGCAGAGTAGCTGGTCTTGTATCCTACGCGGGTCCGACAGCTTAGTTGGTCTAGTATCCTACGTGGGTCCCAGCTTAGATGAATCAGTGGCTACATCTGATCATCTCTATCACCTTACGAAGAAGTATACCTGTGTGAGCTGAGTCTTAACTTTCAATCATTATCTTCGATATGATTGACTTTCTTTCCTATGTGGATTGGGTTGTGCTTTCCTGTGTGGATTGGGTTGTACTATCCTGTGTGGACGTGATAGAACTTGGGCTCAGATGTTGGAGCCGAACTGGAATTGATGACTTAGGTATATGTATGGGCATATACCTAGGTAGTGTTGGATGTTACTTCGTGATTGTATCTTTCCTTTGTGGATTATCCTTTGTGGATTCTGGGAGACCTTCGGGGATCTCGGGGTCCCTACTGAGTAGAGTATACTCACCCCTGAACGGGCTATGCCTGCACTACGTTGTGTTGGATGCAGACGACGGACAGCACTGATCGTGGTTGAGGCTTGTGGAGCAATTCGGTACCTGGAGGTGGACCACTGGGCGGGACGTGCACAGAGCAGACGGCTGGACCCGAGGAGCTGATGAGGCTATCTGTACCCACCCTTCAGGTGGGATTTCTAGTGGATGGATCGACGTTGCTACTTTACCTTTCAGTTGTTGTACTTTCTTTCCAGTTTTACATTACTTTCAGTTTGGGTTTGTATTCTGGCCCACTTACTTTTCCACACTTACTATTGTACCCAGTTTTACTTGGTGATTACTTCTGCTTGCTTACTCTGTGGTGTTTTTTTATCTTATAAAGGCAATTCCTTCCCCTTTTTGTCGGGATTTACACCTTGGTGCTAGTCGCCAGCCCCTGGCCTATGGGAGGCGGGCTTGGGGTCGTCACAACACGGGTCCCGAGGACGGGTCGTGACAAATTGGTATCAGAGGAGTTCAGTTCTACTGCAGAACTTAGGACTCTGATCTTTCTTCTGTGTGAAGCTATAGTGTTAAGGGTATTGAGTGTGGTTATCGGTCCAAGGAGTCCATTGTTGGTGCGGCGGCTGACGTATCCATACACCAGGACCATGACTTCTGATTTCCGACTCAGTGCACGAAAAAATTGATTGCGTGTGTGTTTCAAAAGTTTTCTTTGTGATTACTTTGTGTCAGCTCACCAGGTATACTATTTGACCATGGCGCACATGTCTCTTTTCAGGATGGCCCCACAACGGAATCCAGCTAGGGTTCTAAGATTTGTGCGATACGACAGCCCACTGAGCGACGAGGCCTCGGTGCAGGGCCCTTTTACAGCGGAGGCACCGGCGGTACCATTACCCGCCGAGCCACCAATGCCACCAGCCCCAGCCACTGAGAGTGCACATTGCCTTAGTGCACTGCACGAGTTTCAGTGTCAAAGACTGCCCAGGTTCCATGGGGAGACGGACCCTCAGACAGCCGAGGATTGGCTGGAGGCTGTTGTTCTAGTTTTCAAGTTAGTGGGGACACCAGCTGACCTCATGGTGATCCTTGCAGCGAGCCTCCTACACGCGATAGTAGGCAGATGGTGGATCTTGATGCTCCAGGTGCATGATGAGGCATCTCTCCTTTGGACGGACTTTGAGAGCCTCTTCCTCTTAGAGTTCTTCCCAGAAACCCTTCGTGCGGTTCACATCCATGAGTCACTACAGCTGCGGCAGGGCAGCATGACGGTAGACCAGTACTCAGTGAGATTTACCGATCTCTCGTGCTATTCGACGGACATGGTACGAGACCCATTCTTCTGGGCCCGGACCTTCGAGCAGGGACTGAGGCATGAGATCAAGGCATCGATAGTCTCCCTCAGCATTCCGATGCAGGCAGGAGTACTGGAGCGAGCCCTTCTCATAGAGAGCTTTCTTGTTGAGCCTGCACCAGCAGCAAGACCTACCGCAGGGTGACACGTAGCTGATTCTTATGCAGCTGGCAGTCGACGGATGTTATAGGGGTCCAGGCGGACCAGACCATCAGGAGGACGACCTTAGGACACTGGCTCAGAGGTGTGGGGAACACGGCGTAGAGCCAGTCTTACGAGGAGCAGACAGTGCTACGCATGCGGCAGGCAGGGCCACATGGATCGTGACTGCCAGACCCGTCGTGCAAAGGAGCAGCAGATGGTTGAGGGGACACCTAGGTAGAGGCAGAGGGTCAACAGTGGCGGTCTGTAGGGAGCAGGCGGACGAGGCAGGGGAGCTGGCCGAGTAGCAGGTGGTGGGAGACGCTTTGAGGCTTTACCACCACCACCACCAGGAGGTCCACCCTGACCACAAGGAGCTGGAAAGCAGAGACAGGCTCAGCTTCAGGCAGCAGAGGCCTATGACCACGGCGCACCAGAGATGATTTGAGGTACTATATGTGTCTACTCCACCCTTGCTGCAGTTCTTATAGACACAGGATCGAGTCATTCTTTCATTTCCGCTGCCCTTGTTCGGAGCTCTGAGATTCTGACGGAGTCGTTGGCTCGATCCTTATGGTTAGAGACTCCTACGGGAGCAGACTCGACAATTACGCACTGGTGCCGGTAGTGTGAGATTACTCTAGGAGGCGAGATCTTCGGCTAGGATCTTCTTGTAGCGGCGTCGAGGCCTTACGTCGTCATCTTGGGCATGGATTGGTTATCTACAGTCCATGCTCAGATTGACTGTATTAGGCGTAAGGTGCGGTGTGTTCGCACCGATGGGAGCAGTTTCACCTTCACCAGTGAGAAGGGAGCCTTTGCAGCACAGGATAGACTCACGCAGAGGATAGGACAACCCATCACTCATCAGTTTTCTAGCCTCATCCTAGGAGCAGTTGACATGCGGAGTCCTAGTTTTCCTGTAGTGGTGGATCAGTATGCAGATGTTTTTCCTGACGACGTTCCAAGACTACCTCCTCGTAGAGAGGTAGACTTCTATATTGACCCATACCCCAGGACAACTCTGATATCCACACCAGCATATCGTATGGCTCCTGCTGAGCTTCGAGAGCTATGGGTACAACTGGAGGACTTTCATGGAAAGGGATTCATCCGACCCAGTTTTTCACCCTGGGCTTCCCCGATTTTGATCGCCAAGAAGGCGGACGGGAGCATGCGACTGTGTGTCAACTATCGTCGCCTGAACCAGGTGACCGTGAGGAACAAGTATCCGCTACCGAGGATTGATGACCTCTTCGATCAGCTCAAGGGAGCATGGTGATTCTCGAAGATAGACATCAGGTCAAGTTATCATCAGCTCAGAGTTTGGGACGAGGACGTGCAGAAGACGGCCTTCAGATGTCAGTATGGCCACTATGAGTTCTTAGTTATGCCTTTCGGCGTAACCAACGCTCCAGCAGTGTTCATGAGTCTCATGAACAGGATATTTCAGCCATACCTTGATCGATTTGTCATGGTCTTCATCGACGACATATTGATATACTCGACCACTGAGGAGGAGCATGCCTACCACTTGCGGGTTGTTCTAGACACACTCTGAGAGCAACAGATTTATGGTAAACTCTCGAAGTGTCAGTTCTGGTTACGTGAGGTCTACTTCTTGGGACACGTCATCTCTGAGGTGGGAGTTGCGGTAGATCCTGTGAAGATCGAGGCAGTGCTAGCTTGGGAGCCACCCATGAGCGTGACTGAGGTGCGGAGTTTCTTGGGTCTAGCTGGGTACTACCAGAGGTTCATGCCAGATTTCTCCAGAATTTCGGCACCACTTTCAGCTTTAACGAAGAAGGGGAAACCCTTCGTGTGGTCAGAGAGATGTCAGCAGAGCTTATAGGAGCTGAGATAGAGGTTGACCAGCGCACCTATCCTGAGGCTACCGGAGGAGGGAGTAGGGTACGTAGTCTACTGCGATGCATCAGGGACCGGACTCGGGTGTGTCCTGATGTAGGAGCGGTCTGTGATCGACTATGGATCACGTCAGTTGAGGCAGCATGAGTAGAACTACGCTACCCATGACCTGGATTTGGCAGCAGTGGTCTTCGCTCTGAAGATGTGGCGACACTATCTGATGGGCAAGCACTTTACAGTCTACTATGACCACCAGAGTCTTAGGTACATCTTCTCGCAGAAGGACCTGAACCTGAGATAGTGGTGATGGCTCGAGTTCCTCCAGGACTATGACTTTGAGATAGTATATACTCCTGGAAAGGGGAACGTAGTAGCCGATGATCTCAGCAGGAGGATGGGAATTCAGCTACTTGGGGAGATGACGGAGCAGCTAGCCGCTTTACAGATATCCTTCGTGGATAGAGATGGAGCAGCCTTTCGTCAGTTACTCATAGTCACTCCTCCACTACTGCAGCGGGTCAGAGAGGCACAGCGTGGGGACGTTGACTGTGAGATGCGGCGTGCACAGATATCCTCAGGACAGGCACCTGATGGATTCTCTGTGGGAGGAGAGCACGTTGTCCTTTTCATAGGACGTACCATGGTACCAGCTTCTTTACTGGAGGAGGTTCTGTAAGAGTTTCACACTTCCCCTTTAGCGGTACATCCAGGAGTGGCGAAGATGTACCAGGATCTCAGACGATAGCACTGGTGGATGGGTATGAAGAAGGTTGTGGCAGAGTTCGTTTCTCGATGCCTCACCTGCCAGCAGGTGAAGGCAGAGCACCAGGTACCAGCAGGCTTGGTACAGCCCTTGGAGGTCCCGGAGTGGAAGTGGGATGGGATATCTATGGATTTCTTGACTGGACTTCCACACACTTCCAGAGGTCATGACTCTGTATGGGTGATTATTGACTGACTTACCAAGTCGGCCCACTTCTTACCCATCATAGAGTAGGGCTCAGTGGAGAGCTTGGGACGCCTCTACGTTCAGGAGATCGTACGGCTTCATGGTGTGCCATCATCTGTCGTCTCCGATCGAGATGCTTGCTTTACTTCCTGGATTTGGAAGGGGTTGTAGGAGGCATTCGGGACGCAGCTGCGTCTGAGCACCGCCTTTCACCCTCAGACGGATGGTCAGACGGAGAGGGCCATTTAGACTCTTGAGTACATGCTCCGTGCATGTGTCCTCAACTTTGGTCGCAGCTGGGAGGATCACCTACACTTAGTGGAGTTTGCGTACAACAACAGCTACCACTCCACCATCGAGATGGCACCATACGAGGCATTGTACGGCCGATCTTGAAGATCACCTCTATGCTGGACAGACCCTGTGGAGTCAGCACTTGTGGGACCGGAGATGGTCCAGGCCACGACAGAGAAGGTCCAGGTCATCCAGGAGTGTATGAGGACAGCTTAGAGCCGGCAGAAGTCTTATGCTGACAGGAGGCGGAGACCACTAGAGTTCAAGGATGGGTACCACATCTTCTTGCGAGTCTCACCTCGACGTGGATTACGAATATTTGGCTGGGGCGGAAAGTTATCTCCACGCCTCATCAGACCATTCCAGGTTCTCAGCAGGATAGGCGAGGTGGCTTATTGCCTGGCTCTACCACCTCAGTTGCACCGGGTGCACGATATATTCCACGTATCTCAGCTGAGGAGATACGTGCACGACTCGACGCATATCATCGGCCATGGGGAGTTGGACATTGAAGATAGGGAAACTTTTGTGGAGGTTCCGGTGGAGATTGAGGATCGACAGGAGCAGGTCCTACATGGGTAGTCGATTCTTCTAGTTCACATCAGATGGAAGCACAGGAACCTCCAGGAGAGCACTTGGGAGCGGGAGGCTTAGATGCGTGATCATTACCCTCATTTGTTCCCCTAGTTTGTGATGTATCTTTACGGGGACGTAAATCCCTGATGTGGGAGTAATGTAAAGACCCTTAAATTTCAAGGAAAATTTTTTCTTAATTTTCTTTGGGATTTTACGAGTACGCAGTTTCTGACGGCACCTGATTCCGAGGCCCGGTGTGCCCGGAATCAATTTCTGAAGTTTAGCTCGGGTGCGTTCAGTGAACGAACGAGCGGGTTTTACTAACTTTTGAATCGTTGCTCGAAATCAAAATCTGATGGCACCGATGGAATTTTTGCACCGTTAAATTCTTAGAAACACATTTTCTGGAGTTGTGTTTGCTCGGGTGAGGTTATTAAATAAATGGGTTAACTAAAGAATGAAATAAAAAGTTGTGCTACAATTTTTATTTTCTATTCTAAGTAGTTTAAACCTTTGTATGGATGTTGGAGTGGGGCCCACTACATCCTAACTCCAATTGGTAGGATATTAGTGAAGTGGGTCCCACACGACCACACCCCTTCAAATCCCTTAAAACCTCCCTCGTGCTTTTAATTGTGTAACACACCCGCACCCATTTTTTAAAATGACAAGTCAACTCTCACAATTAATTGGACTGTTAAAGCCTCTTCAATTAAATTAATTAATTGGGATCTTTGAATTTCAAATTAATGTTGGCATGTGTGTGTGTGAATAAAATAAGATAATGTCTTATTTTATTGGAGGTTGATTTGCTATGTGAGAAGGAGGAGGAGATAACTCTTGCGCTTTGAAGAACATCTTCTTTATCGTCGAAGAACGCAAAGAATGATGAGTCTATGATGAAGAACTCTGTCACCGCAAGGGGAGATCGTCGTACTGTCTTCTTCCCTCTCAGCACACGGTGAGAGATGCCCTCTTCAAAGAACAAAAATGCGCTGCATCCTTCATTGGGCGAACGCCGACGACGCTTGCGGAACCTCGATCTGTGACGTCGTCTTCCGCGACGTCCTTTCCCTGCGACGAACCTCATTCGATGACTTCATCGAGGTAGGGGTTTGAGTTCAAATTTAATGGATTAAATTTTCTCTTGATTTGACGAAGATATTTTATTTTGGGCCGCCTGTTATCATTATAACGGGAGGAGGTCGGACCGCACGAACACGGTCGACCCTCCTCCCCCTTTGTTGTTGAATTCGTTGCGGCTCGAACGAAGGCGTCGCGGTGCAACGACACCGCACGGAATCAAGGAGGAAAATGGTGAAGAAGCGCGGCGCCGCCGCGCCGCGCTGGTCGGACAAGGCAGCAGCTCAAAGCTGCGGCAGTGCAAGGAGGGGCTGCCGGAACCGCCGGACACCGGCACTTCGGAGTGACGGGACCGCGGGGTCCCGCGGCTGCAGCACCGGTCGGCCAGCCGGGCCGGCCGTTTCGGAAGAACTGAGGGTCTTAACCCCCGGCTGGACAAGATTTGGGCCCACCTCGTGGGGTCCATTTATTAAATCAAAAGGGGCAGCGCCCCCCCCCCCCTTTTGCGCGTCCGCGCGGCCAGCGCCGAGCTGCCCAGGCCGGACCGGCCGCACCGGGCCGGGCCGCCCAGGCCGGGTCGGGCCGGGCCACACCCTAATGGGATGGACCCGGACCCCAGTCGGGTCGACCCGGTTCGGGCCGACCTAGGGGGGTCTTGGCCCAAGTCGGTCCGGGCCCAAAACCCCCTAAAACCGGACAGGTTCGTTTAAATGCCCGTAACTTGGGCTATAGACCTCCGATCGACGCACCGTCAATTGCGATGCGATCCTTGGATCCAGACGGACATTTAGGTATATTACACTCAAGGTTTCGGAGAACTTTGGATATAGCTGGGTTGGTTCGAACATGAAACCAACCTGGCCCTCGGAGCAGAAACAGTTATAACTTGAGCTCTGGACGTCCGATTGACGTGTCGTCGACTTTGTTGGATTCCTCTTAGTGAGACAGACCTTTTGGATTACTCCGCTTGAGATTTGGATGCAGTTGGAGTGTGGTCGGATTGGTTTTGACATAAAAACCAACCGGGGCCCTGGAATAAAAAAGCCAATAACTCTCAGATCGGGCGTCCGATTGACGCGTCGTCTGTCGCGTTGAGTTCCTTTTGTCGAGACTGAACTTTGGGATACATCAACTCCGGACTACGTGTCAGTTGATGTATCGACCCCCTTGGATCATGGAGTGGACCCTCCCGGAATCGAGCATTCTGTGTGTGGGAACCCTAGAGCTGGCTGCGACTGCGACGACGATGACGACTGCACTGAAATCCTTCGTGGGTTCGGCAGCGACGACAACTGCACTGAAATCCTTCGTGGGTTCGGCAGCGATGACGACCGTACTGAAATCCTATGTTGGTTCGACGGTGATGACTACTGTTCTTATATCCTACGTGGGTCCGGCAGTACTACTGTTCTTGTATCCTATGTGGGTCCGGCAGTAGTTGACTCTGTACTTGTATCCTACATGGGTCTGGCAGAGTAGCTTATCTTGTATCCTACGTGGGTCTGACAACTTAGCTGGTCTAGTATCCTACATGGGTCCCAGCTTAGATGAATCAGTGGCTACATCTGATCATCTCTATCACCTTACGAAGAAGTATACCTGTGTGAGCTGAATCTTGACTTTCAATCATTATCTTCGATATAATTGACTTTCTTTCCTATGTGGATTGGGTGGTGCTTTTCTATGTGTATTGGGTTGTACTATCCTGTGTGGACGTGATCAAACTTGGGCTCGGATGTTGGAGCCGAACTGGAATTGATGACTTAGGTATATGTATGGGCATATACCTAAGTAGTGTTGGATGTTACTTCGTGATTGTATCTTTCCTTTGTGGATTATCCTTTGTGGATTCTGGGAGACCTTCGGGGGTCTCGGGGTCCTTACTGAGTAACGTATACTCACCCTTGCACGGGCTATGCCCGCACTACGTTGTGTTGGATGCAGATGACGGATAGCACTGATCGTGGTTGAGCCTTGTAAAGCAATTTGGTACCTGGAGGTGGACCACTGGGCGGGACGTACACAGAGCGGACGGCTGGACCCGAGGAGCTGAGGAGGCTATCTATACCCACCCTTCAGGTGGGATTTCCAGTGGATGGATCGGCGTTGTTGATTTACCTTTCATTTTTTGTACTTTCTTTCCAGTTGTACATTACTTTCAGTTTGGGTTTGTATTCTGGCCCACTTACTTTTCCACACTTACTATTGTACCCAGTTTTACTTGGTGATTACTTCTGCTTTCTTAATCTGTGGTGTTTGTTTACCTTATAAAGGCAATGCCTTCCCCTTTTTGTCAGGATTTATGCCTTGGTGCTAGTCGCCAGCCCCTGGTCTATGGGAGGCGGGCTTGGGGTAGTCACGGCATGGGTCCCGAGGACGGGTTGTGACATGTACACCTACCGATAGAGGTTACCGAGAGACCGTTATAGAAACACTGTACACCTACCGTTACTGTACACCTACCATTGTTGTACACCTACCGATAGAGGTTACCGATAGACCATTCTGAAAACATTGTACACCTATCTTTACTGTACACCTACCATAACTATACACCTACTGATAAAGGTTACTGATAGACCGTTCTGGAAACACTGTACACATACCATTACTATACACCTACCGTTCCTATACACCTACCGATTGTGGTTACCGATAGACTGTTCTGGAAACACTGTACACCTACCTTTACTGTAAACCTACTGTTGTTGTACACCTACCGATAGAGGTTACCGATAGACCGTTATGGAAACACTATACACCTACCGTTACTGTACACCTACCGATAGAGGTTACCGATAGACCGTTTTGGAAACATTATACACCGACCGTTACTGTACACCTACCGTTGTTGTACACCTACCGATAGAGGTTACCAGTAGACCATTCTGGAAACACTGTACACCTATCGTTACTGTACACCTACCGTTCCTGTACACCAACCGATAGAGGTTACCGATAGACCGTTCTAGAAACATTGTACACCTACAGTTACTGTACACCTATTGTTTCTGTACACTTACCTATAGAGGTTACCGATAGACCGTTCTGGAAGCACTGTACACCTACCGTTATTGTACACCTACCATTTTTGTACACCCACTGATATAGGTTACCAATAGACCATTATGGAAACACAGTACACCTACCGTTACTGTACACCTACCGTTAGAAAAGTTCACATAACCTCTCCGATAGAACTGTTCACAGAACCTCACCGATAGAACTGTTCACAGAACCTCACTGATAGAACTGTTCACTAAATTGGAAATTTGAAAAAGTGTTGGGGATAAGTCACCTTGACCTCCTGGAACACCTCAAACACCACATTTTCACAAAGTAATGGACCGGAGGGGTCCGGGACATTACATCAGATACCTCTCAAAACATTCTCATCCTCGAGAATTCAAAACCTGCCTAAAGAGAAAAAAAAGAAACACGGTCCGAAAAACCACCCATAGAGATACCTCTCAAAAGTGAGCAAGCCAAAAAAGCAACAAAAGAAATTCATAAATAAAACATGAAAGGTATAAACACAAAGGGAACATCGTTACATGAAAAGAGTTAAACATAAAACAACTATGGGTATTGAGAACGTATCTATGACTCACGTTCCCAGGTACTATCCTCCATGCCACTGTGTCACCACAAGACATGAACTAAGGGGATTGAACACCTAAGCAACACCTTCTCCTTGTAGTCTTGGATCTCTATAGGTCACTCCATGAAGGTTTCATCATCATCAACATCGATCTCTCCCCAATCGATAATGTGAGAGTCATCATGAAGATAATGACGAAGCTGTGATACATGGAAAACATCATGTATCTGAATCATCTGTGGGGGAAGTGCTACTCGATATGCCACAGCTCCAACATGATCTAACACCTCGAAAGGCCCAAAAAACTAGGGAGAAAGCTTACTTCTATGACCAAACCTTCGGTGCCCATGACGAGGAGTCACCTTCAGAAACACATGATCCCCAACATTAATCTCTAAGGGTCTCCTTCTTTGATCAGCATATGATTTCTGACGATCTTGCACTGTCTTCATCCTCTCACGAATCACCTGAACAATCTCTGTTGTATTCTGCACTAGTCCCGGTCCAAGAATTGCTGACTCTTCGACCCCAGTCCAGCACAACGGAGAATGGCATGGTCGACCATACAAGGCTTAAAAATGTGTCATACCGATAGTGGAGTGAAAACTATTGTTGTAAGCAAACTCCACCAAGGGTACGTGCCTTATCCATGAGCCTTCAAAATCATGAACACAAGAGCATAACATGTCTTCAAGAGTCTGGATGGTTCGCTCTGTCTGACCATCCGTTTGAGGATGAAAAGCAGTGCTAAGGAATAACTGAGAACCAAAAGAATGTTGGAGACCTCTCCACACCCTGGAGGTAAAACGAGGATCTCGATCAGAAATGATCATCCTAGGGACTCCATGAAGTCTCACCACCTCCTCTAGATACTGCCTCGACAAAACTTCCACAGAGATTGACTCCTTGATTGCTATAAAGTGGGTCAATTTTGTTAAACGGTCCACTACCACCCAAATAGCATTATGTCCACCCTGAACTTGAGGTAAACTAGTAACAAAGTCCATTGATATGTCCTCCAACTTCCACTAAGGAATCTCTAATGGCTGGAGAAGACCACTAGGAACACGGTGTTCGACCTTCACCTTCTGGCAGACAAAACATCGAGACACAAACTCCGCAATCGCACGCTTTAACCCAGGCCACCAAAATTGGATCCTCAAGGATTAGTACATCTTTGTCATGCCAGGATGTACTGGTAAAGGAGAACTATAGAACTCTCTAAGAACCGCCTCACACATCATCAAGGGAACAAAAAGCCTTCCTTGATACAACACTCGGTGTTGTTCATCCTCAGTCCATCCATCAGGGGCCTCGCCACAAACAACTCGTTCTCTCGAGACCTCCACCTCAAGATCCCCCAACTGGGACTCTTCCACATTCTGCATCAGGGATGACTATACAATCATCTGAAAAAGACAACCTATACCCCCAACTTTTCCCATATCAATATGTAATGCTGACAGTTATTCCATTACTCTTTAGGAATCACCGGATTCATGCACCGCATCACTACGTGACTTTTGACTCAGCGCGTCAGCTATAACATTCCCCTTTCCATGTGTATATGATATTTTGAAGTCGTATTCCCACAAGAACTCCATCCACCGACGTTGTCTTAAGTTCAATTCACACTGGGAGAAAACATACCTCAAACTCTTATGATCGGTGAAAACCACAAAATGCTCACCAATGAGGTAATGCCTCCAAAACTTCAGAGAAAACACCATAGATACCAACTCAAGATCATGGGTGGCATAGTTGCGTTCATGGTGACGTAGCTGCCGAGACCCATAAGAAACAACTGACCTCTGCTGCATGAGAACACAACCTAACCCCAGATGTGAAGCATCATAGAAAACATCAAACTGAACTCCCTCAGTTGGAAGACAAAGGACTGGAGCACTTAATAACTTCTCCTTTAGATACTCAAAAGCTTCCTGACACTAATCAGTCCATATGAATGCTTGATCCTTCCTGGACAAATCTGTCAGAGGAGTCGCAACTCGTGATAAATTGGATACGAACCTCCTGTAGTAGCCTGTGAGACCAAGGAAACTTCACACCTCTGAAACTGTCTTGGGGGCTGCCCAAGACACAACTACTTTTATATTCGATGGATCCATAGCTACTCCCTGCTGGGACACAACATGCCCTAAGAAACGGACTTCTCGAGCCCAAAACTCACACTTCAACAACTTCCCAAATAGCTGATGTCAACGAAGAACTCCCAAAATGGCTTGTAGATGCTCGACTTGATCCTCTTCAGATGTAGAGTACACAAGGATGTCGTCGATGAAAACTACCAAAAACTTGTCCAGGATATCACAGAACACAACATTAATCAATTCCATGAATAGAGCTAGAGCATTTTTCATGCCAAACGACATTACCATGAACTCATAATGCCCATGATGACAACGGAAAGCAGTCTTTGGGATATCCTCATCCTTCACATGCATCTGATGATATCCTGAACGCAAGTCGATCTTTGAGAACCAACTTGCACCCTTCAGTTGATCGAATAAGTTATCAATCTGTGGAAGAGGATAGCGATTCTTTATTTTCAATTTGTTTAAGCGATGGTAATCGACACACAACTGCAAACTACCATCCGCTTTCTTCACGAACAAAACGGGTGCACCCCACGGTGACACACTTGGCTGAACAAAACCGCAATATAATAGACCATCAAGCTATATAAGTAGCTCTCGTAACTCAGAAGGGACCATCCTATATGGAGACATAGATATAGGAGATGCTCCTGGTTGTAGCTCGATCCCAAACTCGATCTCTTGTCAAGTGGGTAATGCTACAACCTCTTCTGGAAAGACATCAGGGTACTCTTCTATGAACCTAGGAAACGCCAACTACTGAACCTCTGAAGAACTCAGGATCATCTCAGCCATCATGGATGATAAGGATGGAACGCGCATATGACCCATCTGAGGATCTATCTCACCAACAAACACCACTTTCTCTCCATCCGCACCAATGAAGAAGGCCTTATTCTTGAAGAAATCCACGATATCCTACATCGAATACAACCAATACATGATGAGGATGACATTATATGGTTGTGTTCGTAAACATATGAAATATCCCCAAGAGCGGCATTGCCCTAACACTAGCTCATAGTCTCTACATACTTCAAACAAGTCATCTTGACCTCCAACTGGTGTAGTCAATGCCAAGGGCACTGGAAGCCTCTTTACCTCAAGTCCCAAAGCATGGACAAGGGTAGGTGATATGAAGGAGTGTGTTGTTCCTGAATTAAGAAAGGCATACACCAAGGTAGAAAACAAGAAAAAGGTACCTCAAATGACGTATGGCTCACCTAGAGCTGGCAATGCTAGAGCTTGAAGCTGACCACGACCTCCTCTATAGCCTCTCTGTCCCTGATGATGACCACCAACACGGCCGTGATCTGCTCTCTAAGGATGGGGAGCATCATGGGGCTTTCGTCTGCCTACCCCATCTACCCTCTGCTGATCTAAAGCTGGTGAAACTGGCTGCTGCTGCCTCGGCTAGAACTGCCTCAATGGAGGAACTTGAAGCGTAGCGCCTAGTGCACGATGACTGCTCTGAAAGTTCGGGCATTCCCTCTACTAATGTCCACGACCACCACAAGAAAAACAAGAACCTGATCCCTTGTCATAGACCTGAGAGTTGCTGCCTCTGGAGAAACAAGATGTGAAAGGCTGGGACCTACCCCCAGCTGAACGGAAACCCTTCTGCCCTGAAAACCGAGAACCCCAAACCATAGCTCTGCTTCGTGAGGAATCATGCTGATTCCCCTCTCATGATGATCCAGTGTTGGAAAAAGTCCTCTCGACAACCTCTGCCCTCACCAGCACCTCAAGATATGTTTTCAGTATAAATGGGGTGACCTGGCGGTGGATCTCTGGATGCAAAGCCTCCTCGAACTGTCTCGCTCTGGCCTCCTCATCTGGAAACAGGTTTGAAGAATATCATAAAAGGTTCCTGAAAGGTATTCCAAACTCTCGAATACTGGACCTCCCCTATCGAAGGGTAAGAAGCTCCTGGCGACTAGACGCCTTCATAGTCGAAGAAAGAAACTTGACTCTAAACTTATCTCGGAACTCCTCCCATGATATCGCTGACTCCTCACGATCCCCGAGGAACAAGAACCACCACTGCCATGCTGCTCCACGTAGCATCGTCACAACCAAGGACACCCAGTGTTCCTTATGAGCATAAATCAAACTGAAGCCGATCTCGACCTCCTTTAACCAGTCTTCTGTGACTGCATCTGAAACGGAGCCCTCGTACTTCTGCAGACTCTGGCACTGAAATGCTCGGAGTGTCTTCCTCCATGTGTCGGCGTCGTCAACCTCTATCCTGCAGTGATCTGCTGGAAAAACCTGCTGGACATTTTCTGCGCAAACCTGATGAGGGCGTCGACCTGGAGCCATACCAGTAAAATAAAAAACTGTTAGAGCTCCTAAACATGGAATATGGAAGACTCAACATTAATTAATTAATTGTTTTCTTTTATTCATTTTAGGTTAACCTATCCCAAGTTATACCCATTTAAACACAGGCACAAAGAAGAATGATTCATTATCCTTTCCTAGGTCCCTACCCCGCTGTAACACCCCGAGCTTCCATGATACGCTTCTCTTTCAATAATTCAATAGCTTACATTGTACGCAAGTTCGAGATTCTAACACACCGCGACTAATCAAAATAGCCATTATGAATAGTAATACCTACTTTTTGAAATTATATATATTTTATATTTCAAAATGGACTTCATTTTTGGATTCGGAATGTCGAAATTATCCTACATTGAATTTTTTGTAATTTTCTGAGAACTTCGAAATTTTTATGAATAGTGAAAAATACTTAAAACAACTTTTTTAATAAAAATAATTTATAGTGATAAGTTATACTATTGAGTGGTTTTAAAGTATAATTAGAATATATTTTTACCATTTTATCCAATGGTGTTCATTATAATTAATTTCACTTTGAAATTGGACATAAACAATTGTCAATATTTTGATATATATTGTTTCTTAAAAACATGCTATTTGTTGTGACAGCGGGAATTAATTATAAAATTAATTAATGAAACTTATATGTTTGGAATTTCATAAAATAGATATCATTTTTGAATTCGGAATATCAATTATAGCTTAGGGTAAAATTTTGGCATTGTTCTGAAAAACTTCAATTTTTGATGAATAGTGAAACCACTAAGTGGTAGTTAAATAACTGATTTTTCGTTTAAATGAAATATTACCACTTTTGTGATTTGATTTTAAAAAATAAGACATACATGGTTGTAATTAGGAAGTAAAATTTGGTTCAATGGGATTAAAATAATTTTTTGGTGAATAGTAACTTTTAAGTTTAATTAATCACGATTAAAGGTAATTAGTGAAATTTAAGGTAAAAATGGTATTATAAAAATATGAAATGACATTTACACTTGTCCTACCCCTATTTTATTTGTCATTTCCGACCAAGAAAATACATGGGTCAACTTGGGGACCCCATGGAGCCACTTTGGTAGGAAAATGACATAAATTACTTTTATTTAAAGTTAAAATAAAAATGTCACAAACATAAGTTGTTTTACTAAAACAATTTTTAAATGGGGTTATACAAGTCATATTTTTGACTATAAATATTACTTATAAATATAAAAAGATTTCCTACATCATTATATATTTTTTATAATTTTTAGACATTAAATAAATTAAATTATTTATGACACCATGATGATGCAGCGATTACCTCATTAATTAACGATTTAAATAAAATGAAAAGATAATGTAAAATCCAAGGCTTAAACTTGTAAAAAACCTATTGGATGAGTATATTTAGAACCTTTATCACCTTATACTCGAATTATATAATTGTGGGACCTTTATAATCCGAAAATCATTGTATAATAAAGAAACATTTTATTACTTTCCAAGAGTGCCCCTCCTCTCCACTTATAAAAGGCCCCCACCACTACCACCTTACTCACACTTTAAAAGCCTTTTGGCTCGGCCAAACTCTGTCCAAATACCCTACCAACTTCCCTCCCTTACTCCTAGAAGCCTCACTTTGGGCATAATTATTTCCAAGGAAGACTTTGGCTCAAATCAAAAGAGTTACCCGATTTTAAGGTAATGTCTTCTCTTATGTTATTTTGTTTTATTTTGCTTATCCAACCCCCTAAACTCTTTTTATTCATTTAATTTGTAACAACACCAGTATCCTCAATATACTAGGATGTTTTTATAAGAATTATTCGAGCTACACCTACACACACCTACATCTAATGGTTAAAGAACATACTGTTTCTGTAGATGGCTAATTTCTGCCTCACGAAACGATGATTGTTCAACACTCATATAACACCTCTAATGGTGGCCATTTTGATGACACTATTTTCATATATGATATATATATTATGTTTATGTTATCATTATGCTTCCTTATTTTTCATTTGTGGCATACTTTATGATTTCCATTATGGGTAAACGCGATAATTTCATTTTAGGAAGTGCGGACTACCGCCCCCTCAAAGTGATTTGAATCGTTAATGTCATATGTGGGATGTATAAAGGATGAATTAATTGGTATTATACACTATATTATACTGGAATTATATTATAAATTTATATCATTATGATTTCATTCCATTAAATACGAAATAGAAATGAAAGTAGCGTTCATGCGTACGTACGGCTTACCGTCTCCATGAACGGTGCATTTCATTTCTTACCTCTAAATGTTACGTAATATTATAAATGAATATATATACTGGATATATATGATATATATGATATCTAAATCATGAATATAATTCTGGATATAATGGATATTTCACCACATGAACAACTTGTAATTATAAGACGTTTATTTTTTACTCAAGTACCAAAGATCGACAAAACGACCGTTATTAACTTAAATAATTACATAATGTTCATAACATGGTAATAAGTGATATAAAAGGAATAAAAAACTTGAAAAAGGTTATTAAGCAATTATAAATTAACTCTAGTTTATTATTCAGGAGGTTAAAGAACGGTCGAGTCAAGACAGGACGCAAGGTAAGGGAACTTCTTAACCCAATTTCCATTCTTTGGGTTAATCTCCTACTTTCAAATTATGTCATGATGTTATTATGTCCTATCTTGTACTTATACTTTCTTTATGTGTACATATAGTGAATACAAATAATAGATCTATGTTATTTTAAAAATGATCTTTTTAAGGACTTCGTCTCAATCTCCTTTCATTGAGGCATATTTGGTTTTATACACAACTTTCTTTTATACGGTGTATAAACCCCTTTGACTTTTACGTTTATTCAAAAGGAATATTTTTTATACGAAGCGTTTTACTAAACGACAAAAAGGTAATGTTTTTCTTTTCTTACATATGCAGCGACAATGACTTCTCTGCCGCCGTGACCATTATTTGAGTTTCGGCTTCCTCTACAAGCCATAACATTTTTTAAATGAAAAATAAATACAAAGTTTTACTTTTCTTTTATTTTAGTATTGAAAATGGTTTTGAAAATGTTTTTATTATATCAATGTGTTGTATTGATATCTTGTGATTGAAATGTGGACATTTTATGTTTCCTTTATGCATGTTTTATATGATATGATTATGTTATGGTTTATGATATGTTTAAACCTGTTCATATGAGGAATGCATTGGACTTAATAAGTGACGGGTGGAGTCCGCTATAGATCCTCGATGCATCGGTAGGTCTCATGAGACAAACTAGTGTCTTGGCACGAGGCCTTGACAAAATATTATTTTAGACTTGGCATGAGGCCTTGGCTACGTGGTTATGATAGTCTGGCATTATGCATTCCATCATTATGAAAGTGGTTATTGATATTTCATGTGATTATTCTACTAGTAGAATATCCATGTGAGTAAGTAAATGGCATTATTTTATTTTACTTTTGCCATATTATGTTAAAGTTCAAGTTTAAAAGGCTTTTGTTTTAGTTATACATTGCCTTAAATTTTAATGTTTATTTATGAAAGCTTCCGCTATGTTGTTATCCTTACTGAGCATCTGAGCTCACCCCTTTAAATGTTTTAATTTTTCCAGGATGTGAAGAAGTATATTATGAATGACCTGGAGGGATAATATAAGGGGATATGAATAGAAGATGTTGTAGTTTTGTTTTACTTTATGATGTAATGTAAGACTTATGAATGTATCTAGTGTTTCCAAGGATACTAAACTAATCGGTCTTTCGAGACTTGATCTTTTGTGATCATGCCAATGTTACAAAGTAATGCACCGACTCTGGGTAGCTGGGGTCGGGGCGTTACAGTTGGTATCAGAGGCAGTTTAGTACTAACCTTGGAAGCTATATTTAGATAAACTCTGATTAGAGCACATATCCCAAAGATAGACTTTGAGGATTAGTATAGAAGAACTTCCTAGAATTTTGTTGTTGTAGAGATTTTATGAGTTTTCTGAGCAATACATCCCTGTCTGGATACGAGCAGGTAGAGGCAGCTCTGGCACAGATATACCTAGGGGTAAAACCCGAAAACACCGCTTTGAGCTAGACTCGAATGGGAATTGGTGCACGACAATGGGCCTTGCTGCACTCTTAGTTACGACACTCCCGGGGGATATTCTTAGGATAATTCTCGTTTTCTTTACAAACCACTATGAAGGGTTATGAGTATATACTTCCTCAAGGAAAACATTTTTATGATTATGGATTATATCCATAAACCATTAAATTTACATTAAGTATTTTACAAGTTTGGAATTATTCATTGCAATTCATAAACTAACCTAGTTTATGCCATTGTATAGAAATGGTGCCCAGTGGAAGGAATGTGAACTCAAGCAATACGTATGATCCAAAGCGTAAGAAGGATCATATCTTTCACGGTATTAAGCCAACATTTAGAAGGGAAATAATCTCCCATGTGTTCTCAACATATGAAGAAATAGTATCATGTGTTAATAAGATAAGTAAAGAATTCTCTGAGTCTTATGGCTTTGAAGGGAAGAAAGAGAAGAAAAGGATGGAAGAGAGAATGATGGAAAAAGGGACGTGGGAAAAGAAGAATTTTTCAATATGTGATAACTGTGGGAAGAAACACCTTGGAACTTGCCTGAAGGGAATGGAAGTTTGTTATAAGTGTGGAGAAAAAGGACACAAAGTGCGTGACTACAAGGGTAAGAAAAAGGTTTCAAATATACAATGCTTCATCTGCAAGGAGTGGGGACACTACGCAAACCAATGTCCAAATCATCAGAGTGTGCCCAAATGATGTTATTGGATAATAATCAAGTTATGATACTACCACAGATGAGTAGGAAGGATTAGAGTTCTTATGCTATTATTAACGAATTTTGTAATTTGAGTTTTGTACTGGTTATAATAATTATGGAGTATATAAGGATTGTACTGCAGTACTATTTCATCAAGGGCTTGAGATTGTGTGGAACCAAGAAAAGTGACTCCACAGTAGGTTAAATTTTTTGAAAATATATGGATGAGAGAAAGATAAACCATAATATGGTTTTGATACTGAGATAGTGATTTTGGAATAAGACATGATTGATTTGGATAAATTATATTGGATATTCTTAACTTCCTTGAAACTGATTAATGATTTGTATACATTTTTGGATAGAAGGAGTATATCTAGTATTCTATAAGGAATAAGGGATCATTGGTAATTGCAGTGTTTTAAAAGAATACATGATAAAGGTGTTCACATATTGTTATGCGGAAAAAAGGATCTTCATTATGTTTGGACTGTGAGTTGGACAGAAGTATTTTGGATAACTATAAAGGTTGGAATGGATTAAGTTGAACCTTGGATAGTATTGTTTAAGGTTAAAACATTTCTGAATATTATTTTTGGAATATTATAATAGTTTTAGAAAAAGGAAAACCTTCAGGTTGGGCGATAACCCGTCGCTTCAGACAAAGCTGCAGGAATCGAACCCACAACCATATTGCGACAGGCCTCTATGACCTACCACTAGCCTATAGGAAGTCCCTGGTTATTACAAAATAGTTTTCGTAATCTAAATGGTATGTGTTAATATTTTTAACCTTGTACGGTTAGGATAAATATATTATTTTTGAGTTCTATTATCTTTTTGAGTGAAAGATGAGTTTGTGGTAGAAATTAGTTGAAGGTTAAAACTCTACTTGTCAAGCATAAATATATATATATACCTATATCTTATTCTATGAATAAATTAATTCTTAAACTTTATTAAAGGGATATTAAAACAAAAAAATGTGTTATCCTAATACCTTATGTCTTGTTGAACTGATGATATTTTAAATCAACATAGATTGAAGGCTTTGAGGCCCTCAATTTGACACTTATTTGTGATTGATGACCTCAATCACTCCCTACAAATATTTACATTTTTTCTCCAATTATATTTCTCTAATTTCCACCAATGTTCTCCTAATCGAGATCATAATTGGGTGGTGACTTTTTCATTTCCCTTTCCCTCTTATTAAGGATAAATTTTATTAACCTTATTTCCGATGTGGGTTTTCCACAAAGGTATTTTCTATTTTCAACCTTTTATTTTCAAAGAAAAATTTCAAATTGTGAGGATGCAATTTATTGAAGGAGGGGAGAATGTAACACCCCGAGCTTCCACGATACGCTTCTCTTTCAATAATGCAATAGCTTGCATTGTACGAAAGTTCGAGATTCTAACACACCGCGACTAATCAAAATATCCTTTATGAATAGTAATACCCACTTTTTGAAATTATATATATTTTATATTTCAAAATTGACTTCATTTTTGGATTCGGAATGTCGAAATTAGCCTACGTTGAATTTTTTGTAATTTTCTGAGAACTTCGAAATTTTTATGAATAGTGAAAAATACTTAAAACAACTTTTTTAATAAAAATAATTTATAGTGATAAGTTATACTATTGAGTGGTTTTAAAGTATAATTAGAATATATTTTTACCATTTTATCCAATGGTGTTCATTAGAATTAATTTCACTTTGAAATTGGACATAAACAATTGTCAATCTTTTGATATATATTGTTTCTTAAAAACACGCTATTTGTTGTGACAGTGGGAATTAATTATAAAATTAATTAATGAAAATTATATGTTTGTAATTTCATAAAATATAAATCATTTTTGAATTCAGAATATCAATTATAGCTTAGGGTGAAATTTTGGCATTGTTCTGAAAAACTTCAATTTTTGATGAATAGTGAAACCACTAAGTGGTAGTTAAATAACTGATTTTTCGTTTAAATGAAATATTACCACTTCTGTGATTTGATTTTCAAAAATACTACATACATGGTTGTCATTAGGAAGTAAAATGTGGTTCAATGGGATTAAAATAATTTTTTGGTGAATAGTAACTTTTAAGTTTAATTAATCACGATTAAAGGTAATTAGTGAAATTTAAGGTAAAAATTGTATTATAAAAATATGAAATGACCTTTACACTTGTCCTAACTCTATTGTATGTGTCATGGCCGACCAATACAATCCATGGGTCAACTTGGGGACCCCATGGAGCCACTTTGGTAGGAAAATGACATAAATTACTTTTATTTAAAGTTAAAATAAAAATGTCACAAACATAAGTTGTTTTACTAAAACAATTTTTAAATGGGGTTATACAAGTCATAGTTTTGACTATAAATATTCATTAGAAAGATAAAAAGATTTACTACATCATGATATTTTTTTTATAATTTTTAAACATTAAATAAATTAAATTATTTATGACACCATGATGATGCAGCGATTACCTCATTAATTAACGATTTAAATAAAATGAAAAGATAATGTAAAATCCAAGGCTTACACTTGTAAAAAACCTATTGGATGAGTATATTTCGAACCCTTATCACCTTATCCTCTAATTATATAAGTTTGGGACCTTTATAATCCGAAAAGCATTGTATAATAAAGAAACATTTTATTACTTTCCAAGAGTGCCCCTCCTCTCCACTTATAAAAGGCCCCCACCACTACCACCTTACTAACACTTTAAAAGCCTTTTGGCTCGGCCAACCTCTGCCCAAATACTCTCCCAACTTCCCTCCCTTACTCCTAGAAGCCTAAATTTGGGCATAATTCTTCCCAAGGAATCCTTTGGCTCAAATCAAAAGAGTTACCCGATTTTAAGGTAATGTCTTCTCTTATGTTATTTTGTTTTATTTTTCTTATCCAACCCCCTAAAATCTTTTTATTCATTTCATTTGTAACAACAACAGTATCCTCAATATACTAGGATGTTGTTATAAGAATTATTAGAGCTACACTTACACACACCTACATCTAATGGTTAAAGAACATACTGTTTCTGTGGATGGCGAATTTCTGCCTCACGAAACGATGATTGTTCAACACTCATATAACACCTCTAATGGTGGCCATTTTGATGAAACTATTTTCATATATGATATATATATTATGTTTATGTTTTCCTTATGCTTCTTTATTTCTCATTTGTGTCATACTTTATGATTTCCATTATGGGTAAACGCGATAATTTCATTTTAGGAAGCGCAGACTACCACCCCCTCAAAGTGATTTGAATCGTTAATGCCATATGTGGGATGTATAAAGGATGGAGTAAATGGTATTATACACTATATTATACTGGAATTATATTATAAATTTATATCATTATGATTTCATTCCATTAAATAAGAAATAAAAATGAAAGTAGCGTTCATGCGTACGTACGGCTTACCGTCTCCATGAACGGTGCATTTCATATCTTACCTCTAAATGTTACGTAATATTATAAATGAATGTATATAGTGGATATATATGATATATATGATATCTACATCATAAATATAATTCTGTATATAATGGATATTTCACCACATGAACAACTTGTAATTATAAGACGTTTATTTTTGACTCAAGTACCAAAGATCGACAAAACGACCGTTATTAACTTAAATAATTACATAATGTTCATAACATGGTAATAAGTGATATAAAAGGAATAAAAAACTTGAAAAATGTTCTTAAGCAATTATAAATTAACTCTAGTTTATTATTCAGGAGGTTAAAGAACAGTCGAGTCAAGACAGGACGTAAGGTAAGGGAACTTCTTAACCCAATTTCCATTCTTTGGGTTAATCTCCTACTTTCAAATTATGTCATGATATTATTATGTCCTATCTTGTATTTATAATTTCTTTATGTGTACATATAATGAATACAAATAATAGATCTATGTTATTTTAAAAATGATCTTTTTAAGGACTTCGTCTTAATCTCCTTTCATTGAGGCATATTTGGTTTTATACACAACTTTCTTTTATACGGTGTATAAACCCCTTTGACTTTTACGTTTATTCAAAAGGAATCTTTTTTATATGAAGCGTTTTACTAAATGACAAAAAGGGAATGTTTTTCTTTCCGTACATATGCGGAGACAACAACTTCTCCGCCGCCGTGACCATTATTTGAGTTTCGACTTCCTCTACAAGCCATAACATTTTTTAAATGAAAAATAAATACAAAGTTTTACTTTTCTTTTATTTTAGTATTGAAAATGGTTTTGAAAATGTTTTTATTATATAAATGTGTTGTATTGATATCTTGTGATTGAAATTTGGACATTTTATGTTTCCTTTATGCATGTTTTATGTGATATGATTATGTTATGGTTTATGATATGTTTAAACCTGTTCATATGAGGAATGCATTGGACTTAATAAGTGACGGGTGGAGCCCGCTATAGATCCTCGATGCATTGGTAGGTCTCATGAGACAAACTAGTGTCTTGGCACGAGGCCTTGACAAAATCTTATTGTAGACTTGGCACGAGGCCTTGGCTACGTGGTTATGATAGTCTGGTATTATGCATTCCATCATTATGAAAGTGGTTATTGATATTTCATGTGATTATTCGACTAGTAGAATATCCATGTGAGTAAGTAAATGGCATTATTTCATTTTACTTTTGCCATATTATGCTAAAGTTCAGGTTTAAAAGGCTTTTGTTTTAGTTATACATTGCCTTAAATGTTAATGTTTATTTATGAAAGCTTCCGCTATGTTGTTATCCTTACTGAGCATCTGAGCTCACCCCTTTCAATGTTATAATTTTTCCAGGATGTGAAGAAGTATATTATGAATGACCTGCAGGGATAATATAAGGGGATATGAAGAGAAGATGTTGTAGTTTTGTTTCACTTTATGATGTAATGTAAGACTTATGAATGTATCTAGTGTTTCCAAGGCTACTAAACTAATCGGTCTTTCGAGACTTGATCTTTTGTGATCATGCCAATGTTACGAAGTAATGCACCGACTCTGGGTAGCTGGGGTCGGGGCGTTACACCCGCAACTAGTATCACCTTGTTTAGTAGCCATTATAAACTTAAAGGTCCGTACATAAGATCATAGGGTGCCCTAAACGCCTATGTCTCAGCCGATCTCCAGTGTTTACCTCACTTGCTAAGCATGAATGACATTGTTTCCCTACCAACCCATGCAACCTCACCTGTTCCTAACTCCAAACTCCATCCTATCCCTCAACCAGACCTCTGATACCACTCTATCACGACCCCCTCCCCACAAAGTGTACCTATCCTAGGTCGGAAAGGTGAGAAGGGAGATAATGACCCCCGAGTCCCGCCTCCTATAGGCCTTGGGTTGGAGACTAGCACCGAGGGTATGGTAAACACACAAATGGGAGGCATTTCCCTCTAAGAGAACACATGCTGAAGAGAGAGATAAGATAGACACCAACCAACTCAAACTCAAAACTGAAATATAAAAGAAAACCCAAGTGCACATATGTAATGTCATGAAAAAGTACTACAATTGGAAGGGGAAAAACTACAAGTACCCAAAAGAAATTAAAAAACAACAGCAACCACCAGCCCGAACAGCTCCTGCAACCCCAAGCTAGTAGAAACCAGCTTGATCTCCAACCTACTCCAAGTGACCTGAAAAACAGTTTATTTATACATTGGGTGAGTATAACAGTATACTCATTAGGATCCTCCCTGAAGCCTCTCGTGCAAAAGTAAAGAAAGTATGCTAAAGCACAGTGAACAACAAGTGAAACTAACTCGTCACCTAAACAGGTATACTAAGTTTGCAACCTCACTGTGGCTACTCTCACCAAGTAACACATACAAGAATATATCATATAATAAATAATATCAAGGGTACCTCGCTACTACTTCCCCATTGGTTTTCCACTTTTCCCCAACGTCACACGTCCTGATCATCTCTCTCCAAAAATGCTTGCCCATAGACACCTGGGCGAAGCACCACAATATGCACCTCGTGCAACAAAACCACCACGTCCACACACCAAAGTAACCAGGTAGTTTCTGAGAGCCACCATAGCTCGAATAACGTGTATCATACATCGGGTATTATACCTCAATCCATTACATCCCATACACCGAGTAAGGATCCTCAAGACATCACATCCTATACATGTTACACCTTTAGTAGTCTATAGAAAACTATATCCAGAATATATGTGTCTGAATAACCAAAATCCATTACATCCCTCTACACACATATATGGGGAAACTAACCAATGTTCCTACCAACACAAGTAACTACCAAGAGAAGAGAGCGGGGCCAAAGGGGGTAGTCATTCATCCATCCTCCCATTGGAATGTAAAGGAAAACACCCCCCAGGGCTCAGAATCCCTGGGGTGTCAGTTGCCCTTACTGTCTGGGTGGAGTAGCGTATAGAAACGCAAAAAGTACAGGATATACTATAACTCACAACCACATTATGGGCATAACCTAGTCTTAGATACTACTGCAGCTAACGTCTCTCAGACTTCAGGCTGCTACTTCTAAGACTAGTTATCCTATAAGGACACAACCTTTTAAAGATCTTTATTAGATTACTTCATTCCCTTTTTATCTGTTCCACTTTATGTTAATTAATTATTTAAAAATTAATTAACCATGAACAATTCCACATTAAATTTCATTAGCATCACACCCAAATTCCACTGTTCTTTCAAAACTACAACCTCATCATTATGTTCCAGCAACTCCATCCCCATGGGTTAACATCGTTTATTCAATTATTCATTATAGAATTACTTTCCCACATTCCCAGGCATTCTAGAAAAACATTCTATGCTACTAAACACAAGGGGGCTCAACACGGTTAGTAGATGTACTACCCGTTGAGTATTTTCCACTTATAGAAAGAGCATATACCCATCCTTCCTTGAGAAGCTAAACACGAAAAGCACGTGGCATACCCTACGTGTCTTCGCCTCTTTCGGAAGAAGGGTAAGTAAGACTAGATGCATTGAGCAGTGGGGAAAAGTAAAGAAGGTAAACAACCAAAAGAAATAGCAAGAATCCAACAATCACATCCAGCCCATTCCATCATCCCTGGTGTCCTCCCCGACACCCACATGCATAAACTGATGCATCTCACCACTCTAGGCATCATCTGCTGCCACAACCAAAAGCCTCCATACCCCCACATATTACAATAGCCATTCAGGATCCTATCACAGCACAAGCAGCAGGAAAACAAACATCACATTAATTGGGCTCGTGTCCCTTTAACAATCAAGAGGGTAACTTAGAACCCTTTAAGGAATTATCAAACAATCAGTTCCTTAATCCATCTTAAATTAACAAATTTATTATTCAGAGGTTCCAAACTTCGGGAAACCTAATCAGTAAGCTATCCCATATAATTAAACATGTTTACTACACCAATTTGATTAACATCAAATTAAAACAAGAAGAACCATATTCATTTAAATGACTCTTTATCCATAGCCAACAATTATCAATTACTTCCGGTTTATGTTCGTTACCAATTTCCATCAAGAACGAACAGCTAAGCAAAGAAAGCATAGATATCACACTATCTAGCAAAACAAGAGGCAATAACATACGATCGATATCAATTTATTTATCCGGTTAAAATATTTATTATGTCAATTCCATTGTCATCTAGTGGGATTAAACATGCCAACAATACAGTTGCACGTAAAAGAAAAGAGAAGCAACGAATCCCCTACCTCAAAGAGTTCTTGATGTTCTTTATATACACAACGGGTCACGATCCTCCTCTCGCGACAACTGCATCCACCCGAGGATGCCACGGTACGACCGCACCAACCAAAACCCAAGAAAACTTCATTAGAAGCATGGAGATTACATGCTATAATATGGAAAGGAGAAACAAGAGAAGATGATCCCCAAAGGAACGACGATAAAACATACCTTATATCGAAGATTGATCGATATAGCTTGGTAGCATCAAAACAGAGCAGAACCAATCCGAGGAGTAAAGTTTGATTGTGCAACTCCTACGGGAAGGATTGAAAGGTTCTAAAATCTCATAGCCGAGAACAAAGAAGAAGAAGACAGGAGGAAGATATCTTGTCCTTTTTGAAGATTTAATGGGGTGACGGTTTAAGATACGCTTAATTCCCCATTCAAAGAAGATCGCATTAACCCACGCGGTTTGACCAGGTAAAAACATCCTAAGCCATAGGAATAATTAATATAGGATTTATGGCCTTTGAATCGGCCTTAAGAGTCCTTAAAATAAGGCTTTAAATGTATTTTACGTCAAAATAAACGTGAAAGGGGTGAAAATGTAGGATGCTGGAAACATTGTACACCTACCATTACTGTACACCTACCGTTACTGTACACATACTAATAGAGGTTACCGATATACCGTTCTCGAAACATTGTACACCTACCGTTACTGTACACCTACCATTATTGTACACCTACCGATAGAGGTTATCGATAGACCATTCTGGAAACATTGTACACCTACCGTTATTGTACACCTACCGATAGAGGATACCGATAGACTGTTCTGGAAACACTGTACACCTACCGTTACTGTACACCTATCGTTGTTGTACATCTACTAATAGAGGTTACTGATAGACCGTTCTGGAAACACTGTACACATACTGTTACTGTACACCTACCGTTCCTGTACACCTGCCGATAGAGGTTACCGATAGACCGTTCTAGAAACACTGTACACCTACTGTTACTGTACACCTACCGTTACTATACACCTACTGTTTCTGTACACCTACCGATAGAGGTTACCAATAGACCATTTATGGAAACACTGTACACCTACCGTTACCATACACCTACCGTTGGTGTACACCTACCGATAGAGGTTACCGATAGACCATTCTAGAAACATTGTACACCTACCGTTATTGTACACCTACCTTTAGAACAGTTCACAGAATCTCTCCGATAGAACTGTTCATAGAACCTCACCGATAGAACTGTTCACAGAACCTCACTGATAGAACTGTTCACTGAATTGGAAATTTGGAAAAGTGTTGGGGATAAGTCACCTTGACCTCCCAGAACACCTCAAACACCACATTTTCACAAAGTAATTGATCGGAGAGGTCCGGGCCATTATGTCATGCCATTGAATAATTTATCTACATTTGGGTAAATGTTTAAGGTGTTTGGTTTCACATTAATCAATTTATTTTTACCTGGATTTGATTTTTTTTAAATTTTTACATGAAATATTTAGTAAGGGGTATGTTAGAATACCACAATTCAGTAGTCATCATTCTGAAGAAGACATATTCAAACCAAAAATAAATTCCTAATTAGAAAAATAAAATGGTCATGGTTTTCCTCATAGTTAAAACATCATTTAATATGATCAATAAATTGGTAAACATTTATGTCCTTAGTGATGTTGAATAATGGGAATGAATCCCTCATGTATGTTATATGTTTATAGATTTAGACATTACTAATTCTCCCTAAATAATGGGACATTATCTTCCTGGATCATAATTTATCAATGTTGAATGTTTTTTATTTCCATGAAGTGTCCTGACTTTTGAAACAATATATTCCTAAAAAACACATTCCAATGGAGTTGCCTTTGGGTTGTGATTCTATTTGTTGTAAATAGTGCATGTCAATATACATTTTAGTGATCACGGGTGATGGATTTGAGTATCAATACATAAAATACTAATAGTAATACAACCATATAGTATGGATAATAGAGAAGTGGAAGTTGTAATTTGAGGATCAAAGGAATGTTAATGTGATATAAAAAGTGATTGTATGTTAGATACAATGTGTGAAACCTATACAAGTCATGCGATCAATAGATTTGGTCCTTATGGGATAGATTTGTGTGAATATTTTAGAATGAAGATTTTTTCATTAGTATTTATGTTTCTAAAATAATGAGGACATGATTCTAACCATAATTAACAATTGGAGAATATAATATTATCAATGTTAATGGATCGCTTGATAGGGGATATTAAGGGCCCAATATATTGTTGGATGAATAAATGGATTTATTGATAAGTATAAAAAAATTATGGCGATTAGATAGGTTTATATGTTGATGTGTTTTGGTAGAAAACATATTATTCCATCGTTAGAAATAGTCATACAAATTCGAAGTGTAAAATCATCTTGATGGAGTTAAGAGTATTCCATATAACGGTTCTTATGGATAATTGCTGTTTAAATCTATTTTGAAGAACATTAAAATAATTTTTATTGTCTGACTAATCACTAGGAAATTTTGATGGTATTATAACTCAAAATTATGAAGTGTGAAGATCATGAGACAATAAAAAAACATATAAGTATCATTTCATATGAAATGGACTATATAATAATAGTTCAAAAATTACAAGACATGTGTTGATCATATCACATTAGGATGGATCATTTGACCTTTTATGGTATCATATTGTTTTTAGTGTAAAATTACTTACATTAAGTCCCAGCTTATGTCTTTTTCATATTAAATTGATGTTTTTATGACTATAATTCTTTGATTCATACGACTTCTTATTACATTATATGGAATCAAACTTAGTATTAAACTTCTGTGAATATGGTATATAGATGCATTGAATGACTATTATATTTCCATATAACTTTATGAATGATTATACAACGTAATTGAGATAGTTTTTATTCAAAGGGATTATTTGAAATTAATGTTATATAAATTATATCACCTTTAGGGATGATAATAAGAATTTATACAAAGAAATATTTCAGTTCATAAAGTGTGAAATATAAACAATTCCATTTCCTAATATTGAATGTGATAAATTTTTTATATTTCCATTATAATATTCATGATTTTTTAAAAAATCTCTAATAGTAAAATGATAAACATTTTTTGGACTAAATCGTTCATGTGTGATTGGGAATGTTTTCTCTAGCTCAAGAGAACGTGTCTCACGTGCTGGAGATTTTTCAAACTCTCCATACCATTGTACCTCCAGGCGGGGTGGCTCAGGCGGTGGTCTCGACTCCTCCAGTCTTCGATCCCAATGCGATTGCAGGTTCCGCCCCCATTCAGATCTCTGAGCTCTCTGGTGCCTCTCGGCCTCATCAGCATGTGTCCATTCACGAGGCCTTGTGTGGATCATCCTAAGTGAAGATCTGTTTCTCGAATGTGTGGTCGTTCTCTATGGTGGTCTCCAAGGACGGCGTCGGTGTTTCTATGGAGGTCCCCCCCGGCGGCGTTTGTAGAGGTGGATGCCTATCTCTTGTGGACCCTAATAGCCCATTTCGGGGCGGAGAAACCATCTTTATAAGATTTCAAGCTTTTCATGTGCTGGTGGGGTTTGTTAGGTTAGGTACGGCTCTCTATGATTCATCGTCTTTCCTTCTGTTTGGTGCTGGAGTCGGAGGCAGATTTTATCTCCGCTTGGTGCAATGCTCCTAAATCTTTCGGGAGATGGAGATTCATCCTGGCCCCATGGTCTCTGGAGGCTCACAATGAGACGGAAAGCCCTCATGCCATGGTTTGGTTTGGTCTCCCTGGATTGCCTTTACCATTATAAAATGGTGCTTTTCTGAAGGTGATTGGGGACTCTCTTGGAGGTTTCTTGTCTGCGAATAACGGCACCCTCTCCTGTGATGACATCCTGGTTCCTCGATTTTTCGTTGAGTTGGAACAGTCATTGCCACCTCCTGAGAATGTTGTGTTAATGGTCAGGGATGTTTTGGATTGGTTGCACGACATATCCTTCCCCGTGTTCCCTAGGTTCTGTTCTTCCTGTGGCCTTCAGGGTCATTCTAGGCAGTAGTGTAGGAATCAGAAGAGGGGCGGTCCACAATAAGAACAAAGGGGATTTTCGCAGGGGATTATCAATCCTCCCAGTTGAGGTGGTACCCCCCCCCCCCAAGTGAGGTTTTTTCTTCTTTGGCAGTTGTTCGGGCTCCCCAGTTTCATCTGTCGGTGAATCCCGGATCATCCTTCCTCTAGGTAACGCGTCCTCCCATTACCAGGATGTGGTTCCTTTCAAGGTAGAGTCGTCCCCTCTGGTGCTCGATGTCCTTGCTGACTTCTTGCTCTCACAAAGCCAGGTGTGTTCTGCAACGTGGCTATGGAAAAGGCTCCTGGATTCCATATCCCCTTCTTGGGAGTTGAGGGAGTCGTGCTTGCTTCTGTGCATCATCTATTTAGAGGCTACAGTGGAGCTAAAGGCCTTTGGCAGCAGTCCTCTGGTTCTTATTTTTTGTGATGCTAGTTTGGAGGACAATAATAGTGTTGATTCAGGGGGTTTATTAGATACCTATGTTGCGGAGGTGAAGGCCGAGCAGAACTCATCCTTCCTCTCCTCACTAATGTCGGCAAAGTGGAGGTCTACGATGATATATGTCCCTAGTTCGCCTGTATTTTCGGCTCCTTATGTTCATAGCCCTAAAGTGTGCGCCCAGGCTTAGTTGAGACATCTTAGGGGAAGCTTCTCTCCCCACATCAAGAAGACCGATTAGCCTAGGACCAAAGCTAGACTTCCCAGTTTCTAATGTTATGCTTGTTAGTTTGGATTTACCGTAGCCTAGTCGCCTGGGTGAAGCCGGATCACGTATCTCTAGAAGTTAAGAAAAATAACGTGTATCGTTCCTGTGCTTGAGCACATACAAAACCCAGAGAAGATCAATGCTTTTAGTCGCAATGTGGGATTTCATGGCTCCATGCATGAAGATCTAACTAACAATAATATCTGGATCTTTTGGAATAAGGATGTCTCGATATATTTGATCGAGGACGGGGATCAATATCTCACCATGAATGTGTCGAAGGTGGGGGGGGGGTCTTTGTATCGTTTGTTTATGGTAATTGTGATACTCAGGTCTAGAAAAGACTGTGGCAGGGGCTCAGTCTGTTTGATCCAGAGGACCTACCATGGTATGTCGTGGGGGATTTTAATGTCATTCTTGACCCCGAGGAGAAGAAAGGTAGAGGGGTCGTCCCTCGTTAGGGCTCTCTAGACTTCACTATCTTCAAGGCCGATAAGGGTCCCCTCGACATGGGTTATTCTGGAGACAGATACACATGGTGCAACAACCAATCGAGAGGGAGACGCTGCTGGAGTAGTATTGATCACTTCTTGGAAAATCACAAGGCGATCATCTCTTTTCCGGAGGCCCAGGTGAAGCATTTAGCCCGATGTATTTCTGACCATTATCCTATACTAGTGTCTCTGTTTACCAAGCAGGATTTCCAGGAGTCCTTCGGGTTCTGTCAACATTGGTCGTGGATCGAAAACTATCAGAGGCTCGTAAAGGAACTATGGTAGGCTCTTATACGGGGACATACGTGGGTTTCTCTACACAACAAATTGTGAAGGATGAAACTGGGGTTAAATGAGTGGTATAGGAGGTAACACCCATACGATCAGGACCTGGAAGCCCCCAAACAGAGCATCGAATGTGTAGAATATAAACTATAGGGGGAATGTGATGCTTCAGTGTTTGAAGATCTAGTTGGAAAAAAGATGTGCTGGGCTGAGGAGATTCTCAAACAGGAGCAGATGGCTCGGGATCGCTCCCGGGTGAGGTGGCTTAAGGAATGAGATAGAAATAATACGTATTTCCTTGCATGCATTAGAGAGATAAGACGCCTCACCTCGCCTAACATCTGTCCCGAGGATGGCTCTTATAATGATAAATATGACACGGTCGGAAGTTTGGTACTCTCTTTTTTCAATGACCTGCTTCCTGGCCCCAACCCGAGGATGTTTAGCGGGTATCCTTGGGGAAATATAGGGTTGTGGGAGACGATTCCAACTGTGGTATCTAATAAGAATAATTATTTCTTGGATGTGATTCCTTGCGAGGCTGAAATCCATGCAGCCATGCCGAAACTCAATATGGAGAGCACACCCTGCCCTGACGGTTTTCCTGGTTCTTTTTACAGAGGGGTATGGGATGTTTTTAAGCATGACATCATTGGAGCTATTCAGGACTACATCAGAGGTAGATGCCTCCCTGTGGTGGCAAGAACAACTACTCTAGTTCTCATTCCTAAGATCGAGGAACCATCTTCCCTCACTCACTATAAGCTTGTGAGCCTATGCAACTTCCCCTAAAAAATTCTGGCGTGCGTACTTAACGAGAGGTTTTCCAATCTTTTCCCAGGGTGGATTTCAGTCGAGCTGCACGGCTTTGTTAGAGGCCATTCCATCCAGGTAGAAATTGTTATTTATCAAGAGATGGTTAGGGACATCAATATGAAAACTCATGGTTCCTACATGGAGATCAAACTGGACAAGAGCATGGAATATGATATGCTGGAATGGAGTTTCATCAACCCAGTTCTATCGGGTATTGGGTTTTCAGCCAAGGCAGTGGACCTCATTTTCAGAAGTTTTAGTTCTTCGTGGTTGGTTGTTTCATTTAGAGGGATGAATCATGGTTTCTTCAATGAAATGAGAGGTCTCCAGTAGGGAGAACCACTGTCTCCAAGAATTTTTATCCTCGCATAAGACACTCTCAACAAGCTTATCAATAGAGGTATATCCCAAGGGGGAATTCTCCCATTCAGGAGGAAGCTGAATATACCTATGTTGTCTCATCTAATGTTCACCGATTATATGATAATCTTCATCAATGGTGGTCAGGTCTTAGTTCGTGGGATCAAGGATATCTAGGTTGAATATTGCCACTGGAGTGGGAAAGTCATCAACAACTCCAAATCAACATCTACATCTCCACTAAATTCTCTCAAAGCCGGGTGTCCTCTCTGTGTAATCGTCTGGACATACAGAATGGGTCTTTTCCGATGGAGTACCTGGGATCTACTACTTCTTCAGGGAAACATCGTATCAAAATTTATGATCACGTTGTTAGTAGAATCACTAGCCGCGCCCTTAAATGAAAATATCAGTTTCTGTCTTTTGGAGGTCGAATAGCGCTGGTGATTAGTGTGTTGTATGCCTTTCCTATCCATGTTTTGGAATCTACCAACGTCCCTCAAGGTCTTATAAACAAAATTTATAGAATCCTGTGTAGTTTTTTCAAGATGAAAAATCTGAAGGTAAGAGACACTGGGCTGCATGGGGTAGGATGGCGAGGCCCAACCAGGACGGTGGGATCAACGTTAAGAGCCTTCAGTGCACAATTCACTACATGCATTGAAAGCTCGACTGTGAAATTCTGGAGGAGTTTTCTTTTAGGGGAATGTCCATAGCGTTGCTCTGCGGTGGAAGCGAGGAGGTTGCCTATGGCCATGCATCTCTGCTGTCGGTGAAAATTCCCCCAGGTCCAGACACTTCAACTAAACAACCGTTGGATTGTAGGCTCAGGGGATCTCCTCTTCGGGCACAGGACTGGGTGGGCTTTGTTTTAGCTTTCCCTAGTTGCCCTACCCTGTTGACATCAGTTAAAGAAGTGTTGCAACATCCTAGGTTTACTAAGGCTATTCTGGATGTGGACCTATAGGCCCATCTCGAGAACATTGAGTTTAAAGACAAACCAGACAGATACGTTTTCACTCCTGCTTCAACGGGGGACTTTTTCTGTAGTGTTTTTTGAAGTCTGTTCTCCAAGCAAGGTCTTCATGAGGGGCGGAACGGGGTCATGTGGTGCCATAAAATCACAGTGAAGTTAAACATTCTCACATGGCACATTCAGAACTCCGCTTTGGCTATGGAAGAGAACATCAGAATGTTTGGAATAAGCTTGGCCACCAGGTGTCCTTGCTACAACATCAGATAGGAAGAGACTAAAAACCACTTATTTGTTTAGGGGGATTGGGCTCTTGCGGTGTGGTCCTGCTTCAGAAGTTCCATTGGGCTATCTTCACATGAGCAGAACGTAGCCTCTTTTTTAGAGAGATGGTTCCAATGTACAAATGGCAATGAGAAGGATATAATAGTTCTCTTGGTTATTTATAGTGTAGGGTGCTAGATTGTATGGAAATTAAGGAACCAAGAATCATATGAAGGCTTTATTCCCACGGTTAGGTCCATAATAGAGCAGACTCCATTCCTTATTCTTGATTTAGCATCGCTCATCTAGGACTGTAAGGAGTCCCCCTCTTCCAGACTTCTTCAGGTAAGTGTCCCATCGGCTCTACACTTCCTGGACGTTCAGCAGGCGAATTGCATGTACCGGAAACCCCCTGGCTCTGGCCTCAAGCTGAACATGGACGGGTCCTGGGCAATGGGGGTGATGAAAGTAGGGGGCATTGTCCGTGGCCCTAGGGGGGAGGTGGTCATGGTGTTATCGTCCTTTAGAAATGATACCTCACTCTTAGTCGAGGCCAAGGCCATGGTCACGTGGCTATCCCTCTCCATGCAAGAGAAGTTGGATCTAACCTAGGCCGAAACAGATTCCATGATTCTACATGACTCGATGCATGATAAAGGTTTTCCCCTTGCTCTATTTCTTACACAGTTAGGAATTGTAGAGCCATATGTGGAACTAACATCAAAGTCTCTCACACCTAAGGCATGGGTAATAATGTTGCAGATCACATGGCTTCCTTGGTGGTCTAGAGCTCCATCATCCCTAGTCTTCTCCCTATCAATCGTTTTGAAACAGGAGTGTGTTAATCTACTTAGTGGGGATGCGCTTGGCTTTCACTATTTTAGAACTCTCTGATTCCTGAAGTCCCTTGGTTGTATTGTTTTTCCATTCTTCAAATAAAAAATTTTATTTGGATGGATTGATCAACATTATTATTTTCTAATATTCAATCCAAATATGAAAATATTAACTTCGAATATTTTTTTAATAAATTTATTAAATGATACAAAATAAAATAATTTTTTAAAATTAAAACATTATAATTATTATCATAATATGACTTATATTTTTAAATACCATGAAGTGAATTTTATTTCCGCAATGATTTAATAATATGAAATGCAGTTCTGTTATTGAGTGACTGAATATTTACGTCATTTAATTTTTTAGTGTTGTTCTATGATGTTTTTTAATCATTATGTAAATTAATGATGAAGTGTTTAAAATACTCTAGTTAGAAGATGAAAATGGATATTAGTTAATAAATTATTTTTCACGTGTCTATTATTAAAATGTGATAAATAGATATGTTGTAGTTTTTAGTGGAATCAGTTTGAGTAGATAATAGGTAATTCACGACCAATGAAAGAGTATTATATAATATCTAATTAGTTGAGATAATGTGAATGTGGAAAATAAAATAAATTGAACTCTTATATTTCTACAATGGATTATAGTAGAGGAAACAAAAAAGAGATGATGGCCATGTATAATTTTCAAGTTAAAAAATATAATTAAAAAAGGTAATTAATATCATGAAAAAAAAATTAATGTGATTTTATTTATTCTAATTATATTGAATATTTTTTGTGATATTCATATAGGAGGAAAATATAGGTGAGGGAGATGTGTGAGTTTATATTGTACATCAGATACAATGACAAACCAATATAACCTCAATTATTTTTATGACCGATTGAATTGATAAAATATTTTGATGATGATCTACTATACATCATAGTTGAAGGTAGAAGAAAGTTAATTCAATCAACATGGAGATATGGTTGAGTAAAACATATAAGTGGAAATTAAAAATAGAGTAATAGACTAATTGTGTGGAAGTTTGTTTATTTTGTTTGAATACATTCATATAACGAGGAGTATGTAGATTCTTAGGGATTATAGTTGGTAAAATTATTTTGATTATTTCTAGTGAATAATTAAATTATAGACATGTGTGGATGATCTAAAAAGTAGAGACCATGTTTCTAGTTGGCATTCTAATAGAATATATGACATTCAAACACACTATATTAGAAGTAGAATATAAAACATATTGATACAAAATCATAATGTGGATACCTATAGATCATCTTTAACAAAGGATATGAATGACACACATGCATATAGATTGTGTGAATCCATTTAGGAAAAGGGTTAGAAGGTATATTGGAAGATAATAATGTGACTCTATGACTATAATTAAAATAAATTTATTGAATCTAGTGTGAAGCTAAACAGAGATGTCTAAAAATAAATGAAATGGTTTATACATACTGAGACTATGTATTTATCTCAAAATATTCAAACAATAATATTTAGTTAATGATTATAGTTTAGAAACCTTGATTGGAGAGAATAACAGAACAAGGTAACGAGTAGGACTTTAAAGAGGAAGCATTTAAAAACAACATGATCACATTATTTTAATGATTAGAATTGAATTTGGTATGGATTCATTGATAAAAATAAAATAAATCCAAATATGATAATTAAATAGAGGTTCATAACCAAAGGGCGTTAAATTACTAATATAGTTATCACAATGTTTGAAATTTAGTGAATTCCTGATTCACTCCCTCCCCCACACTCAATTGTCTACACTAATCCTACGATGAATTTAATGTGGTATCAAATTTGGTGCCTTATGGTCATATAATATTTTACATGCACATATATTTTATTTATCAATGTTTATGATGTGCATATTAAATTAAGATCCTCTGATGGATGGAAAGGATTTATTCATATTGTTAAAAATATTTGAGCCTCTTAAATTCAGTCTAAAATTGAAAAAAAAACTGGACATGAATATGAGAAAAATATCAATAAAGAGATAATATCCGAACTAAATAAAGGTACTCATAGTGTTTCAAGTAGATTAATCAATTATGAAACTGATGGGTTTAAAGGTGTTGATAACTTCTCCTATGTGTTTGAAATTTATTTGAGAAATATTTATCACAAAATATTTTCTCCTATATTTTACAGATTATTAAAGAGGATTATGATGATAAATCTCAATTGAAATATGATGACAGAGAAATAAAAAATGAAATGGGAAAGAAATAGAAAAATAAAAAAATATCAAAGAGTAGAGGTTTTAATGGATAAAGGATGTTTATAATTACGTATTGATGAGAAAACAGTGCTTGGAATGATCCTTGATGAAAATATATATACTTTGAATAAAAAAATAATGTTTTGTGGGAGTTAAGAAATCTTAATTGACGGATAAAAATAATAGAACTAAATAAATTAATCATACATTACCATAAATTATAATGATCTAGGAAGAATTGTTTCAAAAGATGGAGAATTAGAGAGATGACATGCTATACTGAGTTTGGACTATAAAGAATACAATCAATTTTATGTGTTTAGAGATAGAATTCAAACTGTTGAATCTGGAAGTGACATGACCAATAACCTCCCAATTATCTAAAATAATGACTTCTACCTCTCATACTTTAGATATGAATTTTACCTCAAATGGAATTGGTATAGAGTGTGTGAGAACATACATGTATTCAACCACATTATCTTCAATAAGGAATGTATCCCACTATCCAAATGATGATGTATGAGCTAAATATATTTCTTTTATGACTAATGAATGTATTTAAAAATATTAGAATATTTCAATAAATGAATATTCTCATTATGAAACCACTATATCAACGGGTGAAGTTAGAATGTCAAAAAGAATATATCTATAAATGTTAATGCAGAAATTGAGGTTCAATGTAAAAATTATCAAGGAGTTATAACATGAAAATATGTATATCATACTCATAAATTCATGGGATCAAGATTTTATTCTAGTTGTTGGGGTTACTGATGGTTTTAAAATATTTCCATTTATTCATGGAATAATATGTTAACTCAAAATGGTGTTAGAATACAAGATGAAAAGGGGATAAAAGAAAAAGCTGAGAACAAAACCATTGTGCAACATAAGTTCTCATGATCAACTAAAAATCTATGTTGGAACGTCAATTGTTATTAAAAATAAAACTTCTTGGACTAATAAAGTATATATGGACACCCATATTTTCAATACTATTATTTTCCACATAGTTATAATTCATAACCTTTTAATAAATTAATAAGGTCACAATAATAGATGAAAAAACTAGAAATGGAGACCAACATATGTTCATGAGTGAACAATTGATGAAATTTGATGAAAACATTCTAAATAATCCATTAAAGAGAGCTTGTGAAAATTATATAAAATTAGAAATGGGAAAATTCGTCAAAAGTAAATGATTGGTCAAACCATTAAAAATTGTAATTAATCTACAAAAATAAAATCTAGAAAGTGAAATTTGGGGAAAAAATTAGAGTCAATCGAATGAAATGATAATATAATTGACATGGGTTTTTATTTTCCATTTCAATAAATTGAGAGTCTTCCTATGAAGGGTATTGAGGGAGAGTGTGTGAATATGCGTGGAATGTGAAATTTATTGGGACGTTATCTATAAATTTAATGAATATTTTAACTAAACATATGGAGTTATATAATGATAAATGAGATTCAAAAACTAGTTCTTTCTTCAAATATATTAAAACAAAGGATAAGTCCATACAGAATATGAAGTATGTTAATGATCCTATGGATTTTTTTTTCTATATATCTTGTTCTACTTTAAAATGAAATCAATAATGATTAACATAATAAATTTGAATTTGTCAAGATATCCCAGTATAATAAGACAATACTTTTTAGGAATATATCTGAGATCATGAAGACACCCATGCTAAAAATGAGAAAATTATCGATAATGTTATAGGAAGGAAAAGCATGATGAGATCCAACCATCCTAGAGCTCTAATGATTATTGTTTTTTTTCATTGAAAGAATTCTCAAACAATGTATTACAATAAATGAGATGTTTACGACCAACATTATTCACACATTTATTATTATGAATCTCGAACTTTGTATTAAATGTTAAGGGGTATTGAGAGAATACCATGTGGGGAGATACCAAAATAGTGGATATAAGAATAAACTTAGTAACATTTTTCAAAACATGAAACATTGAAAGGAACTAAAATTAATAAAGGATTAGTTGTGATACTCATCAGCTATTCATTATTTCAGTTTTTGAGTTTTATAATCATATAGGAGGAGGATTATCTAATAAGTCGAGTAAATAACAAAAATCAATTGCATTTTTGAGGTTCTTATTCATATGAGTGGATGATGTGATCAATATTTTAAATTTGATTGACAAAACACCAAAGAAGCTTATTCTTGGGTTGTAAAATATTGAATAGATTACAGGGATAACATTTATTCATAGGTAAAGTCACTCTAATATTATAAAATGTGTTATCCAATTTTGGTTTACAAATTCCACACTTTTGGTTAATTTCTATCAAATTTATGGTTTTTACCTTCACTAGAGGAAATATAAAAGCATTGGGTAGAGTATGGCTCTTCCTATAAAATGTGAAAGGTGGAAATATAATCAATATTACATCCTTCCCATATATATACTATATATACAAAGGGTATATAAAGGCTTTGGTAACATTTTAATTATTTTTGTAAATGTTGAGAGTAACAGTGAACATAAAATGATTTTTTGAAATTAATCTCATGAATTTAAAATATATACGTGTTTAAATAATATGTTAAAGGGATTATTGATCTTCTTATTGGTTATTGATTGTGTTTTTTTCAATAATGGATATAAAATTATGTCTTGGGAATCATGGGTTATAGTTTGGAGTGTCTACCCTCGGAATAAAATGAGAAATGTTCCCATGAATTATGGGTAAATGAGAATAGAATGATACAACTAGAGGGTCAAAGAAAGTTTCATCTATTGATAACAGTGATGGGAATAATGTTAATGTTTTTTAAACCAGTAAACATATGATGATTAGATGATCTGATCCTGATGTAAAATAGATATGTAGGTGAAGTTGTAATAAAGTTGATCTCTATAACTGTTGACCATTCTAGAAAATGTGAAGAAGTTATTGTATATAGTGAACATCATGAAGATGCTCTTATTTTTAATGTTAATGTATTTTTTGATTAATCTTATTAAATACCCAATAAATTAATGAAACATTCCATGTAATTAGTGACGGTGATTTCAAAATGATTGGGTCTATAAGTATGTGGATTATAAATTATTGTAGTGGAAATGTTACTATGATATAGTTTCAGTGATTTGTACAGATTAAAATAAATGAAACAAATAGATGAAGTGAATAATAATTTATTTAAAGGATATTATTGTCTAAATCTATAAAAAACTATATAGAAATACACTATATGTATTTTTGGAAGGTTTGAAGAATCCTTAGAGAAAGTGGAAGAGAATATGGCTTGAAAAAGGGATGTCTTCGGATTGTATAACTCTAAGAAAATAGTATGACACTAGAGTTTTAAATAATTTATAATATAATAATATTTATAGAATTATAATACAATATAATATTTAATGAATTTAGTATAGATAATTTTAACATGGTCTTGTATTGTATGAATTTGATGTTGTAATATTAGACATTAATTTCATATGTAAGTCTTTATCACATGTCATTGTTGTCAGACCAGGTAGATTGCATTACCTTCATGTCCATATAACGTTAGTATCAATTTAAGAATCAAATAGGATCATAAGGATTCCAAGGACATCATATGATTTTATACTTAAATAAAGTCTTCTAAGATGATGACTTTGAGATGAATCATATGTCTCTGCAATCACCTTATGGATTTGACAACGATTTAATGACATTATTTAGTGTGTATTCCATTAAAGAGACTATATAAATATTAATTCATATGATGAAATTTTCATACAATGTTGATCATGTGACTTTAAATATATAAAAGTCACATAATCCTATTGCTTGAATATATATGTTCAATATTTTAGAATCTAATTTGAGAAATAATATAAATGATGTTAGTTATGTTCCCATGGAATTTAAGAATCATGAAGACTCATATTTGAGGTATTCATATCCTGGAAATGACCCCCCTGTGTTTGAGATTATGAACATTCTAGGTTTATAAGGATATTCTTGATAGTTTTTCCAGGTCATCTTATGATTATCAACACCCTTAATAGTGCTGAAACAATTGATTGAAATTCTTGTGTCCATAATAATGTGAATAGGCTTTCATTGAGATAAATTTATTATTGAAAACAATAATAGTTTATATTCTTCACAATCATGGGATTGATTATTTAGTGTATTGTGATGCATCATGCATTGGATATGGAGTGGTGTTGATGAAATGAGAGTAGATAGTATCCTATGGGTCTTGTCAGCTATGATCCCATGAGTGGAACTACCCAACGCATGGAATGGAGATGGAATATATGGTCTCCACTGTAATGTTTTTATGAAACTATCATTTTTTGTGAGGCATTCATTGTTTATGAAGCCACCATATCCTTCTCTATATCATCAGTCAAGCGGACCTAAACATGAGACAAAAGCTCAAGGTTGAGACACACATTTTATTTCATATTTTATCATGGATTTAAAAAATTTGTAGGGACTTAGATGAGATTGATAAGGATACACCATCCTCAAACTAATGAACAGTCTGAGTAGACTATTTTCATATTGTATGATAAGAATTGAGCTTGTGTACTACACATCAATGGAGTGTGGAATGACCACATATACTTGAATGAGTTCACTCTCAGAAATAGTTACCAAGATTCGATTCATTTGGGACATTATGAGGCTATTTATGTGAGACCCTGTTGATCACTACATACTAACATTATGTAGGTGAGGCAATAGTTTTGGGCCATGTTTAATTCAAAAGGCCTCGAAGAGATTTCATACAATTTTTATGTGGATGATCGCCACTCAGAAAAGAAATATATCTGATGTCGACCGTAGGAGGAGTACTTGGGATTTTACTGTGGGTGATTATGTTTTATTTTTAGTTACTCCTCAGTTGGGGTGGATATTTCAAATGAAATATGGTAAGCTAGAAATTCGTTTTGATGGAAACTTTGAGATCACCGAGTGGATATATACAGCGGTGTATCATCTAGACCTCCCTTCTCGCTATTGAGGTATGCATGATGTGTTACATGTATAGTATCTTTTGAGGTACAGACCAATATTTATATTTATTGTTGATTGTAAGGATGTTAATATAATTAATGGTGCATCATAGGAGGACCATTCGGTGTGGATCATTGATCGATGTGAGACGGTTTTGCAAGGAAATGTGGTACCACTAATGAGGATTCGGTGGTAGCATGGACAGATCGAGGATGAAATGATGGAACACGAGTCTAATTTCTAAGAATAGTGGAATAAGTTGATCAAGAAAGACCTCTAGAGATACTTCTCGAGGAAGGAAAGTTTATGGGTGGGGTGAATTACAATATACCAAAATTTTAATGATAACAAACACTATCTTGGTGATAATTTGTAAGTGTTTTAGTGATAAAATATAATTTTCAATAAAAATAGCCTAATATATATTATAAATGTTTTTAATAAATATAATATCCATATTAAAACATTGAAATACTCTATCAAATATTTTTAAATTCATACATTGACTGAGTGCAAAGGCATGTATAGCCTCATCATGGATTTTTTTAAATATATTATATTATGTTTGTGCAATTTATCTAATATAATTTAATATCTCCAAAATGATGTGTCATATGATATATCTAAGGAAACATTTATTTCCACGACATAGGGTTTACCCTATGTTAGGAAAAAAATTGTGTCATGTTTTTAGAAATATCACATGAAAAAAAAACATTTATTTATTAAATTAATTGTTAATTATATATTTTAAATAATAAATAAATAATACCTCTCAACCAGTGAATCATATGAAAAATATTAGACCATATTTTTCTCTATAATGTGAGGTTTACCATAGTCGGGGAACAATATTTATGAGAATCCTATATTTGGTGTTATTTAAAATTTATATTAAGTAATTAATTTTATCAAACTAATTGAATTAAAAAAATGAATTTTTCATCTTCATCCCTAAAATGAGGCAACATCCATTATAATTTTATGAATATTTGTAACCCTTTTATTCACACTGCATTGACAGTAATAAAAACTAGAAATGAATTTATGGGATAAATTAATGACTTCTCCATGAATTTCAATTGAAATAGTTATGTAGTGTGGGGTATTGAATTATTCCTCTTTAGAAATGCTAATTTGACATGGAAGTAGTATTGAAATACACAATAGATCTAGTCATCATTCGTGGATGGATTATTGAATTTTTGGGGTCCCAAATCTCATGTACTCGTGTCACTCCCTCCAACTCATAAGTTTTTTATTTGCATCTCATGTTTCAGGATAAACCATCCCTTTCACCAGTGTGTGGTGGCCAAAATGGTGTGTTATTATTATTATTTATTATTCATTAATAATTCTAAATTTCATATCCCCCATGATATTGATTACAATTATTCACCATTACTATCATCATATTCTTCTGGAAGAGAAAAAGATAACTACTACCAATGACATTGAAGGTCTCAAGGTATTATCAGTCCGATTTTGTTCATTTTGAAAATTTTATTTAAAATAAATTATCAAAGGATACTATTTTTAAAAAATTATTATCACTAATTATATATTACAATATATCAAATGTTAATTAATATAAATAATGACTTTTTATTTTATCAAATTATCATTGAAAATTACAACAGAATATCAAATGGTATTTATAAATAAAATTATCAAAGAATAAATTTTTATAATTATCAAAAGATAATTACAAGTAATTATCAAAGGATAATAATGATGAATTATCAAGTCATCTTTGCAACGAATTATCAAAGAATAATTGCTTGAGTGTATCAAAGATAATTTTATTCAACTTATTTTAGGAATATTATAATGTAACTATCATGTGGAAATATTATCGAATTCATTAAAAAACACTTGTAAATTATCAATGGATAATTAATGTAATTTAAAATCCTATCAGAGGAAAATTGATTAGATTTATCAATGGATAATTTATAATAAATCATCAAAATATTATTAAAAAGGATAATATATGAGAAATTATCAAAATATAAATATAAAAACATAATATATGAGTAATTTTAAAATGATAATTATAAAAGGATAATTTATGAAAAATTATCAAAAGATAATTGTAAAATTATAATTTAATAAAATTATCAAAATATAGTTTTAAAAGTAAATTTTATGATAAATTATCAAATATAATTATTGGAGGATAATTTATGAGATGTTATCCAAAGATGATTACAAAATCATAATTTAATAAAATTTATCAAAAGATTATTATAATAGAATAATTTATGAAAATTATCATAATATAATTATTAAAGGATAATTTATGAGAAATTATCAAAATTTTATTATAAAACAATAAATTATGATACACTACCAAAATAAAATAATAAAATGGTAGTAAAAGAAAAAATTTAAAAATATAATTATAAAATATTTTTTACGAAATATTATCAAAATATATTTACAAAAGGATAATTTTAAAGAAATTATCAAAATATAATTGTTAATGAAAATTTTTATATAAATTATAAAATACATAATAACAAAAGTTTAATTGAAGGAAAATTTTAAAAATATAATTTTAAAAGGATAATTAAATATTATTATCAAAATATAATTATAAAAAAATAATTTATGGAAAATTATAGTAGTATAATTACAAAATGTTGATTTTTGAGAAATTATCAAAAAAAATAATATTTTTTTGTATAAATGCAGTGAAATGAATTGGTCACCGAATTAATTCCCCAAAGAAAGTTATTAAAAGCAACTGTTAAAGTAAAAACATGAGGTGTAAATAGAATACTCTAACTGGGGGTTGAGGGAAATACAATATGAGGTTTCCATGAAAAACAAAAAAATCTCGGATTGCATGAGACAAGTCCGGGAAGCTCGGTTATAGATCTGTCAAAGAAATCCTCCATGAAGGGTAGTATCATCACAACCCAAAGCGCCCAAAAAATAGTCTAATGTAAAATAGTAGTGGTCACCAGCATTGCATCATTGTTACACAAGGCTAATGAACTCAAAAAAACTCCAAGCTTCAGCAGGGAAGAAGCAAGACGAAAATTGTAATGATAAAAAAGGTTCCTTCTTGGTTTAGATCGTCAGTAGAATGGAACCTCAAGGCCTAATAGAAATAATAACAAACATTTAGAAAACTAGAGGATAATATCAAGATTATTATAAGTAGAAAACATCAGTCTATGATCAATGTTGAGGTGAGAAGATTCATGAGACTTGTTTTCGAGGTACATGAACAAGAAGAAATGAACGCATTAAGAGCTTCCAACTACCACTATATGAACAAAAACACACAAACCAAATAGTCTTAATCCCGAGATGCAAGAATCCATCACAGTTCTAGAACCATGATAATCAGTGTAAGACTAAGACCAATAAGGAAAAATGACCTTTAAGGAAACAAATCTCCCATCCCAAGAGAAATAGTACTAGTCACCTTCCTCAAGCATCAAACCAAGGTAATTAGAAGACAAATAATTTCTATGCAATGTCCTCTAAAATAAAATCAGGATAAAATAAAACATAATTATAAAAGGATAATTTATGAGAAATTATAAAATTATAATTATAAAATGATAATTTGAAAAGCATCCAGGAAATAAAATATATCATCACCAGTGACATTTTAGTTCTATGTGATGTATCATAACCCATTATGTTTCCAAGAATCCTAGATGATCGTTGAACTTTGACATGTCATCGGATTTGATAATAAGGCCATGAAGAAGTGTTCTTGTCTTATTTATCATTTTCTTTATATATTAATTAATTCTGAGGTTGGATGTTCTCTACCTTCTTGGGATCGTTTATACATGTCACCAAAATATGCTAATGAGTAGACATGTTATGGTGAACATTCCATGTTATGATTCATTGTGGGTTTATGTGTAGCCTTAGGAACCTTACGATACAATTGTTCCCTTGAGTAATATTATATTATTATTCATATTTGAAGTTGATCAAATGTATTGTGTGTGATACCAATATTTTGATGGTATTATATGATTTCCCATGTTTCCAATCAAGCTATGTGTGCTTTTGTGGTATTTTTCATACAACCCAAGACATGTGGAACTTTGTTACATCGTTATCCGTTAGAGGGGATATGTGCATGACTGGTGACAATGTCGATGAGGGACCAATGCACATGGTAGGGATATGATGATGCCTCCAGGGTGTCGTGTGATGTAGTCTGTGACATGATGATGCTATGGGGTGTGTTACTCAATGAATTTGGGATGTTGAGTAGCTCTCGATGCCAAGGTGATTACAAGAACAATACCTTCATGATGAGCATTGATATCAATTTTCACACTCACATTATGTTGAGTATCATTATTCATTAGGCTTGTGGCTAATCCAGGATTCATATGACATATTGATTTTCCATCTAACACAGAGCTAAAGTAGGAACATCGAGGGGTTTGTGGTGGATTACATTGAACAGAACCACTCGATTTTGAATTTTAAGTTTATTCTTTATCAAAAATTTATCATTATTATGGGATACAATATCATACATGATCATATCAGGGTATGGAATAATTGGTGGTGTCCAAATGTGTCTTGTAATTACACCCTACATTCTCATTTCAATGAACATGAAGATTTCATGAGGGATATAGAAAAGGGAAATTGACCTAGGGTGGATAGATGATCAGAGGAGTGTGGATCTAGTAGCTGACCGAGATGGACTCCAGTGTATCCTATGTTTTTTTATTTACTTTATATACTTTATTTCTTATGGAATTTCTTTCCACTTATGAAATATTATTTATTTGTAATACATGTATTACATCTTTAAATTTACGCATGTTTAGTCTGATTTTTTATTATATTGATTATTATTGAATCTTGATCGTATAAAATGATATCGAGGGTATAGTCTCCCCAACAAGGGACATAGAATCTCATTGCTACTCTGCAACCTCTTGCATATGGAGATATGTTCAAGAGGTCACATGTCAATTTTACTTAGACCTAGTGATTAGGGTTGGGATGTTACTAGTGGGACATAATGATACATAGAGTAAGTGAGTGATAATGATCTATATGATAGAGTGAGGTAGTCCATTAGGGATATTCTATATGTGAAAAATAATTTCTGAATTTGGTTTTGGTTTAATGATAAATTAAAATATATTAATATCACTAACGATGATACGAAAAGTTTCTTAGTAGTTTGGTTATGTGACATTGGATATTATGAAAGAGTTATTGAATTAATACAATAGACTAATGTGATCAATTTTCTGATTATTGATTGTCTTGGAAGAGATTATAAAATTTAGTGTGATGAATATATGCCTAATTTTTTATACCACTTGATCGATATTATTTGATAGAAGTAGCTGAAATAAATGGTACACATTATAAATAGTTGGGAGATCCCATGTGTTCTGGATAATGAGTGAAAATATCAAAGGATTGTGTGATGAGCTAAAGCACCCAACTTTTTAAGGCCTTAGGATGATTTCCAATTGTTATTTTTGAAAAGGAATGAATAAATAAAATAGAAAAGGTGGATAACTAAAACTCTAAAGGCATGAAATCCAATATTTTATAAACCTTACTTGTGGTAATTCTTAGGGAAGATGTTTTATAGAATTAAATGTTTTATAGAAAATAACTATTAGTCTAAATTGGTTTGCTGAATGATAGGATTCACTGGTAACATAATTTTTTTAAAATAAATTATGAATATAGTTCTATAATGGGTGGTGGATTAACTTTTGAGCTACCAAATCATGTGTTGTGATTTTTCTCTCTATGTTTCTTGTTCAATATTATATATTGTAATTATCACAAGATCTAGTCATGATAATAATGTGAGATGAAATAGATTAAATTAATGACAATACATTTTACAGAGAGACAATACTTCATAGAATCGTATATATATTATGTGGTTTTTTAACAAAATTTAAAATAGTAGGGTGGCATTTATCTATAACCTTGGAATGACAGGTACATTCCATGGGTATAAAATTGGGTTTATATAATTCACATGATCTTGAGTCTTAATATCAAGATGATTTTATGACCTATTATGCCTAATAATAAGTCCGTATTTCACTATAGTGTAATTAAATGGGTATTAATTTAGTGCGTGGATATCATAGTATATTTAAAAAAAGATATAGATTTCTTGTAGTCTAAGACTAGCTCCAACTAAAAATCACATTTATTTTACATCAATTCCAATATATCTTTACAAAATATGGTTATTACTACGATTTAGGTTATAAAATTATTCTTAAGATTCATTATATATTTCATTCCTGATATATGAAATCTAAATGAATCATCCTTTTAAAAATATTGGATTGTGGTTTGGCTATCATAGATAAATCATTAACAAAGAGGTAGTAAAAACCAAAATGTCAAAATAAAATTTGAACCCCATTCATTAAAATATTCTCTTTAAATATTGCATTACTTATATATTTTCTAGATAAGCATGAATTACTTTTTTAGATATTCAAATTTTAATGGAAATCCACTATTGAAGAATAATACGACACATATTCTAGTTATGAAATCTACGTTTTCTTTTACACATTTTGGTTGCAAAATCAATATTATCAAGAATGTGTTAATGGATAATCCATGAAATGAAATTTCTTCTATTAATATTTTATTGTAATATGATACAATTTCAAGAAATTATTGTTTTAAATACCATTGAAATATCATAGATTCATTAAAAATTAAAAACGAAATAAAAATATAGGAAATTTATCCATACTTATATGTGAAGGATGTATTTTCCTAGAATGAAAATTTCCCATGCTTTGGATTACAATAAGAATATCCTTCTAGATATAAATAAAACTAATAGACCAATATCCTCTCAACCATTCGATCAAAAAAAATAGATTGAATATAGAATCTTATTTATCATTGGATATAGATTTTTTGGTAATCCAGTTGGAATACCCATCACAACATATTCCCTAAATATCTTATAAGAAACCCAACCATTTAACTCTGTCTAATTACCCAATGTATTGGAGATCTATCATTGGCTCACCTTCCATAAATTTATCAGGGAACCACATGTATAAATAAACAATGCCCAATATCCATAACATTATCATAACACGTTAATACGAAAAATGGAAAAATTACATTTCCATATTGTAATGACCTGATATCATTTCAAAATATTGACATAATCAATCCTTTCACAAAACCACTTTCAATTCCAAAACAAAGTAAAATGTAATATGTCATTTATTTTTCTTTTAATAACATAATGACTTAGAGAAGAAGCTAGATTTCAAATAATGGTCACAACGTCAGAAATGTCATTGTCATCGTATATATTAAAAAACGTTTCATTTCACCTTTAGTAAAATGGTTTATATAAAAATATTCATTTTTAAAACCATATAATGAAAATAATTTTAAAAGGGGTTTATTATACACCATATTAAACAATGTGGTGTATATTATCAAAATATGACTCAATGAAAGGAGATTAAGATGAAGTCCCTTACATTGAGTCTGACATGTCTCGTACAATATTTATATTCATGAATAATAAACAAAGGATAATTTATACTTTCTTGAAATTTTTTTAAATTTTATTAGCCCTTCTATATCAATTATTATCATGTTATTAAAATTACATAATTATTTAAGTTTATATTGGATGTTTTTTGGACATTTGGTACATCAATCGAAAATGAACATGGTATGATGTAAGTAGTCCATGTGGTCATAATTCCATCATATCCAGAATAATATTCATGAAACTATTATCATTTTATAAAACAATGGTACTTTTAAATAAAAACATTATTTATTGATATGAAAAATGAACATCGTTATATTCATTGAGATAGTAAGTCTTACAAATGGATGAATAACGTATTCCATTTTTCATTGATCGTTATGGAAGGAAGGTATGTAAAATTTTATTTTTAAATAATGATTATAACATCGTTAATATTATATTAATCATTTTAATATAATTATATATATATATATATATCATATAATTTTTGTAATGAATAAAAATGATTCACATCAGTTGGTGGAGGTGATAGTTCACATGTACACATGAATGGCGTTATTATTTTTATGTACATGATAGTAAGAACGTAATTGATATTTTATTAACTTATACAATAAATATTTCAATAATATCACATATAAAAATTAATTATATATTTATATACACACATTATATATTTTTATTGAATATGAATTAAATCAGTTTGTGGAGGTGATAGATCACACGAACACACAAACGATTAATTTCATTCTCATTTAATAGAAGTGGAGATGGTTTTTTGTGATTATATTAACGCAATAAGATCTATTCATATTGAGAATAATGTATTTATTGTTTTATATATAAAAAAGAATATTTTAAGGATGTTAAGTAATAAATAAAATAGAAATACTTAAAGAAAACGATACCTCTTCTTCAGTTTATCACCTTTGAAGAACTCCTTAACAAAAATTAGTAAGGCGTTCTACCTAAAATAAGGCATCATGAATGTTGTAATTGATTCTAGAAATGGGTTGGATATAGGAAATGGGTTTACCAATGTGAGTAATAGAGAAAATGGGTACCATTTTATATGATAGGGAAGGGGCACTCATGTAAATTCTTAAATAATTAAATTAATATAAATTAATTTTTAAATAAAAATGACTCCAACATGAGTTATGTAAAAATAATATGATTATGGTTTTAAATAGTCTCAAAAAATAATTTTCATATGTTTTATAACTTTATTTTAAACCGTATAATTTTGTTTAATAGTAAATTTTTATCATTTAATTTTAATTGTAGTAACAACATTTTAAATATTAAAAGCCAGCAAAGTATAAATTTCTATGGTAAAATTCACATAAATGGAAAATTTATTAATTTGAGACCTTATGATAGTCACTTTTTATTTTTTAAATATTTCAATGATTTTAAAAAAAATTAAAAAATATTTTTTTAATAAAATATTAATATTTTCATTTTTGACACAATTCATTTCATTGAATTTTAATAAAATACATGAAGAGATATAAAATAAAAAACCCATTTAGTAGAATTATAAAATATAGAATATTAACCTAGAAAATTCATAGAGTAACCTAATTAAATGAATTATATTTATTTTAATATTTTTCATATCATTTGTTTGATATTTCTCTTAATATAATAATTAATGTGTCACTTTTGTGTCATAATTTAGGGACACTATTTAATCCTTAAATATATTAAATACATAACCATGATGTATGTAATTTTATTATATTTATATAGATTATTTAGGATTTATTTTTTGTCATGCTTATCCCTATATTAAAATTAGTATACTTATATGAAATAAAAGGGTGACATATTGCCACATTCTTTCGTTTTAATAAAATTTATATCATATTCATGGATAAAAATCCATTAAATGAGTCAATTAAGATCCTTAGGATTTAATGTTAAACTTTTTTACATTAAATAGGATTTAGGAAGGTGTTATGGTAATTTTATTTTACATATTATATTATTTATTACTCTAACATACCTGATTTACCTTTAACCTCTGAAAATAAAATTACCAGATTTACTATTCATAAAATCAAAAAACTAAAAGGAACCGATTTACGTATTTTAGACCAAATGGATTAAAATATGGAATCCATTTTTTAAAATTTTAATAATAGAAGTTGCAGTAATTAATTTAAAATTAATCCTCATTGTCAAAATAAGAAAAAGAGTTTTTAAAAGTAAAATCCATCAAATGATTGACTTGTGTTTAATTCTATTTTCAATATGAAATTATGACTAATGACCAAAATGGGATGGAATGATAAAAAAAATCTAGTTATTCTTTAAACCAACTAAAAATGTAATCTGAAAATGTTAATAAATTAGATGAGAAAACATTTTTGTATTTAAATGCAGTATTTTTCACTATTTATAAAAATATAAATATTATTATAAAAATACCAAAACATTATCCAAAATAAATTTTTATTTCCCTAGTAAAAATTTGATTTTTATTTTTTATTTTTTTAAATGGGTTCTTCATCAAAAGGTTATAAAACTACATTTTAAAAATATTAGAACATTTATGCCGAAAATTGGATTTATTCAAAATTTAAGCCTATAAAATTTATTGGTAGAACGTAAAAAAATTTAATAAACATATGTAAGAAAAATATAGTTAGTTCTATTAATTACCACAAATAATATTTATAGACATTAATAACCATCTAAAATAATAATATCAATAATCTATTATTATTTTGTATAACTAAGTATTGTGGGAAACATAAGATTTCAGAGATACATATTGTTGTGTGTTGAGTATGATACTAGAGATAACATCCCCATTAATGTAAAATTAATATATAATTCATAAATATTAATATAAATGGAATTTTTTTATTCTATAATTACATAGGATGCTAAAATTAAGTTCATTTATTTCTTTTTTAAATGGTTAAGAGATTTAATTTCACTATTTGGGAGCATGAGTTTCCATGGCTTTCATGATCTTTTTACACACATATATATATATACAAAAGGTCATTTAATATTAGGTAATTTCCCAGAAATGAACTTATACGTTATTAATAATTTTATATGGGTTAAATTGGTCATGTATGTCATTTTAATAGTATTTGGATGAATCATTAGATAAATAGTTAATGATAATCATTAGGGTTTATTTTGGTGGTTTTCGATAAAAAAAAACTTATTTTTGTTTTATAAGTTAATATCGTTTTCTTAAAATGATTCCATAACGTAACATAATTTATAATATATATAAATTATAAAATGTTTCAACCATAAAATAGTTGGATTAATATCCTAGATGTAGGAAATGGAAATTGAATACATCATCATCCTTGAATGTGATAAATGAACACATCCTAGAGGATTTTTTCATTTTGTAGTATAAAATTACATAGAATAAGAGTTAATAATGAATTATTATATTAGAATAATAAACTTTTTGTCTATTTAAGAAACAAGTTTTATGATACAATTTGTATGAGGGAGGTGATAATAGAAAATTGAATGAAATGAACTTGAAATGAAATTAAATGAAAAGGAAGACAAAATTGCATCGTGATTCCTCCTCCTTGAGAACTCCCTCACGGGATTGGTTTTTAAAAAATGATAAGAAAAAATCTCTTGTACATGGGGTAGGGTGTTTGGAGGATATTAGAGAATAAACTGGACAAGCCTCTAGGGTTTAGAGGAGTGAGGAAAAGATGTAGTTAGCAGTGGTATTTATAGTTGAGGAGAGAGGTGTTTTCTCATTAGATTAATCATTGGTTTATTATTTTTTCAAAAGAATATGAATCATTTGATAATTATCATAAAAAATAATAAAATAATTAAGGTTATTTCTTCATTATGTTTCTTAAATCATATATTAATCAAAGAATATTTTATTGAACTTTTAATTTATAATTACTATAAATTATAATATTTCACTATTCACCAAAAATTCTAGTATTTTAGAAAAATACAAAAAATTTACCCAACCTATTTTTTATGTGTACAATTAAAAAATGAATTCCATTTTACTAAAATATTATTCAATAAATGACAAATTTAATTTTTTTATTAATATTAAAATTTACTCAAAAAATAAGTGATTTTAAAAGTATAACTATCCACGTTGAAAAATTAACTAAGGACTTATAAAATTATGTCATAATAAAACGACATCAAAATTCTTATTTATGAATAAATTTTATGAAAATAAAATTTACTTTAAATTATTAATTTATTCATAAAATTTTAATTGCATATTTATGAATTACAAAATTACCAACACATAATTAATAACATTTAAAATATTTATTTACATATACTATGATATAATAATATCATATTGTCACATATATGAGGGATAAATTTTAATACTTTCATAGTGGAGGTTTGTATTAAAATTTTTATTTTACTAATCATAAGGGTCATTTTGTTATTCCATAGGTCATTTTATTTTTCTTTTGGTATATATTTATTAACTTCTTGAAATAAAATTTATTTCATTAATTCGTCATTAATAATTTTATTATTGTGTTCATAATTCGAATTTATGTGATTATATTATATTGCATAATTATAATAATGGAGTTTCAATTGATAAATCATTGGGTCTTTACATGTATTCTTATACATTTTAGCCTTCTTTTGATGATCATATACCTAGTTTGATGCTTTCCTTTAATACTGACCATACAATTTTAATTAGGAAGAATTCTTCTCCTATATTTTTATAGTATTTATTATTTATTAACAATGAAAATATACCTAAATATAAGAATTTATATTTTATTTATAATTTATAGTACTTTTTATACAAACAGAATCATCTTTAATGATTTTATTGTGTCCATTTCATGCCAAAATTGAATTTCTTCGAAAAAGATAGAATTTAAATTTTACATTTTTTAATAATTTCCATACGAACATATAATCCTTTTTTATATCCATTCTTGTATTTTAATATTTATATGAATGATTTCATAGATTTATAATTTATTTTATATTATTATATTATTGGGAATTTTCCATTTTAAAATAAAATATATCAATAGAAAATGATATGTCTTCTTATTTTTCAAAGATATATTCAAATGATATTATAAAAGGGGTTTTTAATTTATGTTTATATTATTTAATGATTTTTATGATTTAATAGGGTCATGATCTAATGAAACCATCCACCATCATTATCTATGGGATTTATGATCATCTTATGTTTTGTTTTTTATGATACTCATTTCCTTTTCTTCAGTTAATTAGGATTTTGTAGAATTACAAATGTTATATTTTTCATGTGTCAAAGAAATGAAATTTTATCATTATTTTATAGGTTTAACAAGAATTAGACATCTCTCTAATTTATTAGGTAAAGAATTATATGTCATGATTTGAATTTTAGGGATTGGGGAGAAAATTCAAACCATTATGGAACTCTACTAACTATGTGATGTTGGTCTTGGTGGTAATTCTCAAGAAATAGAATGATTTTATATGAAAATATATATTCATCATTTTTGGTTGAATTTTTTGTATTATGTAAGAGGATTATTGATTCATTTTTCCATTCTTCTATTACACATGACTAATTTCAAGAATGGAAACATATACCATGAACCATGATTTATAATATATAATATAACAGATATGATTTAATTATGTTATATCCATGCAGCTTGATTTGGTTATTATACCCATTGTTATGTCTTATTCTCACTTTTGATATTATATTATATTATCTTATGTTTACCAATATAGTGAATTTTATGGAAACATTTCTTATGTTTCCATTTCCCTTGGGTTTGAATAAAAATATTATGTATTATGTTTCTATTAGGGTATATTGTATATAAAATATTTGTGGGACATATAGAAGATTGGTTATCAAATACATTGATTATATATTAGCTTTCTAATGAAACTATAACTATATGTTATGGAGTGTGAATTATTGTGATATTTTGTGAATTTTCACATTAAATTAGGTTCCCTATTATTGTTGGTTTTGTAATTTGGTTTTAAGGGGAGAGGGGTATGTTGTGGGGTCAACTCCCTAGTTCTATGTGTTAAATACAATTTATTTCCAAGAATGGTGTTCCATGATGGTGTACGTAATAGACCTTATATATATAAAGATTTAATATTCATGTGTTCAGTGATAATGTTATCATATTTTGAATAAGAGAAGGGGTTTTTTGGGATTTGGTTATGATTTTTAAGATGATAGAACCTAAAAACATATGATGAAGAAAAATTGATGTAGTAATTGAAATAAAATTTACTGATATGGATAATCCAATTATTTTACCAATGATAATTCTAATTATATGGGTGTTGTATTAAAAATATCATGTCAATGCACACCCAAAACACTCAATCTTTGAACAATAACCAAAATAATGTTCAAACCACTATTACTCTAGGGTATGATCAACATCACAATAATACATTCATGTTACAAAATCCCCCCTCGTTTATTGTGTATTGAATCCAATTATTTATATGAAATGGATAAAAATAGTAGATAATAAATTTTCTATTATTTAAATTTATTTTTTAATAAATGATTTTAGATGTATATTGATTCAAAGGTGAATATGACAAATGATAGAAACCCTTTAAGAATACCATGTAGGATAATGATATCATCACTATAGAATAGATAGTTTTAAAATAGGTTTTCATGATTAAATCTATCTATTTAAATCTTAACACCTTAATTGAGTTTTAATTTGCGTAGTTGAAAAAAATGGAGATTGAATACATTAGTTGTTATGTGTAAAACATCACATGATTTTAAAGGTACATTTCATGTTATATCATTGAACATGAATAAAAAATAAATTGTACCATTAGTTTCATTAAACTATTTCTATAAGATCCTGTAACTATACAGTTCTTTTTGTGTTAAGAATAAATTATTCAATTATATCTCATGTTGGGAAAGTATATTTGACACTCCCACTATACTTACTATTATGGGGATAATAAGTTAAAAATGATGTTTTGGTGAAACTCAAATGATAATACACATGGGTGAATGGTAATTTATCTTCCACTATGCTAAATAGTTTATCTGAATCATGAGAGGGGGGATTATCTCAAATTAATATGTTAATTCCTATCTTTCTTAAATATTATGACATCTATGAAATGAATAATAGAGAGATATATAGCGGGAAACCGATGAATGGATGAAAATAAATATCATATTAATGTATAACTGACACCCTAATGATTTAATTATAACGATTATGATCACTAGAAAAACCGTATAACTAATCTAAGGGTCAATGATGAAAATAAACATCCAAATCCACTAAATACATCAAAGAATGGGAAGTCATATTCAATCAAAACTAAAAAAGTGGTACATTAAAATTAATTGGTGAAAGTTATAATTATTTTCCACTCTGAATCATAAAATTTATTATTTGATTCTTGGTATATCCAATTATCTATATCTTGAATGTTTTAAATTGTATTAAATAAAAACCATAATAAACCTGTATTAAATTATTATTGAATAGTTATTGTGGTATGATGATTATGAGACAATTTTATAACACCTCCCTCTTATAATTTTTTGGGAATATTTTTCTTGCAACTCTTATTATTCTCTCTATAAGGGGATTTTATGCAATCATAAGAATTCATTAGATATGATTACAAGGAACTAGGAAAATTAATGGGATAGAGAAATTTCATTTCATATCTTGAATCAATGAATGATAATTTTTTTATGAATGGATGACCATAAAAACCATATATACTTTACATACAATATATTTATCTTAATACCGAATAATTATTTGTATTACACTCCCTTAGGATGGGGGAAACTCAATATTGAGTGTATTTTAATTGTGATTGAATATGATAATGTTTTTGATGGAGAGTTTCCTAGTAATTCCTTAAATCAATAAGGTTATATTACTATAGAAAAATACCTTCTTCTATGAAAATAAAGAATAATATATATAGAATGGTCATGATGGAATAAATTGACATAAGTAAGAATCATAAATAGAATCTAAAAAATGATTTCATACAACATTTTTGCTTAACTTTGGGTTACACCAGTCCTCTTTGGTAAGAAGAATGATGGATAAATGTGTCTCTTAATTGATTACATTGAACCAAAAAAATTTATGGTCATGATCATGTACAATCTACGTCATTTTGATGACTTTGATGATCAATTATGTGGTAATAATTAATTTTCATGGTTAATCATTGTTCTCTATATATAAAATTAATTTTGAAAATTTATGATGTACCAAAGAAAACCGTACATAATTGTTATGGGAATTATGAAGTCATAGTGATACCATTTATAAACAATAATTACCCTATTATCATTTGGGATATGATGAATATATTTGTTAGATATTAACATCATAAATTAGTATTATAATTTGTAGAATATTTTTTTTATTATAGAATAAGAGAAAGGAATATCAAGAATATCATCTGAGGATTGTTTCTTTTACCTTGATAAAGTAGATGTCTTAAGTTAAATTATTTATGATTTAATTTTTGTTGTAGAAAGTATCATTGATGGGTCTTATAATCACATGTGAGGGTATAACTAAGGATCCATTAAATATAGAGGTGATTGAAGATTGGGATAGAACAACCAAAAAATAGATATTCATAGAATTATTCGATTATCTAGATTCTACCAATTCATGTTGTTAAATTGTTTATGACCATCATATAAAAAATTCATTTTAATATTGAAATAATCATGTTATTTATGAATGATTAATACAAAGTTAATTTCATGGAGCTCAGTAGAGGGTTAGTCACTAGACCTGTACTCAGAATACTAATTATTGTTGATGGATTTATTATATAAAATGATATATCAATGAATGGTTTGGAATTTTTCCTCATTTATAATGTCTTGGTCTTAGAATATCCCATATTCCAATAAATGGATAACCAATAAAATATATTTAAGAACCCGAATCTTCGTTTCAGGTATGTTTTTCCTTTTCTATTCATTTTTGAGGAAAAGAGAAAAATCTGGAAATTTTCTAAGTACACGCCGTGTACTTTGATCCCGCACGAGGCCGTGTGATGGTCGTGTCCGGGCCACACACACGGTGTGTAGGGGTGATGTAGAGGCCGCTTAATGCGGTGTATGGAAAAAGGTGGGTACACGCCATGTACTCAATAAGTACACGCCGTGTACTTTCTTTTTATTTCATTAAACAAACTGGGGTCGCGTCTAATCCCTATTTCCATCTTCTTCTTCACCTAATTACATCCAGAGCATCCGAGGAGGCCGAATCTTCTCCGATCCGCTGATCCTTCACAAGTTACCTGAATCGAACGCCGTCGGTTGCAATAGAATCATAGAGGTGAGTTCTTGGTTCTTCCTTGGCCACATTTCCTGATTCTTTCTCTTATGAGAGTTATCTAAGGTTGAACATTTTAGATGTTTTTGCATATATTCTCCATTCTAGGACAATTCAAAGGCCAAGGTTAAAGTATATCGATCTCCTAGGATCGAGGTAGGTGGTCTGTTTCCCTACGTTGAATGTATTTGAGTTTTTGTGAAAAAAGTGCCAGATTCCCATGTATCGGGTATCTCGGGTTAGGGTTTTGAACTCGTATTATTATCTACCTTATATTTCTTGTATGATTGAGGTTATTAGATGATTAATGTTTTCTTGTTAGAATTTTTGAGGATCACCCCATGGGTGTTTCCCATGTTTTGGTTGTTTACCGCCGTTTGGCTTAGGTTGCCTGTGAGACATACCTTGTTGCATTGATTTCCTGCCTTGAGATAATTGATTGCATGTATTGCCTGCTGTTTATATGATTTTGATGCATTGTAGCTATTATCCAAGTAGTTGTTGAACTTACTTAGGGCTGCTGACAGTCTATTATGCACAACTAGACTGCTCAGGGTTGTGTGAACCTAGTGCGGTAGACTAAAGTGATAATTGACGATTAAGGGCTTCCATAGAGAGTCTGTTATAAATTTGTATCATTTGTAGGACCTATAGGAATTGGACTTTTTGCTTCCTCAGAGTGTTTTTAGTTACGTATCGATACTATAGGGGGAATTAGATGTAAGTGCTTCCTTAGAGAGTCTATACCTATCGTTTCAAGACCACAGGGAAATTTTCGGTGAGTGCTTCCCTGAGTGTCTGTGCCTTTGTATGGTTACATGACTATAGGGGTCTGCCAGTATGAGCCACCCAGAGAGTCAGTGTGAATATTGTTTGGTTGGTTGTGACGAGTCCACCAAGCCAAAGAACAAGCTTGTGTTTTGTACTACTTGTAGTTTAGGTAGTCTGCTGAGATACCTGTTGTGTTACTTACTATGATTTGGGAATATAGAGATGTTGCTAGATTTGTTGGGTGATAATTAAATGAATGAATTAAATTACTAAATAAATGCGAATGTAGATTTTTAGGATTGTTTACTTACCGTACTTCTGTTTCTCTGCTACATTTATTTCATTTACTTTTGCTATATTGCTCAATGATAGTAGGGCACAGATCTTGTGGTGATTGCCTAATGGGATTAGTCTCACACCCTGTTTGGGTCCTGCTTTTCGGTCCAAACAGGTTATCTGGTTGCAGGTGTGGATAGGGATTGTTTCCCTTCTACTTCAGATACATGATTGCTAGTTGGAGCTGGAGAGAATAGGACCGAGCCTAGGCTCGCGATGTTTCTGGAGTTGCTGTTTACTTTTAGTACTTTGTTCTCAGTTGTATTTCAGCACGTTGTTGTGTTTGTTGCTTTCCTTAGATACTTGTACCTACTGCATCATGTTCATAATTATTATATTATACATTGCTTTCGCTGTTTAGTTTTAGTTATTGTATGCTGTTTACTACTTCTGCTATTGACTGTTATTTCCTTTTCTTTGTATACCTTACCAAATGAGGGCATAGTTTCCCCAATGACTCACCAAGGACCTCGCTGCAAGTCGGCAACCTATGGATTTTGGGGAAATGCGCTTGAGGTCATGTGGAGAACCAGGTACGGGGCACCAGTTGAGTGGATCTGGATTCGGGTCATTACAAAGTGGTATCAGAGGAGTTATTTCCTTTTCTATTGACTTACTGTTTAACAACATTAGACCGGGATAGGATGGAATAGGTAAATGGTAAATAGCTATGCCCGAGAGTTCTAGAACCTGTGTACAGGGAAAAAGCCAGATTACCTCGAATGTTGAAATTTTTGAGTTTTGCAAATGTCACAGTTTACTTGATTTCACCATTGGGTGGTGCACTTGTTTTGTGCTATTACTGTTTATATGATTGTGGTTTTATTTTTTTGAAACCTGATGAGATGAGGGTATGAAATCTCATGCATCATATAGGCACTTGTTAGAAAATCACATGTCATGCATTTTTCCATGCCATCTAGGTTGCATTATAATTTGCATGCTGTTGTGATAGAATTTGTGATAGATGATGCATGCTGTTGTGATAGCTGCTGTGATAGAATACCTGCCATGTTGATAGGGTATCATTTGTTTGGAGCTTCTTTATCATGGATGCCAAACTTTGGTCTTTGATGTGTTATGGTCCCTTTAGTATCGGAATTTGGTGGGTCATGAGTTTGTTATACAATTTACTTGTTATGATGCCAAGCTTTGATTCACGGGGAGTATGGCCCCCCATGGATCAGAATTTGGCACCTAAATGCTCGTTTTCTGTGTTTTCTGGGATCTTGTTCAGTTCTGAGGCTACTGTCCAGAAAAACCTAGAATACACGGCGTGTACATCATGAATACACGCCGTGTAGTTTTTAGTCGTGTCACTGACTGTGTGGATAGGGACACGGGGTTGTGAAAGTTCTTGTAGGAACACGTCGTGTACTAGTTTACACATCGTGTAGTATGACTTGGGCATCCGACCGTGTCATGAACAACACGGGCCAGGGGTTTCCTTCAAGTATATGCCGTGTCCATCTGGAACATGCCGTGTAGGGTCGGCTGTGTGTCAGGACGTGTCGCTAACAACACGGGCCATGTAAGGCATGTCTAGTACACACCGTGTCTCCTTTGAACACGCCTTGCAGTTTTGTCATAGGGGAACCGTGTGACCACGCTGTGTAGCTGAATACATGGGTTGGGAAAATCTGCAGGGAAACACGCCGTGTACAATATTGACATGCCGTGTAGTAGTGGTCCGTGTACCAGTCCGTGTGACCAACGACACGGACAGGGGGAAAATCTTAAGGACACGCCGTGTAGTGGACAAACACGCAGTGTAGTTTCATACTGGGAAAGACCGTGTTCGTAGCCGTGTAGGAGTGATCGGGAAGAGATAAAAAGGTTTATTACATGCCGTGTAGTTTGAGAACACACCGTGTAGCCGGGTGGTTTACACAGCCATGTATGGACAAGGTACACCCCCAGGGTAAAATTTCCGAAAAACACGCCGTGTAGTCATGTTTTTACAGAATTTTAAAGTTTTTCCCTCCTATTCAGTTTTAATCTCTTATTTTGCAATTGTGTTCGTCATTAAAGAAGTTGTGCTTTTGACTTTTTAGAGCTATGACACCAAGACGTCCTCCCGTTGCACGTCAGGAACCAGGCAGTGACCGTACGCCTGATATAGAAGACCAGGGACTACCAGTAGTTCCACCTATCATTTCATACATGGAACCTATAGTGATTCCAGACACTGGTGCCGACGCTCAGTTCAGAGACGGTTTCATGAGATTCATGCAGACCTTCTAGGGAGCTCAGCATCCTGCCCCATCTATGGCAGAGCAGACGCGGGTTTTTTAGCAGCGACATCCTCCCACGTTCACCGGGGATGGAGGACCACATGCTGCGGAGTCATGGATAGAAGCCATGATATCCATCTTCGAGCACCTGGAGACACCTCCGGATAGGAGAGTGAAGCTCGCGAGTTATATAATGTGAGATTCCACCAAGAGATGGTGGGATGTGGTTTCGCAGGCAGGGCGCCAACAGGCTATGGCTTGGGACGAGTTCCAACATACTTTTTACGACTACTTCTACCCGGTGACACTGAGGGATGACAGAGCCAGAGAGTTCATTAACCTGCATCAGGGTACTCTCATAGTTATGGAGTATTCCTCTCGATTCACAGAGTTACGGCATTTCACTCCCGTTCTGGGGAATGACGAGCTATTTTTAGCGAGAAAGTTTGAGGAAGGCCCCAAACCAGACATCGTATCGCAGGTGAACGTCTTCCAGTTGACTTCTGTTACTCTGATAGTCAACCAGGAACTTATCATGGAGAGAAACTTGAGGGAGAATGGAGCTGTGGACCAGGGCAGTTCAGCTTCCATGGCTGAATCTTTTCAGGTAGACGACAAGAAACGCCACCGAGAGTCTACATGAGGTGACTCGAGGAAGCGAGGCATTCCTTATGGTAGATGAGATCTTCCTTATGGAAACCAAGAGGTGTGCTATTAGTGTGGAAAAAACGTGCATAATAATCCTCAGTGCCTGATAGACCCATTGGAGTGCCGATCATGTGGCAAGATGGGTCATCTACAACGTTTCTACAAGGTTCTTCTTCCAGCGGCTAGTGAAGGAGGATCAGGTTCAACTCCACATATAGGAGTAGGATTACCAGTTCCACAATAGACTGGGGGATGGAGTTCTTCAGGTTGTTTAGGCCATGGTAGAGTCTGTGGACGTAGTGTTCAGGCTCAGGGAGGGTTAGCTCAGGGATCTCAGGCTGCTACACAGGGCCGCGGTGCAGGCCAGACATTTGTGGTAGAGCAGATTTATCAGGAGCAGGATCCGGGACCTCCCACAGTTCGAGGTATGATTTTAGTAGCCTCATTTTTATCCTCTGCACTTTTCATTACATGAGATTCTAATAGCTTTATTTCTGTGCATACTATGGAAAGCCTTAGAATTACTATTTATACTTCCGAGGATATCATGACGCTAGACACTCCCTTGGGAATTAGAACTGCTAGTGTGCATTAGTGCTTAGACTTCCCCCTTGAGGTTGGTGGGTGTCGTTTTTCGTGAAGTATCTATGTTTTGGAAATGACAGGCTATGATGTCATTCTCAGGATGGACTGGTTAGTTCCCTTCCAGACCTTTGTCAATTTCTATTACCGTAGGGTGAGTTTTACATCACCGAAGGGCATATCTTTTCTTCACAAGGGAGAATGGGATGTCCAGGAGAGCAGAGCGGGGCCAAAGCATCATGGGTTGAGCGGTGTTACGGCCTAAATTGCTAGCTTATATCTAGATGAACAGGGGACTTCTTAGATAGGTTTTCCTCCAGTGGTTAATCACTTTCCATATGTCTTTCCAGAAGACTTTTCAGGTTTTCATTCGGAGTGAGAGGTAGAATGTTCTATTGAGCTTGTGCCAGGAGTGGCACCGGTGTCCATTCCTACTTATAGGATGGCTACACCTAAGTTGAAGGAGTTCAAGAAGTAGTTGGAGGAGTTGCAGGCAAGGGGTTTCATCCGACCCAATACTTCTCCTTGGGGTTCGCCTGTCCTGTTTGCGAAGAAGGCAGACATCACCCTTAGGCTTTGTGTGGATTATCGGAAGCTAAACTAGTTGACGGTTAAGAACCGATATCCATTTCCATGGATAGATGATCTCTTTGATCATCTTAAAGGATCCAGAGTGTTCTCGAAGATCTACTTGAGATCCGACTACCATCAATTGCGTGTCAAACCATTTGATATACCTCTTACAACCTTCTGGATCATGTATGGTCTGTATGAGTATTTGGTTATGCCGTTCGGTCTCACGAACGCGCCAGTAGTTTTCATGGCGCCGATGAACATAGTTTTCCATCCTTACTTGGATTCCTTCGTGGTGGTTTTTGTGGACGACATCTTGGTGTACTCTCACACTCGACATGACCATGCTACCCATCTTGAGATCGTTTTGAGTACACTGAGGGAGCATCAGTTATATGATAATATCTCAAAGTGCCACTTTTGGATGGATGAGATTCACTTCCTGGGTCATGTCATATCAGAGACAGGATTATCAGAATACCCAGAGAAGGTGAGAGTAGTAGTTACCTGGGGGAATCCAAAGAATGTCTTAGAGGTACGAAGTTTCTTAGGGATGGATGGTTACTACAGGCGGTTTATACAGGACTTCTCATGCTGAGCAGCACCGCTGATGAGCTGGACTAAGAAGGGGGTGAAGTATGTTTGGTCAGAAGCCTGCGATTTAGCCTTTCAGGAGTTTAAGGGGAGATTGAATTTATCCCTAAATCTAGTTTTGCCGGAGTCGGGCAAGATTTATATAGTTTTCTGTGATGCATATGGCATCAGGTTTGGAGCAGTGCTTATGCAGGAGGATCGTGTTATTGCATATGGATCTCGGAAGTTGAGGCCACATGAGAGTAACTATCCTATGCATGACCTGGAGTTGGACGCAGTTGTTCATGCCTTGAGTTTTTGGAGACATTATCTTTTGGGAGAGAATTTTGTGGTATATACTGACCACAAGAGCCTCAATTATATCTTCATGCAGCGTGACTTGAATCTGAGACATTGGAGGTGGGTTGAGTACCTACAGTCTTTCAATTTCGAGCTTTCTTATATGCCTGGGAAAGGCAACGCTGTGGTAGATGCACTGAGTAGAAGGACATAGATACAGGCAGTTCAGGAGGCCAGCAGCGAGTTTCAGCTTATGGCTCTATTTTCTGAAATGAATTTGGAGGTGCTCGATAGATAGGGTCAGACTTTTCTTTCTTCTGTAGCTATTACCTATACCCTTCTTGACCAATTTCGAATGAGGTAGCTATCAGACTCTGAAGACCTAGTCCTACGGGAAAGTGTGTTAGGAGAGGACCCTCTTCCCGGATGGACCATAGGCGAGGATGAGATCTTGCGTTTCCAGGGACGCGTATGGGTGATAGAAAATATACACGAGGAGCTGATACGAGACTTACATTCCTCAGTTTGGGCAGTTCATCCTGGCGTCACCAAGATGTATCGTGATCTGCACCGCCAATATTTGTGTCCAGGCATGAAGAGAGATGTTGCTGGTTTTTTCAGGAGATGTTCCACCTGTCAGCAGGTGAAGGCAGAGCACCGGTGACCAGCATGGCTTTTACAGCAACTACCCATTCCCGAGTGGAAGTGGAATGATGTCACGATGGACTTCATGACAGGGTTACCGAGATCACCTCGAGGGAATGACGCGGTATGGGTTGTCATTAATAGGCTCACGAAGGTTTCTCACTTCTTTCCGATTAAGAAGACCTTCGGTGTCGATGAAATTGGATAGTTGTACATCCGTGAGATTGTATGCTTTCATGGGGTTCCGAGTAATATCATTTCAGATAGGGACTCCCGCTTTACGTTGCATTTCTGTCAAGGGCTACAGAGGGATTTGGGTACACAGGTACTTCTGATTACAACTTACCATCCTCATACAGATGGCCAGTTAGAGTGCACGATATAAGTGCTAGAGGACATGCTACGAGCATGCATCCTTGATTTTGGAGGTTCTTGGGAGAAACATATACCTATAGTGGAGTTTTCATACAATAATAGTTTTCAAGCAACTATTGAAATGGCACCTTACGAGGCTTTGTACGGTAGGCCGTGCTGATCACCCTTGTGTTGGCTGGAGGTAGGAGAGGTAGCTATGCTGGGACCTCGTCTTGTTCAGGAGACCAAAGAACATGTGGAGTTGATTCGAAAAAGTATGGATACTACTCAGTCTCGGTAGAAATCTTATGCTGATCAGCGGAGACGACCTTTGGAGTTCATGGTTAGAGATCAGGTTTTCCTATGTGTTACCTAGAGGTTGGGACACAAGAGGATCAGGAGACATGGTAAGCTTTCACCGAGATATGTCGGGCCGTTTGATATTTTGGAGAGAGTCGGGATGGTTTCTTATAGGTTGTAGTTACCTCAACGGTACCAGGCTATGCACGACGTCTTCCATGTTTCTCAGCTTCGACATTATTTCTCAGACCCGTCTCATGTCTTTCAACCTGAGGAGGTTGAGCTGGAGTAGGATGCATCGTTCGAGGAGCATCCTATCAAGATTATTGATCGTAGTGCAAAGGTACTCAGTGGCCGATCTGTTCCTCTAGAATAGGTGCTATGGAAACACGACCGTGTGCAGGACGAGACTTGGGAGAGGGAGGCCGATATGGGATCACAATGGCCATAGTTGTTCGAGGATTCTTCTTCTCCACCTTGTTAGGGAAATTCGGGGACAAATTTCTTTAAGGGGGAAAGTTTGTAAGAACCCGAATCTTTGTTTCAGGTATGTTTTTCCTTTTCTGGTCGTTTTTGAGGAAAAGAGGAAAATCTGGAAATTTTCTAAGTACGCACCATGTACTTTATAAGTACACACCGTGTACTTTGATCCCGCGTGAGGCCGTGTTCTGGTCATGTTCGGGCCACACACATGTGTGTAGGGGTGATGTGGAGGCCGCTTAATGCGGTGTACGGATAAAGGCGGGTACACGCTGTGTAATCAAGAAGTACACGCCGTGTACTTTTCTTTTTTATTTTATTAAACAGACCAGGGTCGTGTCTAATCCTTATTTCTATCTTCTTCTTCACCTAATTATGTCCAAAGCATTCGAGGAGGCCGAATCTTCTCCGAGCCGCTGATCTTTCACCAGTTATCTGAATCGAACACTGTCGGTTGCAATAGAATCGCAGCAGTGAGTTCTTGGTTCTTCCTTGGACACATTTCTTGATTATTTCTCTTATGAGAGTTATCTAAGGTTGAATGTATTAGATTTTTTTGCAGATATTCTCCATTATAGGCCGATTCATAGGCCAAGGTTCAAGTATATCGATCTCTTAGGATCTAGGTAGGTGGTTTGTTTCCCTACGTTGAATGTCTTTGAGTTTTTGTGCAAAAAGTGCCGGATTCCCATGTATCGGGTATCTCGGGTTAGGGTTTTGAACTTGTATTATTATCTGCCTTAGATTTCTTGTATTCTTGAGGTTATTATGTGATTAATGTTTTCTTTTTAGCATGTTTGAGGATTACCCCATGGGTGTTTCCCTTGTTTTGGCTGTTTACAGCTGTTTGGCTTTGGTTGCTTGTTAGGCATACCTTGTTGCATTGATTGCCTGTCTTGAGATAATTGATTACATGTATTGCCTGCTGTTTATATGCTTTTGATGCATTTTAGCTATTATACAAGTAGTTTTTGAACTTAATTAGGTTTGCTGACAGTCGATTACGCACGACTAAACTGCTCAGGGCTATGTGAACCTGGTGCGGTAGACTAAAGAGGGAATTGACGATTAAGGGCTTCACTAGAGAGTTTGTTATAAATTAGTATCATTCGCAGGACCTATAGGAATTGGAATTTTTTCTTCCTCAGAGTGTCCTTAGTTATATATCAATACTATAGGGGTAATTAAACATAATTGCTTCCTCATAGATTCTATACCTATCGTTGCAAGACCACAGGGGAATTAACGGTGAGTGCTTCCCAGAGTGTCTGTTCTTTTGTATGGTTACTTGACTATAGGGGTATGCCAGTATGAGCCCCCCAGAGATTCAGTGTGAATATTGTTTGGTTGGTTGTGACGAGTCCACCAAGCCAAAGAACAAGCTTGTGTGTTGTACTGCTTATAGTTTAGGTAGTCTGCTGAGATACCTGTTGTGTTACTTGCTATGCTTTGGGAATATAGAGCTGTTTCTAGATTCCTTGGGTGATAATTAAATGACTGAATTAAATTAATAAATAAATTTGAATGGAGATTTTTAGGATTGTTTACTTAGCATACTCCTATTTTTCTACTAGATTTATTTCACTTACTTTTTCTATATTGCTCACTGACAGTAGGGCACAGATCTTGTGGTGATTGCCTAATGGGATTAGTGTCACACACTATTTGGGTCCTGCTTTTTGGCCCAAACAAGTTATATGGTTGTAGGTGTGGATATGGATTGTGGCCCTTCTTCTTTAGGTACATTATTTCTGGTTGGAGCTGGAGATCATGGGACCGAGCCTAGGCTCGCGATGCTGCTGGAGTTGCTGTTTACTTTTAGAACTTTTTTCTCAGTTGTATTTAAGCACGTTGTTGTGTTTTATTCTTTCCTTATATACTTTTAACTTCTACATCATTTTCATCATTATTATATTATACATTTCTTCTTCTGTTTAGTTTCAGTTATTGTATGCTATTTACTGCTTCCGCTATTGACTGTTATTTCCTTTTCTTTGTATACCTTACCAAATGAGGGCATAGTTTCCCCAATGACTCACCAAGGCCCTCGCTACTAGTCGGCAGCCTCTAGAGTTTGGGGAAACACGCTTGAGGTCATTTGTCGAACCGGGTACGAGGAATTAGTTGAGTGGCTCTGGATTCGGGTCGTTACAATATACCAAGAAATTATTTAGAGATGCGCTAGTGATATTTCTATTGATGATATGGAGGAATTATTTCTATAGTAAAATGTTTCAAATGTATCCTTATAAAAATTATTATGTATATATTCACATAGCAAGACACTAACTTTTTTCCAATAGATGTGGTTTGATTTTGACAAATTCCATGATTAAAAAATATATTACAAAATTGGAAGGGAAAAAATGTGGCTCTTTATCTAAGCTAGAAGGATCATGCTCAATTATCCCTAATGAGGATTGAAATGCATCCAATAATCACAAATACTCAAATAATAGACCTATATATCACATTTTATGGTGATAAATTAATAATTAACCAAATGGGTACTAATAAATCCATCCAAGTAACGATCAAAACGGAACAAAAGAATAATATTATGCTACAAAATAGGGTGAGGAATATTTTAGCGTTTAACATTTATTATGATTGAATTTTACGATTTGAGAAACAAATATATGATTTATCATTACTATAATTGATTAATTGGATATCATATTATGTTCAAATCTCATTATTCATTAAGAATTTGAGAAGAAAAATGATGTGTAGATATATCAAAAATAATTTCTGTTGTGACATCACAAAAATATAAATTGCAGAAAATGTGACCCAAGTTATGGTATGTCATTATGTAAAGGATAAAAGATAAAATTATATGAGGAAGATGTGAATATAACAAAAAACTATATAGGAATTGGATAAATTTATGTTGTATTTCATGATATTCCTTAAAAACTATAAAGGCCATAATTCCAATTGTGTTATTTTTCTCACCACACAAAGCAAGTATATTCCATTATTATTCATGATTATTTATCCATCATTCAATATTCCATGATATTCATGAAGGACGATATAAGGATTTAGAGATTACCATAATCAATTGTATCAGATTTAGGCTTATGGTCTACATAAATTTTCGATAGAGGTCTTTAATTGGAATATGACCTATAGTTGATCATTAAAAGTACCTATAACCATTACATATATAGTCAATTTTAATGAAAATTCTAAACAATATAAATTATTATGCCTGAATGGCTTGAAGGCCTTCATATTTATTGATTTTTGATAACCTCTATTTCATGGGATGAAGAGGAACCCTTACAAGGCCCGTAGGATTAGTGATTACATGGAACATAGGATTAAGAGAAATTACATGACCCCAAGATCTTTAGAATTCATCCTGACTATAACTACAAAGAAATTCCCCTCCCTAGCAGTTGCATCGTGATCGTAGATCTCCAAATTTGCATAGCCATTTGGATAAACTTCTCGGGAAAGAACATCTTGGTCATGATGGCATAACCATACCCTCTCATTCTCCAAAATCCATTGGTTCTGCTCTAATGAGTGTGCCTACACTGAATCCCACTCTAGGGCTGCTCCATTTTTTGTAGAGTTTTTTTGGGGAAACTATATGTGGACCGAAGGACTTGAGGTGGCCCGAAGGCCTTAAAAGTGGCTCAAAAGCCCTACGGAACTGAAGGCCTGGGTGTTCAAAAGGCCATAAAGACTACAATCCTAGACTGGTACCCAAGTTGAATAGTTCTGGCTGCCACAGTACTGAAAAGTACCTACTACAGTCCTGCACAACACCTGCTACAGTACCTGGTATAGTACCCACACAATAACTTCTACAGTACTACAAGAGTACCAGGAAATATGCCTATTCCTAGTTTCGAATATGGGTCTCGTGGATGCACTTAAGGATAACTCCCCAATTGGGCTGAGTCACATGTGCTTATTATGGGATCATGTTTAGTCAGTTTTAAAGGTGGTCATGATTCTCACAATTTTATGTCCATGCTGTCGTATAAGAACATTTATCATTCTAGAATTATTATAGAATCACATGAGGATCTATATAGGAATAAGGTTAGAAATACAGTATGATGTGATGATGTTAGAGATTGTAAGTAATGAAAACAAATGTTTTTCTTGAAATGGTAGAGATAATTTATACCATTCAGTGACATAATAAAACAATCCAAATTTTAAATAATTTGCAAATGATAATAATCATTCATATTTAGATATTTATTTTTATGAAAAAGTATTCATTTAAATATTATAATGGAATACAAATACAATATTCGAGAATAAAGGAATGCTTATCCATATATACATTTTTCCTATAGAAAATTCTGATCATCTAGGGATGTTATTTTAGAATATTTGACCTTCTTTCATCTTATTTTAAATGAATTATGTGATCCATTTATCAATTTTGATGATGTTAATTCCAAATCCATCATATAAACTCCACTTATAAGCTATAAATTTGGAACAAAATTTTTTTATGTTGAAAAAAGTACAAATATCGAAGTAAACAGTAAAATTTCTATGGAACAAGTACACCCACCAAGTCAATGTTCTATGGAGGAAGAATGATCATGAATAATAATTTGGGATACTAAATATATAGTGATGTATATGTACTCCAGATATTTTGCATTACAATAATGCTATTCTCAAGGTAAAATAATGTTAGGGTGTAGAATGTATCACCCCAAATTGCTACAAAGTATTTTCTCTTCTAAATAAAAAAAATATTGAATATATTATTTCATGTTAAATAGTAAATTGAATGAAAATAATATACAATTTAAGGAAGTATAATATTACAAAGTCATACAAAAACAAATAAATTATGATATTGAAATATGAAACATTATTATGAAAAATTCAAATTGAATAAATCTTTAATAGAATAAAAGTATCATAAATGTAAAATCAATATCCTCATAGATTTTCATTAAGATGATTCCCTTAATTACCACTAATAAATTAATTTAGATAATTAAAAATATAGTGGTCATATTCAGAGAGAACTAAACGAAAATGATTAATTACTATATGAAATAATGTAAGAGTATATATTGAAAAAATGTGACAATTATATATACGATTGTTTAAAATATGCAAATTTTTAAAATATTTACTAAATACAAGGTATTGAGTTATATAAGATTTTTATGTAATGTAATTGAATATGAAATCATTATTAAGTGTAAAACATAATATGCAATCATAATATTATAGTTTGAGGATATTTTTTATGAATTTTATATTATTTTTATTATAATTATTAATGAATGATTTTATATTTTTATAAAAAAATATATATTGAATTTAATACAACTATATTTTTATTAATAAATGGTTAGAATATGGATAAATAAATTTAATAGTATGTGGATATAATTATTTCAATTTTTTAGAAAATATATTTCTTTTAAAGAAGAAATTTTGAAGTATTATGTAATTTTCTTAATAAATATAATTTATCAATTATTAATGAATAAAAAATTTTATAATTCAATTTATAACTAATAAAATAATATCTATTTAATTATTAAATGAAATTAAATAAAATAAAGGAGCCATATTGTTTAAAAAATTCATTTTTATACAAATCACTTTTCTTAAACAATATTATGTTTTATTTAAAAATTTAAAATTATAATATTTTGAAACTGAATTATATTGAACGAAGTCCAATTTTAGAATCATTACATCAGTGCTATAAAAGTGCGGTAATATAGTAATTTTAATAAAATATAATAACCATGGTAAATTTTAGAACAATATAAAAGGGTAAAATGAGGTAAATTAAAGTGGATAAAATGTTTTATAAATGAAATAATTTTTTTACTTATTTGAATTCCCTTTTAGCTTTGGAAGAAAATATTAGATTTCATACCAATATATTATCATCTAATATACCCAACTATCTTATGATAACATCTCAACCTATCATTCATATTATGTTTACTATGAAGTTCCTCTCTCATTTACATATAAAAAGTACTCTCCTATACCCTTTAAAATCTAGTCATTTACATAAAAAAATCCGGATTCCTTACACACATTTCATATAAAATATAATATAAGAAATTTTATATCTTCACATTTTGTGAAGGAAGAATAAATCCCTATTCAAGAGGAACCCAGGGAAAGGAGCATTTTCATATAGTATGTATCTAACTTGTTATATAACTTTTTCAAACACCTTATCACATCCATTAGTTAAAAATATCTTAATCCATTTTAAGGATTTGATATTGACATCATTATTATTCTATGAAATTTATACTACTATTATAAAGCTCTATGTCTTAATCATTATCAATTATATCTAGGTTTAGTTTGAATAGTTTATCCTCTAATTGAAAATTATTATACAAAAATCACAATTCATCCTTAATAATAAGCACCAAGACATTCATTATTGTTATATATGATATTAAAGAGTAATATATTTACTGAATATGGTTATGGTATTATGGTATAAAAATTAAATGGTCCATATAATGTATATTGTTTAATTTATTAAATTTCCTGCAACTTGCTTCTCAAATATTTCATTCCCCTGAACCACACCAATTAATTATATATACCGAAAATGGGACTAAATAAACCATAAAAAACCACCACATTATATAAACTATTATACGAATGAAAAAACTAGAATCAATTAATTATTATTTATATCACCATTACAAAAATATATATAATATTAACTATCATTGTCCTATAATGATTACAATAAAAAATATTTGGGTAAATAATTATTATAAATAAATATTTTAAAAGTTAATAGATATTAATAATTTTTATAAATAAGTTATTTATGTTTTTGTTTAATGCACATGTGGATGAACTTCATTTATTGAATATTAGAGTTATTTTATGGGTTTCTTATCATAACATTATTTTTATTGATATATTTTTCATATTCACGACCAATATTTTTTATTTTTATTTATGTACTGCTCCAAAAAATTAATTTTAATAAATTTCATGAAGAAATATGAATTTTAAAATCCATTTAATGTTATCAATTTTAATGTATTTTGAATAAATGGTTACAAAATTCATAGTGGTTTTCTTTAATAATATCAGTTGTATTTCAATAGTTTTTATATTTTAATATCTATTAATGTAAATGATATCTTATTCTATATAAAAAATATAAAAATTATTCTCATATAGTATTTAATGGTGATCACCTATATTCTTTCAAATTTACCCTTATTTTTTTCATAATTTTATAGAATTGATTACATTAAAAAAGTATCTTTATCTCTTCTTTTAGACCAAGAATAATTACCCTCCATGTGTTGAATATTTATTTTATTTTATGTATACATTTATCCTTAACTATATGATTTTTAAGATTTTTTCAATTTAATTTTCATTCCATCGAAAAACTATATTCATTTATTGATTCTAATATTTCTTATTTAAAAAAAATATTTTTTCATAAAAGTGAGAAAATAATAGTCCATTTTTATTTTTTTCCATATGAATACCTTCTCAGTTATTTTTAATGTTTTAATCCCTTTCCAGTGTATTATCTATTCTGATTATTTGATTATTTTTTAATAATAATTATCATTTGAAATTGATATTTTTTGGGGGATTTTTGTAAAATCAAATGATCTTATGCGATATCCCCACAATTTATGAGGTTAATATATTTTTATTTTTACAAGAATCCAGTTTTAAAATTTTAATGGAATGTATCCTTGGAGTTTGAAATGTCTGATGTGTTTTATTGGTTTTTGGTTAATAAAAATTTGTGAAAAGAGGCCAAACTATGTAGGTTGAATCTTTGGATCACAATTAGAAGTAGTCGCACACCAAAAATATGAAACTTATAGGAGGGGGTTAATAGTTGAAAAACCAGGAAAAATAATCCTAGAAATAATGTGACCATTCATAGAGAGAGCCACATTAACTCCACACAATTATTTAAATCATGTTGGATCATCAAAAAATATGAGCCTCAATTTCATCTTAAATAGATGGAACCACAAAATATTCACATAGTTGGGAAAACCATGTGACCAAAACTTTTTCCATATTAATAAAGAAAAATAACCATTTTCCACTCTTAACCATAAATTTTTCTTCCACTATTTTTTATCGAATATCACCTGTAGCTCCTAGGATTTATCACATGTATTTCCCAATTTCTCTAAGGATCATTCTCCTTAAATTTTAGGGTCTTTAGAGGGTTGTTTAGAGTGAATTATATTTTAGGAATTTCTGTGTTCACAATTTCATGAATATTTTGAATGATGCTTTTTGTAGTTGTTCACATTCATCTAAATATTCAGGTCCCTCATCATTGTAAGGAATAAATATCTTTGGTGTTAGATATGATTTTTGTTTGATTCAGTATCCATGGTTTTTTGAGTTCAATGTATACAAGCTTGGGGAAAGTGGTCTAAAAATTTCTCTCATAGTTAATATATTATTCATGATTATGTGGTTTTGAGTTTGTGTTTCGTTGATGGATATTTTATATATTACTATGAAAAATAATTTTCTAGGGGTGTCTTAATCCATTATAACTACTGAAATTGAATAAATGATGAATTAGAGTGTTTATGATATTAAATTGGTTATGATTTATTTTTGGAATTCTAGTAAGATGATTTAGATGTTCAGAATAACATGGATTATGTAATGTTTATGAAATATTAATGTTTAATTGTGATAAATGGTTTATTGGTCATGATTGTATTGTTAAATGCATTGATTGAACATAAAATGGTCTGGGATCTGCTTGAATATTTAATTTTACTATTATAGAAATTGAAATAATTGTGTGGTATATAATGAACCATAAATATAATGATTAATAAAAAATGTGAACCCTTTTTGTTATTCATTTATGAAGAGGTCCCTGGTGATGGAACATTGAATTTGAAAATTAATAATATGGGTGGGATATTGGAATGGGGATCCGTATCCATGGGAGGGGCTATAATGATGATCTAGTAACCATGAATGCATTGGATCGTCTATGGTAGACTGATTCTCTAGGCCCCACTAATGTGTTGCATTGGTTGGATATTAGACAGATGTGACAAGATCATACAGATGAACATGGTTTACGTAATATTATTGGGGATTTGTGGAATAAAGAATTATAAATAATAATTTATCAAATTATCTTATGACTGTATGAGTTTAACCCCTCATGGTTTATGGTTAATAATTCCAGTATTTTCCAACTAAAATTTTGTGAGTCGAGTGTTCCAAAGGAATCAAAGAGCCCATAGGAATTATTGAAAACTTTTATGATATGAATCTTGATTTAATAAATTACTTTTTATTATTCTTTTTATATATCTTAATAAAAAATTACCATAATGTATATTTTTTAAAACAATATTTCCATTATCCTATTGGGTTTTAGTCACACCATACTTTTACAGTCATTCGTACCCGATCACATTTCATGGATGAAAGTAAAGAAAATGTAAACAACCCTATTATAGATGTATAATTTAATATTTAGGGATAGTAAATATATGTGGGTAACATTCTCATGTGACGACCAAATTTAGGGATTTCAATTGTGCCTTAAATTTGGGTTACATTTGGTACATTAAACTATTAAGAAATCGCATGTTGACAGAATTTGGTTTGAATTTACCCAATTTTTGGGATTGATTACAGGATTCCTTATAACTTATTTGTAACATATTATTTATCTTTTATTTTGATATTTAGAGTTTTTCTAATATGGTAAATAGGTTATAGTCCCCCTACATACCAAATTTGACCCTTAATGCTAGTATATAACCTCTAGAATATAAGGATCCATTACTGAGGACATATACCAAATTAACATCAGGATCGTTTTTTGTAGAATATTATACAAGATATTAAAAATAGTTATTATAGAGGGTTTCTTTGATACTACATAACTATATTAGAATGTTAGATATGATAAATGTATGTTTTAGGCATTAGAAAGAAGCTCATTCATTAGCGTAGAAAACCCTTTTGTTTGGATAACCCCAAGTTTCCATGGGGTGATTTTTGTACTCTATGTTTTTTTGTTATAATATGATGTTATTTTTCATTAGGTAACACACTTTTTTATGTGAGGATATTGATTTCTAAAATTTCACATATGGTCTGATAAATTATATGGTTTTCATATGAATTCATCATTTTAAGAACACATGTAATGATGTGAAATGTATGACATTAGAAACATAGAGGAAGGATGGTTTATGATGGGTTCTAGGATTAAAAAATTATTCCCTCTCTCACTTGTTTTTTATGGAAATAAGATCCAAATAGAGAAGTTTAATTTCTAAAATATAACAGTTGTAAATTTAAAAAAAATTACTATCAAATGATAAAAATCTAATTATATGAATTTTTTTACTCTAATATATTCATGTCCCTGGATAGGGTTGGATGAGTGTAGTGGTCATGTTTTTGTTTTGGATCTTTTTATAGTGTATGCAATGTGACATATTTTTTTCTTTATGTAACCAATCATTTTTTATGAGTATGATGGATAGGAAAATGGAGTAATAATTTCATAATCATCTAATGTTCTATAGAGATGGTTGTCCGAAAGAATATTAGTTTTTGATTCTGCCTATGATGACAATTCTGAACCACATGTAAACCCATATAGTCAAGATGTTAATGTTATAATCCTATTTATTTTGAGGACACAAAAAATATGTTATGGGTTATTCAGGCATGGAATGTTTTGTTGGATGAAGTATCATTGAATAATTTTTTAGATAAATTCATAGAAAACATTAACCTCAATATCCTTTGGAATGTGATATCTACATATATTATGTGTTTTTAACCAAGGGACTATGTTAGTGACATATTATTCTCTCTACTTCTCCAATTTGTATATTTTTTGGTAAAAATGACTGATGTTGATAGAACTATAACCAAGCATTTTCAAGATATGATTAGATGCCAGAGAAATTATAATGTAAATAACATTCATTCAAAGAACATAACTGAGGTAGTGATTTAGACACTCACTTTTGAAGGTATTTGAAGGTGGATTCTAGTGTTTTATTAATGGTATTAAGAGGGTGGTAATGTGTGTGTCTTCTAATAATAGAACACATCATTTTGAGGGATTTCACCCATACTATTGAGTACATAATAACCAAGGTAGAGGATGATCCACTCATTGAAGTGATCAAGTGTTTTTCTATCTGTGTGGTAAGCCTAGATATATGCCTGTTTAGTGTCCCTTAACATCAATGTTGTGTTGAGTATTCAATATGATGGGACATGAATAGAGATTAAATAGGAAACCATAATAGATGGGTACTTATGGAGGACATAGGATGATACATAGAACTTAGAGGAGATCATATACAATGTATCAATATATAAGTTAGAGTTTCACTAGAAAAACTATTTAAGGTGTAGAACTATGTGTCTTAGGAGAAGATAATTTATTACAGATAGGTAGTGTGACACAAGGAACTCAGGCTTGTGCTTAGGGTAAATGGAAAGGTTAGTTTCAAGCAGTTCAGCCTTGACATGGTGGTAACGATATTAGGATATCAATTTTCTGAGGTACGATTCATGTATCATCCATGATTTCTAATTATTAATTTGATATAAGGTATTCCCCTTACATTGTATATTCTTCAACTGTAAACAAACTTTGTTTTTGTTAGAGATCATTTTTTGGGTTATATCAATTAACATTCTGTTCAGGGTTTGATCAAAGGGCACCTTTCTTTGGAATGTGAATTCCTTCAAAAAATGGAGAGTACTATTTTCCATGGAATTTGTACGTTCATCACATGTTAGGTTTTTACATGATATTGGGAATTGAATGGTTGGTATCATATCTACCTCACATCAATTTCTACCACAAGATAGTGACCATCATTCCTCCTAATGGTAACACATATACCTTTAATAGAGAATTTAATATCCCTAAATACCATGTAATACATGTTCTTTAGAAACTATATATGCTCACATTCTTGGATATGAGTCTTTTGTTTGCTGATGATGTAGTGGATCATGATGTAGTATCTCCATTAGTTGATCAGTTTCATGATGTCTTTCCTTATGGGTTACCAGGGATTACATATGATAGGGAGGTGGATTTCACGATTTAGATGATTCTTAGAGCTAATACAAATTATATTATTTCATATATAATGGAACCAACCTAAAATTAAAAGATTCAGACTCAATCATAGGTTTTGGAGGCTAAATTGTTCATCCCTATAAGTACATCAACTTTTGTCTCTCTAATATTTTTCCAAAGAATGATGATCGGAGGATGTGTATATTTGTTAATTATAATATGTTGAACTGGATTATGATCATTAACTGATACCCTTTTCTGTCAATTGATGATGTTTTTTAATAGTTTAGGGGTTATTATAGGTTTTCCATGTTTTTTTATGTTAAGTCTACCATCAGTAGATATGGATACATTCTTATATAGAATGTAATTTTTTTATATAGATATATTTTTTGAGTTTATTTTAATGATTCTTAGGTTTAAAAATTATCCTAATATGTTTGAAAATTAATTAATATAATATTTTACTCATACATAGATTATTTATTGGTCATCATAATTAACAACATCTATTTATAGTCAGAAAATTTTTATGATCATACTCTAACATCATGAAATACTCAAGAGTATACTGAGAATGTATATTCTTGAATGTGTCATTTCTAGGTCTAAAATTATCACTTCATGGTCACATAATCTCTTAGGAATGTTTGATAGTCAACCCTAAGAAATTCAGAGTTGTTTTTTCCTAGGATCATCCCATGAATGTTTTTGATTTCAGATGATTTTTGGGTATTGAAGGTTATTACTGAAGATTCATCAAATAATTTTCTTATTTTCTGATGGACCACTCAATATTTATCATGAAGGGCATCATTTTTTAATGGATTTATGTTCGTGATGATTCATTATAATAATTTATGGGACTTCAAACCACATCACAAATTTTTATATTTATATATTTGGGTAAAGAGTATACCATATATTTTATTACATTAGTGTGTGGACATTAGATATGATGATGTAGGTGGAAATATTCAAGGAGTATTGATTACTAAAATTGATACCATATGAATGGAATTATCCTCTGCATGAGATGGAGTAATCTATAGAGGTTCATAACTCATATTAATCTTGGAATTTTCCTTGATGAGAAATTATTATTATTTATACAAGTCATAAAATTATCAAATATATAATTTTTGAGAATGATTTTAATATAAAGAAAATGGATATGGGTTGGGTACATGAAATAATTTAATTTTATGATATATTATAAAATTTGGAAAAGAAATAGTATTTAAGATTCCTTAATTATGAAAATTCACAATAAAGAAGTTCAAGAGACTAATTCATATAGGGAGATGATGGTTTTCTTCACCAAGATTCACATAGGTGTCCTGGAGGAGCGACTGAAGATAAACATAATTATCTTTTCTCTTTTACCCTCTATTTTGGGTTTGTTTAATGAAATAACGTATTATAATATCAAATAAATGGTGTTTAGGAACAATAATTATGTTGGGAATTGATTCATGATTGGAACACTGATTAATTTGATATCATACTTTTTCATGGAACTGTGATTGTATCTACTTTTATGTTAGTGTAGCTGATGTGTGATTTATATACATAGAAGTGGGTAGTGAACCATGGTTTTACAAAAGTATTTTATTACCTTTATATAATTTACTGGTTAATGAGAATGAAGTATAAGATCCTTGATTTTTTGACATATTTCTACACCTATCAATAGGTGATGGTTGAGCCACAATGTCTTTATAGGTTGTTCCATATATTTCATATTCTGTTGTGGAAGTGGAATGAAATTATGATGGATTTCTTAGTGGTATTTATATGAAACCCAAGGAATAATTATTTTTTATGAGTGATTATGAATTAGCTAAAATAGAAAGTTCATTTCATAATGATTATTGAAATGTTCACCATCGGTCATTTCAGTGACACAAATGTTCTAGATAGAGTACATTTTCACAGGGTTCCTCATATTGTAGTTTTGGATGGGGAACCCAGATTTCACCATTATTCTTTAATGGTTTATTGATGTTAAAAGGTACATAAGTGTCTTTGAGAATTGATATTCACCCATATTAGGAGAATAGATCAAAACACATTATCCATGTGCTAGAGAAGATGTTGGGGGAATGAATCCAATATTATGGTGTCTCATTGGATATGATTATAGAGGTTTTTTTCTATTAATAAAATATTTATAAGGAAAATATTTTTATGTGACTATATAAGTATATCTATAGTAGAACATATTCATCAATATTTTACTGGATGGTAGTAAGAGAACAAAAGTTGTTGGGACCGAGCATCATAAAGGGGAGATTAGAGTATGTTCAATTGATCCATATGAATATTGATACAATATAGAGTTGAAAGAAATCATATGTTGATTAACATTGTCAATCACATGAGTTTGTGGTGGGTAGACATGTGTTCTTTAGGGTGTCTCCATGATTTGGTATCCTTTATATATATAGGTAGGGTAAGATGAACCATATGTATTTTTGTTCATTTGAGATTATGGAGAGGAAATGTTGGTAGGGTAACAGGTTTATTTTCTACAATAGCATTGTGGTATGCATGATGTTTCACATTTTTCACAAAATTAGTAATATCATACCAATACTTCTCATGTTATTGATGTTGATTACATTAATCATGATGCTGATTCATCCATTTGAGAGCATATAATATGTTTTTTACCATAGTGAATAAATATTTTTGGGCAAGACTATGCCATAGGTCTTGGTGTTATAGGAGTACAACTATGTTCAAGAAGAAATATTGGTTCGAGATAAAAATATGTGGGCCAAGTGGCCTGACCATTTTTAACATTAGAGGCACACTAATATTGGGATGTGAATATCTAGGTTTATACATTATAAAGTGGGATTGTTTTGATATACTAACATCTTATGAGTAGTTTTTTCATTTAAATTTGTTCAAATCCTAGTTAAATTGTCCAGTGGAAGTCCTCCTAAGAGTTTTAAAGGCATTGATTGTGTTTTGGGAGTTTGGTTAATTAAATAGGGGGGAAAGAGTCTATATTGAACTATGTGCATTTTTTTAATACATTTAGTACTAAAAATGTCCCATGGACATACAACCTAGATGATGGAGGTGAAAAGTTCACAACTGATGATACAGGGTCTAAGAATCTATGTGGCATTAATATATCCAATAAAATAAAATCTTAATTTTTTAAAAAACCATGAAATATACTTGTAAAATTATGTGGCTCAGTTTCATATTTTATAGAGGTAACCACATGGCTATCCAGACCATGAGGCCTAACCATGAACCTCATTAAAAGTAAAAAATAACCATTTCCCACTGAAAAATAAGTTATTACTTCAAAAAAAGTCACACCATTTATCATATAAAATATAAGGAGGAATACTATGAGATTCCCAATTCTCCAAAAATAATTGTACTTCAATGAAAGAGAATATTGACTATTTATTAGTTTGAATCGAAATTCCATGTTATTCTAAGAATCTACATTTTCATATTTTTTAGATAAGTTTTTCATTAGATATTCCCTTATTACATTGATCCTTAAATATAATTTATTTTGGGGACCCTTATCTTTGGATTTATCGGTAGTTTTTGATTGATTCAGTAACCCTTCTTGTGTTAGTGATTTTTTTAATATCATGGTAGTTGTCCTATATGCATTCTCATAGAAATGATGTTATTCATGTGTATGTGGTTGTGTTCTTAATGTAACTTTCTATGAAATGTGACTTTAACTACAGGGAATGATTTGACACGAAAATTTACGTATGAGTCCCTTCACATACCCCATTCTATCTAATGGTGATTAAAATTCATAGCCTATAGACACTCATTTTTTGTGCCATTTATTTGAAAATGGTGATTTTTTTTAATTTAATTAAAAATTGCAGGGTTAATGTGAATAAAATAGTTAAGCGTGGGATTTTTTTGGTGTAATAAAACTGACTCTACTAGAAAAATTTTAGAATCTTAAATTATCACATTAGAATATGATAAAATAAATCACATCTTGAAGGGTTGAATATTTCAGTTGTCTTAGAAAAAAAATATATAAATTATTTTTTTAGTAAATTTGAAAATAAAAATTATGACATATTTTTATTGAGAATAAATTTATTCCCTAAATAATATCCTTTCTTATCCAACATATTATACATCTAGGATTATTGGGAAAATAGAAAAATAATGGTCAGCTAAAATTATTAGTAAGGGTTATGTAACATCATATTATGAAAATTCATGTATTTATCAACATAATTTTAGTTTCCATATTTATTTGGATGCATTTTGAAACTCCCAAAAATGGAGATCATTTTTGTTTGAAAATGACCTAATGTCCATGAATGTATGTGTTTGATTAAATAGTCCCCATGAATAAATATGAAAATTTACTTTCAATGTTCTCCTGGTTTTAGGATAATGGCGTCATTATTGTTGGATTTTGACATGAATCTGGTCTTTTCAAAGTTTAGAGGAGAAATAAATGTTACGTAAAATGATTACACGTAGTGTATTGGTCACCAGATTTAAGATATGAACTTCTATGAGGAATTAGAACTTTACTATTCATGTAATGTATTACACTCTAGGTAATGAGTTCTAGGAAGAATCCCTTAACTCATACAAGAATAGAATATTAGACAGTGTGAATTTTTATTACACACCATGTAATAGTAAAATTGACCTTTTAATAACAGTTAGTGGGTGTGTTTGTACTTGGGTTTTGTTGATTAGACACCATGAAATGAGGTTTCACATATTGTATGTCTCATGAGATGTTCTTTTAGTTTTCCAAAAAATTTATTATTCTTTAATTCTGTTGTACCCATTATCCTTCTTGACCTAGAGAATCCAATGCAAAATTTTGGGGACATTTGACCCTTCTTAGTAATTTTTTACAGTGATTTATCATCATTTCAATTGTGGTGTGTTTCTCCTGGTGTTTATTTATCCTCTTATACCATTCACTATGATCAATGTATCCCCATTGGGAAACAATTAAAGAAGCATTGGTTTATAGTGATGATTATTATTGTTAACATAAAGATAAATTGTGAGATAATCATCTATAGTCTAACCTTGATATTGGTTGTGGTGTGAGAGGATATTTCTTTAAGGTATGGATTATTTTTCTTCTCCACAAACCGTTCATCTTGATAAATCAATTCTATAATGTGTTGAATTATTCAAGGTCCTGTATTGAAAATATTACATTATTCCTTGTTGTTTGATCCCATTGGATGTGTTTGTGACATTATTTTGACGTTGGTGGTTCCATATTTGACATATGTTGTACAAACATCATTTCATTGAATTTTTAATTTTATTTATAAATGATAAAAAAATACTTATTGATGAAATTATGTGTGTGGAAGGGGTTATTGTAGCACCCAAAACCTTTTATGATATGTTTCTCTTAAATATATTCTTGTTATAGCCTATATTTTATGAATCACTGAGCCTATATGGAACAAAACATGGTTACTTATAGGAGATAGCCATGACCTAGCCATAAATCTTATATTTGTCAGCTCTGTGATTTGAATTTTAAAAATCTAACATACACGGTTGTGATCAAGATGATAATTAGTGTTTGATAGAATTAACTTAATTTTCGGTGAATAGTAACATTCCCTTATGAATAGTAACCTACACTTATGAATAGTGACATACCCTTATAAATAGTAATATGTCTATTATGAATGGTATCCATGCCATTGAATGTATAAATGAATTTAGGAACCTTAAAATGAAGATGATTATTTTAAGTGTTTATATTTTTCGATTGAATAATTATTTTAAATAAATATTTAATTAATAATATTTAGAAAATTATGTTCGAAAATGAATTTCATTTTAGGATTCTACACATCGAAAAATGGTTAGGGTGAATTTTTGGGATTTTTCTAGAATACTTAATTTTTTTATGAATAATAAAATGAAAAAATTTACGATAAAGGCTAAATAAGGCGTTTATTGAGTCATTAATGATGATCTAATGATGTAAGCCCAATTGGATCTAAGTCACATGCATATATTATGGTTATTGGTCATAGAATACTCACTATCGGTTGTCTTGTGAGGAAATAATAAATTAATGATTATAATATTAAGAAAACTCCTCTCCCCTCCACTATATAAACCACCCCTCACCCCCTCTTCCTCCCACACCACTCAAGCTTCATGACTTGCCTAAATTCTGCCAAATTATCTCCCCAAGCACTCTACCCACGTCCAAGACCTTCTGGTCTCACCAAAAGGCCAAAAACAATGTTCTTAAGGAGATTCTCAAGGAGGAGTACTCAAGAGGTGAACCTTCCTTCTCTTTTCTTTCAATTTCTTTTACAAAGTTCCATTCTTTTATTCTCCCTTCTCACCTCCCCTCACCAAAAATAACATGATAATTCCAGTACCATAAATGTACTGGATTTTCATTGTGATAATGTAATATTTAATCATATTCTATCTTTTCCCCTCCTTTTATACAATAAATGCAAACACCGTCCGCGATGTGTAAATTTATCACTCAAAGAAGACTAGTTTTCAATTTGCATTACTATCTTCAATACTGGTCATGAAACCTTTTCAATGGTTGAACCAGGTCATATTATATGTATCTTATCTTTATTAATGTTATGGAATCTTTACACATTCATAATATGGAATAATAATACAAAACAAGTTTATTGTGCACAAAACCACAAAGCCAAATCCAAGCGTATATTTTTAACTCATCAAATGAGTCATCCTCATGGTATATAACCAGAATCATTATAAGATCAATTATATCTCTTTAATTTTACTAATAATTTATATTATCAATTATGTATGTTTAACCATATTTCAAATGGACTTACATTCATGAATACAAGTAAACAAATCATGAAACCAAGTAAGAAAATGCTTCCAAAAAAATAAAATTGAATCTCTTAAACCCATCAAAAAGGACATTAATGAACTTAATAAGGTTATAAAATATCAATTAATTGTTTATGAGGTTTTGTACTTATTAATTAATGAAGCTAAATTTGATTATTCAGGTCGTTATGAACAAACAAGAACACCTTCGAGCGTAAGGTAAGGGATCCTCTCTCTAACTTTTGTTCAAAAATCTACCCTATGTAGTGCCCTTTTATTTTTTAATTAATAATGGTGGGGAATGTTTTCAATCCACTCCCATACTTCCCTTGTGACATATAAATAATTTAATACCCCTTTAACTTTCATTAATTCCTCTCAATAACACTCGTTCCTTGCCGAAATGTTTGTAAGGGGTTTCTCATCTCACTTTCATTTCCGTGAGATTTTCATTGTTTGCCACTTATTTATTGTATGTGGTATATGTGTACTGACATTTGATATATAATAACATTATTATATTTATATTCATGTTATTAAATGATTCATTTTAGGGTTATTAAGTTCTGGTCATATGATTTGACCAATTACATTGTGGTAAGAGACTTTGTCTCAACTACTATTTTGTTGTGACTAACTTTGTTTTGTGCACCTAATAATCCTTATGTGGTATACCTACTACCCATTTGAGATCAATTTTAATTTGAAATTATATTTATATTAAATATCCATAGACTCATATCATGTATATGTTTGTTTTCTAAACCGTATACCATTTTATATACGGTGTTTATTTGGAAAGTTATTTTAATTATGGAAATATTGATGAATCCGTATACTGTAATATTTATAGATATTGAAAAGGAATATTGACATTGTATTGAATCAATGATTAAAGAATGATTTTCACATGCAGTGATGGTTGGGGCCCTCTATAGCCCCTTGATTCATCGGTATGTCTCATGATACAAATCAGTTGGCAACATACCCTTCGAGTTTTTTTACAAAAATTAAACGAGTTTCTACCCATAGAACTAAACCTTTTTTATAGTATTATGATTTAATGTTCCAGATACCTGATGTAAAAATAATAATCATTTTCTTTATTCATTATTAGTTATTACTATCCATGAAGTTTTCACTTTGAAAAAATATATGGATGTAATTTCATTCTCAGTTTATTAATGGTGTGAGTTTTTCATATATTCACCATGCCATATTGATTATGTCAGATTGATTATGATTCACTTATTATTGTATTAATTATTCCTCTATTTGTAACCCTTACTGAGTGTTTGATCTCACCAATTTCATTATTTACTTTCAATAGGTGACAAAGAGGAGATCATTTATTGAGTTCCTGTGGATGTAGTTTTTTTAGTTTTTGTTATGTATTGTATTCTATAAACTTTTTCGATGTAAATTGAGTAACATATATGTATCTAGTTTCTTCAATACTACTAAACTGATCATTCCTTCAAGATTTCCATTCCCTATAACCATGCCAATATAACATGTAGTGCACCATCTCTAGTCTTGAAGGGTCAGGGCATTATAGATTGTATCAAAGTAAGTTTAGTAGCACACTTGGAAACTAGATTAAAAAATGTAGATTCAGAACAAATCCCTAAGGTAGTATTAGAGGATGAACATACAAGAACGTCTTGGAATTTTGGTAAGGAATAGATTACATAAATCTTTCTAGAAAATACATCCCTATCTGGATACGAGCAGGTAGAGGTAGCTCTGGCATAGATGTACTTAGGAGTGAAAGCTCTGACAAGGAGTTTTGGGCTTGACCTGGGGTATCATGGGACACGACAACGGGCCTTGCTTCACTCTTGGTTACGAAACTCCTAGGAGTTATGCTTAGGATAATTCATGTTTTCATTACAAGCCATTATGAAGGATTGAAATTTAAATTATTCCTCAAAAAACCAATTTTCTAATTATGAGATTACCCATGTGTAGGATCTCAATTTATACTAAGTATTTTGTTATGTTAAGATTATAAATTATGAATCATACCCAAATCCAGTGTGTTCCATTATTTAGAAATTTCATATAACGAAAGAAGGGGAATCAATATTTGTGGGCTAGGTGGGGATCTCCCCACTGAGAAATTCAATATAGTCAATGTTGGAGCAGATCAGATCATGACCATATTGGGACAACTTACTCAGGTTGTAACAAATAACCATTCCGCACCTATGTTGGATCGTTTCATGCAGCAGAAGTCCCCATATTTCAGTGGGACTACTAATCCAGTGGTTGCTGAGAAATAGATCAATTCCATTTAAAAGATATTCATGGCATTAAGATGTAATGAAAATGAAAAGGTAGTACTGGCAGTATATTGTCTCAAGGGAGACGCTGATCAATTGTGGTCCTTGAATCAGAAAACCAGGGAGGAAGAAGAAATAAAAGATATGGAATGGAGGAATTTTAAGAAAATATTCCTTGGAAAATATTTCCCTCGTGAGAAACAAACCGAAATGAAGGGGAAATTCCTTGGTGTAGAACAAAGGGAAGAAGACAGTGTTATAAGGTATGAGGCTACCTTTACAAGGCTAGCTAGGTATGCCATAGATTACGTACGTGACTCGGTAGACAAGATAGATCATTTCTTTGAAGGTCATAAGCCAAGTCTTCTAAGAAAAATAGTTTCTCAAACATTTTCATCATATGATGAAATTGTTTAAAGTGCCATCAAAATAGATAATGAATTTTCTAAATTAAATTTGTTCAAGGAAAACCCAGAAAAAAGTGGTACTTTGATAAAAAGGGAAAGGTGAAGCACTAAAGAAGAAAAGGGAATGAAAAATTCCCATTATGTGAGAACTAGGGAAAGAATCATCTCATGAAATGCATAAAAGGCATGTGAGTCTACTATGAGTGTGGAGAAAAGTGTCATCTATCTCATGAATACAAGGGGAAGAAAAAATTTGAAGATGTTCAATTATACAACTGTAGTAAAAGGAGACACTATGAAATTGAGTGTCATAAGCGCCAAGGAAACATGCCTCACAAAAATCCAAGAGAGCAAGGGAGAGCTTATGTGATTACAACCATGGTTGTTGAAGTCCCTAATGATGTGGTGGTAGGTACTTTAATTGTTTCCTAAAACTTAGAAAACACTTTATTCGATTCAAGATCATCGCATTAATTTATATCTTCCCATCTTTACATGAAAATTAGACTTGACCAATTTGATTTAATAAATGAGTTTTTAGAAAAAACTCCTAGGGGATGCATCATTCCAACAAAGGCATGTCAAAATTTCCCCATCGTGACACAAAAACACACTTTAATTGATAACCTTATCATCATACCAATGAATGAATTTGATATAATTCTCAGTATGAATTGGATTTCAAATTACGATGTAAAGATATATTGCAATAAAAATGAAGTTACAATTTTTGAAAATGGTATAGAATCACTTATAATTAGACCAGAGACCTCTCCATCTGATTCTTATCAATACCCAACCATAATAGCTCTGTTAAATGCAATTATTGGAGAGGAAGAGAACACAATATCTATGGGTGAGGAAGGAAATATTCAAATTGAATATGTTCACATAGTACAAGAATACATTGATGTATTTCTAGAGGATTATCTAGAAATCCTCCAGAGTAAGATGTTGATATCCCTATTTATTTAATTCATGGTTCAAGACCTATATCAAAGACTCCCTATAGAATGATCACTGTGGAATTAGTAGAGCTAAAGAAACAACTAGAGGAATTGAGTGAAAATGGATTTATTCAACCTAGTTTTTCTCCATGGGGAGCGCCTATCCTCTTTGTAAAGAATAAAAATGGATCCATGAGGCTATGCATTGATTATAGGGAAATCAATGCTATTATGATAAAGAATAAGTATCCTCTACCCCAGATTGTTGATTTATTTTATCAACTTCATGGAGCTCAATACTTTTTGAAGATCGACCTTTGATCTGGATATCATCATCTACGTGTGAAGAAGGAAGATATTCCTAAGACAACATTTCAAACCAGGTATGGGCATTATGATTTTACAGTGATGCCTTTTGTTCTCACAAATTCACCCTCTATTTTCATGGATTTAATGAATAGATATTTCACGGAATATCTTGATAACTTTGTTGTGGTATTCATCGATGATGTCCTGGTATACTCAAAAAGCTATGAAGAGATGATTTACCACTTGAGCACCTGGAAAGATTTTATATTAATGAAGTTGTAAGACTTCATGGGGTACCTTTATCGATTGTGTCTGATTGAGATCCCTGGTTTACATCAAAATTATGGAAAACTTTCCATAAGGCTTTGAATACTGAGCTTTGTATGAGTACTTCTTATCACCCTCAAACTGACAGACATTCTGAACGGACTATTTAAACTCTTGAAGACATACTGAGATCATGCTCTCAGGGATTTCAAGGTATATGAGATCAATAATTTCCTTTGGTGGAATTTTCATACAACTATAGTTTCCATTCTAGTATTCAAATGGATCCATATTAAGAATTATATGAAAAGAGATGTCTAACTCCAACTTGTTGAGATGAAATTGGTGAGAGACATCATATAGGCCCAGAACTGATTGAATAGTCCATGGAAAAGGTGAGGACAATCCAAGCCCATATAAAAGAATCCCAATGTAGGCAGGAGAGTTTTACTGACAACTGGAGAAAGGATTTGAAATTACAAGTGGGGGATCTTGTATTTCTGAAAGTATCTCCATAGAAGGGTGTCTTATGGTTTGGTAAGTAGGAGAAACTGATCCCCAACTACATTGAACCATTTGAAATTCTGGAAAGAATCAGAGCTATAACATACCATTTAGCAATGCTGCCAAGTCTCTAAAAAGTTAATGATGGGTTCCATGTGTCATGGTTGATGAAATACATACCAGACCCAATGCATGTACTCACATATAATGAAATAGAACTGGAACCAGATTAATCATACTGTGAAGAGCCTATTAGGATTCTTGACACAAGGGAGCATGTATTGGGAAATCAGACAACTCGTCTAGTAAAGTTTCTTTGAAAAAACCAGAATATAGAGGAAACAACCTGGGAACCTGAGGATGTTATGAAGAAGAACCACCCACATTTTTTTGGTGGGATTTATAATTGAAAAAAATTTCACGGATGAAATTTCCGAAGGAGGGAATAATGTATCACCCCAAACATTTTAGGGTATGTTTCTCTTAAATACATTCTAGTTATAGCCTATATTTCATGAATCACTGAGCCTCTATAGAAAAAATCATGGTTACTTATATTAGAGAGCCATGACCTAGCCATAAAAATTATATTTGTCAACTCTGTGATTTGAATTTTAAAAATCTAATATACAGGGTTGCGATCAAGATGGTAATTATAGTCTAATAAATTTAACTTAATTTTCGATGAATATTATCCTAACTTTATGAATAGAAACATACACTTATGAATATTAACATACCCTTATAAATTTTAATATTACTCTTATGAATGGTATCCATTCCCTTGAATGTATAAATGAATTTAGGCACCTTAAAAATGAAAATGAATATTTTAAGTGTTTATATTTTTCAATTAAATAATTATTTTAATTAAATATTTAATTAATCATATTTAGAAAATTATTTTTGAAAAATTGACTTCATTTTTTGGATTCTACATGTCAAAATATGGTTAGGGTGAATTTTTGGAATTTTTCGGAAATACTTAAATTTTTTATGAATAGTAAAATACGATAATTTATGATAAATGATAAATAAGGAATTTATTGAGTCATTTATGATGATTTACTGATGTAATCCTAATTGATTCGAAGTCACATGAATATATTACTGTTCTTGGTCATGGAATACTCACTATTGGTTGTCTTTAGAGGAAATATTAAATTAATGATTATAATATTAAGAAAACTTCTCTCCCCTCCACTATATAAACCACCGATCACCCCCTCTACCTCCTAAACCACTCAAGCTTCAAGTCTTGCCTACATTTTGCCAAGTAATCTCCCCAATACCTCTCCCCACGTCAAAGACCTTTTGGTCTCTCAAAAGGCAAAAAACAGAGGCCTTATGAAGATTTTCAAGGAGGAGTACTCAAGAGGTGAACCTTCCTTCTCTTTTATTTCAATTACTTTTACAAAGTTCCGTTATTTTGTTCTCCCTTATCAGATCACCTCATCCAAATTCCATGAAAATTACAGTACCTTACATGTACCATATTTTCATTGTGCTAATGGAATATTTCATCATAATCTCTCTTTTCCCATCCTTTTATACAATAAATGAAAACTCAGTCTGAGATGTGTAAATTTATCACACTCAAGGAAGACGGGTTTTCAATTTGCATTACTATCTTTAATACTGGTCATGAAACATTTTAAATGGTTGAACCAGGTCATAATATATGTATAAAATTTTTATTAATGTTCTGGAATCTTTACACATTCATAATATTGAATAATAATACAAAACAATTTTATTGTGCACAAAACCGACAAGCCAAATCCAAGCCTTTATTTTTAACTCATAAAATGAGTCATCCTCATGGTATATAACCAGAATCATTATAAGATAATTTATATCTCTTTAATGCCACTAATAATGTATATTAACAATTCTGGTTGTTTAACCACATTTTAAAAGAACATCCATTCCCGAATAAAAGTAAACAAATCATGAAACCAAGTAAGAAAATCCTTCCAAAATAATAAAAATGAGTCTCTTAAACCCATCATAAAGGAAATTAATGAACATAATAAGGTTATAACATATAAATTATAGGTTTATGATGTTATTCAATTATTAATAAATTAATCTAAATTAGATTATTCAGATCGTTAAGAATGAACAAGAACACCTTCAAGCGTAAGGTAAGGGATCCTCTCTCTCACTTTTGTTCGATAAACTCCCCTATGTTGTGCCCTTTTTTTTAATTCCTAATGATGGGGTCTATTTTAGAACCAACCCTATACTTCCCTTGTGACTTATAAATAATGGAATACCCCTTTACCTCTCATTAATCCCTCACACTAACACTCGTTAACATGCCGAAATGTTTGTAAGGGGTTTCTCTTCTCACATTCATTTCTGGGAGATTTCAGCATTCACCACTTATTTCTTGTATGTGGTATATGTGTACTACCATTTGATATATAATAAAATTATTCTATTTATATTCATTTTATTCAATTATTCATTGGAGGTTTATTATGTTCTGTTCATTTTATTCGAGCAATTACATTGTGGTAAGAGACTTTGTCTCAACTACTATTTTGTTGTGACTAACATTGTATTGTGCTTCTAATAATCATTATTTGGTGTACCTAATGCCCATTTGAGATAAATTTTCATTTGAAATTATATTTATATTAAATAACCATAATCTCATATCATGGATATGTTTGTTTTCAAAACCGTGTACCATTTTTTATACGGTGTTTATTTGGATTGTTATTTTAATTATGGAAATATTGATAAATCTGTATACTCTACTCTCTATGGATATTGAAAATAAATATTTCTCTTGTAATAAATCAATGTATAATAAATGATTTGAACATACAGTGGTGGGTGGGGACCACTATTCTCTCTCGATGCATCAGTAGGTCTCATGAAACAAATCAGTTGGCGACAAACCCTTCGAGTTTGTTTCCAAAAATTAGATGGGTTTCTACCCATAGAACTAGACTGTTTTTATGGTATTATGGTTTCATGATCCAGATACATGACGTCCAAATAATGATCATTTTATTTATTCAATATCATTTTATTATTATCCATGAGGTTTTCACTATGACAAAATCTATGGATGCAGTTTCATTCTCAGTTTATTAATGGCGTGAGATTTTCATCTATTCACCATGCCATATTGATAATGTCAGATTGATTATGATTAAAATATTATTGTATTCATGCTTCCCCTATTTTTTAACACTTAATTAGTGTTTGAGATCACCCCTATCATTGTTTACTTTCAACATATGACCAAGAGGAGATCATTTATTGGGTTCTTGTGGATGCAGTTTTTTTAGTTTTCGTTATGTATTGTATTCTGTAAACATTTAGAATGTAAATTGAGTTAGATCTATGTATCTAGTTTATTAAATACTAGAAGGGTTGAGGTATTATAGTTATATTTTATAAAATATGTCTTTCCACATGATTATGTGAAATGAAATTTTGTTTAATGTATCATGAAATAGAATTTTTTATTGTTTTATATGATAATTTTGATGATGTTTTTTGTAAAAATTGCACATGTGTATCATTAAGAACTAAGGTGAAAGGTCTAACATAGGGACACCATCCATATATTATCTGATGGGGGTGGGGCCACTCAAAGGGTGTTCATAATTAGATATAAATGTTTTTCTTGGGAATTGATATTAAAATTGTAAATGGATTCACCCATTATATGTTTCTATATCCCTTAGTCTTTTTTCCTAAGGATTTGATTGTCTACTAGTCATTGATTATGGTGTAAGTAGTCTACATGCCTGACATGTAGATATAATCTCCATGATTTTTCATGTGTTTATATGTATTATTCAATATGATATGATATTTAATGAATTATTTGATTTTATATGATTGATTATATTCATATAAAATGATTGAAACTATAATACCTTGATTTATTTGAAGGTAATTGTATTTGTTTTCCCATAATTTTGATATAAAAACAATAATTGTTTTATCATGAATTTTTTTCATTAATGATGATAATGTTCAGATTTATTTATGGATACTTTTTATAAACCGGCTGAAAAGGATCCTACCAAGCATGTTAACTCACACCATGTGCACCCCTTCGGCAAATAGATATTCCTTTATATGTATTTTTTATATTGAAATTCAAGGCATCATAGTGAGTAAGTGGGTATTTGTCAACTTTTTTGGGCAGTTTGTGGTGGGATTGTATGTGTTTTACTAATAAATTACATAGAGTAGTAGGATTACAATTTTAGATGTCCTTGGATGATTGGCCATGTACATTGGGGAGTTATAACTATATTTATGTAGTATCATTTCAGATGTCATATTTCAGCTACAAAAAATATTTATCTATTCATTTTTTCATACATTATATATATTACATATTTTTTATTCATGTTGGATGAAATCAAACCCTCAACGTTATTTTTGATTCTCAAGTGCTATTTTCTAGCCATTGGTCATCATGAACACCCATTAGATATGTGGAAATTATTGTTGAGTAACAATTTGAGAGGGTATCTATATTGGGATCGCCATTAGTTGGTATTAAAGGGTTGTTTTTCATCAATATTTCATATTGTAATTTTTGGTAGACATGAGATAATGTTTATGGGAGTTGATAGGTCAGTTTTTGTGAGTACCTATGTTCCTCTGGCTATGATGAGACTAATGTTACAATGGGATGTTAGGATTCATGTCACCTATTATGAGTTCATGATCTTAATAGTAGTTTTTTCATATGGTTCTTTGGTTTAAATTAAAATTATTATTTTTTCTGATCATTTATTATATTTCATTGTGTAGAAGTATGCCTCTATGACCTATTCTTTAGGTTCCTTTGGATGGTGAAATAGATTCTCATCATTGGAATCACCATAAAGATCAAAATATTGTTGAAGTGTTTTTTGAGTATTTGATGATGTCTAAAATAATTTACCCCAATTACCTAACATAGATTCTAGAGTATAGTCACAAGATGAAAGATAATTTCATAAATCATGGGAGTTATTTCATAATAATACTCCATCATTTCATTGTGTGAATAAACCTCAAGATGAAGAGGATGGAAAATAAATGATCGATGAAATAATTTATTACCAATATGAACATATGATTATCATGGTGAACTGTAGGACATTCAGACTTAGGGGTCCTAGAAAGAGATGGTGAGATTACATGGTACATATAGATATTCATGTGGGCTTGGACTATAAGTGTTTCAAGACCCTCTTCCTTTAGTAGTTGTATCTCGAATCACTGATGATGGTGAAGTATCTAGAGCTCCTCTATTACAATATGTAGTGAAACACCACCAAGATTTACAAATAGATTTAATATAGAATGCATGAAACAATAAGTCTCTATGAAACAAAACCATTGTTATTTATCGAAGATAGTTATATCCTTGCCTTTAAACATAATCTTATGTATTTTCTGTATTGAATTCCAAAAAACGGACATACACGGTAGCGATAAAAAATATATTTAGAGTCTGATAGGACCAATAAGCATTTTTTGGAAAATAGTAACAAAAAACTTATTAATATTAATGTACCATTATGAATAGTAATATGAACATTATGAATAGTAACCACAACCTTGTATGAACAAAAAAAAACTATGCACCGTATAAATGAGATTTATAATTTAAAAAATTAATAATTATGTGGTTGTATTTTTGTGAGTAGTAAATATTTAATTTCAATGTTAGTTTATTAATTTGATTTAAAATAAAATTCATTTTCCTAAAATGTATTCCTAAATAAAAATTTTATTTTCCTATTAATTTAATAATATTTTTTGATACCTCAATTAATTTTTTAAAGTATTCTAGAATATGGTTTAAAATTTATATATATAATTTTCATGTAAATAATGATTTTGTATAAAATTTAAATTTTAAATATTTTGAAACTTATTTTGAAAATATGTAGTCTATTTTTTAATTCTACCCATCAAAAAATTGTAATTTTGAATATTTGGGATTTTTGTGAAATATTTAATTTTTGATGAATATTAAAATATTGTAATCTATGGTGTAAATACATTATATGATTAATAAACTATTATCTACATCATGGATGATGTAAGAACACCAGGTTCAAACTCATATGAATTTTTCTCTATTATTGGTCACAACAATCAACACTATTTTCTATCATGAGTAAAATAATAAAATAATGAAAAAGATATTCCAAAATCACTCATATCCTCAATTATAAAATCTACCCATCCGTCCCACTTCCTCTCACTCCTCTAATCCTTGATACATCTCAATGTTCTTCCCAAATACTCTTCCCTAGTCCCTCCCCACTTCCAAGAGCTATTGTTATAGAAAAATTTCATAACCCCTTCCCTTAAGGAGGTTCTCAAATAAGATAATTCAAGAGGTAAATCCTCTTTCTTTTTTATTTAATTTCATTTCTATTTATGTTCTTTTATTATTATCTCATAAACTCCCCTATATATTGATCTTTATAACTCCATTATCATATATATACACGTATTTTTTCAGGTCAATACAATAACCAATATCAATATCCTTACTCTCTCTATTTTATTTTATAAACGAAATATTCATCTCGGAGGTTCCAATTTACAAACTTCACGGAGTATTAAGTTACGTTCATCAATTTCATATTCATGGATGGTCATGACATCCTTTTATGGTTGAAACAAATTATAAAATTTGTATTATATATTATTTAATGATTTTGGAACCATCAATAATACATGATATTAAATAATATAACAATATTAGTTCATTGTGATTGAAAGGACCGCTCTAAAAATGTATACGCTTATCACTAAATGTACTATTTATTGATTCATCCACATACCATGTTACAAAATTATATATATAACCACTTAAAATTATGGATATTCATAAATACTATATACTTTTATTTTTGTAGAATTATATCTAGTTCACATGAATTAAATTACTTCTAATTGTGAAACCTGATAAAGAAACCAAGGAAACAAACACTCTAGAATGACTGAATTCAATCTTATAACTTTTCAATAAGGACATAAATTATCTTAATAAAAAAATAATGAATCAAATATATTTATACATGGTTCATAATTAGTTAATTAATGGATTTAATCTGAGTAACGAGATCATTAAGGTCAAGTGTAGAATTTATTTGGACATAAGGTAAAGGATTTCTACCAAAACCTCCATTTTCATTTGGGTTACTCTTATTATCTACTTACCTAAATAAAATTAATAATTATTAATATTCACTGATAAATTATTTTATAATGATCTATATAAGTGTACCAAACATATTATTTCATTACTTCATGGGGAGTTAAATTTTTCAAAAATATCTTTACAAACTTCTTCCTAATAAATAGCAATCTTAAAAAGACCATCTCAATTTCTTACCTATTTTAAAGTGCACTAAAAATATATTTTAATCAAAAATTATTTTCAAAAAACTTTCATTTAATTATTAAAAAACTATGAATGTTTATTTTGGGTTTTATAAAATTATTTTTCCAGAATAACTTTTCATTTCAAAGTAAATGAGTTTTTTATCAAGAATTTCATGATGATATTATAATAGTATTTTAATATATTTCAATAGTATTATTTATTATTATGATGAATTTATATTAATATTTTATGATATCATCTACCATATTTTATTGAATGGTTTATTATTATTTTGACTATGGATGTGCAATATTGAAACAATTCACCATATTACTCCTAATGATTAGTAATTCTGTTAACTAATTTGGTAAGTTTATTTACCTTTCATATGTTAGTTTCAATATGAATATATATATTAATTATTTTTATCCCCTTTTATAGTAGGAATTCCTTGGTCTTAGTATGTTAAGTGAGGGACCCCCTATACCCCTCTATCTATTGGTATGTCTCATGAGACAAAGACAAATATGGGCTTGGCCGAGGCATTGGCCATTTTTAGATATAGTTTTGGTCGATGCATTAATAATTTTTAGTTGTCTTGGTCTAGGCCTTGAATATTTTGTTTAGATGTCCTGCATTACACATTACATCATGATGAATCTAGTAATAGATATTTCATGGGGTTATGTGACTTGTAGAAAACCCATGATTATGTATTATTATGTCATTATTTATTCACCTCTTATTCCAAAAATATTAGGTTCCTATTAATTTTTAGGGGCATTTGTTTTAGGTTATTCACAATGGATAATGTTTATTTTTATGATACCATCTTATTTATTTATTAACTAGACTAAGATTTTGAGCTCACCCCTTTCTAATGTTTTATTTTTCCCAGAATGTGAAGAAGTATATTATCAAGGACCTACAAGGATACAAATAGGTATGGATGTTTTCAATGGAATTTATATAGTGTATTTCATTTCATGTTGTGATTTTGAACTTATTTATGTATCCGTCCATCCAAAAATACTAAACTATTTTGTACTTTGGAATGTGTATTCCTTGTTTATATATCATTTTAATAAAATAAGGCATCGGATCTGGTAAACTAGGGCCGGGGAGATTACAATTGGTTTCAAATAAAGTTTAGTTGAATCCCTGGAAGCAAGATTTAGATAACATAGATTAGGAAAAAACACTATGATATACATTGAGGATAAGAATAGAATAACATCATATAATTTTGTTAAGGATGATATTGTGTGGTATTCCTAGAAAATAAATCCCTTTTAATATACTACAATTGGGTGTGGTTCTAGAACAGATATACCTAGGAGTAACAAACCTGACAAGGCATTCCTAGCATCACTTAGGGTAACTTGGTACACGACAATGGGCCTTACTGCACACCTGGTTTGACACTCATCGGGGATAGGTTTATGATAATTAATATTTTCATTAGAATCTATTATTAAGGATTTAAATGTAAATTTTTCCTCAAAAAAAATTCTATTATTATGGGTTTAGCAAAGCATTGGATTTTAAATTTTGTTAAATATTTTTCATGTTAAGACTATACATTATGATTCATAACCTAATATAGTGTAATCCATTATTTAGAAAAGTCACCAAGTGGACTGAACGGAAACTGTTTGAATGTTCATATCTTATATAGGTATTTCCCACCTATGAAATATACTGATGTAGGTTCCAGGGTTGTGACCGGTGCTTAGAAACTTATAGCTATACTAGTATAGATGAGTCCTGTTATGAAAAATAACCTTACCTATATAGACCATCCTGATCCACAATGTGAAGGACAAATGTTATAATGCATTATGTGAAAACAACCTCCATCACTGAATGGGACTACATTCCCATTAATATCATATCAATGGATAAGTTCCTTAGGGAATAGATCTCTCACATTGGGAAATAATGAAAGGGATAAGGTGGTTATGGCAGTTTATCATCTATCAGGATTCAGTAATCTATGGTGGTAATTAATTCAAAACAAAAAGGAGGAGGAAGAGATTGACAATATGGAATATAAGAATTTTATGTAAATATTCTTAGAAAAATACCTTCATCATAAACATAGAGAAGATATAGAAAGTAAGTTTTTGTATGGGAGGCAAAAATATGATGAGAATGTTTCAAATTATTAATCTAACATCACATATTTAGTAAGGAATGTTGTGGACTACATACTTAATCCAATGATAAATATTTATTGATTCTATGATTGGTTAAAAATATTACTACACAGGGAATGAGTCTCCTAATGTTTCTCATCATACAAAGCTGTAGCCTCATATGCTATCAAGATAGAGAAATAATTGTCTACATCTTATGACATTCAGAAAAAAAGATAAGATGTAGGTGAAAAAAGATATAAGGGATAAATGGAAGAATAAAAGGTCAATTTTCCAACATTTAATACTTATGGAAAGAAACACCATAGTGACTACATAAATGTAAAAAAGTTTTCTAAATGTGTGTACAAAAAGGCCATCATGTTGGTTATTTCAAAGGAATAAAAGAATATTTTAATGTTCAAAGCTATAATTGTATGGTGGCAGGGAACTATTCTAATGATTGTACAAAGCATCAGGGATATGTGCCATGTAAATGTACAAGGGATCAGGGCCAAGCATATGCAATAAAAACTACTGGGGGTGAAATTACTTATGATGTGGCAGAAGGTACTTTAAAAATTTCCTCAAACATAGACAATGCTTTATTAGATTTGGGATCAACATATTCATTCATATCTTCCTTGTTTTCCATAAAAATTAAACATTTCCAATTTTTTTTTAATAAATGAGTTGTCAGCCAAACTCTTGAGGGAAGTATCATTGAAACAAAGTTGTGTCAGTCAACCCCCCCTTATAACAGAAAAATGAGATTTAGTTACTAGTGTTATCATCATACCCATGATTGAATTTGATATAATAATTAGTGGGGAATTAATTTCAAATTATGATGTGAAAATCTATTTCATGATGAATGGTGTTACAATTTTTGAAAATTATATAGAATCCTTTATCTTTAGAGAAGAAATATCATCATATGATTCATATATAGATCCAACACCAATATCTCCATTTAATGAAATTATTATCGAGGATTATAACATAATATCATTAGGCGAGGAATGAAATCTCTAAATTAAGGATGTACATATTATGTAAGAATATATTGATTCTTTTCCATCGGAATTACCTAAAAATATTATTTAGTGTAATATTGAGTTTCCTATCGATATAATTCATGGTTCAAGGCTTGTATCAATGAATCCTTATAAAATGACCAATATGGAATTAGTTTATTTGAAGAAACCACTAGAGGAATTGAGTGATAATAGATTTATTCATGATACCATTTCATCAAAGGGAGAACCTGTTCATTTCCTTAAGATGAATGATGGATATATGAGTTTGTTAATTGACTAATAGGAGATCTATTTTATTATAGTAAAGAACACCTAACCCCTACCTCACATTGATTACATATATGATCAAATTAATAAATCCCCATATTTTTTTGAAGATTTACCATCAATAAAGATATCATCATTTGTGTATGAGGAAAGAAGATATTAAAAAAAATTCAAAACAGGTATGGGTATCACATGTTTACAATAATGTATTTGAATTGACTAACTAACCCTATGATTTTAGGAATCAAATGAATAGAGTTTTCAAGAAATATCGTGATGAATTTGTAGTGGTATTTATTGATGATATTTTGATAGACTCCAAATGAAATTAAGATCACGAGAATCACTTTCGCATTATTCATATGACTCTTAAAAGTATCGAGTTATATAGGATGTTTAGAAATTGCGAATTCTAGATTCAAATATTTTCTATTCTTGTCCATATTGTCTCTATGAATGGAATATTAGTTAATCCTAAGAATAAAAGACTATTTAGGAATGGATTTCACAAATTAAACTAACCTAGGAACATAGTTTTATTTATTTAGGAGGTTACTATTTGTGTTTTGTTCAGAACATCACCCGATTAGCCAACCCGTTTCCAATATAGCTCGTAAAGGGGTTATGATTGATTGGAAAAAATAATGTGATGAATGTTTTGAATAATTAGAGACATGATTATTGAATGCTTAGATCCTGACTCTACCATCAGGGAGTGGTGGATTTGTGATATATAGTGATGTATCATGGAAAGGACATGGATGTGTCCTTCTGTAGAATGATAGAGTTATTGCCTATAAATAATGGCTGATAAAAATTAATGAACAAAACTATCTAACTCATGATCTTGATTTAGAAACTGTAATATATTCTCTAATGATATAGATACAATATCTTTAAGAATTAAAATGTGAGATATATACAGATCATAAGAGCTCAAAATATATATTCACACAGATAGAACTCAACATTAGTCATTGGAGATGGATTTAACAACTAAATTATTATGATTTTTACATACACTACCAAAGAGGGAAGGAAAATATGGTGGAATATATATTAACGAGGAAGGATCACTTAGTTATAAAAAATATATGGATTGTAATGGATCCAATAATTATGGTTTTAGTAAAGATGGATATGGAAATTATAAATAAAGGTGAAACATCATTACTTTTTCAAATGGTTGTCCAATCATAATTATTTAAAAGGATTAAATGATTTCTTCTTGATGACTTGAATCATCAAATGAATATTAATGCTATGAAAAATGGGATGTTATCAGAATTCATATATGAAGATAGAATCCTGACATTTGGGAAGAGGCTTTGTGTTCATGCTATACCCAAGTTAAAGGGGGATTTATTTAATAATTCCAATAGTTTGAATTTCATTGAATATCCTAGTAAAACTAATATGTATAGAGATTTGAAGGAACATTTCTGGTGGGATAATATGAAGAGGGAAATTGTTGATTATGTATCGATATTTTTTCTCTATCAATAAGTGAAGGTTGAAAGACAACATCCTATAGGAGTAATGAAAGATATACTTATTACTGCATGGAAATGAGATGACATAACCATGAATTTTATCAATGTACTACCCAAAACACTAATAATGAATGATGGAATATGAGTAATTATTGATCGACTTATGGAATCTATACATTTTCTCTTTATAAGACATGATTTTACATTGGTGAGAATTGAAAGACTCTATGCCAATGAAGTTGTAAGACATAATAGTGAAACTCTTTCAATATTTTCTGATCGTGATCCTCAGTTTAAAACAAAATTCAAGAAAAGTCTGTAGAATGATATGGATACTTATATTCATTTGAGTACTGCTTATCACCCCCATACAGAATGGAAATCAGAAAGAACGATCCAAAATTTAGAAGACAAGTTGAGATATTGTTTACTTAACTTTCATGGTACATGGGATTAATATTTATCCTTGGTGGAGTTTTCAAACAATAATAGTTTTCATTCAATTATTAAAATGGAACAATATGAGTATTTTAATGGAAAGATATTCTGTACACACAACATGATGAGATGAGGTTGGTGAAATAAATATTTTAGGCCTAGAGCTTGTTGTGTAAACAACAGAAAATGTAAAGACTATTAATACACATATCGAAACAGATCAAAATAGGAAAAATAACAATGATAATAATTTAATAATGTATTTATAATTTCAAGTTGGAGTTTATGATTTCTTGAAAATATCTCCATGGAAGGGTGTTATATTTTTTTGGGAAGAAAGGGTAACTGAGACCCAGATATGTTGGTCCTTTTAAAATTATGAAGAAAGTTGAAAATATGGATTATATTTTGTTGATTCAAGAGATCTTTTGTATGGTACTCAATGTGTTTCAAGTATCATTGTTGATAAAGTACATGTCAGACCCAACACATGTCCTCACATATGAAGGTATTGAATTGGATCATATATTATCATGTTGTGATGACTCTATCTATATTCTAAACATTAAAGAACAAGTGTTGAGGAATCATACAACTAAGATAGTAAAGGTACATTGGAATAATCATAAAATTGATGAGTTCATGCGGGATCCTTAGAGTTTTATGATGAAAAACTATACAAATATTTTTAAGAGGTAACATTCTAGTAATTTTTATGAAACAATTTCTATAAGGGGGGAATAATGTAACACCATTTGAATTTACAAATTAATATAATATAGAATGCATGAATCCCTGAGTCTATGAAATATAGGAACTTTGTTATTTATAGGAAGTAGTTATAACCTAGTTGTTAAACATAATTTTCTTGTTTTTGTGTTTTGAATTTCAAAAAACGGATATACATGGTTGTGATCAGTTAGATATTTAGAGTCTGATAGGATCAAATTACATTTTTTGGTCAATATTAACTTGACCATAATGATTAGTAATATAGTCTTATGCATTTTAATATGACCCTTATGAATACTAACCCCACCCATGTATGTATAAATAAAATTAATGCACCATATAAAATATGGTGAATATTTTAAAAATTATTAATTAACTCTTTGTATTTTTGTGAGTAGTAAATATTTAATTAAAATATTAAAATAATAAGCTGATTTAAAATAATAATCATTTTACTAAATTGTTTTCTTAAATAAATATTTTTTTCCTATGAATTTAGGATATTTTTATGATACATCAGTTAATTTTTGATAGTATTATAAAATATGTTTAAAATTTAAAATGTATATTTTTTCATAGAATTTTTTTTATTTTGATATTAAATTTCACATATTTAGAAAATATTTTGATATATTTTTTCCATATTTAATTCTATACGTCGAAAAATGGTTATGGTGAATTTTTGGTATTTTCTGAAATACATGAATTTTTCATGAATAGTAAAATACAGTAATCTACTTTATAAATAGATTATAAGATAAATACAATATTCCTAACATAATGGGAAATATAAGAACACTTGTATAAAACTCACATGCACATATCAATATTTTGGGTCACAAGAATCAAAAGTATTGATTGTCTTGGGAAAAATAATAAAATAATGAATAAGATATTAAAAAATTACTTCTCTCCTCCACTATAAAATCCACCCATCACCCTTTCTTCTCTTCAATCCTCTATAAAAGGAAGCTTCTCAATATTCTGCTCAAATACACTTTTGTAGTCCCTCCCTATATCAATGAGCTCTTAGTATTTCCAAAAGAGAAAATCTCATTCCCTTAAGGAGGTTCTCATAGAGGTTATGACTGAAAATTAACTTTTTTATTATCAAAAAAATTTTGAGGAAAAAGTGAGAAGCTGGAAGATCCAACATTACAACTAAATAAAACCATTAAATAGAATAAACCAGATTAAGACTACACGATCTGCCTCTCCCCAGTAACTACAACGTGATAAAAAGTCTTCACCATCGCATGACCGGTCGGCTAACTGTCCCGTGTAGAGTTGCACGGGCCCGGTACCGATGGCAGAGCCATACCATCTCAAACTTCCAAATCCAAATGGAATGCTTAGGTGAAATATTTGTTCTCTAAACCTCATCTGAAATAGATCCAAGTAGTGTGCTGGTCGAAAACACATCAAAACTTCACAGCGAAATTGTACAGAAGATTCATCCAAAAACATATCACGAACAATAGAGGCACAACCAAAGAAATAAGGTAAAATCAACCAAAACCAAGAGAATATTCCTCCAAAACCAATGACAGATCCTCCAAAACAAGACACAAAATCACCAACACCAAAATGCCTCACTTGATCCTACAGGGACCATCAAACCAGAAACGCACTCTAAAAAACCGGAACACACAGATCACCATTCGTCGCCCATCCATTGAACCCTGAATGCAAAAGATTTTTCACACACTCAAAGAGAACAAAATGCAAGACCAGATCAGACCCCACGCTGCTGGATGAATCTAGAAGAGATGGAACCGAATAAGAATCCAAGCCGCAAGTCCAAATCTAACCCGAACAAGACAAGATCTGACCCCATGCCATCGAGAGGTAAATCCTCTTACTTTTTCATTTAACTTTATTTCGTTTTATCTTATTTTCTTATTATCTCTTTCCCTCCTATATCCAATTGATCATGATATGTTCAGTAACATCTATATACAAGAATTATATCATGTTAATATAATAAAAAATAATAATATAATTACTCTATCTATCAATCTATCTATATCTCTTTTTCTATCTATATTTTATTTTATAAATGAAACCATCATCCTAGAGGTACCAATTTAAAACCTTCACGGATGATGATGCAATGTTTTTGGAACCATTATTTTTAAATGATATTAAATAATAGAACAAAACTAGTTCATTATGATCAGAAACCCACTATAAAAATCTAAACTATTATCACTAAATATCTTTTGTATTTATTAATCCTCATACCATGTAACCAATTGATATGTATAAACATTTAAACAAATTTATGTTCATTATTAATATAAAATTTCAATTCTATATAATCACATCCATTCCACATAAACTCCATTACTTATAATCAAGTGAACCGATTAGGAAATCCCAGAAACGAACACTCTGAAATGATAGAATTCAATCATATAACATATCAATAAGAAAATAAATGAACCCCATAAAACCATAGTGAATGAAATATATGTAAATAAGGCCCGTAATTAGTTATTTAATGGATTTAATTTGATTATATGGGTCATTAAGGTCAAGTTCATAATAAATTCATACATAAGGTAAGGGCTTTTTATCTTAATGTGCATTTTCATTTGGGTTACACTTGTTCTCTAAATATAACGAAAGATTATTAATTATTCTTATTTACTCATCATAAATTAATTTTGAATGTTATATATACAATTAATAATCATAATCCCTTTTTTCTTTATGGTAAGTTACATTTTATAAAAGGATCTTTAAAAAATTCATCCCAATAAACAAGCCTGATACAAGGGAACTTTTCAATTCATTATCCATTTTCAAGTGCACTCCAAAAAATATATTAAGCTACTGGTATTTTTCTAAAATCAATCATTTTATTAACAAAAAACTATCTTAGTTAATTTTTGGTTTTATACAAATATTTTCCCTAAATAAATATTATTTTCAATGTAATAGAGTAATTATATCAAGAATTTCACGATGATTTTATAAGAGTATTTTCATATATTTCAAAAATGTTGATGATTATTGTTTTAAATTGGTATAAATATTTTATAATATCATCAAAAATTATTTATTTAATATTTTATTATTAGTTTGATGATTTTTGTGTTATGTTGATATCATTTACCATATTACTCTGAATGGTCAGTATTTATGATTACTGATTAGGTAATGTTATTTAAAATTCATATAAAAGTTTAAATATGAATGTATATCTTGATTATGTTCATACCATTTTATATGAAGAAATCATTAGACTTTTTATGTGAAGGGTGTGTCTTACTATAGTCCCCCGTTGCATTATTTATTCTCATGAGGCAATCATATATGGACTTGGATTAAGACATTCCCATTTTTAGATATGGTTTTGGATGAGGTCTCTATCATATTTAGTTGTCTAGGCCAAGGCCTTTATAACATGGATCAAATGTGTAGAATTATAAATTCCCTCATTACAAATCTAGTAATTTATTCTTTATTTGGTTATTTGACTAGTATAACACACATGATTATTTTTTATTATGTCATTATTTATTCATCTTGTATGCCTTCCATATTATGTTCATGTTTGTTTTTAATTGAATGTGTTTATTGTTATTCAACATGCATAATGTTTATGTTTATGACATCTTCCAATGAATTTCGCACACTTACTGAGAATCTGAGATCTCCCTTTCTTATGTTTTATTTTTCCCAGTATGTGAAAAAGTATATTAAGAATGGCCTATAGTGATAATATAGTATTGATGGATGTTTTCAAATGAATTTATATATTGTATTTCATATCATGTGGTAATGTTATACTAATGTTTGTATATGGTCATCTAGAACTACTAAAATATTCAGTCATTCTAGATGTGTATTGTTTATTTATATTCTATTGTAATAAAATAAGTCATTGAATTTATAAAACTAGGTTACAGACTTTACATGGAGAGAATTCAGTGTTAGTGTACACTAATCTGTTTGTTGAGGAGGATTGTTTTTATCCACAGGTAGTAATGAATGACGAGTTGGATTATTGGAATTAACCATAGGTTATGCTACCAGATATCATATCACAAGTATTTAGGATAAAGTTTTTAACCTATATGGATTTTTTAGACCGATCAATGATGGATTTGATGAATATGGAAAGAAAGGTTGGATATTATTCCCCTTAACTTCCATCCATTAGGAAATTATGTGGTACAAAATAAAAAAGAGGATGTAGATAGATCATAGGAGTGCCAATGGTGGTAATCAGCAGAACACCCCTATTAATCTTTAGTTAAATCTTGTAGTGTCCCTCGACTTTTTAAAATTGTAGAAAAGATAAATGTACATGATATATTCATGTTAAGTTCATATAATGATGTGAAACACTTGTATATGTTATGGAAATATGAAATTATTAAATTAACCTATTAATATTCCTCATTATGGTCAAGGATTGATTGATCCAAAGGTGACTGGTTATAATGAAATGGATTAAATTTTATAATGTACCAACCATAGGCCTTATGAGTGAATCACATTTATAATGTTTATTGATTTTATATGGAGATAGATTTGAATCCATCAATAGTGAGAGGCACTATATTTATTGCATATTTAGTATAGAATTATTCATTTAGTAATGGTGCTTCACATTAATTTATAAATTTCTATTTTATTGATATGATTAAACATATAATGGATCTCATTTCATTCGTTATGGAGTATTTGAAAACTCATAGAAATATTATTGAGTTGCGTTTTCATTTTCCTTGTTAACTATCGATAGCAGAGGAATAGTTTGTATGATATTTTCTCATTCTTAATATAAATATTTTAAAAGTCATCCTCAATATGGATTGAATTTTTTTATCATATTTCAATGTTTAATTGTCATCATTTTAGTGTCAAATTTATTTTAGTAGATGTGTTCTCTCTAATGTTTCTAGAAAATATGAATTTTATTTCTTGTCATGTTGGACCTCCCCACCGAGAGTTCATGAGAATTATGTCTGAAATGTTAGCTTAGAATGATGAAGTTTATTATATTTTTTATATTTTCAATAGTGTTCAAGACATTATTGACGTATTCATAGAGGAATTATATAGTATTTATCAAGAGAGGGAGGTATATTTTACATTTTAACGGGTTCCAAGTACTTAACCAAATTCGATACATTCATATTTAATATAACTCATAAAGATAAAATATATCAAGATTCAATCATATTATCTGATGGTGATATGTTATATTCCCCTTAGGGTTTCACCTTTGGTATCCCCTTTGATCTTTTCTAATAAATAAGGTGGTTCACAACAATTAAAAATTTATTATAAGAAGTTTAACTAGTTAATAGTTCCGAATAAGTATCCTTTTCAACACATGGATGATTTTTTTGACAGTCAATGGAGGAAATATTGTTTTAAAATATTGAACTTTGGTTTGGTTGTCATTATATAATAGTATTAGAATCTAATATACTGAAAATAGTTTTCAATATATGGTACAACCATTATGTATATTTTATGATTTTCTTTAGTCTGAAAAAATAATTGAAACAATTCATGGTTTTGATGAGTATGATATTCTATCAGTATATCAACACTTTTATAGTTGTGTTCATTAGTGATATTTTGGTTTATTAAAACTCCTAGAAAAGGTAAAAGAACCATTTCAGTTTTTTTATGAAATTCTTGAGGAGTAGTAATTTTAATGGAATGAATTCATAACTATATTTCTAAATCCCAAATATGATGTTCATTGTGCATGTGATTTGTGATCCCAACTCATTAGTTGATCCCTAGAAGGTAAATGATTCTTTTTTTTTGAAAAAACCCATGTAAATACATTTAGATTCAAATAATTTTTGTTCATACTAGACATTATATACTATTCAGGATGTATTTAATAATGTTGGAAACAACAATTAATACTATTATCCAGAATGGTCTATACTTTTAATGGGATGTAACATTCTAGTCTTCGTTTGAAGATCTTTAATGACTTCTGACATCATCTAATATTATGATCTTAGTTGATCCTGATAAGGGAGATGTTTTTTATAATGCTTCTAGTGCTATTTGGGTAAGTTCTTTATATTGGATAATCAATTAGAGGATTACTTCCCCTTTCATCACTGACTACATGATATGATTTTCCAAGATCACAATATAAATCCTTCTACATTAATGCACGAACCCAAGTGTCGGAGGGACTATAATTCGAGGGAGAGGTTCATAGTATTTCCTAACCATAAGAGTATGATCTATATCATTTCTCAGAATTAATTGAATCTCTTAAGAAGGTCATGGGGGAATAAATTTAGAAATTATATATACATATATATATATATATATATATATAAAATTCTTATACCTTGTTCAATGGGAATGTCATTTTATACATTTATGGTAGGAATGTGCCATCATAAACTGATTTGGAATCAAATGAGGAGTCGATCATTATTATACTCTTTACTCAGTTTCTATTAGATTTTCAAGAGAATGGTTAAGGTATGGTTCTCACCAGTCATTAGTTATCATCATCTCTCCATGAGTTTATTCTTCAGGGTATGTAGAAGTATGATGAGATAAAATGATTTTTAAAAACCCTTTTTCATGGGAAAACATTTCCAGTGGGGCTCTCCCTTCTTGTGAAGTTATCAATTTTTGGGATTAGTTTTATCACAATTTTAGTGAGGATATTAGTTTTCTATCACATTAATAGTTCTTTAAGGGTACATTTATCTAGGAACTATGATTATGATTTATGAAATGAGAGAAAAATTATTTTTTTAGGAATTAATTGCGACATTGTTTCTTATGTGTCCTGAAATGAAACTTTCCAACATATAAAGGAAGTGCATATGATTCCTTCCAGTTTTCTCCGAACTATTTTAGTGATATTTTACCAATATGATGAGGTAACCATATATATTTTTTATAGATTACCATGGGCTCCCCAAGAGAGTAATTATTTCAAGGTTTTTATTAGTTGTTTGAAAATCTGGCTCATTTAATTCTTATTAGAGACACCACATATGTTGAATATGTAGGTTTGTTTGATGTGTTGGTGTTCATGAAGATACATGGGGTACATTATTCCATTTTTAGTGTGGATTATATGTTTAACTCAATGTTATATGGAATTTTACAATAGGATATAGGGATAAAAGTTAGGATGAGTACAACATATCATGAATAGAAAGACAATCCGATAATAAATTCTATTCAGATCATGGAGTATATGCTTAATTCCAGCATCTTAGGTTTTTTTGGATTTTTTTTCTAGCCATATGGGGATGTTTAAATTTTCTTAAAAAAACCAATCATTCATTGACCCGAATTTATACATTTAATTCATTTTGTGGTCACCAATTTAGAACACCAGCTTTTTGGGAAGATGTGAGAAATGCCATTTTTGTGGGACTAAGTTTATTTCAGAAGGTATCATTGAGGATTCATGATATACATTGGAATTTTATTATGGAATAGAGTTGACTGAAATTTGATGTAGGTCAATGGAAAATACATTTTATTTGTACATATGTGAGATGCATTTCTTGAAATATTCTCCATGTTCATACCTCATCATCATAGAAAACATGGAATGTTGTCTCAAAAATATGATTGACCATTTGAGTTCATTGAGAATATTGAGTAGGTTTTATATAAGTTATATTTAATATTCTAGTTCATGGGATTTTATTATGTTTTCCACATATCATAGATTAGGAAACACAATCCAAATCCAACTCACATTCTATGTTGGGATGTGATTGAGGTAGATCTAGAAGTTTCTGTTATGGAGTAGAAATTAAGCATTCATGAATATCAAGTGAATGACTTGCGATAGAATTCTGTTAAATTTTTTAGATAGTTATAGTGGAATGGATTATATTGTCATGATAAATACGAGTGTAATTCATAAATGAGGTATTAGTGGCCTCATCAATTTTATAGACATCATTTTTATACACAACTTCCTAAGCACAGAATTTATTATTTTGGAGAGTTTGTAGCATCTTGTTACCCACATTCATGAATGTATCATATCACTATTAGCTTCATCTTTATTTGGGTGGGTTTTGAGACACCTGAGTATGGAGAGAATTTTTTATGGAAAATTACTTAATCATTATTGATGTATATTTTTTGAAATCAATGAATTCTGGGAATAAAAGTGTTAATGTATTTGAAGGCTTCTATAGAGTTTTTAGAATAGATGAATTTTTAATTCATTTTTGGGATGAAACAAGGTTTTTAATAGTCTTTAGGAGAATTTAAGATTGGGTAAATTTATTAAAAACATTTAACTAGTCACTAGGAAATTTTGTGACTCGGTATTGTGGATGAGAAGATTACAAAATAAGTAACACGTTTACACTCTATGTTAGTAGTGTATGAGCTAATTGTGAATATGTAAAATGTGTCATGATTATTCCATATAATGTTAGTTACATTTCATTCAATGGTAAAATCTAGTGTTTAAAACAAATGGACTTTATTTTAGTGTAATTTTTTATCAAGGAATACATGATGTCAATAGGGTTTCAAAGAATGTATGTCTCATGAATTGTGCTTTTAGGGAAACATATGGGCGATTATTCATTAATTATCATGTATACTATTGTACCCTGATTTTTATTACATTAATATTAAATAATTTTGAAAATAATTGACATAATAGCACCACAAAACAAGGATCCAATTATTTTGTGGCTTGGGAAAATTAAGACTATACATAAATTTCACATAATAAAACATATGAATTTATTTCATTCATTCCACTCTTCAATCATATTGATCCTAATATTATCCATAGTATATGTATTAACATGAGTATAAACACTAGAGAAATGGTTGAGATAAAATTATAGTAAGAGGAAAGAGAAGAACATAAATCAATATAACATGGGTGGCCATAATCATAATAATCATAACATAACCATGAGATCGTCATAAAAAATCTCGATAGAAACCTTTAGATAAATTAATGGAATGAGGAAATGAATAAAAATGAAACAAAATGTCTTATTGGTCGAATACCATGCAAATTTCACATTATCACATGAGATAAATGAAATTACTCAATGCATTGGATTTCTAAATAATAATTTTCCCACTCATCACATTATAACATTTAAAAAATCATGCATTCCACATAGAATGTATATCAATATTTGACATAAAAAAACCCACAGAAAGGAATTGAATACATTTTATAATGTATACTTTAATATGTAAACAATGGTGTTCCCTAAATAAAGATTTAATTTCATATTCTATAGAAGAATCATTAATCTCGAGTCAAGAATAATAAATCTTATGTTATGTAGAAGATGTTTATTTTGGAAAGAAGAGTACTTTTGTAAAAATCATTCAATTAGACAAAAAACAATATTGGAAAAATTTATATCCAAGAAAATAAATTTCAAATAAGGGAATTGATATTTACATAACATTAATTTAACATCCATAGAGATGATGTATTGAAGGAAGGTTTCCCTAAAAAAAAGAGTTTGGTTCGATAATCCCCTTACCTTGTGTTTAAATGAATTCATTAATTTAATATCACAGATAATAAAATATTATTCTATAATTAACAAATCAAACACCTAATTTATATTAATTTATTTATTACAGTTTTACTATGTTCATTTATGTCTTATTGATGAGTTAGAGAGTTCAATTCATCCTTATTTTGTATTTGTTTTCTTGTTTTTCATGATCATCTCACTTCTAAATAAGTATTAAAGTTTATGAAAAATTTGAATGATTATATCAAATTGAAATTATTTGTTATTAATTATAATACATAAGTTTAGTTAGACTTATATTTAAATTGGTTATATGGTAATTGGATGAGTTATGAGATAGACCATTAGCGAAAATGATATAAACTATTTTTGTGGTTTTTATTATATTTATGAGATTATATAATTTTATTAAACATCTTGTTTATATATTAGTTATATAAAAATATTTAATAGATATTATGTATAATAAAATCATAATTAACCATAATAATGGTTTTATGACTAGGCATGATGGTGATGGTGAAAAATGAAAATGCATCTCCCACAGTGGTTGTAAATCAACACACCACAGATGATGTTTTCATTTTTATAATTAATTGAGAGGGATGTTATTCGAATATGAATTATTCCCTTAAAATAATAAAATTATATTATATAATATATTCCAGAGTTATTATGTCCTTGTATTTGTGTTTGTGAAGAGAGGATTAGAAATAAAATTAAATTGAAAAGAAATTAAATGAAAAAGAAACTGGATTTAACCTCTAGAATTTATCATCCATGAAAAGCTCCATATGGAAAAGGATTTATAATATTCATGAGACAAAGGACTCCAAGATGCAAGGTAGGGTCTTGAGAATAGTATTGGGAAGAACATGGACAAGATTCTCATCTAATAAGGTGTTCAAAGAAGACATACTATGGGATAGTATTAATATGGGAGAAGAGGGATGTTTTTAAATTAGTTTATTCATTAGTTTAATATTTTGAATCAAAACTATGAATAGATTGATACTTATATTGAAATATATTAAATTAATGAAGAATAATCCACTATTATGGCTTAAATCATCTATACATCATTAGTGATTGAATAATTAATGCAACTGTTAAATACATTATATTACATTATTTTAATATTCAGAAAAAATTATACATTTATAGAAAATCTAAATAACTCACCCTAAAAATCTATCTACAAATGGATTTAAAAAATTCAGTCTATTAAATTAAATTTAACAAGTGAAATTTAATTATTCATAAAAATCATTATTTATTACAAAAATACAGATTTGAAAATTATAACTCATTTTAAAAAACATTGAAAAATTAATTAAGGTCCCATAAAATTATTTTCTACACATAAGTGAATAAATGTTAATTTATTAATATATTTTTTTAAAATAAATTTAATTTAAAATAATTATATAAATTATAAAAATATATGTAAATAATTATGTTTTATAAAAAAAATCACTTAGTTAATAATTTTTAAAATATATATTTACGTATAATATGACATAATTATTCATATTATCATTTATAAGATGGAAAATTTTTATTTTTACTTTTACAGATGATGTTATTATTCAATTAAATAAATTACTATTCCAAATGTTTATGTTATTATTCCATGGGTTAGGTTACTATTTCATCAGTATTGGTTCCCTAACAACTAGAAATAAATATTATTTAATTAATTCTTCATTTATAAATATTTTATTATGTTCCCTATGTTATTATATGTAATTCATACAAAAAGGAATAATTAAAAGAAGGAATTCTCAATTGATATAATTTTACGTTGTTACATTCTTCCCCAAATTTAAAATTTCTCTATCAAATGACATACTATAGGGAATACAAGTAAAGGTATATATCCTTCACTACTTCCTCCAGTTCCCATGTTTTATTTTCATACAAATGGTTTAGGCATAATACATTGATCGTGTGAATTTTAATGTTGTGTATAACTTATCCCTATGATCAATTATCTTCACCAAATACTACTCTTTGTTTTGTGTTAAGACCTATTTTATTTTTCATTGAAATCATATTGAAAAAAAACTTTTACCGAACATCATAGATTAGTTTAAGGAATGAAATGTGATTCCCTATTCATATAACAGCTACACCACACCCACATATATCTCATCACTCATGGTTTCTCAAAATAGTGGTTTTAGTATATAGTTGCATTCAAATGATGAATTCAATAAATAATCATCTTCTTCCACATATGGATAACTGATATCAGCATTATGACCCATGCAAACCATTCATGGAGTAGTCAAATTTGCACTTCCCAATCCACAATACCCACTTGTGAGAGGATTATGGGGTATGTAAACCTCACAACATAAACTCCATGCGGATTTTCTTGTTTCCAAGTATGGACATCAATGAAATGAAATTTTTAACACACATGGTTCATGGGATCACATGATAAGGATTATAAAATATGGTTCTTGAATTATAATGAGATTTTATGGATAGTAGCTGGCCTCTTTTTTTATATGTACATGATGAGGTCGGAAGTCGTCATGACCCTCAAAATTACATTAATTAACCTACACTAGGAAAGTGGTGCATGGTCAATCCACAGAGAAGGCAGGTGAGTGAATTCTAAAGTTTTTGAATTTTAAACCCCCACTGTTGTCAGTAGTGGGGAAAACATATTTTTAATTTTAATATTTTTTTATGTATATGATGAAGTGAAAATAGGATAAGGAAACAATATTCTCTAAAAAGAAACTAAAATTTATACGAAGTACTTTCAAACTTAAGTATTAAAGCAAACTAACATTTAACAACAAATACAAAGGAGCTCAAATCAACAAAATTCACTCTAAAAATCTAATCTAATGGTTAAAATACTTGAATTCTTCACACTTTTATTTAATCACTCCTCAAAATCATGCTGAAGAATCCCCTTCGCCAAGAAATTCAACAGACAAAAGAATATGTTTTGGAGTTCGCCACACCAAAACTTAATCGAACTGCTAAGAAGTTTGAAAAAGATTAAATTTGGAAATAAACTCGCCATAAATTTCCAAATTTAATGAAATTAAAGTTCTGAAATATTCATTCAAAAACAACCTCTCCAGTCAAATTTGAATTGTTAATTTTGAAATCAATTGAGAGGTGAATCAACTGAATAGAGAATCAAAATTCAATCTCGCCGATAGATGATGATTCAGGAAAAAAATAAAGTAATTGAAGAAGTTCTAAAGATAAACCAGCAGAATTGAATTCCATTGCTAAGAAAATATTAACCTATGATCATCTTGATTAATGTAGTGAAAAAAAAACTGAAAACAGAGTACAAGATTATGGATATAGGGATGGTAAACTCCCCTTGCAATGCTCTAGATTTGGGCTCCTTATCCTCCTTGTCTGCTCTATTTTCTCACGGGAGTCTCTGCTCTCAAAAAGTATGGTGTGGTATCATAATGAGAGTCTCCGAATGAGAGCCCGAGTCAAATTATGCTGCAAGTGTTCTTTAATATTCATCGTCATCTACAGCATATCACCAAACATCTTCCACCGACTTTTAAAGCTCTTCACAAATGCACGACACAACATGCATTTTTTCGTAACTGGCACATCACGCGAGTTTTCCTCACGCAACTAACTTCAGATGAGTTAGTTGGAAGCACTTGGACGTGTTTTTGACTTTGGTATGAACCTGCACATATACAATATAATAGAAAAGTAAATAAATGAGAACGCAAGAAAGAAAAATAGTTATTTTTTAAGTTAAGTGTTATATTACTCGTTACAAGTTAACTAAAGTTAATTAATAAATATCTTAATTGATAATTATTATTTACTATTATATTAATAAATTTATTCACTATGGTAAAACATAAGTTAATTAAAACGTTTTTAATTTAAATTAATTCAATAAATATAATTACTAAAATTTTTAGTTTATCATTTTTAACTAATTTATTAAAATTTTACAACATGAATAAATAAGTAATTAAAAATTTAATATTTTAGATTGTATTAATAATTTTATTATTACTATTTAAGAAATTAAATTTATAGATTAATTCATTAATTAGTTTATTTTAATTTAATAATTAGAATTAATACTTTAGTTTTAAAATATTTTTAAATTAATAAGTATATTTTATAGTTTTTTATAATTATTATTAATTATATATTTATACTATTAATAGTATATTAACTTATTATTAACATTTATTATTAGTTTAGTTTTGTTTTTAATTTTTAATTTATCTATTTGACAATATTATAATTGTTTTAAATTACAACTTTTACAAATTCTATTATATTTATTTGACTTATTAAAGTTAACTTTTACTTTAACTTCACTTTTTTCCTTCTTTTTATTTTACTTGAATTTTATTATTTTTTTTATTTTTTTTTGTTATCTCTTATTCCTCCCCCCTTTTCTCCACGGCACATGAGAGAGGGGAGGTCTTCGACGGTTTCACAAGGCAGGCCCAACACCTGGTCTTCTTCTTCTACAACTCCGCAGCGGACAGCTCCAGCCCTACGGTCGAGCGTGGCGCATCGATCTCCTCCTCGGCTCCACAGCAGACAGCGGTCTTCCAACAGTAGCGGCCTTCCAGTAGCAGCGGCCTTCTAACGGTGCGATGACCTCTATCAACACCGGTAACCTCCTCCTCCTCGCGTCGGCGTGGCATCCCGACTTCATCAAAGCGGCGCAGTAGATCTCTTCGGCCTATCTTCCTCCTCTGGTTTGAAATTCGTAGCCACAACATACTCTTCTTCACACTACGCATCGTCCCGATGGTCGACATAGAAATGGAGGCGTGAAAGTGTGATATGGTGGTGCGTAGGTGGATGCGTAGCGGCAGGGAGAATAACGGTGAGGTTGGAAGGGAGAAAGGGCTAATGGTGAGGTGAAAAAGGAGAAAAGGGGCTAACAGTGAGGAAAGACTAATTGAAGTCTAATTGTGAAGTGGAGCGGGCAAAGGGTCACTGTTACGAAAAAAGAAAAATGATCAGCTGCGCAGGGTCACCGATAGCATAAATTAAAGGGTTACTAATAGAACAATAAAAAGATCTACCGATATGGAAAATAGTTCACCATTAAAGAAATAAAAACAAAAGATACCGTTAGTTTAAAATAAAACAAAGGTCACTGATAGAAATATAATAAGAAGTGCACTAATGCATAATAAAAATTAAGGTTATCGGTAGACTACAAAAGGTAAAATGGTCACCGATAAAAAACTATCAGTGACCTTTAAAATAATCACAAATTTAACTAAAACTAAAACTTAAGCAAACTAAAAAATAATGATTGAAATCAATTAATTTCAAGAAATCTAAACTCCATAATTTAAAATAAGATTTTATTTAACATTTAAAACATTAAAATTATTAATTGAAAACACTAAAATTATAAACTGAATAATTGTTAAACTAAATTAATAAAAGACTAAAATTAGATTTACTATATAATTAATTTACAAGGAAGCAACAAGTGAAAATGAATAGCAACTGTGACCCATTAGGTTACCTATAGTTATAGTCTACCTCACCGGTAGAATAAAACCAATAGAAAATGAATTAATAATCAAACTAAATTCATAAAATAATATAATTAATGTTTAAAAACTCTTAATTAATTAATTAAATAACAACTATTTGAACACATAAAATTAAAAGCGGACTATTTAATTTAATTAACAACACAAATTATTTACTTAAATGATTAGCAGGATGACTAAAAAAATTAATTAACAAAGTTAAAATATTTTAATGAAACTAAGTTAATTAAATAGAATTACAATGATTAAATAATTGTTTACAATAGATATTAACTAATTAAAAAGTCAAGAAGATTTAAATTAACCAAACTAAATAAGACCTAATTAAAGTAAATTAGTTTAGTAAGATAAAAAATTATTATTTTTATGACTAAAAATAAATAATTAATTAAAAAATCGATTATTTAACAAATTTAACTACAAAAATACAAAATTACAATTATTTAGTATAAAGTGATTAAATAATTAATTAAATCATTAAAAATTAATTAAAAAGATGTGGAAAAACTATGTAAAAATAGAGCCACATCAAATTCCCCCACACTTAAGCATTGTTTGTCCTCAAAAAATCCAATGTTTTATTGCCTTTGAAAAAAACAGTGAAATGTATTTATGATTAAGATCACACTATAACATGTCCAGCATTCAAAACAAAGGACAATACATAACAACAGGCTATAAGAAAATGAATTACTCATATTAATCTTGCCTATAAAAAATACTCAAGGGTAATTAAGAAAGCTATGAGTCATCAAGCAATGAAGATGTCATGCCTCATATGTGATACAACATAGTGCATCATTTCCATCCAAACCCAGGTTCAAATTTCAAGAGTGACATGGGGTAAAATATTAATGGAATTAAGACCTTAACAAAGGAACTTTATACTTTAACTGAATCCTATGTTCCAATAATAATAATTTTTTTGAATCACCTTAATAATACAACGTAAATGATTTCCATAAAACCCAATTGACCCCTTCTTCATCGGGCGTTCATCATTCCACTCACCTTAATGAGCTTATTTTTGACCCTAGACAATTTATTTTATTTCTCCCAAGCCATGTATCATTGTGTTAAGCACTGTGCAATATGCACTTATTCAAAGTGAATAGAGGGCTTAAAGTTAACAGAAACACACCCAGCATCTAGGGTCTCAGAGACTCACCGTGGGATCCCAGATGCCCAAATTACTCCAGTTTCAAAATATTTATATAGAAACCATTTACATTGGATCATTAAAGAAATTAATTTTAATAAATTAAAAAAATGAGGCCCCTAGAATCAAAATCAAACTTCCAGTTCCAAGGGTTATGATCATAGTTCCACTAAAAGGTTACCCAAATCACTTTCAGAAATAGTTCCTAAACTGAATTTCCATCAAATAACTAAGTAAGATCACTAAACAATCATCCATTATCTTTAATTTCAGACTTTAATCAGTTATTAACTACCAGAAAGGAACTTTTACTAAGGAAAGACCCAATTGAGTGCAATGTAAAGCCTAAAATTATGAAAGAATTTTGAAAAATTTTATCCATTTTTTACAAAAATATTGAAATTGCAGCGGGAATTGATGGGATTTCAACTAAGAACAGTTTAGCATAGTCAAGAATTGATGCCCTCCCCCATACTTAAAACCCAAATTTTCCCCAAAGAAGACTTCTAAATATGGGGAATAACAATTAATCAATTAAGGTTCAAAACAGATTTTCAATTAAGTAGATAGATGACATGTATAAAGGGTCCCAATGAAGTTCAAAAAAATTGTTTTCCCCAATGAATAAATTAACAACAGGTTCATTAGCAAGTATATGCATTAACATTGATGTGCAGTGACAAAAATTTTCCAGTAAATTTCAAACAAGGCATATGAGGTGTGGATGCACAATTAATAGGGTGTAAGCATTTTAACAAAGTATGATTCAAATGGATGTTCAATATAGCAGAAATATGCATGCTAAACACCCTATAGACTTATCATTTCCAATGAAAAACACAACTACCAGTAATAATTACTCCCCCACACTTAATTTCATACAGTGAAATGGGTTTTAAACAATAGTGAAATTCAATTTTTCAGCAAAGAGGCACATGCAGTTTTTTAATTAACACAGTGACATACAAAAAAATTTCATTCCAATATGAACAAAATTTTTTATGAAAGCATTAAAGAGAATAGAGATAAAACAAAATTCAACAGTAAGGTACTTCCCTGACTTAATGTTTTTTTCATCAATCCTTCATTATGGGAATTCCAGTCCTTCATGAAACCAACAACAACATTCTAAAAATAAAAAGCATGAAAACCAAGAATAATTAACCAGAAAATACAAAGAAAATAGAAGACAACAAAGCATCACTTTATTCAACACTAAACAGTACAAAAAATGAAAACAAATAAAGAGAATGGGTTGACTCCCATGCAACACTGATTTTAAATTCTTTAGTTATACTTTATTTAATTAAAATTTTTATTTATTAATACAAGAAAAAAAACCCATGGGTTGCCTCCCATGCAGCGCTAGATTTATAGTCCCCAGCCGGACTCACCTAACAACTAACTGTAATCACTAGGTGGATGTGGTTTCCTTAATAATAACCACCACATGTGTTTGGACCTATTTTTTTTTAAAATAAAGATGAGATTTGTGGGCAACAAGACTAAAGTAAACTAAAACCAAACTCTCATAACATGAAATAACCCCTATGTAGCACCCTTTAATAGTTGTGGGCATAGTGCTGTCTACTTCTAGAATAGGTTCATACATTTCAAGATTTGAATACACATGAAGGGACAACATAGAACTAGGTGCTTCAAAGGGTGTAGCATTGACCTCTGAGATATCTCTCTTAACCTCAACATTAACAAATTCAAAATCAAGGGTACATTTAGGTAAATTCTGAGTGGAAAGTTACAGAGGAGATTCAATAGAGTGTTGAAAATAATTATTAACAATGGAACTCAAGTCTAATTCTCCCTCTAAACTAATATCAGTATCATGAGAAGGCTCAGAACCCTTCATAGGTGAGGATGGAAGTGATAGGTAGGGAAGAGAATTTATTTTATCACTAACAGATTCAGGTCTAACAATGTTATACATCTCTTCCAAAATCTCCTCATATGTTAAATCACACTGAACATCTACTGCTTCTACGAAATCAGTTCTTCCTAGATCAAGTATGTGTTCAACCTCTACTTTAAGTTTATGTTCAAAAATCTCACTTTCCAAAAGAAAGTTTGTAGTGTGTTCCAAGAAGTTCAAATCAGGGGGAGTAATGTTTAATTATGCTTCAATAAATTCAATTTATAGATTTTTCAAGTTTAAACATTTACCCCCATGTAAAACATCACTGTTTTCAATTTCCGTACACTCAGTTTCTATCAAACAATCAATATTAGAAAAGGAAGATGAAAGCTCATCATTTAATCTTTCTTCAAACATCATTCTCTCATCCTCTAAATCATCCAATATCATTTCAGAAATAGATGGGTTTAGAGTTTCAAAGAATGGAAGAGTAGTTTTCAGTTCAAGCTCAAAGTTTTGAGATTCTATATTTTACAGCTTATGGTTCTCTTCCAAATTGTTCCCAATATTTTGTTCAGACTCATTATTCACAAATTCATCAAAGTTGGGTGAAGAGTTTTTATCATTAAAGTTTTTAGTTTCAAGTTTTTCTTCAACCCAAGTGACTTCATTCTCAAAACCTCTAAATAACTGATTTTTCTCCAATGTAAGAATTATGAAGAGAACTGGACATTAATTTTCAATCTGTTTCAATTCATCTTTAAAATTGTACAACTCAACATCATTGAATTTCTTTATTGGATTTTCAATGTTGTGTTCTTGGCTCAGAGAGTTGGTTGTTTCCAGAATTAGTTTAACAGGATCAAATTTTTCAAAGTAAATGGTTTGTTTCCCAATTTCAATATCACTTTCCTCTTCAGATTGATTTTAAAATATTTTATAAACATTTTATTTTTCTTTATTTTAAAATTCCTCTTGTTCCTTAACCCTTTGTTGTAACTCAAAGAGCATGTTTTCCAAACTTTTTAGTCTTTGATCTCGCTCATGAGAATATCTATATTGAATTTCATGGGTCTAAGTTAACCAAATGTTAATTAATTAAATACTAGCATGTGTAATGGTCCTTAGACTGGAAGATTATCATTAACTCATGTCATGACTCATGCACTTAGATTTACTAATGAAAATCGTCACGTAGACAGTTGGCAGGAAATAGGGTACGTTGGGTGCATCACGAGTGGCATGTTGTTAATGGATAAGTCGAGGAAGGATTTGTACCTTCCATTTATGGAAGTTGATATCTCGTCCCTTTGATTAAAATAGAACTGTCGCATTAAATTTCATGGCCATGGTGTAAACAATGAGTTTCTTTCAGGTAGTCAATGAATGACAGATCAAGCATATAGGTTTATGACACTGCCATGAAACCTTCTTGATGAGATATTGAGAAAAGGGATTAAATTACATAGTAAGCATTCGTATGTGGTGATATGTCAATACAGCATCAACTTCATTCTCTTGGGTGCCTTGACCCGTTGCTAGACAATAATCTTGGACTTTAGGCAAGCCCGCCTAATGCCAACGAGAAAGAGGCCTAGAGAGTCACACACTAAGTGTATTCAAGTATCTCATGTAGAATAAAGATTATTCCCATATGTGGTTTAATAATTATTCAAGGAAGCCTAAATTGTTTTAATGTTGGAGGAAGAATAAAATAAAACAAGTACACACCGTGTATCAATGATTACACACCATGTAGTTTTATTTTGAAAACAAGTACATGTCGTGTATTATTAAATGTACACGCCGTGTAGTTTTCATTTTGGAAAGGAAATGAATAAATAAAAACAAGATATACACGCCGTGTACATTGAATGTACACGCCGTGTACATTGAATGTACATGCCGTGTAGTTTTCAATGAAAAACAAGTACATGCCATGTATTTATTAATACATGCAGTGTAGTTTTTCCAGTCAGGATTTTGAGGAAATATCGTTTTATTAAATGATATTTATTATAATCAGCGTGAGCACATGTCAAGGAATTATTTATTCGACATGGGGTTTTCAATAAGAGTTAATCAAATAAATGAAACGCGTAACACATTTATTTATTGTCATAACTCTACAACCTCAAACTCAATTATAAATATCCTCACAACCCCATCTCATTTCCTATATAAGAGAATCGTTGTGCACAACAACCCTGGATAATTCTTTCAAGGCCAAAACAACATCTTCCTCCAAGAATTCTCTCAAGATCGAGAGAGATCCCCTTCCATAGAATCAAGACGATCTAAGACAGACAACAAAAGCAAAGGTTTCTCCACACTAGCACCCGAAGACTCCTTTGGCGATGTCCCGAGATATGAGGTACACGTGTGGATCACCGCTAGAGGAAGTTTACACTTGGCTTCTGCGACGCAACTACGAATCACATCGAAACGTGACCAAGAACATCAATAAAGAAAGAACACCCAAAAGTTATTTATTTTCAATTGATTAAATTAATTATAATCAACTTATAATGATCCTTGTTTGTGGTTCTGGGACAAACCTTCTTCTTTTTCTATTTCTGTGATTTGATCCCTGGAGATTGGCATTTATCATCGTATTGATCCCAGATTGATCATTATTATTTTAAAAAAGCCAAGTGGGAACATCCACCCATGCGCTTCCGCTGTGCCCAGAACCTTCAAATGGTATCAGAGCGAGGTTATAACATTGATTATAGTTATTTAATTTTCGTTGATAATTTACGCATTTATATTTGATTCAATTCGAAATAAATCATTCTATAAATCTGAATAAATAAGATCTATTCTTCCTCTTTCGTTTCTCGATCCATATCACAGAAACGGCCTTTTAATTTTAATTTTTGATTAAAATAAAAATGAGGAACTCATCTGGAGGAGCCTCTCTTTCTATCTGTACAACACGGGATTACATGGCGTGTAATTAAAACTACACGCCGTGTACTTAGGTTCAACGAACCGGCACTGGTCCGCCAAACCACGCTGTGTGAATTGATTATGCCTAAGTATTAATCACACCTTGTTGACCAGAATTAAATGGCGTGTGGGAACCAGAATACATGACATGTATGTTGGAGCAACACGTCGTGTAGTCCGATCCTGCCCAATTGAAACCGTGTACAAAGGAGAAGCCGCGTACCACGTACACAGGATTGCCAGGCCGGTTACCGCATAACAAGGAAGTACACGCCGTGTATGATTTATCTACATGCCGTGTACTCCAAAATTTCCAATGTATAGAAAACACACCAAAGCCCCCAGCGTGTACTTTGGACAAAAGGTGAAAAGAAATACACGCCGTGTAAATATAAACTACACGCCGTGTACTTTCCATAAATTTCACCAGGTTTCATCCAAAAGTACAAAGACCTGTATAAGGAATATGGATGAGAAGAATCTCAAGGAAATTCAGAAATGAATTTTCGATAAATAATTGATTAATTATAAGATCATAATTAATTAATTTCAAGCGCGACTTATTTTAAATAATAGAACGATTAAAAGCATTTGAATTCTAAATATGTGTAAATGTCGTTGCATGCTATAGATGATCATGAGCTATACCAAAGACCCCTTGTATGTGTGTATGATTTAATTTAGATTTGTTTAATTTAAATTCGTTGGCCTACGAGCCTTCTTCCAATAAAATGTAGGGCATGTATGCCCATGGTTTCTTTAATGTAAACCCCAATGAAGGATCTCTCAAGCCAGAGGAGACGGTTCAAAATCCGAAGATGAGGTGAAACCAACCCAAGAAGATACAAAGGTGTACATGTGGGAGCTGCAAAACACGAACCATTAGGTTCAAGGTGTTTTCCCTAGGTTAGGGTTAGCTTATCAAAACCGGTAGATAAGCTAACCAATAGAAGCTCATGATCATGTCATCTTATTTTATTTATGTCTGATTGCATGGTTTATTTATTATGTATGTGTTGTCGCGATCACATAATTAATAAAGTGAACTAGCATGCAAAGATAGAATAAAATAAAAACCGGACTATGCGTAAACATTATCAGAACATGGTTAATCACTTAAGAAAGCATCACTTAATATTAACAAGCATGTTATAATGTAAAACTACGCATAAAGAATAAAATCCCTCAAATACCATATTAAGTCAGACCAAGCCTTCGGTTACTTGATTAAGGGAAAGACTCAATAAAACTATGTGTTTGACCAACCCTTGTTGGGACACTTACTTTTATAAAGGAATCCCTTATGAAAGGTTTCGGGTTGACTTAACCATATTACATCAAGAGGAGTAGCCCTTGATAGAATTGATGTAATATTGGAGGTAAGAGTTGAGGAAATCCAAGTCAGTATTTCAGGATTAGGGAGTCCACTCAACAGATCAAGGAACTGTAAGCTCACAGTTGGCAAAGACCTGCCTACCTAAGTACCTTCAAATATTTTTACCAACCCTTGTTGGGGTTATGCGATGGGGAATATGGATCCTTTTCCCTAGAATGTCAAGGAAACTGGACATTCTGAGTTCAATGGTGAGGGCCATTGGGACTTGATAAAATAGTGGGAGAATTAATAAATTCATTTATTATTTTTCATAAAATGTAATCAAGAAAGTACTGATAAATATTCTCTTTTAATTTGTAGAATCGAAATGACAAACTCGTCAACCACATTTTCTCTGCGATCAATTCTGGATAAAGACAATATCCTCACCAGCAGTAACTTTCTGGAATGGTTTAGGCGCCTTCGGGTTATCCTACGCCATGAACGAAAGTTTTACGTGCTGGAGTCCTCACTTCTTGATTCTCCTGCCCCAGGGGCAGATGCTGAAGATTTCCTGGTCTATGATCAACATTTGAACGACGCTCTCAACGTTCAATGTTTGATGCTATCATTGATGTCTAGTGAACTCATGAAGTCTCATTAAGACATGGATTCTTATAGAATTCTCAATCACCTCCATGGTCTATACCAAGAGAGAGAAAGGTAGGAAAGGTTTGGGATCTCCAAGGCTCTATTTCAGAGCAAGCTTGGAGAGGGTGCCCCAGCCGGGCCTCATGTAGTCAAGATCATTGGCTACATTGAGTGCTTGGAGGTTATAGGGTTTAAAATCCCTGAAGAACTGGGTACCGATCTCATTCTTGCATCACTCCCCCAGATCTTCTCAAACTTTGTTGCGAACTTCAATATGAACAACATTGATAAGTATCTGTCTGATCTTCTTATCCTTATTCCCAAAGTGGATAATGACATGAAGCGTGAAAAACCTTCTGTCCTTATGGTGAATAAAAGGAAAGGGAAGGCGAAGATCTTTAATCCCAAATCTTCTTCAAGGCCTTCCAAAGAAAGGAAGACCAAAGGGGAGGCAAAGGAACATGATGCTGTTTGTTTCGCATGTGGCAAGAAGGGCCACTGGAAGAAAAACTGCACCCAACCAAGGAACCAAGGTGAAGCTTCAGGTGCATTTGTTATCGAATGCAATCTATCTATTTATAATAATTGGGTATTAGATACTGCTTGTGGTGCTCACATATGTATCCAATACAAGAACCAAGTATATTTAGAAAGATTGACCAAGGTGAGGTGGATCTACGAGTAGCCAACGGAGCCAGACTCGCTGCTATAGCTGTTGGAGACTACCATCTCACATTGCCTACTGGGATGGTATTGGTTTTGAAAGGATGTTATTATGTACCCTCTGTAACCAAAAACATTATTTCAATATCCAGATTAGATACTGATGGATTCATCTTCAAATTTGGAAGTGGATGTTGCTAATTTTATAAAGATAACATTTGTTTTGGTAGGAAACATTTATATAACAGCCTTTATGTGTTAGACTACAAAAACCAAGTAATGGAAATCGATGACAATGTTAATTCACATGACTCATACCACACCCAAGTTTGGAATAACCGGATAGGTCATGTCAATGATAAACGTTTGAAAAAATTACATCAAGATGGGTATTTAGATTCTTTCGAACTAAAACCACTTGGTGTATGTCATGCATTCTACAAGGAAAAATGACCAAAGTCCCATTTAGTGGGAAAGGTGAAAGGGATAAAGAGATTCTAGAATTAGTTCACATAAATGTGTGTGGTCCATTTCCAGTTGAAGCAAGGGGTGGTTTCTCATACTTCATAACTTTTATTGATTATTTTAGTAGATATGAATATATCTACTTAATGAGTTATAAGTCAGATTCTTTTGATCGGTTCAAAGAATAAAAGAATGAAGTTGAGAACCATCTTGTTAAGAATATTAAGAAACTCTACTCAGACAGAGGAGGAGAATATCTTAATCAGGACTTCATTGATTTCTTACGGGAGTTTGGGATTTTATCTCAACTCACTCCTCCATACACGCCCCAGTCGAATGGTGTAAGTGAAAGGAGGAACTGCACCCTGTTGGACATGGTGAGATCAATGATGAGTCACGCGAGTCTTCCATTATCCTTTTGGGGATATGAATTACAAAAAACAGCACACATACTAAACCAAGTACCAACTAAATCGATAAATGGTATTCCATACGAGTTATGGAGTGAACGCAAAGACATGTTATCGAATTTACATGTGTGGGGTAGCGAAGCATTTGTTAAGGCCTCTTCGGGTAACAAGCTTTCACTCCGAGGCACAAATTGTATCTTTATAGGATATCCCAAGGAAACAAGAGGATATTACCTATACAACCCCTCAGACAAAAAGGTTACAGTGGCAAGACACGCCATATTCCTTGAGAGGGAGAACATCTCCAAAAGAGATAGTGGGAGCGAGATAGAATTCGATGAAGTCGAGGCTCAAGATACACAGGAGTTGGTACAAGAACAGATTCCACGAAGCCTCGTGGAAGAACAATTTGTTCTAGAGACACAAGAACTGCGTAGGAGCATGAGAGAGGTGAGAGAACCAGAACGATATGATTTTCTTGTCACCGGGGATGGTGACTCATTATTGGTTGACAATGATAATCCTCTTACCTATAAGGAAGTAGTTGAAGGCACAAACATTGCCAAGTGGCAAGAAGCCATGAATTCTGAAATGGATTCCATGTACCAAAACCAAGTTTGGATTTTGGTAGATCCTCAAATTGATGTAAATCCTATTGGTAATAAATGGGTATTCAAGAAGAAACTAGACATGGAGGGGCAAGTAAGCACCTATAAGGCATGAATGGTTGAAAAAGGTTTTAGACAACGTCAAGGAATTGAATATGATTAAACCTTTTCACCGATTGCGATATTGATATCCATCAGAATCTTATGGGCCATATCCGCTTACCATGACTATGAAATATGGAAAATGGATGTCAAAACAACATTCCTTAATGGGAAACTCCAGGAAGATGTCTACATGACACAACTTGAAGGGTTTGTGACTCCAAAGGATGCCAAAAAGGTATGCAAGTTACAGAAATCCATTTTTGGATTAAAGCAAGCATCAAGGTCATGGAAAATTTGTTTTGATGAAGCTGTAAGGGAATTTGGATTTGTTAAGAATGAATGTGAGCCTTGTGTCTACAAAAGGTTTAGTGGAAGTGAAGTTGTTTTCCTAATTGTATATGTTGATGACATATTACTAACTGGAAACGAAGTACCTGTCTTACAGTCAGTTAAAGAATGGTTTCATAAATTCTTCTCCATGAAAGACTTGGACGAGGCAGCATATATTCTTGGGATCAAGATCCATCGTGATAGATCCAAGAGAATGATGGGCCTAAGTCAAAGTACATACATTGACAAGATACTGAAGAGGTTCAATATAGAATAGTCCAAGAGGGGATTGTTTCCAGTGTCACATGGCATTCATCTTTCCAAGAAAATGTTTCCTCAGACAGATGAGGAAAGAAAGAGAATGGAGAGGATCCCTTATGCATCCACGATTGGGTCAGTCATGTATGCTATGCTATGTACGAGGCTATATGTTGCTTACGCATTAAGTGTGGTAGGAAGATATCAAGCTGATCCAAGAGACCTCCATTGTATGGAAGTCAAGACTATCCGTAAGTATCTGAGGCGTACTAAGGATATGTTCTTGGTTTATGGAGAAGATGAGGAACTAGTCATCAGAGGACATGTAGATGATAGTTTCTAGACTGATCAAGATGAACTGAAGTCGTATACTGGATACATCTTCAGTTTGAATGGAGGTGCAGTGAGCTGGAAGAGCTCAAAGAAAAGTGTGGTGGCAGATTCTATAGCGGAGTCCGAGTATATCACAGCTTCTGAGGCAGCTGAAGAAGCAGTATGGATGCAAATCTTTGTCCAAGAGTTGGATGTAGTACCGAGAAGTAAATATCCTATCACACTCTATTGTGATAATACTACAGTGGTGGAACTTGCAAAAGAGACAAGGTAAAATCAGCAGACAAAGCACATACTTCAGATGTATCATCTATTGAGAAATTTTTCTCAAATAGGTGAAGTTGTAGTGAGCAGAATTTCCACAGAAAACAACATGGCGGACCCCTTGACTAAAGCCTTGACTCAGCAGAAACATAATCATCATGTGAGGTCTAGTGGACTAAAAGTCATAGGTAGTTGGATCTAGTCCAAGTGGGAGTTTGTAAGGGTTGGTGTCCTAAGAACCAACTATTTTTTACTTTGATTACATGAATGTTCACTTATTATATATTGTTCATTTTTTTGCATGACTCTAATATAATAATGTCATAGAATATTTGTTGCATTAATAAGGTCATGACAGATCCCCGCTATGATGAGAACCTTGAAATGCTATAAAAATATTCTTAAATAAAGTTCTGCGGTTGGATGCCATACTATGATAGGACACATAGTATACAGACCATCATGTGCGAGTACTCGTAAGAAGACAAGACTCTCTCTCCTGGAGTTCACACTTGGTAATCTCCAAGATGGAAGATTATCAGAACAGACCCACCAATAGCAATTCTGCATGTCTTGGTGTCATCAGACATTGCTATCTATGAGCATGTGTAATGGTCCTTAGATTGAAAGATTATCATTAACTCATGTCATGACTTGCACACTTAGATTTACTGACAAAAACCGCCACGTAGACAGTTGGCGGGAAGTAGGGTATGTTGGGTGCGTCACGAGTGACATGTTGTTAATGGATAAGTCAAGGAAGGATTTGTCCCTTCTATTTATGGAAGTTGATATCTCGGCCCTTTGATTGAAATAGAACTGTCGCATTAAATTACATGGAGATGGTGTAAACGAAGAGTTTATTTCAAGTAGTTAAAGAATGACAGATCAAGCATATAGGTTTATAACACTACCATGAAACCTGGTTGATGGGATATTGAGACAAAGGGATTAAATTACACAGTAAGCATTCGTATGTGGTGATACGTCAATGCGGATTCAACTTCTTTCTCTTGGGTGCCTTGACCCATTGCTAGACAATAATCTTGGACTTTAGGAAATCCCAACTAATGCCAACGAGAAAGAGGCTAAGAGGGTCACACACTAAGTGTATTCAAGTATCTCAAGTAGAATAAAGATTATTCCCGTATGTGGTTTAATAATTATTCAAGGAAGGATAAATTGTTTCAATGTTGGAGGAAGAATAAAATAAAACAAGTACATTCCATGTATCAATGATTACACGCAGTGTAGTTTTATTTTGAAAACAAGTACACGCCATGTATTATTAAATGTACACGCCGTGTAGTTTTCATTTTGGAAAGGAAATGAATAAATGAAAACCAGATATACACGCTGTGTACATTGAATGTACACGCCGTGTAGTTTTCAATGAAAAACAAGTACACACCATGTACTTATTAATACATGCCGTGTAGTTTTTCCCGTCGGGATTTTGAGGAAATATCATTTTATTAAATGATATTTATTATAATCAGCGTGAGCACATGTCAAGGAATTAATTATTCGACATGGGGTTTTCAATAAGAGTTAATGAAATAAATGAAACACATAACGCGTTTATTTATTGTCATAACTCTACAACCTCAAACTCGATTATAAATATCCTCACAATCCCAACTCATTTCCTACACAAGAGAATTGTTGTGCACAACAACTCTGGAGAATTATTTCAAGGCCGAAAGATCCTCTTCCTCCAAGAACGCTCTTAAGACCGAGAGAGATCCTCTTCCATCGGATGAAGACGATCTAAGGTGGGAAACGCAAGCAAAGGTTTCTCCACGCCAGCACCCAGAGACTCCTTTGGCGACGTCCTGAGATACGAGGTACACGTGTGGATCACCGATAGAGGAAGTCTACACTTGGCTTCTGCGACGCAACGACGAATCACATCGAAACTTGATCAAGAACATCAACGAAGAATGAACACCCAAAAGGTATTTTTTTTTCAATTGATTAAATTAATTATAATCAACTTGTAACGATCCTTGTTTGTGGTTCTGGGAAAAACCTTCTTCTTTGTCTATTTCTATGATTTGATCCATGGAGACTGGCATTTATCGTCATATTGATCCCAGATTGATCATTATTAATGAAAAAAAGCCAAGTGGGCACATCCACCCACGCGCTTCCGCTGTGCCTGGAACCTTCAGATTCCAGTTCTGATGCTGTACCATTTTCTTTAAACTAAAAACAAATGAGTTTAAATACACAATGTTGCACAGTTGAGCATAATTGTTTTTCAAAACAGAAAAATAAGCAGATACAGTTCAAAGTAGTTTTTTTAAATCATATTTTTTTTAAAATGATTTTTTAAAATGATTTTTATTGTTTTTTTATTTTTCAAAACCTAGACTCTCAGTGCGTGCCTTCCTCAGAAACGGTTCCAAATTTTTGATGAGGCCAAAGGTCGTCATGACCCTCAAAATTACATTTATTAACGTACACTAGCACAATGGTGCAAGGTCGATCCACAGAGAAGGCATGCGAGTGAATTCTATGGTTTTTGAATTTCAAACCCCCACTGTTGTCAGTAGTGGGGAAAAAAACTTCTTACTTTTAATATTTTTTTATTTATATTATTAAGTGACAAAAAGATGAGGAAACAATATTTTCTATAAAGAAACAAAAATTTATAATAAGTACTTTCAAACTTAAGTATTAAAGCAAACTAACATTTAACAGAAAGACAAAGGAGCTCAAATCAACAAAAGTCACTCTGGAAATCTAATCTACTGGTTAAAATACTTGACTTCTTCACACTTTTATTGAATCAATCCTAAAAAACATTATGAATAATTCCCTTCTCCAAGAAATTCAACAGGTATAAGATTAAGTTTTGGAGTTCGCCACACCAAAACTTAATCGAACTGCTAAGAAGTTTGAAAAAGATTAAATTTGGAAATAAACTCGCCATAAATTTCCAAAGTTAATGACATAAATGTTCTGAAAGATTCATTAAAAAACAAACTTTCCAGTCAAATTTTAATTGTTAATTTAAAATCAATATAGAGGTGAATCAACTGAACAAAGAATCAAAATTCAATCTTGCCGATAGATGATGATTCAGAAAAAATATAAAGTAATTGATGAAGTTCTAAAGATAAACTAGTAGAATTGAATTACAAAGCTAAGATAATATTAACCTATGATAATCTTGATTAATTCACTGAAAAACAACCAAAAATAGAGTACACGATTATGGATAGAGGGAAGGTAAACTCCCCTTGCAATACTCTGCCTTTGGGCTCCTTAGCCTCCATGTCTGCTTTATCATCTCCCGGGAGTCTCTGCTCTCAAAAGGTATGGCATGGAATCAGAATGAGAGTCTCCGAATGAGATCCTGGGTCAAATTATGCTACTAGTCTCCTTTAATATCCACCATCATCTACATCATGTCACCACACATCTTTCACTGACTTTTAAAGCTCTTCACAAATGCACGACACAACATGCATTTTTTCGTAACGGGCATGTCGCGCGAGTTTTTCCTCACGAAACTAACTCCAGATGAGTTAGTTGGAAGCACTTGGACATGTTTTTGACTTTGGTATGAACCTTCACATATAAAATAGAATAAAAAAGTAAATAAATGAGAATAAAAGAAAGAAAAATAGTTATTTTTTAAGTTAAGTGTTATATTACTCATTACAGGTTAACTAAAGTTAATTAATAAATATCTTAATTGATAATTATTATTTAATTTTATATTAATAAATTTATTCACTATGGTAAAAAATAGGTTAATTAAAAACATTTTAATTTAAATTAATTCAATAAATATAAATACTAAATTTTTTAGTTTATCATTTTTAACTAATTTATTAAAATTTTAAAACATGAATAAATAAGTAATTAAAATTTTAATATTTTAGATTGTATTAATAATTTTATTATTACTATTTAAGAAATTAAATTGCTAGATTATTCCATTAATTAGTTTATTTTAATTTAATAATTAGAATTAATACTTTAGTTTTAAAATATTTTTAAATTAATAAGTATATTTTATAGTTTATTTATAATTATTATTAATTATATATTAATACTATTAACAGTATATTAATTTATTATTAACATTTATTATTAGTTTATTTTTGTATTTTAATTTATAATTTATCTATTTGTTAATATTATAATTGTTTTAAATTGAAAATTTTACAAATTCTATTATATTTATTTGACTTATTAAAGTTAACTTTTACTTTAACTTTATTTTTTTCTTTCTTTTTGTTTTAATTTAATTTTATTATTATTTTTATTATTTAATTTTCTTTTGTTATCTATACTTACTCTCCCCTTTTCTCCACGGCGCAGGAGAGAGGGGTGGTCTTCGGCGATTACGCGAGGTAGGCCCGGTGCCTGGTCTTCTTCCTTTGCAACTCTGCAACGGACAGCTCCAGCCGTTCGGTCCAGCGCGGCGCAACGATCTCCTCTTTGGCTCCACAACAGACAACGATATTCCAGCACTAGCGGCCTTCCAGCAGTGCGACGACCTCCATCAACACCGGTAACCTCCTCCTCCTCGCAGCGGCATGGCATCTTGGCTTCAGCAAAGCAACACAATAGATCTCTTTGCACCGTCTTCCTCCTCTGGTTCGAAATTCGCAGCCACGACATTCTCTTCTTCACACTACACCTCATCCCGATGGTCGACATAGAAATGGAGGCATGAAAGTGTGAGATGGGGGTGCGTAGGTGGATGCGTAGCGACAGAGATAATAACAGTGAGGTTGGAAGGGAGAAAGGGCTAACAGTGAGGTGCAAAAGGGGAAAAGGGGATAATAGTGAGGAAAGACTAATTGAAGTCTAACGGTGAGGTGGAGCGGGAAAAGGGTCACTATTACAAAAAAAGAAAAACGAGCAACTGTGTAGGGTCACCAATAGCATAAATGAAAGGGTTACTGATAGAACAATAAAAAGAGCTACAGATATGGAAAATAGTTCACCATTAAAGAAATAAAAACAAAAGCTATTGTTAGTTTAAATGAAAACAAAGGTCACTGATAGAAAAAAATAAAAAGTGAACTGATGCATAATAAAAATTAAGGATACCAGTAGACTGCAAAAGGTAAAATGTTCACCGATAGAAAACGAATAGTGACCTTTCAAATAAACACAAATTGAACTTAAATTAAAACTTAATCAAACTAAAAAATAAAGATTGAAATAAATTAATTTCAAGAAAGCTAAACACCATAATTTAAAACAAGATTTTAATTAACCTTTAAAACATTAAAATTATTAATTGACAACACTAAAATTATAAACTGAATAATTGTTAAAATAAATTAATAAAATATTAAAATTATATTTACTATATAATTAATTTACAAGGAAGTAGCAAGTGAAAATGAATAGCAACGGTGACCCATTAGGTTACCGATAGTTATAGTCTACCTCACCGGTAGACTAAAACCAATAGAAAATGAATTAATAATCAAATTGTATACATAAAATAATATAATTAATGTCTAAAAACTCTTATTTAATTAATTAAATAACAACTATTTGAACACATAAAATTAAAAGTGAACTATTTAATTTAATTAAAAACACAAATTATTTACTTAAATGATTAGCATGAATGACTAAACAAATTAATTAAAAAAGTTAAAATATTTTAATGAAACCAATTTAAAAGATTAAATATTAACACAAATAATAAGTTAATTAAATAGAATTACAATGATTAAATAATTGTTTACAATAGATATCAACTAATTAAAAAGTCAAGCAGATTTAAATTAACCAAACTAAATAAGACATAATTAAAGTAAATTAGTTTAGTAAGATAAAAAATAATTATTTTTATGACTTAAAATACATAATTAATTATAAAAATTTATTAATTAACAAATTTAACTATAAAAATACAAAAGTAAAATTATTTAGTATAAATTGATTAAATAATTAATTAAATCATTAAAAATTAAGTAAAAATATGTGGAAAACTATGTAAAAATAGAGCCACATCAGTACACATTGTCATATGGATTTAATGAAAATGAGGGGATATGTATCTTAAACCCAACACAGTTATGGTTATTTCAGCTTTTGTATAAATGTGGATGCCTTAAACTAGTGATAGTGAATTGATGGATGAGTGTGAAGATGACATTTTTGTAATTTATTATTGCAATAAAATTACGATCCCTCACTGGTGTCTTATTGTTATTTTTTCTATGTCCATTTTTTTAATAGTCAGGGTGTCATGGTTAATTTAACCATTATCAATGAATATGGTTTTTATTTTGAAATATTTTATCAGTTGCATCAAATTTGAATAAAGGAAGTATACTAAGAATTTTATTCTCATATACATAATTTATTAAAATCTACCATCATTCAATAAGTAGTTTTACATGATAAAAATATCATATTTTTACATGTAAAAAACAATCACTGAATCATTAATTGTATAGATTGAAGATGACATATTAGTATCAGAATAACCATAATTAGTAGTCATTGAATATTATCGACCATATTCCATTTGTTTTTGTGGCTCTTCATTCCTAACATTCATATCACCCTTTTTTATGATGCTTGCTTGGGTAATATAAAATCAATATACACATAACGAATCATACCATAAGTTATACATTTGGCCAAACATTTTCCACTCCCATAATTCTAACATTACGATTCATTTTACTATGGTCGATTCAGTCTCAATGACCCCCTCATCAACATTTAAAGTATCTACCCGTAACCTTATTGAAATTAACTTTGTGATTCATAGTTTTTATGATATAATAAATTTATCATTTTTTATATTATCATCTTAAATATTTGGTTGTTCATGAGAATATGGAATTATTTTCATTTTTTATATAAGGAATTAAATTATATTTAAAATTTTAATACTATTTCATAATATCTATATTGACATAATCAAATGGGTTATCAAACTAAGTCCATTTTTTACGTTGTAACTTTTGGTAATCTATGCATTGTCCCTTTCACCTTGGTTTCTTATAGTTCTATCAATTAATAAAACCATAATGATCTGAAGAAGTGAATAAATAATAACAATATGGGTAAATAATTATAAAATTAATTCACCATTATGGCATAATTCCCTTTTAAATATTAATGTTTTCTAATAGTTCCAATAATTAATCCTATATAAATAATACATTCAAAAAGGTTATGTTAACATGGGTTATCATACACTCATAAACATATTACCTTAAAGTATCATTAATTTTAATCTTCCATTTTAATTATTTAAGAAAATATGATCAATAAAATCATAAAAAATATACATCTATGACCTGGTGTTAAGTTAGTCATTATTTTTATCAATTATGTTCCAATTGCGTTAAAATTCACAATGATTTTTAAGGACTATCACACTTATATACATCTATTTTAGAGGCTAAATAAAAATATAGTATTTGGAAATGGATGTATTTCTTTGGAAAACAATCTAATCATGAAATTACCTATATTTCCGGATATCACCAACATAACAATTCATATATACTAGTTTTAATAACACTACTTAAACATGACACCAAAGGAATCTAAAATAATATCCAAATGTTACGAAAACTATATATGACACCAATGAAAAATACCCAAGATGCAGACGAATTAAATAATTCATTAATATAATGTTTCAAATGATATATATCTGAAGCATTCACAAACCTCAATGAAAATAATTGTCAAATGTATCAGATATTAGGTACTGAAAACAATTTTTTTAATATAGTTAAAACAATTCCTATATATTTAAGACTATGTATTCCTTTTTCTAGATACCACCCAATATATAATCATCTTCATAACATATTTATTGAAAACATTAAAAATAGGTGAGCTTAGATTCTCTGTAGGGGGAAAATAACATAATGTATGATGGAATGAACATGTTGTGGAACATGATGGAGAGGATAAATATATTATTAAAATATCATAAGATGAAATAAGTGTCACGACCCACCTTCACCAAAAAGGAGGGAAGGGTCAGTAGATTTCCAGGCCCTTCCTTATTTAAGTTGAAGGAGAGATAATGACCCCCGAAACCCGCCTTCAATAGGTCCCAGAGTGGCGAACAACACCAAGGGTATAGAATCACACACTAAATGGAAGGAATTACCCTTTTTATTTTAATAGGATCGGGAGATAAGATAGTAAATCCCACAACACCGAAACTGAAAGTGAAAATATGGCTGAAAATAAACCATTCCCATATGCATGTTCAAAGGTAAAAGATACCAGTCACAAAACTCCAATGGTAAAAAGATACCAAGAAAAAGGGAACAACAACAGCAACTGCCCCAAAGGTCCATGCTAGTACGGTCCCACACGATCCCTAAAGTCCTCCTGGAAACCTGAAAGCAGTTTTATATACGTAGGGTGAGCATAAAAGTATACTCAGTAGGGAAAAACTAAAGACTCTCATGCACAAGTGGGGAGGCATACTAATGCCCTGTGAGAAAAGAGATAAACAAGAACCTAACAAGGAAACTAACCACCCAAGCCTCACTAAGGAACACTCCCCAAATAACGCAAGTCAAGTAATGTATAGTAATAGCACATTGATGTTGGGTACCCCGCGCCAATTTCCCACTGGTTATTGAAGACATCATACACATCGGACCAATCCCGCCATTTTCATCGCAGTCCCACTGCCATACCCCACCCACACAGACCTGGGCCACAACCACACATCCCGCCCGCAAACACCTGGGCCACAACCACTAACCCGCCCGCAGACACCTGGGCCACAACTGTCACACATAACAATGCCTGCAAACACTGAGGACAGAACAACCACTGCCACGCCCGAATACACCTGGGCTAGAAGAACTACTGCCACGCCCGAAGACACATGGACCTCATCCCGAAGATACTTGGGAAACCACCTGCCCGCACACACCTGGGCCAACCACCATACTACCCTTCCCGAAGATTCTTGGGCTAATAATGGACTTCAGGCCATCACAGCCTCCCCGTAGAGTCTTGGACTATTTGGGAAAGGGAGCAGAAAAAGAGCTAATAACCAGCCACTCATAGGAGTGTTGGGAAAAACACCCTCCCCCATCAAATGGGGGTGTTCGAAACTAAGTTATCAACTTGGGTGGGGCGCGAATAAGAAACACAAAAACTACAAGTATATGTATAAGTAACAAGCACTCACCCAATCTAGGTTTTTCTTCATCCAGCATAAATAACACTATCCTTACTATTAATTCATAAGAGAAGGGAACAACACACATGCCCAAGTCACAACTCACACAAAACCAATTCCCCATTTGTCCCATCCTTGTTTTCATGTTCAAAAATAATGTTTAAATAAGTTTCTGCACCTATTTGGGCAACTAGTAAGCATAAGTACAATCCAAGGAAAGAGTACACCCAACAACAATTTAAACATTCACACCCAGTTCTCTTGTAAAAGCACATCAAGTGAGACCCCTCCAAGTATTGGAACCAAAGCAGGTCAAAGTGAGATACAATCCCAAGTTCCCAGAACTATGAATAAGAAGGTTCCACAAAATAAGAGGATCCCAACCTAATTCGTGATACAAACAGAGGATCCCATCCTCACCCACATCACCCCAGAAATCTAATCCCCTATCCAAGAAAAGAATAAGGTCACCCGTACTCGGCCCGTGGAGGAAACAACCAAACCAAAACTACCAATACAAGGCAGACTCAACAGGTATTTTCAGATTTAAAAGATATAACACACTCCATGATTTCAATTCCACTAGGCTTAAACCGGGCTTATCATAAAAAAAGAGTTGATCTTGGTGCTTCCAATTTATTTAGCCGAATATACGTAATTAACCAATTTCCTTTACACAACAAAAGGTTCACAACAAAAATACAAGACATTTTAACATCACAAGGGGTAAGGGTTTATTAGTGCACAGAGAAAGACCACCAATGACCATGATTTTCCGTAGGTGTAATCCCACACAATTCTGAAATCATTAATCATGAAAGAGGAGAGAAACAGAGCATCATTATCGATCACACCCATCCCCTTCATTATTTAGAATCCGTTTATTATCTTCATTAAAGTTTGGTTCATCCAATTCTACAAAAGCAGTAGTGTACCCACCCCGCAAGATACACAGAAATGAGAGACGAAGGTGAAACCCCTACCTGACTGATCAAGGATCGACGTTAAGTCCCCACGTGAGTAGGAGGAGCTCCACGAAACACGATAAAGGAAAACTTCTCTGGGATAAAACTTTTCGGGAGGAAGGGTACTCCGACGATAGGGTGATTGAGAAAAAGAAACGTAGGGAGAATCCTTTAGGTTATAAAGGCTGATAAGGGATGATATACAGCACGCCCTAGATGGTTAAGATACGGAGAAAAAAAACTTGAAACCGCGTAAGGAGCGGGATCGTGGGTTGACCACACGGTTGGGACACCCCACACGTCATTAAAGGGTCCATGCTTTTCAAGGTGGTTTAAACCGACGCACACCAGGGTACCTCACCAATCATTTAATTAAATGACATTAATAGGCATTAATGGGATTTAAAACAGGATTAAAGGGGTCAAAACAATGTTTAAAACCCAATTCACACAAAAAGGAAGTGCTACTGAAAAACCCATGGGGGGTAGGTGAGAGCTACCGGGAGGCGAGAGCTACCGGTTGGCGACAGCTATCGGTTGGAGACAACTACTGGTAGCCGAGAGCTACCGGTTGACGACAGCTACTGGTAGCCTTTCGGCTACCGGTTGGCGACAACTACTGGTAGCCGAGAGATACTGGTAGTCGAGAGCTACCTGTAGCCAAGAGTTACTGGTTGGAAAAAACTACCGGTAGCTGAGAGCTACCGGTACCCCAAGGTCACAGGTAGGCTAAGTCTACCGGTAGGCCAAGGCTACCGGTAGACCAAGGCTACTGCTAGGAGTCACCGAGAAGCTGGGATGACCTTCCAGACCACCCAGAATACCTCAAACATCAGATTTTTACCAGGTAAAGAATCCCCAAAAACCCGAGCCATTACATCAGATACCTCTCAAACTATTCTCACCCTCGAGAATCAAAACAACCCAGAAGGAAAGAGAGGGTCCGAACAACCACCTCAAAAGATACCTCTCAGGAGTGAACCTAATCGTTATCTAAAACACCTCCCTCTCAAGAACCAAGAAACATACCGGGGTTAAACTGCCCAGTCATATGGGTTGGGGAGTCTCTTCCCTCCTGTCAAGATACTATCTGCTTTGGGTGGCACTGACTCGCCCGCACGGGTTTAATCGTATCCAACTTAATGTATCTTGATTAGGGGTCAGGTCCTCCCCTCCCTATAGCCAGGAATTTTTACACTCATTCAGAGAAAAGAAAGAAAACCACATATTTCATAGCCAACAAGGTAAAACGCTCCATCACAACAAGTATAAACAGAACAACACAAAACTCAAAACAACTCTGGGCACTGGGCACACATCTATGCTTCCCTCTCCCAGGTACTCTCCTCAAGCCCACCATGTCTCCATAACACACGAACCAAGGGAATGGTTTGCCCACGAAGCACCCTCTCCTCACGACCCTCGATCCTCACTGGTCTTTCCACAAAGGTCATGTCATCCTCAATGTCTAGCTCTCCCCATCCAAGGACGTGCGAATCGTCGTACAGATACTGACGGAGCTAGGACACATGGAAGATGTTATGAATCCTCAGTATCGGCGGTGGTAACTCTAGCTGATAATCCCCTTCCCCGACCCTCCATAACACTTCGAAGGGTCCGATGAACCTAGGGGAAAGCTTACTTCCCTTGCCGAACATCCATTGTCCACGCCGAGGGGAGACCTTAAAGAACACATGGTATCCTTCCTCAAACTCAAAGGGCCTTCTTCTGATATCGGCATACGAATTTTGTTGGTCCTGGGCCACCTTCATCCTTTCTTGTATAAGCTGAACCTTCTCTATCGTGCCCTGCACCACCTCCGGGCCAAGGATGCCCGCCTCTCCGACTTTGGTCCAGCACACGGGTGAGCAGAATGGTCTCCCGTACAAGGCTTAGAATAGAGCCATACTAATGGTATAGTGGTAGCTATTATTGTAGGCAAACTATATCAGAGGCAAGTGTCACACCCACGATCCTTCTGAGTCTAGAACACATGCCCGCAACATATCCTCCAAGGTATGGATGGTGCGCTCTGTCTGTCCATCTGTATGGGGATGGAAAGCAGTTCTAAGACGTAGCTGGGTGCCAAAAGCATGCTGCAATCCTCTCCAGACTCGTGAGGTAAACCATGCATCCTTATTCGAGACTATGGACCTCAGAAATCCATGCATCTGCACCACCTCATCCATGTACCTTTGTTCTAAATCATCTACTGCACCCGACTCTTTGATAGTCAGAAAGTGAGCCGATTTCGTCAACTGGTCCACTACTACCTAGATGGCATCATATCCCCCTTGCACCTTGGGAAGTACCATGAATAAATCCATCGATATTTCGTCCCACTTCCTCTCGGGGACATCTAGAGACTGCAGCAGGTCGCCTGGAACACGGTGTTCAGCCTTAACCTGCTGACACACTAGGCACTTGGCCATAAACTCTGCCACTTCTCACTTTACTTCGGGCCACCAAAACTGTCTCTCTAGACCCTGGTACATCTTGGAAACTCCTGGGTGCACTGCTAGGGGTGAGTTGTGGAACTCACTAAGAACCTGGACACGCATCACCTTTGGAACAAACAACTTTCCTCGGAAAAGAATCCGGTTCTGACCATCCTTCGTCCACCCTTTCAGAGCATTGCCCTAGTCAACTCAGTCACGCATCACTTCGCACTCTGGGTCTCCCCACTGAGACTCCTCCACTTGCCACAAAAGAGAATACTGCACTGTCATCTAATACAGGAAACCTCCACCGCTATCAATCCTCGCATCCAGGTGCAAGGAAGCCAACTCCTCCATTGCCTTCCAACCGTTTGCCGACTCTCGGAATGAATCCTTCTGTGACCTCCTACTCAAAACATCGGCCACTACATTCCATTTTCCTGAAGTGTAGGAAATCTCAAAGTCGTAATCCTGGAGAAACTCCATCCAACTTTGCTGCCGTAAGTTTAGGTCCCACTGGGAGAAGACATACCTCAAGATTTTGTGATCTGTGAAGACCACAAAGTGTTCTCAGATGAGGTAATGCCGCCATAACTTCAGTGCGAAAACGACCGTTGTAAGTTCCAGATCGTGGGTGGCATAATTACGCTCATGAGGGTGTAGCTGGCTAGACCCATAAAAGATCACCCCTTGTTACTTCATCAACACACATCCGAGGCCTTTCCCTGAAGCATCACAGAACACCTCATACGCCGCCCCTTCCTCTGGTAGTCTTAGCACTAGGGCACTAACCAATTTCTCCTTCAAATAGCTGAAGGCTACCTCGCACTGCTCACTCCACATGAAGACCTGGTCCTTCTTGGTCAAGGCTGTCAAAGGGGCTGCAACTCAGGAGAAGTTTGGTACGAACCTCCGATAGTAACCTCCCAGCCTGAGGAAACTGCGAACCTATGCCACATTCTTGGGTGCTGCCCAAGAAACAACTGCCTCAACCTTTGATGGGTCCACCGCTACCCCCTGTTCGGACACTACGTTCCCAAGGAAGTGTACTTCTCACATCCATAACATGAATTTCGACAACTTCCCATAGAGATGGTGCTGTTGGAGGACCTTTAAAACCATCCTCAGATGCTCCACGTGGTCCTCCTTTGATCTTGAATAGATCAGGATGGAATCGATGAACACAACTACGAACCGATCCAGGTACTCCCGGAATACGGAGTTAATAAGCCCCATGAAGACAGTCGGGGCGTTCGTAGCACCGAAAGGCATGACTACAAACTTGAAGTGCCCATATCTGCACCTGAAGGCCGTCTTCGAGATGTCACCATCCTTTACCCTCAACTGGTGATACCCAGACCGCATGTCGATCTTCGAGAACCATCCTTCCCCCTTCACCTGGTCAAAGAGATCGTCTATCCTCGGAAGAGGGTAGAGATTCTTGATCCACCTGATTCAGTCTCCTGTAGTCTATACACAAAATGAGACCACCATCCGCATTCTTTTCGAAAAAAACTCGAGCACCCCATGGTGACACACTTGGTCGAACATAACCCCTCATCATTAGATCGTCAATCTAAATCCGCAGCTCCCATAGCTTTGAAGGTGACATCCAGTAAGGAGCCATCAAAATCGGACGAGCACCAGGCTGCAAGTCTATCCCAAACTCGATATCACGTCGAGGGGGTAGAGTCGTTACCTCCTCAGGAAATACATACATAAACTCACTGACGATGCTGAAGATGACATCGTATGGCTGTATCTGTAGCAGTAATAGATCCTTGACCGACTGATGTGGCCCTATCATCAGTCTGCATCCTCGAAAAACATATAACAAGTCAGTCTGACCTCCAATTGGTGTGCTCATCACTAGGGGAACTGGATGTCTATCGGCATCTAGACCTAGAGCATGGGCCAGACCGGGTGCAACAAAGGAGTGCGAATCTCCGGTATCGAACAAGGCATAAGCAAGGGTACTAAACAAACTGATCTTACCTCGAACGACCTCCGGTCCTGTTGGAACTACTGCCTCGGTGGTGTGCAACTTCCCACGCCCAGCTCCTCTGCCTCTCGTCTGTTGGCCGCCTCCCCGACCACGCCCTGGTCGAGGTCCCTAAGGAGCGCCCTGAGGTCAGCCTCCCCCTGCAACGCCTTCCCTAGGAGGAGTGGGAGCTCGCTGCCCCTGCTGCTGCTACTGGAAGGGCCTGTCTAGAAGCTACTGCTGGGGAGGGTGATGGGATGGTCTGCCACCGCCATACTGTACTCGGTCCGGGAAATGATTCTGGAGATGTCCATGGCTCCCACAGATGAAGCACCTCGGTCCTGGGCCCAAAGGAAAAGGGTGAAGACTGGGGGATCGGGACTGGAACTGCTGCTGCCTGCTCCCTGCTGGTCGGAACCTAGATGGTCCCGATGCTGGAGGTCTGGTGCTGACATCCTTCCCTTCTAATGGGCCTAGATGAATCCTCTCTCATGACACACCTCCTAGCGCATGCATCCTCTCCACCACTTCATCCTTCTTCTGGACCTCCAAGTATGTCGGCAAGGTGAAGGGGGTAATAGTGTATTGGAGGGAGGGTCAGAGCGCCTCCTCTAAACATATCACCCGAGACTCCTCATCTAGAAAGAGATCCGGAGTAAAATGGAGGAGGTCCTTGAACTTGATTCCCAACTCACTTACTGACATACTCCCATGCTGGAGGGAGATTAGCTCCTGCCTCTTCTCCGCCTTCATCATAGAAGAGAGGAATTCCGCCCAGAACTCCTTCTCAAAATCAGCCCATGCCACCTCACCCTCTCTCCTCTCCCCCAGGTAGAGTGTCCACCACTGACGCGCTGCTCCCCACATCTGGCTGACAGCTAGAGGAACCCAGTACTCGGTCGGAGCCCGAATCAAGCCGAAAGCTATCACCCGCTCTTCTAGCCAGCTCTCCGTCTTCATGTCAGAGGTGCTTCCCTCATACTTCTCGCGGGTTTGTCATTGGAAGGCTCGAAGCGTCTTCTGCCACTGGTCATCTTCCTCCTCTCGATTAACCCTTTGATGATTGGCCAAGTCAACCTTCTGGGCCTCGATCGCCCGCACCGCCCATGGTCGCCCCCCAGGTGCCATAGCTGCAAGGTAAACAAGGAATGCATAAGCCCAAGTAGTGCAGAATATTGTTCTTAAAATTTTCCTAAACTTATTACTTATTTAAATCCCCAAAACACCCATGAAACACGAGAACACAAGTCATTATGATGCATTTACCTTTCCTAGGGTCTCTATCCTGCAATCAGCGTGGCCTTAATTGGTCATTCGGTAGGTCCAGAGTCCTTGCATCGGACCACGGGGGGCCCTAAAATCCCGTGTCCTAGCCGGTCTTCCCTGACCTAATTCACGCACCAAGGTCACCCAACACTGTTTCCCTACCATCCCATGCAATCTTTACCGTGCCTAAATCTAGACTCCATCCTATATCTCAACCAACCTCTGCCTATGATACCATTCTGTCACGACCCGCCTTCACCAAAAAGGAGGGAAGGGTCAGCAGATTTCTAGGCCCATCCTTCTTTAAGTTGAAGGAGAGATAATGACCCCCGAAACCCGCCTTCAATAGGTCCCGAAGTGGAGACCAGCACCAAGGGTATATAATCACACACTAAATGGAAGGCATTACCCTTTTTCTTTTAATAGGATCAGGAGATAAGATAGTAAATCCCACAACACCAAAACTGAAAGTGCAAATACGGATGAAAATAAACCATTCCCATATGCATGTTCAAAGGTAAAAGATACAAGTCACAAAACTCCAAAGGTAAAAAGATTCCAAGAAAAAGGGAACAACAAAAGAAACTTCCCCAAAGGTCCAATCTAGTATGACACTGCACGATCCTTGAAGTCCTCCTGGAAACCTGAAAGAAATTTTATATACGTAGGGTGAGCATACAAGTATACTCAGTAGGGAAAAACCAAAGACTCTCATACACAAGTGGGGAGGCATACTAATTCCTTGTGAGAAAAGAGATAACCAAGCACCTAGAAAGAAAACTAACCATCCAATCCTCACCAAGGTACACTTCCCAAATAACACAAGTCAAGTAATGTATAGTAATAGCACATCGATGTTTGGGTACCCCACGCCACTTTCCCACTGTTTACTGAAGACATCCTACGCATCGGACCAATCCCGCCATTCTCATCGCAGTCCCACTACCATAACCTGCCCGCACACACTTGTGCCACAACCACACATCCCGCCCGAAAACACTTGGGCCACAACCACTAACCCGCCCACAGACACCTGGGCCACAACTGTCACATGTAACCACTCTAGCAAACACCTAGGCCAGGACAACCACTGCCACGGCCGAAGACATCTGGGCTATAAGAACTACTGCCACGCCCGAAGACACCTGGGCCTCATCCCGAATATACTTGGGAAACCACCTGCCCGCACACACCTGGGCCAACCACCACACTACCTTGCCTGAAGATTCTTGGGCTAATAATGGACTTTAGGCCATCACAGCCTGCCCGTAGAGTCTTGGGCTATTCGGGAAAGGGAGCAGAAAAGGAGCTAATAACCAGCCACTCATAGGAGTGTTGGAAAAAACACCCTACCCCATGAAATGGGGGTGTTCGGCACTAATTGCTCAACTTGGGTGGGGCGCGAATAAGAAACACAAAAACTACAAGTATATGTATAATTAACCCACACTCACCCAATCTAGGTTTTTCTTCAGATAGCCTAAAGAACACTATCCTTACTATTCATTCATAAGAGAAGGAAACAAAACCCATGCCCAAGTCACAACTCACACCAAACAAAATCCCCATTTGTCCCATCCTTTTTTTCATGTTCAAAAATAATGTTTAAATAAGTTTCTGCACCTATTTGGGCAACTAGTAAGCATAAGCACAAGCCAAGGAAAGAGTACACCCAATAGCAATTTAAACATTTACACCTGATTCTCTTGTAAAAGCACATAATTTGAGACCCCTCCAAGTATTGGAACCAAAGCAGGTTAAAGTGAGATACAGTCCCAAGTTCCTAGAACTATGAATAAGAAGGTTTCACAACAGAAGAGGATCCCACCCCAATTCGTGATACAAACAGAGTATCACATCCTCACCCACATCACCCCAGCAATCTAATCCCCTATCTAAGAAAACCATAAGGTCACCCGTACTCGGCCCGTGGAGGAAACAACCAAACCAATACTAGCAATACAAGGCAGACTCAACAGGTATTTTCAGATTTAAAATATATAACACACTCCATGTTTTCAATTCCACTGGGCTTTAACCGGGGTTGTCATAGAAAAAGAGTTGATCCCGATGCTTCTAATTTATTTAGCTGAATATACGTAATTAACCAATTTCCTTTACACAGCGAAAGGTTCACAACCAAAATACAAGCCATTTAAACATCACAAGGGGTAAGGGTTTATTAGTGCACAGAGAAAGACCACCAACGACCATGATTTTCAGTAGGCGTAAGCCCACACAATTCATAAATCATTAATCATGAAAGTGGAGAAAAACAGAGCAGCATCATCGATCACACCCATACCCTTCATTCTTTTGAATCCGTTTATTATCTACATTAAAGTTTGGTTCATACAATTCTATAGAAGCAGTAGCATACCCACCCAGGAAGATACACAGAAAGGAGAGATGAAGGTGAAACCCCTACCTGACTGATCAAGGATCGACGTTAAGTCCCCGCGTGAGTAGCAGGAGCTCCACAGAACACGATAAAGGAAAACTTCACCGGGTTACAGCTCGTTAGGAGGAAGGGTACTCCGACGGTAGGGTGATCGAGAAAAAGAAACATAGGGAGAAGCCTTTAGGTTATAAAGGTTGATAAGGGCTGATATACAGCACGCCCTGGACGGTTAAGATACGGAAAAAAAAACTTGAAACCGCGTAAGGAGCAGGATCGTGGGTTGACCACGCGGCTGTGACACCCCACACGTCATTAAAGGGTACCCTCCTTTCGGGGCAGTTTAAACCGATGCACACTAGGGTACCTTACCAATTATTTAATTAAACGACATTAATGAGCATTAATGGGATTTAAAACATGCTTAAAGGGGTCAAAACAAGGTTTACAACTCAATTCACGCAAAAAGGAAGTGCTACTGAAAAACCCATGGGGGGTAGGTGAGAGCTACCGGTAGGCGAGAGCTATCAGTTGGCGACAGCTACTGGTAGCCGAGAGCTACCGGTTGGCGACAATTACCGGTAGCTGAGAGCTACCGGTTGGCGAGAGCTACCGGTAACCGAGAGCTACCGATTGGCGATAGCTACAGGTAGCCGAGAGATATCGGTAGCCGAGAGCTACCGGTACTCCAAGGTCACTGGTAGGATAAGTCTACCGGTAGGCCGAGGCTACCGGTAGGCCCAGGCTACCGCTAGGAGTCACCGAGAAGTTGGGATGGCCTTCCAGACCACCCAGAATACCTCAAACATCATATTTTTACCAAGTAAAGAATCCCCAAAACCCGGGCCATTACAATAAGATATAAAAAAAATGTTATAGTAATACAATATCATAGTAATTTCATTTGGGATGTAAAAAAGTAAATACATTTCAAACATACATTTCAACAATCATTTAACATGTTACTAAGACATAAATTTGTATATTAATTTAAAAACTAATGTTTAATAATGAATAGATAGAATCTCATAAAAATATAACGCATCATTAATGTTATTAATTACTTGATTAAAATCATGTAAATTTGGGAAAACAATATGAATATGAAAACAATTAAGGAAAACATCATTATTACCATGCCTATGTGATTTTTTTTATTTTTATCCCTAAAAATGTGAGCAGACCCATTATTCCCAATATTATGTCAACAAACTCTTTATAACTATACATAATAATCTCATGAGATTCCAAAATAATACAAAGAATAGTAAGTATACAAGGGAAACCACTCATCCTTCACCATATGGGTGTTTGACACATAATATCAATCATTTACATATCTTAATAAACCCATATAAAAAGAATAAATTTTCAGATAACATGAATTTATTAAATCATGGAGAAATAAATCATTTAATAAAAGAAATAATTACTTAATAACATATATAATATGGTAAAAACATAACCTCATGAGAGATAATCCTTGGAGGAAAAATTGATATGATAAAAATAATTTTGTCAATATATTTATTAAATATTATTATAAAAAATGACGTGAAAATCAAAATCAAAAAAAATATTTGAGATGAGAAAGATAATAATTTTTGAAAACCATATTATAAAGTGTCCAAAAAAATAACTCCAAAAATATATTAATTATATCTTTAAAATGTAGAGTGAATGAAAATAATTGGATTTTTTTTGAGGGGATGAAAAACCTCTTTTATATTTTTTATTACCACTATTTAAAAACCCACTCTGATAAAGGATAATGAAAAATTTGAATGAAAATGATTTAAGTGAGGATAAGTGGATTGTTGGTGAAATGAAATTTAGTATACATTTGTGAATGTATAATAATGAAATAAATTAATGACACAGATATGGATGGAAAATACATTAAATATAATAAAATATTATTCTTAATGAAATAACATTAAATTAAACAATAGAAACATTCAAGAAGAATAATTTTATGGTAAATAATATTTCCCTAGAAAATAATTTTTAAATAAAAAAACATCATCATATGGTAGAATAGATCAATCCTGAGTAACAATATTCAATGATGAATGATTTTTACCTTTGGAAAATTTTTGAGTAACAAAAATCCCTTACCATTATTACTTTTTTGTTAAATGTGCTCTAAAACCTATAAAAAACATAACAATATTAATATAAAATTCTATAACACTAATCATACGAAAAATTATTTATAATTTCACATTCAAATAATTAGATATATATTTAAAATTTAGTTTTCTTATATTTTCCTACACTAGATGTTTGTACATTCGACCATTTGTTGTAGTTCCCTAGAATAAGTTTTTGTATTCATTACTAATGTAATGGTCATCATTCAATTATCATTAAATATACTCTAATGTAAGACATATAATGATTTATGAAATTTAAATATCATTTCACAAGTACTTTTGTAACACCCCAAAACATTATAACATTTTCATTTCTGAATAATGTTAATTTTTTTTGATTCATTATTTTTATGCAATAACATTTTAAGATTATTCTACACATAAAAACGATTTGTCTTACGTTACACTCAAGACTTAGTTCTACTGAACAAAAATATATTAATAAAATATTGTTAATTAATATAATATATAACCTAGATATTAAATCATCATTTATGAATATTATTAACCTCATTTGTTATTTTATATATTAAATATACTTTTAACATTCATATTATGTATTCTCTAGACATGACATATTAAAAGATTCCTTTTTTAGATAAATGAAGTATTTTAAAAAAATGCAGTTTTTTTACCTTTTAAATAGAACACCCATTTTAAATCTAGTTTTTGATTTTTTTAAATATTCTTTTTGACAAAATTATCTTTGTATTTTGAATTGGGATAAAAATATTTACATTGAATGAATTTTTTTATAATTTTTGATAGGTTTTATCATTTAATAAATACTAAAATTACAATAATTTTTAGTTCAAAACTACTGTTTTCATCAAAAAAATTTTTGAGGATAAATTATATTATTTAATATGATTAAAGTAAAAATAGAGTATATTTTTTTATCATTTTATATATTTTTGGTCATTTCCATTTTTTTCCATGAATTTTGTTGTAGAAACATTTCAATCTTTTGTATTGTTTTAACATTTTAAAATCATTTTCATTCCAATAACGAGATAAAATTTAAATTAATTAATGAAAATTATTTATTTTGAATTTTGAAAAATGGATTCCATTTTTGTAATCAGATGGTCTAAATTATGTGTATATTTTTTTATTTTTTTGGTCATTTTTAATAGTAACTTTAGTAATTCTTTTATTACATCGTTAAAGAGTAAATCAGGTAATTAATGGTAATAATAATATTATAATTATAATAACAATTGTTCAATATTAAATGGGTAAGTGTAGTTATACCTAAATCATTCTTGGATAAATTTTGGGACCACATGGATCCACATGGATTATTTTAATATATTTATAATATAATATTTATTGAAAATCTTATTTTGTTATACATTTTTTAACAATTAAACTATTTTTAATATGAGGTTATTGAGATATATGGTTGACTATAAATAGTAATTATAAATTTGAAATATTTATATAAATTATGATCATTTATTTATAATTTTATAATATAAATAATTAAATTAAATTATGACACAATGTTGAGGTAATAATTGATTTATTAATGGAATAATCAATTTAATGATATTAATAATATAAACAGAAATATAATTTGGAACATTTTATGCCATCGACAATTTTTTTGGATGAAATTGACATAATATCTTTGGGTAAATGTTGTTTTTTAAGGGCTTAAGTTGTTATGATTTTATAAAAAGTGAAATTATAAATAGAGTCAAATTTGACATAAATTATATTTTAAAATAAATATTCATTTATTAGATGATATAAAATTAATTAAAAACTATAATTCTATGAAAATAAGAGGATAATTATATATATATAATAATGATATATTTTTAATCATTTAATGGACATTGGTCCAATAAAATGATGTTGATATTATTAAAATTAATGAATGTGACAAAGTGTCACACTCTAATTTCTTATATGTTCAATAATTTTAATATATAAATCACCTATAGAGACATTAAATAAAGAATATTATATGAAAATATAAAAGAATTATTTACAACATAGATATTTATGTATAATTTTTAGAGACTATATAATTTCCACAAATAATTACACAATTGTAAAGAAGTAATATTTTATTAATATAAATATCAGATAACGTATTTTATAAACACTAAAATAAATATATTTTTACATAATTTAGGTGATATAAGAATTTTTTAGGTGAATATGAAATGTCCATACTGTATTAAATGGATTGGATTGAAGTTAAATTTGTCTTTTGATTTTATATAAATTCAAATTAATGAATAGTTTCAAAATTGGCACTATTGATATTTTATAAAAATACAATTTTATTAAATTATATAAAAATATTAAAAATGTTTAAAGATTAATAATTGATAATTATAATGTCTAAAATGCCATAATGTTTCCATTAATGTTAAATTTACACCATATATTCAAATATTTACATCCCTTATATATATATAATATCATTACCACAACTATAATTAAATAAATTAAATAACGATAAATGAAAATGATAAGATATAAAATAAAAACAAAACATATATAAATTTTATTCCATGAGGGGATTTATACCCATAATCATCATATACTCAAAATAACTCACTCTGGTTCAACCCAAAATTGAAAATACATTGGTAATAGATTAACTGTTTTGGAGTTTTTTAAATGGACCTCCACTCTCTTATAAAAGAGAAACTACATTTCTCTATTATTCAAACCTCTAAATCACATTGTCTCATCCAAAAACTACCCAATTATCATATCAACTTCACTCACATCATCTTATAGGCCATACATTGGGCATAAAGACATCCTATGGAGTTATTTGGTTCAAATAAAAAAAAAAGATACCCCAAAAGGTAATATTTTTATCAACTATTTCAATGTTCATTTATTTTTCCATAATCTCTTCATTTGTTGATTCCATACAAATTTAAAAAATATAGTACCATATAAATTATGATATGTTATTATTATTATCATATATCCATATTCATTTTTTATTCATCCTACAAATAACAATATCCCTATGCATGTGTACGTATGGATTATCATCTTCATGTCGCGGTGTAAATTGTTATTCAACACTACATAATTTGGATGGGTATAATGAAGATTATAATGGATATAAATAATTAATATCACATGTTAATGATTATTTATAATTTATCTACCATCCAATTATATATCATATAACTATCAAGTGAATGATACCTTCTCTCGTACGTACGTACGGTCTACCGTCTGCACGATGTGATGAGTTTCATTATCTACGTTAACCACTCTAGATTGATAATAAAATATATATGATGCGTAAAAATAATAATAATTATTTTAATATCATTTTTTATATTAATAAAATTCATCATTTTCATAAAAAATACGACTTACACAACAAAACATGCAGAGGAAAACAAAGCAGTTAACACCTAAAACAATGGTAATACTGAAATATTATTAAAAACATTATATAAGAGGATCATATATGATATCATAACTATGTATATGGTCCTGGTATAATTAAATAAAATTAATTAAAAATTATATAGTAGGTTTACTCACCATCTACTAAAGGAATGTATATGATAAGGGTTAATTTCACAATCACATTATTATCTGAGGTTGTTTATACAAAAGTATCTATTGGGACATTATTATTATCAATGTCCATGTTTCTAAATATGAATTTTAAAATATTATAAAAAAATTAAATTCATTTTTACCCAAGTATGACATTTTATAAAATGTTTTTATATAAATCTTTCTATCATTTTCCAAATGAGGTATTTTATGTCCTTTTTGACAAATTAAAGAAAGAATGTTTTTTTAACTTCTGTGACGCGAGCAGCTATTTTAAACTATTATGATTACTTAAAATTTATAAGATTACATTACAAGTACACAAGGTTATATCCAAAATAAATGTTTTGTTGTATAATTTTGCGCCTTTAAATGATTTCAATGTAAAAAAGGATATTTCTATAAAAGAGTTTTAATGATATTTATTAGATTATTTTCATCAATGTCAAAATACTTTTTTTTGATTTAAGTCTTAATTGAGGATGATTTATTATGATACAATATTACATATATTATTTAATGTTTTATGATATGTCTGATTGTGGATGTACTATTGATACACCAATCATAGTTTATGGTTAAATTACTAATTTTTTTTATATAAGTATTAATATGAATGATTATAATAGGTTTCATACTTTTTATATATGGAATGAATTATAATTAGTATATGATGGGAGAGGACCACAATATCCCCTTGATGCATCAGTAGGTCATATGAGACAGACTACATTGGGGTTTTACCTGTTATTGAATGGCATTGGTATGTGTCCATGACATTATGGTCATGATGTCCAGTATTATCTATTCCCACATTATGAGATTAGTTATTAATATTAAATGTGATTATTCGACTAGTTAAATATCCATGTGAATGTTTATATGAAATAATTAGATTTTTTATTTCCCTATTATGATGAATAATATGTTTAAAAGGCTTGTTTTTTAGATTTATTCCTTTCACTAAAATTTTATTCTTATTTATGAATGATTTTGATATATTGCTTATCCTTACTGAGCATATGAGCTTACCCATTCCATATGGTTTATTTTTCTATGTTGCTGATAAGTTTCTTATGAGTTATATGCAGGGTTAATCTAGTAAAATAATGGCACTCTAAAAGAATTATCTATATTTCATTTTTTTCTTTTATTTTTATTACAATGTTCATATATATAATCTATTTTTCAAGACTACTAAATAGATCCATCCTTCATTATTTGATTCCCTTTAATCATTAAAATGTTTTAAAATAATGTAACGACTATGGGATTATAAGGTTTGGGAATTAAATTTTCTATCAGATGATGTTTAGAAAAAACTGTGGAAACAATATTTAGAAATCATGGATTAAGGAACATTACCATAAGATAGACATTGAGAATATTTATATAAGAACATCCTTGAATTTGGGTAGAATATAAATTAAGTTATTTTTATAAGAAATATATATCTATCAAGATACTACAAGTGGATGTTTTATGGAACAAATATTCCTAGGATTAATAATTAATACATGGTGTTATGGGCATGAAAAAGGTTAACCTGGTACAAAAAAATGAGCCTTACCACAGAACTGGTTTAAAACTCCTGGGAGATATTTAAAATATAAATTGAATTTAATTTTAAAACCATTTTGAAGGATTTAAAATTAAATATTTCATAAAATTAACCATGTATAATTTAAATATATGTTATATGTAGTGTTTCAATTTAGGTTATGTGGTTCACTAGTTCTATGATTACAGATTTGGGGTCATAATGTTATTATCTAATCTAGTGAATTTTATCATTTAGAAACAGAGCCCAGTTGATGAAATTGAAATCATATAAACACACATAATCCATGTAGGGATTGCCCCCTATGAAAGATAATGATGTTGGGTTAGGATATGCAACTACTATTAAACAACTTATAACTATACCTGGACAACGAACTCAATTTATAAATAATAACCTTACCGGTATGGAGTGCCCTGATCCATAACACAAAGGATCAATGTTACAATGCTTCATGAAACAAAAACCTCCCATATTCAATGGCACTAAAAATACATTTATTGTTGATAAATGAATGAGTTCCATTGAGAAAATATTTCTTTCTTTTAGGAGTAACAAAATGTAAAAAGTTGTTATTATATTTTATCATCTCTCTAGATATGTGGATCAATGGTGGTAATTAATTCAAAATTTGATGGAAAATGAAGAATTAAAAAATATAGAATGGAAAGAGTTTAAATAAAATTTCATAGAAAAATAATTTCCTTGTGAACAACAAGGTGATATGGAATTTTAATTTATGACTTTAAAGAAATAAAGGGATATGAATTTTGCGAAGTGTGAGGCTAACTTCACAAGTTTATAAGGTCAAGATGCAGACTATATACGTAACTCAGTGAGAAATATTGATCATTTATTTTATGGGATAAACCCATTTCCCTAAAAGGAATGTGTCTCCCAATCATTACCATCAAATGAATATATAGTATCATGTGATTTCAAGACTGATAAATAATTTTCTAAGCCTTATGACTTGAAAAGAATGAATGAGATAAAGATAATAGTGCAGAAAGATATTGATGTTGGGAAAAGGGAAAAAATGTTTTACATTATGTGATTATTTTGGGAAGAAAAACCTTCATATTTTCATGAAAGAAATTTGAGTTTCATACAAGTGTGGAGAGAAAGGTCACCATGCACATGTTTTTAAGGGAAATAAAGAATATGAAAATGTAAAATGAAATATTTATAGTAATATGGGAAATTTTGAATATTATTGTACAAAACTTCAAGGAAATATATATTAGAAGAAGAAAAATTATCAAGGTAAATATTATTCTGTTACTATGGTCGAAGCTGAATAATTAATGTATATATGTGTTTGGATTCAAGAATTCTTTTATTATATTATGGTTATAAAAACAATGTGATTTATATGGATTGTATTGCAGTACTTCTTCTTCAAGGATTTGGAGGCATGAATGTTTTCATTATGATTTTTTGGTGATAAATTGTTTTTCTGTGTAAATATGATCTAAATTGAATGGTTTTAAGAATCTTATGTCCCAATTAATTCTGAAAATTTAGTGACCTTTTTTCACAGTTAATTTTGACATATGTGTTATAGAAATGTCTTATGGTTGTAATGGAGTATGTTTAACATTGGATATTATTATTTATGGTTAATGTATGATTTATTGGATAGTTTGGGGAAATAGTTTTTGTTTCATTAATCATTTTGATTATTATAGAAATACTTGTTAGCCATATGATTTATCAAATGTTTTTAGGCATGAAATATTAATTCTAAATATTCATTTCTAGGTGTATGGGATAAATTTAAAATAGATTGAAGCACAAACAGGGGAAGTGATAATGCTTATTTCTTGTATATAAATCAAATAACTGTTTGCCTAATAATTCTACAAATATATCGAAGGGATATTGAAACTTAAAATGATTTACTTTTACTTTTTATGATTATTAAAATTAAACCTTATATCATTTAATATTTAGAGATTTGTGATTGTTAACCTTTTCCTCATCATGTTCTCTATCACACTCCATTAGAGCATGATAGTAAGATTTTTATTTTATGTACTTGTTTTCCAACATGGAATCATAGTATATGTTTTCTATGTCAACCTTTATACTTATTTTTCATTATTTTAAAATGGAGGTCCATTATCCTTATTTATATTGTAGGTTTTCTACAATGGTATTTTACTGTATCTAGCTTTTTTTAATCTGAAATTTCAAATTTCAAGGATGAAATTTATTGGAGTGGAGAATGTAAAACCCCAAGGCATTACGATATTTTCATTTCATAATATTTTGGATTTTATTTCATTCTTACTTTTTATGAAACACCATTTATTTTTTACGCTACACAAAAAAATGAGTTGTATTCCCTTACATGCAAGACCCAGTTCTACAAAAGAAATATAATATTAAAATATTATTATTTTATATAATTTATAACATCAATTATAAATTAGTTGTTATGAATAATATAAGCCACATAAATTAATTTTTTCTAATTAATTTTAAAAATAATATTAAAATTACACTAACACTTATAATAATTTCATTGTGTAATTTTTTTGACCAAAATACAACTTAGGAATATTTTGTGTCCATTTGAATCTATATGGGTAATTTTAATACCTTTATAATATTATATTGAATGAAATTCCAATTCTATAATACTTTTGTTTTTAAAAAGTAAATAATTTTTAATATGATGTTATATGAGTGATATGGTCTACTATAAGTATTCATTAGAATGGAAAAATGTTTATATATATTATGGTAATTTATTTATAATATTAAAAAATACATAATTAAGTTATACGGTGACACAATTATGATGTAGTAATTAAATTATTAAAGGAAGAATCAATTAAATGATATTAATAATATTAAAATAAATATATTCTGTTAAATTTTCTGCCTTCCACGAATTTTATAGATGAAATTGACATATTATGGATGTGTTAATGTAGTTTTTTTATGTAATGAAGTTGTTATAATTTTATAAAAAGTAAAATAGTAAATATTTTTAAAGATGGCATAAATGAGATATTAAAATAAATAATAATTTATTAAATTATATAAAAATAATAAGAAAACTATATTTTGGCCAAATTACAAGAATATTATTAAATATAACATAATGATATATTTTGAATCATTTAATGGAACCTTTCCCCTAATAATGATAGAGATATTATTAAAATTAAATAATGAGACAATGTGGAACACTGCCATTTCTTATAAGTTCAAGAATTCTAATATAGGGACAACCTCGATAAACATTCTATCCTGAATAGTTTACCAAAATATAAAATAAATTATCTATATCATAGTTATATATTTATAAATTTTAGCGACTAAAATATTACCATACATAATAAAACAATATTGATGTAGTAATTATTTGATTAATAGAAATATCTAATAAAGTATTTTAAAAATGTTATAATAAATACAGTTTTACATAACTGAGGTGATACAAGAATTATCTATAATACTATAACATGTTAATAGTTTATTAAATGGATTGGTATGAATTTATCTTTCCTTTTGTATTTTAATTAAAGCCAAATTAACGAATAATGTCACTATTGAAACAATTGATATTTTATAAATTTTTTTTATTATATTATTTAAAAATCATAAGAAAAAATTAATAATTAAAAATTAATAATTATAAAGTCTAAAATATAATAAAGTGGATATTAATGGTCAATTTACACAATATATGTAAATATTTATAAAAATTTGATATTTGGAATAATATTACCACAATTAAAATTAAATATATTAGATAAGGATAAATCAAAATGATAAGTTTTAAAATAAAATCTAATAAAAGTATAAATATTATTGGATGATATTATTTCTAAACATATTAATTTTAGCCTCTAAATAACACACACTTTATTTATTTGAAATTTAAAATCAATTTATAATAAATTAACAGTTTTTGAGTTTCCTAAAGATCCCCCCTTTCTTATAAAAGGGAACATCTCCTTCTCTTTTATTCAAACATCTAATTCTTCTTTTCTCAGCCAAAACCTACCCAATTATCTTCCAAATATCTATCACATAATCTAGGATGAATTACATTAGGTATAAAACTAACCTATGGAGTCCTTTGGTTCAAATCCAATGGAGATACCTGAAAAGAGGTAATTGTTTTATCAACCCTTTAAAAGTTATTTTCTTTTTCAACTTATTATTCTTATTTTGTTTACTTATCAATGTAATAACTTGAGTATCATCTAAATATTGATATGTTATTATAATTATGGGACAAACATATTACTCCTTTTATCCATCCTACAAATAACTATATCACCTTCAGGCGAACATTTGACTTATCGTTTTAATGTCGTGGTGTAATTTTTTTTCCACAAAAATTTATTTTGATGGGAATAATGATGAGTAGAATAGATATAAATAATCCATATAAAATTATAATTATTATTTATAATTAATATATCATTCAATTCTATACCATTTAACTATCAAAGTAATGATACCATCGCTCATGCGTACATACAGCCCACAGTCTCCATGACGCGGTGAGATTCATTTACCACAATAAAATTTGAAGAATTATTATAAAATTTATATTATGATTAATAATTATAATTAATAACATAATATATTTCTGTATAATAATAATAATATAAATCATATTAATAACAAATATGACTTACACAAGAATAGTTTAATAGGAAAACGAAGCATTTTACACCCAAAACAATGGTAATAATGATATATTTTTAAGAAAATGATATAAAAGGATCATATATGATATCATTAATATTGATATGTTCATAGTATAATTTTATAAATTTTTTTTATCATTATATATGATGTTAACTCACTCTCAAATAAAGGGAAAAATAATATAAGGGTTAATTTCACAATCTCATTATTATCTGAGGTTATTTATACGTATGTATCTACTAAGACATATTTATCATCCATGTCCATGTTTCTTAAGATGTATTTCAAAATATTATTTAAAATTGTTTAAAGTCATTTTTACATGCGTTTGAATTTTTATAAATTTTTTTAAAAGGAATATTTTTTTCATTTTCCAAATTATGTACTTTATAACCTTTTAGATAAATTAATGAACGAATGTTTTTTTAACATATACGGCCCGATCATCTATTTTTCACCATTTGGAGAAAAAATCATTTTGAATCTTCCGATACAATCTTAAAACTTTATTTTCAAATGTAATGTTTTATTTCATAATTTCAAACATTTTAAATGATTTCAGTGTAATAAATGGATATTTCTCTCAATGATTTTAATGACTTGTTAGCTTATTGTCATCTATGTCAACACCCATTGTTGGATTTTATTTACAATTGAGGTTGATTTATTATGATACAATATTCCATATTTTATTTAAGGTTTTATGATATGTTTGAATGTGGATGTGTTATTTTTATACCATTCATATTTTATAGTTAATGTACTAACATTTCATATGATAGTTTTTAAACTAATTTTAATGTTTTGTTGCACCTTTTTTATATGGGGAATTTTTTGTATATAATAAGTGATGGGTGGGGACCCTTATATTGCCTTAATGCATCAGTAGATCTCATGATACATTTTTTTGTTTTTTAATAGTTTATGTATTGTCATGGAATGAGTACTTGAATGTATGGTTGTGATGTAAAACATTATGCATTTCTTCCTTAAGAGTTTAATTATTGATATTACATGTGATTATTCAATATTAGAATATCCATGTGAATGTTAAAATTGAACTATTAGATTTATTTTTTCCATATTATGCTGATTATTAAACTTAAAATATATGTGTTTTAGTTTTATACTTCAATTAAATGATTATGCTTATTTATGAATGCTTCTGGTGTATTGTTCACCCTTTCTCAGCATATGATCTCAGACCTTTATTATGTTATATTTTCCATTGATTCCTATATGTGTTTTATGACTAATATTCATTGTTAATTGGGGAGAATAATGGATCTCTCAAAGAATTATCTGAATTGAATTTTATGCTTTCAATTGTATTGTATAGTTCATGTATGTAATCTGTTTTCCAAGACTTCTAAACTTATCAGTCCATATGGATTTTATTCCTTGTAATAATACCATTGTATTAAAATAATGCAATGATATTAGGTTTTAGGGTTAGGGTGGTAGAAATTTAATCTTTTCCCTCTAATATGTGAGGAACAACTAATTTTTTTCAGTGATTTTTAACATAATAGTGGTGTTTTATTAATTAATAATTTAATTGATGTATCCTTTTATGAAAAAATTTAAATAATTATTAACATATTTATATCATACAATTCAATTAAATATGTTTTCTTATACATCAATAAAATAACTTCATAGCATTGTTCATGTTGGTCCTCTAACTGATCTAAACATGAACATACCATGATTATTGACAACAATAATATGATTTTGTCATAATATCTTTAAACAAGGACATAATGATATACATTTGAATATATTTTTGAGACAAAAAATAATTAAAAAGATATTATAATATGATTTTATATATATGAAAATTTTATAAACATTGATTTAATGAATTTTCTCTTAGTACTCTTGGTTTAAACGATAGAATTTATGATAATTTGTTTTAGATCACCTCCATAATAGGTTATCGAAGTTAACATAAAAATATTATCATATCATAAAAATAAAATATTTCTATTAAAAAATATTATAACCATCCATATGAGAAGGTGGTTAAATGAAACATGGAAATCATTCATTCCATATTGGTGGTAGTGCACATGTATTCATTGTTGGTGATTTCATCATTCACAAAACTGGGAAGAGGGATAATATGGATTATAATATAATAATGTAAAATATCTCACAAATATAGTAATATTGTATTAAATCACCTTTTAGAAATATCCTTATATGTTGATGACTAAAAATAAATCATATTGCATCGTGGAGAAGGTAGTTCCCAAAGCACATGATCCACTATTTAATTTTTCATAATAGAAATGAATTTATCCCTTCTCTATCGGCACTCCTCCACCAACCCTCTACATTACCTTGGGTTTCTAATTTATACCCTTGACTTCATATCCCACGAATTGTCTGAGCACGATGATTTTTATTCTTATTAATTTACCCAACTCATCCCAAATATTCTAGATTTATTCCATCAACGTGGCTTCTATGTTCTTGGGATTTACATTTGTGTCGATAACATCTCTATATAAGGATATTAGGGTATTGATGATGGTTTTTGAATTGTTGATTTCCTTTGACCCTCTCTCTATGGATCTGGCCTCATGATTCTCATTTCCACTCATGGTTAGATAAGGAGTAGTGGGAGAAAGAGGATTTGGGTTTCATGTTTTGGTGGTCGATGGGACTCACAGAACTACCTGGGTTAGTTTTCTACTTCTTTAAAGTCTCATCAATTTTAGACTCTTTGATTTTATTGTAAAGTCCCGGTTCCGGAAGCCACCTTGTGGTGACCGTACCCGGTTGGACACATGGACTCAAGAACATTTCCCTAAATTCCAGAGGCTTCTGACTAGTAGTGAGGGCCTCAGTGTGATAGTGGGGAAACTATGCCTTCATTGGCAGAGTGCACAACGAAAGTAAACAACATACTACAACATAAGGAGTAATAATCCATACAAAAATAAACAGTGGAAGACTGAAAGAAGTAAACTAGAGCACACACACACATATATATAAATGATGCATGATACACATATGTCTAGGAAAGAATCCAAACAAACCACAATGCTTTAATACAACAATACAAATACAAAGTACAAAAGAAAAAAGACAATCAACTCCTCAGCATCGCAAGCCTAAGCTTGGTCCCGTGCTCTCCAGCTCCACAGCATCAAGTACCTGAAGTAGAAGGGCACTTTACCTTATCTATACCTACAGAAATGTAATCTGTTTGGGCCCTAAATCATGACCCAAACAGGGTGTGAGACTAAATCTCAGTATGCAACCACCCAAAGATCTCTTCCTAACAGTCAGTGAATATATGACAGGTAAAGTACACAAAGAAGTAAACAGGGAAAATACTCAACTGTAAACAATCCAAATTTTAATATCAAGAAACATGTAAACACAATAGGGAACCCTTTGGGAAGTACTCACAACCATCCCCTATGGTCCTACCTATAAGTAAAAGGAACCCTCTGGGCATCTCACTCAGCCTAACCCCTCTGGTTGGGTCATAAGAATTCAATAAGACTCTCTGAAGAAGCACGCTTAGTCAATTCCTCTTATAGTATAAGGTAGTCAAGGAATCTCTGAGGAAGCTCAAAAGGTCAATTCCTCTTATAGCACCAAGGTCTAGGAACTCTCTTAGGAAGCATGCTCAGTCAATTCCTATTATAGCCCAGTTCATGCAAAGACTCTCTGAGAAAGATCGCTCGGTCAATTCCTCCTATAGTCTATGATGGTTCATGGTAATTCAAAGTAAAACAAAGACTCTCTGAGGAAGATCACTCAGTTTATCCCCTTATAGTCTATAATGCTCAAAGACTCTCTGAGGAAGCTCACTCGGTCTACCCACTTACAGTCTATAATGCTCAAGACTCTTTGAGGAAGCTCACCCGGTCTATCCCCGTATAGTCTATAATGCTCAAGACGCTATGAGGAAGCTCACTCGGCCTATCCCCTTATTGTCTACTACACCAGGTTCTCATGGCCCCGTGTAAGTCAACACATAGTAATGCAATATGTCCAAATAAGCCTATAGGGCTACTTGGATAACTAGCCTACAACATAACAACATTCCAGAAAGCAATACTCCATCCTACAAATAGGAATGGGAAAACATGGCAACAACCTTATAGGAAAAACTAGACCAAAAAGGTTCATAAAAATAACATGCACGAAAAAGCTTCAAAATCATGGTAATCAACACCATTCTCATCCAATTGACCTCTACACAAGCATACAAGCATGGAATGAAAAAAATACAAGGGAAAAACGGTAAATGCACAATACCCTATTCAATGGTATTGGCACAAAGGCACATAATATTCAATGACATTCAACAAAATGGCACAAACCACCAACCTCGACATTATTAGATTGCTATATGTGAACCTTAAAGCTTAAATCACCTTGAAACACTGATGATCTACAAAAACGTCTAAAACGTTCAACCCACGATAACTCGGAAAAGAGGAAGAATTAGAAAACGAAGCTCTAGGATAAGGAAGAGCTTACCGCTGCGGTTATTACTCAATTGACAGTGGTCTAATAGAGATCGAGCAGAGTATCGGGGGCTCGGTGAAGATTCACGGCCGTACGTGACACTCTCGGTTGAAGAAGCTAGAGAAGAAGCATGTTCTGGTGATTAGACGCGACCCCTATCCGTTTAATGAAGAAAACAAAGTACACGACATGTACTTTTAGAGTACATGACATTTACTTGCTATTTCTGTACCCTGCATTAGGTGGCCTCCACATCACCCATATATGGCCGTGTGTGTACCCATGACACGGCCAACACACAACCTCTAGCGACATCGAAGTACATGACGTGTACTTCGAAAATTTCCATATTTTCCTATTTTACCCAAAAATTACCAGAAAAGGAAAAAAATACCTGAAAAGAAGATCTGGTTTCTTAAAAACTTCCCCCCTTAAACAAATTCATCCCCGAATTTCCCTAGAGAGGCGTAGAAGAAGAAACCCCAAACAACTCTAGACACTGAGCTCGTACATCGGCCTCCCTCTCCCAAGTCTCGTCCTGTACCCATCCGTGCTACCATAGCACCCGTACTAGAGGAACATACCGGCCACATAGAACCTTTGTACTGCGATCAACAACCCGGATGGGATTCTCCTCAAACGACGCATCCACCTCGAGCTCAACCTCCTCGGGTTGAAAGACATGAGATGGGTCTGAAAAGTAACGTTGGAGCTGAAAAACGTGAAAAACGTCGTGCATGGATAGGTACCTCTGAGGTAACTATAACCGATAGGCAACCAACCCAACTCACTCCAACACCTCAAACAACATGACGTACCTTGGTGAAAGCTAACCCTATCTCCTAATCCTCCTGTGCCCCAAACTTGGTGTGGCACACTGGAAAACTAGATCCCCGACCTCGAACTCCTGAAGTCGTCTCCACTGATCAACATAAGATTTCTAATGAGACCGTGTAGTAGCCATCCTATTTTGAATCAACTCAATCTAACCTGAGTTCTCCTGGACAAGACGAGGTCCCAGTATAGCTGCCTCTCCTTTCCCCATCCAACACAAGGGTGATCGGCATGGCCTATCGTATAAATCCTCATAAGGTGTAATTTGAATAGCTTCTTGAAAACTATTGTTGTAGGCGAACTCCACTAGTGGTATGTGTCTCTCCCAAGAACCTCCAAAATCCAAAATACATGCTCGGAGCATGTCCTCAAGCACCTGAATTGTACGCTCAGACTGACCATCTATCTAGGGATGGTATGCTGTACTCAAAAGTAACTACGTACAAAAAGCCTTCTGAAGCCCCTTCTAGACCTGAGAAGTAAAAATAGCATCCATGTCTGAAACAATGGAATGCGGAAACCAATGTAAACGTATGATCTCTCGAATGTACAACTGTCCCATTTGATCAAAACTGAAGGTCTCCTTGATCGGAAAGAAGTGAGCGACCTTTGTGAGTATGTCAACGACAACCCATACCTCATCATTCCCTCTCGGTGACCTCGAAAACCCGGTCATGAAGTCAATCGTGACATCATTCTACTTCCACTCATGAATGGGTAACTGCTGTAGAAGCCCTGTCAGTCGGTGGTGATCTGCCTTTACCTACTGAAAATTAGAACATATTATGAAGAACCCAGAAACATCCCTCTTCATACCTGGCCACCAATAATGACGGTGTAGATCACGATATATCTTGGTGACGCCAGGATGAACTGCCCAAACTGAGGAATGAAAGTCCCGCATCAGCTCCTCATGTATGTCTTCTGGCACCCACACGCACCCCTGAAAACACATGACATCATCCTCGCCTATGGTTCAACTAGGAATAGGGTCTTCTCCTGACACGCTTTCCCATAGGACTAGGCCTTCAGAATCTGATATATTCCTCATTCGAACCCGATCTAGAAGAGTGGTGGTAGCAGATACATAAGAAAGAAAAGTCTGCCCCAGTCTATCATGCTCCTCCAAATTCATCTCAGAGAACAGATCCATAAGCTGCCACTCACTGCTGGCCTCCTGAACTGCCTGTTCTTGAGTCCTCATGCTCAGTACATCAGCCACTGCATTGCGTCTCCCAGGCGTATAGGCAAGCTCTAAATCGAAGGACTGTAGGTACTCAACCCATTTCTGTTGTCTCAAATTCAGATCACGCTAAGTGAAAATATACAGGGGATTTTGCGGTCGGTGAAAACCAAAAAATTCTCTCCCATAAGGTAATGTATCCAACAATGTAAGGCATGAACAACAATGACCAACTCCAGGTCATGCGTCAGGTAATTCATCTCATGTGGCCTCAACTGCTGAGACCCGTACACAACGATTCCATCTCCATGCATAAACACAGCTCCCAGATCAATACTTGAAGCATCATAGTAGACAGTATAACTCTTTCCTAGCTATGGTAAGACTATTATCAGTGTCGACGTTGACCTCCCCTCTAGCTATTGAAAGGCTGACTCATAAGAATCTGACCACAAGAACTTGACACCCTTCTTAGTCAGGCCTGTCAGTGGCGCTGCTAAGCATGTAAAGTCTTGTATGAAGTGTTTGTAGTATCCAGCCAGCCCAATAAAACTTCTTACCTCAAAGAAGTTCTTTAGCTTCTCCTAGGAAACTACTGCTCTCACTTTCTCAGGGTCTACTGATACTCCAGTCTCTGAGATAACATGACCCAAGAAGTGAATCTAGTCCATCCAAAAGTGGAATTTAGAGAGCTTAGCATATAACTGATGCACTTTCAGTGTACTTAGAATGATATCAAGATGTGTGGCATGGTCGTGTCGAGTGTGAGAGTACACCAAGATATCACCCATGAGGACAACCATGAAGGAATCCATGTATGGATGGAACACTCGGTTCATCAGTGCCATGAAAACTGCCAGCGCATTCGTAAGACCGAACGACATAAACATATACTCTTATAGACCATACCTGCTCTAGAAGGCTGTGAGAGGTATATCGGATGGTATAATACGCAACTGATGGTAACCAGATCTCAAATAAATCTTCGAGAACACCCAGGCTCCTCGAAGTTGATCGAAGAGATCATCAATCCTTGGTAAGGGATATCGGTTCTTGACCGTCAACTGGTTCAACTTCCGATAGTCCACAAAAAGCCTGAGAGTACCATATTCCTTCTTTGCAAAAAGGATAGGCGAACCCCAAGGTGAAGTACTAAGTCAGATAAAACCTTTTTCGTACAAATCCTCCAACTACTTCTTGAGCTCATGTAACTTTGGTGTAGCCATCCTATAAGGAGGAATGGACACCAGTGCCACTCTTGGCACGAGATCAATCGAAAATTTTACCTCATGCTCCGGAGGAAAACATGAAAATTCCTATGGAAAAACATCACTGAAATGATCCACCACTGGAGGAAAGTCTAAATGTGAAGTCCCCTGATCATCCAGATATATACTAGCAATTTGAGCTGTAACTCCTCCTAACCAATGATGCTCTGGTCTTGCTCTGCTTTCCTGGACATCTAATTCTCCCTTATAAAGAAAAGATATGCCTTCTGGTGATATAGAACTTACCCTACGACGATAGAAATTGACAACTTCCTGAAAGGGAACTATCTAGTCCATCCTGATAATGACATCATAACTTGTCATCTCTAGGACATAGAGATCCCAAGGGAAGTGACACCCTGCAACCTCAAGAGGGAACTCTTTGCACTAACGTACACTAGATGTTCTCATCCCCAGGGGAGTGTCTAGTGTCAAGATATCAGCAGAATAAATAATACAGATCCCAAGGATATCTATGAAAACAACAGATATGAAACTATGGGAAGCCCCAGTATCAAAATGAGAAGAAGATAAAACTGAGGCAACTAAGATCGTACCTCGAACGGTCAAAGGTCCGGGATCCCACTCCTGAAGGGTATGCTACACTGCGAAAGTTTGGCTTGCACCATGGCCCTGTTATTCTACCAGACCACTCTGAGATGATCCACCTTTCAGTCATTGATAGACTGGCGACTGACTACCACGACCGCGACCTCCACCTAGAACTGAATGGCCGGAAGAACTCCAGTTCCCAGACTAGTGATAAATTGGTGGGGCTACTCCTGTACGAGGAGTCATAGACGAACCCTTGTCACCAGCTACTGGTGATAATCTCTGGTATAAATGCTGAAGATGACCCATCTTGCCACAAGATCGGCACTCCATCGGGTCTCTCTGGCACTGCGGCCTAGTATGCCCGCTCCTCCCGCCCTGGTAGCATACTACCTGGCGACCTGAAGATGTATTGCGCCTAGTCTAATCTTCACGTACAGACTCCCTACGGCCCTTCCTACCATTAGAAGGAGGAACCCTAACTCTGGATGTCAAACCGCCCTAGATCATTGCTCCATAATCCCTCAGAGTGTGCTCTGTGATCAATGCCTGGTTGACAATAGAATATATCAAGTTCAACCTGAAGATGTTCACCTACAATCGGATGTCGTGACTCAGAACATCCTCAAACTTCTGTGAAAGGAACAACTCATCGCCTACTGGAATAGGCGTGAAATGCTGCAGCTCGGAAAAACAAGAGGAATACTCCAAAACAGTAAGAGTACCCTGCTCCAAACTCATTAAATCCCAGGATCGATCGGCCCTCAAAGTCTTTGGGTAGATGTAATCATATAAGATGGGCTGAAACTCCTCCCAATCCATATTCTACTGGTTCCCTGCCTGCGAGATCACATCCCCCACCTCTTGGTGGAGTCTCATAGCATATATGTAGCGAGCTTCACCCTCCTCTCTAGAGATACCTCCAGATGATCGAAGATCGTCTACATGGCCTCTTGCCATGGCTCAGCATCCTGGGGTCCTCCATCCCCTAAGAAAGTAGGAGGATGCTGCTGTTGAAAAACTCACGTCAATTCTTCCATCAATGGGGCAGGAGGCGGTGCACCCTAAAAAGTCTGCATCATCCTCATAAATCCCTCTCTAAACTAAGAATCAGATCCTATGTCAGGTATTACGGCTGGTTCCAAGGTTGGCACAACGGGAGGATCTGCAGGAAGTCTCAGATCAGCCATATGTAGTGTCTAATCACCGTCTGGAAACTGACGAACAATAGGCGGATGTCTCGGTCACATGACTCTGCAAGGTCAAATGCACACCTTAGATCAAGATTAACAAGAACTAAAACATTGAAGTGTATGAAAGGAACAGGAGAAGGAAAGCATTCATGTTTGACAAAATATGACTAGACGGCGTGTATAAAAACTAAACAGCGTGTATAAAAACTACACAACATGTTATCTTAAATTATTCACATGGGTGTGTACTCCTACCAAAACTGGTCGTGAAACATCCCAAATACCCGGCGTATTGTCCTAATAAACAGCGTGTACTTGAATCCTCTTCCCTGCCCGAGTCCTTCTACACGGTTAATCCACACGACTCCTCTAAGACAAAACTAAATGGCGTGTTCAAGGCAGTCATGGCGTGTACTAGACATGCCTTAACTGTCCTGTCTTGTTAGAGACACAGCCTGACACATGCCTGACACTACACAACATGTTCTAGACGGACACGACGTGTACGAGAAAGGGTAACACCGACCCGTGTTGTTCGTAACACGTCCGATACCTAGATCAGACTACACGACGTGTAAAATTCAGAAACTGTGTGTATGTGAAAAGATAACACGACCCGTGTTGTTCGTGACATGGTCGAGTACCTATTTCATACTACACGGTGTGCTAAACTAGTACACGGTGTGTTCCTACAAGATATTTTCACAACCCTGTGTCCCTGATCGCACAGTCAGTGACAGGACTATAGACTACACGACGTGTACTCAAAAAGTACACAACGTGTATTCTGGGTTTTTCTAGACAGTAGCCTCATAAACTACTCCAGAGCCTAGAAAACACAAAAAACCAGCGTTAAGGTTCCAAATTCTGACCCGTGAGGGCCCATACTCCCCACGAATCAATGTTTGGCATCATATAAAAGTTAGAACTAGGCAACAAGAAATGATCCACCAAATTTCGGTCCATGAGGGCCCATAACACCTCAAGAACCAAAGATTGGCGTCCATATAAGGAAAGCACTATACAAACAAATTACCTATCAAACAATAGGGATTCTATCAAAGCATCTATCACAACAGCATGCATAATCTATACAACGCCTATCACAACAACATGAAATCGCTAATGCATCCTAGATGGCATGACAAGAATGCATGGAATGTGATTTCTAACAAGTGCTGATATGATGCATGAGATGGAATACCCACATTTCATTTGGTTGTGATAGAAATAGAACCGTAATAACAACAACGGTAAGAGCACAAAGCATGTGAATCACCCAACGGTGAAATTAAATCAACTATAAAAGTTTGAGACAGAGAAACTGCAATTTTCAAGGTAAATCAGCTTTTCCCTGTACACGGGTTATCTATTCCTGGGCACAAATTATTACTAATTACCCATTCTATCCTATCCCTAGCTATAGGCTCCAAAAAGTAAGTCAAGAAGAAAAGGGTTCCTCAGATACCACTTTGTAATGTCCCGGTTCCGGAAGCCACCCAGAGGTACCCTTACCCGGTTGGTCACATGGAATCAAGCGCATTTCCCTGAACGCCAGAGGCTACTGACTAGCAGAAAGGGCCTTAGTATGATAGTGGGGAAACTATGACCTCATTGACAGAGTGCACAATAGAAGTAAACAACATACAACAGCGAAAGCAGTAATAATCCATACAAAAATAAATAGCGAAAGACTGAAATAAGTAATCTAGAGCACACACATATATATAAATTATGCATGATACACATATGTCTAGGAAAAATGCCAAACAAACCACAATTCTAGAATAAAACAATACAAATACAAAGTACAAAATAAAACAGATAATCAGCTCTTCAGCATTGCAAGCCTAAGCTTGGTCCCATGCTCTCTAGCTCCACAATATCAAGTACCTGAAATAGAAGGGCGGTTGATCTTATTTATACCTGAAGTAATGTAATCAATTTGGTCCCAAAAGCATGACCCAAATAGGGTGTGAGACTAACTCTCAGTATGAAACCACCCAAAGATCTATGCCTAACAGTCAGTGAATATATGGCAGGTAAAGTACAGAAAGTAGTAAATAGGGAAAATACTCAACAATAAACAATCCACAGTTTAATATAAAGAAATATGTAAACACAATAGGGAACCCTATGGGAAGTACTCACAACCATCTCCTCTGGTCCTACCTATAAGTACAAGCAACCCTCTAGGAAGATCACTCAGCCTAACCCCTCTGGTTGGGTCATAAGAATTCAATAAGTCTCTCTGAGGAAGCACGCTCAGTTAATTCCCCTTATAGTCTATGGTAGTCAAGGACTCTCAGAGGAAGCTCACAAGGTCAATTCCTCTTATAGCCCCAAGGTCTAGGAACTCTCTGAGGAAGAATGCTCAGTCAATTCCTCTTATATCCCAGTTCGTTCAAAGAATCTCTGAGGAAGCTCTATCGGTCAATTCCTCCTATAGTCTAGGATGGTTCACGGTAATTCAAATTAAAACAAAGACTCTCTGGGGAATCTCACTTGGTCTATCCCCGTATAGTGTATAATTCTCAAAGACTCTTTGAGGAAGCTCACTCGGTCTACCCCTATATAGTCTATAATTCTCAAGACTCTCTGAGTAAGATGACTCGGTCTATCCCCGTATAGTCTATAATGCTCAAGACTCTCTAAGGAAGCTCACTCGGTCTATCCCCTTATAGTCTACTACACCAGGTTCCCACGACCCTGTGTAAGTCAACACATAGTAATTCAATATGGCCAAAGTAATCCTATAGGGATACTTGGCTAACCAGTCTACAACATAACAACATGCCAGAAAGAAACACTCCATCCTACAACTAGGCATGGGAAAACATGGAAATAGCCTAATAGGCAAAACTAGACAAAAAAGGGTCATAAATAGAATATTCATGACAAAGATTCCAAAGCATGGTAATCAAAACTATTCTCATCCAATTAACCTCTACACAAGCATACAAGCATGGAAAGCAAAAATACAAGGGCAAAATGGTAAATGCACAATACCCCATTCAAGGGTATGGGCACAAAGGCACATAATATTCAACGAATTTCAACAGAAAGGAACAAACCACCTACCTCGATGTTAGGAGATCTCTATACATGAACTTCTAAGTTTGAATCACCTTGAAATGCCTAAGATCTACAAAAACAGCTAAAATGTTCAACCCATGATAACTCGGGAAAGGGGAATAATTGGAAAATGAATCTCCAGGAGAAGGAAGAGCTTAACGCTGTGGTTCCAATGCAATCGACGACGGTCGAATCAGAGATCAGATAGAGGCTCGAGGGCTCTGAGAAGATTCACGGTTGTACATGATGCTCTCAGTCGAAGAAGCTAAAGAAGAATCATGTTTTGGCGATTAGACGCGACCCCGATCCATTTAATGAAAAAAACGAAGTACACGACATGTAATTTTGGATTAGACGACATGTACTTTCTGTTTCCGTAACCCTCAATAGGTGGCCTCCACATCACCTATACATGGCCATTTGTGTGCCAATGACATGACCATCACACAGCCTCCAGCAGAATCAAAGTACACGGCGTGTACTTCGAAAATTTACAGCTTTTCCTTTTTTCCCAAAAAATGACCAGAAAAAGAAAAAACACACATGAAAAGAAGATCTAGGTTCTTACAGTTATCATTGATCAGATCCCTTATCCACTCAAACCACTTCTCTAACATAATGTTCTACAACTCTTCAACTAGTAAAATTTGTATTGCTGGTATCATTGATGTTTTGGGAGATTTGGTTCGATAACCATCAGTGTTCCTAGTGTGAACCTGACATTGATGTCCATGGATTTAAGATTTGTTCCTCATTATTTCAGTGATTATTTGTTGTCTTATTCTCAATTATTGATCTATTTTTGGATTTTTAGTGGTGTTTATATGTTTGATTTTGTTTTGTTTTTATTCTAGTTTGGATATGGTGGCAGCCATTGGTGTTGGTATCGACGGTACCATGTGGACTTTTTATAATTTTCAATGAGTTGTGATTTTTATATACTTCTGGTTTGATTATTTATATTTAGTAGTGGAATGATGAAGACATGGTTTTTTTGATATTTTTATGGTGGGTTTTATGGACTTTTATGATCTCTGTCAACATGTTATCATGATAGTCAAATAACAATTTGTATAGTGTGGAAGGATGGTGTAAGAACTCAGATCTTCTTTTCAAGTATGGATCATGTTTTTCTGGTGTTTTGAGAAAAAGAAGAGTTTCTGGAAATTTAACAACTACACACTCTGTACATTGAAGTACACGTCATGTACTTGATTTTTGTGGGTAACCATTTATTGTGCATGTAATGGCCAAGTACATGGCCGTGTGGGGTGACATTGAGACCACCTAAAGAGGAGCTCTATTAAGGTATGTATACATGGTGTATATTAAATGAACACACCGTGTACATTTATTTTTATTTTATTAAATGAACCAGGGTCATGCCTAATTGGAATAACACCCTTCTTCTCAGCTCATCTCATCCAAGAAATACTGAAGCTGATGATTCTTCTCCGAGCCCCTAAACCTCTATCAATTCTATGAATCAACCATTTTCGATTGGATTAGAATCGATACAATATGTTTATCCTTCTTCTAGAGCCTCTTCTCTTATTTTCTCCTCTTTTGTGAGATATCCTTGTTTGAACGTATTAGAAATATTTGTAGATCTACAAATTTCTATGATGATTCAAGGGCTGATGATAGAGTATATCGATCGTAAAACACTGAGGTAGGTGGTTTGTGCCTTCCCATAGTTAGTCTTTGAATTTTATGTGGAAAAATGCCAATTAGGCTATTGCACGCATAAAGATTTTATCCATGTTGATGCCTGTTATGCTTTTTTTTCTTGAATTAGGGATCCTATTAGTAAATAAGGTTATTTTCCATGCTATGGAGGTGGTTTTCCATGATTTATTTGATATTGATCGTTTGGTCAATTTTTTCCTATTAGGATGCTTTCTTTCCATGCTTAGTGTTGTTAGGATTGATTGATTGACCTAATGTTATGATATTATTTGTAGATATTTAGCCATGTAGTTCTTGAGGTTTATATTGGCTTCTAAATATCATTTGAGCATGATTTATTTACACTTTTATGTGGGAACCTGGTGCAGTCAGACCATAGGGGAAATTAACATTAAAGTATTTCCCAAAGAGTCTACTATTCTTTTCTTGTTGTGATACCATAGGGGGTATTGATGTCGAGTGCTCCCTAGAGTGTCTATGGTTATTTTTACAAGACCATAGGAGGAATTGATGTTTATTTATTCCTCAGAGTGTCTGTAGATTGTCGTTAAAAGAGTATAGGGGGAATTGACAGTGATTTCTTCCTCAAAGAGTCTTTGTTTTTATGAGAACAAATGGTTTAGACTGTGTGAGCTACCCATAAGGTTGTTATACCCATGTATAAGTTGTTCCATATGTGTTAGGCTGTGAGAACTTACCGAGAGGGTTACTTGAGACTGTTTGGTTGAACCACAAGGGATAGGCTATGAGAACATCCCAGAATGGTTTCTTTTTTTTGCTTGGTCGAATAATTCCTGAATGTAAATGAATGTAATTGATATTGTAGAAATGTTTACTTTTGAGTACTTCATTTTTTATTTATTCATTTTTCATATTATGTGCCATATATATTCCCTGACTGTTGGGAATAGATCTATTGGTGGGTTCCTATTGTGATTTATCTCACACCCAGTTTGGGTCATGATTTTGGGCCCAAATAGATGATACTGTTGCAGGTATAGATAAGTGAAAGTTCCCTTCTACTTTAGTTACTTGATTGATGTGGAGGTGGGGAGCATGAGACCATGCTGAGGCTTGCGATGTTGTGGGAGTTATTTACTTATTTTTCTTTTTTTACTTTGGTTTAGTACGATATTCTATTATTGTGACTTGTTTGGCTACATTCATATATACTTATGAAATGCATCATTATTGATATATATATATATATATGCTGCATTTGATTATTTACTTCTAGTCTTTTGTTTCATACTGTTGTATGGTATTATTATTTCTTCTACTATAGTTATCTATTTTTCCGATGAATTACTCTTTCAATGAGGGAATAGTATCCCCATCATCACACCCAAGGCCCTCACTGCTAGTCGGTAGCCTATGGCATTCAGAGAAATGATTTTGAGGCCATGTGACCAACCAGGAATGAGGAACCTTTGGGTGACACCCAGAACCGGGACATTACAAAGTGGTACCAATGGAATTATTTTCTTCATTAATATAATGTTTGGAGCCTATATCTAGTGATAATAAGGAATAGGTAGTTGGTAATAAGCTGTGCCTGACAATATCTAACCTGTGTATATGGAAAATCCAATTTACCTCATATATTGTAATTTTTTTGGTTTTCCAATTTTATAGTTGATTTTATTCCACCATTTTGTGATTCTCATGTTTTGTGATGTTAATGTTGATAATATTGAGGTTCTATTTCTATTTCAACCTAATGAGATGAGGGTATTCTTTCTCATGCACCATATATGAACTTACTAGAGACCACATGTCAAGCATTCTTATCATTCCATTTTGGGTTCATTAGTGATTGAATGTTTTTGTGATAGATTTTTTTTATGATATACATGATTTTGTGTTAGATGCCTTGAAAGAATACCAAAATTTTTACAAGGTAGTGCTAATGTTTAAATTTCATTGGAATGAACACCAAAATTTTCCCACTGAGGTGTTATGGGCGCAAATGGATCAGAATTTGGTGGATCATTGCATTGTTATTCCTTTTATATGACATGTAAAATATGCCAAGATTATATTTGTGTAGAGTATGGGCCCTCAGGGATTGGAATTTGGAACATTAATCTTCGTTTCAGTGTTTTTTGGGTTCTGGAGTAGTTTCTGAGGATTACTATCAGGAAGAACCTAGAATACACGGTGTGTCTGAATACATGCCATGTATTCTTCAGTTTGGGAAGGAACTATTGTTCTTAAGTACACGCAGTGTACATTATGTACACACTGTGTAGTCTGTAACCGTGACACTAGATGTCTGGGCAGAGACACAGGGTTGGGAAATCCGTGGAGGGACATGTTGTATATCGAACATAATGGCCATATTGCAGGGACCGTGTGCCCACCTGTGTGACTAATGACATAGATGGATGAAAAATAGTTTATACACATCGTGTGAAGCTTGAACACACTGTGTAGTATAACCCATGTATTTGGTCATGTGACTAACAACACAGGTCAGTGAAATCCTTCTAGTATTTGCTGTGTCTGGAACGAACACGTCGTGTAGTCTCATACTAGGAGAACCATGTGGGTTAGTCATGTAGAAGAACTCAGGGAGGGGAAAATGATTCAAGAGCATGCCATGTCATGGGAGAACACAACATGTGTTTGGGATGTTACACGACTAGGGATGGAATGAGTACATGCCCATGTGAAGGCTTAAAGGAACATGTTGTGTAGGGGTCATACACGTCATGTATCCCTGTTTTGAAAAACATTAATGATTTCCTTATCCTATTCCATAATTTCAATTCTAAATTTTAGTCCTTGATAATACTAGTCTATGGTGTGTGCTTGACTTTGCAGAGTCATGCCACTGAGACAACCCCCAATTGTTCTCTTGATATAGGGAAATGACCAGACACCAGACATGGATGGTCAGGGACTACCTGTACATCCTACCGTCGTGCGGTCTTGGCATCAAACATCATTCCCCAAACAGGTGCTGTTGCAAAGTTTTGAGAAGGATTCATGTGGTTTATGAAGACCATCAGGGGAGTTCTACTTCCTACCTCGTCTATGGAAGATTTGACGTAGGTTTTTTTAGCAACAAAATTCTACCACCTTCTCAGGGGATGAATGACCACCGGCTACAGAGTCATGGTTAGAATCCATGGTGTTGATCATTCAACATCTAGAGATGTCTTAAGAGAGGAGTGTTAATATTGCTACATATATACTTAGGGATTCATCCAAGCGATGATGGTATGTGATCTCACAGGAATGGCGCCAACAAGATATGGCTTGGGTTGACTTTCCACATACCTTCAATGATTACTTCTACCTGTAGAATTTCAGGGCTAATCGAGCCTAAGAGTTCATGAGTTTGGAGTGGGGTACTCTTACATTCATGGAGTATTGTTCTTGATTTACAAAGCTGCAGCACTTCACACACATTATAAGGGGTGATGCGTTATTTCTAGAAATGAATGTTTGAGGGTTATCTTAGACATGACATCTAATATCATGTAAAAATCATTAGGTTGACTTTCATATCTTCTATAGTCAACCAGGCATTGATCACAGATTGTAACATGAGGGATTCTGGTGTTTTGGGATAGGTATGTTCATCATAAAGAATTAGTGATTCTCTAACTGATTGTAGGAAGCACTAAAAAGAGTCTACATGTGGGGATCCGAGTAGACGAGACACACCTTGAGGTAGCCAGGTGGTATGATAATAGTGCAGAATGGGTGGGTATATATGGCTATAGTTCCTGAGAGACCCATTTGAGTGCTGATCTTACGGATTGATGGGACATCTTTAGTGGTTCTGTCTTTTTTTCTCACTGGCACAGGTGACAGGGGTTCCTCTATAACACCTCATTTAGGAGTAGCTCCACCAGTTTATCATTAGTCTATTAACTGGAGTTATTACAACCGTTCCGGCCGAGGTGGAGGTTGTGGCCGGGGTATCCCGTCAGCATTCCTTCAGTAGCAACATGGTGGATCAACTCAAGGTGGTTAGGTATGGTCACATGGCTGTGGTACATCCCTTAATTATTCAGTGGAGCAGACCGAACATGATTAGGATCCTAGACCCTATAATGTTAGGGGTACGATCCTAGATTCCTCAGCTTTATCTTATTCACTTTTCGATACAGTGGCTTCCTATAGTTTGATATATGTGGTTGTTTTGGAGAGGCTTGGACTCTATATCTTTTCTAATGTTGATATCATTAAACAAGACACTCCTTTGAGGAGAATAATGGCTAATTTACGTCAGTGCAAGGAGTTCCCTCTTGAGGTTAGTGGATATCACTTCTCATGGGACCATTATGACTTATAGATGAAGAGCGAATGTGATGTTAAGGCGAGTAGAGTAGGAACCAAGTATCATGAGATGGAATAAGTTACAACCCATATTTCTAGTCTGTATCTGGATGATCAGGGGACTTCATAGATGCAGTTTCTTCTAGTGGTGGATTGTTTTAGGGAATTCATTCTAGATGTCTTTTCATGTTTGCTTATAGAGAAAGAGGTTGACTTTTCTATTGATCTTGTGACAGGAGTAACATCATTGTCCATTCCTCTTTATAGGATGGATACACTAGAGTTACAGGAGTTGAGAAGAAGTTAGAGGATTTACAGGCGAAGGGTTTCATCCAACCCATCACATCTCTAGGGGGACCGACTGTCTAGTTTGCGAAGAATGCAGATGGTACACTTAGACATTGTGCAGATTATCAGAAGATGAACCTGTTGATGGTCAAGAACCGATATCCCATACTGAGGATTTATGATCTCTTTAATCAGCTTTGAGGTGGCCAGGTGTTCTTAAAGTTTTACATGAGATCTGGTTATAATCAATTTCACATCAGACCATCAGATATACCTCTTATAGCCTTTTGGAGTATGTATGGTCTATACGAGTATGTGGATATGCCATTTGGTCTCACAAATGTGCCTACAGTTTTTATAGTACTAAAGAACTGTGTGTACCATCCATACATGTATTCCTTTGTGGAAGTCTTCATGGAAGATATCTTGGTGTACTCTCACACTCGAAATGACCATACCACACATCTTGAGTTCGTTATGAATACAATGAGAGAGCATCAATTATATGCTAAGATCTCAAAATTACACTTTTGGATGGACCAAATTCACTTCTTGGGTCATGTTATCTCAGAGACAGAAGTATCAATAGACCCATAGATAACGAGTGCATTAGTTTCCTGGGAGCATCCAAAGAATGTATTTGAGGTATGAAGTTTTCTAGGGCTGGATGGATACTATAGAAATTTCATACACTAATTTTCAGACTTAGTAGTTCCACTGACATGCTTGACTAAGAAGGGTGTGAAGTACCTCTTGATAGATTCATGTGATTCATCCTTTTAGGAGCTAATAGAGAGGTGGAATTTAGCACTGATACTATTTTTTTCAGAGCTGGGAAAGAGCTATACTATTTACTGTGTTGCATCAGGTATCAGGATGGGAGCAATGCTTATATAGTGGGAAGGAATCATTGCATATGAGTCTCAGCAGTTGTGGCCACATGAGAGGAATTACACGATGCACAATCTTGAGTTATATGCAGTTGTTCATTCTTTAAACTGTTAAAGAAATTATTTATTGGGAGATCATCTTGTGGTTCTCACCGACTAAAAAAATCTCAAGTATATCTTTACTCAACATTATCTGAGTCTGAGACAGCAAAGGTGGGTTGAGTACCATCATTATTTTTACTTTGTGCTTGCCTATACCCATGGGAAATCCAACATGTTGGCTGATGCATTGTGATGGAGGACTCAGATAGAGGTAGTTTAGGAGGCCTGTAGTGAGTGTCAGCTTATGGATCAGTTCTTTGAAATGCATTTGGAGGTGCACGACATACATGGGTGTATGTTTCATTCTTCTATATCTATTACCTATACACTTATTGATCGAGTGCGAATGAGGAAAATATCTGATTCTGACGGCCTAGTTCTACGAAAGAGTGTGTCAGGAGAGGAAACTATTTTTGGACAGAACATTGGCGAGGATAAGATCTTTCATTTTCATGGGTGCGTATGGGTGTCAGATGAAATACGCAAGAAGTTGATGTGGGATTTTCATTCCTCTATTTGGGTATCTCATCCTGGTGTCACCAAGATGTATCCAGATCTACACCATCAGTATTGTTTTCTAGGTATCAAGAGAGATGTTGCTTGGTTTATCATGAGGTGTTCCACCTATCAACAGGTGAAGGTAGAGCATTAGCGACTAGCATGGATTTTGCAGCAATTACCTATTCTTGAGTGGAAGTGGAATGATGTTGTAATAGACTTCATGACATGTTTTTTGTAGAGACCCGAAGCTTGACGTACATTGACATTACATTACATTTGCGGAATACTTAGTACATAACAAAAACACACACACAAGGATCGTAATAGTTTAGTGTCTTTGGAAACTCGGAATATAATCTTCTAATCCTGGTGAAATATCTTCCATATCTCCCACAAAGATCTTTTTTTTTATACCTAAAACCTTTCTTTATATCCTGTGGAAAAGAAAACATAAAAGGGTGAGCTCAAATGCTCAGTAAGGGTAAACAAAATAAATATCGATCACATCATATTCATAAGAACATAACATTTTGGAACTCTTAACCTGCAAAAGAGTGCATAATCTCATAACATGGGATAAATCATGGCAGTGAAATGTAATCACAATAATCATAACTTAAAACATGAAACTTTGTGGCATACACACATAATCATAGAGAATCATTTCTTGTTAGTCAAGACTCATTGCCAAGACTATCTTAGTGGACAATGTCCATTTCTGAACCGAGTTACCCTCGTTTCAGTCCTGCTTCACTGAACCGGTATAACCTACCGTTCCAGCCATGTCTATATCATGAGATATAAAATCTTTAGCCAATGCATTGGAGGGAGATATATGTCCCACCCATCTTATAATGAATCCTTTCTTATGTGTTCCACATAATCATAAACCATACATCATAGCGTAACCCATGTAATAAAAATGGGATTCTTAAACAACACGACATCATAAAACAATCCATATAAGATAAAGGAATTCATAAAAATATTTCCATCACAACATAATCAAATCCATGTAATAATAGGAATAAAAACAGAACCCTTTTATTATCTTATATGGAAAATAATTTTGATAAAACACTTGAACTCCATTCTTGAGGAAAATATCTTTTCTTCTTCAAAAACACTTTTCTTTTCTTAACATGTCATACAATTATAAACTAAAAGAAGTTGATTAAAAATAAACTTGAAAACTTGTAAAGGAATCTTTTTGGAAATAATGTTTTAAAAATCCATTCATGCCGTATAAGTTAAAAAACATTCTTAGTACTTTTGTCGGAAAAGTCAAAAAGTACCTCGTATGAAAAACGACAAAAGATTCCTTTCAAACATATTACTAAAAACTCACCGAAGGGTAAAAATGGTTTTAAACAATTGTAGGTGGATGGAAATAATATTACATATTGATGAAACATGGATGTGGATGATAAAATACACCCCAGTAAATACTTATGAATAAACAATCTCGGATAAAAATGAGATTGTGATATTTCCCTTACCTTAGGTCCGATTTGCTTCGTATGTGTCCGAACCTCCTGTATAATGATTTAAATAATGTCATTGACTTATTACAGAATCATATTCACTGTTATGATATCATATATGGTTCACTTATGACTTTATATTACCCGTTCTTTTGTAAATTCCATGTTAAAGAAGCGTTTTGGGTAAAATCGTTTCATTTATCATAGGTGTTTTGACTTGTTGTTCTTGACATTATTATTACTTATATCATGATTTAATTACTTCAAAAATATAAAATATGATTTATATATCATATATATTCAGTATATATATATATAATAGATAGATAAATGAAATGAAAAACACCGTTCATGGAGACGGTAGTCCGTACGTACGCATGAACGCTGTTTTCCTTCCCTTATTGTCTTGAATGGAAGTAAGTAGATGACATACATATATATATATACATAAATCCAGTAGCTTTATAATTTCATATATTTCATTATTATTTCTTATATATACTTTATAATCATTCTTAAATGGTTAACATGGAGAATGAATCTCATCGCGTCGTGGAGACGGTAGTCCGTACGTACGCACGAGCTATGATATCATTTCCATAATTATTGAATTGAATTGTAGTGGATTATACAATATATCAGAATCAATATGATTTTATAATAACTATGTATATTTATTCTTTACACCATTATACCCATCCATGTAAGGTGGTGGTGGAAAATAGATTACACCACGACGTGGAGACGGTATTCCGTACGTACACACACGCGGTGATTTATTTTTCCGTAGGATGGATAAATGGTGAAATAGGGTTGTTTCATACTTATAATAACATATCAGTATGTAAGTAATACTGATGTTATTACTTTATCATGAAACAACTAAAGAAGAAGAAGTTGAAGAAGAAAGAAATTGAAAAGATCGGTAATGGATATTACCTCTTCTTTGGAACGCCTCTTTGAATCCCCCACTTAAGGAACTAAGATTGGTCTTTGAAGAAGAACAGGACCTCTAGGATTATTATAGGGAAGTGGAGAAGGGATTTTGGCAGGGGTTGGCCGAGCTTGAGTGCTCAAATTGGTGTGAGGAGGAGGGGGAGGAGGTGTCCTTTTATAAGGGAGGAGAGGGGCACCTTAGGAATATCTCAAAATATTATTTTATATTAAAGTCAAAATCGGTTTATAATGGTTCCAAAGGGTATTATTTCGAAGCTAAAGTGGGGATGGGTCGAAATACTATCAACCAATAGGATTTAGACAAGTTTAGGTTATTATTTTAACCTTATCAATTAGATTTAACTCTAAGTTAAATAATTTAACTTTTACCGTGTCTTTTTGTTTTCTTACACTATATGGTTAATAAACTTACTATAACATGCCAAACGAACCCCAAATTGTTTATTATTAATATATATATCCTTATCTAAGTCATTTGGACGAACCTTAGATTTTTAGGAATAAAATAACAATTAATAATATAATATTTGATTTAAAAACTATTTTGTGTCAATTTTGACACTATTTGATATATGATTTTTGTGAAAGTTATAACAGAATTATATGTTAGAACCAAGTGGATTAAATCAACACTAATATATCATAGTAACCTATAAAATTAGTGTAATTCATAAAAAGTCTAAAATTATATTTATTTTGGTATTTATAATATCAATTATGTCAATATTTCATTAATAAGATAATTACTGCATCATCTTTGTGTCATAAATAAATTAAATTATTTGATGTCTAAAAATTACAAATAAAATACCATTATGTAGGAAATATTTTTATATTTCTAATTAATATTTACAATCGAATTTATCTTATGTATAACCCTATATTAAAAATGTTTTAGTAAATAAACTTTGATTTTAACTCTTTTAACTCTTCTTTGAATTAAATAATAATAAATGTCCTAATCTAATCCAAGTGGGCCTAAGTGGTCATATTTTATTACTAATACTGTTTTTGGTCAAATTACACTTGTCCAATAGAATTAGGACATGTTTTAGGGTAATATTAATATCATTCTTACCCTTAATTACCCTATTTACTTTTAACCGTGGTAAATAAAAGTAAAAAGTTACTATTCACCAAAAATAATTTTCATCTCATTGAACCACATTTTACTTACTGACATCAACCGTGTCTCTCGGACTTTTGAAATTCCATTCACAGAAGCGGTAAAATTAAGTTTTATGAAAAATTCAGTTTTTTAACTACCACTTAGTAGTTTCACTATTCATCAAAAATTGATGTTTTTCAGAAAAATGCCAAAATTTCATCCTAAGCTATATTTCATATTCTGAATTCAAAAATGAAGTCTATTTTACAAAATTCATATCATAGAAGTTGCATTAATTAATTTTATAATTAAATCCCGCTGTTAAAACAAATAGCGTGTTTTTAAGAAACAATATCTATCAAAAGATTGACACTTGTTTATGTCTGGTTTAAATGTAAAATTACATCCAATGACCAACATTGTATTAAATTGTAAAAATATATTCTAAATATACTTTAAAAACACTGAAATTAATAATTTATCACTATTAATTATTTCGATTGAAAAAGTTGTTTTTAACTAAAATTTAGTAATTTTCACTATTCATCAAAATATGAAAGTTATCCGAAAAGTACCAAAATTTCACCTTAGGCTAAATTAGATACTACAAATCCAAAAATGAAGTCCATTTTGAGAGATAAAATTTCTAAAATTTTAAAAGGTGGTTATTACTATTCATAACAGCTAGTTATAATAATATTTTAACAGCATTTCGTTGTTTAGTGAAACTCAGTATTGCGTACTACACACGCTATCGAGGAAGGTCGTGATTGCGTGTAATGAAAGGCAAGTCAAGGATTTGTGTTGTGCAAGCTCCTTTTGGTGTAGCGTACAACACAAGACATTAATAAAATTAAAAAGAATATTTTTCATAAAATCTTGGGCTGTTACATTCTACCCCCCTTAAAATGAATTTCACCCTCGAAATTCATCGGGGTTATAAATGGTTTACTACTTGAAAGTTTTTTTAATAGAAACCCACATCGTAAAAAGGAATACCAAAACTTGGCTTTAAAAACTAAAGTATGAAATGTAACGATTACCCAAATAAACTAATCACTGGGTTTCCACATAGGTGAAAATATGGATATGGAAGAGAAATCTAACCATCATGTTCTGATGGAGAGTGGTAGAGAACATGGCTATGGAAAAGCTAGCAATCACAAAGCCATAAATTTGTGACGATCTAAGGTACCATCTGATTAATCAGATATAAGAGCACTAGGACAACATTTTTGGTTTTCAAGATCATTTCCCTAAAGTTGATGAATTAAAAGAAATACTTACATGATTTTGTTACAATCTCACTATTGTTCATGAATTGAACAATTTCCACTTCATATCATAAAGAAATGAAGTTGAATTTGTTATTCGTGAAGCATTAGTAGATCATGTGATAGAAGGATGGGTCATTCCATCTATTTCAAACAAAAGGTTAGCAAAAGTTATAAGTCCATCTTATAGTGAGATTAATCGTATATGGTTCCAAAAATGAACTTATACTTCATATATCATACCTCTTAATAAAATAAAACTAGTTTCTACTAAACAGGGACTTCCTGTAGGCCAGTGGTAGGTGATAAAGGCCAGTCGCACTTCGGTTGTGGGTTCGATTCCCACAGCCTTGTCCGAAGCGATGGGCTGTCGCCCATCCTGCAGGTTGTCCTTTTTCTAAAACTATATTACTATAACATCCCATCAATAATATCGAAAAAACTTCTATCCTTAAACAATACTAACTTATGTCCAACATAATCCATTCCAATCTTTAGGCTTATCCATAATACTGCAGTCCACTCTCATAACATAGTGAAAACGATTACCAGAGATTTAATACCATCGTTGAACCCCATATATCATAAGATATGTTTTGTTGGTCACATTCCAAACATTCAAAGTCCTTAATCATGTATTCTCTTGAATACCCATTGAACCTTAGTGAAAACTTGAATGCAGTTAAAAGTTAACACTTTCCACATACCAAAATCCTCAAAATTCTATATACTCAAACCATGATATCACTTAGTCCTTATATCAATCTTGAGCTCATGAATACTGTTAAACATTTTGTTTTCTCGTTTTCCCTTCATTATGCGCATATCATTTTATTTCCAAAAATATCTCAATCACTTTGAATACCACATTAGACCAATACATAAATACATTACGATACAACATTATTTTGGAATCCCATTACATAAACACTTAATCATTCCACCACATCGTTATCATATTCAACATCGCCAATGGTGATCGCATGTGACTTCCCTTTGTCCTTTGCCTTAAGCGGTTTCTCATGTCGATCATCACTAACCCTTGGATTAGGGCGTTTATTAGCATAATGCCCCATTTCATTGCACTTGAAGCATTGAAGTGTTGGTGGTGCGTTCTCTCCAGTGTTTGCTTTATTCACATCATTAGAAACCCTTTTTCCATTACTTCAACACTCAGCTGCTCGATGACCTTCTTTTCCCCACTTAAAACATTTTCTAGTCCCTTTAAGACAATCTCCACCATGCTTCTTTCCACACTTTGTGCATAAGGGAACATTCATCTTCTTTTCACCATTATTCTGAGATTTCTCCTTGAACTCCATCTTTCGTTTCTTGTCAAAACCATGAGATTGATATGTAACACCAACTTCCATTTCTACCTTGATAGCACAAATCACAATTTCTTCATAGCTACTGAAGTCTCTTATAGCTAATGCCCTTCGAAGACTTGGTTTTAAGCCACTGAAAAATCGATCAACTTTACTTTCAGGTTGGATGGTAATACCAGAAGCGTACCTTGCAAGTCTTGTAAAATTTTCTTCATAGGTACCAACATATTCAACATCCCTTTGCTTCAGTTCAAGAAACTCTTTCTCCATCTTTGTTCGAAGAATACGAGGGAAGTACTTACTGAAAAACAAGTTCTTGAACTGGTCCCATTCCATGGACTCAATTTAATCTCTTGGCCTCATATTCTTGATAAGATTCCACCATTGATCAGCTTCACCTTCCAAACGATATACTGCTAAGATGACTTTATCATGTTCAGAACATTGAAGAACTGAAAATATCTTTTCAGTAGTACTGATCCATTGTTCAGCCACAAGTGGATCAGAAGACCCACTGAAAGAAGGTGGACGTTGCCTCATGAAGGACTCAATAGAATATTGTTCCCTTCTCTACTCATTTGGAAGTCCAGAATGATTCATAGCTTTTGTAAGTATAGCAATAAGATTTTGCACTCCATCTCCCATAACATTTGTTTGTTCAGAAGGACAATCATTGCATTGTCCTTTGCATTGATCAACACGGTTCCTTCGGGTTCCAGCCATTGTCTAAAACCCAAAAAGAATAGTGTGAGAGGCAAAAATCATGCTAGGGAAAACAACATAATAAAGGGGGAGTACCTTCAATATCTAACATCTTAGGTTTAATTCTAAGATCGTTAGCGCAATTCTAGGACTATAACCTATACGTATACTAAACCTTAGAGACATCCCTAGACATACCTTAGAAATATCTCTAGGGATCTCACTAAAGTTCTCGTATCCTAGTTTCCAAAGGTTGACTAAACCTTTCCTCTGATACCAACTGTAGAGACCCGAAGCTTGACGTACATTGACATTACATTACATTTGCGGAATACTTAGTACATAACAAAAACACACACACAAGGATCGTAATAGTTTAGTGTCTTTGGAAACTCGGAATATAATCTTCTAATCCTGGTGAAAGATCTTCCATATCTCCCATAAAGATCTTCTTTTTTTTTATACCTAAAACCTTTATTTATATCCTGGGGAAAAGAAAACATAAAAGGGTGAGCTCAAATGCTCAGTAAGGGTAAACAGAATAAATATCGATCACATCATATTCATAAGAACATAACATTTTGGAACTCTTAACCTGCAAAAGAGAGCATAATCTCATAACATGGGATAAATCATGGCAGTGAAATGTAATCACAATAATCATAACTTAAAACATGAAACTTTGTGGCATACACACATAATCATAGAGAATCATTTCTTGTTAGTCAAGACTCATTGCCAAGACTATCTTAGTGGACAATGTCCATTTCTGAACCGAGTTACCCTCGTTTCAGTCCTGCTTCACTGAATCGGTATAACCTACCGTTCCAGCCATTTCTATCTCATGAGATATAAAATCTTTACCCAATGCATTGGAGGGAGATATAGGTCCCACCCATCTTATAATGAATCCTTTCTTATGTGTGCCACATAATCATAAACCATACATCATAGCGTAACCCATGTAATGAAAATGGGATTCTTAAACAACACGACATCATAAAACAATCCATATAAGATAAAGGAATTCATAAAAATATTTCCATCACAACATAATCAAATCCATGTAATAATAGGAATAAAAACAGAACCCTTTTATTATCTTATATGGAAAATAATTTTGATAAAACACTTGAACTCCATTCTTGAGGAAAATATCCTTTCTTCTTCAAAAACACTTTTCTTTTCTTAACATGTCATACAATTATAAACTAAAAGAAGTTGATTAAAAATAAACTTGAAAACTTGTAAAGGAATATTTTTGGAAATAATGTTTTAAAAATCCATTCATGCCGTATAAGTTAAAAAAACATTCTTCGTACTTTTGTCGGAAAATTCAAAAAGTACCTCGTATGAAAAAAGACAAAAGATTCCTTTCAAACATATTACTAAAAACTCACCGAAGGGTAAAAATGGATTTAAACAATTGTAGGTGGATGTAAATAATATTACATATTGATGAAACATGGATGTGGATGATAAAATACACCCCAGTAAATACTTACGAATAAACAATCTCGGATAAAAATGAGATTGTGATATTTCCCTTACCTTAGGTCCGATTTGCTTCGTATGTGTCCAAACCTCCTGTATAATGATTTAAATAATGTCATTGACTTATTACAGAATCATATTCACTGTTATGATATCATATATGGTTCACTTATGACTTTATATTACCCGTTCTTTTGTAAATTCCATGTTAAAGAAGCGTTTTGGGTAAAATCGTTTCATTTATCGTAGGTGTTTTGACTTGTTGTTCTTGACATTATTATTACTTATATCATGATTTAATTACTTCCAAAATATAAAATATGATTTATATATCATATATATTCAGTATATATATATATAATAGATAGATAAATGAAATGAAAAACACCGTTCATGGAGACGGTAGTCCGTACGTACGCATGAACGCTGTTTTCCTTTCCTTATTGTCATGAATGGAAGTAAGTAGATGACATACATATATATATATATATATATATATATATATATATATATATATATAAATCCAGTATCTTTATAATGTCATATATTTCATTATTATTTCTTATATATACTTTATAATCATTCCTAAATGGTTAACATGGAGAATGAATCTCATCGCGTCGTGGAGACGGTAGTCCGTACGTACGCACGAGCGATGATATCATTTCCATAATTATTGAATTGAATTGTAGTGGATTATACAATATATCAGAATCAATATGATGTTATAATAACTCTGTATAGTTATTCTTTACACCATTATACCCATCCATGTAAGGTGGTGGTGAAAAATAGATAACACCACGGCGTGGAGACGGTATTCCGTACGTACGCACGCGCGATGATTTCTTTTTCCGTAGGATGGATAAATGGTGAAATAGGGTTGTTTCATACTTATAATAACATATAAGTATGTAAGTAATACTGATGTTATTACTTTATCATGAAACAACTAAATAAGAAGAAGTTGAAGAAGAAAGAAATTGAAAAGATCGGTAATGGATATTACCTCTTCTTTGGAACGCCTCTTTGAATCCTCAACTTAAGGAACTAAGATTGGTCTTTGAAGAATACCAGTACCTCTAGGATTATTCTAGGGAAGTGGAGAAGGGATTTTGGTAGGGGTTGGCCGAGCTTGAGGGCTCAAATTGGTGTGATGAGGAGGGGGAGGAGGTGTCCTTTTATAAGGGAGGAGAGGGGCACCTTAGGAATATCTCAAAATATTATTTTATATTAAAGTCAAAATCGGTTTATAATGGTTCCAAAGGGTCTTATTTCGAAGCTAAAGTGGGGATGAGTCAAAATCCTATCAACCAATAGGATTTAGACAAGTTTAGGTTATTATTTTAACCTTATCAATTAGATTTAACTCTAAGTTAAATAATTTAACTTTTACCGTGTCTTTTTGTTTGCTTACACTATATGGTTAATAAACTTACTATAACATGCCAAAAGAACCCCAAATTGTTTATTATTAATATATATATCCTTATCTAAGTCATTTTGCCAAACCTTAGATTTTTAGGAATAAAATAACAATTAATAATATAATATTTGATTTAAAAACTATTTTGTGTCAATTTTGACACTATTTGATATATGATTTTTGTGAAAGTCATAACAGAATTATATGTTCGAACCAAGTAGATTAAATCAACAATAATATATCATATTAACCTATAAAATTAGTGGAATTCATAAAAAGTCTAAAATTACATTTATTTTGGTATTTATAATATCAATTATGTCAATATTTCATTAATAAGATAATTACTGCATCATCTTTGTGTCATAAATAAATTAAATTATTTGATGTCTAAAAATTAAAAATAAAATACCATTATGTAGGAAATCTTTTTATATTTCTAATGAATATTTAAAATCGAATTTATCTTATGTATAACCCTATATTAAAAATGTTTTAGTAAATAAACTTTGATTTTAACTCTTTTAACTCTTCTTTGAATTAAATAATAATAAATGTCCTAATCTAATCCAAGTGGGCCTAAGTGGTCATATTTTATTCCTAAGACTGTTTTTGGTCGAATTACACTTGTCCAATAGAATTAGGACATGTGTTAGGGTAATATTAATACCATTCTTACCCTTAATTACCCTATTTACTTTTAACCGTGGTAAATAAAAGTAAAAAGTTACTATTCACCAAAAATAATTTTCATCTCATTGAACCAAATTTTACTTACTGACATCAACCGTGTCTCTCGGACTTTTGAAATTCCATTCACAGAAGCGGTAAAATTAAGTTTTATGAAAAATTCAGTTTTTTAACTACCACTTAGTAGTTTCACTATTCATCAAAAATTAATGTTTTTCAGAAAAGTGCCAAAATTTCATCCTAAGCTATATTTCATATTCTGAATTCAAAAATGAAGTCTATTTTACCAAATTCATATCATAGAAGTTGCATTAATTAATTTTATAATTAAATCCCGCTGTTAAAACAAATAGCGTGTTTTTAAGAAACAATATCTATCAAAAGATTGACACTTGTTTATGTCTGGTTTAAATGTGAAATTACATCCAATGACCAACATTGTATTAAATTGTAAAAATATATTCTAAATATACTTTAAAAACACTGAAATTAATAATTTATCACTATTAATTATTTCGATTGAAAAAGTTGTTTTTAACTAAAATTTAGTAATTTTCACTATTCATCAAAATATGAAAGTTATCCGAAAAGTACCAAAATTTCACCTTAGGCTAAATTCGATACTACGAATCCAAAAAATGAAGTCCATTTTGAGAGATAAAATTTCTAAAATTTTAAAAAATGGTTATTACTATTCATAACGGCTAGTTATAATAATATTTTAATAGCATTTCGTTGTTTAGTGAAACTCAGTATTGTGTACTACACACACTATCGAGGAAGGTCGCGATTGCGTGTAATGAAAGGCAAGTCAAGGATTTGTGTTGTGCAAGCTTCTTTTGGTTTAGCGTACAACACAAGACATTAATAAAATTAAAAAGAATACTTTTCATAAAATCTCGGGCTGTTACATTTTCTGAGGTCACTTCGAGGGAATGATGTAGTCTGGGTTGTCATTGACAGACTCACAAAGGTTGATCACTGATTTCTGATCAAGATAGATTTAGTGTTGATGTCCTGGGAAGGATGTACATTCGAGAGATTATATGTTTACATGGAGTTCTGAACTCTATTGTTTCAAACAGAGACACTTGTTTTACTTCTTGGGTATGTCAGGGACTACATAGGGATTTGGGTACACATGTAATTCAAAGTACAACTTACCACCCCTAGACCGATCGAAAATCTGAGCATACAATTTAGGTGTTAGAGGACATGGTTTGAGCATGCATCCAATATATTGGAGGTTCTTGGGAGAAGAACATACCTCTTGTGGAGTTTTCTTACAATAATAGTTTTCATGAAACTATTCATATGGAACCTTATGAGTCTTCGTACAGTAGGACATACCGATCACCCTTATGTTGGATGGAGGCTAGAGAGAAAAATATGATGGGACCTCGTCTTTTTTAGGAGACCACAAAGCGGGTGGAGTTGATTAAGAAGAGTATGACAACTACATAGTCTTGAAATAAGTCTTATGCTGATCGATAGAGACAACCTCCAGAGTTCGAGGTTGGAGTTAGGTTTTCCTATGTGTCACACTAAGTTTGGGACAAAGAAGGATTAGGATACAGGGAAACCTTCCTCCAAGATATGTTGGACCATTTGAGGTATTGGAGAGAGTCATTCTAGTTGCCTAATAGTTGTAGTTACCTCAGTGGTACTGGTATATGCATTAAATCTTCCATGTTTCTCAACAACGACGTTACTTCTCAGACCCGTCACATATTTTTCAATTCATGGAGGTCGAGTTGGATGTGGATGCATCGTTTTATGAGTATCCTATCTAGATTTTTTGTCGTAGTGCGAAGGTTCTCCATGGATGATATGTTCCTCTAGTATGGGTGCAATGGAAGCTCGTGCAAGTATATGACGAGAAATGAGAGAGGGAGGACGATGTGCAATCATAGTGGCCAGTGTTGTTTGAGGATTCTTCTTTGCCACCCTCTTAGGGAAATTTGGGGATGAATTTCTTTAAGGGGGATAATTGTAAGTAATCAAATCTTCTTTTCATTTATTCATCATGTTGTTCTAGTTTTTTGAGAAAAATAGGTGTTTTGGAAAATTTAAGGAGTACACGCCGTGTACCCAATTTCTATGGGTAACCAGGTACTGGCCTTGTAATGGCCGAGTAAATGGTCGTGTTGGGTGACCTGGAGACCACCTAATGTGATGATCTATTTATTCATGTACATGGAATGTACATTAAATTAGAACACGATGTAATTTTTTTATTTTTATTAAACGGGATAGGGTCGCGTCAAATTCGTAGAACACCCTTCCTCTTAGCTCATCTTGTCTAAGAGCAACCAAAGCCGACAATTCTTCTTCGAGCCCTGACCCACTATCTATGCTCCGAATCAACCACATCGATTGCGTTGGAATCACCATGGTATATTCTTCATTATTCTCGATACTCATCCCTTATTTTCTCCTCTTTAGTGAGTTATCCTTGGTTGAACATTTTAGACATTTTTGTAGATCTACGCCGTTCTAGGGCGATTCAAGGGCTGATACTAAAGTAGGTGGTTTGGTCCTTTCTGTAGTTAGTTATTGAATATTATATGCAAAAGTTCCCAATACCCTATATTGAGGTATTGCACGTTTAGGGTTTTTACCCTGTTGATGCCTGTTATGATTGTTTTCTTAAGTTAGGGCTCTAATTTGTAAATAGAGTTATTTTCTATGATATAGAGGTGGTTTCCCATGTTTTATTTGATATTGACCATTTTTCTAGTTTTTACTGTTAGGTATATTTCTTTCCATGCCTATTGTTGTAAGGATAGAGTGTTTTATCTAATTTTATGATATGTTTTGTAGCTTTTTATCAAATTAGTTATTGAGGTTTACATTGGATACTGAATATCGTTTGTGCACGATATCTTTACATAGGGCTATGTGAACCTAGTGTAGTGAGACCATAGAGGGAATTAAAGTTGAGGTCTTCCTAGAGTGTCTGTTATAATTTTCATGCTGCGAGACCATAGGGTGGGACTGACATCGAGTTCTCCCTCATAGTGTCTATGGTTACCATTATGATACCACAAGGGGAATTGACGTTGAGTGCTTCCTCATAGTGTATGTAGTTTATCTTTAAAAGACTATAGGGGGAATTTATAGTGAGTGATTCCTCAGAGAGTCTTTGTTTGAATGTGAAAGAATGGGTTAGACTGTGTGAGCTACCCCGGAGGTCGTTGTATCATTATATAAGTTGATCCATAGGGTTTAGGCTGTGAGAACTCATCCATAAGGTTACTTGAGATTTTTTAGTTGAACCTGAGGGGATTAGATATGATAACATCCTAGAGGGTTGATTTTTTTCATTTGGATAAATAACTAACAAATGTAAATGAATGTAATTGAAACTGTATGACTGTTTACTTTTGATTACTTCCTTTATATTGCTTCATTTTGTTTATTAACCGCCATATATATTCACTGACTATTAGGCACAGATCCTTGGGTGGTTTCCTACTAGGATTCATCTCACACCCTGTTTGGTTCATGATTTTGGGCCTAAATAGATTATATTGTTTCCAGTATAGATAAGGTAAAGTTCCCTTCTACTTCAGGTACTTAACTGTTGTGGAGTAGGGTAGCATTGTACCAAGCTAAGGCTTGCAATGTTGTTTGAGTTGTTAACTTCTTTTCCATTGTACTTTTCTTTAGTATTTTATTCCTAAATTGTGACTTGTTTGGATACTTTCCTATATACTTGTGACATGAATCATTATTGATATATATATATATATATATATATGTGTGTGTGTGTGTGTGTATGTTGCATTTTTTTATTAACTTCTAGTCTTCCATTTTAATGTTGTATGGTATTATTAATTCATCCTCTATAGTTACCTATTTATTTCTGCTGAATTATTCCGCCAATGATAGCATAGTTTCCCCACCATCACACCCAAGCCCCTTGCTTCTAGTCAGCAGCCTTTGGCATTCGGGGACATGCACTTGAGGCCATGATGCAAACCGATTACGGGGCACCTTTAGGTGGCACCCATAACTGGGATGTTACAGATAGCGATGGTGACTCATGAAGATGATATAAGGTGATAGGGTGATGTGGGAGATATTAAATTGCCACCCTCTTGAATGTTGTGTTGTTTTTGAATTTACAACTTTGAAAATGGTTTCAGTTGTTAATTGGTTCCTATCTAGTTTTTAGGTTACAAATAAACTTTAAATAATCTTTTGATAATCAAATTAAAAATTAATTTTCAGTCAGAATAGAAAAGGGGAGGTTGGTTAATTCTTATTCCATAATATTAATAAAATAAAAATATAATAATAATACCACTGTTAAAATCTAATTATGAAAAATGAATCTTTTTTATTATGAGACACACATCAACAAATAAAATAATTAAATATTTTTTTGGAACTTAGGCATCATTTCTTGGATTATATACATTACAATATAGATTAATCCTTCAAGGGATGGCCTTTTGATAATACAAGAACATTGTAATGGTTTCTATAAAAGTGTAAGAAAATTTGGGGGATATTTTTGGTTTAATAGAAGGAAGCATTGTGTGATAGTATATTAGTAGATGATTAATTATTTTATTAATAAAAAGGGATGACATTAATGTAAATACAGAAAAATTTTCAAGAATGGGAATCCATAATCATAGAATGTGGCACAAAAATTGATAAATAATGGTGTCGAGAAGAAACAAGGTCAATCCATACCTCTAATATATATATATATATATATATATATATGTATTAAACAAATTATTCCCTTTACCTCTAAGGATACTCATTTTACAATTTTAGTCTTAATGATGGTAACTTGTGTTAACCTAGGTAATTTATAATTTTTCACTAAAAAGAAAATTATTCATAATATATAATTTTAAAATTATGATTCCAAATTCTAAAAAAATTATTCATTTTTAAAGGTGATAAAAATTATTTTTAAATTACTAAGAATATTATGTACAAAAAAAATTCTTGAAGAATAAAACATACATACAATAATGTCAAATTGAAGGTTATAATTTTAAAAAAATATTTCTAAAATTATTATTTTAATTATAATAGATACATTTTTCATAAAATATGGTATCACTAATAAAAAATTTGTACTTATATACAAATAATGTCATAATTTCATGTTATTTTTATAAATTGTATTTTTCAATAGTCACCTGAAAAATAAATATTTTTATAGAATCCTAAAAATATAATTTTAATATAATATGTACATTTTAATACATATTGTGTTTTTATTTTTTTTAAATTCAAGTCATAAAATTTATAAATTTAATATTTAATCTAAAACATAAAAATTTATGAAAATGTGTTTTTCTGAAAAAAATTTATTAGTATACTAAATATTTTATTCTATAAATTACTAATTAATATATTTTTTGTATGACTTGATATTATTCAAAAAAATAGTTCCCTAAAATAAAATTATAATTTTGGAAGAATGTATTTTCTATGTTATTTGTTTCTTTTGAAAAAAAAAATTAATTTTAAAAGAGTATATAAAATCGTGATATACCAATATGTATAAATATTTTAATAACTATTGATATAATTAAAATATATACTTATATAACACCTTATAATATCATTATAGTTATTAATAATTAGATACATTCTTGATCTTGTTTTAGGCTAGCTATTTATGAAGCATTTAATTTATTGAAATATCTATGAAATTGAACTTCGCCCATATTCATTTATCCTGAAATGTTAATTGAACCATTTTATATTATTAATGGTCAAGGAAAAAACATAGAAAAGAAACCTCCCATTTGAGTTTTGAAAAATGGAATTCATTATTATAACATCAACTTATATATTATATTTATACTTATATTATTTATTTATTTTTTGACAATCTAAATTCAATTTAATTCATCAAAATTTACGGATATCGTTTAACAATCATAATAATAATCTAAATATATATGTTTATTTCATTTTAGTATTGGTTTTTAGGGGAACCATGATATTAAAAATACTATACCAATATTACATATTGTGAAATCATAGGTCATTATATATATCCCTCTAGATGTACTAAATAGAGAAGGAATTTAACTATATTGTAATCTATCATAAGAAGAAAAAATAATCTATATTATTGATGAAACATAATTTCTTCTAAAAACTAGAAAATAATTTTAGTGAATGTTATTAAAGAAATACTATGTTTTAAGATGAAATATTGGTCCATGGAGAAGAAATTTGATAAAAATATTCACACATGAAAATTTTAATTTCATCTTTGAATTATAAGTTAGATTTTTAAGATATGATTTTTATAATTTGAACATTTAAATAATAGAAACCTTTTATTAACTATATAAATAAAAAAGAATTTATATTTCATTATTAAAAAATAATACAAATAAAAGATGTATATTCACCTTAAAAACTAACAAAAATAAAATGAATTAAATAATAAATAATTTCCATCACTAATAAATACAAATAATTTGGATCATAAAATTTGATAACAATTAGAGTTTAATGAATTTATTTTATAAGGGAGAAAAATATTATAAATAAGATAAAATTTTTGTAAAAGGAAAAACAATAATGTAATGATTGGTATAGTTTTGGACTTTGATTTAGAATAATTTAATGATATTATTGGAGGAAATGTAATTATTATACAGCTCAGGGAAATATATTAATTAATTATATTTAAAATTATTATTCGAATAGTAATATGGTCATTTTAATAGTAATATGGTCATTTTAATAGTAATATGACAATTAATGATATAATTTAGCAATTATAATTTGATTTTCAAGGTAATCAATTCTTCATTTTAATGATGGTGTATATATATATCATGAATATATGATTACTTTCCATGTTCATGTTTGGATTCAACAATAAATTTATTTTAAATATTTTTTGATATATTTTAAATCAAAATATTTGACTATAAGATAATAATTAATTTTTTTAATAATTAATTTTACATTGGGTGATGTTTGAAATTAAATAAATATATAATATTTGTAGAACCAACTGGATGAAATTGGGTACATTTCATTTGTAATGGGATTTATGGAATATTTTTTGGATGAATACGAAAACAAACTATGCATATCTGACTAGAAATATGATATAACATTGATGTAAAAATGATCTTGTAATTGAAATAATATTTTCTCAGAACTAAATTTTTCTTTATTATTAAAATATCATATTTAGAAATATTAAATTTAAAATTTAAAAAATATAATGTAATTCAAAATATCTAAAAAATATTCTTATCATTATACATATTTTTATAAATCCAAATACTTTGTGACATTGTAAAAATAAAAAAAAAACATTATTAGAATGTTTTAATCATTAAAACTGAAAACCATTTTGATTGTATCCAATAACCTGAGAAAAACCATACCAAAGCTATTTTAAAAGAATCTTACAAAGGTTTTTTAAAGTATAAGTTAAGAATAATTTAAACTATTTCCCTTAATTAAATAAATGTACCTCAATCTTTATAAAACATAACTTTAATAGATGGTAGTTGATCATATCCCTTATATTATTATCAGTGTAATTTATCATCAATAATATCTCAAATTGTTAAATAATTTTTCATTAAGACTATGAAGTGATACGTGGTGTAGGGATTTTACTACCACATTTTTATTTTATTTATTAATTAAATGGACTTACATTTTATAGTGTTTTACCATTATTATAGAATTTATCATATCATTCAAATTATGAAAATACTTTTGTGTGTGTCATATACCTATGAAAGAAATTTTATGAAAATTTTAATGGAAATCAATTTCAATGTGTGAAGTAATGTGTAAATGTCCCAAAAAATTCATTGACCGCCTATTGTACTCTTGTTATAAACAAATATGTGAAAAATTTACATATAACTAGATAAAATTATATCATAGAATTTGATATTTTATATATATTATTATGTAAATGTTTTATAATGTATATAATCTATCTCTTCCAAATATTATTTTCAATTTTTATCATGTTATAATTTGACATGATTTATTTAAAATTTCATGGATTCTGAATTTATACATCCAAAATATTCCATTAATTAAATATAATTCATTTTACATTCTATAGAATATTATTAAAATTGTTATTCAAATATTTCCGTGATTTTATATTCCCAATTTGGATTCCCACAAACTAGGCTCATATGTTAAACTTGATGATTAATCCCATGTTATGAATATTTTATGTTATATATTTCATTATGTATTTATTTCGAATGATTTATTGAGATTCTATAGATTTTATGATATGGGTAAGAAAATAATTATATATACCACTTATAACATAACTAAGTATTACTCTCAATATATTCTATGATTGGGTTACTGATTGAATGGATTAAAATCAAAGAGAAAATGACTTTGATGTTTTCCTTTAAGATTAAATATCATTTTAGTTAGATAAGGAAGTATATTTATATTGTTTACAATAAGGTATACTTATGAGTTGTTCGTATTAATTATTATCCTTGTGATTTTAGATTGTCGATTATATTTTTATATTCCATTTTATGTAATCACTAATGACTAATACCATCATTTATTAATATCATTCCAATATATTTATGCTGCCAATTCTGTATTTGATGTATAACCCAATATTATGAGAAATAATAAGTTAATGGATAATGATTTGATCTTGTTTATATGTTGATTGTAACTCACACAATGATATATATATATATATATTCTATTTCTTGTATATTGTTCTTGTTTTTTAATAAAATTAGACTTATAATGTTGTGATTTTTATAATTATACTATTAAATATAATTTTTAACATAAATATATACTTTTCTGAAAAGATATATGAACCACATTTTTTGGTATTTCTAGTAACACAATTATTTCATGTGTGTCCTATATGGCTTTGATAAATATATAAACTATATATTATATATGATATATTATTTAGATAACCTATGGGAATTTATCAACCTTTTTATTTGGGATGAGGGTCCACTTGATAGCGTGTAATACTTATAATTTAGAGGGTAGTGTTTTTGTTTTATTCTCACATTGTTAGGGATTTTCGATCGAGTTGATACTATATTTTTTTAAAAAGTATATGGATTTTTATAGAATGAAATTTTTGGAATTTAGATAGATGATTAAAATATCCTTGGAATTTTTACTAATGCGAAAAAGTCTCATGGCATTGTTTTGTGGCCATTTATCATTAGTAATAGGAGAAATGTTTTGTTTATTTATTTTATGATATTAAGTAACATAAACTACTCATGGTATAATGTCTTTTATCATGAATCATAGGTAAAGATAATTTTGGAAAAGTAAAAAATGGGTTGATTCAAATTTATGATTGAAACTATTTATAACATAAGTATAATTTTTTGTTTCCTCAATTAAAGAAGGAAATGAAGGCTATTTTTTCTGATTTTGTATTAAAACTATAATTATTATATGGTATTATATTGATTTAAATTTATAGGTAATTGTTATGTTTTTTATATAACTGGTGGGGTTTCCAAATTTTTATTCAATTTTTGAGAATTTGAAGACAGTAGTTATGGTTCCACCCTGATTATAATGATGTATCATGGTCTGATGCAAGAGAAATTAAAATGTTTTAGTGATTTTTATGATGATTTCATTTTAGAGTCATTTCCTTATGTTGAGCTAGTATATAATTTTCAGGGTTTTAGTGATATCGGGTTGAAAAACTATTTACCATATTTTTTCAATCATGTAATAAATATTTTACATATTCATTTAGGTTAATAACTAAGTTATTGGACTATTTTTATTCTATATATAATTCATTTATTTAATATAATCTAATGTAATAGTTTTTTTTATTTGATATTTACAATGGAATAATATATCCAGGTTATACTACAGAAAATATTATGATTTCCTAATAGTCTAGTTTATATCTCTTTAAATGAATTTTTCAATTTCATATTCCATGTGAATAAAAATTTTACACCTCAAGGAAAAAACAATGGTTCAACAAATTGTATTCATAAGTTTTTTTAATAATAAATTGCTATTTAAAATTTTTAATTATTAATTTGAAATAATGGTTTAAACTAAACTCTATTGTCTACATATTATATTTGAATATTATTGGAAAAATAAATTATTTATAGGATTATATAATGATAAAACTTCATAACCCATATTAGAAAAATTATTATAAAATATCATTGTATCATGGAAAAAAAATTATTTTACAAAAATCCAATTCCTGTAGTTATGAATGATTTAAATTAAAAATATATGATAATAATTTTTTTAAAGAAGTTGATTTAGGATAAAATGAATTATGTAGTAAAAATTTGATTTCTAAAAAGTGAATGTGACATTATTGAAATGTAACCTCATTCAAATCATTATATTTATTTTTGAAAATGATAAACATATTTAACAAAATAATTTTTTCATGAGTTTATGAGAATCAATAATTATGAATAGTGAATCCACCATATAATATGATATACTATTTATAAAATTTAAAATGTCATATGAATATTGAATTTAAATGCACATTGAAATGTTTCGTCAAGAGATGCCCTTTATTTTGATTGTAACAAAGAATAAAAAAGGAGATAACTGATCCACCCTAAACAACAATTTCATTTTATGATGATCATATAACTTGCTATAGTAAATCATCAAAAGAAATTTAAAAAAATAAAACATACAAGAATATAGGTACACACAACCACATATTGCATGTATTATGTGATTATTTTCTTGTAGAATTTCCCTATTAACCAAATCTCAACATATTTTAATATAATCATATAATTGGACAATATTTTTCTTGATATACAGTATTGAAATGATTCTCAATTAAAGAATCAATTTCACTATAATAAATAAAAATACAGTCAAATGTAATCATATTTCAACTTTCATCCCAAATAAAATAATAATACAATATTTCTGAAAGGAAATTACATAAACTGATAACTATAGAATAAATTGACATAAATTAAATACCTGTATGAAACCATTGACTCAATAAGGTCGATTATGATTGTAGGAAATTATTTAATCATATTCAATAAAAGTTAAAAAGAATGCTTAGTATTATAGAAACCACTTCCCAAATCAACTTCATATTCCTATATTTTGAGTCGTATATGAAATTTTAAATACTGAAACTAATAAAAAAGAATTTATCCCATAATATTATGTCATAAATTATGATGAATTTATGATAATAAATAATATGTCCTAAAATCTAATATGAAGTTCATGACTGATAATTCATTACATAATGTGACATAAAAACCACATCTATCTCACTAGACTATACCTTATTTAGTGTACAACATTATAAAACTATCATAGATGTGAAGGGATTGAACCTTTATTTTTGGGAATAATCTATTAAATTATCCCATTTAATGAGAGTAGTAAATTAATATATCCCACGGGAATTTTTCTTGGTAGATGAAACCATATTCTCATGATCCGTAAGTCTATATTATTATAATTAGATAATAAAGAGTGTCTTTATCATTATATAAAAAATATATGGTTCATACAGTCATTGTTTTCTCGCCCAAATAATTATATTCATAATTTATACAATTTAAAATAGTGTATTAAATCCCAACAATTCCGCAATATTTCTAACTTTTCCACATGGAATAATAGAATATATTTATTAATATCTATGTAAATAATTATAGCATGAAAATAATCATAGAATCAATAAATATTTATCATTAAAAAAGGTACTTATTTCATTACATTAATGATATATATCCATCTATAAATTAATATATATATTTATTACTAAAAAATGACGGCATCACAATAAATTAATTATAAGATATATATGTTACAAATAATCATTAATTTATAAATATTTGCATCTCATATACCCTAAATTAATGAAAACCCCTATTAAAATTTTTATACATAAAAAATAAATACAAGTATACCATAAAGCCTATATCATGTAAGGAATTATAGGTTATGTTAATCCATGAGATAATCAATTTTTCATGATACAATATTATATTTCTTTGGTTGATATACTACTTTTTCATAATTATATATTATATCATGTTTTATTTGATATATTATCATGGAATATTGAATATATTATAAGATGACCAAAAAATATTCCAATATAAATTTTATTAATGGATTAATTTATCTCAAAAAGAGATTATAACATCATTAAACCATCACCATTTGATCTGATGCTAGAAACATTATCCTTAAATTTCGGGAAGGACCCCAATAAAATTAATCCAATTTAAAAAACAAAGAACATAAAATAGAAAAAGGAAATATGGGATCATTGACTAACCCAAGGAAGTTTTAGGTATATAGTTTGATATAATTTAGTCAAAATATTTCGTGGTATAAATATCAACAATGAATCCTTTTAAATATAATATAAAACTTTTAAACGAAACATGTTTTCTTTTACAGAAAAATCTTAATGACATTAAACATAACTTATTCATCATAGAACACATATTTATACCCTATGAAAAAATAATAAACATGTTTTATGGGATAAAATTTAAATAATGGAGATAAAAATGTAGAAATAAATTTGTTAGATAATTTTATAACAATGAGAACATGGAAGGAGACTCCAATTATAATAACAATCACTATGTTCAAATAAACATTTATAAACATGTTTAATCATATTTAATATAAATATTTTTTCATTAAATACATTATAATAAACCCTTAATGAAAAATCCTAATCATGATGGATTCGTAGAAAACATGAGAACCAATGAAAAACATATTCCTAAAATCCAAATTTTTTGACAAAGTTGGAATAATCTTACAAATTAAAAATCATTATCATACATTTAAAAATCAATTTATTTCCATGAAAAATAATTAGCTTGAATACATAATTAATTAATGTTTCTTATAACATCATATTAATATAATGAATACAACAACCCTTAGATATGGTTAACTATATTGTCAACCTCGAACATGAATCTCTGGATAACATAATCACTACACAATGAATTGGATATTTATATCAGACTCACCCATTATAATGATCTATATCCATCTCAACCATCATAATACACAATATATAATTATTATAACATGAATTAAATATATAAAATCATGTATTTACATGATCAAAATAATATAAATATCCTTTTAATACCATAATTTAATCATTTTATGATATTGATATATCCCATTCTTTTAAGTCCATTTTTTGTAAAATAAATTCTGAAAATGGTAGAGGGTTATTTTAAGAATAAATAGAATATTTTACTATTTTTATGATACAAAATAATGGTAATATTAGTGGGAAATGTTTAATATAATATAAAAGTAAAAACATAACAACCCTTTTGTCTTTTATATAAAATTCAAAATTTTCAATATATAATACATAAAAGTTTACATTTAAAAAAAATTGAATTAACGTAATAAGAGACAAAATATTTTATTTATAAATCATTTATGTCCACATAAATACATATAAAAAATATTTTTAATAGTATGTACATTGAAGAAAAATGTCAAGAAAACAAATATCTAAAATATTTTAAATGAGGTTATTAATGAAATGTGTCCCTTATCTCGAGTCCAATATGATAATTTCATTTCATATATTTAAAATTAATAATTTTATATTAATTATTTACATAATTAAGAATCTTTATCTTGTTTATAATTCTTTTTAATAAGTTATAATCAATTAAATAATCATTTATGTTCATATTGAAGGTTTTAAAAAAATTTGGATCATATTTCAAAAAAGACATTAGTATGATAACAATGTAAAATCAGATACACGCATGCACATCCAACTTCTAGTGGGGAACAAATAATGGGAGGAATTGAACCCACTGGATTACTTAGGAGAACCTATGCTTACCTAAATCTAAGGGTGGAATGGGATTTTGGGATCTTCTTCACTTCAATGATGCACTGCTGGCTAAGAAAGGTTGGCGCCTCCTTAATCGCCCATCCTCTCTCTGTGTGAGAATTCTCTGTGAAAAATACTTCCCCCACAAGGACTTCCATGAATACTCTCTTGGCCCCCATCCTAGCTTCCTATGGAGAAGCATCTGGGTGCCCGCAGTCTTCTGGGAAAAGGGATGGGCTGGAGGATTGGGAATGGATCAACAGTTAACATCTAGACCAATCCCTAGCTGATCGACAAGGAAGGTGTGCATGCATCATCCCCTGCCCAACCAAGCTTTGAAGATTCCACTGTCAGATTCCTTTTTTATGATCAAGGGCTTGGGTGGTGCATGGAAATTATTCACACATGGTTTAATGAAATAGATAAGAAAATTATCCTTAGTATCCCCTGTGTTCCAGACGTCAGCCTCGAACATCTCTTCTGGATACATGACCTCTCTGGAGCCTATACGGTGAAATCCGGTTACCAGATAACTATTAGCACTCATGACGAGAGGGAAGGAGGGCCATGGAAATCACTTTGGAAACTCAATATCCAACCAAAAATTCGACACTTTTAGTGGAAGGTGTGCAAGGGTACCCTCACTACCATGAGCCTTCTTTCCTTCTGTCATATTTCCAGTGAAAGATTTTTCCCCTTCTGCCTGAACATCCCAGAATCTCCCTTTTACGCTATCATCCAATGTCCAGGGGAAAAGGAGATCTAGAGGAAATGGAGCTCTTCTACTGATTCCTCACTGACCATGGGCTCTGACCTCCCCTCTCTTCTGATGCGATGGTGCTCCTCCTTCTCATCAGCTAAAGCAGGCTCTCTTTGCATCATGGCGTGGATCGTTTGGGTCCCCCGTAATGATTCCGTTTTCAACCATTTTCACAAGCCTCCCAAATTCTAGATTGATCAGGCCTCTTCCTGGTTTGAGGGATGACAACACCACAATGGACAACACATTTCCTTCGGAACCCCCTCTTTTTCCTCCTTTTGGAGCCCGCCCCCAGAAGGAATTCTCAAGATTAATGTGGATGTGGCTCTCCCCAAGGATGGTCATGTTACCCTTGGGCTATTGGATTAGAACCATATTGGTCAAATAATTGCAGCCAAACACAAGTCACATCATGTTTTTTGGAAACCGGTGGTTGCCGAGGTTGCTGCCATCATCGCCGGAATGATGCTTGCTTGTGACCGTGGATGGGACAAAATCATCATTGAGTCAGACTGTGTCACCATTATCAATGCCATCAACCTCAACGACGGCGGACCTCAGTCCTTTGGGCCCCTCATCAGGAAAATCTTCTTCATCCATCACTACTTTTATTTCTGTACCTTCTCCTTTACCTATAGGGAAGGAAACAAGGCTACCCATCAACTGGTGGCGTCTGGCCCCGTTGATGTCAACCAGCTCTGGCTGGACCATTTTCCTGCATGGCTTCGAGTCTGTACGTCTGCCGATTTCCACCATTAATGAATCTGTCTTTTATCAAAAAAACAATGAACTATATTAAAATCAAAAATACTATCAGATATGTGTACGCATGATAAACACTTTCATTTTTCAATGATCATGATGGAATAAAGGAAAGTGTTATTTTAACATTAAAAAAGTATTATTATATAATTTATGTCATATTTTATCTTGTAATAATCTTGTATATATCATCAATGTATTGTGGTCATGAAAAATGTATCAAATTGTGTTATAGAGTTGGTAGTCCATATGTACAAATGTACAACATTATCATTTTTCAATAACTAGAATAATAGAAAATATGTGATATATTAATTTTCAAGAAATATTTTTTTTTCATTAATATCATATATATATATATATATATTTATTATATAATCATAAGTATAAATGAAATGCAATGAGGGAAAATAATTATATTGGTTCAGGAGGCGGTAGTCCTCCATACACAAGAATGACGATTTGTTTCCCATTTGATGGAAGATGAGATGCATTTTGGAAATTCCAATTACATAATATTATATACTCATATATAAAATAATTGTGTTATTATTTCACCATGGTTTAAGAAAATTTAATTATGTATAATATAAAATAAAATAAAATCACTTATTTAAGATGTATACTTTTGTTTCTAGAGACCTCTTACGGTTAACACCAATAGTTTTCCCTGATTTTATTTTGACAAAACCGAGGGCTGTAGGACTTGGGGAGGCATATTAGGAAAAAATTTGATGATGTATTTGACAAAAAATGCTTCACAAGTGTGAAAAAATAGGAGAGTATGTGACCTTTTTTAGTGTGGGGTGTGGAATTATTGGAATAACACAAAATATAAAATTAATATAAATTAGTTTTGATGGAAAAATTGATAAAAGTTAATCTAAATTAATGATAATATGATTATGATTACAAATACACTCTTAAAATAAAAATTAGATAATTTTATGTGACATAGTCACCCTAATCCGGTGGTTTTTACCCTCATTCAACCTCTTGATGACTACATGTGATAAAATAGATTTTTACCATTTAGGGGTCATGATAGTCACCTAAAAATGAAAATTGTCCCATAAATGAACAATGGAATTTATTTTAAATCATATTATAATTACATGATTGAATAAAGTATTTTTAGGATTTCTAAATAATTTAACACACATTTTTTTTATGAAATATCATTTAGGTCATTTTTTGAAAGACATGTATTATAATAATAAAATAAATTTATAACTTAGGTAAAATGTTACCAAAATAACATGGATTTGATGAAAATAAATTTATGATTTTAATATTATCATACAATAAAAATTTTATAGGTTTCAATATCATTTTTAACATTATCATTTGGATTATCCCCTTTAATAACCAATTTTTTCCATAACCGCAGTAATGAATTTATTAATATTAATGGGTTATGATTTTAATTATATGATTAAAATTTTATCATCACAAAAAAATAGATGAAATTTTAGGTTATTTATAATTATAACTATACATTATAATGATTTTAAAAGCTTTTTAAAAAATTAAAAAAATAGCATTAAACATAAAATAACATTAATTTCATTTTTGAAACAATTAAATTAATATTACATTGAAATTTACATGAAAAATAAGGATTTATAATATTATTATTTCACACATCACTAAACATTAATATGTATCCATATTATATTTAACTCAATAATTCATTCAATCTATATTTTTATTAATAAATTTAAAATCATTTTTTTTATTTTTCTTTTAATTGTATAAATACCTTTTCATTGTAGCATAATCATTTAAAGATATTATTTAATAAATAATAATGGAATAAAATAACTTGATAAAAAATAATTTATAGTTAAAATGAACCTTTTCCCACAAATAAAAACCTATGTGTTTCCCTATGTCAAAAATTTAGGTATAATAAATCAATGGGTATGACATTTTTAAATATTCTTTAAATAAATATAAAATAATAGTCCCAAAAATAAATATAGAAACACTCTTCCCTATTTTCAAAATATATATTTACATTTAATATAATCCACTAATCAAATAGAATTAATTCCAATATTTTGTTCATTTTTTAGTCCTTATAAAACAAATAATCTTTAAAAACCTGATTTACCCCTTTTGCGGTGAGAATAATTTTATAATGTTAATCTTGATAATGAAATAAAATAATGTGGTAATATTTTCCACATTAATTAAACCTAATTAAAAATATTTAATCACATTTTATTGAGTGAATTTCAAGATGTTTTCAAATTTAAATTTTGATTGAAAAACTAATGCATCAAAAATAAAAAGTTTTCCGAAAAATTATTTTTTTAGTATAAAATTTTGTATACCTGACACAACCATAATAATTAATTCAATTAACATAATTTAATTATTAATAATATAATGGAATTACTTTTACATTTAAATCATTTGAAAACATATTTTATTTTTTTAATTTCTTGAAACAATAATCCAGTTTTCTAGGAAATTCATAATTTTCAACTATTAACTGGAAAAATAATCTTTTCAATGTAATCCCAATAATTAACTCCAAGATAATATTGAAAATAAAATTTCAATATTTATAACCAACTTATAAAATCAAAATTATAACCCCTTAAATTTGTAATTTTAATATATTATATGATAAATAAATAAATAAACATTTTTTTAAATTTGAATTTTTTAAGTAAAAAATGATATTGCGAAAAATTGGGTTATTATTTCATAATAATAAATAATTATATTGTAATTATATGTTGTTTGTACATATTTCAAAAGGTATTAAATTTTATTTGTACCCACAAATTTATCAGATAATTTATACGTATTATATTTAAATTATATTTTTTGTATTTCCTATGATCGGTGGTATGTATATTGTATTCTTTCAAATACAGCAATTCATTTAAAATATCAATATATCACAACAACAATAAGATTTATTTAAGTGGAAGAGTACCTAGACCCAATTTCTAGGGCTATGACGGAGCTAGTAAAACAAAGTGGTCTATATTAGTGAAAACCAAAAGAGTAATTTGTATCAAAAATAGTACCACCATGGGGGAAGGATCCCATACAATCAAAAATAGAATCAGAAACAGAGGAAGAAGTGTAGGAGGCAAGGAAATAAGCTTCTTTATTACACTCCCTCTAAGTGTGAGATATGTTATTTACTGTAAGAACCATATTTTTGAATCGGTGGAGCTGATAGGTGATTTTACCCGGAGAAGAGATATTTCCATTCAGAGAGTTCAAAAGGAGTTCATCAATCTTGATGTTCATCTCTATGAAAATTTAAAGGCTAGTGAGAAATGCATTCAATTCAGCCTATAATGTGTCACTTAGATCAAATGAGTCAATGAATGAATTAACAATTGAGAGTTTTCTATACCAGATGAGACATCCATCCCAAAATGAACCTATAACACATAATCTATCAGTGCTGAGTATAAGACATGAAAAATGCAAGAGGTAGAATATCCATTGAACATAGGTGAAGGAATAAAAAGAGGAATGAGGAGATCCTAGAAAATGAAGGGATGTTAAATAATGGGATGAGGCCTCATTTGGGAGTTGGGGAATCAGATTTTCCAACAATATCTTAGTACCGAATGCAATTTAAGTCTAGTATCCATGGATTCACTCAACACGAGCCTCATTTTGAGAAGCCAATAGGCACCAACATACAGTATGGAAGACGCAGTCTCACACTTTTTCTTCAAAATAGTTGGTTCCAGACCATTAAAACTAGAGAGAAAAGCAATTATCACTATAAAATAGATGATACCCAACACCTATGAAGCTTCCCTGACTATCCCACAACCACTTTTCCAACTAACATTCGAAGAATAAATGATGCATCGAATTCGCACTGTGAGTGCGGTAGCATGTAAACCAGGAGATGAGAGGGATTATATAGTTCCTGACATTTTCATCCATGGGATGGGAATAATTCCTAATGTTCCACATTATGATGTTGAGTTTGGGGGAGATATATTTTCACCACATCCTCTGGCATCACCCATCCTTGTCTAACGGCGGGTGATACAACTTGAGATTGTCTTTAATTGAGAATGAACCAAACATCGAACCAGTGAAAATGTAGAAATCCATGTCTATTTAAGGATCAATAGAGTCTAAGATATATCATAGATATTTATGAAACATGAAATTAATGAACACATGAAATCTATGGTCCGCATTGAAGGAGATTCTCAACATAGTACACGAAAGAAAACTGAGGGTCTTCCTTCCCTAGTTCTGAAACCAGAAACTAATATCTCCCCTCCTAACAACCCACCTCACATTATCCTCAATATTAGAAATTAGAGGAACCAAAGATCACCCATGAGATAATACATTCTATTTAATAGGTTCATATTATTCATATTTCTTGGCTATAAATATACCCTAGAGGGAACTTCGCTCCAAAAACTCCCTAGAGAGATTTGCATACATCCACTTCATTATATCAGAAATTATATGTATGCCAACGCCTCCCACCATAACCGACCATGTGAGTATTCTTCAATAGGACTAATGGAGTTTTCCCTCGATACAATCGTCACATATTAAGGAACACATTATCCACTCCAATTTAGAGATAATCGTTTAAGGACCATACAAACTGAAAAAAACATGCCTGAGGGAGGTGGAAGGAATACTGTTGATCAATGTTCACCATCCCCCAATGGATAATTAGTAATGTTTACATTTCGTGATGTATATGGTGATGTTTCTCACAACATTATCAATGTTCCATACATCATTCAATCCAGATGATATGGGTACACAATGGTATTCCATTGGTAAAATATATCATTTAATGATAAAGGATTTGTCCATGAGTCTGGTTCTCTCCTCGCTACACTAGTTGGAAATAAGGATTCTACTCTTTCTGTGATTAAACCACTACCCAATCAAAAGACAATAGACATCGATAACTCTAATGTGTCCACTGATGGATCATTTACATCCATTAATAAATAAGATGGTGTTTTCTACATATATGTAGTTGGAGATTCCATATAGGTCATTCAGGAATCTAAAAATGATGTTCATTCATTCCTAGATATTATTGTTTAAATATCTTATGAAATAATGCAGCATCATAATGAAGATGGTGTGAGAGAGAGGTTCTCCCTAGTGATTCCCCCAAACTAACTTTATGAAACCATATTTTTCCCCATAAATGCAATCGAATGTTATGGAGAAGAAAAAATTAAAACAGAACATCAATAAGTTGAGCTGAGAAGACCATTATCCTGAGAAATTTTAGGTTGAAAGACCACTCCATACGATAAATTGTTTTTTAGTTGTTGAATTTTACAACAGTGTTAGACCTATGAGATTTCAGATTTAAATTGAATAGCATTTTCTGAACAAGGCCCAAAACACCCTAAAAAAATTTACTTTGGGGAAAATTAACATTCGGATAATGATGCCGAGTGAGAATGACCATTTATTAATATAAAATCAATGATCATGTTATGGTTGATGAACATTTAACCATTAACCAATGTGTTGTGAAAAGGATATATGATTTATCGAGAACAAATAAAGTTGGATAACATTATATTTCAAGATTATTTCCCCAATATTTAGGAAATAATTTACCATAAAGGATAACAATGAAAGGAAATATACATAATTGGAATTTATAATTTCATTCTTTAATAAATTTTTACCATATTATAAACTTTTTCTCAAAATTATGACTATTATGATTATTTTTTTATAAATGCACTAACATCAACTATTAATTAATAAAATAATTTTCTAAATGATAACTAGTAATCCCACCTCTCCTTCAACATTAACCAAAACAAAAACATTATGAAAATTTAAGTTACTTCCTAAAATAAATAAAAATTCAAATGAACGAGTAAACATTATTCAAAAAAATTCAATAGTAATATAAAAATGTCAAACTAAATAATTTAATAAATTACTATTCTGAATATTGATCAAAATATTATTTACAATGTTTGAATCCATAGTATTGTATTAATTTTACCACATATTATTCCATGATAAATATACCATATATCTAAAAATAACATCTACCACTTTTAAATATCATACCAAAAACATAAATTCCCTAATTATATAATCATAATGATATGATAACAATTTCCCAAAATAACATTTATCCTCATATTGAGAAATTAATATAATATATCCATCGAATATATAATTCAAACATTATTCTTCAAATAAAATCCCATGATATTCAACATACCATAATCATATAATTTTCCTAAAAATTATTTTGATCTTATTAAAAAATAACAGTTATCACTAAATTACATTTCAATTCTGTGGTAATCTATATGATAAAATATATGATACAAAATTTTAATCAACCATAATTACCTAAATATCACAAAGAATAAATGAATAAGGGTTATCAATAACATTAAATTTATATTCTCAAAATTAAATTCATTCTTCGTCATATAATACTTCATTTTTTCCTATGGTTTAAACATACCGAAATATAATATAGCATCTCCCAAAATGTAAGTAATAACTTTAAAATCCCATCATATAAAACATCAAAAGGGTTTTGTATGTTATTGAACATATGATAAACCTTAATCTTATAATACCATGATTATATCCAAAACTCTTAAGATAAATTATCCATAAAAAATCATAATTTATAATGTTGTAAAAATCCCTCTCAATTACCATCAATAACACCCATGCACCAACACTCTCTCATTAGGTGGTAAAAAACTAATCATTACATTTGATGTTTGATACGAATAAATCGACCAAATTTCATCACTAAAACCATACAAAATCAAAAGATATTATGCCAAAAAATATATAACCAGGTAAAATTTGGTTTCAGTGTTTTATAGATTAGTAAAAAAACTTTTAATGTTTACACATCCACTCAGTATCAATTTTTTCACAACATAAAAATTGTATGTGTATACACATTTTCATTTCATGAAAAATAATCATGACATTAAACTATTCTTAGTTGGGTTTCTATCACATTTTGAAACCATATAAAAACATATAATATGTTTTTATGAGCATAAAAATCTCAGAAAGGTTTATAAATAAGTAAAAATAAACAAAATTTTCAATATTAAAATTATTTGATCATGAAATGTTCTTTTCATTAATGTAATAACAATTGATACCAAATAATTATTTAACAAAATAATAAATAATATTCACTATCAAATTAATTCAATAAAATAAATAATATGAATAGATTAATGAAAAACTATACACATACTAGATTAGTAAAAAACAAGAGAACCCTTGTAAATGTTTTTCAAAAGAACACTCCATTTTTACCATTAAAGGGAATAATCATTCCTTTAATAACATCATTCTGTTTCCTTTTGAAATCAATTTAATTTCATGAAATCTCATTAACAAGAATAAGAAATTTTATTTTAATTAATTGGAAAAAATATTAATAGATCCATTATAATAATCCATAAAATTGAAATAGTCATATTGTGAACTTCCAATATAATTATCTAGATAACAAAACTATTACAAAATTCATTGGATATCAAAATTGGGATCACCCATCATTGTGACATGTATCAGGATCACTAATAATAATAAAAAATCCCAAAAAACTATATGATGCATTAAATTAAAAAAAAAATCTTTTCCATCATCATATGGATATATATTTCCTTCTTAACCCATAAGTCATTTTTCTGGATATTTATAAATAAATTTCATTTAAAACCCCATTTTAAAACTAAAATTACCAAAAAAATGGAAGGAATTTTTTTCATTGATTAAAAATGGAATATTTTAATGTAATCTAAAAAATATATATTTTTATTGGTGGAAATAAAATTCTTAGAAACCTCTATAGAAAAATAGAACATTCATTTTTTCAAAGTAAAAGAAGTAAAATTTCTCCACATGAAATATGAAAACATATTTCATTTGAATAATTTGAAATAATGTCAAATAAGACATAAACTTTATCTTATAATTCATCTATTTCTATATAAATACAAATTAAAATTATTTTTAAGAATATGGAACTGGGATATGTATAATTATAATATTGATCATTAAAATATTGAAATGATGTTTTTAAAGTTAAATATCCCTTGCCTCATGTCTGATGAGTCATTCATGTTTGGTTTCTTCTATAATATTAAAAATATATATGGTGTATATATTATTAATAATATTTTCATATATATAATTTATTTTAGAATTTTATTATCCATTACATAACAAATTATGTTCACGTCGAATGTTTTGACAATATTCAGCTCATATATTGAAAATGACATTAGTAGGATGACGATATTCAAAGGGGTAATAATTACATAATCTATAGAAAATTAATAATTGAGAAAGAATAATTATTTATAGATCAATTATTCTTTAAAAAATAATAATTATTGAACATAATTATAAATGAACTACATTATTATCCTGAGGATTGTATGTCATACGTATTCATTAGTAAGGATTCCTATTTTACATAATCATGATGGAAAGAAAGAAAGAGTTATTTTGAAATTATATTTTGATAAATATTTCAAAATAATCATATTATCACTCTAAATAATCACAAATATAACATCCATGTCTTTTCTTCATTAAAAAAAGAATCACATCGCTTTATGAAAGTGGTAGTCAATAGGTACGCAAGACTAACATTATGGTTTTTTAATGAATAGAATGGTTTAAAAATATATGATATAATAAATTCCCATAATTATATATATGTCAATAACAACATATATATACATTAAATAAATTATCAAAAATATTTTGTAGAGTTAGTGATGGAAAGAAAATTACATCAGATTACAATTTAGTTGCTTACCGTACACACAAACTATGGTTTCCATTCCAATTTGATATAAGTGGAGGTTGATATAGGTATGGTATCAAAAAAATATCTATGTATACATATGATTATGTTTTTATTATTTAACGTAGTTTTAATAAACATTTGTCTCATTTATAAGATGATATTAAAAAAAACACAATGTTAAGAACAATACCGCGTCTTGGAAAACCCACTTATGGTCTACAAAATATTTCTTTTACAGGTTTGAATTAATGAAAATCCAATGACAATAGAAAATGAGGATATATTTAAGGATCATATTTTTTTAGTCATTGGATAACAAATAGATATTAAAATTTTTAGAAAAGTAGATTGGAGGTTCCCTTTTATAATTGAGTTGTGTGGAATCCTTCTAATTACATTAATTATTAAATTAATATAAAATAATATTCATAGATAAATTACTCAAAATTAATTTAAGTATAATATAATTTGATTATGTTTCAAAATTATATTGTCCAATTAAAATTGGATATGCCTATGCTAAAATTTTACCCTTGTATTTTTTAATCCACTTTTAACACTGTTAATGATTTCCACAATAACCATGTTTTTTATTTTAATGGGTTTACGATAATTACTATATAATTAAACTTTCCACATATATGTACCATGGTTGATATATTAAACCATATACAAATCACATGGATGATGATACAATGTTTAATAATTGTAAATATTGTAAATTTTTTTATTTAATATATCAATTATGAAATTTTGTTAATAAATGAAATATAATAGTGTAAAACATGTCTATCACATGTTAAATTATTCTCTAATGACACATGTTTTATTTTAAGGAATCTAACATATTAAAATGATAATCAAATCAATTTTTAAATTGGGTTTATACTAATTTAACACATATTTATTTATTAACACCATTGTTAACCAATTTAAAGCATAACTGTGTTGAAGAGGTTTTCCATTTTAAAGGGTTATTGTTTTACTTCTAGGTTGAAAATTGGATCATAAATATTCATTGGTTGAAATTTAAGAGTTATTTAAATTTTGAATTATTTTATAATTTCTAGATAATTTAATTTAATATTTTTTAACATACAATATTATTAATGTGATTTTGACATTATAAATTTCGTTGGAAATTTAAAATCATGTGTATAAAAATAATTTCAAATATAATCCATTCAAAAAACAACAGAAAAGATATATTTAATTGAATATATTCTATTTTGATTTTTTGTTTAATATAAGGTAATTATTTTATCTCTACATAGTTTAATTAGATTACTATGATAAAAAAATAATTTAACTTTCATAATACCCTTTTATAACTGAACGTATCATCTTTTTTATCCATGTGATGAAAATTTATTTATAATAAAACAAAGATAATTAAATATTTCTACATTTACTCACATATAATAATATAAATCTCAAAGTCAATGAAATTTGGTACTATGTTTCCATAATTTCAAAAAACGGCTCGACATGGACAAACTCATGTAATCCAATAGTGAAATTTCAATTGATTGAGTACTTTTTCTGTACATATAAATTTACTGTTAAACATAATTACCTGATTTATCATTACTGTGGCGTTAAAAATTTACAATGTTTACCAATGATAACGAAAAAGTAAAGGAATACTATTTAATAAAATGGTACCTTTTGCCTCCAAATATGTAATTGACTTTCAAATATTCAATTTTTTATGTGAAAGAATTTAATAAAAGATAAAAATAAAAAGCATAATGAAAAATGAATTTTTTAGGAAAATGGTTTTTTATGTATATGATTTTTTATTTCAAAAATAATCCCTAAAATTAATCCAGTAAAACATAATTATTTATCAATATTTTAGTATAAATAATTTTACATTGAACAAATTTAAAAAAAAATGAATCTTTTAAAATTCATGAATCAAAAATACAATTTTAAATGATAATTAATATTTTTCATTACTCAATGAAAATAAATATTCAAAAAACATTATATGATAATTTTGATATGGTGATTTGAAAAATGAATACCTTTTTATAAAACAATTTTTTTATTATATTTTGAAATTAATTAATATATTCTATTAGAAAATTAAATTAAAATTATTTTTAATGATAAAATTAATTTTAAATAAAATAATGAATTTATTAAAAATTCAGTTCTTATTTACAATGAAAGAATCTATTAATTTTTATAGATTATGAAATTTATATATATTTTATAATGATGATTATTTTGTTCATATCTTGAAATTCATTGGATAGTTTAAAATGAACATATTTGAAGAATATTTCATTGTTCCTTTAAGCTCAATGTTGTGTAACTTGTACTCCATTGAATGTAACAATCATTTAAAATCATGATTTATATATTGATGATATGTACGAGAGGTAATACTATATTAACATTAATTTCTAAAATATAAATATTAACTTCGGAGATCGGATCATTTTAATAGAATATGATATAAAAGTTATAATGTATTGTTATTTATTATAGAGTTTTTTTGTAATGATCAACACACTATTAGTGTATAAATATTGTTTTATTTTCTTAGAAAACTATATAAAAATAATACTATAATTTAGAGGATGGTATCCTCATACCATTATAGTTTTAATTCATTTTATTGAAATAAGAAATTATTGTGTCTAATTATTTTAATTTTTCAATAAATTTATTCTTTTGTATATTTTTCTACTGAGTGAATGATTTGTAGGTTGATAAGATGAATGGAATTAAATTGGAAGAAGTTTTAAAAATTAATTTAGAAAAACTATTTAATATAATTTTTCATGTTTAATTAGATGATTTGGATATTGGTTTAAAAATGTGTAATATGGTAGTCAAATATATAATTGTGATGGTGGAGATGGAGTTAATATTTACCAAATTTATATTGTAGTTTCTTTTGATAAATTTATTATAGAAATAAATTTAATAATTTAAAAATAGTTGGAATCTACTCATATTAGGTTGATTATTCCCTTTTCATTTGATCTATTTATAACATTTCCATGAGTGGTTTATGATGTTATTAATAATGATATGAATTTTAATTTTTTGAATGATTATATATTATAAATTCATTTTTGAAAAATATTATATATTGTTAAATAAATGTATATGTCAATATAAAATCTATCCTTATGGATAAGTAACAAAATTTTCATATGATTATTTATATTTTTTATGAATATATTCAAGTCATTTTTTCAATTACTAAGACTTCAAAACATTCATGAATATCTACCTAATCCTTTATAATAATGATCTATAGAGAGGCCCTATAACATTTAATTTGATATGTGAAACTAATTAGAGGTTGTGTACTTAAGTCCATATATTTATATAGGGGTCTTATAAAAAATTCGTAGGTTATGAAATTTTTTCCAAAATCTAAACAAAAAATACTTAAAAATAGGTTTAATTCATTTTGATTATGAGTAGTGAGAAATTAATGAATTTTGTTATTAGGGCTTGTTGATTTATTATATTAAGACATTGATAATTTTAATTTATATAAATCCCTAGTAATCACATCATGGTATGTCAATTATATTCATTTTAAATGTTGAATGAAATTCCTTTTTTATGTTTTATTTAATTTTCAACTACTAAATTTAAAAAAGAATTTTATCAATTAATGTAGTGAAATTAATTTGATAAAATTATTAGTTCTCTATTTTGTTTTTAAAATTATAATATTTATAATATATTAAATTACATTCATGAAATGATATTTTTATGGATTTATGTGGAAATCAATTTTGATAATAATTTATTTTTTTGAAATAAAGGGAAAATTGGACATAGATAATTATTGAAAAATAGATAAATGGGATTATTAATGGATCATTTTGTCAAAAATTTAGATATAAAAAATGTTTCATTTTATTTAACAATAATTTGGATTTTACATTATTGGTAAATACATGGATGTATAATGACCTATGGAGAATAATTATATTATCATAGATATTTATTTTTTTGTTATAATGATTTATATTTTTTAGTATTTTTAAATGTAATTTATATTATCTAAAATGATATGATGAATTGTTTAATTAAAATATGTTTAAATATTTTGTTAATAAATTAGTTATTTTGGTTGGAATAGATTATTTAGGGGATTATATAGCCGTAATTGGGGAAATAATATTTAGTAGTGGGTTACTCACCTCTACAGACACATATAATTGCGTGTCTAGGTGAAATGTGTCATCAAATTAGAATAAAGAAATATTTAATTTTCATTGGAGAATGATTATAAGATATTTGTTGGTATAAAGATATGAAAGTGTTCAACTATACCCTATTGGGGTAGATGGATTATTTTTTAATGGGTTTCTAAAGGATATTATTTTAGTTTTATTATTTCATATACTGATATATGAATATTAAGTTTATTTTTTAAACATATTTTAAATACATTATTTAGTGTGATTATGTCTTACAATTGGTTTTTGTTTTTATGAAATAATGAAATTTTATTTAAATATATTTTTTAATTTTATTTAAGGTATAAAAATAATTTAATGTATTCATGTTATCTGATGGAACTTTTTTCCATCATCCTATGATGAATAAAAAATTCTTCAGATATACAGTATTCCACTATGAGTTCCTATTGTGTTATTTTGTTAAGGTTAGAAAAAATAGTTTTTGGAACATGTTTTAATATTTATTCTGAGAACATCAATAAGGAAGTTAAAAAAAAATCATTAGGGATAAAGAGTTTCCTTAAAAAGGAATAACTAACAACATTATAGTAAAATTTTAGTTTCTAAGGAGTTCATTGATTGAAATTCATTGTTATATATCTTACTGGATGCTATACCCTATAGTTATCTATGAATATGATGTGTCAAGATAAGATCATTTTTAAGATTTCGTGGAAAATATGGATAAATACTTAATATGCGATAATTGTATTTACCTGAATAATTTCATTACCATGGTGTGAATCATAAAAAGGTTTGAATTTTTCATGATAACAATTTGATTGCCTTCATTGATACTTGTTTGAAACATGAATTATTCACATTACAAATCATAAAAATGTGAATATTTGTACATTGATATGTATTATATTTATTTTTTTGATATTTAATTTTTTTATTATATATCATATTTGGATTTATATACATTAACCTATTTAATTTAATTTATTTGTATATTTTTTGAAATACCTCAGTGATGTGAACATGCTTATGATCTTGGAGCTGTTAATATGGATTTTTATCTTGATCTACTGAAATTTTAAGGTTATTCAAATCAGAATATTAGATAAATAATAAATCATTATAAATGAAAACAATTTCATCTGAACTCATAGTTTGATAGGTATAATAGAACTATCACTCATGGTGGTAGTAGAGAACATGAAATTTGATATTTTATGGAGATAATTAGATGAATATTTTATCTCAATCATAAATATAATAATTATATGATATATATTTTTCTATATAAATGAGTGAGTAAAATGTATTTGGATCAAAACACATATTTAAAAATATATATATGAAGATCTTACAAGGTAATGGTTATTCGGGATGATCAATAAGTACTTGTATCAAAAAATATGATAACGAATCATTAGTTTAATATTTTTATGTATAGTAATAAAATAGTATTACAACATGTTCCTCTTTTCACAATGGTATAAATTAAACAATGCTTTATCAAAAATTATAACATATTTTCTAAAATAATTTATATAATTATTTAAAGTAATGTGAGGTATTTTGTTATCATTTTAATCAAAATGACCATGTGGTGGTTGTAGATAAATGATCAATGATGATGGTTGAATTGATTGATACTCTGAATGATATTTTATTTTTTTTTATTTTGGGATATTGGAAATCCATTTTTATTATTGATGTGAAATGAAACAAATTTTATCACTTTTAGTTTCTATTTTAAATAGGTTAGTAGATTAGAGTCAATATATGGATAGGAGATATTATTAGTGTTACTATAATGACCAAACCCAATGGGGCCTGTGCTGTGACTCCCCATACCTTCGTCCAATAGGCAAGGGTATGGAAACTTGTGAAGAGGAGGCCCATCACTAACATGGTAGGACTTATTATATGTAAATGTACACATGAACACATATCATATCACATAAAATGATGAAATTTAAAAAAAACTGAACCACTATCCATGCATACAACTAAGTACCACAACCATAGTATGAAAAGATGTAATGGAAAGTAAACATGGGAAAATAGAATCCCACTACAAAGAGAGTAATAGCATGCCAAACCATAATGTAATACTAGGGACTTATGTCAATGTATCGAAGGAACACACCTCAGTATGCCTATCCTCACTATGTAATGTTTGGTCCCGGTACGTCAATGACTCTGTCAAAGGTCAAACATCTGTAATAGTCACAAAACGTGCATGCAATGACTGTGTAGAAAGTGAGTATAAAAATACCTAGTAGGACACCCCAAGACCCCAATGAATAAGATAATATAAATACAATCATCTCTATATAGGTATATGTATAAAACACATATAATAAAAACATAGAGATATATATAATAAAGACAAACAATCTAAAGGAATGATGCAACCATAATATACTAGTCCTAGGATTCATGTAGAAGGGTCTATGTAGAACACATCCAAGAGAACACTATCTTTAGTATGATATCATTGATGATGTATTTGAGAGAGGTAATTCTTATCGGTTATGTCATTTTGAAGTACATGCTGAAAGATTGAAGATATACAATACAAAAATTAGGATAACAACCAAGTACCTATAGAATACAAACAATATAATCTCAATTAAAATTCTATTTATAGGATCACTTATTATGTATTTTTCATCATGAAGATACCATGAAATACACATAGGAAATTATTATGAATACAAGATCTCACTCTGGGCCTCATGAAAGTATTCTGACAACTCTATCCAATAAATGATACGAAAGGGATCAATTTCCAGTGTGTGGGAGGTGATTCCATACTAACCCTTAGATATTGTTTTTTATGAAAAAAAACCTAAAGAATCTTGTACATTATATATTGGAAAAGGTCTATAATCCATACTTATGAAGTATAGAAGCTGTAGAAGTGTTACAGGTTGTCTCCCTTGGCTTATAGTCTTGGCTGTGTAAATGGACCCTGTCACATGCCCATGATTTTATAATAGTACATGACACACTCACTACTTGTATACTCAGTCCATGTGCCAGTACACAGCTTCACCCACATGCTTGTCCATGATGGGTCTATGTGGTAGTATATGGTGTGTTATAACCCATGTACTCCAAAATGTTTCTATGTACCATCTAAAGTACACACCAAGTTCATATAATGGTACCAAACATCGTGTCATACATTAATCCCTCCCTTAACCCTAGAGACTACTATGAGGGGACCACATGGCTTGTGGATCTAATTACATGCTATGTAACACATAATATTCCAGATTCCTAGATCTAGCTTCTGCATTCTCTTATGTACCTCAGGAAATCAATCCACCTATAGTATTTTTCTGAAAAATCATGTAACCACCTCGACCAAGCCATTCCATCGACGAACAAAAAAACCGTTCCCTATGATCAATTTGAATATAATATTCATTAATAATTCCTCATTGTGCACCAAAGATCCAGAAATAGAGAATCAAAAACCAACTTATCCATCAATGATTCCATCATCTCACTATCATCGCATTGTAATGATCCTAGATCTATGATTTCTGAAAACTACACTAACAAACATGTGTTCAATAATCTATTCACTAGGATATGTCAAACCACGATCCAAACATTGAACTCCATTGATTAAAAAATAATTAGGGTGATATAAGGATCTATAAAATGGAATGAATCTTAATCAATATTCATTTCACTCTCAATTCATTTTCATTTTAATGACCAAAAAATATATAAAAATTAATCACAATAAAAAATCTCCCAAATATTGATAAATTAAACCCATCCCATAATACACATGATCCAAAAAACAATATATTGGTTAAATTATTTGAGTTTATTTGAGAAACTAAAATAGGGAAATAATCTAAACAAAACATACTCTTAACCTCAATTAGGAAAAATTTATAATGAATAATTAAGTTACATCAATGACATTCGTGAAATCCTTCAATTCTATTGCACATCAATCATTGATCCATGATCTAATTATAGTTCATTTGAGAGAATCATCCAATACTCTGTCCAACGACTCTCCGTTGGCTCTAGGGTTATTCGGTTAACCCTGGAATCTCATCATAGAAGTCTACTTAATGCCCTACCATTCATCGAGTAAACAAAATAGAAATAAAATAACTTATTTAATTATTTTATGCATTTCTTTTCCCATGATTAATATTCCACAAATTACATGTTCTAAAAACATTTATCGTTCCTAGGGTAAAAATCTTGTCCTAAACTCAACAATAACCTATGATTTCCATTCTAGGTCCCCATTTTGTTGATATTCTATGTTTTAAGGAAAATTGAGATCATGTGCTATTTAATATATTTAATGTTTTTTAAAAATTTATTTTTTCCACATAAACCCTTCAAATCACAAGCAGTAATAGGTTCTGGTATTAAAAATAATTCATACAATATGAAAAAATAATACATGGAAAATTTGAGTCCTTACAGTTACCAACATGTACATTATATCTAAACAAAGATTATCCTAATAAATTTAGTTCATGTTATCAATGTGGAATTCATAGAAATAATAAAGAGATTTATTGATAAGTTCCGTAATAATATATTAATATATATTTAATCGTATTTATTTATTGGGGAATAATATAGAAAAAATTTAATGAGTTTGGACTAACATAGATAAAATTATATAGTGTTAATACTAATTTAGGACAAAATCAGAAGTGTTATATATATTAGTTTAAAGAATTAAATCCACAATAGTAATTTTCTAGGACAATATTGGGTATCATAAGATTTTATATAATTTGTAGACTGATTTGACATACATATACAGATATCATTGTTGAAAATTAGGATCGATTTTAATCTTTGAAAACGAATATAACATGGATTTAAAATATTATATTTCTCTAAAATAATAGGTAATATGAATATATTATTATAATTTTTTTTGTAGATATAAAAATTAATCTTATACTAATTATAATCGATATTATGGTGAATTTTGTGTATATATTAATTTTTATAGTCTTTGGGTCTCCAATACCATAAAAATAGATTCATTTATAATTTTCAAGGATTTTAATATTTCTTTTTTCAATAGATCATGAATTATCTTGTGGGAGATTATATTTTTAACCTATAAACAAGTAATTATGGTTCACAAGTCAATATGAATAATGTATCAGCCTTAGATTCTATCATCAGTTGAAAAAATGATTAGGTGTTGTCTAATGTCAACTTATAAATATTGGGAAAACCTAATTATTTTTATTAATAAAATAAATTTATGAATTATTATTATTCATAATTATAGTTTCAAGATTCATATATTTTTAGAAAATTTTATAAGGTATTTAAATGTAACACCCCATGCTTCCACGGTACGTTTCCTTTCGAATAATGCAATGGCGTGCATTGTACACAACTTCGAGATTTTAACACACCATAACCAATCAAACTAGCCGTTATGAATAGTAATACCTACTTTTTGAAATTTTATAAATTATATATCTCAAAATGGACTTCATTTTTGGATTCGGAATATAGAAATTAGCCTAGGGTGAAATTTTGGTACTTTTCGGATAACTTTCATATTTTGATGAATAGTGAAAATTACTAAATTTTAATTAAAAACAACTTTTTAAATCAAAATAATTAATAGTGATAAATTATGAATTTGAGTGTTTTTAAAGTATATTTAGAATATATTTTTACCATTTAATACAATGTGGGTCATTGAACATAATTTCACATTTAAACCAGACAGAAACAAGTGCCAATCTTTTGATAGTTATTATCTCTTAAAAACACGCTTTTTGTTTTAACAACGGGAATTAATTTTAAATTAATTTCTGCCACTTCTGTGTTTTGAATTTGGAAAAATGGATTAAATATTTGGAATCAGGATGTTCAAATTATGTAAATAGGTAACTTTTATTTTTAGACATTTTGGATAATTACTTCGGTAAATATTTTATTTACCATGGTTAAAGGGTAAATCCGGTAAACAAGGGTTAAAAAATAATATTATAATAATACTAAATTACCCTAAAACGTGTATTAACCCTATTGGTTGATACATGGTCGACCATGGGCATCTTTGGGTCGATTTTGGGACCCCATGGATCCACTTGTAAGTGATAATGACACTTTATTTTAATTAAGTTAAAATGAATACAAAAATGACACAAGCATATATCTTTTAGAAAAACAATTTTTACATAGGGCTATATATATTTTATTTTCGACTATAAATATTCATTAGAAAGATAAAAAGATTTAATACATAATTATATTTTATTTATAATTTTTAGACATTAAATAATTTAATTTATTTATGACACAATGATGATGCAGTAATTACCATAATAGTGAAGAATTAAAATAATTGATATTATAAATACACAAATAAATATAATTTGAGACTTTTTATGAATTAAAATAATTTTCTAAGTTAATATGACATGTTAGGAATGATTTAATTAAATTTTTTCTAAGTAATAATTCTGTTATGAGTTTCACAAAAATCAACTATTGAATAGTGTTAAAATTGACATAAAAGAGTTTTTAAAACAAATATTATATTATTAATTGATATTAAATTCCTAAAAATCTAAGGTTCGGCCAAGAGACTTATATAATGATATTTTTATCATTAATGTACCACTTGGGGGTCTATTGGATGTATATATTAAGTTTATTAACCATATTATATAAAAATACAAAGAGACATTGTAAAAGTGAAACTAATTAACTAAGAGTTAATACTTAACGATAAGGTTAATATAAGTACCCAAACCTGTCTAAATTCTATTGTTTGAGTGGTTTTCGACCCATACCCACCTTAATATTTAAATAATAAACTTTTGAGCCATTAGAAACCGAATATTAATTTATTATAAATTAATATTTCTAGCTTTTCCAAAGGTGCCCCTCACCCCTCTTATAAAAGGGAACTCATCCTTCTCATTTCTTCACACCTTCAAAGCCTTTTGGTTCGGACAAAACCTGCCCAAATACTCTCTCAACTTATCTCACTACAACCTAGAGGCCTTAGTTTTACCAGAAAGCCAACCTAATGAGCCCTTTTGATCAAATCAAAAGGAAGAACCTGAAGAAGAGCTAATGTTTTCACCACCCCTTTTCAAGTTCCTTTCTTCTTCCACTTCTTCTTTCTTTGTTTTTACCATTATAAAATAATAAATCCAGTATCATATATATAATGTGATGTTATTATAAATATGGTACAACCATATTCGGTATTCTATTCATCCTTTGAATAACATGTCACCATACGTGCGTACGTACGGCTTACCGTCTCCACGTCATGGTGTAATTGTTATTCAATATATTATTATTTGGATGGGTATAATAATGATGTGTAACTCATGTAAATAATAAATATAACATGATAATTATTCTTTATATATGATATACCATCCAATTATATATTATTTTAATATCAAAAGAATGATATTGTCGCTCGTGCGTACGTACGGACTACCGTCTCCACGAACGCGATGAAATTCATTCTCCATCATATCCATTCAAGTATAATTATAATTTGATGATTTAAAAATAGTATCTAAGGACTTTATATCATTATGGATATGAATAATATACATCCCATTAATAATGAATATGGCTCACATAACAAAGAATATAAAGTAAAATGAACCCGTTAACACCCGAAATGATGATAATTCTAAGATATTATTAACAAATCAATGTTAAAAGATCATATATGATATCATATTAAATTAAATGATTCTTTTATAATTAAATAAAAATTATTTCACCATTATACAGGATGTTAACCTACCGTCGACCAAGGAAAAAGTTCAAAGTAAGGGGTTTATTATCTCACTCTTAATTTCGTGAGAATTCCATTGTTCACCACTTATTTATTACATGTGGTGTATGTGTACTACCCATAATTGTATTAATTGTGTATTATACTTTAATTCATGGTTATATACATCATAATTGTATGATCCTTCTTTCATGGGTGTATGTTTCATATGTTACCTAATCGATAAGAGAATTCGAAATTTCAATTTCCACTCATTTGGCTTTACGCATATTTCATTGATTATATTACTCCACGATTATGTGTAGAATCACTATTAATTTGATTATGTCATAATTTCCACTCCCTTTTATGTGGATATACTTTTGATACACATAATCACTCCATTGATAAATTCTCAAGTGATCGGTATGAACTTGATAAGAGTAATTTTAACTCAATCTCCATTTGTTGAGTTAAATATCCAATTCATTGGTGTTGTTTTTACAAGAATATGTGTGAATGTCATCTAATTTATTTACACTAAATATCCAATCATATTTAGTGTATTTATATTTGTCACACATAATTATGTCGTTGATTTATCCTTAACCTAAGGATACGGCCTTTATGAGATATTTCATCTCAACTTACATTCCATTGAGACTTCTTTGTTGATATACACCAAATCACTTTTATGTGGTGTATATAATGTACTTTGACATAGTATATCATGAATCCATTTATTCTCATGATATTACAAAGTTTTTATTACCTCAATTATTTTTATTCAAGTGTCTCTCTTTTTGTTATAAAATCTAACTAAAATACCATTTTTAAATGTTTTAAAGACTTATTCATCTAAATCATTATCATTAATGTCCATGTTTTAAAAATGGTTTTAAGGATTTATTTATATGGACATTTAAGTTTAGAAATTAAAACTCCTCTTAAAAAGTTTCAAAGTGGTATGGGACACTTTGATTCAAAAATCTATTTTTAAATGGCTTCTTGACAAATAGTGTGACTTTTAAATGATTTCAAGAAAAAGGGAGATATTTCTCTCAAATAGTTTTGATGATTATTTTCATCTATGTAAACATAATTCATTATTCTTGATTGAGGTTAATGTGATACAATACAATCTTCCATATTGTATCGAATGAGTTATGTTTGACTGTGGATGTGCTATTTTTATACCATTCATGGTTTGTGGTTAAAGTATTGACATTTCGTATTCTAGTTTTAATACGAATGTTTATGTTATGTTTAAACCTGTTCATATGAGGAATGCATTGGACTTAATAAGTGATGGGTGGAGCCCGCTATAGCTCCTCGATGCATCTGTAGGACTCATGAGACAAACTAGTGTCTTGGCAAAAGGCCTTGGCAAAATATTATTTGTAGTCTTGGCACGAGGCCTTGGCTATGTGGTTATGATAGTCTGGCATTATGCATTCCATCATTATGAAAGTGGTTATTGATATTTCATGTGATCATTCGACTAGTAGAATATCCATGTGAGTAAGTAAATGGCATTAAGTGTTTATACTTATCTATGAAAGCTTCTGCTATAATGTTATCCTTACTGAGCATCTGAGCTCACCCCTTTCAATGTTTTATTTTTCCAAGGATTATGAAGAAGTAATTTATGAATGACCTGCAGGGATAGTATGAGGGGATATGAAGACAAGATGTTGTTGTAGTTTTTTTTACCTTATTATGTAATGTAAGACTTATGAATATATCTAGTGTTTCCAAGGCTACTAAACCAATCAGTATTTAGAGATTTTATCTTTATTGTGATCATGCCAATGTTATGTAATAATGCACCGACTCTAGGTAACTGGGGTCGGGGCGTTACATTCAACCAAAAAACAAATTATTTTATTCTAGCTGAAATGGTTTTGATGATAAATGTCATTTTAAAGAAAAATTATATTAATAAATTTTAGCGATCCAAAATTTTAAAATATACATATATTTTTTTGATTATTTATTATATATTATTATTTATTAATTTTTTTTTGAAATGATTGAATTTTGAGTTAATGGTGGAAATATACATATAAAAAAAACTTCGTTTATTTTCATGTAATTTTAATTTACCTTGTTGTTTTTGATTTATTTAAAGTGAAATAATCCCCAATTTATTAAATAAAATAAATATAATTTCACTTGAAATATAATTTTTTATGTATGAAATCAGTTTGATATATAAAAATGTATTTTTTAATAAATGGTTTTTCATTACATTTTTTTCTCATATTTAAAAAGTATATATACCACATATAAAAATTCAATATTGAAAGATGGTATTAATATTTGGAATCAGTAGGTTCTATTTTGATACATAGTTAAATTTGGTTTTTGAACATAATTAGTAGTTACCTTGATAAAACATTACCACCCTAGTAATGGTTTATAGGGTTAATATGGGGTCTATCTAAGACTTAAGGAAAAATAATCTATATGAATTTGATAAATATGATTTTTAAGCGTCTCTAAACCTGAATGAACCTTTTATGTGAAATTCGGAGATTATTAGATAGTTGACATTGATAATGAAATTTATTGTAATTAAACATTTGTTGTATGTACATGATTTATACACCCCTTTCATATTAAAGATAACCTTCTATCCATAATTACTCACACCTTTTGAACAAGTTAGATCATCCATTCCCTAAAAACCCATCCCAAATATCCACCCATAAGGGATTTGTTTAATACCATTTATCGATGATCTTACACCATTTGAGTGACAAGTATGTTTTATATTAGTGTTTCTATAAATCTTTTATGGTTTTAAATGGTTTTTGGGATAGGGTTTGATATTTTTGGGTTTTTGGTGAACCATAATAGGCACATAGTCTTCACATGTATATTATAAAATGTGAATTAACGATGATATGTTGATATGTTACTCCCAATGTCATTTTACACTAATTTATACTATTTTTTTAACCATGTGAGAGCCTGAGAAAACCATATAGATGGATGTGTTTCAGCCTAGTGGTAGTTTCAAGGAATTTAAATGGTTTCTCAAATAACATGTATATTGTCATTAAAAATCATTTTTATAATTTCATGTTGTAGTAGTGACATCATGATTATTCCACATATTGTCTAGAAGTGAAACCCTTGTTAAATTAAAAAAAACTACTATTACACTAATAGCCTAACTATTTTTGATATATAATATACCAAACCAATTGTTACATCGACCAACCCTCTCCTTGAAATTCATGTAGATTGTAAATTTTGTTATCCTTCTTGTCTACATTAGTCATGGGTGATCCCTTGATAGTATATTATGATTTCACATATTTTATCCTCCTATGTAATGATATATATTTTCATTTAGGTGTGGAAACTAGTTATGGATGTGATTGTTTGATCAGGAGGTTATGGATGTGAATTATTTTAACTTATTAAATATATATACTTTTTGAGAAATTGGTCTCTTTGTTTCCAATGAACATTTTCCAATGTGACTTGTTTTCCATTATGGGTGCGGTATTTGTCTCTATACAATTGTTTATTCTCATTTAACACCTTTTAATTCTTGTATTTTCTTTTACATTGGTTTATAAAAATTGTTTATTTATTATTTGTGACTACTGGTTTTATTTAAATTAATCATTGGTGGAATAAAACATTTTTTAAATGGGGTTTTATGTTGAAAATTTTTTAGGAAAAATTATTTTATAAAATGAATAAAATAAGGTTTTAACTCTAAAATGGGGTTTCAAGCATGAGAGTGTTAATATATTACTAGATTAAAATGATTTTTTAAATTTCTGGAATGATTGTCATGAATTATTTGAGATACTACAACATATTAGAACAATGAGTAAATTAAGATATGGAAATATGAAATCCTTTGTGATTGTTTCAACATTATAGATTTTGATAGATATATAGATAGAATGTTGTATTAATTGGTATCATAGTATTCACAACTTCACCAGTTGATGTTTCTTTCATATCAATTTAATTCATTAAACTAAAAGTATCCCTTTTTTTGGTTTACTCATGGTTTTATTAATTATGATGTAATTTCTGGATATGATTATCACATTTTTTATCTTATGAATTTAAATGAATGGTTTTAATTATTAACATATATTTTTCGTTCCCGCAATTTTTTTATATTCATGGGTTATTTTATTATTGAATCCTTTAAAGGAACCCAAATAATTTTTGTATGAAATGTGTTATTGTAATGAATGTTATTTATGAAACTTGTTTCCTTTTAAAAAATTATATACTTGTTTCACAGTGAAAACCAATTTATATATCCATTGTCGAATCCTAGTAGGAATATTACTCATGACCTATATATTAAATTGTATTTTTAACGATTTGGGTTAGTTGGTCACGTGTAAGTGGATGTGTCCTGTATAGCTTGGAAAAATCTCATGGATGATGTCAACCTCATGGTTTGTTGAGATAGTGGTGATATATTGTCACATGGGGACAAGGTTTGAATATTTGGTTATTTTAGGATAGTCTCATACGGATTGTTTTAGTTTTTTCTCCTTGAAAATTATTTATTATTATTTAATTTACTCAAATAGTTTTGCATTTTTTACATGGAACATGTTTTTTTAATATTTCAGGGTGAAATCATTCCCATACATAGGTTTATTGATATAAAATTTCATATCCCCAGCCCATGGAAACTGAGAATGTGCTTTGGACAAGACCTGAGACATTTTGGGTTATCTGTTATCTAAACTGCAGTTAGTTCACTACAACATGAAATCATATCCATGCCTATTATTAATAGGGGTTTTAGTATATACGATTTATGGTAATTCTAACTTATAAGGAAAGATCGAAAGGGTTCTTGACTTTCTCACTTTTGTATCTCACATGGAGTTACTATGGGCGGTCTTGAAAATTTCACAATAATATTTATCATTATTTTTGGTTTATTAGGATTATATTTCAATTGATTGTTTTTATTTGAGGTTTCAATATATTTAATATGGATTATATAAATTCGTGTTTCTATATAGATATATATTTACATTAAAATAATGATTTATCTCATATGTTTAATTGATAATGTTGGCTAGAAGTATCACTTCAAATAAGAAGTAAAGACCTATATGGAATATCCCCCAACCAAACCCTCATGAATATACAAAATTAGAGGACATAATAATTTAAATTGTTCAATTTTTACTTAATGTGGGTGATGGGGATCTAAAATGGATGATTGATGATTTATTAGAGTATAGTAAAAAATCATCAAATAATTATCGGTGAGAAAGGTTCTAAGAAACCAAGTAATTTATTGAGATAATGGAATGGATATTACAATTTTTGGAAACTCTAGAAGACTCTATAGTGAGATTTTATAATTATATTATACATGAACTAGGATGGAAATGTGGGTATTCAATCATGAAATCTAGTTTACATGTGGACCTCACATGGATAAATTTCATGATGGACTTTAATCAGTAGTTCTATAATGAGATGTTGCATGGGTCAATATAATTAGAGTATATAACTCCAGATTGATGTGAGTATTTTATGATGGTGTAATATGTTTAGTTTTTTGATATGTTTCATTTATCCCAATAATTTCTCACAAATTATTACCTTAATTAATGTAATTTAGTGATAGGTGTGAATTTAGATATTCAATCAAGTCTAATTCATATGTTACTTTAGACCATTGCTATGATAGTTGATAAAGATGATATGAATGAGGTATACATAACCCAGAATACAAGAAATAGTTGAGATTATATTGGATTATATAGAATCTAGGGTGTGTACCCCTTCCAAAAAAGGATGCATAATATGGCTACCCAATTTAAAATAATATCAATTACTTAGTCTTCCTCCAAAGAACATCAGGATGTTATCATTAATTATGTAAGTCCTTCCCATTCATATCAAAAATATACAATTAAAATGATTATTTTTCATAATTCTATGTAGTCCTATAACATTAAAAAAATAATGAGAAATTATCCTTTCATGTACTACTGAACACACGCTTACCAGAGAATCCAATGACCATTCAAATGTAACAAAATGTGGTGGATCTAATTACAATAATGGGTTGAAACTCATGCATTGAATAAGTTTCTAGGAGGTGATGATTAAGGAATCCATTATGTATTAGAGTTTTCATCAGAAGAATTTAAATTGAGGTATGCTATAATGAATGTAATTATGATTATTTCATACGCTATGGATATGGAGTTGTTTGATACAGGTGTAACATAAATTTTATATCATTTAACATGAAATAAATATTTTTCCTCCTCTTAGTGATTTTAATATTTAGGATGGATGTATCTACTCTATTAGGAAGTTGTAACGAACACTGTTTCAATTTTTATCCATGTTAGGTTATGAACATCAACTATGACAACATGTGGGATTCCATATTTATTGGTCTTCATATATTCAAACTCACTTCTAGAATGTGTTTGATTGATAGTTTTATGTCCCAAGTCGATTATCATCATAATAAATTTTTTGTATCTATATTTTTATGGTATTTACCATGTATCTCATGATGAATGTGATCCTATATCTATTAGAATGATCTTGTAATCCCTCAAGCCAAAAACTGTATCATTCCAATTTTTTTTTATCATTCATGCTGATGGTGATTATGGTTTAATTGTTCCAATTCCAAATACAGTAACTAAGTTTGATGTGGCCCTTCTTGATTATTTTTATATGTTACCTTATATGATATATATTATGTTTTATATTAGGATTATTTTTGGGATAATCCTCATCTATTTACCATGTAATTGTTTGAATCTAGGTGAGATGAATGAACATAATTTTTTCATGAGGATCTCGTGGTTGTTGGATTTATTCATCAATGAATTTTCCTTTGAGAAGCACAAGATTTATTCAAAAAAATCAGGATAAAATCATTCATATTTCTGTTGATTACCAAAAAAATATCAAGTATCTACTTTGTGAATATTTCATTTTCAAAGTATTGATGATGTGTTTGATCATCTTATGGGATCCCAATGGTTATCAACAATTGATCTTCAATCATGGTACCATAATATATTATACTGAAAGGTGGATATTAATTCAAAAACATTAGGTGGAAGTTATAGAAATTATTAGTATTTGAATGTCCCATTTGGTAATACTAAAACTTTATTGTTTTTACTAATTTGATAAATAAGATCATTCATTGTTTCATAGACACTTTCATTGTTGTTTTTATGGTTGATATTTTGGTTTATTACAATATGTATGTAGAACAAAAAGATTTTCTAGATAATATTCAAAGAACCCAAAAAGAACATCATCTATATGGAATGATTATTAAAATATACTTTTGGATACATGTATTTATGTTTCCAGGACATGTTATTTTTGTAAAGGGAATCTCAGTGTATCCTAAAAAGCTATGAGAAGAAATATGGTTGGTGAAACCTAAACATGTTTTTTAAGATCCAAATATTATTGGTCATTATTTATTAATTACATTATTTTTTAAAAAATCAATCTTTAATGACATATATGACCCCTATGGATGTTATATTTGAAATAAATGACTAATTGAAAATATAATTTGAGGAACTCATGTTGTCGATGACTTCAACATTAGTCCTAATTCACAATGAAAAATTTCTAGGTTATGAATTTTTTTGTGATGCCTCATGTATGAGATTGGGATGTGTTCTGATTCATGTATAAAATGTGGTGGAATATTTGAAATACAGACTACACTCATATTAGAATTATTTGTATATCCCTAAAAATTAATTGTCTGTAGTGATGCATTCCCTTAACAAATTTCCCTTATCTATTTACATGTTTTTTTAATGCATGTGCAGGTCATAGGAGCATACTAAATATTTTTACTCTTATGGATATGAACATATGATAGGGAAGATGGAATTTTTATCCTCACACTCTTATATTTATATTTTATACACACCATGAAAAGGAAATACAGTCATTAATACATTGAATATGAATTTATAGATTCATTCCGTGAAGGATTCATTGGTACTAATGTCATTAATGAGTATGTTAATGAATATTTACTTCGATGTAGTTGATGTTTATGAGAATATGTTCATAGATTTTGTGAAATTAGATTATTCATTTGATTTATGGATTAAATAAAAAAAAAATTAATTCCAAAATAAGAAGCCATATAAAATCAGGGTGGTATAAAAAGATGAAGTCCCAATAAATTGTTGTTGATAATTAAGTTTCAATCATAGGGTATGTCTCTTAATTTTAAAAAAATATATCCAGAAATCAATATTTCTTGTTTTGATAGCAAGGATATCTATATAAAATATATCCTCCTTCTATGTGTGAAAAAACATTCACTCCTTCTATCATGGCTGATTTAAACTTCCTAATGAAATAGAAAAATAGCTTTAGTTGTCTCTATTTTCTCAAACAAGGGTAAAATGTAGTTTCAAAATATGATTAAACTAATTAAATATTAATTTCATCAAGTCTTTAAAAACAATAATCCTTAAAAGAGTATAAAAATAAATTAAACATATATTCAATTATCCTATGGCATTTCATACCAAACCTCACCATATTATATTAATTCAATGAAACAATATGCCATATTTAAATTATTCCATGTTATTTGAGGGTTACACATGTTTGATATTTCCCAAAGAACCTTGATTCTACAATTGGGACCCTGAGAGATGAGGCCTCTACTAGTATCCATCATCTATCCTCCACAAAAAATGCACTGGGCTCATACACTAGTGAATGTACCTGAATCTTTATAAGATGATTTAAAGTGTTGATTATTTAAAAAATATGATTCATAGATCATAGATCTCATAATTGACTATAGTGAGAACTAATTATTAAATCTTAACCATGAGTATATGATTATCTATCCATTGTGTCTATATGATTAGATATTCATGGATATCCACTTCATAACCGTTAATACCCACCCTTTTACCCAGTAACTCATGGGAAAAAGATTCCCAATCATGGTCAAAAAAAACTTCCATATAGATTGATCATTTGAATTCATGCATCACATGCACCATGATTCAAAGTTAATACCCTTATTTTGGACTTTATTTTCTATTGGACCAAACTTATTTCATATTTTTTATAAATAAATTTTTAAAAATACACGGATATACTTTCACCATATCTTCATTTACCATAGGTCTATATGCTAGTTATGACTTATGAAGGGAATGATATCATGAGAACTGAATTTTCTTGGCACTGAATCCATTAACATGAATTTATATAGATCATTAATGAAAATAATCTTATTCAAATTACATATTTTTCATAACCAATGAAGGAAAAATTGATCCTCAGATAAAATACAGCCTTCTTAAATGTGATATCATGTATCGACCAACATTGAAAGATGATATATTAGTCAACCTAGCTACATATTATGTCATTTATGTTTCCATGAATTACTACCCATTACAACTTATCCTTTAATAGTCCTATATGATTTTTCATTGACTTTGACATTCTATAATTATTCCAAAGTCTTTCATCCCCGTGTCTCATTTCATTCCATTACAATCCCTTATTATGTCTATCCCATAGTGAATTCCCCACAATAATATTCAATGCCATATTTTTTGGAATGAATATAATAGAATCTAAAATTATTCTTAGGTTGATCCCACCAATTCTAATCATCATCGATAACCATTTCCATGAATCTTAGGGGATGTTCCTATCATTTTTGTCTCCCTAAATAGTTGAATTGATGATATATTCTATTCTATTTATGATACCATTTCTTGTCTAAGTAATTGAGTATAAATTTATTTTAATTAATGTAAGAATGAATTTTTAAAGCGTAATTCTACCACCAAAATTTAAATTCATATAATTAAAATTTATAATGGGGGATCTTATCTATTTAACATGATTTTCAATCAATAATTTAATTATATTACAATCAGGGATGTGGTATCCTAAGTACATCCTTAGAATATTTTTTCCCAGTTTTTCATTATTAACAATTCCATAGATAGCTGATAAGGATTTTGGAATAGAATCATAGATATTTATGTTGTTGATATATTTTCTGCTCTAGAAACCTTAATCCATCTTCAATTTTTTAAAACCATCATTTGATTTATTTAATCCAATAATGAATAATAACTAGTCTTCTGCATACATTACGTGAAACAACATAGCCAACCTAGTATTGGGCCTTTAATGTTTTATTACCCCAATTTCAACTTCACTTTTGATATTTATTGTCAATTCCTCATACCCATGAATAAACAAAATCTATAGACTGGATCCCCATTCTTCATACCATGAAATGATTCAATAAATTTAAACCTTCTTTCTATAAGTGAAGAAAAGATAAAAGATGAAGAAATAATTCGTAATATTGGATAATGATCCCAATAAATTAATAAAATCCTCTCCATAACATTGAAAGTATAAACCCATCACATATAATCAAACTCATTTTCTAGGTATATGTTTATCCTCATATAAGATTCACGATTCCTTCTGATGATGTTCATCACCATCTCCATCCTGATTCCAATGTCCCCATACAATGTCCACCACCTCATATAACCATTTAATTCATCAAAATTATTCCCATGAAGAATTCTCAAAATCCTTCTATTGATAATTCTTTTTGAAGAACATGTTTTAATAGTTTCATAAAAAATTGTTCATATGTGATTAAATGTAAATAGATCCCTCACATTCAGGATCATCATAAAAATAGAAGTTCCAAAGGATCTAATAATGGAGTGTAATTTAAATAGGTAACATTTATTTCATTAAATTTTCTTTAATGAAAACCGATTACTAAAATATATGTACCAATAAAGTCATATAGTCATGGAACACATTAAACCTTTCAATAAAATACTATATTGTTGAACTAATTTACTTCATGAATGGACCCCATTTCATACATTTCTTGATCACTCACCAAAAATTGATGTTATTAAAGATATAGATATGTCTTACATCCATAGAAATGTTTTCATCACCTATTTCCTCAAATGTAATATTTTTTTTAAATTACTTCTCTACTTGTTTTCCAGCAACCTCCAAGTCATATGTGTACAATCCATTCTTCAAGCATGAAGTTGGTATTTTTGGTACCCTTCTATTCATTCACATAGGAATAATAGAATCCATTTTTTTATAGTCCCTTCATTAATTCAGAGCACCCAAGATTTATCCCTAGTCACATTTTCAATAACTATATGATTCCCATCAAGGATGCTTTGTCTACCACCATATTCTACAAACTACTCCTCATCCCAAATTTCCTACAACTGTTCACAAAGAGAATTGATATCATTATCTAGTTTCATACTTCATTAATTATACTCCTTTATATGTTTGTTAAACCACTATATTCTATCTCTAATGTTATACCTTACATTACCTCCAACAAGTTGAACTCATGAGCCCTTTGTGATTTAAAAAATAACTTATATATTAGTCTATATTCAAGAGATATAAATATGTGATGTCCTACTATAATCTATAATGATTTTAAATAGTGTTGGAGAATGATTTTAGTGTTTGAGGGAAATATGAATACTATCATCCTGGGTTTATGTGTCGATGACCTCATGGATAGATAAGAAACAATTCCACCTACACAAAATTGCATCATTTCGTTTTTTTGTAATTGCACTAATTAAACTATTATCCAACAAAATCCATATCCATTAGAATATTAATAAAAATGATATATAAGAAAAAGACTATAGATATCATAGAATTCGATACACTATATTTCTTATTCAACATGTATTTGATATAGTAATATTTCCTCTATCGATCGAATGCGGGTTACCATGTTGAAAATATAATATATGATCCCACAACATCGACCTGACATGTGTCACATATTCAGAATACACAAATGTAGAGAAATTTTTTAACATTCAGTTGATATTGTTAAAGTGAAATATTGAAAACATATCTACAATTTTTCAATTGTAATATTATGTATGAAAAAACTCCATAAATGTGGGTGGGAATTATTAACATGTATTTAAATGGAAAATATGATTTTGTGAGAAAAGTAAGTAATACTATTTTCCTAATTTTTTGGATCTAATATAGCCAAAATTTCTTCATGATATTTTCTTACCTTTGATGAAATAAAACATCTTTTTTTGGGGATCATATATCTCCAACGTTCAATAAAATTTTATTAATCATTTTAATGTCTGAGATGCAACCTTTTGGCAGTATGATATAGATGAGGGAAGATATGATTTTATGATTTTGATGGCCTCCTTAGTTATGGATCATGTTTCTATGGATCCAACGACTGTGTTTGATATCCATATAAAGTTTTTATCATTCAAAAACATCTTATAAGGAGAGACCAATTCTTCATTATTCTTGATAAATTGATCCATAGACCTATTAAGATATTTCAATAAGATTATTAGGGATATAGTAAATATTCATAAACAACCTTTGTATGCAACCTTTTGTTTTATCTTCCATACATCTACCATATACAACAAATGTTTTACCACTATGATTTCCCACTCATGAATGGTTTATAGTGACACCTTCATTGATTCCACTTTGAATGAATTTTCTCTATCCAATACTATCTCTATGGATAGTTTGTATTTATGAAAGACTTTTTCTATGAAATTATCTCATATGATATGGAGAGGCATAATTTCACCATATTAATGACTATAAAATTACATTTTGATAATATATAGTTCCCCAAGTTGGGAGGAACACGATTTTATCTCATGATAGGAAGAAGATCCCACACATAGGCAAGGAAGACCCAAATTTAAAATAACCGATCTCAAAATAGAGGGGCCACATGACAACCCATAAATTGAAACCTCTACTTAAAAGAATATAACTATATGGATATTTTATTTGATCAATTAATATCACATTAATACTTTTGAGGAGTGACCTAGAAGGTGACATACCATGAATAACCTTGGAAGAGTAGGATAGATAACTCACTACTACCAAGATAGACTTTCACCAACCTGAATATGAACCCATGAAGGAAGAGGAATTATGATATCCATTTCCCCATAGATAAGAGATGAAAAATAGGAAATCATGCTTCTAGTACCTCATCCATAAAATGAAACATACATAGATTGTCTCACACTCTCATGAGGTTATACATGGTTTTTTATAAAAAGAGGAAGGCCTAGTAATCAATTGTAAAACACTACCGAGAGGGAGTCATTATCATACTGAATGAAATATGACCATTAAAACAAGGTCAAATATAATTATCTATAGATCAAAACATCCTGAGACTAGTCAAAAAATAATCTCTAGGGATGCAATGAATACATAAAGAACTCATGGATATAGAAAAAACAACAAATGTACAAGAAAGACCCCATGAGCCCACAAAAGTATTGAAAAATACTAAAAAATATTATGTAGATAGAAAATCACAACTAGAATCTATTGATGAAATTTCTTTAAATTTCATTGATTTTTTTCATATTTATATCGGATTTTTACGAGACTATGCTTTGAGATGGAATGTAATTCCAAAACCCGGAGTGCCCGGAATAAATTTTCAAAATTTTTATTTAATTTTTAGTAATTAAATGTGTGAGAAGCTTTTTCTACCCATTGAACCTATTCCCAGATTGAAAATATGAGGGCACCATTGACCTTAGAACATCAAGATTCTCCTAGAAAGGGCCTAATGTTGGCCGGCACAGGCCAACCATGTAAGTTAGTTTTTAGCTATATAGAAAATATGTAACTAATAATTATTTTATTTTTAAATCCTTATAACTCCTAAATGGTAACTCAAATTGGAAATCTTATAGTACCGTTGAGCTCATGAGGGCATGTTTGCCTTATGTGAAGCATAACATCAACCTGCACGGGTCTAGGGTGAAAGTTAGTTTCTGAGTTTTTTTAAGTGAATTAGAATGGAGCGAGTGCACAATATTGGGATCTTTTAAATGGGTTCCTGGATTGAAAATCGAAGGGCACCATTGCATATGGAACGAAGAAATTACCTATGAATGGACTTAACTTCGAGTGGAACAGGTTGACTAGAAAAAATAGTTTTTATAATTTTTAAGATAAAGTTATAATAAAATAATGTGGATGTTTTATTTTATTTTTGGAAGTATTGAATTTTTAGTAGCGAAACAACATGTAGCGTAATAAAACCAAAACACTATTTCATTAATGAAACAGTGTAATTTTATTTAATGTAGTGTAATAGGTATTGTGGAATCATGATTTTCCATATAATGGCTTAGTAAGGATGTAGGATTTTGTTGAGAATCCATGAAGAATTCATTTGATAACATCCAATTACGATAAGATCCATGAATGATATTGAACCTATAATACCCCAAACTTACATGGTACATTTATCTTTGAATAATTCAATATGTTTCATTGTACGCAACTTCGAGATTCTATCACACCATGACCAATCAAACTAGTCGTTATGAATAGCAATACCCACTTTTTGAAATTTTATAAATTTTATTTTTCAAAATGGACTTCATTTTTGAATTTGGAATATTGAAATTAGTTTAGGGTGATTTTTTTGGTATTTTTTCGAAAACATTCAATTTTTGATGAATAGTGAAAAACACTGCGTTATTAGTTAAAAACAAATTTTTATTTAAATATTAAGTTATTTTATTTTAATTTATTTTAGGTCAAAATAGATACATAACACCTATATATGTTCGACGTATTTCATTGGATCCATTTTATAATATGTTTAGATATATAATATTTTATCAAACTTTTTACCGTCTTTTACCCACCTCCTAGGAGCATTTATAAATTTACATTAAACTTAATTTTACCACTTTTGTGAGTTTAATTTCAAAAATATGAGAGACACGGTTAATATAAATACCTAAAATGTTGTTCATTGAGATGAAAATAATTTTTGGTGAAAAGTATCTTTTGACTTTTATTTACCACGGTTAAAAGTGAATAGGGTAATTAAGGGTAAAATGATATCATAATTACCCTAACAAATGTCCTAATTATTTTGGATAATTATAATTCGACCAAAAAAAACCTTATAAAAAATGATCCTCTTTGGTCTACTTGGATTAGATTAGGACATTTATTATTATTTTATTTAAAGAAGAGTTAAAAGAGTTAAATTCAATGTTTAATAACTAAACCATTTTTAATATATGGTTATACACAATATAAATTTGACTATAAATATTAATTAGAAAGAAAAAAATATTTCATACATAATGGTAGTTTATTTATAATTTTTATAAATTAAATAATTTAATTTAGTTATGACACAATGATGATGTACCAATTTCCTTATTAATGAAATATTAAAATATTTGATATTATAAATATCCAAATAAATGTAAATTGAGACTTCTGATGAATTACACTAATTTTATAGGTTAATATGACATATTAGGGTTTTTTAAAATAATTTAATTCTAATTGATAATATTTTTATGGTATTCAAAAAAATCAAATACTAAGTAGTGTCAAAATTGACATAATTGAGTTTTTGAAATGAATATTATATTATTAATTGATATAATATTAATAAAAATATAAGGATAGGCCAATGGACTTATATAAGGTTATATATATTAATAATGAACCACATGTGGTTCTCTTGGATCGTTATAGTATGTTTATTTAACATATAATATAAAAATACAAAGAGACATGATAAATGTCAAACTATTTAACTAAGAGTTAAATATAAAAGATAATGTAAATATGATGACCCAAACCTGTATAAAACCTATTGTTTTAGAGGTGTTTGACCCATCCACACTGTATACTATAAATAATTTATTTTGGAGCCACTAGAAACCAAAAACGGTTTTATTATAAAATAATATTTCAAACTTTTCCTAAAGTGACCCTCACCTCTCTTATAAAAGGGAACTTCCACTTCTCTTAATTTCACACATCCAAAGCCTTTTGTCTCGGCCAAAACCTGACCAACTATCCTACCAAAATTTCCCACTTCATCCTAGAGGCCTTACTTTGGTTAGAAAGTCCACCTAAGGATCCCTTTTGATCAAATCAAAAGGATAAACCTAATGAAGAGGTAAATATTTCATCACCTTTTTCAAGTTCTTTTCTACTTCCACTTCTTCTTTATTTATTGTTTCCATTCTAAAATAATAAACCCAGTATCTTCTATATAATGTGATATTATTATAAAAATGGTACAACCATATTCATTATTCTCTCCATCCTATAAATGAAAAAGTCACCATACGTGCGTACGTACAGATTACTGTCTCTACGTCGTGGTGCAGTTTGTTATTCAAACACTTCATTATTCGGATGTGTATAATAATGAGTATAAATGATGTAAATAATAAATATAACATGTTAATTATTCTGTATATATGATATACCGTCCAATTTTATATGATTTCACCATCAATATAATGATATTGTCGCTCATGCATACGTACAGATTATCGTCTCTACGAATGCGATAAGATTCATTCACCATTGTAATCATTCAAGAATAATTTTCATTTTATGATTAAAAATAATGTTTATAAACATAATATAATTCTTTATATGAATCAAATACATCCTATCCATAACAAAAATGGCTTACGTAACCAATCATATAAAGGAAAACGAATCAGTTAACCCCCGAAACGATGATACTACTAAAATATTATTAAAAAAGAAATATTATAGGATCATATATGATATCATATTTATGTATATAGTTATTGTATAATTTAATAACAATGTTTTAACTATTATACATGATTTTAACATACCATCTACTAAGTAAAAGTACAAGGTAATCATTAATTTTATAATCTCTTTATCATCTGAGTTTGTTTTTATGTAAGTATCTACTGGGACCTATTTATCAACCACATCCATGTTTTCTAAAAAATGTATTTAAAAATATTTTTACTATTTACTAGAAAATGTTTTAAATTCATTTATCACTTAATTTGACCTTATATGTTTTGTAAGAAATCCTTCTGTCGATTTCCAAACAAGGTACTTTATGACCTTTTTGACAAAATTAAGGTAAGAATGTCTTTTTTTAACTTTTACGACGGGTGTGGCTATTTTATGAAATTAAAACATCATCGAAGATTCACATAAAAACTTATAAGAATATTTTAAAAATAAATATTTTATTTTATAATTATATTTTTTATAAATTATTTCAAAATAGAAAGTGATATTTCCCTAAAAAAAATTTCATTTCATCTATGTAATCATCCTTTCATGGATTTTAATCTTATTTGAAGTTGATTAATTATGATACAAATATTCTATATTTTATTTAATGTTTTTTGATATGTTTGATTATGGTTGTGTTATTTTTATACCATTCATGGTTTGTGGATAATTTATTGACATTTTGTATTCTAGTTTTAATGCAAATGTTTATGTTATGTTTAAACCTTTTCATATGAGGAATGCATTGGACTTAGTAAGTGATGGGTGGAGCCCGATATAGCTCATTGATGCATCAGTAGGTCTCATGAGACAAACTAGTGTCTTGGCACAAGGACTTGACAATTTTTTTTTGTAGTCGTGGTACAAGGCCTCGACCATGTGGCTATGAAGTCTGGAATTATGCATTCCATCATTATGAAAGTGGCTATTGATATTGCATGTAATTATTCAACTAGTAGAATATTCATGCGAATAAGTAAATGACATTATTTGATTTTATCTTTTCCATATTATGCTGAATTTTAAGTTTAAAAGGGTTTTGTTTTAGTCTTATACATTTCCTTAAATGTTTATGCTTATTTATGAAAGTTTCCGCTATATTGTTATCCTTACTGAGCATATGAGCTCACCCCTTTCTTTGTTTTATTTTTCCCAGGATGCGAAGAAGTATTTTATGGTTGACATGCATGGATATTCTAAGGATAAAAGTGTGTTCAAAGTGGGGCTAAATGTTTTTGATGTTTTTATTTCATGATGTAATGTAAAACTTATGAATGCATCTAGTACTTCCAAGGCTACTAAACTGATCAGTCTTTCAGGACCTGATTCCTAGTATCATTATAATGTTATGTAATAATGCACCGTCTCTGGGTAAATGGGGTCGGGGAATTACAGTTGGTATTAGAGGGGGTTTTAGTACAAACCTTGGAAGCTAGATTTAGAAAAACTCAGATTAGAGAACATTACCCTATGATAGACATTGAAGATTAGTATAGAATTACTTCCTAGAATTTTGGTACTGTAGTGATTTTGAGACTTTTCCAAAAAATAAATCCTTATCTGGATACGAGAAGCTAGAGGTGGGTTTGGCACAGAAGTACCTTGGGGTTAAAACTTGAAAACACCGCTTTGAGCTTGACTCGAACGAGAACTGGTGCACAACAATGGGGCTTGCTGTACTCTTGGTTACGACACTCCAAAAGGGATATACTTATGATAATTCTCATTTTCTTTAAAAACCATTATTAAGGGGTTATGAGTATATAAATCCTCAATGAAAACATTTTTATGATTATGGATTATATCTATAAACTGTTCAATTTATGTTAAGTGTTTTATTAGTTTGGAATTATGTATTGCGATTCATAAACTAATCTAGTGTATGACATTGTTTAGAAATGTCGCCTAGTTGATGGAATGGAACCATATCAATGCACGGAATCCATTTAGGGATTTTCCTCCTACTCAAGATAATTATAGTGGAGCTGGTTAAGTAACTGGTGCTGATCAGCTTATCACCATACTGGGACAACTCACTCAGGTTAGGAATAATAATCTTACCTGAATGGATCACCCTGATCCACAACGTGGAGACCAATGATAGCCAATGCTTTATTTGACTAGGGATCATCTCATTGTTTCATATCTTCCCAGTTTTCTAAGAAAATTAGATATTTTCAATTTGATTTAACAAGGGAGTTGTCAGTAAAAACACATAAGGGAAGTATCATTGCAACAATGTTTTGTGAATCTATTCCCATTAGGGCATATAAATGTTCTTTATATGATGATCTCATCGTCATACCCATGATTGAATTTGATATAATACTTGAAATGGATTTTTTTTCTTACCACGATGCAAAAATTTATTGTAAGAAGGAGGTTACAATTTTCGATGATGATAAGGAGTACCTTATCATTAGAGAAAAAACGTCACCACCTGATTCTTATCTAGATCCACCCCATTATATCTACAAAATTAAATTATTGGGGTGGATGAGAATGAAATAATTATGGGTGATGAAATTAATGTTCGAATAGAGGACTTACCTATTGTGCAAGAATATGTTGATGTGTTTCTAGAAGATTTACCTGGACATCCTACAGAACGAGAAATTGTGTTTTCCATTGATTTATTTTTTGGTTCAAGGCCCATATCGAATAACCCTTATAGAATTTCCACTATGGAATTAGTATAACTAAAGAAACAACTATAGGAATTGAGTAATAAGTGATTTATTTTCCCTAGTGTTTCTCTATGGGGAGCCCCTGTCATTTTTGTTAAGAAGAAAGATAGATCTATGAGTTTGTGTATTGAAAATAGGGAGATCAATTCTATAACAATAAAGAACAATTATCCCCTACCTCGCATTGATGATTTATTCAACCAACTTCATGGAGCTCAATATTTTTCAAAGATTGACCTTCGATTTGGATATCATTAGTAGTGTGTGAAGAAGGGAGACATTCCAGAAACAAAATTTCGAACCAGGTACGGGCATTACATATTTACATAAATTCCTTTTGTATTGACTAATATACCCTATATTTTCATGGATCTAATTAACAAAATTTTCAATGAATATCTTAATTACTTTGTAGTGGTATTTATTGATGATATCATGGTATACTGAAAATTCTATGAAGATCATGAAAATTACTTGCGCATTATCCTAAAGACTCTTAGAAGAAATGAATTATATGGGATGTTTTGAAAGTGTGAATTATGGCCTCAGGATATTTCTTTTCATATCCATATTTTCTATATGGATGTAATATCTATTGATCCTTCTAAGACAAAGGCAATCGAAGAATGGCCAGCACCAATGAGTATAAATGATGTACATAATTTTATTGGTTTAGCATTTTATTATAGACGTTTCGTCCAGTATTTTTCCCAGTTGGATAACCCATTAACCAAGCTCACACGTAAAGGGGTTAATTTTTTTTGGAAAAAAAAGTGTGATGAATGTTTTGAAAAACTAAAGAGAAGATTATTTAATGCTCCTATCTGGACTCTACCATCGGGGAATGATGAGATTATTATTTATAGTGATTCATCAAAGAAAGGAATTGGTTGTGTCCTTATGTAGAATGATAAAGTTATTGCCTATTCATCATGAAGGCTAAAAATTAATGAGAAAAACTATCCTACTCATGATATTGAGTTAGCAGCTATATTCTTCACTCTGAAGATATAGAGACACTATCTTTGTGGTGAAAAATTTGAAATTTATACTGATCACAAGATATTGCAGTATATTTTCACACAAAAAGAACTAAACATGAGGCAATGGATATGGATTGAACTACTCAAGGATAATTATTGCACAATACACTACCTCTCAGTGAAGGCAAATAAGGTGGTAGATGATTTGAGTAGAAAGGATCCTGGATTTTGGAACAAGATGAGAGTTGAAAGGGATCCTATTTTCATGGATCTAGTAAAGATGGATATGGGAATAACAATGGAAGGTGAATCATAAATAATTTTTCAAATGGTTTCCAAACTAGCTTTACTAGAAAAAATAAAGAGTTCTCAGACTGATGATGGGGAGTTTCAAAAGAATATTAAATATTTAAATTTTGGGTGATTGGTTGACTTCCTATATGAAGAGGTAATTTTGAAATTTGGGAAGAGGCTCTGTGTTCCTGATATACCTAATCTAAAAATGGAATTTTTAGATGATTCTCATAGCTCCGATTTCCCTATACACCATGGAAGCACAAAGATGTATAGAGATTTGAAAAAACATTTTTGGTGGGACTACCTGAAAAGGGATATTGCATATTTTGTGTCCAGATGTATGGTTTTCCAACAAGTGAAAGATGGAATTCAACATCCTAGTGGAGTCATGCAACCTCTTCCCATTACAGAGTGGGAATGGGATGCTATTACAATAGACTTTTTCATGGGGCTACCAAATACTCCTTGATGGAATGATGTAATATGGGTCACTGTTGATCATCTTACCAAGTCTGCACATTTTCTTGACATAAGAGAAGAATTACCACTTGAACGTCTTGAAAGACTATATATTAATGAAGTTGTAAGACTCAATGGTGTACCCCTATCGATTGTTTCTGATCATGATCCGCATTTTACATTTTGATTATGGAAAATTATTCAAAAATCCCTAGATACTGAACTTTGTTTGAGCACTGCCTACCACCCTCAAACTGGTGGACAATCAGAACAGACCATTCAAAACATAGAAGACATGTTGAGATCTTTTTCACTTGACCTTCAAGGTATGTGGGGTCAATATTTACCTTTGGTATAATTTTATTATAATAATAGATTCCATTCAAGTATTAAGATGGAACCATATAAATAATTATATGGAAAAATATGTCACAAACCAACTTGTTGGGATGATGTTACTGAAAGAAAACTTGTAGGCCCATAACTTGTTGAAGAAATGATGGAAAAGTTGAAGGTTATCCAAACCCACATCAAAGCAGCTCAAAGTATGCAGAAGAGCTATGCTGATAACCAAAAGATGGATTTAGAATTTTAGGTAGGAGATCATGTTTTCTTGAAGGTATGTCCATGGAAGGGAGTTATACGATTCAGTAAGAAGGGTAAATTAAGTCCTAGGTACATTAGACCTTTATAAATTCTAGAACAAATTGGGGTTATAGCTTACTGTTTGGAAATACCTCCAAGTCTCTCCAAAGTTCACAATGTGTTCCACATATCACTATTGAGAAAATACATGCTTGACCCAACACATGTACTCACCTATGTGGAAATTTAACTACAACCAGATTTGTCTTATTGTGAAGAGCCTATTAAGATTCTTGATACCAGAGAACAAGTGTTCATAAACCGTACGACTCTTCTGGTAAAAGTTATATGGAGAAACTATAAGATGGAAGAGGCAACATTGGAACCCGAATAACTAATGATGAATAACCAACCGAATCATTTTATACTGCAATATTCTAGAAATTTTGAGGATGAAATTATTTTTAGGAGGGAAGAATGTAACATCCCACGCTTCCACGGTACATTCCACTTTGAATAATGCAATAGCTTGCATTATATACAACGTTTAGATTTTAACACACCGCGACCAATCAGACTAGCCGTTATGAATGGAAGTACCCACTTTTTGAAATTTTTGATTTTTTTTTTCAAAATGGACTTCATTTTTTAATTCGTACCATCGAAATTAGTGTAGTGTGAATTTTAGATATTTTTCTAAAAACTTTCAATTTTTGCTGAACAGTGAAAAACAATACGTTATTGGTTAAACCTCAATTTTTATTTAAAAAATAGTTATATTATTTTAATTTATTTTAGGTCAAAATAGATACATAACACCTATATATGTTCAATGTAATTAATTGGATTCATTTTATAATATGTTTAGATATATAAAATTTTATCGAACTCTTTACAGTCTTTTACCCACCTCCTAGGAGCATTTGTAAATTTGCATAAAACATAATTTTTCCACTTCGGTGAGTTGAATTTCAAATATCCAAGAGACACAGTTAATATTAGTAAGTAAAATGTGGTTCAATAAGATGAAAATAATATTTTGTGAATAGTAACTTTGGACTTTTATTTACCACGATTAAAAGAAAATTGGGTAATTAAGGGTAAAAATGATATCATAATTACCATAACACATGTCCTAATTATATTGGAGAAGTATAATTAGACCAAAATATAACTTATTAATAATATATTATCCTCTTTGGTCCACTTAGATTAGATTATAACATTTATTATTATTTTATTTAAAGAAGAGTTAAAATTGTTAAATTCAATGATTAATAACTAAACCATATTTAATACATGGTTATACACAATATAAATTCGATAATAAATATTCATTAGAAATATAAAAATATTTCCTACATAATTTTATTTTATTTTTAATTTTTAGAACCTAAATAATTTAATTTAATTATGACACAATGATGATGCAGTAATTACCTTAATAAGAAAATATTAAAATAATTGATATTATAAATATCCAAATAAATGTAAATTGAAGCTTCTGATGAATTAAAATAATTTTATAGCTTAATATGACATGTTAGGGTAGGTTAAATAAATTTTATTCTATGTGATAAACTTTTTATGGATTTTAAAAAAATCAAATACTAAATAGTGTCAAAATTGACATAATTGAGTTTTTAAAACAAATATTATATTATTAACTGATATAACATTCATAAAAATATTTGGTTCAGCCAAAGGACATATATATAGTTATATATATTAATAATGAACCACATGTGGTTCGCTTTACTTGTTATAGTATATTTATTAACCATATAATATAAAAATACAAAGAGACTTGGTAAATGTCAAACTATTTAACTAAGAGTTAAATCTAAAAGATAAGGTTAATATGATGATCTAAACATGTATAAAACCTATTTTCTGAGAGTTTTTAGACCCATACCCACCTAAACTTTAAATAATTCATTTTATATCCATTAGAAACCGAAAATAATTTCATTATAAAATAATATTTCAAGCTTTTCCTAAAGTGACCATTACCTCTCTTATAAAAGTCAACTTCCCCTTCTCTCAATTTCACACATACAAAGCCTTGTGTCTCAGCCAAACCCTACCCAAATATCCTCTCAACTTTTCTCCCTTCAACCTAGAGGCCATCCTTTGGTCATAATTCCAACCCGAGGAGTCATTTTTATCAAATCAAAAGGAAAAGAAGAGGTAAATATTTCATCACAGCTTTCCAGTTATTTTCTTCTTCCACTTACTCTTTCTTTGTTGTTTACATTATTAAATAATAACTCCAGTATCTTCTATATACTAGGATGTTATTATAAAAATGGTACAACCATATTAATTATTCTATCCATCCTATAAATGAAAAATTCACCATACATGCATACGTACGGATTACCATCTCCACGTCATGGTGTAGTTTGTTATTCAAACACTTCATTATTTGGATGGATATAATAATGAGTATAACTGATGTAAAAAATAAATATAACATGTTAATGATTTTCTATATATGATATACCATCCAATTATATACTATTCCACCATCAATATAATGATATTGTCGTTCGTGCGTACGTACAGATTACCGTCTCCACGAATGCGATGAGATTCATTCCCCATTGTAATCATTAAAGTATAATTTTCATTTTATTATTAAAAATAATATTTATGAACATAATATCATTACGTATATGAATCAAATAAATCATATCCATAACAAACATGTCTTACGTAACCATGCTTATAAAGGAAAACAAATCAATTAACACCCTAAAAGATGATACTACCAAAATATTATTAACTAAGAAATATTATAAGATCATATATGATATCATATTTATGTATATAGTTATTGTATAATTAAATAATTTTTTTAACTATTATACATGAGGTTAACATACAATCGACTAAGGAAAAGTAAAAGTTAAGGTTTAATTTTACAATCTCTTTATTATCTGAGGTTGTTTTTACGTAAGTATCTACTGGGACCTATTTATCATCCACATCCATGTTTTCTTAAAAATGTATTTCAAAACTTTTTTACTATTTAGTAGAAAAATGTTTAAAGTCATTTATACCCTTATTTGACCTTATATATTTTGAAAGGAATCTTTCTAGCATTTTCCAAACAATGTACTTTATGACAATTTTGACAAAATTAAGGTAAGAATGTATTTTTTAAACTTATACGTCAGGTGCAGCTATTTTATGCTATTATAACATCATAGAAGATTCCCAAAAAAGAATATAAGAATATTATCAAAATAATTTTTTTTATAATTATATGAATTTTAAATGATTTCAAAATAGAATGATACATTTCTCTAAAAAAGTTTTGATTTCATCTTTGTCAACATCCTTTGATGAATTTTAATCTTGTTTGAAGTTGATTTATTATGATACAAATATTCCAAATTTTATTAAAGGGTTTGTGATATGTTTTACTGTGGATGTGTTATTTTTATACCATTCACGGTTTATGGATAAAGTATTGACATTTCGTATGCTAGTTTTAATAGGAATGTATATGTTATGTTTAAAAATTTTCATATAAATAATGCATTGGGAATAGTATATGACGGGTGGAGCCCTCTATAGATCCTCGATGCATTGGTAGGTATCATGTGACAAACTAGTGTCTTGGCACAAGGCCTTGAAAAAACTTTATTTTTAGTCTTGGAACAAGGCCTTCACTATGTGGTTATAAAGTCTGACATTTTTCATTCCATCATTATGAAATTGGCTATTGATATTGAATCTAATTATTAGACTAGTAGAATATCCATGTGAATATGTAAATAGCATTATTTGATTTTATCTCTTCCATATTATTCTGATGTTTATGTTTAAAAGGCTTCTGTTTTAGTCTTATACATTGCCTTAAAGTTTTTTGCTTAATTACAAAAATTTTCATCTATATTGTTATCCTTACTGTGCATCTGAGATCACCCCTTTCTATGGTTTATTTTTACTAGGATGTGAAGATTTATTTTATGGTTGACTTGAAAGGATAGGCTAAGGATATAAGTGTGTTCAAAAGGGGACAAAATTTTGTTGATGTTTTTATTTCATGATGTAATGTAAAACTTATGAATGTATCTTGTACTTCCAAGGATACTAAACTGATCTGTCTTTCGGGACATGATTCCTTGTATCATTCCAATGTTGGGTAATAATGCACAGATCTGGGTAAGTACGATCAAGGCGTTATAAAATTGGACGTCAGGAGCTGACGATCGACGAATGATGGTGGAATGCAGATCGATGTGAGGACACACCTTCAATCTACGCCTTCATTCTATCCAATATCATGACAGGGGATTTTATTTTAAATAAATCCTCCCACACTCATGGTTTTAAATGAAAAACATGGTTCAAACCATAAAAAGGTTGACCCACAGTTTGATCATTCTTGTAGGTTGATTTTTGCATCATTTTCTTGATTCTTCTAATGTATTGATTTGAGTCCGAAATGAAAAAACTGACAAGGTTCGATCCTTGGGTTGATTATTTTTCATTTCTCCCCCACATTCTTCTCATTCTTCGTATGTTGGAAAATGGTTGATCATTGTTCAACTTTCCTTAGTGAAATGACTTGATGTCTTGGATCGAGGAATGACATGGCCCAACGAATGTGCAATGATGACCGATAACAGGTTGAATGTATCAGAACATGAAATATTAGAAAGTAGGAATTTAATGTAGAAGGAATTGAAATAGAGATTTGAACCCCATATGATGAAAAACACTACCTGAGGGTTTTAGAACACATTATGGTTCGAAGAATGGACCACCGGAGCATGTTTGGTGGTCCATAAAATAGAATACTGGTGGCGGAAATGGCACATGTAGGATGATGGGATGGCGCACCGTGGAGGAGGCGATGGTGGAAACTATGTAGAGAAACCATGGCTCCAGCTGTGTGGAGAAACTGCATCACCATCCACAGTGTGTAATTGAAACTCATCAAGTCATGGATCATGGGGAGAAACAAATTCCACTACACAAACTAGTTGGACCAGGATGCAGTGCTAGGTGGCACCATATATTTATGGATTCAGTGAACCACTATATTGACTCCAGCAGTGTCGTGTGACCAGACGACCATGGTCGGGTAGTGTGTTGTGTTTTTTGGTCCCCTCATGCAGACCAGCTGGAGGAAGACAGGGTGCCCAATGGTGTTGTGAGGAATTGGATGGATGCGGCAGAGTTGCATCTGTTCTGAGGAATCCATCCCACTCTGATGTTAGTTGTGCTGTTGTAGACTGGCCGGACCCACTACCCAGTTGGTCGATCCCAAGGGGTCGGGCCCGCGTCGGGTCGGACCGCACCAGGAACCAAACAGACCACATTTCACTAAAACTATTGTAATAATCAAATAGAGCATCCGTTTTATGATCCGTATATGACCTTGGGACCCTTTGGGTGACACAGTCATTTTGAAATTTTCTAAGTGAGATTTTTAGAATGTTAGAGGTTGGACACTAGGGATTAAAAATTACGCTCTCCTGGTATGAGTAGACTTTGGGATGTATTGGGGTGATACGTATGAAGGAAAGTTAGAATGGTTACTCCTTTAATGAATCAAGTTGCAGGTACTTGTTATCCCTCATCTTATGTAGATACGGGACTCACCACGTCATGGGTGTAGGTTCTTTTCTTTACGTAGATTCCTCTGGGCTTGTGACTCCCTTGAAAGACTACAGCGTAGATCCTCTATAACTAATGCATATAGAGTTGGTACTCCCCTACCAGGTAGGGAGAAGGTTCACTATTGTAGGTGTCAGTACTCCCACACATTTCTAGGGTGTGGGTCCTCCATACGTAGTGCTATGACAGAATCAGAACTCCCTTCTCTTTTTAGGGATAAGGTCCTCTTGCCTGGGGTAGGTACTCACCTAACATACTATGGTTAGAGCCCTCATATACAAAAAACTAACAGAGTCATACCCCACTATATTACCATGGAACGTGTCCTCTATTTACTGAGTGGTAATCCCCCACAGGTTAGGGAGAGGGTCCTCGGTATACAATTTTTTACTCCCCTTCCGATTCAGGGTGTGGGTTCTTCTTGAGTAGTACTCCCTAGTTGGAAGTAAGGTGCGAGTCCTCCACACATGAACTGATAGATTCAGTACTCCCCTATCGTACTAGGGAAAAAGTCCTTTAGACAAAGAGTAGTACTCCTCTAAATGGTCAGGTTTGGTTCCTTGATTGGAGATGGAGCTCCCACAGCAGTCAGACACATTTGCAATAAGCTAGCAAATCCACTTGATGAAAAATATGCCTATAATAGAGCTAATTATCTCTCTATGGATTTAGTTGTAAGAAACTCTTTATTGGATCGATAGATGTTTCATGATATGGTCAGTATAATGGCTCCCACTTACCATTATAGTGGTGAGGAAAAACCTCTCCACTTGGGTTCCCCTAGTCATGCGTTGGGTGAACAATGGAGAAAACTGATCCTTCAGTGTTGTACACTATAGATGGATCTAGTAGAATGATCCTAATGGAGTGTACCCCTTGAACAAATTCCATCTAGGATGGCTGAGCTTGTGGAGCATGTTCTCCTTGTATTGTGTGTTACCTCATGAATCTACGAGTAGAATCCTAGTACTAGTTACAAGGTGGGACCATATGATTCTTAGAATATGAGACGAGTATATCTGGATGTTCATTCTATACATATGGTCCTATACCTGAGTAGAGCCGACGACACATTTTTTTTGGTTTTTCTGTTGTGATTTACCCTTTTTGTTTTTGGGTCCCCTATTTTGTATTGTTTTACTCACCCCTGCATACGATTTTCCCACACACGACGTGTCTTTTGAAAATTACCAACACTTTGATTAAACTAAGGAGGACAAGTGACCAGTGGTGTTCAATGATATTAGAGAGAAATAGTTCACTTCTACAGATTCTAGTAGCTACCCTTCACTTTCCCTTCTGGTAGGCTTCCCGATGGAGGAGATTTTGGGACTTAGAGTCCTACATTTGATCAGTTTTTCTTTTAGTGGGAATGTATAATGTTCTGGGTTTCCACCCTATACATTAAATTCTATTGTAATATGGTGGCATTCTATTTAGAGGATTTCATGCATGGATTCCGCGAATTTTACTTTCTAGTACCTTAGGTTGGGAGTTGAGTGCGTGTGTATAGGAACTCAGGAAAATTCCACCCACTTGTGTTATAATACCTTCGGCACAAGTCTCCATCCAATAGCCTTTGGGAGGTGGGCTTAGGGTAGTCCCCGCATATCCCCATGGGGAGGGTCCTATAAAATTGGTATCTAAGGGGGGCCAGTTCTACCTCAAAAACCAAGGGTCTATTGTTTTTGGTTTTGGTAAATGGTGTTAAGTGTTTCGAGTTCAGCATTAAGGCCATGGACTCCAGTGTTACTATTATGGCCGACGTATCCATTCACCAGGACTCTGGACACCTATTTTCTAACTCCGTACATGGAAACACTGGAATCAGGGAAATAATGTGTACATGCATCATGTAGGAATGGTTGTGCATTCCATGTCCTTCTTGTTTCAACTCTCCAAATATATTATTTAACAGTGGTTCATATTGATATATATTAGGATGCCATCTTGATGAAAACCATATAGTATTCTACAATGTTATCGGAATGTTGATCCACCTAGAGTGGAGGCATCAGTTTAGGAACTGTATCATAGGGGATACCTATAGGTGGTGCACTAGTGATTTAACCACCCCGTCGATCAGTAGTTGCTTCTAGCACAACCAGTGGACGATGCTTACGGTCTTAGTTCACTACAACAGTTCTAGAGGCAGAGACCTCCTAGATTCTGAGGCGATAAATATTCTTAGGTAGCTGAGGATTTTAATGAGGTGGTTACATGAGTCATTAACATAGTGAGGAAACCTCCCGACTAGATGGAAGTCTGTAATGCAAGCCTCCTACAGGACTTGATGAGACGATGATGGAGCTTGGTGATCCAGACGCATGAAGTGGTGACCCTCACTAGGATAGGCATTGAGCTTCTCTCCAAGGAGGTGTTCTTTCTAGTGACATTATGCTCTGTGCATATGCATGAGCTATTGTACCTACGGTAGGGAACCCGGAGTGGAACAGAGTACTCAGTGAGATTCGAAGAACATTTTTCTACTCTATCGATATGGCGAGGGGACCATTTCATCAGGGCTCAGACCTTTGGGAATGGGCTATGCTGGTAGATCTTGGCCTCAGTGATACACCTTTACTTTTCTTCATATGATGGGGTTCTAGAGAGATCTCTTTTGGTTGAGAATTTCTTAGCAGAAAACCATATGGATGTGACCAATATCAGAGGTAATGAGGCAGATGTGACTACTAGGGATAGCCGATGACATGTGATAGGATCTTGGAAAAGGAGGCATACCCAAGACCAAACACAAACACACGGGTTTTTGGTGTAGGAGACACACCATGGAGCAGATCAGCTATAGGAAAGGTGGTGTTATGCTTGCAATGTCTGGGGACATCTTGCTAGGGATTTTATGACCCGTACTTCTGCTAAGAGGGAACTAGATGATGAGCCACCTTGGCAGATATATCTCTTGGAGAAAAGAGTTATGTAGGTCAGAAGATGAAGAAGATGATCTAGACGAGTAGTAGGAGGCGGTCCGTGCCGGGCTCAGGGAGCTGGGGGGGGGGTGTGGTTGAGGATAGCTGCAAGCGGTCATGGGTTATAACCAAGAATCTCCCAGATAGATTCTAGGTAAGATCCGTGTATTTTATTTTGGATTCCATTTTAAATAGAAATAGGTTATGGACGTTTTCCTTTTTCCAGTGAGTTATTTTTGAGACCATGAGGTTCTGGTTAGAATGTGGACTCGACTCTCATTCTTATTGACTCCTTCTGGAATAGACCTGTTGATCACACACTGATGTTTTTAGTGTGACCAGACTCTTGGATGCAAGAGTTGCAGTTGGGTTCATGTAGCTCTGGTGTCAAGGTATTAAAAAATCATTCTGGGTATGGACTACAACTTTTCATACCCGGATAGATGATATTAGGCAAAGTATGTAGTGTGTCTGTGATGGTGAAAACGGGTCTTCCTTTTGGTGAAAGGAAATCTCAGGTAGCATTGGGTGGACTCTTGAGAAGTGTCATTCATAGAATCCTTCCATGGTGGTAGGGTTATACCCTGTGATGTTTCTTCAGTATGAAATGGGTTTTTACCATCCATACTTAGCTGAGATTCCACTAGTGATTGTGGCCATTTTTCAGTTTTGACATGTTCTGTGGCCACTGGAAGTTGTAGACAGAGGGCCTTATAAGACCCAAAATTCACTCCTTGGTAGTCATTTTTTGTTCGTAAATACCCATACCTATCTAAAATCATCCATGAATGCATAAATCATATGGAGGATTCATTATAGTTCATCCAGGGGTTGATATGAACTTTGGTTATTTTGTTTGTATCTACATCGAGATTAGAATGGAGATGAGCCACTAAACCCCATGACTACAAATAGATCAGAGTGCTAATTAGTTTTTCCACATGTCATTGCTAAAGAGACATGTGTCCATTATAGAACAATGTTGACTATACAAACATTGGACATGACAGTGGATGATCTCGGTGGTTCCTTGAGGTGCATGCTTTCAAGTAGCGCTTAGACCCTTAATGAACACAATTTTATTCCCTTGAGTTTAGGATTTTTATTTTCGGTGACTTAAATACTTAATGTGGGTAGAATGTAATGTCCCAAAATTCAATTCAATTTTTTTTTCTAATTAAAATGGGATTTTTACAAGACCAGGCTGTGAGATGGAAAGTAATTCTGAGACCCAGAGTGGCCAGAATAGATTTTCGAACATTTTGTTTAATTTTTTTTTAATTAAAAGTGTGATTGTGTTTTTTAATCTTTTGAACCAGTGTTCAGATTGAAATACTAATGGAACCATTGAAATCATAACATTAGGATTCACCTAATATGTGCCTTGCATTGGACGACGTGGGCCAATAGTGGATGTTAGTTTTTTTGTGTAAAAAAATAATTAAGTAACAATTATTTTATTTTCAAATCCTTATAACTCCTAAACGGTAACTCAGATTGGAAATATGAGAGTATCGTTAAGCTCACGAGGATGATTTTTCCTTAGTCAGAGCTTAACAATGACCATCAGGGGATGGGGGTGAATATTATATTTTGAGTTTTTTTAAGCGAATTAAAATGGCATGCGGGGAAGTTTTGGAAACATAAAAACGGTTTCCCGGATTGAAAATTTCAGGGAACCGTTGCATCCGAAATGATGAACTTACCCATGAATTGAAAAAATATCTATTGACATGGTTCTACTAGAAAAGATAGTTTTCATAATTTTTAAGGAAAATTTAAAATAAAATAAATATGATGTTTTAATTTTTTTTCAAAATTTTGAATCCATTGTAGAGAAAGAGAGTGTAACATAATGAAACCAAAACGTAGTTTCATTAATGAAACAACGTGAAAAAAATTATAACACATTGTTGGTCAGAGTATATTACTCAAGATGGGAGGGGTGAATTGAGTAACTATAAAATTTTCGGTAAAAACTATTTTTAAAATATTTCAACAAAAATTAGATATAGCCCAGATAATCATGGTTATATAGTTTTAAGAGTTTGATTGTTTAAATAACTTCTTAGAAGATTTATTAGTTCTTAGTAATATTAATATTAGTTATTAAAAATAATTTTAAATCAATTATACTAAGAGAAGATAGTTATAACTTCTTTCCAAGACTAACTATCAAAGTGAATTTAGTGATTGTGGATCTGTAAAGAAAAGTAGTAAAATAGAGAAGACTAAATTAAGCAACATAGCGAATATGAAAAAATTGGTTTAGTGTCAAGCCAAGAACAAATCCACTCCACTTTGTGATCACCTTCCACCAAGAAGTTTATATAAATTAACTTGGATCCACACCCTGGATCGGGGTTAAACAACAATACACAGGACCATCCAGGCCACAAAGGGACCTATTCCACAGTTCTTTGTGGGTGTAAATAACCAGGAAACTCAAGGACCTCTTACACACTTATCTATTGGTATACACAAGTGTAAATAGATGTTTGAGTAAGGAAATATAATATCCTTTAGTTTGATGCATGTGACAAAGTGTGTTGCTATACAGATGCACACTCTACTCAAAAATTAATAAAATGATACACAACAGAGCAGTAATGTTAAGATAGGTTTAGAAATGATCTAAGTGTTAGTCTTTGCAGCTCTGGCCTTCTGAGATGAAGCAGATGCATAGCTCATGTCCTCGTATGGAAAACAGAGTGCCGTAAGACAACAAAAGTGGAGTGTGTTTTTCGTGATGTTTAACCATGCGAAGATGTCCTCAATTCTGGGTTTCAAACATGCTTCGTGTGTTCTTAAGAAGTGCCGAGTTGCATGCAATATGCCTTTATTCAAAAAATATCTCTAAGTGTGTTCTTTGTTATGGTGCTCATGCCCGCTTGGTTTTCTATCTCATGCATATATTATTTCTGGGCAGCACTTTTATTTTATCTTGGAGTGCATGTATTGGGGCCAATAGGTTGCATGTATTCTGCACCTTTTACCTTGTATTGTCTGATGATATGTCTACAAAGAAACATTAATTACGCCGGTGCATTAAAATCTTCAAATATGACCGTTAGAGATTAAATTGAAAGATGAAAAAATATATTAGGAAACGGTGTCACAGTATGTCATGGAAATGGTGTCTCCTTCAAACGGTGTCTGGATTGGTCACGGTGTCTCATATTCATGGTGTCTCGTAGTCACTGTGTCTCGTTGTCCCATTGTCTTATTCACGTTGTCTTATGGTCATGGTGGCTCGCAGTTATGGTGTCTTGTTCATGGTGTCTTATGGTCACAGTGTCTCAGAGTCACATTGTCTTATGTTCATGGTGTTTTCTTCACAGTTTCTTCTTCATGGTGTCAACTTCAATTTTCTAGGAAGACATAACCACTGGAAGACTCACGATGTCTTAGAATTTTCCATATAACTGTATTCAGACTTAAGCAATTTTGATCATAGAATGTATTAGACTTAATCCTTTGTCAAAAAATATATTATAAAAGTAAATCAAGGATATTATAAAGTAATTAAACTTATTGAAGAGCAATTAAGATCTTAAATGGATCTCCTTAAAGTATGAGAATACTTAAACAATAATACACATGATTTGATATAATTTATAGGATTTAACAAGGTTGAATAGGATTTGTGATCATTAAAACAATATTAGAACACGAGGAGTCCACAAATCTCCCTTTTTTTGAGGATCACAAATCATGTAGATTTAAAGTGTATATTTGATTCAACTATAGATATAAATACAAGATAAATGTCAAACATATAGAGATTTCTCCCCCTTTTGGGATTATAAAAAAGGATGGAATAAGAGAAGTCATGAAAAGTGAACATGTCATTAAAGAAAATAATATCCAGTACAAATAGAAAAGGAAAAAAAAGAAACATTATTCCTATAAAAAAGGAGTAATCAACGTTCTTATTTAGGGGATGGCCTTCTATTTTCCTTTATCAGTAGTAGCAGAAGAGGAAGCCATAGGAACTAAAGTGGAGGTAGAAGTAGGAAGGGAACAGGTTGATAGAGAAGGTAAGGGAAGGCCTTCAAAATCAGATGGAGCCATAGTAGGAGTAGTAGAAGACCGAGGTAGTTGTTGATCAAGGATCACAAACCTAATCCGACTCAGTGCTTGGCTGACAGACATAGTGGTGGTGGCTAGGGTAGAGATGAAGGTAGGAAAACCAGGTCTTAGTGGATTAGTCGCAGGAGCAACAATGGATGTACTCTGTACATGAAGATAGGGCCTCATAAGTTTGATAAAAGCATCAATGATATCCCCTCCACACTGCATGGATTTCTCAAAATCATTCTTGTTCTCTATAATCTTGTCCAATAATCGAGTAAACTCTATGGGATTTTGTACTTGGGTCTTAAAATCTTGAGTAACAGGAGAAATCCTTAGATTTTCCACAAGATACATGAACTGATTTGTCATATCAGTCTTTGAGAAGATTTGGTTGAAGTATAAATCCTCCTTCTTGGAAATCTCTTGCTAAGCATCATTAGCAATTTTTGAGTGGATTTAGGCCAGGTCAAGAACTCTGTCACTGTTCCTGATAACTACAGAGAGAGAATCTTTATTAAAGACACTAAGCACAGTCTTAATCTCTGCTTTGACCACTATTCTGAGCAGGTTACTATCTAAAGAGGGTTGATAGGACTCACCAGAGGCTTTAGAAGCATTGCCAGGAGTGGTGAGAGATTTCAGTTGATTCAGCACATTCTAAAGACACTCCATATACTCATAAGTGAGTTTGTTTAGATTAACCACAATCTCTCGCATTTTTTTCACAATTTGCTTGTTCCTTTCAGTGGCCTTTTCATCTAAGGAATCTAAATAAGGTTGAATCTGAGATACAACATCCTATGGGGTTTGAGTAATAGTAGGTTCTACAAAAGGAGAAACACGCTTTGGTCTGGAATGCATCTCTTTCAGCATTTCTTTGATCATACCTCTCAGAGTCTTCACTTCATCACTAAGTAACTTTTTTTCAACTATAACTTCCTGAATCTCATGATTAATTTTAGGTTGTATTTGAAAAATAAATATCTCCAACAGTAAAGAGGCATCTTTCTCAGTTAGATGTGTCACAAGAGCCGTTTGGGAATTCAGAACTTTTTCAACACCAGACAAAAGGGTATCACCAAATTCCTTTAGATCATCCTTACTCACCAAGGATGATTGGTATAATGAAGGTTCATAAAATAGTAATGATACAGTTTCAGGTTCCATTGCAGGGGCTATATTAGAGACTGATTTCAACTGGAACATAGATGAAAGGTCAATGACTTTTGCTGAGACTTGCTGACAGTCATCCAAATCATAGAAACTGGAGAACTTATATCGAGTGTCTACAGGTTTTAAAACACATGGGTTCGCTACTTCAGTAGATTCCAGATTTGGGGGTTGCTCCCCCTCAACAGTAGCATTCTTCTCAGGACTGAGAGGCTTAGGATATTGATCTAATTCCACAAAAACAGCTCTTGGTTCCTCGCCCATTTCTTGCCTAGCCAGCGAAAAAGCTATCTCCATCATTTCTTCAGCTGAAGGGATGATTTCAGGAGTAGATTGTTCTACTGGGAGTTCCTCAAGATTAGATTCTTGCATACTAGATAGATCTTCCACAATAGGTTCTGACATGAAATTCTTGTCAGTTACTTTGGAAACAAAGTTATTTTCAACTTTGAGTTAATCTTCTAGATTAATAACATCTTTAGGAGTAGGGAATTATTCTTCAAGAACTTCATGAGGAACAGTAGTATTGTCTTCCTCAACAGAAAAAGTTTCTTTGGGAGGCACAACAGCCTCTTCTTCTTCTTCTTCTTCAGAAGAGTACTCAACATTCTCATCTGGTTCTAAACTAGGGTTAAAGATATTTCCTGGTCTTGAGGGATGTTCCAACGGATTGAATATCTCATAAATTCTATCATTGTCTTCTACCCATTAATTTTTCAAAGGATTCCAATTTATCTTCATTATCTTGATAGTGACTTTTGAGAGGCAGAATTCACAATCCTTAATTACTTCCTCATTAGGTCTAACCATGCCTTTGGCATGAAGCATGGCTGAGATAAGCCAAGAGTAAAATAGGGAAGTTGACTTGGATGTGGCTTTGATCAGCTCACACATATGAAGTATGATATACTTTCATAGGTTGATCTTATGCCCATTTTTTATAAGATGAATCCGAAAAACATCTTCATATTTAAAAATAGAAAAATCACCTTTTCTGGGGCTTACCGGATTCTGTATAATCTTGAATAGAATCCTTGATTATCCATCTAGTTCAGCAGTAATGGATCTCCTCTTGGTTCCATTTCCAGTTAAGGCTTTCTATGCATCTTCCAGACCAAGGAATTTGGTTGAAGGTGGAGGTCCTCTCTGATAATCCTCACAAATGCCTTCATGAGGTATCCTAAGGCATGTAACCCATAACCTCAAAGAGAATGGGAATTTCTACCCATTAATCCAACTATTCACAAAAAATCCATCTTCAGACACAAAGGAGAACTGAACATATTGATAAAACTGAGCCACCAACTTAGGATAGATAGGTCTGTATTCCTTCGAAAACCATTCTAACAAACCTTGTTATTCTAACAATTTCAAAACCGAAGAATTACTAGACATAATCCAATTAGGGAAAACCTCTTTCTCAGGTACAACAACTCAGATTACCAGATTTGGGTTTAGATGACCTTCAGGTGCTAGCATGGGTTCAATTATCTCCTTCTCTATGCTATGTTTCTCAGGAGTTGATGATGAAGGGAGTTTCATCCTAGGCATCAATTGAAGATTATAGAGAGAGAGAAAAGAGTTACAGGGTTGAAGAGAGGGTACAAATGAGTGAATAGAAGAAATCTCATGTAAAGGAAAAACAATACTTCCTTTATTTTATCATTTAGCAATACTAAACATCGCAAAAGTAAAAAAGTGGGAAAGTAAAGATATGAAATGAATAATTACCGCGATACGATTTTTAATAAAAATTATAAAGGATTTCTACGGTGAGGCTGTGTCTGAGTGTTACGGTGAGATAGAGAATGAATTTCACTATGAGAAGGTAACTGGGCGTTATGGTGAGATAGTAAACATGAACTTTATGGTGAGACAGTAACTGAGCGTTAGGGTGAGACAATAAACATGAACTTTACAGTGAGACAGTAAACATGAACTTTACAATGAGACAGTAACTGAGCATTATGGCGAGACAGTAAACATGAAATAGTAAGATATCTATTTGAGGTTTATCATGCCTATTTCATGTATGATGTAGTCTATTCTTTCATAATTTAGTGATTTTGTGAATATATCAGCAAGATGATACTCAATACCAATGAATTCCAATTTGATATCACCTTTTTGATAACGATCTCTCAAAAAGTGATGTCTTACATAAATTTTTCCTAAAATGTGAAACAATATTTTTAGAGATGCTAATAGCACTTGTGTTTTTACAATTTTTAGGTACATGCCTGAATTGATATCCATAATCTAGTAATGTATGTTTCATCCACCAAATTTGTGTACAAAAACTGCCAGCAACTATGTCTTCAACTTATACAGTAGATAATGCAACAGAATTTTGTTTCATACTACACCATGATACTAGTGACTTGCCTAAAAAGTGACATGTTCCAGAGGTTCTTTTTCTATCTAACTTATAGCCACTAAATCCAGCATCAGAATAACTAACTAATTAAAATGATTGTTCTTTAGGATAGAATAGTCCTAGATTTGGTGTATGCTTGAGGTATTTGAAAATTCTTTTTATATCATTTAAATGAGATTCCTTAGGATTTTATTGAAAATGAGCACACATAAACACACTAAACATAACGTCAGGATGACTAACAGTTAAGTAGAGTAAACATTCAATCATTCCTCTATAAGTGGTTTGATCAAAAAAATTTCCATCTTCATCAAGATCCAACTTACAAGTGGTACTCATGGGAGTGTCACTACTTTTAGTTCTATCCAATCCAATACTTTTTAGAAGATCTCTAGTATATTTACTTTGAATTAAAATAATTCCTTAATTATTTTGAAAGATTTGAAATCTGAGAAAAAATTTCAGTTCACCCATTAAACTCATTTCAAATTCATTTTGTATCATTTTAGAAAAATCTACACATAAAGATTATTTTGAAGATCCAAAAACAATATCATCTACAATGATTTGAACAACTAAAATATCATTATAAATTCGTTTTATAAAAAGGGTAGGATCAACTATCCCTTTTTTAAAACCTTTGGAAATAATAAATGTACTCAACCTATCATACCAACCTCTTGTATCTTGCTTTAAACCATATAATGATTTTGATAGTTTAAAAATATGATTTGGAAAATGAGGGTTTTTAAATCTAGGGGGTTGTTCAACAAAAACATCCTCAGATATATACACATTTACGAATGCACTTTTAACATCCATTTGATGTAGTTTTAAATTTAGATGTGCAACATTGGCAAGACAGATTCTGATGGATTCAAGTGTAGATACTGGTGTAAGAGTCTCTTTATAATCAATTCCTTCTTCTTGACTATAGACTTGTGAATCTAATCTGGCCTTGTTTCTAACTATGTTACGAGCTTCATCAACCTTATTCCTGAACACCCATTTAGTGCCTATGGTGAATGTGTCTTTAGGTCTTTCAACAAGTTTCCAAACATTGTTCCTTTAAAACTGATTAAGTACTTCTTGAGTATCCATCACCCAAAATTCATCATTGATATCATCATTAATGTTTTTAGGCTCAGATTGTGACAAGAGGACTTGATTTTCAACCTAATTTCTAAGGGAAGCTCTAGTTTGAGTTTCTTTGTCTAAGTCTCCTACATTATCATCTAAGGGATGGTTCTTGAGAGATCTAACAGCTCTAGATAAGGAAGGACTTGTGATTTCAGGTTCATCAATAGATTTAGGTTCAATGTGACTTGATTCTATTGAATTTCTAGAACTGGAAGTTTTCACAGATTCTTTAATAGAATGGTTTGAAGATTTTGGATTAATGTTCAGATTTGATACATCATCCTCTAGGTTCTCTAGAATGGGTTTAGGCTCATGTGAATCTATTTCATCAAATTTGACATGAAAAGATTCTTCCACACATTTAGTTCTTTTATTAAACACAAAGATACCATTATCACTCTTGGATGAAAATATGTCAAGATTGTTCTTAGTATTAAGGATATAGACTTTACAACCCAAATCATTGAAGTTGTTAACCTTGGGGTTTCGATTGTTCCAAAACTTATAAGGAGTCATCTTAGGAATAGGCCGGATCAACAATCCATTGATTATGTAGCATGCTGTATTGATAGCTTCAGCCCAAAAATAAATAGCTAGGTCATACTCACTAATAATTTTTCTATAAATCTCTTACAGGGTTGTATTTCTTCTTTCTACAACACTATTTTGTTGAGGTGTTCTAGGGGAAGGGAAATTGTGACTATAACCATTTTGTGAGCAAAATGATTCAAACTCTTTATTTTCAAACTCATGGCCATGATCACTTCTTAAGGATTTAATTCTAAGTCCACTATGATTTTCTATAGACTTGGCATATTTAGTAAAATAAGATCAAGCTTTACTTTTGTGATCCATAAAGAAGGTCCAAGTATATCTAGAAAATTCATCTACAATAACATAAACATAATGCTACCCATTTAACCTGAAACTCTAGATGTTCCAATCAAATCCATGTGAACTGGTTTGAGAGGTAGAGAAGTTGACACTTCTTTTGTTTGGTTTGAAGGAAACATTGTGTTGTTTTCCCTTTTGACAAGGATTATGAACTTTTTTATTTGGAAACTCTAGTTTGGGTAAGTCTTTAACTAAGATTTTTCTTGTTAGCTTTCTAAGGGAGTGAACATTATAGTGTCCTAGTCTTCTATACTAGAACCAAGACTCTTTATGAAATACACTTAATCAAGAATCATTTTGAGAAGCTAACTAATCTATGTTAAAAGAGTAAACATTTTCATTTCTTAATGAAGAAAATATTAATTCACCTTTAGAATCAAAGACATTTGAAGCATCATTTTTAAATCTAACATGAAATCTATCATCACATAATTGTGAGATACTAAGACAATAATATTTTAATCCATCAACAAACAGTACTTTATAAATTAAAACTGAGTTAGAGTTACCTATTTGGATGAGGCCAATAAAATTTCCTTTGACATAGTCAGCAAATGTGACATGTACCCCATCTACTTCTATCAGGTTCTTAAAGCATGATTAGTCTCTTGTCATGTGCCTTGAACATCGACTATCCATGTACCATAGTCTTTTACAGGAACTCTTTAAATAGATTTCCTACAAAAAGATTAAGAAAAAACAGATTTTGGTACTCATAATTGTTTGGGTCTAGTAATATTAGTGATAAGTGCTTTGGGCACCCATATTTGCCTCATAGGTTTCCTAAAAGAATTATGTAAAGTATTTGAAAAATAAACTCTATTCGGTCCACAAAAACTTGAAACAGTAGACATTGTATCATAACATGAATTAGATGTTTTGTGTCCAGAAATGGGAGTGAAACTATATGTCCTAGATATTGAATGAAAATTTGTTCTACCACAATTTCTTTTTCTAGGTTGATAACCAATGACATTTTTGTATTTATGGGAAATTTTTTTCCTAGAATTTGAGTAAGGTTATTCTTCCCATTGGTAAACTTTTCAAGGTCATTATTCAATTTCTCATTAGACATTTTTAATTCGTTGTATTTGTTGAGAATTTGAGAATTTTTCTCCTTTTCATTTGTGAGTTCAGATTTAACAGTCAGAGTCAGAGCATGAGTTTACTTCACTAATTTATATTGGTCTTTTAGTTTATTTCATGTTTTCTCAAGTATGTTACAATATTCAAAATTTTCTTCATTAGTCATGTTTTCAGAGTCACTCTCATCTCCAAAATGTCATGAATTATGTACAGAGGAGTCTAGTCTTACCTCAAATGAGTTTTTCATAAAACACATATTGGATTTGTTTTCTTGTTCATTATGTGATGTTTCTGAGTCGCTTGAACTATCCTCAGAAGCACTCCAGGTTGCTTTCATGCCCTTTTTATACTTCTTTTCCTTGTCCTCATATTTCTTTTTGTACTTGAACTTTAGACAGTCATCCTTGATATGTTCTATGTTCTTACACTCATATCAGACAATTTCATCAGTCTTGTCACTTATTTTCTAGTCTTTCTTCCAATTTCCTTTTTGGTCATATTTTCCCTTGAGGTTAAGATTTTTTTAAAAATTTCTTCTTCTTGTAAAATCGCTTAAATCTTCTGGATAATTGAGCCATCTTCTCATCAATATTAGGTGACGATTGGTCACTGGTGGAGCTTTCTACAGAAGCTTCCAGTTTCCCTTTGTCTTTGTGCTTAGAGGCGGTGGTCTTGAATGTAACAGATTTCCTCGTTGGCTCATCCCCCTCCTCCTTGATGACATTCACCTCTTCCTCATATATCATCAGTTTCCCAATGAGTTCTTTTACTAGTAGTTTATTGATGTCACATGATTCTCTAATAGAGACAGAGGTTCCCATCCATCTGTCAGGTAGAAATCTAGGAATTCTCATGATTTGTTCCTTAAAAGTGACTTCTCTTCCATGCAAGATCATTGTTTTGACAATCTCATTAAACCTAAGATACATCTCAGAAATAGGATCATCATATTTCATGTTAAAATTATCATATTTGATAGTATAAGTATTAAGTCTCATTTCTTTTACACTAGATGTTCCTTCATGTGAGATAGACAAGGTATCCCAAATTTCATGGGTAGTTTTAAAAGAAGAAATTCTATTTAATTTCTCATCTCCTAAGGAGCAGTATAAATCATTCATATCTTGGAAATTGTTATTATAGGAAATTTTGGTAGGTTCATCCCAAGTGATTCTATTAGTAATAGTAATCTTATATTCATCTATAATGGATGACCAAATTTCAAAACTAATACACTCTAAATGCATTTTCATTTTAATTTTCCATTGAGAATAATTGGTTCCATTAAAGAATGGTGGTCTGTTGGTTGCAACACCTTCCAATCTATTATCCATAATAATTCATTACATTAAAAGATCTAGAAATTTATAAATAACAGAAATTTACAGATCTTTAAAGTTCAACTACAATCACAGTTGAATAAGATTAAACAGAGTCCTAATAAACAACCTATGATACCAAATGTTGGTCGGAGTAGATCACTCAAGAGGGGAGGGGTGAATTGAGTAACTATAAAAATTTATATAAAAATTATTTCTAAAAGATTTCCCCAAAAATTAGATACAACCTAGTTAATCAAGGTTATACAGTTATAAGAGTTTGAATGTTTAAATAACTTCTTAGAATATTGATTAGTTCTCAGTAATCATAATATTAATCATAAAAAATATTTTTGAAGCTATTATATAAAGACAAGAAAGATATAACTTCTTTCCAAGACTAACTATCAATGTGAATTTAGTGATTTCTAAGTTGTAAAGAAAAATAGTAAAACAAATAATACTAAATTAATAAGCATAGAAGATATGAAACAAGTGATTCAATCTCAAGACAATAGCTAATCCACTTCACTTGGTGATCACCCTCTAACAAGCAGTTTATATAAATAAAATTTGATCCACACCCTGGATCGGGGTTAAACAACAGTACACAGGACTGTACAGGCCACATATGGACCTCTTCTATAGTTCTTCGTCAGTGTAAATAACTAGGCCATGCAAGGACCTCATCCACACTTATTTGTGGGTATACACAAGTGTAAATATATGTTTGAGAAAGGATATCTTGTATCCTTCAGTTTGATGAAGGAGATAGAGTGTGTTGCTATAAAAATTCACACTCTGCTCAAAAATTAATAAAATTATACACAACAGAGTAGTAATGTTAAGATACGTTTAGAAATTCTCTGAGTGTTAGTCATTACAACTCTGTACTTCTAAGATGAAGCAGATGCAGAGATCAAGTGCTCGTCTGGAAAACAAAGTGTCATAAGACATCAAAAGTGGAATGTGTTCTTCGTGATGTTTGACAGTGCGACGATGTCCCCGATTCTGGGTTTCAAATACGCTTTATGTGTTATTCAGCAGTGTTGAGTTGCATGCAATAGTCCTTTCTTAAAAAATTTTCTCTAAGTGTGTTCTTTGTTATGATGCTCACACCCGATTTGTTTTCTTTCTTATGCATATATTGTTTCTGGGAAGAAATTTTCTTTTATCTTGGAGTTCATGTGTGGGGGCCAATAGGTTTCATGTATTCTGCACCTTGTACCTCGTACTGTCCAATGATATGTTTACAAAGAAACATTAATTATGTCAGTTCATTAAAATCATTAAATATGACCGTTATAGATTAAATTGAAATACGAAAAAATATATTATGAAATAGTGTCACAGTATGTCATGGAAACGGTGTCTCATTCACACGGTTTCGGGATTGGTCACAGTGTCTCGTAGTCACGGTGTCTCGTAGTCATGGTGTATCGTAGTCACAGTGTTTGTTAACGGTTTCTTATGGTGAAGGTGTCTCATGGTCACAATGTATTGTTCACGATGTCTTATTGTCACGGTGTCTCACGGTCATGGTGTCTTATGTTCACGGTGTTTGCTTTATGGTGTCTGTTTCATGGTGTATGCTTCACGGTGTCTTCTTCAATTTTCTAGAAAGACATAACCCCTGGCAGACTAACGATGTCTTAGACTTTTCAATAAAACTGTATTCAGACATAAGCAATGATGATCATAGAATGTATTAGACTTAATAATTTGTCAAAGATAATATTATAAAATTAATTCAAGGATAGTATAAAGTAATTAAACTGAATTTAGAGCAATTAAGTTCTTCAATGGCTCTTTTTAAAGTATGAGAATACTTAAACAACAATAAAAATGATTTGATATAATTTACATGATTGAACCAGGTTGAATAGGATTTTTGATCATTAAAACATGATTTGAACATGAGGAGTCCAACATACATTATAACGAAAAATGTTGAATAATAATTCACCACTTAATGGATTAGTAAGAAAGCTGGATTTTGTTGATAAGCCTTGAATATTTCATTGGAAAATGAATAACATCGACAGGATCAATGAACGAGATTGAACATGATGTCATTAGTAGATGATCGATGAATGTTGGTGGAACGGGGATCAAAGTGGCAATACAACTTCTATCCATGACTTATAGTGATCCATGATATAGGTAGGGGATGTTATTTAAATAAAATCCTCCCCGTTATAGGTTTTAAATGAAAAAATCGGATCATCCGATGAATAGGTTGACTCGTTATTTGATCATTCCTGTGAGATAATTTTTGTTCATTTTCTGGTCCCTTCAAACGGATTGGGTTGAGGATGAATGAATAAACAACTGAGGTTCAATCATTGGGATGATTATTTTTCTTTTTACTCAATGTTATTCATATTCTTCATGGGTTGGCGAATGGTCGATCATTGTGCAACCGTCTTTGGTGTAACTACTGGATGTCTCGGATCAGAGACAAACACTTCATGTTGAATGTGCGAAGACGACCGATGACAAGTGGACCATAATGGTGCTTCAAATAGAAGAAATTTGTATTTTTCTAATATAAGCAATTGAAAAAGTGATTTGAAACCTATGTGATGAAGAACATGAACCGAGGGTTCTAGAACACCTTCCGATGTGATGAATGGACCACCAGAGCGCGTCTGGTGGTCTGCGGAATAGGTAGTCAGCAACGACGTCGATAACATGCCGGACGACAGGGTGGCGTGCTATAGAGGAGGTGACTACAACACCTGTGCAGCTTCCTCCTAGAGAAAATGCATCTATCTACGGGTCGTGTGGAGAAACCTGGTCTGCTATACTGACCAGTGGTCCAAGGATGAGGTGCCAAGTGGCGTCGCACATTGCTGGATCCAATGAACCATCGCGTCGAACACAATGGAGCCACGTGACTAGATTCATGGGGTCAGACCATGTTCAGTATTTTATAGTCTGCTCATATGGACTTTTTGAAGGAAAATGTGATGCCATGTGATGCCGAAGGGTGCTGGACGGACATGACACAACAGTATCAGGGCTGAGGTATGCAGACCGCATTGATGCGGGCCAAGCTGGGGTAGGCAGGTCGGGCCGACAGCGGGCCGGACCCGCTTTCCAGTGGGATGAGCCTAATTTCTGGGACCCACAGACCATTCTGTCTAGGAAATGCTTGAGTTGGGTTAGAGGGCCCCGTTTGGGACTAGACCTAGAACCCACCTACCCCTGTTTCGCTAAAATGACTATAACATTCAAAAGGTATGTCCGTTTGATAAGACATCTGTAGTATTGAGACCATTGGGATGATATAGTCCTTTTGAGATACTCTAAGTGGGTTATTGAGAATTTTTGAGGATGTCTTATTTGGGTTTAAGAGTATTCTATCCCATTACAACTAGACATTGGGAAGAATTAGGGTGAATCTTTTGAAGGAATATTAGGAAGGTTACTCCCTTAACAACTCAAAGCTTATGTAATCATTACTCCTCTACATATGTAGACCTGAGAATCCCCACATTATGGGTGTAGGTTCATTCATTTGAAGATTTTTCTTTGGGATGTGACTCCCCCAAAGGACTAGTGTGTGGGTCCTCCATAACTAACGCATATAGGGTCTTTACTCCCTTACCTGGTAGGGAGAGGGCCCATTATTGCTGGAGTAAGTACTACCCTATCATTCAAGGGTGTGGTTCCTCCTTACGCAGTGTTATGACAGAGTCAGTACTCCCATACCATGCCAGGGAGAAATTCCCCTTGCATGTGGTTGGTACTCCATTAATTTACTAGGGTGAGGGCACCCCATAACAAAAAATTGATAGAGTCCGTACTCACTGATATTACCAGGGTGCGGGTTCTCGAGTCACTGAGTAGTACTCCCCTAACGGGTAGGGAGAGGGTCCTCGATATACAATGTTCTAACACCCTAATGATTCATGGTTGGGGTTTTTCATGAGTAGTAATCCCCTGTTGGAACCAGGACGTGGGTCCTCTACAATTAAACTGATAGAGTCCATACTGTCATGCCATACCAGGGCACGAGTCCTATAGTCATTAAGTATAAATCTCATACCCGGTAGGTTTCAGTTCTTCAATTGGATATGAATCTCTCTCATATATCAGAAATATTAGTGTGGAACGGGCTCATCAACTTGATGAACATGATGCCTAGATAGATCCTGGAACTCCCTTGACCAACTAAGGTGTGGGCCACTCTATATAGAATTGACAAAGGTTTTGTGAGATGATTAAGATAATGGATCCCTCTTATGTGTACAGTGGTGAAGAAATGCCTCTCCACTTAGGTATCCTTGGTCATGCATTTTTTGGAAGAAGGACATGATTGAAACTTAATTTCTATACACTTTAGTTGGACCTAGTAGAATGTTGCTAATGGGGTATAGCCCTCAAGCAAATTCCGTCTATGATGTTTGAGCTTGTGGTGCATATTCTTCTATTTTGTGTGTTACCTCACGAATATGTGATGAGAATCTTAGTACATACTATAATGTTGGATCTTATGCTTCTTAGTGGTTGATATGAGTATATCTGGATGGTCATAGAATATGTTTGTAATATACTCAAATAGATCGGACTGTGCATTCATTTGTGGGTTTTATCTTGTTAATTATCTATTTGGTTTTGGGGTACCCTAATGAGTATAGTTTTACTCAACCATTCTCGGTATTTTACCGCACGTTTCATCTCTTGTGTAGACGACCAGTGCTTTGACAGAGTCCTGGGCGGACCAGGGTCTAATGGTGTTCAGTGATATCAGACAGACAAGGTTCAGTTTTATAGTTTCAATCAGTTACCATTCACCTACCCTTCAGGTAGGCTTCCCGGCAGATGAGCTTTAGGGACTTGGAGTCTTACTTTTGTTCTATATTTATTTTTTGGGGCTTGTATACTAGCCCTAGTTTCCACCATGTACATTAATTTTTTTTTTAATATGGTTTTGTTCTACTTAGTGGATTGAATTCATGGTTTCCTTGGATTTACATTCTAGTACCTTTTGCTTGGAGTTGTGGGCATGTGTACAGGTACTCATGAAAATGCCACCCACTAGGGGGATAATTCCATAGACACTAGTAAAAAGCCCATCACCTTTGGGATGCAGGATTGGGGTTATCATAGGATGGGCCCCAGGGGACAGTCTGTGACAATAGATGATACACTTCTACCTTACCTAGTTCTATAATTGAATTATAAATATTATAGAGTCTTCCACCATACCTAAACATAATGGTTGGATAACGAATTATGATGTAAATAGAAGATGATGTGATATTACTATATATGAAGGACCTAAATGAGTATCCCTCAATGGGTAAGGAAAATAACTGCCACCCTTCAAATTTGAGGGAGCTGGTTAGACTAGATGATTTGATTGAGGTCCCCTTAAAAGCTACACCCTTGATGTATGGAAAATCCTCACATTTTCTCATTATTTTGATGAGTCATCTCTTACAACATTTGGAAAAATTGAAAAATAAATAGGCACATTATGTGGGATCTTCCTAGCTGATAGAGACATCATCATCTCCTAATTTGACTAATTATTAATTATCCATATTGTTTTACCATTTTTTCATAGAATTAATAATTTTCAACTTTTTGGTAAAATAAAACTTGCTGGGGATACCTCATGTGAATATTCTCAGTTTCCTATTATTTTATTGTTTTTTCTGAGGCATATTAGTAATTACAATGACTATAATAAAAGTATTGATGGATAATGGAAATAATTCTAGTTAATCCATACTCAAAATTAATAATAGGTTGTTTTATGATACGAGATAAGGGTATTAGTGGGTGATGAATTAGTGGTATATTTTTGAAAGTTTATCATAATTCTATTCTTGGAATATGATTAATTCATAGCACCAAATTATTAACAATTTGTTTCATCATTTACACATTATAATATTTATGTGGAATTTGATATCATGTTAATTTGTTGTATGTATTCCATAAAATAGTTTTTGGAATGATATGATTTGGTTTGATCAAAATTAATCTCTAAAAATGATCTTATATAAATTATTTTAAGGATATTATGAAGGTGGAAGAACATGGAATCCAAAATGTGTATGTGATCATGATTATCTATTCACTTAATTCAACATTTTTTATTATAGATATAGGGTATTGTTTCATAATTTTTAATAGGATTAAAAGATCAAATAGTTACCTAGAGGAATCTAAAAACAACATATCATCATCAAGTATATATACACACTATGTGATATTTTCAATTTCATGTGATTTGTTTTTAGAATTTATTACTGATTGGAGGGGGGAATGATAACATAATTTTCCATTGGAAGAGTTCTCCAATAACTTTTTTTTACTAGTATTCCATTAAACTTTCACCATTTAGTGAATTCTATGGGAATCCATATAGTGCGTCATTATATTAGGAAGGTTTGGGAGTGTAAAATTATATTGGACTAGGTAAGGTTTACGATATGAAGAGAATGTTAATTTTACCCAAAATATTTTAAATTTAGATAAGTGTAACAAAAATTCATATAGATATCGTTATATTTAACTGTCAAAAATTGTGATATGGGATTATGTTTTTTTCAGGGTTTCAAATCCCTTAGGATATCATCATTTTGGAAGACATGTTACATTTAAGATGAGGGTTATATTCCAATTAAACATCTCTAAAAATCCATGAATAGTTTAATATCAGTAGGACTCACCATCCTATATATAATTGACCCAAGATATATTTCTTATTTAACAACTATGAATTTATAAAAAAAGACTCTTACCATCTATTATAATTTGTGGATATTGATCTTTATTCTACGAGTATGGTTTTTTTAAACCAACTAAACGTATATATCACTAGAATAAGGTATTTTTCTATATAGGGATTTTCATTATCAATGAAATATATTAGTTTTGATGGGATATACTTGAGATAAGGGTGTGTGATGCACTGATGATGCATAAGTTTTCTTATCTCCATGCATTTCAATAATGTTGACTATATTATATAGATAAAATTATTATAGTGAGTACAATTATAACACCTTATAGTTTATAGATAAAATTAATTTTGATATTAATTATTCTATATTATAAGTCTATTTAATAATAAGATTCATGGGGTCTATATTTTAATGTTTTGGGAGAAACATTCCATGTAAAAGGTTAGTATTAATTGTGTTGTAACAATTTCATATGGATCTATTTGTTATAGTTTATTTTCTCAATATGTTGAAATTTTATGTTTAACCATGAATGAGCCTAGTAAAATGTTAAAATTTATGTGGAATGGTCTAGAGGAAGGTGACCAACATACACATGGTATTTTTAATCAGGCTTCTAGTCCATGATAATCTTGCTCTATTGTTTTTTAAGGACCTGAACTAAAAAATGCATATTCATGAGTTTCTATCAATAATTAATTCTATTAATTATTTTTCTCTTGTTATATTTATATTTTTGTGTAATTAGTATAAAAATTAGACATAACATTACCATATAATACAAATTGGATAGTTCTAACTAGTTTCAATTTCACCCTCCATATATTTTTTTATGTAAAATAATCATTATTTATTCCCAATAAAAATATACCTAACATTGAATATGAAATATTCTTTTCTGTTACCCATTCATAATCATATAATTCTTTTTCAAAAATGTTGGATGATAATTAAATCTCAGTAAGGTTCATAAAAATAAAAATATGATTTGTCCAACAGGAAACACTCGAATGAATAGAAACCCTTTTCTTAAAAAATTATTATTTTTACCTAAATTCAATTAGCATTATTTTTAAAAAGATAAATTTTAATTCCTTTTTCAAAAATAATATCCATGAAACACATTATCATGAATATAAAAGTCTTATATATTTCTTTAAACATAACCACATAGAACCATTACTGAACCCTAAAATTACCCTTACCAATCAGAATAATAATAAATTTAGATTTTATTTTAATTCTTCGGAAAAAATAATCATTACCCAATGAATTAGAGAACTATATATACACACCCATAATATAATATATAAAAATATATATTGAGAATATGGGGGCACACCCATCATAATATATTTCCAATAATATATCATGAATAAAAAATTTTAGTCATTAAACTTTTCATTATAATACCCTTTAAAATACACTTCTAAACCAACAAAAAACCCACTTCTGAATAAAAAAAATAACATTTTACATTAAAAATTAATTTCCAACCAAGAAAATGTAAGAAAAATGGAATGATATTTTCTTATTTAGATAAAAATAAATGTTGAAAAGGAATATTGAAATAAAATAATGTTCTTGGAGGTATGACTGGTTATTGTCCTTATAGACATTCTAAATTGGATATTTATTCTTTTATTTCCCCAAACATTCCGTATAAAAATAAAAAATACCATTAAGAGTACAATGAAATAAATTAAAAAGATAAATAAAATAAATATTATAGATAGTTTATGTCCTTCTTAATTCTTTTATGAAATCATTTTAAATTTATTGACTTTTAAGAGGAAAAGTTGAAATGAAAACATTAAAAGTTTGTTTTTAAATATAATTTACTTTATTATGATAATATAATTTGAAACATAATCCACCAAAATGAAAAAAATAAAGAAAAATTAATATATCATGAGAATATATACATTAGTGATATGATAATTCAATGACTCAATATATACACCTGAAAAGAATATAAGTGTATAACATCTAAATATTCCTCAATGAAAGGAAATTGAGATGAAGCCAGCTAACTTGATTCCAACTCATCATGTATGATAATTATCTTCTGGAATAATAATTATATGATAATTATATGTGTGCTTAATACCCTTTTAAATGTATATTATTACATTTACTTCACTAATTAAAATTTTATATATGATTATATAATCAAATTTATTATGTGATATGTTTTATTGATATTTGTCTTGTGTGTCAAAAATGATTTTGGTAGCCGAATACGGTCGATGAGTTAATTATTTAAAAAATATCGAGAATAATAATAAGGATATATTTTTCATATTTATAAAATAATTATACTTTTATGAGAAATCGTGAATTATTTTCTTTAGAAATTAAGTACGTTCCTATCATTGAGATGGTAGGAAATATGTATATAGGAGCACTGTTTCCATTTTCAATGATCATTATGGAAAGTATGTAATTTTTTATTTACACATATGAAATTATTATAGTATAGTATATACCATATTAAATAAATATAAATATAAATAAATAAATATATATTTATCATCCATGTGGGCTAGTGACGAAAAGAGAGTCACATCGCTTCTTGTAGGCTGTAGTCCACACATGCAACGTCGGTGTTATCATTTTTAAGACAGTGAACAGGTTACAAAATAAAATGATATAATCCATTTGTATAATTAAAAATATTTCATTAATATCATAATTACTTCATTAAAAAAATATATTAATTATAATAATCTATATACCTTGTATGCAAATAGTAACTGAAAAAAATAATCAAATCACTTCGTGAGGTGGGAGTCCTTCGTACACAAGAGCGACATTTTCATATCCATGACAAAATGGAATTCAAAAAAGTTATACCAAATATGATGAAACTAGAAATATAATTATGTAATTAATAACAAATATATTTTTTATATAATTTATCATAATAAACCATGATAATTGTTGATAGAAAACTAGTCACATCAGTTCATAGGGCGGTAGTCAGTCGTACACACATGTGATTTTATTAAATCATATTTGAGGTAAGGTATGATTTATATACGTCATTAAATTAACATAATAAAATATAAATATATGGTTGATAATATTGATATTTTATAATCCTAAATGCATAATATTTGATGAAATTGGATGAATAAATTAAACAGAAAATACATATTTAGTAATATCCCTCTTCTTGGTAAACCTCAATAGGATTATAATAATGTTTTTCTAAAATACATTTATGACCAAAGAATGGTTCTAGGATGTGGGGATGGATATTATGAAGTGTTTTATAGTAATTTTTCGAACCATAAGGTTTTGAAGGTATGATTATGAGAGGAGATGTTGTGGCCTTTTATAAGTGGGGTAAGTGGAACACTTGTATTTTTTGAAATGAAAATGTTATAAAAAAATTTTAAATTAAGAAACATCCCAAAATGTATTATTCCCCATAATTAATCTTTATAATACTTAAATATGACCTTATAATACATCTGACAAATATTTTAGTTCATTTTATCCCACATCATTTTAGTTTGATCCCCTATAAATTTTTTTCGTCATCCGTGGTAATTAATTTTAACTTTATTCGCAATATTTTTTGAAAAGAAATATTATTTTATTTTTAGATAATATTAATTATTTTTATAAAAATTATAAATATATTTTTAAAAATTCAATTCAAAAAATAGGAAAAATTAATTTTAAAATAAATTCCACAAACACAATATAAAATATGGATTTTGAGAAGGGTATTTTTCAATTAAAAGTTAGTTTTATATTAACAATATGATTTTTAATTATATATTTGTTAACATAAATTATTTTTTACTGATATATAATATATAAATTTTATTTAATAAATTTTCTACTAGTTATTATTTTTCTTAATTAAATTGGGTAAAATTTATAAATTTTAAAAAGAGTTTATAAAAAATATCATTTTTAAACACAAAGCCCAAAATATAGTAAAATAAAATATAAAGATGATTGAATAGTAATTAAGTTGAGTAATTATAACTAACTAATAGATATTTTACTTTAAATTAGATTTAATAAACATTGGTTCTTTTATATTAATTTACGTATTGAAAGGAAAGGAATTGTTTTAAAAACAGTTAGTTTTTAATTATTATTTAGATAATTTAATATTTAAATAAAATTCCCAAAATTCAACCCAATGAAAATTTTGATATGATAATTGAAAAATTGTCATTAATTTTTCATTATTTAAATGATAAAATTTATAAATTTAACATTTAAATAAAAAAAATTTATGAAAAGGGTTTAGTCAAAACATGTTCTTTTTTAAAAAAATTAATATTTTTATGATGAATAAAATCATGAAAGTGTTTTACTATATACTTTGGTAGGTCATTAAAAAATTCCTCTTAATGAAATTACATCCTTAAAATTAATTCACTAATTAATCATATTGGTCTATTATTCCCCAAATGAAATTTTTAGATTCCCTTGTTTCCACTTCAAGGATATGGTTTTCATATAATGCCTTGATCTGGTAAATGAACTTATTTCACAAAACATTCTCTATTTGGTCAAAAATATAAACTAAACATTAAAAATAAGAAATATTCTCTTCCCATCTAACTATATTAGGAATCAACACATGAGATGAATCTAATATATATTTTCATAACATCAAAACTTCAAATACATTTGTGCACATGATATAAAATCTGAGTAAAATACAACTAATAGGAAATTAATATAAAAATATCTATGATTTTATATATTCCATTGAAAACAATACTCGGATTTAACTCTTATACAAATCAAATAATGGTTTTCAATGATGAAACATTGTGGAATAGATAATCATCTACCTCAAATGAATGATATTTACTCAAGTTAGATGCATTAATTTTCTTCGTAATCATAGATGTCATCGAATGTTGGAGAATAAATAGAACCTTTTCATCCATTTCCCTTAATAAAAATGGTCTCATCAAAATCCTTTCCCAAACATCATCTTAAAATCCTTGCATTCATGAAAACCTTCCATTTAATTCCTCAAATGGTGGTATCTTTGTATTGGAATTAAAACTACTATTATAAGAAAAATAAAAAATAATTATTATAATGCTTCAAAATTCAATAGTAATCAATTGATATAGTTCAAATAATATATTTAAAATTATGAATTTTTCACTCATACTTCCCGTCATATTTTTTTCAAAAACATTTAATGAAATTTAATTCAGTACAGAAAAAACATTCGATGCCCTTTTTATAAATAAGTTGTGAACCTATAATAACAGACATATACAATGGTGAGAGGAAATCAATATGAAATGAATACGAACTTTAGATATTTCCATGAAAACTTATCTAAATACATTGTTTCTCGAATGGGATGTAAAGAATAAGATTTACTTTATCATTCAACAATAACTAAAGACAAATTATTTCTTTGAGAAGTCATTTTTATCCCACCAAAAAATCCATTGATATAATTCCCTAATTCCAATCCTTCACTACAAAATTATAAAACATTAACATTGTAAATTATTATTATTCAATACCCAATTTATATTAAAAATATATCCTTAAAATTCAATAATATATCTTTTCATACCACTCCACCCGTAAAAAACCTGATGGTCTCTATACATTATAATGCTACCTAGATGAATAGAAAATAGGGAACTACGAGCATCAGTAAATATCTAATTTTTTATATAGGAATCACAAGGAAAAAATATTATATTTATATATAATAAAATAACTTCGTAATAAATATTAATATTTTTTAAATTTACCCTTTCCAAAAGACTCAACAATTTCGTTCAAATCATGATCCTCTTTCTCATTTACATAATTCTTTCTGAAAAATTTGATTGTACAGAAACATAAAAATGTGATATACCTACATCCAAAACATAAAGACCAATATATAATAATAGACTAACAAATGGAAACATTATAAACATTTCATGGTTAGTGTAGAATTAATTTTTTGAATTAAAACATTGTCCACATAGTTAGATTTTGTAGAATGGTTTTGAATTATAAAACCATAATCCTTGACCGGATCCATCTATCTTCTTTGAATCATATTCCTTTGTCATCCAGTGAATTAATACCTAAAAATTATGTGATCAGTATATATTTCAAACCAAAATACAAAAATATCATTACTCAACATTTTCAAAGATAAAAAAATAATATATGAGCATTCTAAATATTGTGTGGGTTAATTTAACTGATGATGTTTCAACATAAGTGAAGCATTGTAAATTACATGATTCTTATTCAATCCTATAGAACAATTTTATTTCAAAAAAACATTACTGTAGATGAAAAAAATTTCATTTTTATAAGGCATGGCCTGAATTACATCATTCACTAATTTTAACTTTTGATCAAGAAAAAAACAATCACATTATTTTTTCTAGGTTAATTTAATATTGTTAGATTTAATTAATTCATGGGATATAAAAACATGAAGAGTATTAAAAACCCAAATGTTGTAACCTACAAATAAAAGAAAACTATGGATCTTTTTGATATTTTTAGATCTTATCCATTCTTCTATAAATTGTTTTTAGATGGCTAAATTGTTTTTCCATGTTTAGAAAAATTATATCGATGTAATGACATGTGTTGAAACCAAAATTCAAAATTAATATATTTACCATATAGATATTTTCATATAATTCATCTAGAAAAAATCCATCAGTGTCTTTAATGTCCCAACTAAATTTTAGAATAAACCAAAACATAATCAATAAACAAGACCAAAACCATTCTGAATAACTCATGAAAAACATCCTTTATAATATCCGTAAATAAAGTATGTGTATTGGACTACTCATTCTGAATCAATATAAACTCATAGTGTCTATATATAATAAAAAATAATCTTTTTTTAATATCATCATCCTTCGACATTTGGTTATGGTTTCTAGACCTCATGTATACCTTAGAATAATTCAATTCCCTATGAAGCAGATCAATAAAATTATATATATGAGGTAAAGGATACTAGTTATAAATAGATATGTTATTCAAGGATTTATTATCTATGAAAACAAACCTTTAACCATAATCCTTTTTCACATACCAAAAAAGGAGAACTACATGCCTATTTTCTAGAGTGAATGAAATATTTATCTTATGACTCATGAAATTTATTTTTTAATTAAGAATTTTTTACTGGATGCACTTTATAAGGGAGTTTAGAGATAGTCTTAACATTTGTAATTATTTTAATATTGAACTCATCCCATGGATCTGAAATAACACTAGGAAAATCATCAGGAAATATATCCATATATTCATTTACAATTTGAACATCACCTATATGAATTGTTTCTTAATATTAAAAGATATGATATAGGTATCATTCATTTCCACATCTATTCAATTTCTCAGCTTCTTGGTATGTTATCAAAGGTATTAAATTAGTGAATAAAAAATTATTGGATATGCAATTTATCTTATCATGATAAATAAAATTCAATCCAAACATAAAATTATTTCAATGTACAATACTCCAAGTTCAATTGTAGTTGCAATAATGACAATTAAACTAATAAAAATATGGATATTACTATAAATCATCATTTATCTAATTAAAAATATTTTTTTTCACTATAAGTTTCTATATTACATTGAATAGGTGATATTCCTAATTTAAATAAAAATCATTCAAAAATAAATGAATTTAAAGATCTAGTGTCCACATGTTCATTTTCTTAATTCGATTACAAAATTTACATACGTATAACTACATCAATTATTTTCCCAACATCCACTATAATAATAAGTAAATACTCTTCTTGAAACATTTTCTTCTGATTGTGATGATTTACATCTAATGACACAACACTCAAGAACACGTTAGAATAATAAACCAACCCATTAAGAGTAAAAAACTCACTATTTGGTGGATATAGGATATCACATTATTTTATTCTTCGATATTGATTTCCATTTAATAACAGAACATATACTAATTTTTCTCATTAGTAACACTTCATTTATTTCTTAATATATTCTACATGGTAAATTTTTACTACAGTTACCTTAATATTGGAACATCATTTTCATACCTTGATATATCTATTATATTTGTTCTGAAATAACCTTCCATGCAAAATGTTTATTAATTTCATCATCATTAGACACATAAGTGTCACAAAACATGAAACAAAAGGAATTCTAATAGATTTTAAACTCTCATGTAGCTAAATATTATTGTATATTTGGTTATAATCTGTTGTATAATATATTATTATTACAACTAATGTACGAATCAAAATCTAGTATTTAATATGAATATATTGTACAGTTGTATTCATACATAGATAGAAAATCTTAATGTTTGTTCCTAAGTTCTAGAAATTAATTTTAAATTTTTATTTGAACAAATATAGGGAAATATTGATTTGTGAATATATCCTTAAATGTTTCATAATACACAAAATAAATATCATCTTTATCTCAAGAATTTTTACCCAATTAACACCATAAATCAGATTCAACATAAAACTTATAAATGAAAATAGTTACATTTGAGGTTCTAAAATACCCGTAACATCAAATATCTTCTCAAGGTAATTGATCCATACTTTGGCTACCATAGGTAAATATGATCAACAAAATGATGGGGATGTTTTCTAATGAAATATTTCAGTATAGAGATGTCAATTCTTGGAATATTGTATATATCATCCCAGGTAATTATATAATAATATTTTTAATTACCTATTAATATTTATGAATTAGATATTAATTATTTTTTAAAGGGGACACTATGTGTGATAAAATTATGAACAAGAAACAACGGGTTTCTCCGAAATCATACGTTGCACAGAAGACTGGGTTATATAGAAAAATAATACCTTATTAATATTCATAATTTAAATGGTATTTAAAGCCTATAAATTTTATTGGAGAGAATGAATTTAACTAACTATATTATGATTATACATATTTATAACTTTTTTTACATATATAAATCCAATTTTAAAAATAAAATCCACTAATAGTTCTTTAAAAGTAGTTTTATCGCATTTTGATGTCGATACCTTTTTAAATAAATATTTTAAAAAATATATAAGTTTTACGTGACATAATAAATGTCATAATTAAAATAAGGACATTAGAATTTACTTTGGTTGATTTTTTGATATTTTTCTGATAAAATTTACTTTTTAATGATTAGAGAATAATACTGCATTTGAATTCAAAACTAGCTTTTCATATAATATATTTATATATTTATGTTATAATATTAATTGGTTTCAATGTGTAATTGGATTATGTTTTTATTATTTAATACAATGGTTTTCATTGGGAATAATTTTACATTTTAATTTTACATAACCACAATTTAATATTTTGGTAGTTTTTACTTCTTGAAAATCCGTTTTTTTGTTTTGACAATGGGAATTAATTCTAAATTAATTTATTCCAATTATGTGTTTTGAATTTGAAAAGTTATATTAAATATTTGTAATCAAAAGGTCCTAATTATTTAAATATGTGCCATTTATTTTTCGACATTTTGAATAATAACTTGAGTAATTATTTTTATTTACAATGGTTAAAGGATAAATCTTTTAAATAGGGGTAAAAAATAACATTAAAATAATATAAAACTACCATAAAACAGATTATAATACTATGATATGATATATATATGACCATGAGAATCCTTGGTCTGAATTTAGGACCTAATGGTACAACTAAGTTATGATAATGACTTTTTATAATATTTAATTTAATGAAAATGGAAATATAACATAAACATGTATCTCTTAAAAAACAAATTTAATTTTGTTTATATAAATGATATATTAGACTATAAATAGTAAATTTAAATATAAAAATATTTCTTACATCATGGTACTATATTTATAGAATTTATACACTATATAATGAAATATATTTTTGACACAATTAGGATGCAATGATTACCTTAGTAATGAAATATTCAACTAATTGATAATAAAAGTATTTAAAAAAATTAATACGAACATTTTGATGTCATAAACGATTTTTTGTTTGACATTAACATGATTTGGATGATTTAATTCCTTTTTATCAAAGTAATCAACTTTTTATAACTTTATCAAAAATCTATTTCTAAATAGTATCAAAATTGGTACAAATGAGTTTTGAAAACAAATACTATTTTATTAAACGATATAACAGTCCTATAAATTTAATATTTTGACAACATACAAATATAATGTAAAAAATGTAATTAATTATACACTTTTTGTTCTCTTGGAATTTTTTAGTAACTATATTAACCATATATTATGATAATACAAGAAGACACGATAAGGGTTAATGTTTTTAACTAAGGGTTAAAGCTAAATGATAATGGTAATTTTTTGACCTATAAATTTATAAAACCAGTTGGATGAGTGGAATTTGACAAATTATAATATTATATTATAACTTTATCACTTTTCAAATATTATAATTCCAAATTAAATTTATAATAATATATTATTTCAAGAGTTTCATAGTGTTCCCCTCATCCCTCTTATAAAAGGACAGTAACTCTTCCCACTTACTCACACATATAAAACCTCTTGGATCCTAAAAAATATTCTCATATAAGCTCCCAAAATCACTCATTTACTTGTAGAATCCTTACCTTGGGAAAAATTAAATTCAAGAAATCAATTTGGCTAAAATCAAAAGTAGTTTCCCGAATTAGATGTAACATCTTCTCTCAACCTCCATTCATTTATTTTCCTCATCCAACACCAAATCTATATTAATTACATTATTTTATAACAAAACTAGTATGATAAATATTATAGGATGTTTTTAGGCAAATGGTTATACCTACACACACACACATCTCCATCTAATGGATATAGAACATTCAATTTATGTGTATGACGAACAAATGCCTCACGAAACGATGATTGTTCAATTTTATTATACCTCATCTCATGGTTAAAATTATGGTGGAAATATATTTATATTTTACCTATTCTTATATAATTTTTTATTTAGAACATACCTTTATTCATTCCATATTTTTTAATTTGATAATTTGTTTTGAGGAAGTGTTGACTATCACCCCCTCAAAGTGATATGACTTGTTAATTCCATACATGAAACGTATAAAGGATGGAATTAATGAACTTATGTAACACACATATATATATCTAGATATTATACTAGAATTATAATATACCAATGTATCTTTTATTTTTTTTCTATAATATGATAAGGAAATGAATGTATCGTTCATGCGCACGTATGACAAACTGTCTCCTGGAACGTAGAATTTCATTTCATATCTCCATATTTTATGGAATATTATAAATACATATATAATATATATATGATATTTATGTCATGAATAATATTCTAGAGGTAATGGATATCTGACAACATAGACAATTTTCATCAAAACAAGTTCATTTTTATCTCAAATACTGAACATCGACAAAACATCTTATATGAACTCAAATAATTAACTAATTTTAATTACATGGTATAAGTAATATAAAATAATTCATAAAATTTAACAATGATATAAAGAAAGTAGATATTAACATATATTTGTTATTTTGGAAATTATAGAACGAATGAGACAAGTCATCATTAAGGTAAGGGGATTGGTCTAAATCTCATATCATTGAGGCATTTCTTGATAATATTCACCTTTATTCATTCATAAGATGTATATATAGACACTATGACATTTCATATCCATATTTTATCTATACTAATGTTATTTATTCAATCATGGATATTAATATTTAAATGTTTAATGTGTTCTGGGACACCATGAACATTTAAATATTTAATTATCAAATATTTTTCTTCCTGATATTAAATTAAATATTTATTTATATGGGTATAAATGGAATATACAGGAAAATTGATGTCAATATTAAATTTCATGAAATTATTTCAAAAGGAATCTTTTTATGTGATGATTTTAAATTTATTTATAAAATATCAAAAGGAATTCTTTTTTAACATTTACGGAAACAATGAATTTTATGAATTTTTAAGTGTTATTTGTTATTTGAATACCTATATTAACTTTAGATTATTTGAAAATTATAATTATTCAAGTATTTTTTTATTTTGGTAACTTGGTATTGGAAATGGGTTCTTAAATGAAACTGGTATTTTTATACAGATTTTTTTTTGATATGGGATAAGAAGAAGCTATCAAAAAATGGGTTTTATGATGAACATGTTTTATTCATGGAATGTTACATGAGAATTATATGAAACAATTGAGCCCAATATAGCTTATATGAATGGTGGAACCACATTATAGCTCATGGGTGAGACTAATATAGCTTATAGGAAGTGTTCATCCCCATTATAAATCATAGGTGTGCCCGACATAGATTATACTACTGGATGATCCCCATTATAGCCCACGAATGAGAACGATATAGCTTATACAAAGGGTGATTCCCATTATTGATCTCCAATTTGGATGTTAACTATATATTTATTCAAATTTTAAGATGTTTGAATGGGTTTTATGTATATGATGCTCAATGTCGCCTAAATGATATTTAATTTCTTGATATTGGTTTTATGGTTTTTTTGAGAAAAAAGTATTAGTGTTAGTCATGTGAAAATATTTTATTTCATCCACACAATGTAAATTGAATGTGTTTTTAGGTTTTACCAAGACTAATGATTTTTCATTACATTTATCTCCCTTACTGAGATTTTTTGTGATCATCCCAATTTTTTAAATGTTTTCACTGTATTAAAAATTAATAGAGTCAAGGATGGAATCAAGAAAAATTTATGATGATTAAACATGAAAAAAACCATGTTCCTTTTTAAATGTTTTTATGTTATAAAAGAAATGGATACTGTTGGATATTTCCATGTTGTATTTCTATTTTTTATAAAGTAATACTTATATCCAAATTCTCTAATGTTCTAAACCTGAAAAGATCCTCTATATGAATCCTTGAAATAACTCATGATTATGTAACATTTAAGGCTATGGCCTTATTGTTGGTATTAGAGGATGGTTTAGAAAAATTTTGACGTTAATATGGTGTCAATTTCATTTCTTTAGAGGATTTAAATTTATGGTTAGTTTGAAATGTTGTATCATTTTTCGATTAACTTGTTTCTTTATCTAATTTATGTCTGTTCAAAATAGTTTTTCGTAGAGGTAATATGAAAGCTGAAATGGGAAGACATCGAGAGGAAACAAAACTATAAAATATAAAACATTAGGAGATGAGAATGGGATCAAAATAGTTTTTTATAGTGATAGAGCAGTTGACTCAGGATATAAATGGTAGTAATATCCATACACGAGATAATCCTGATCAACCGCTGGAGAATATGTCAGTAGGGGAACATTGTATAAGGAAACATCCCCCATCATTCAATGGATCATCTAACCCAGTGGTATCTGAAGGATGGATCAATACCCTGGATAAGATATTTTATGACCTAGGATATTCGTAACATCAACAGGTAACTCATTCAATCTATTATTTTGAAGTTGAATCTGATCGATAATGGTCATTTGTTAAGAATACAAGAGAAACAAATTATCATGATTCCATGGAATGGGGATATTTTTTAGGATATTTTAATTAAGAAATATTTTCCTATGGTTTTTAAACTTTTGATGGAGAAACAATTCTTAGAATTAATGAAGAAGGTTGATGATTATATCATCTCATATGCAATGAACTTCAATAGATTGTCAAGGTATGTTCTGGATTTCATTCGAGACAATGATAGTAAAATTAATATATATACTCAATATTGAAACTAGGGATATGAAGATAATTGTCCTTCCAAGAAGTTATGAACAAGTTGTTTTTTGTTCTATCAAAATTGAAATGGATTTTTCTGACACTTAGGTTCCAAGAGATGATAAGAGTATGAAACAATAAAGGTGCAAGAAAATGGAGAAGCAACCAACTACAAATTATGGAGGTAAGACTAAAACTAGTTCCATGTATTGTAAAATAAATTTTGGGGAATGTTTTTAAGGATTGGTAATTTGTTACCAGTGTGGTGTATTTGGTCCCAATATTTGATACTGAAAAGAAAAGAGTCCTGAAAATCAAATAATGAGATAAAATATTGTCACTTTATAGTATGATTCATTATCTACAATGACTATGGAAATTATGCAAATAAGTGTATAAAGATAATTACACATGGATTAAATTGGTATGATTCGAATAAAAAAGGTTTGGGAAAATCTTTTTCTACTACTAAAGCTAATATTGGGACATGTGGTGAAGTGATGGAAGCTCCTAATATATAGTATTTTTTTAATGATAACATATGTTCAAGGTTTTATACACACATTCTTAGGTTCTATGTGATGTGATAATCAGTTACTAATGACCTTTCTAGGAGATGTTTTGTGAGTTTGTGTTCATTTATGGTTTTTAACGTGGAAGTATGACTTTACTTTTGGACCTCAGTTTTTATATATTGATTTCCTTACTAGTTTGTGTTATCTTTCACACATAAGGATATTCTTCGGGATGTAAATCATATTCTGGGAATATTATGAGGATGAAATTGTGCTTATAAAATGGAAATACATCAAGAAATTCTGTTTCCTTACATTCTTATTTTATGAAGTAAATTAATTACTCAACTTTATCAGATGAATCTTAAAATTAAAACATTATTCGTTTTCATATCTCAATTTTCTTTTCACCCCTCACATAATTATTATTTTGTGATGGATAACCTTCCAATGACTATATTCTTTATCACTCTCTATATGTCTTTGAGAGTTAGTTTTATTATCAATGTCTATGTTTTTCAAACAGGAAACCTAGAATACGATAGCTCAGGTGACCTTTATATTGCACATTATTTATTTTAATGTAGATTTCTTATTGAATATTTTTCATATTTCGGATTTTAGTAATGTAAATTTTTTAAAGTAAAACCTTAGTTACCACGCCCAGAAATAAAATGGTAGGGATGAATGTTCCAAAAGGGGGGAAAGATGTAACATCCCATGTAGTTATTTAATTAGATTTTTTCAAACCTAATAATATTTATGAATTAAATATTAATTTTAGATTGAAGGGGACACTATGTGTGGTAGCATACTCAACACGTAACAATGGGTTACTCTGAAATCGTAAATTGCACACAATACTCCGTTATGCCGAAATATAATACAGTATTAATATTATTATTGTAAATGGTAATTAACACCTAGTCATTGTATTGGAGGTAATGAATAAAAGTAACTATATTATGATTAAACATGTTTGTTAAATTTTTTACATTTATAAATCCAATTTTAAGCATTAAGTACTCACATATTTTTTAAAATGTATTTTTATCACAATTTTATGGAGAAACCTTTTAAAATAATGTTTTTGAAAATATTATAAGTTATATGTGAGATAATAAACTTATAATTTATATGTCAGACATAAAAATATAATTTTGTTAATTTTTTGGTATGTTTATGATAAAATGCTCATTTAAATGAATAGTAAAAAATACAGCATTTTAATTCTAAACTACATTTTCTTCAAATTTATTTATATAGTTAAATTATAAGTTTTAATTATTTTAAAGTGTTATTAGATTATTATTTTATTATTTAATCCAATTTTGATCATTGGATTTAATTTAACATTTAAATTGGACATAAACACATGTCAATCTTTTGATAGATTTTACTTTTTAAAAACACATTTTCTGGTTTTGACAACAAGAATTAATATTAAATTAATATCTATAAATTATATGTTTTAAATATTGAAAATTTGATTACATATTTGGATTCATAAGATCCAAATTTTTCAAATAGTTCCATTTTTTTGGACATAATGAACAATAAAATCAGTAATTATTATTATTTACCATGGTTAAAGGGTAAATAAGGTAATTAATGGTAAAAAATAATATTATAATAATATAAAACTACCCTAACATGTATTATAATCTTATTGGATGACATATGTTTGAACATGAAGATCCATTGGTTGAATTTAAGACCACATAGAGCAACTTGGGTGAGGTATTTTTTTTTAAAATATTTTATTTAATGAAAATGGATATATAACTTAACCATGTATATCGTAACAATTTTTTTTTTAAATTTTTTTATATCAATATTCTCTTAAAATATAAATAGTAATTATAAAGATAAAAATATTTCCTACATCATTACAATTTATTTATAATTATTAGACATTAAATAAAGAAATATATTTATGGCACGCTGGTGATTCTGTGATTACCTTATTAATGAAATATTCAAATAAATGATATTATAAATTTTAAAATAAATGTAATTTGAACAGTTTGATTCCATACACAATTCCAAGGAGGACATTGAAATGTGTGTGTTGATTTAATTCCATTAGTTTGAAGGAATCTTGTTTTTATGAATTTAACACAAAACAATTTCTTAATAGTGCCAAAATTGACAAAAATGAGTTTTTAAAACAAATTAAATTTTATTAAATGAAATAATATTCCAAAAAATTTATCATTTGTCCAACTAAATTATATAATGTTACATTAGAGTATATATAGTAACCATATATTATAAAAATATTGGAAGACATGGTAAGAGTTAATGTTTTTATGTAAGAGTTAAATATAAAAGATAAAATTAATTTGGTGACCTAAAAGTGTCTATAACCTATTGGTTGAGAGGATTTAGACCCATAAACAACTTAACCTTGAAATTTATCATTTAGGAATTATTAAAATTCTAAAATCAATTTATAATGAAATAATATTTCAATACATTCTTAAAGTGACCCTCCACCCTCTTTTAAAAGGCCACAATATCTACCCAATTACTCACACCTCTCAAGCCCATTGTCAATTCAAAATTCTATTCAAATAACCTCCAAATATCCATCCATTCTTCTTATAATCCTTAACTAGGTCAGAAATAAATTCAAGAAATTCTTTTGGCTAAAATCAAGAACAATTTCTTGATTTAGAGGCAACGTCTTGTCTAATGCTCTATTCATTTATTTTCCTCATACAAACCAATACCTATATTAATGATATTATGCTATAAAAAAACCAATATTCCCAATATACTGTTATGTTTTTATTCTATGGGTTCAACCTAAACTTACACACATCTCAATATAATGAATATAAAACATATTGATTCTGTGTAAGGTGATCTACTACCTCACAAAATGACGATTGTTCAATTTTCTTCTAACACCTTGTATGGTGTCCATTATAATAGAACTATATTTACATATGATATATATTATATTTTTATTCCCTCTATTCGTTTTTACTTTTTATTTACATCATACTGTTATGTTTTCCATAATGTGTAAATACTATAATTTCATTTGAGGAAGTGTGGACTACCGCCCCGTCAAAGTAATATGACTCATTCATGCCATAAATGGTATGTATAAAGGATATAATTGATGATCATATGTGACAAGTATAACATATATTTAATACAATAATTATAATATAACTTTGAATATTTTATTTTTTATTTCATTAATATGACAAAGAAATGAAAGTAGAGTTAATTAGTATGTATGGACTACCATCTCCATGAACGGTGCATTTAATTTTTATCTCCAAATATTATGGAATTGTATAAATACATATATACTAGATATATATGATATTTAAATCATTAAAAATATATTTTAGTTAATGGAAATTTTACCACATTGATAATTTTCATTAAAACATGTTCTTTTTTGACTCAAATACCGAACATCTACCAAATGTCCAATATGAACTCAAATAAATAACTAGTTGTAATAGAATGGAAATAAGTGATATAAAATGAATAATAAAATTTAAAAATTATCTAAAGGAAGTATAAATCAACCTATTATTATTATTCTAGATGTTAAAGAATGAATTTGAAAAACCAGACTCAATGTGAGGGACATCGTCTCAATCTCCATTAATTGAGGCATTTTTTGATAATATTCTCCTTTATTATTTAACGGTGTGTACATATAGACACTATAAAATTTCATATAAATATTTTATGTATACTAATGATATTTATTAAATCATGGAGATTAATATTCAAATGTTCAATTTGGTATGGGGCACCTTGACAATTTAATGAATTAATTAAAAAATATTTTTCTTTAGGATATTAAATTATATATTTATTTATATGGGTATAAAAGGAATTATGAAGAAATTTTATGTCAATAATTAATTTAATTCAATGTTTTAAATTGGAAAATAATTATATTAAGCATTATGATTTCTTAAAAAAATGTCAAAAGGAATGTTTTTTAACGTATACGAGGAAAAAGAAATCTCTGCCGCCATAACCATTATTTGATATTTTGATTCCTATATAAGAATTAGTGTATTTTAAATTAAAATAAATTCCTTATTCATTTATTTCGATATATTGGTTTTGAACATGGGTTTTTAAATGTATATGGAATTTTTATATGGAATTATTTTCATATGGGATTAATTGAAGCTTTTAAAAATGTGTTTTGTGATGAACTTGTTTTATTTCGGAAATGGTACATTGTAATTATATGAAACAATTGAGCCTCATTTAGCTTATATTAGGGATTTATCCCTAATATAGCTCACATGTAATCTCTATATATATTATACAATGGGTTGATCCCCATTATAGCTCACGATTGATCATAATACACCTTATACGAAGGGTTGATCCCTTTTATACACATGGGTGAGCCTGATATAGCTTATACGAAGGGTGATCCCCACTAAAGACCACCAATTTAAAATTCAACAATATGTTTTTTTCCATTGGAATATGTTTTAAAGGGTTTTATATATATGATTCTCTAACTAACCTAAAGTAGTTTTAATTGTTTTTTGTTGGTTTCATTGTTTTTATTTGAGTAAAACGTATGAGTGTTATTCAGGTGAAAATATTTTATTTCATCCGCTCAAAGAACATTCAATGTTTTATCCTATTTTAACTAGAATAATTGTTTTTCTTTATTTTTATTTCTCTTACTAATATTTTTTTTCTCATACCATGTTTTTAAGTGTCTTCACATGACTTAAGAAAAATAGAATCATGGATGGAATGACGGAAAATATATGGTGATTGAAAAGGAAATAAAAGCATGATTATTTTTAAAATTTCCTATGTTATGGAAGAAACAAATATTTTTGGATGTTTCCACTTTAAATTTCTATTTTTATGTTATTTAATAGTTATGGAAAATTCTATAGAGCTCCAAACTGGAAAAAACTCTCAATTTGAATTCATGACTTACCTCAAGATTATGTAACATTTATGGTGAGGACCTTATATTGTATTCCTATATAAAATAAATACCACCATCATTTATAGATTCTTTTATCTGATCCATCAATGAAAAGAATGTTATATTCCAATTCTAACCATCTCAGGATGCTGATTTGTAAAGATATTTTACTTTTGGTTCCTTCCCAATATAGATTTCTTATTTCCTATGAGGTAATCCATTCTGAAAGGACATAATTTACAATGGGAAACAATTTAATCATATTTTTATTTATCATTTCAAATTCACCATAGAGTAAAATCTTTTTGGGGAATGATATTAACATTATCTTTATATCTAATGTTATCCAAAATATCCTCAAATTAAAACTATAAGGAACCAGCCATAAACATTACATAATCTTATGTTTTATGTCAAGAAATAATTCAAGTATATTTGAGGATCCTTCCAGGTTTGTTGATTACTTGAATTAAGAAATATATCATACATATCAATAACAAATAATACTAATTGGACACATTTTATCAGTATCCATTTTTCACACAATATAATTTTTTTTAAACAAAACATGATTTCTATTCATGAATTATCATTATGGATTTTAAAATTACATCTTCATTAAACATAACAATTATTATATGATGTGAAATTTTTTAAAAATGCTAGTTAATAAAAAAATGAATATTAAGGGACATAACATGAAGTAAATCATTAGTATAGAAAAAATAGATATCCCATTAATTTTTTCATAAAAAAAAATTATTTTTTCTGATAAATAGAATTATCATTATTTTAAATGATTAATTTCTAATAAAATTTAATTAAATATGATTTCCCTAAAAACACATTAGTATTCATAGGAAATTCATCTAGGATCTATAGGATAAAAAATAATAAAATCCATAGATAACCCTTACCATTTGGAATGACCATATAGAAAAAATACAATAAAATTCTTCTGAAAAAATAATTATTACCCAATTAATTGTAGTTATATCTATGTGTACCCATCTTATAATCTATAACAGCTTCGTATGGTTATATCTAGGGAAACCCATTATATATAATGAACATGGACTATATGAGGAATAAAAAAATTATTCTTTCAATCCTTCATCATAAATCCCATTGAAAAAAACCGTTGAACTCATATGAAAAACCTTTTGGTATATAATAATACCCATCTATTTGAAAACAATATTTTAAATTAAAAAAGAATAATAATTAGGTAAAGTCAGTACTTTATTTAAGAAAACATAAAATATTTAGTAGAATGCTACAAAAAAATAACACTCATGATGTCAAGAAAATTTATTCTCTACATATACATTAAAAATATGACATTTGTTTTGTCATATGATAAAACAGTAGTTATAAAACACATAAAAAATCTGGTTGAATAAAATGGAAGTAAATTCATAATTATAATAAATTCATTTTATAAAATTTTATTTTAAAAAAACAAAAAACAAATTTAAAATCAATCTTTTGGATGAGGATGATATGGAGGGAAAATTTTAAGATAAGTTTTTTTAATGTATGTATTTTAACACTTAAAAAAATTATTGATTCATTATCCTAATGAAATGATAAAATTAAAGATAAATTTATATATAACTATAATGGAAAAATTAATAACATTAAATATCAATGGGGATTTATATAATCATCATAAATAAATATATATGCATAGAATAAAAATATTCCTCAATGATTTGGAATTTAGATGAAGCCCCTTACCTTGAGTCTGACTCATCACATACATTTATTATCTAAATGAATAATAAACATAATGTAGTTATTTAACTTCAAAATAAAAATATTAATCTTTATTATTATATTTATTTAACTTATTATCATGTTATATATTATTACTTATCAATTATTATTATTCTTAATATTTTGATGATAAATGATCTATATATCAAAAATAACTTTGGTATGATGATTGTGGTGGATAAGTTATATATTTAAAAACTTATTGAATTATAATAATTATATAATTATCATATTTGTAAAAAAATTATACTTTTTACTATAATAAAGAATAATGTATTTGAGTAATGAACTACAATATGACCATGAAGACAGTTGGTTGTACCTACACATCAGTAATGGTAAAATTTTTCAACAATCACTATAAAAAGGAGTTAATCAATATTTTACCTCTTTAGAATGATAATAATATATATATATATATATATTATATTAAAAATTTATATATAATTATACATATCATCCTTGTGTTTTGGTGATGAAAAGAGTGTAACATCACTTCAGGATGGAAGCAGTCCACCAATTCATAAACGACTATATCATTTATTAGTGACTAAAATGTATGGATGAAAATGATATATTATATATTAATAATGATAAATAGATAATTAATATCATAAAAAGTTCATTTATATGAAATATACAATCATTAATATTGTCTTTATTACCTTCCATGTAATGCGTGACTGAAAAACAAATTATATCGATTCATGCGATGGAATCTTTCATACACATGATTGATTTTATTGTATTCCCTACTTAATAGAACATAATATGTCATATAAGACATAATGAATCTAGAGGTATAACTATTTAATTAATAATAATAATATATATATATATATATAATATATACCCTCATAGACAACAAATGTGGGGTGTGGATGGAAAAGATGGCGAATCAGTTTGTGAGGCGGTAGTCCTCTGTATACCCAAGAGACATTATCATTTCCCATTTTTGGGAATATGTGATGTATATAGGTCATTTAATAATCATAATAATATCTCATTAAATAGAATATAATTTTTTAATTTTATGATAATAAATTAATAATATTTTAAATAAGTGGACGGAAAACAAAATTCATAGATAGAAATTTTAAATCTTCTCAAACCACCTCTTAAGGATTATCAATAAGGTATTTATAGAGAGAATTTATAGAAATAAAATTCCAGTATGTTGAGAAGTAATTTGTTCAGGAATTTTATGAATAAATGGGGTTTAAATTGTGATAAAAAGAGGGGAGCATGTGTCTTTTCATATGTGAGGTGAGTGGAACATTAGTAAGTGTTGAAAAGAAACCAGTGTACCAATGTTATAAAAATGTAATATTTTAAAAAATTGATTATTATATACAATTAAGAATTATAATGTCTAAATATATCAATAAAATATATTTTATAAAGGTTTTGAGGTCCTTCTAACCCCTATCACATCAGTTTAACCCTAGTATACCCATTTTTACCTTAACTGTGGAAATTAATTGTTAATGTTTTCACATTTCACTGTGGTAAAATATTATGTTAACAATATTATAAAATATAAAATTTGATGATTCTAAATATAGAATCCATTTTAAAATATTCCTTTAATATAACATTCACAATTAAAATTAAATCAAAACCTATAATCTTGTTGAAATATTAGTTCCCTATAAATGGTAATTTTTATGAAAAAGTTGATTTCATATTAGCACAATGATTAATAATAATAATTTATTTAACATAAATTAATAATTACTAATATAAAATCAAATATTCTAATTTAAAATACTCTTTATTATAGATAATTTTAATTAATTAAACAATTAAGAATTATAAATCTTAGATTTTTTAAAAAAAAATATCATCTCAAAGACTAAAATAAAACATACAATGAAATACAATATCATTTTGATTAAAAATTAATTATTTTGATTAAATATAAGTAAATAATACTTATATTACTACATATAACAATAATAACATTTTATGCTTTTTTAAATTATTTAATTTAGTTAAATGATGAGTCTTTTTAACAAAAATAAGTATTTTTCATTATTCATTGAAAAATCAATATATCCTGAAATCTAAAAAAATAGAACAAAAAATAAATTATAATATTCTAATTTGAAATATTAAATAAATTTTTAAAACTAAAATTTTAATATATATAAAATAAATTTTAATAAAACCTTATATGAAATGATTCGAGTTAAAATTATTTCATTTTTCATTTAATAAATAGTAAATATATTTAGAATGAATTAAATAAGAATTGTTTTTTATTCATAAATTACATAGGATGTAATAATTTTATATGGTTATTACACACCTCCTTATTAGAACATGGTTTTTCTAACCTTATTTCATTACCATGAAACCCATATAAAATTCATTAAAATGGGAAATTATCCTAATATAATTGGTCTTTTTTATAGAATTGTCCCCCAAATCACTTCTTATATTCTCGAAACCTCAACATAACATTATATAAGGTTATACAATTGGTTATATGTACAATTATTTCTAGACATAGTTGTTCTCTGAGAGGAATATTTCTAATTACACCAATTTTCACATCCTTTTTGAATATCTCACTACTCCTTCAACTAATGGATCTCTTAAGGGATGTGATGGATAAATAAAGAGGTATTTATGGTAAATTTACTATTTTTTGTATGAATATATAAATTTTAGAACATGATATTTTTATTTCCAATCATTTTATTATAATATAACTACTCTTGTTCTATTTTAAGGATATTTCTCTATATTAGGGGTCCTCCTCATGAGAAAATGTGTTCTTATTTGGTATTAATTATGTGTGGCCCATAATTTTTTTTCATTTTATATCTATGATTATATTTTTTTGTTAGAAAAACATTAAAGGAATAAAATTTTTTAGAAACTTTTTTTAAATTCATTTGTAAGTAACATTAGGTGTTTGATGAAATTCCTTGAAGAATATATTGAATCAAAAATTGAGTTTCAATCATTGGAATAATAATCATTTTTAATAGAAATAGTTTTCAATTTTTTAAAATATTTATGTCAATGTATTGTGAAAATACAACACATAGTAAACACAAATTTATTAGGTTATGAATATAATCTATCCTTAGTGAGTGTGTATCCTACAAGGGTATGGTATGGATAATAATAGGATATAGAAAGAATTAGTATCATAAAATTATCATTTTTACTAGATTGTATTTTTTTTATTTAATATCTACATATTTTCATATTAAAGAACCTATTTTTTATATATCTCTTGATTAATTCTTGACTGGGATGTTTTATGTTTGGATTCTCACATGTTTGACTTTTTATTTTGTCAGGATGTATTTGATAACTTATATCTATTTATCAATCATACAGTTTTTTCATATTTGGTGATTATTTTAATTTTTAAGGATTGTAATGAAGTGAAAGGATGGTAACATAATTTTATTCATGAAATTCCATTAATAAACTGGTTGTTCAAAACATAATGTGATGGAATTTTGGATATTAGTATTTTATATATTCATGATAGTATCATATGTTTTGTTTTCATCAAACCATGTAAATACATTCATGGGTATCCTAATGTGGATTAATGGGTACTAGTAAAGAGAATTGAGTCAGGTATTTTGATGAACGATCTTGGTTTATGAATCTCTTTTTGTTGGTTGAGACAATGGTAATATATAGTCACATGGAAACTAGGTTAGGGTTTTTTCTTACCTATGGGTTTATCCTTATGGATTGGTTTTTTGGAATCAAAGTAATGAAATTATTCTTCCATGATGAACTCAGATCATTTTAATTTATCTTTTTATATGATACACATTGTGTTTTGATATCTGGGTGAGATGATTCTCAAGGATATGTGAATTGAAATCAAGGTTCTTGATGCCGTCCTGTGGTGATCGAGAACAAACATGAGGATTTTAATAAGACTAATTGGGAGAAATTTCAACTCGACCCCGATTGGTTCATTAAAATATGGGTTCTTATCTACTCATATGTACTTTCAATGGGTTTAAAAAAAAATATTGTTTCATCACCAACACATTATAATAACCCCATTCTATCAAAATGATTTGGTATCATTCCACAAACATGGCCTCTTATTATTTCTATATTTCATCTTATGATGACATGATCATCCTCATATTATAAGCATATCATCAAAATGGTAATGTTATTACCCACATATAGGGAATATCTCTATATTATCAGCTATCTCCAATATGGAGACCATCATCATAATCCTACACCAATAACACCATTAAACATATTTCCATTATGGGTAGATAGTTAATTTCCACCATCATGAAAATCAACCCCAAATCATATAATTCTATAACATAACATATCACAACTTCAAAATCAATATTTTGTATCATAGATTTATTCACAATTCGACCTCTACTCAATCTAAGAGAAATGAAATAACATATACAAAATACCTTTTTATTATCACCACTAAAAATATATATTATAGTACCCTGATAATTTAGAATATTTTTTTATGAATAAAATGTAATTCTTTGTAATTTTTCATTACACACAACCCTAAGTATGAATGATTTAAGATATAGTATACCCTTATAAGATAACTAAAACATTGATATGTATGAATACTAATATCAATTTTATGAAAACATGTGGGAAATGTTTTTTTAATTAAATATTTTTTATTATCGAATAATAAATATGTTATATATTTTCAGTAAAAGAGTATGAACAAAAATGTATTTTTGATCAATTATTGTTTTTATTTAATTTTATATACCAGTACTTTATAATTAATTTATACCATGATTGGAATTTTTATTTGGGGAAATAATCATCATTTTTCATATCAGTGTTTCTATGTATTCTATGGCTTATTTTGTCGGATAATTATAAAATGATTTATTATTCAATGAATTGTGAAAATAGAAATGTTTTGTAAAAATATATATTTATTTTCATGTAAAATTTATAGAATATTTTTAATTTTACAGTGACAAATAAATATTCTATAATTAAAAATAATAATATTAATTACAAAAGAAAAATCATCTTTCATGAATTATTTATAAGAATAGTTTTGTGATTAAAAACATTTTTCTAAAAAATGTTTTTATCTCCTAATGTTTTATTATCATATAAAATTAAAATTATATATATTATTAGAAATTTTAATAAAATTTGAAGATTATATATTCAAAAAGATATTTTTAAACATTCTTAAGTGTTTTTTCAAAATAAACCAAATGTATGTTATTTTTTGTATGTTTAATGATTCATTTTTCAAATATAGTTTTTCATTATGGGTAATGAACTTATTTAAAATTAAATTCCACTAAAAATATAAATTTAATCCATTAACATGGATTCTTAATTTGGAATCATAATTAATATTATTATAATAAATATATAACTTTTGTTTTAGTAATAGTGAATAATAAAAACAATTAAATTTTATTATCACGTCTATGTTTAAAACAGAATTATATGGAGGTTAAAAAAACGATAAGGGTATGATGTGCACCCAAACATTTATAATTACCATTTTTATGATATTTAGTTCTTATATTATCAAACAATTAAATACATAGCTATTTGAATTTAATTTCCCATGGATGTAACCTTATGTAATAGGAATATTTTTAGAAATTAATTGTTTGTCCCTCCCCAAGCATATAAAAGGGAACCTCTACTTCTTCATTATTCACACAATATGTGTTTTTTAATAAGAATAAAGATAATATTAATAATTATTTTTATTATCCATAACTTCATTGTAGATTTTTATCTTCTCTTAATGCCAGTTTTTATTATGATGTATTAACCATTTTCCACCCCATATCCACCAAAAAGGAAAAAATTAGCGCTCGTTTTTAGGTATGGACTACCATATCCCCATATAAATAGGATTTATTTACCATAAAAATCATTAGTACATTTTTAAAATTATATATTTAATTAATATATATATATTTTTGAAATACTTATTCTTATATAATTATAATATATTATATACCTTCTAACCATCTACTTTATTGGTAAACAATATTATGTATCACGTGTATGTGTAGACGACCATCTCCACGAGGAGATGCAATTTGAATATAATTAATATTTTACATTAATGTTAAAAATGATAGATGTAATTGTAAAATATTATATTTTTGATAGATTAATTAATTTTTAAAATTAAATTATAATTCACATTTCCTTTATTCCATCCATTTAAAAGTAGAATCATCACTCTTATTTATATAGATATTGATATCTCCACCAAGTATTGTCATTCAGTTTTCATACCCACTTAGTTTAAATGTTCGCAGATTAATTTATAATAGTTATATATGTTATTTATTAGGTGATTAATGATTTTTATATGTGAGAAACATGATTAGTCTTAATATAATGTAAATACATAACTAAATCATATAAGAAAAATGATTCAACTAACTCACGAATTGTCTACTCTAATTATGAATAGTTAATAAAAAATGTTGAAATTATATAAGCCTATTTTATATGATATAATATTTATTAATATTATTTTCTTATAGAATTATATTTAATAATAATTTTATATACATCTGGTTAGATGGATTATGAATCATGTCATATATAAGATAATGTTTTAATCTAAATTCCACTGCACTAAGATATTTTTGATTATTATGGAAACATTAATTATGTATATGGTGTATATACATCCATATAATTGATTTTTCATTAATAAATAAATTAATACAATGTATTTATGGATAAATGATCTTTTTAATCTTCAAATTATATTCCTTTAAAAATTAACTAAATCTATAAGTTTTTTTGTCAGAATTTTTTCATTAAGACATGTTCAATGTAATAATCCAATAACCATTTTTTAGTTTCACATACATCCCAATTGATATGTTTTATCATTATCATCTTTATATATATTGTTTTTAATTTATCTTTTGAAGTCATTTCTTTCATGGGTTTTATGTTTTAAAATTTATCGCTTTGGTAAGGGTTTTCTATTTGAATCTCATTTTTCACCATGATAATTTATGATTATGATTTTACTGCAGTAGAATTATATGATATATATCTCAAAAATAATATTTCATTATTTATATTCTTGTACTTTTAGGATATTTCATGTCTTCATTTCTTTTTCTCCTCATTCTTTACTCGTGACACCAAAATATGTTTTTAATAAAAACATACATTTTTTAACTTTGATTGAGAATACAATATTTGAGGAAAATAATTCCAGTAATTTTTTTAAAATAATACATTTCTTATTATAATAATATTATTAAAATTAAGATTATTTATTTTTAACTATCTTTACTAAGGTTTAAGAATTATTTTCTTATCATATTCTAATCATGATTATTTTTCAATTTTACTAGAAATGTGAAAATATTTTTTTTGGGTAACATACATAGTAAGAATCACATTCCCCACTATATTCAATAATATTTTTTGAAAAATAATAAAATATGTGCTTCCTAGGTTACTTTAATAAAATATGAAATATTTTTATAAAATTTTATATTCTCATATTATTATTTCTAATAAAATATATATTTTTCTTAATAATAATTTTCATCTTCTTTTGAAGGAATTTATATTTTTAAAAAATTTATCACATTTATTATTCTATATTTTAGATATAATCCAGTGTTAATATTTTTATTATTCCTTCATATGGATTAAGATTATGATGATAATATTTTTGTGAAACCCATTTACTTACCATAGGTTACAATTCGATGTTATGATGAATATTTTACGATCATGGGGAACATATATGTATGTTGTTCATTATGTGATAATTCATCTCAGAATTATATATCCCTCGAATAAATTTTGTAAATGTGGATAAATCATGAGATTATAATGACAACAATTTTGTGGGAACCCATTTTACGATGGGAAACCTTATAATTAGATATCCTTTTGTTTAAACCTTAATTATCATATTAATGGAATTGGGAATGGTCCTAATCCACTATAATAGTATTTGTTTTGAGCCTTGTTTAACAAAAATATTTTCAATGATTTTTTTCCACTAAATACATATGTCATATTCTATTTAAATGTTATCAACACACATGACTAACTATTTATGATTCTACACTCTTATATTTTATGTCTTTTGAATGATGAAACATTTTTCATGTTTGATGATTATGATATATGAGTTTATGGGTATGATTTTCTATTTGTAATATATTGTTCTCATACCCTAATACATATGCTACGATCATTCTTTGATATCTCATTTGTTTACCAATACTAAGAATCTAAGATTGACATATCTATTTTTTCCTTAGACTAGGTTATGGGGAATGATTTAATATATTATGTGTCTAATAAGGTTACCTATTGTGATGAAATAAATGATAAATTATTTAGATCTTTCTATGATTTGGATATCAATGTATCTATGATTTCAAGGAAAATAAGACATTATAGTTCTGAAGTCGATCATATTTATATGTAATGAATACTACACAAATTATATTTAGTATATCCATATGAAAATATTGGGTATTTTTATATACCCTCCTTCACCCTAGGTCACCCACCGATTGATCCAATGGTTTATAATGATAAGATAATTCTAATATTGAACAATTTATTGGTATGAAAAATATACAAAAACCATTATCTATCACTATTGAAAATATAAATAACAAAATATGGTACATCTAAAAATAACATACTTCCACATATGCAGTTATATCATCACCTAATTAATATTCATTATTAATTTTTTTTATCACTCTCATGTCTCTATGAACTCCTACATTCATTTCTTATCATCTATTGAAAAATAACCATCTATGATTTTTTAGAATGCATAGTCCTATATTCTTTGGGTACAACCCCAATTCTAATTATGTAACACACTTTTAAATGGTCCATGTATGTCTCATAATAGAATTGTTATATCTTCAATGGAAATTACTAGTGTCGATATAGAATTAACACTACCTTATGAAAATATTTATAAAACCACCCTCTTATTACTTTTTATGTTTTAACTTTTTTATCACATTTTCTTATTCAAAATAATAACGTAAATTCATAAAAATGATAATATACTGTTAAAATTCAATATATAACCATAAATACCTAACCTTAATTACAAATTAGGTAATTTAAATATTATTTATAAATAATATTCAATAATAAAAATAAATTTATCAATAAATAAACGAATCCATCATTATGTATTTTCAATATCTAGAATTATATATTTAATAATGAATAAATTATATTCCTATTAAATTAAATATTCTAATTACACTATTTTTATATTTCTAAAATAGTCTTCCATTTCAAAAAATAAATTATTTCAATTATTTAGAAAGAACAATTTTTCAATAAATTCACTTTTTTCTATCATCCATAATTTTAAATTTTAGTATATTCATACTTTTTTATTTAGTGATCTACTCATTTTGGAATATAATGAGAATGATATATTTAATAACATTTTTAATTATATGTGAATTTAGTTCAACTAACATGATTCTATATGAAAAAGGATTTCTTAATCCTTTGTTCCTTTCCATAGATCATTTATCAAAAATCTAATTAGTTGTATTCCTGTAGTTTAATACACCACATCAAAATAATTATATATTCCCTAAAAATGAGCTAATAAGAGTGAATCAAGTGTAATTTGAAAATTTTAACATTAATTCACTCCATTAAATTTCTACAAACAACTCTATTTTTTCGACCTATAAATTCCATGTGTAACTATCTTTTAATCCATATATTTATTTTTCATTAATTAATCATGTTTTATTGGATTATCACAAAATGGGAATCAATCTTATGCATATCACTAGGGGGTTCCTTTTTCCTATATATAATCCTCATTATAATCATATGGATCACCTCCTGGTATCCAAGAGGCTTCTGGTCTTTTCTAGGGAGCATTCCACAGACATGGTTCTAGTTGTTCGTTGAGGTTTATTTCGGGACCTCATATGGTTGATTTGATTGGAGTCAAGACTCATCAGGAAAGTCAAATTATTTATAGTAAATATAATGATCATATATGGAGACCATATAATTTTTTAAATAAGATGGAGTCCTATGATTGTTCACATCATGTTCCTTCCAGCTTGTTTCGTATTGATTGGGTTTTGAATAAGGATTCACAATGATGTCCATCACCTTTTTCCTAGTCTAGAAAAGGATGAAAATAATATTTTAATATCAATTTTTGGACACCTAGTTCTTTATTCAGTGTTCTATTGAATAATCCCCTTATGCTTTACATCTCCTTTTGTAGTTTTTCATGGTCTTGAATACCGATTTGGCCATATTTCTGTCTATTTTTATTCACTTCCGGGTATCCCTACCCAGATTCCACCATTATCTAGTTTCCTCTTCCATATTTCACTTCCTCCTCATGAAAGACTCTAAATGGCCTGGTTCAACAGATCTACTGACGATTTTGGTGGTTTAGGTGACCTTTATATTGGTGGGGCAGTTCGAGACTCCATGTTTTGGATAGTTTGGTGTAGTCGCATCCATTTCTTCCTTCGACGGTGGTCCTCCGACTTACCATGATGCAATGGTTTTATGTGATGGTGGGTCAGGTGATACTGCTCAATGTTTTTTAGTATCGGTAACATCTATGTGGTTCCACCTAACCCAATGTAGTGTTTAACCTCTCAATCCATTTTTTGGTGTTTTGGTGGGTTTTTTGGGATCTTTCCTACAATGGTGGATCCCCTTAGGCTCGTCTCTTTGCTTTTGTTTTTCCTTGTTCAGTCCTCACATTACTTGAATTTGATTTTATTTTAAAATAAAACTATCTATGGGAGTTTATAGCCAATTTGTGGAGACTATACTTATTGTATATTGACAGAAAACAATATATAAAAAATTTAAAATCTTATAAAATTGTTGCATCCAGATAGAATTAAAAATTTAATAAATCCAAAAATTACCAAAATAATATTATCATTCAATGAAAATAATCGTCTGATACAAAAAATAAGAAACCAAATAAATAATAGAACACCCACTAGGATGATCAAATATTATGATAATATGAAATAAAATATAGAAAAATATTTGAATCCATAAACTGATTCACGTTATTAGTCTCATCTCCCAATAATATTTTACTACTATTATTTTATCTATTATATATACTATAAATAGTAATATATCATATACATAATGTATAAAAAATATATATTGTGATGATGTATAGTTTTAGGAAAATATATAGTATGGAATGTCTATTTTTGATAATAATACATCCAATTATTTATATGTTAGTATGTATTGATACAAATAATTTCTTAATATAAAACATGCACATAACTGCATCAGGTAATCATGTGCCAATCAATACACCCTAATAACTAAACTCACATGGTTCAACCAATGCTGTAATGTGCTATTCATAACCACCAAATGGAATAGATTAAACTATATTACATTATATTAAAATGGTTTTCCTAACAATGAGAAATTCTCAAGAGATTTCAAAAGGCATTTGAGTATAAATTTGGGTGTAACTATAGGATCAAATGAAAGGTATATGGAATTCTAGATTATTTATTAATTGTTAATGAGTCATAATAAAAAACAAATGACACATTTGGACCATTACAAGTTTGAAAATTAGCATTATCTAATTCTATATGTCATCATGGAATCCCCATTTTACTGACAAAGGTTATTAAAAAATAATAGATTAAATCATGGATACTTTCCAATAAAATCATAGGGGTAAATACTAGATGGTTTCCAAACTCATTCCAAGCACAACCATGTGTATAGAACCCATGATGGAATTCTAGGGTCATAACTAGTATATACTTTGTTGAAATATGAAGAACTATTCATGTTAGTTTTCTAAAAATATTGGTTGATATACACAAACATATTATGAATTCATCACAACACACAAAAAAAAGTACATTAGGCCTCCACTACTTGTGTTGTGCATTAAAGAAACATTATTCTTTAAAATATTTAGGACATATAATCATGTATAGAAATCATATCTTCATAACTCTATCTTATGATAATAACCAAACCCTATCTATCACTTATTTGTATAATGTCAATGGGTAAAAAAACTAATTTAATATCACATAATCAAAACTATTATTCAATTCCCATGGAAATTAACATCCCTTCAAATGATTTCAAACTGATTTGGTAATTTTTGTTCTATCATCCAAGATCCTTTTATTATACAAGGATGAATAAAAAACTGTATTATTTTTATATATTGGAATATCATATTGATCTAAGATGACATATTGATTCTTACACTCTAATCCCCATGACAGATAAAAGAACTACATATTGATTATCATATTCAACCACTACGTATTTGAACCATTATTTAATCATGTGAAATAATAATTTCCAGAAAACCAAAATTTTCTTCTCTAGGTTAACATATTCATCAATACATGAAATATACACAAACCATCTCACTAATTTCATATTCACAATATTTTTCCCTATTAGTAATCCTTGTACATACACAAGAAGTGTCTCTACAATCTTAGTCTACTAGATGTATCCTAGATACCATTGACCACTACATCTCTTAATAGAAATATGTTCCATAAATTCAGATTCATTCACTCCATTCCAATCCATGGAATTCCAATTTCAAGTGACAGGTTTTACCCAATGACAGAAAATAATTTATATACTAACCAAACCAATCCATAATTATGTAAGAACATGGAAGCCCTTTAACCTCATAACTAAGGTTCAACACCATGATAACCTATTTTACAATTATAATTGAAACCACTTAGGTGGTATTCATTCATTACTATAACAAAATAAACATTTTCAAAATGTCATATAAAGTCTCTCGAGTCGGTATCCCCTACAAGAAATGAAATCTCCATTTCCACGATGATCCATCCTAAAAAATTAAATAATTGGAAATATATAATCACTATATAACTTCACAAAAACAAATTATTAAGTTAGAACTCACTAGATTTTTCAGACATAACATATAGATGTTTATTAAGTTTACTAGTAACAAAATGTCATTGTTATAACCCAAATTTATTTCGGATCACTCTCAAAATCCATGTTCATACAAAGAGTCTCCATATTAATATGACAATATCAATAACCAAAAACCAGAATCAACTAATTATAAAAAAATCAATTATTTAATTAACTTAGAATAATGTGTATAATTAATTAAAATATTATAATCACCATAATGATACATAAACTATTACCAATGATGAATAAATAACAGATACCATAACTCCATCACATCTTCTGGTAAAATACCCATAAATACATAGATAAAAACTCACTTATACAATTCCTATTCCATTTATATCATTATAAAAAAATATAACATTTGGTTTTATATATAAAAAGGGTCAGAAAAAGATTCAGTTTTTATCAATACAAATCATATATCCATCACAACATTAATATATTTCATTTTAAGATGATAAATTGTTTTATAGATGAATTTTCATGAAAAATATGAATAAAAAAATACCAAAAATAGATTGTGAATAAGAATAATACAAGGTAAGTAAGAATGTATATTATTTATATATTTCTCCAATAAAGGATGAGCCAAAAAACCCTTTAATAACAGGTGTAATAGAAGTCCAATGTAGAAATATGGTGATGGATCCCCTTTTCGTATAATCATTTCATTGGGAAAAACCCATAATTAGTGTTGTTGAAATCCCATAAAAATAATTACCAGTTATCCAGTCATTAAATAATAGATACCTAAAAAACACTAGAAACCAGGAACATACATGAAAAATAATCAGGGCCATCAGATAAGCATAACCATTATAAATTTCCCCTTATTCCCAATGGCATTAAATTGGGTTCCGGGATGATATATTCAATTATAAGTTTAGAAAAATTTATTTTATAGTAATCCGGATGGAAAACACTTCCACCGTAAGATAATTTTGGAGAGAAAATAATATTTTATTACAGCAAATATTAATTTTATTCCTTCAAAATAGGATAAAAAAACATATGTCATACATGATCAGATAAATATTCTATGAACCCAAGATAGTGACATACAAAAATCTCTTAGATTCCATCATTTTTGGTAATACATTTGTGGTTACAAATTTTGGATTGACACCTCCTTAAACACATACAACAACTATATATTCAACTGTAACCTCATCTAGCTATCTCAACATATGAGAATTTATAGGATGTAAATCATATAGTAAAATCAATATAATTTTATTATTCATAATAATATCTCAAAAAAATACTATCCAAGTAGAACAGAATTTATGAGAAATAATAATATTTCATGAATCACATAAATCTACCCAATTATTAATCTATGTGAAAACAACATATATCATTAATCATGCTGATCGTTATGTGGTAGATTCATAAGTATCATGAAACATGAAGAAGAATGAAAGATATAACAAGTTCATACCCAATATCATAGAGACACATCAGATTCTAACAATCAGTATCCTTATATTCATGTTTGTTGAATTCATATGGGACTACCATGCACCAAATCCATTATTACTTATGAATAAAACTTATACACAACCAATATCACAGACGCTTATTTTCAATATCATTCCACTAATAATTTGATGGGAAGTCTCATTTCATTTCCCCCATAAGAATAAGAACTCTTAGTCTCATACCTAATTCACCAATCATAGGCTGAGAAGAATCTATGCACGTTTTTTTGAAGTCATTGGTTAGGTAGAGAAGAATATATATAATCAACATAGATTCCTATTTTCCCTTAAGAAGCACTTTGTTCCTCCTAAAATTTATATGTGATAACTATTTCTACCTATACCGAATTAACCATATAGGCCATTTCATTAAAGGATCACAATCTGATATGTCTAGCACATGGGTGGAGGAGGGGTTAATAAATATTCGTATAAAATTATTTTAATGTTCAGGCCCTTGAATCCCATAGATGGTGGTTGTTATCAATTAAATTAGAAATATTAAATGGAATCAATCCCTAAATGACTTTCCAGTGTATTATTCTTGGTAAATCAGATACATAAATGGGAATTGTATTAAAAATGACTACACTAATTATAACATCATTTATTTCTCTTTATAAAATCCATATAAATAAATTCATGGGTAAATCTAAACTATTAATAAAATCCATACATCTCATTCATTGTACGCTTCATGAATAACTAGGGAATAAAAAGAAATAAAGGTGAGCTCAAATTATCACTAAGAGTAAGTAAATATGAAGTAATATTGAATTAATTAGAATAGTAAATTTGATAGGATAAATAATTGAACATAGTTTCCGTATAATCAATAAACTAAATGGGAGTTCATAATAGTTATTTCATTGTAATAATAGGAAAGACATTCCATTTAAATAACTATATAAGGAAAAATAAAAATTCCAAGGTAAGAGATCGAAACACATGCCATCTACATGACTGAAAGTGAAATGTTTTCATAGATATGTTGATGGAAAATAGCATGGATGAAATATAATTGAATATATATGAGGGAAATAATTTACTACTTGAAACCATGTTTCCCTAGTAAATGGTACCTTTACCATCAAGACCTTTCACATGAGATTTTACAACATGCTTTGTAAAACTAATATAAGTTGTCTAGCCAAATGAATCATCCCATGAGACTATTAGATGCATTATGGGGATATCTATAAATAATTACCACTCGTGTCACGCCATTACAAATCATTTCTTATATTCATGAAATTTTTTCCTTATCAAAATGAATCTGTATTGAATATAAGGTATGTATTTATTAATAATTACCGAGTTAAAAATTTAACTATCAGTGAACACCATATGTAAAATGATATACAATTTAGGAAAAAATAATATTCTTTGTGAGAGAATATGAAAATTCATGTCTATTTCCAATGAAAAATTATTACCATATAGTGATTTTCTCTAAGGGAAATGTAACAATCCCAAATTAAGGTCACATTTCAACGATAATCATTAAGAATTTGTTTTATTTAATTAGTCATTAATAATCCCAAGGTGTCCCATACCAAATAAAAATTTAATTTATATTCCCCTTGAAAGAAAGTTTTTCATCCCATGAAGAAAAAAATGATTAATGGTACAATACAAAAAAAATATTCATTAGATACACCATAAATAATATGTAAGTGGTGTACATGACATTTATCTCAATGGTGTAAAAAACATGGGATGAAAATAAATTACCTTATGATTCATTTTGGGTGAAAATTATTTAAATTCATCTATAATAAAATTATGAAAACTGTTATTTTTTGAGAGCATTTTCATGTTTATCATTGCTGTTAATTCACATAATACAATGTTGTGTACAACAAAAACAATTATTTTTGACATCATGTTCTTTGGGAAAATTTGGTTTATGTGTCAAAAAAACTTCAGTAGGTCAACTATGGTCAAAGGGGTCAATATAGAACAAATATTGAATAATAATATTGAAAAATTTATCATATTTATGAATCAATTATATTTTTAAAATCATTAATTAAATATCATTCTGGAAAATGAAAAAAACATTACATTCATGGAGATACTTGATCTTACATATGCATGAGTGATGTTCTCATTTTTCAATGATCATTATAAAAAGAAGATAAGTAGAATAATATCCTTACCTAATGATAAATATATCATGAATACAATATTATTTTTCATATACAATTATATATAATATTCTCATGATGTAAAATAAATCCCATTGTGGGGAGGTGGTGGTATTATACACATCAACGACATACATTATATCTTTCTAGTGTCTGAAATAATAATAATGAAAACGATATATATATCAATATAATTAATTACAAAATTTATATAATATATGTACCTTGTATGTCAAATATATTCAATTATAATCATTCTTTATACATTCAGTGGATCTTTTGAATGAATCACATTGCATTGAGGGGGTGGTAGTCCACACTTCCTCAAACGTTGTTATCTTATTGTTAAAACATGGAAAGTATAATAATATGTTTTGTAAAAGAATAATATAATAATAAATACATAATAAATATCATATATATATATATATATAAATTTTTTCAATCACAATGGGCAACCATAAATGTTGGAAATTCAAAATGAATAATAATTGTTTCCTGAAACAATAGTTTTCAATATATAGAAATAGTTTATTAGTTAAAAATTTGATGGAGGTGTGTGTTTGTTTAGATATAAATAATAAATTAACAACTTTCTAGTCTATTAAAAATACTTCATTTTCTATGTAAACATCAGGTAATAATAGTATAGGGGTTGATGAATGGAAATGCAACTAAAAATCTTGATAGAAGAGGTTACCTCTTAATCAGGAAACTTCATTTTGTTTGAACCAGAAACATACATGGATTTATTTATTGGAAAGTGGAGGATTATTAGATTATGGTAGGGATCATAGAAGTATAAATTTTTAGATTATGGATTACCCGATATGTCTTGAGATCTATGACGAAGGGGGAGAGGTGATGCCCTTTTATATGGAATCAAAAGGACCCACATGAAAAATTTGGAAACAAGTTAGGTGTAATAATGTTATTACAGAATAAAAAAGTAATAAAAAATTACCCATGCTCATTAATGTAAGTTAATTGACAAATTATGGACATCCAATGAGTGTTGGACAAGTTTTTAGGTCATTTGGTCTCTTAAATATAATGTTAAATCCATTTTTAAGACTAATGAAAAATTATTCACTATAATTAATTTTAATTAAATTCACTAATAATTTTAAGATAAGAATAAAGTTGTTATTATTAGAATAAAAAAATATCCTGATTAAAATTTTTAATTGCAATTTTTTGAAATTCAAATCAACGATGCTGAGAAATTAAGATTAATAATAATCTTAGAGACAAACAGTTTAATAAGATTTAGTAGATAAATAATCGAAATATTGTTTATTTTTTATATTCAATTTCAATGTGAAAATAATTCTAGTAAATTAAATTTTATTAATATATGTATTATTTATCAAATTTGACTTTATAAAAAATTTAAAATATAATTTATCATTATTAATTATTTAAGTGAAAAGACAGTTTTGACAAAAAAATGTAGTATTTTCACTATTTATCAAAAAATGAAGTTTCTCATAAAAATTCCTTAAATTAACCATAGGATAATACTGAAATTAATAAATAAATAATGAAGATTATTTTATCTAATTCAATTTATATGATTGTAAAAATTTATATTTGAAATACGTATTCCATTAAAAGGCGGTAAAATTTCCTTTATTAAAATATGGGTTTTTATTTGTGAAATAGGGGTTGTTCTTATATTATACATATCAAAACTAATGAAAACTATGAAAAATATTTGATTGAATATATATGATATATGTATCATAAAAATAAGTAAATAATTTTAATTAGTTATGTTTATTATAGTAAAATAACATAGGAAGCATAAAAATAAAAAATATATTTTTATATCTAATAGGTTCTTATTTTCATTTATCATTAATTGTTAACTAATATATTCATTTTATATTTGTGTAAACCATAATTTTCATAAGTTAGTTATTTTTTAATATAAAAACAAATTTAACTTCTTGTTTATATTGAATTATATTAAATAATAACATTTTAATAGACTATTGTTATTTGGTGAAACTCAGTCTTGTGTGTAACACATGCTATCAAGGAAGGTCGCTCTTGAATGTAAAAAAATATATCGAGGAAGGTATCCCTTTATTGTGTGAGAAGATATTTAGGAAATTTTATCTTGAGTTTAATTCACGCTAACTTAGTATTTCATTCATTATAATAAATATCATGTGTCAAATTTATTTAAAATAGTAAATATATAATAGAGTCTTGGGATATTATATTCCCTTACATGTTTGCTGTTGCATGTCATACATTCTATTGAATAAAAAGTTGTAATTTATAATTTTGGGGTGTTACATTATCCCAAACATAATTAAATTTGGTCCTCTCATTTAAAATTAAATCATAGTGATAAATTGTTTTATACTTAAAATGTTTAAATCCCCACATCGTAAGAAGGGTTTGTAAAACATAATCCTTAAAAGAGAGAATGGGAAATACAAGGGAAACATGGACTACCAAGTATTTAGGTTTATATGTATGATAACATTAATGGAAATTAGAGACATAGATATGGAAAAAATTGCAAATATTTATCAGGACTTAATGAGGTCGTCATATAGAATCACGTGAGTGATCGATAGGATGTTGAGGGTCTCAAATCCATAAATCTGTGATTATTTTAGAGACCACCGGGTCAAAAAAATTAAGGTATTATGAAAACTTTTTTCTCTAATCTATCTTCCTATTGATGGGATATTCTAATACTGACCTTGAATATAAAATATATTCGTACCAGATATGTTAAAATATAATTTTAACAATACCATTGTTTTTATTTTCTTCAATAAAATTCTAATTCATTCCTATACTACTATAAATTAATTACCAATAATTTCTTTTTTATGTTTTATTCACTAAAATAAACTATTAAAGGAATTTAAGGCCTATAAAAGAGTGAAAAATCCATCTATTTTCTTTAACTATATTCCAAAACCAATATGGTTAATAGATTAATCTATAATCTCAATAAGGGATACTACTTGTTAATCATTAACATTTATTCATAATATTTTTAACTAGAAACAATGAAAAATTAACTCGGACATTTCATACCATGGTGGTTGGTATGAAACCATTAGAGTCCATCGATCATGGGTTCAATACCTACGGCCATTCCAGATTTGATTGGTTGTGTAACAACACAAGTATTTACAAATAAATTTAATGTAGAATGAATGAAACATTGAGTCCCTAAAAACAACACTTTGGGATAACCAATTAAATAAACATAAAAATCTTTCAGTTACATTATTTTAATTTCAAAAAAACTAACAAACATGGTTGTTTTCAGTATGATATATAGATTATGATAGGATCAAATTACCATTTTTATTAATAGAAACATGTCCCTTATGAATAGTAATATATCATGATGAATAGCACTATTACCCTTATGAATAGTAATATTCCCCTTATGAATACTAACACCACCCATGAAATTAGAAATAACTTTTAGGCACCTAAAAATGAAATAGAATATTTTAAAAATTAACAATTAACTATTGGTATTTTCGGGACTAATTAATATTTAATTACTATTTTTTAAATAATAAATTTATTTAGATGAAAATTTATTTTCATAAAATGTATTCCTAGAATAAATATCTTATTTACATATCATTTTAAGATAATTTTATGTGACCTTAGTAAATTTTTGAATGTTTTATAAAATAATTTTTAAATTTAAAATCTATATTTTTCATGTAAATAATGATTTCATTTAAAAATAAAATATTAGATATTTGGAAAATTATTTTGATATAATGGATTCCTTTTTTTAATTCTACTCATCGAAAAATGGATATGGTGATTTTTTGGGATATTTCTGAAATATTTTAATTTTTTTAATAGTGAAATACTGTAATTTACAGTATATATACATTATAAGTTAAATAAACTTTTCATAACCTCATAGATGATGTAATCATACATTGTTTAAACTCACATTCAATAATTAATATTATTGTTCAAACCAATCAAACACTATTGGTTTTCCTAAGTAAAATAATAAAATAATGAATAAGATATTTAAAAATCACTCATCTCCTCCACTATAAAAAGCACACCTCACTCCCTCTTCTATTGATTCCTCTAAAACATTAATCTTCTCAATGTTCTTCCCAAATACTCTTCACTTGTCTATCTACACATCCATTATCACTTGATCTTTCCAAAAGAACAAAAACCCCTCCCTTCTGAAATTTCTCAAGGACAATATTTAAAAGGTAAACCCTCTCCCTTTTTCATTTAATTTTATTTTCATTTTTAATATTCTTATCTTATCCTAACCTCATCTATCTTAACGATATAGATAACTATAGTATCACTTATATAGTATAATTATACCATGTTAATGGAATATTCTTCATAAACCTATTTACTCTATATCTTTTATATTAATAATGAAATCATCATCCAGGAGATGTCGATTTACAACCATCGTGGAAGACGAAACTTCATTCATCAATTTCTTATTAATGTCTAGTCATTATACCCTTTTAAGGTTTATCCATATCATAATATATGTATTATAAATTATTTAATTTTTTTAATCGTTATATATATATGTATATATTATTAAATTTCAAAAAAAAATCGTAATAATTGAAATACTTCCAAAATAATCTAAATGGTTGTCATAAATGATTAATCCAATAACTCATCCTTATACCATATTAAAAATTAATATATAAAAATTTAAACTTATTTATGTTCATTAGTATCATATAAAATCAATTATTATTATTTTTATATATTCCACATTAACTCTATTACTTACAAACAAGCAAAAAGATTATGAAAACCAAGAAGACGAACACTCCAAAATGACATAATTCAATATTATAACATTTCAATAAAGACATAAATGAAAAAAATAAAACTACAATGAATAAAATATAGGTATATAATGTTCATAATTAAATATATAATTTATTTTATTTGGTTATCTTGGATTTTCTAGTGTAGTGAAAAATACGTTTGGACATAAGGATAGGGATTTCTTAAATCATTTCCATTTTTCTGTGATATTCATTATTCACCACTATTTAATGTGTATGGTGTTTGTATAATAACCATTTATGTATCATATAATTTATCTATTTATACTAATTTTATTCAATTATTTATTTGATGATTAATAATTTTTGGATATATAATTTGATTGATTAAAAACTGCTACGAGATTCTACCCGAATCCACATTTTTCAATTGAGTTACTCTTTCAGTACCTTTAATCAACATTAATGATTATTTTTTTATACATTAAATATTAATTATTTTTATAAATTCTAAACACACATATACAGATCATTTCTTAATCATTTAATGTGGATATACATGTTTTAAAATGGTTCACTTCTCAGTTATTCTCGATAAACAATACCGATTCAATGGAACTTCCTCAATTCTTACAAATTTTCAATTATACTATATAAAATTTTTAATCCATTATTAATTTTATAAAACAAAAAATATTATCATGAAAAAATATATGGGATCATTTATAGTTTTATTTAATCTAGAATTCATTTCTTATTTAAAATCACTTTAATATATTTCTTAAACGGTACTGAAAATTTTTATTTTTAGAGCTTCATTAAAAAATATTTTACATGATGTCACATCAGTGGGAGAACATTTATTCCTGAAATATATTTTCAATGTAAATTAATTTTTTTCTTTGAGATATATGTTTACAATATGATATCATGAAAAATAAAAAAAAATCCCAAAAGAAGTCTTCTTTCCAATGAAAAAATGTTATTTCTCATCTCACATAAACTATTATGGAATATATATCATGTTAACTACTTATTACTTACATGTGGGGAATGTAATACCCTTTGATATATCATATCAACAGTCCCCTTATTTTCATGATATTATAAGGTATTATCATTTGAATGTTTCAAAGTGGTATGGGATAATTTATAATGTGTAAGGATTGTTTCCTCACGATTTTTTCAATGGTCTCATTTAATTGTATGTTCTTAAATGTTAACATCATTTGTTGGATATTGTACATCATTTATGATTATATATTATGATATCATATAAAATATGCTGTTTAATTATTTTTGATTAGTTTTTTGTGGATATTCTATATTTAGTCATTCATCTTGTTAGTAAGAATAGTTAGTAATTATGTTTACAGATTGGGGAATGTTATTTACATAGCCTATGTATATGATATTTAGGTATAACCACATTCATATTAATAATGAATTGGTAATATAATTTTATTTTTGGGGCCTAATATAGCCTTTCTATGCATCTATAGATCTCACTAGACACAAAATATGGACTTGGTGGTGGTCGTTCCCATTTTTAGATATGTTTTTGGAAGAGATCTAATCATTTTCAAATGTCTTGGTAGTGTGGACTTGATGGTATTTTTCAGAATTTATAGTATTTGAATTGTTTTAATAGAAATCTATTAATTGACATTTAATGTGGTTTTTATAGTAGTATAATACACATGATGATGTTTTATAATGGCATTATTTATTCATCTCTTATTCCATTCAAAATACTGTCATGTTTATTTTCAAATGAATTTTTTTAGTTATTCACCATGCCTAATGTTTATGTTTATGATATCTTCACTTTATTTTTTCCCCTACTGAGAATCTCAACTCATCCAATTCATATGTTTTATTTTTCCTACTATGTGACGATGTATATTATGAATGAACTTCATGGATAACCTAGTAGTTATGGATGTTTTCAATGGAATTTATATATTTTTTTCCATTCATGTTTTGATGTTGAAATTATGTATGAATGTGGTTTTCCAATGATACAAAACTATTTAGACATTTGGGATATTACATTCTTTTATAAATGATAATGTAATAAAATAATGCATCAGTTCTATGAAAATGGGGTCTAGGTGTTACTAGTTGTCACCTAGCATACTGGTTGTGATATTAAAAAACCAATTTAATATAATTTCAAAAATAAATATGAGAGACATCCTTGAAATTTAATCTTTAAATATACTTCTATCTATGGTTTTAAATTCATCATCAATAAATAAGTAATTCATCCAATTATTTTAACATATTTCTTTTTATTCCTTAGATATTATCCTCTAGAAGAGGTAATTGACATGGGTAATGTCCTTGTTACCCAAAATGATTACAATAAACTATAATGGATTTCTTATGATTACATTCATTTCCTTATATTGTACTCTTCATTTTCCTTCTGAAATCGTTTCCTTTATGTCATTATTTCCCAAATATAAATAATTTACTTGCTCCATTGATACACTTTCCAGGGTTCCTCTTTCAACACTTCTCATGTTACATAAATCAAGCCTTCTTTTCATTATGATCTCCACCACTCGAGCTGTAAGCAACATCCATGCTTCTATTACTTGGTGTTTTTGGTATATGTTAAAGGTATATATTGTTAATCATATTTATGGAATACTATATTGGCATAAACGTGATATCATTCACTCCTATAAACGGTTAATTTTTTTTTCTCTTTTTCACCAACTTTTCTCTCATGTTCGACGTTAACGTGAATCATTCATGTTCCAAACATTGACTAAAACCAGAAATCATTGTGTTTGAAACAATAGTCATAGTTATATCATCATATAGAAATGTGTAAGATATTTATATCGTGACAACACATTTTTTAATCTAAATAGACCTAGGGTTATCCTAGAATATTCATTTTCATTATATATTCAAATAATTCACAACGGTATATAGGAAAAAATTTAATTATCATATGAAAATACCCTAGAAATGTCAAACTAGGTGCCCAGTAAGACACATTGTCCTGTAATATCTTACCATGATATAGGCCCGTAACAACTTGTTAGAGTTGTTACTCCTAGTTACATTTTTTCTAGAACCTTGTAAACTTATAGTATCCAAACCTGGATGACTTTCTTGGAAGAACCATATAATCTATAGTTTTTAAAATATATAGTATTTTCTTCAATACCCATTCTCAAATTCTACCTTAGGGTTATTCTCTCTAACCAATACTTTTTTAGATCTAGCTCCCATGGTATTAAATAAAATACATATGATACCGACTATAACGATGCATCCCTATAAACCTGGATCCATTGATGGATACCAATTACATTTTCATAATTACTAGGAAGATGGAGGGGGACCTCCACCATCCTTTGAGGGGGTGACATCTAGGAACTTCTACCCCTTCTTTAATAATCACCTCCTCCACTATTTCCCTTCAATCTCTCTTTTACCTAAGGTTCTGGATCTATTCAATGGAAGCCCAATCCTCCTGATTTATCTCTCAGAATTCAATGCTGCGTCAGATCTCCTGAAATGTATATTGATTTCTCTCTTCAAGCATTGACATCCTTCAGTGGACTCGTTTGATAGTATTATTTTCAAGAACTGAGGTCTACAAGTGAGGGAGACCGTGGGCTTGCTCGACAGTAAGAATATGATGATTCGGTTCGAATCAGAGGTATGTCATCCAACCTTTTTGTTACAACTTTTAATTACATTTTACAAACTAAGGATCTTTAAAGTCTAGTGTCTTGGAAATCAAGAAAAACAAAACATGAAACCCTAAAACATTATTCTAATCCACATGTACAACTTCATCATATGTTCTTCCTATGTACAATTATTTCATCTCATAACCTGGAGACATACATAAAAGGGAATGGGTGAGCAGAAGGCCCAGTAAGGAAAGTAAGGGAATCAGTTTACTTGTGATATCAATAAGAACGTGATGAAATACATAAAGACACGAGAAATGGAAGTAGAGTCATAAAATAATGAAAATAACTTGAACCATGACATGAACATGTTACTACAAAATTTAATTTAGACATTCATGAACATATCACCAAGGTTCATCAAAAAGGGGTCATAAAAATTACCATTGTTATTCACCAAGGTATCATGAAACTAGTCATCTCTAGAGATTAAATTCTTTACCCAATTCATTAGAGAACTATCAGGGCACACCCTTAAAATTTATTTACCTTCATGTGATCCATATTGATAATAATCAAACATTTCATAAATAACTCAAATAGAATAAAATAAATGTGTTTCATTTCAGAATCTTGACATTTTAAAAGTGCTTAAAAATAACATCATTATGTCATTTATAACCCATGGAAAGAGAGTAAGGGTTATATGTATGTAAATTACAGAATAAAATATATCATTTTTTGTGCATTTATAAACACCCATAGAAACTAAATCAGTTTGGGTATCTGCGTAAATAAATAAGATAATTTCATGAGAGAAAGAGAGAAATTTTGAGACGAAATTTCTACTGCATAACGGCTATATAACATGGTTTTAGAAAACATTGAAAAGAGTGGGAAAAAGAGTCACCCACTTGTAAAAGAAACTCATAATACAATATGGGTACTTAATAAAAAGCAATAATATCATGGTATTGATATTTGAAGGAAACACCATATTAAAATGAAACTTGAAGGAAAATAGAAGATAAAGTTTCTTTTACGTAAATTTTTCTACCTAACATCATCACTTAAAAATTCAAAAAATCATTTGATGAGAGTAGAAAATATCTCTAATAATTTGGAAATTAAATGAATAGTAATAATTATGTATAATAACTTACCCCATCATAATAATATGGAAACAAGATTCCATAACATAAATGAAGTCATGACTTAAAGTAGGTGGGTGAAAGAATCTCTTTCCTAGAAGAGTAACTTCGAATGCTTGAATGTTGGATCCATAGGGGATTGAGGGAACATTAGGGGGACTCCTTGGAAGGTAAAAAGACCAGATCTTCATTGAGTATGATTTTTGAATGAAATGAATGAGGGAATGGCTTATTATTTATAGGGAACAAGAGGGAGTATTTAATTAATTTCCAAGGGACACCTCATCGGTGGTATTTGCAAAACCATGGGCTTTCCCATTGTATATGCCCATGGTAGTGGACACTTGGGACAACTCAATGCATATATTACTATTCAAAAGTCGACCAGATTGATTACATCATAAATGATGTTATTAAACACCCGAAACTCAAAAATGTATTTTTACTATTCACTGGAAATTCAACTGTATCAGAAAAATCCCAAAAATTTACCCTAACCTAATATCAATGATCTGAATTAAAAAATTAACTACATTATATGAAAATAATTTTCTAAATATTTTTAATTTAATTTTAAAATAAAATCTGTACTTATTAAAAAAACAACTCTAAAATTATAACTTGTTTTGTAACACCTTGTAAACATAATCAAGGTCCCAAAAAATTATAGTATAACCATAATACAATAAAGTAACATTTTATGATTACATTTTATGAAAATAAATTTCCATTTTGATATTTTAAATTAATTATAAAATTGTAAATAAAATATTTATGACATACAAAAATACCAAAACTTATACTATGATCATTTTTTCACTTATAAGATGTTTATCTTATATTTCTACATTCATGGGTGAAGTTTCTATTTTTTGGCTGATTCACTATTCATTACTATTCATAAGGGTATATTACTATTCATGTTTTACTCTTTACTAAAAAAAATTGATCTTATTAGACTCTAAATTTATTACTTATCACAACTATAGAAGACCATTTTTTTAAAATAATTTCACACTATTATTTATTTAAAGTATACCGAAATTTTTTAGAAATAGCCATTTTAACTGTATTCGTCAAAAATATTGAACTTCATCCTATATTTATCCGGACATTTGAAAATCACAAAATTTACCATAATAAGAAATAACAATTTTATTTATACCAAGGGATTACAAAAATTATTTAGGACCTCGTTACAAATCCCCTTATAACACCTACAGATGACCTAAGTGTAAGGTGTGATATGGTGATAGAATCTTGGGGTGGTTTGGACAACATTTCCCGAGTGGTGGTTTCTATTAGCTTGAAATTATCCCTTAGGTGATTTTATTCAAGCTTCCCATGTTGAATCTCATCTTGGGCGTGGTCCATAGCTATGCCTATAGATGCCAACTCTTTCCCAAGCTCTGACAAATGAGTGTTGTATGGCCCAAGTCTACTAGATGAGGCCACCGACTCTTCTTTCTGTATTAATTAACCAAAAAAAACTTGTATTTATAAACAATAATTGTAACATTAAGAGTTTAGAATCCAACAGTCATATTTTCCAATGATCATATAATAGTCAAAACCTAATGGTATCACTTCATTAAAAAATGGATATAGTTTTGTGGAGTATAAAATTAAATAACACATAAATTTAAGAAACAAATATTATTCAAAAATCTGAGTCGTTACATTCTCCCCCTTAAGATATTTCTTCCCAGAAATTTTAACTCGTACCCTTAGAAGAGAAAAGTTGAGGGTACTTCTGACTCATAGACTCCTCTAGTTCCCATGTGGCTTATTTACATTTGTGGTTCCTCTGCAACACCTTAATGAGGTGGGTCGTCTGGTTGCATAGAACCTTGTCTCTACAATCCAAGATCTCTACCGAATACTCCTTATAAGAGATGTTAGGTTCCATTTGTACCACCTCTTGATTTAGTACATGTTAAGGATCAAGTATGTATTTTCTAAAGAGGGATACGTTGAAGACATCATGAACGTGTGCAAGATTTGGAGGAAGTGCAAGATGATAGGCCACTACTCCTATGCGATAAAGGATTTCATAGGGTACAATGTACCTAGGGATGAGATTCCCTTTCTTCCCATACCTCATGACTATCTTCCAAGGTGAAATTTGATGAAAGACATTTTCACCAACATCAAATGACAAGTGCCTTGATGGCTGTCGGCATAGCTCTTTTGACGACTATGAGCATCCTTAATGTGTTTCTAGATGGAATAGACCTTTTCTATCATCTCTTGTACAATATCAGGCGCAAAAATAATTCTCTCACGAGCTTCATGCCAACAGGTAGGAGTTCTACATCGCTTACCTTATATAGCTTCATAAGGTGCCATTGGAATGCTCGAGGGAAAGCTATTGTCTTAAGAGAACTCAACTAAAGGTAGATGATGATCCCATAAACCCTTAAATTCCATAGATCATGTTCTCAGCATGACCTTGACTATTTGAATAGTCCATTCAGATTGTACATCAGTTTGGGAGTGATAGGATGTACTGAAATTCAATTTAGTGCACAAAGAATGTTGAAGAGTTATCCAGAATTTTGATGAGAACCTCAGATCATGATCAGATACGATAGAAAGTGGAACTGGATAGAGCCTTACCACTTCCTTCACATAAATCCTAGAATGTTGATCAAGAGATAAATCTTCCCGAATAGAGATAAAATGGGCAGTCTTGGTGAGGCAGTCCATAATAAACCATATCGCATTATTTACTTTGGAAGTTCTTGGGAGACCAGTGAAAAAGTCCATAGTGATATTGTGTAGAGACTTGGGTTTTGGCCCTTTTAGAATTTGTAATATTTCTATGAATAATTCTAGAGTATGGAGTAAAGACGACGTGAGACTCCGAGGCTCGGTGTGCCCGGAATTAATTTTATAAAAATATTAAGTATTTTTATACTATGCACATGGTGGGGGTGTGGTATCTCCTAAACAGTAGCTCAGAATGGGAATCTGAGGGCACAGTTACGTCTCGAACTTGCCGTTTACCCTAGGCAAGGTGTAAACATTGTGGACGTGGGCCTGCGGTGGAAAACAACACCTGGGGAATTTCCGTAAATAAATGGAAAAGTTTATTTACAAGCGTAGGCTCGAATAACTTCTGAATGGAGTCTCGGATAGAAATTCTGAGACAACGGTTGAGTTCAGAACGCCGTTTTTACCGTAGGGGCGGCCTTAACTTTGTCCGTGCCAGGTGCGAAGTCGGGGGCATGTTGGGCCGGGGAGTTGAGCAGATTAATATCACTCTTTCTCCCCCCCTTCTTCACCTGGACATGTAGTGGAAGCCTCCTCCTCTCCATATCCCTCTTCTCATCTAAGACGACAATGACGGATCGAAGGCGGAATTGATGGCGGCAGAGCTCGGTTAGAGCGTAGAAGCGTCGGTGTTCTGCCCGCAGGTAGGAAGATTAAGTTTTCAGACCGTTCCTCACTTTAAACTGTGTTTTTGTTCAATTGTGCTGTCGGATCGTCATTTGGAGACCGAGGATCTTTAGATCTAGTCTCAGGGTTTCTGAAACCTTTTCCGGATCGAATTTTCGACCTTCGGATCGTTTCCAGTGGTCAGCAGAGGATCCATGCCGGCAAGGCTGGATTCCGCTGAGGGAAGAGGCGGTCTTCAGTGGTCTGGCAAGGGGTTTTGGGTGAACGGGTATTCGATTTTGTGTGTTATTTCAAGGGGATCGTCGTGGTATGGTTCGCTTGATGAGTTTCAGTATCGTTGTGTGGGACCCGCATGGGCTAGCTACCATGAATAGTTCCCTTTTCACCGGTTGTCCTTTTCAGGTGAGTAAATAGCGTATCCTGCTTGTTTTTCCACGTAAATCACGTTGGTGGCCTCGGTATCAGGCTTGGAGGTGCATGGTGAGGCGTTGTTTCGGGTCGCTCGGGTTAGCTACATTTTGGACCAGTAGTGGTTGGGGGTACTCCCTTGGTCTGTTCCTACGAGGGTTCGCGCGAAATCACAACCCTGGTATTGGATTGTGATCCTCTCGATGGGATGTTTAATCTTTTAGAGTTGTGGCATCCCTCTGGTGGGCCCGGAGCGGGATCCTCTAGCATCGTTACCCTAGATCGTGTTCATGGTATCGCTGTGACCACTTATCCACGGGCGGCGATCCCCTATCTAGCAGGTTAATGTCGTAGGGTTTGTATCATCATCAGGAATATGATCCCCTATGCAGTGAGCCGTGCTCATTAGGGTTGTGGAATTGTCAGGTATATGATCCCCTACTCAACATGAGGTGTATAGTATGGTGGCAGTATCATTGGTTATACGATCCTCTACTTAGCACATGGTTTCGGTAGGGTTGAAGCATTGTCAGTTCGATCCCCTATAGCGCGAGATGTACCCGATAGAGTTCCGGTATCATCATGAACACCTTTATGCGGGTGACGATCCTCTATCTGAGTGATGTGTTTCTGTCGAGCGCCAGATCGGGTTATGGTATCCCCCAGTGGACCCTGGGAGCGATCCCCTATCTGTGAGATCTTCGTATACCGAATCGGGTTCTGGTATCCCCTAACGAACCCTAGGAGCGATCCCCTACCCGAGGAGTTTGTTTTTCTTGCTGTTTTAGCGTGGTTCCCTCAGTGATGGTATCTGACGAGTGTGATCTCTCAGGTGAGTGTCTGAGATGTTTGTGTGGGACCCGATGGAGTGTATCTCTCAGATGAGTGTCATCTGGGATGACAGTGATCATGGAGTGTGCTCTCTTGGTTGTGTGCAGTTGCTGGTGATGAGGTTGTTCTCTCATGTGGCTTGGTGCGTGAGCTGGTTATATATGAATTGTTCAAGGTGTATGTATGGGAATAAACCTGAGTTGAACTAACTAGTTGTGTTTAGATGTGGATGGTCACAAGATGGAGTTTCTCTCTCATATGGGTTCCCTCTGGCTTGGATGAGCAGGCTGTTGCCTTTCAGTTTCTATCTTTTGTTTGGGGTTTTTGGGGTGGATAATGAGTATTGTTATACTCACCCCTGCACGGGCTTTGCCCGCACATGTTTGTGTCTTGTGCAGACCACATGCCTTTCAACAGAGTCCCAGGAGGACCCAAAGCAGGAGGAGCTGAGTGAGTGAGACTGACCGGGGTATTTTCTGGTGGGGTGCCATGGGAGCTTTCCAGCAGGTGTTTGTGGCAGTGTTCCCCCTTTTCAGAGTAGGTTTGACGTGCTTTGTAGTTTTCTTTTTGTGGGCCCTGTTTTTCCCTTTTTGTACTGCTGTTTCACTCTATTTGGGATAGTTTTATGAATGCATTGTACTTTTTAGTTTTACTTATCTCTGCAATGTTGCATGGAGGTGTATGTGGGTGCGTGTGTACAGGTACCTTGGGCTAATGCCTCCCATGTGTGTGTGATAGCCTAATCGGCGCTAGATACCAACCCCTGGCCTATTGGAGGCGGGCTTGGGGCTTCGCGGCTCGACCCCTGTTTTGTCGACTCATGATAGAGTGGTATCAGAGGAGGTTCCACAATTGGGATCTCAGAGCATAGCTGGTCTAGCTATGAGTTTGGTTTGGGTTGTATAGTGGCAGTGTTAGGATGTTTCGAGTTCGACTTTCAGGCCAGGGACTCCAGTGTTGGTGCGGCGGCCGACGTATCCATACAACAGGACTCTGATAACCTTCCTTTCGACTCGGGACGTTTGGACACTAGTCATAGGTATATAATGGTACATGCATCATATAGGACTGGGTTTTGGGTTTTCCTTGTCCTTATTGCATCAGCTCTCCAAATATACACTTTGACCATGGTGTGTCTTGATTGTATTTCAGGATTCCTCCATGACGACAGCCAGCGAGGGTTCCACAACGGGATTGTGGTGACGATCTGCCCTATCTAGAGGCTGTGGACCAGGGTGCAGGTTCTGAGGCTGGACCTCCATGTGGTCCGCTAGTTGAGCCACCACCTGTCGAATATCTGGTTGTGCTGGAAGTGTAGGATGAGGTTGCGCGCAGGATGAGTGCGCTGCATGAGTTCCATAGGCAGCGACCTCTGAGGCTCCGAAGTGATCCAGACCCTCAAGCAGCTGTTGACTGGCTCGAAGTAGTCACCCGAGTTTTCCGCCTAGTGAGGAAACCTCCAGATCAGATGGTGGTCCTAGCGGCGAGCCTTCTGCATGGTTCGGCTGGGTGACAGTGGAGTTTAGTGACGCATTCACATGATGAGGAGACGCTCACATGGGCAGAGTTTGAGCGGCTCTTCAGGGAAGAGTTCTTTCTGGTGATGCTAAGGTCAGTGTGGATCCAAGAGCTCCTGCATCATCGATATGAGGTCATGACCATGGAAGAGTACTCATTGAGGTTTGCAGACCTGCCGCACAACTCCCTGGATATGGTTCGATACCTGTTCTTTAGGTCTCGGAACTTCGAGCATGGGTTACACAGGGAAATCTGAGAAGGTGTAGTTTCCTTGTGTCTGCCCACCTATGCTGGAATGCTAGAGTGAGCATTGGTGGTGGAGAGCATTCAGGCTGAGCAGATCCCACCTGTTAGTGCAGGGGGTGCAAGAGCTGAAACTTCGTCAGTCAGATCGGCATCTGGTAGCTGACGACAGACTCAAGGGCCCAGGCGTGGTCGACGTTTCAGGAGGCAACCCCAGGATGGAGGATCCAAGGCTTAGGTCTCACAGGGCTCGCAGGCCAGTTTGGGTTCGCTGTAGGAGAGTTGATGTTATGCTTACGACGATCAGGGACATCATTCTAGAGACTGTCATACTCGTCATGCTACTGAGATGGAGTCGGTCGACAGACCGCCTTGGCAGAGGCAGCGTCTCGAGCAAGGAGGTCCGCAGGGCGGCGGACGTGATGACGGAGCTGGTGTAGCAGCAGGAGGTGGTAGGCGGTATCATTTTCCACCACCCGCTCGCCCAGGTGGTCCACGCCGAGCTCAGGGAGCTGGGGGACGAGGGCGAGGTCAGCTGCAAGCCTTAGAGGGTGTTCACCCAGAGGCTCCGTGGATGGATAGAGGTACGCCTTGTGTCCTTTCTACATTCTGCAGTAGTTTTATAGACACTGTTTAGCGGTACTCTTTCTTTTTCTTGGATTTCTCGAGTTTTGTTCAGGGCGTTGGTAAGACCATGTGTTGGTGTTGTTCGGCGTGCTTCGAATGCGTAAGTAAGAGGGATCCTTCCTCCACCGAGACGCGTTTTTGGGACGTGATTAAAACCGTGCGGGCGAGTCAGTGCTGCCAAAAGCAGATAGTGTTGAGGTGTGGTGGATGAGTTTCTATGACTTATGTGTTCGGGCAGGGGTGTTCGTTGGCGTACTCACTAGTGTGGGAGACCTAGTTGAGAGTCCAGCGGCTTCCCTTATGCTTAAGACTTTTTGGGGACGAAAATTTCTAAGTGGGAGAGCATATAGAGACTCGGGTTTTGGCCTTATCAGACTTTAGAATATTTCTATGAATAATTCCAGAGATAGGCGTGAAGACGGCGTGTGATTACATGGCCTGATGTGCCTGGAATTAATTTTAATAAAATATTAAGTATTTTTATACTATGCATGTGGTGAGGGTGTGATATCTCCTAAATGGTAGATCAGAATGGAAATATGAGGGCACAGTTGCATCCGGAAAATTCCGTTTACCCTAGGCGAGGTGTAAACTTTGCGGACGCAGGTCTGCGGTGGAAAACGCCACCAGGGGCATTTCCGTAAATAAATGAAAATTTTTATTTATGAGCGTTAGCTCGAATAACTTATGAAAGGAGTCTCGGATCGAAATTCTGAGACCGAGGATGAGTTCATAACGCCATGTTTACCCTAGGGGCGGCCTTAACGTTGCCCGCGTTGGGCGCGAAGTTGGGGGCGTGTCGGGCCGTGGAGTTGAGCAGATTAATATCACTCTTTCTCCCCCCTTCCTTCTTCACCTGGACGCATTGCGGAAGCCTCCTCCTCTCTATCTCCCTCTTCTCCTCTGAGGCAGTAACGACGGATTGAAGGTGGAATCGACAGCAGCAGAGCGCGGTTCGAGCGTAGAAGCGTCGGCGTTCCAGCCACAGGTAGGCGAATTAAGTTTTCAGCCCGTTCCCCGCTTTAAATTGTGTTTTTGTTCAATTGGGTCGTCGGATCGTCGTTTGGAGATCAGGGATGTTTAGATTCAGTCTCGGGGTTTCAGAAACCCTCTCAGGATCGAAATTTCGACCTCCGGATCATTTTCGGTGGTCCGCGGAAGATCCATGCCGGCAAGGCCGGATTCCGGTGAGGGCAGAGGCGGTCTGCGGTGGTCCGGCAAGGGGCTGGTGGCGGCACAACACAGAAAGCCGCGCAGGCGGCGGCAGAGGAGGCCGGTCGTCCGGACGGCCGGGCGAAGGTCTCTAGAGCGGGCGACGGGGGTCGCGACGCGCGACCTTGGCGGAGACAAAGACCCGCCTTCAGCGGGTCTCCGCGTGGACAGTGACCGGCAACATAGGTCGGTCGGCATGGCTAAGCCGCGGGCCGGTTCAGGCCGGTCGGGCCTGTCTGGCCATTTTTCATCCGAGGGTTCTTTAAACCCCCGCGGTTTTCAAACCAGAAGTCTGAATCGTGTGCCGTCTACGGCGACACGACCCTGGAGACGAGGAGAACCCTCCGGTGTGGGTTTGAGGGTTTAGAGGTTCAGGATCATGGCCCGGGAGTTAAAAACGTCGTATAAATAATAATAATTTATTATTTTACGACTTCGGGCCGTTGTAACTTCTACCCGGAGCATCTGAATAACGTGCTGTCAGTGGAGTTGTGACCCTGATGGTACAGTGGACTTTTTGAGATGGTTCCCGGGTTTTGGGACTGAGAATGGGGTGCGGGCCCCACGAGGCAGGGTTTTTGGCATTTTCGGAGAAACACAACTCTCCCACCGGGTGTCGGTTTGGGACGTTTGAGCAGTTGATCCTAAGTGTTTTTTCGAGGGGATCGCAACAGTGTCATCTGCTCGACGAGTATCAGGATCGTGGCATAGGCCCCACCTGGGCTAGCTCTGGTGAATAGTACATTTTTCACCGGGTGGCCATTTTTGGTGAACGAGTAGTCTATTCCATGTGTTTTTTCGAGGGGATCACTGTGGTATGGTTCACTTGATGAGTTCCAGGATTGTTGTGTGGGCCCCGCATGGGCTAGTAATTGTGAATAGTTCTTTTTTCACCAGTTGTCCATTTCGGGCGAGTAAATAGCCTATCCTACGTGTTTTTCCACGTTAATCGCGTTGGTGGCCTTGGTATCGGCCTTGGAGGTGCGCGGTGTGGCGTTGTCATGGGTCGATCAGGTTAGGGACGTTTTGGACCAGCAGTGGTTGGGGGTACTCCCTTGGTCTGTTTCTACGAGGGTTCGCGCGATATCACTACCCTGGTACTGGCTTGTGATCCACTCTATGGGATGTTTAATCTGTTAGAGTTGTGGCATCTCTCCTATGGGCGCAGAGCAGGATCCTCTAGCATCGTTAACCTAGATCGGTTTCATGGTATCACTGTGACCACTTATCTAGGGGCAGTGATCCCCTATTTAGCAGGTTAACTCTATAGTGTTTGTGGAATCATCGGGAATATGATCCTCTATGCAGTGATCCATGATCATTAGGGTTGTGGCATCGTCGGGTATACGATCCCCTACTCAGCATGAGTTGTATAGTAGGGTTGCAGTATCGTTGGTTATACGATCCCCTACTTAGCGTGTGGTTTCGGTAGGGTTGTGGCATCATCAATCCGATTCCCTACAGAACGAGATGTACCAGATAGGGTTCCGGTATCGTCGTGACCACCTTTACGTGGGCGAAGATCCTCTATCTGAGTGACGTGTTTCTGTCGAGTGCCAGATCGGGTTATGGTGTCCCCCAGCAGACCCTGGGAGTGATCCCCTATCTGAGAGATCTTTGTATACCGGATCGGGTTCTGGTATCCCATAGCGGACCCTAGGAGCGATCCCCTACCCAAGGAGTTTGTTGTTCTTGCTGTTTCAGCATGGTTCCCTCAGTGACGGTATCTGACGAGCGTGATATCTCAGGTGAGCATCTGAGATGTTTTTGTGGGACCTGATGGAGTGTATCTCTCGGACGAGTGTCATCTGGGATGATAGTGATAATGGAGTGTGCTCTCCTGTTTGTGGGCAATTTCGGGTGATGAGGTCGTTACCTCATGTGGCTGGGTGCATGAGCTGGGTATATCTGGATTGTTCAAGGTGTATGTATGGGCATACACCTGAGTTGAGCTGACTAGTTATATTTAGCCGAGGATGGTCACGAGATGCATTTTCTCTCTCGTATGGGTTCCCTCTAGCTGGGATGAGCAGACTGTTGCCTTTCAGTTTCTCTCTCTTTTTTTGGGTTTTTGGGGTGCCTACTGAGTATTGTTATACTTAACCCTTAATGGGATTTTCCCGCACATGTTTGTGTCTTGTGCAGACCAAAGGCCTTTAGACGGAGTCCCGGGAGGACCCAGAGTAGGATTAGCTGAGTGAGCGATACTGACCGGGGTGTTTACTGGTGCAGTGCTGAGGGAGCTTTCCAGCGAGTGTTTGTGGCAGTGTTCCCCTTCTTCAGAGCAGGTTGGATGCACTTTGTAGTTTTCTTTTAGTGGGCCCTATTTTTCCCTTTTTGTACTACTGTTGCACTCTGGTTGGGATAGTTGTATACTAGCATTTTACTGTTCAGTTTTAGTTATCTCTGCACTGTTTCATGGAGGTGTATGTGGGTGCGTGTGTACAAGTACCTTGGGCTAATGCCTCCCATGTGTGTGTGATAGCCGACTTGGTGCTAGACGCCAGCCCTTGGCCTATTGGAGGCGAGCTTGGGGTGTCGCGACTCGAGCCCCATTGGGTCGGGTCGTGACATATTGTCCCACTTCCATGCTGGTATGGGTAGTGGTTGTAATACCCATTAAAATTTTTCCACACTTCCTTCACTTGCTGACACACCAGGCCACTTGAAATGTAGCCAGCAATCTCCCTTTTCATATTATCCCATAAATAATGATCACGAAGTTCTCTATATATTTTCGTGCTTCATGGATTTATAGAGAATGTAGAGTTATGAGCATCATCGATCATATCCTTCTTTACATCTAGAATAGATAGAAGACATAGTCTTGTATGAAGTTTCAGTTCACCTTCCTGATCAATATTGAACTCAATAATCATTCCATCCTTCACATCTTCAAAATTCTTTTGTAACGAAGGATCTTCTTTATGATATTTCTTTATCTTATCTAGTAATGATGGTGATAAATAATTTGGGTTTCGGTGGATAATTTACCTTCCCTTATAATTCCCATGTCCAGCTTTACTAGTTCATTGATCAAAAAATATCTTCGAATCCTCATCATGAAAAGAACAACCGGGTCTTTCCTGCTTAATACATCAGTGAATTTGTTTTCTCTTTCAGGATAATAATGACTTGAAAAATCATAGTCTTTGAGAAGTTCCATCCATCTATTAGGCCTCATGTTCAATTCATTTTGTGAGAAAATATACATCAAACATTGATGGTCTATGTATATATTACATTTCTACCCATAAATATAGTGCCTCAATATCTTCAGAACAAAAACGACCACAGCCAGCTCCAGATCATGTGTAGGATAGTTCTGCTCATGAGTCTTCAACTGTCGAGATAAATAAGCAATGAATTTTTCATTTTTCACGAGGATTCACCCAAGCCCTTTCATAGATGCATCACTAAAAATAATGATTTATTCTCCACATGATGTAAAAGTTAACACAGGTGTAGTAACCAATCTCTTATTCAGCTCTTAGAAACTTTTCTCACACTTCTTTGTCCAGATGAAGTTGAACCCTTTTCAAGATAACTTTTATAGTGGATTATAAATTCATGAAACGTTTTTCCCAAACCTCATATAATATCCCTCTAATACATGGAAACTACAAATATTAGTTATTTTTTTAGGATGAGGACACTCCTCTATAAATTTAGTCTTTGTAGGGTCAACTGTGATTCCATCATTGGTAACAATGTACCCCAAGAAAGAAACTTTTTTTAACTAGAATTCACATTTATTTAACTTTACAAAAATACTCTCCTTCGGTAGTGTTTTCAAAATACACCTTATATGATCCTCATGATCCTTGCAACTTTTGGAATATATAAAAATATCATCAATAAAAACTACCACAAAGTTATCCAGATAGTCCTTAAAGACTCTATTCATCAAATCCATAAAAATTCCTGGTGCATTAGTTAGTCTGAAGGGCATAACAACAAAATCAAAATATCCATATCTTGATCAGAAGGCAGTTTTCAGAATATCATCTTTCTTCACCCTCAATTTATGATAACCAAATCGAAGGTCAAACATAGAGATGATTTGATCCCCATGAAGTTGGTCAAATAAGTCATCAATTCTTGCAAGAGGGTATTTTTTCTTCACTATAATACCGTTCAGTTCTCTATAATCAATGCATAGCTACATCGATCTGTCCTTCTTCTTCACAAAGAGAATTGATGCTCCCCAAGGATACACACTCAGTCAGATAAAACCCTTTTCCAAAAGATCTTCGAGTTGTTTCTTTAACTCTTACAACTACACATTTTCCATTCGATACAGGGTCTTTGATTTCGGATGGGATCTAGGTACGAGTTCAATGGATAACTCTACCTATCTTTCTAGGGGAGGTCAGGGTAACTCCATAAGAAATATGTCAACGTATTCTTAGATGATGGGGAAATTTTCTATACTCAAACTCTCATTTCCTTATTATTGTTCACCGATCAAATCCATAATTAATTTTATAGGAGTTTCTTATAGACAATGATTGAGTTTAGATATCTCTCTTTGGAAGATCACTATAGGTTTTCCATTCAATACTACTGAGAATTCCTTGATTTTTCATTTGATCTTAGCATTATACTTTGAGAGCCAGTCCATCCCTAATATAATGTTGAATTTCAGAATGGGAATTAATACTATATTTGAGATAAGTGTGTTCTCACTAGAGTAAATACTAGAGTTTCTAAACACTGACAATGCTTGGATAATACCACTAGGACTCTTGACTGATAACTCTACTTTTAGAAAATTTGTGTTTGAATTTAAATTCATTGCAATCATGGAGGAAATAAAGGAAATACTAGAAATAGAATTAAACAAAGTACTTTCTAGCTTTGAGAGAACAACAACAGTACCTACCACCAAATCATTTGGCGCTTCAACTTCATTCGCAGTGATTATAAAAGTAATACCTTGTTCCCTTGGTCATTTTAGAGGATCATGGTGATTCCCCTCCACTACCCTTAGATTTGGACAGTGAATTGAAAAGTTCCCAAGTTGTCCATACATATAGAATTCGAAATCAGGTAGGGCATGAAACATCTTCCCCTTGTAGTTAGTGTTGGGATGTTTTGACTTTACCTCACTATGATAATTCCGCACAATGTGGCCCTCTCTACCACACTTGTATCACTTCCCACACCTGATCGGGCAGTTCTTCGAATGATTTATCCCACATATATTACATATGGGACATTGCATTTTCTTTCCTCATCTTCCTTGATCTAAGATCCTCCCAAAGCATGGATCCATCAATCAATTATTTTCATTGATTTATGAGACCACTATGTCTCACCAAACATCTGTTCATCTTTCATCGCATTCCGCACAATCTCCTCATATCTATCACAGTCTTGGTTGTCTAGATTCTTCCAGAGATGAGGTCTCAGTCCACCAAAGAATCTATCAACCATACCATTTGGATCCACGACAATGCTATAGGTATATCAGGATGGTCTGGTGAAGTTTATCTCGTAGCTTCCCACATATTTATTCTCCGTCTTCTTCATCTCGAGAAACTCATCCATTTTTTTTATCATCCATCCAATGGCCCGAAGGCCTTCATTTTTTATTGATTTTTGATAATCCACCTTTCCAGGGGTGAGGTGGAACCCTTACAAGGATCGTAGGAGTAAGTATTACATGGCCTGTAGGCCATAGAGGAATTCATTGCCTATAGGCTTCAAACATTATATACAACCCAGACTAACTACTTGGAACTGATCCTCCCCAACTTCTTCATCGTGAAATTAGCACTCCACCTTTTCATGGCTATTTGTCTAGGATATCCCATGCATGCACATGGTTTTCCTGATGGAAGGTGCCATACCCTCTCATTATTTCAATACGTGTAGCTTCTGTTGTGGTTAAAGCTCCTTGTTCATCCTCCTATAGAGCTTGTTTCTTGTAGGTTGTTTGGTTTGCATCTCCACTTAAGGTGGCTCGAAGGACTTGAGGTGGCCCGAAGGCCTTACTGTCCTGAAAGATTGGGTGGTCCTAAGGCCTTAAAGGACTCAGGGACCCAAACGGGAAAAAATTCTCGACTGCTACAGTGCCAAACAGTGCCTGCTACAATTCCGCTATAGTACCTGCTACGGTACTGCACAGTCCCACTACAGTACTGCTACAATACTACTATATAACCCCCTAGAAATTATGCTTCCACCTAGATTTATCCTGGGTCTCCTACATTCACTTAAGATTCCTCACCATTATAGTGTTTTTAATCATTCCCCACCAATGATCAGATTCTCCCTCTAAGAGATAAACAAAAAAGTTAACCTTCTCTTGTTCAGAACAACTGATCATAGAAATGATCTTCTCGATTGGGTAGATCAACTGTTTAGTAATCAATGTGTCGGTATATCCACTGAAGGATGGTGGTCATTGATGCATAATGGATTCAATAGAATGTTGTTCCCATTTTGGTGATATCAGTCTCTCACCTTGATTCAAGTTATTTCCCACAACTTGAGTCAGTTGGTTCATCATTCGAAAGAAACTTTCCATTCCATCTTCCATCAGAGGGTCATCAATGCATGGTCTATTGCGGTCACCATTTGTACGGTTCCTCCAATTTACCATAATTTTCTAAAATAATAAAACCTTACTAAGAAGATTATTTCATTTATGAATCTTTTAACTCTAAAGGATTTTATGTCTGAAAAGATCATTCTTTAAACAATTACATTTCTCTAAAAATCCATCAAAATGATTCATAAAAATCTTATGATTAACCAAACATATCCCCTGAAAGTGTCATAATATAAGGTGAAGTAAGAACCATTGTCATGTACCAGGATTTCCTGAGTTGAGCTCGAAAATCCTTGTTCAATTTTTCACTCCTAGTTACATCTGTGCTAGAGACGCCTCTACCTGCTTGTATCCTGACATGGATGTATTTTCTTGATAAACAACTTACTCAATACTCACCGAAATAACAGAAATTATTCCTATATTTAATCTTTTCTATAAGGTTCTTCCTAATATTTCATATCCTAATTTTCATAAATAACTAAACTATCCTTTGATACCAACTATGTCATCCCTCCTTTTTGTTACCACTTTTCATTACATTTTACAAACATATGATTTTTAATGTCTAGTGTCTTGCAAATCAGGAACAATAAAACATGTAAACATAATGATTTATTCTAATACACTTGTAAGAAATCATTATAAGTTCTTCCTATGTACAATTATTGCATCTCATAACTTTGAGACATAAATCAAAGGAAAGGGTGAGAAGAATCCCCAATAGGGAATGAAAAGGAATCAGTTTACTTGTGATTTAAATAAGAACTTCAAGAAATACATAATAACATGAGTAATGGAAGTAGAGGCATAACATAATGAAAAGAAATTGATCCATAACATGAATATGTGGCTAATACATTTAATTTAGACATTAATAAAAATATCACCAAGGTTCATTCCCAAGGAGTCCTAAAAATCACCAAGGATATTCACCAAGGTATCGTGAAACTATTCATGTCTAGAGATTAAATTCTTTACCCAATGTATTAGAGTGATATCAGAGTGAACCCTTAATATGTCTTTAATTTCATGTTATCAACATAGATAACAATAAAATATTTCATAAATAACCCAAATAGAATAAAAGAAATGTGTTTCTTTTTCAAAATCACGACGCTTTAAAAGTGCTTAAAAACAAGATCAATATGTCATTTATAACCCATGGAAAGGGAGTGAGGGTTATATGTATGTCAATTATCGAATCAAATATATAATTTTATGTGTATGTATGAGCACCCATATAAACAAAATTGGTTTGGGTATTAACATAAATAAATAATATAATTTCATGAGAGAAAGAAAGAAAAATTTTGAGACGAAATTTCTACAGCATAACGACTATATAACATGGTTTTAGAAAACATTGAAAAGAGTGGGGACAAGAGTAAACCAATAATAAATAACTAATTATACAGTATGGGTATGGAATAAAATGAAATAATATCATGGTATGGATATTTGAAGGAAATACCATATGAAAATGAATCTTAAAGGAAAAGAGAAGATGCAATTTATTTTATGAAAATTAGGCAGCCTAATGACGTTACTTAAAAATTCAGAAAATCAGTTGATTCCAGTGGAAATGATCTCTCATCATTTAGAAATGAAATGGAAAGTAAAAAAGGATATATAAGAACATACCCCAACATAATAAGATCAAAAATAGAAGTCATAACATAAATGAAGTCATGACTTAAAGGAGGACGGTGAAAAAATCCCTTACCTTGAACAACAACTTCGAAAGCATTAAGGTTGGGACATTGGGGGATTGAGGGAACCATAATAGGACTCTTGGGGAGGTAAAATACCAGATCTTCGTTGAGGAGGATTTTTGAATGAAATGAATCTAGGAATGGCTTGGCATTTATATGGAAATATAGGGAATATATAATTAATTTCAAGCGACACCTCATCGATGGTATTTGCAAAACCATGGGTTTGCAATGGTATTTTCCCATAATATTGGCCACTAAGGAAACCTAGTAGAATATATTACTATTCACAAGTCTACCAGAATTATTACATCATGATTATGTCATCAATGATGTCATTAAACACCTGAAACTCCAAAGTGTATTTTTACAATTCACTGAAAATTCAACCGTTTCCAAAAAATCCCTAAAATTTACCCAAACCTAATATCAATGCTCCAAATTTATAACTGAACTCTATTTTATGAAAATAATTTTCTAAATATTTTTAATTTAATTCTTAAATAAAATCAATATTTATTCAAAAAAACAGCTCTAAAATTATAACTTGTTTTGTAACCCCTTTAAAAAGTAATCAAGGTACCATAAAAATATTATATAACCACAAGACTATAAAGTTAGAATTTATGATTAAATTTTATGAAAATAAATTTCAATTTTAATTTATTAAATTAATTATAAAATTATAATTAAAATATTTATGACATAAAAAAATACCAAAACTTAAACTATGATCGTTTTTTCACTATTTATATGTCTACCTTATATTTATACATTCATGGGTGATGTATATATTTTTTTGGCCGATTTACAATTCATTACTATTAATCACTATTCGTAAGGGTATATTACTATTCATACATTACTATTTAGTAAAAAACAATTTGATCTTATTAGACTCCAAATTTCATATTGATCACATGTGTAGCAGACCATTTTTTGAAAATTATTTCACATTATTAATTATTTAAAATATTCAAAAATATTTTAAAAAACCCATTTTTCCAAAATTCATCAATAATATAGAACATCATCCAACAATTATCCAGGCATTCGAAAATAACAATATTTTCCATAATAAGAAATAAAAAGTTTATTTACACCCAGGGATTATAAAAATTATTTAAGGCCTCATTACATAGCCCCTTATAACACCTGCATTGGACCTAAGTGTAAGGTGTTCTATGGTGATAGAATCTTGGGGCATCTCAGAAAACATTGGTTGAGTGGTGATTTCTATTAGCTTGAACTTATCCGTTAGGTGATTCCATTCAAGCTTCGCATGTTGAAGATCAACTTGGGCTTGGTCAAGAGCAATGCCCAGAGGTTCTACCTCCTTCCCAAGCTCTGACAGATGGGCTTCGTACAACCTGAGTCTACTGGATGAGGCCATCGACACTTCATTCTGTATTAATTAACCAATATCAATTTTATTTATAAAAAATAATTGTAACATTAAGAGTTTATTTTCTAATGGTCATATTCACCAACATCCATATAACAGTCACAACCCAATGATATCACTTCATTAATTAAAGGATATAGTTTTGCGGAGTATAAAATGAAATAACACAAAAATTTAGGAATCAAATATGATTCAAAAGTTTGGGTCATTACAGGAGGTGGACTTGATCATGGCCGGGTCCATCACACCCCGAAGATGCACCAGATATCAGTTCTTCCTTTTTTGGTGGTCTTATGACTTCCACATGAAGCGTGACTCCTCTTCTGTTGGGATTTGGGTAAGTTTCCCTCATCTCCCGCTTTCATTTCAAAAACCTTTTATTTTTAGAATGCTTGGAATTCTCATGGGTATATTTCTTTTCTTTGATTTTAGAATAGGTTCCCTCTTTCACCCAGTTTATCCGAGGGTCTGTGTATAAGTGTATGTCTCGATCTTGCCTTCTTGTTTCGTCTAGATAACAGTGGGTGAGGAATTTCGTTGAAAACTTCTCATGGTATACGAATCATGGGTCGATTTGTTTCCCACCTATAAGAAACTGGGTCACCTGACAACTTCTTATAGGCATGGAAAAAGGAGACTCAATGAACCAGAGGGCGTGGGATTAGACGAAAAAGGTTTAGACATAAGTGAAAATGTAATTCTCACCAACTCAAGCTGGTTAAGTAGAGTCCTCAAGACCAGAGATTTGATGAAATTCTTTCTAGATTTTTTCATGATCTGGGTGTACAAAAGCTGATAGAACCTACCTCAAGAGGTCCCTACTCTAGGTCTTCTCCTTCATTTTCTGAGGCTGTTTAGGAAGGAAGGGGGATTAAACCTCAAGAGTCTGATCTTATATCTTAACAGAGTGATGTTGATCCACATGATGCTTCTAGGGTGCTTTATGAATCTCAAGTATCTAACACGTATGAGGAAATGTCCCCACGTCAACAGGTTCCCGGTTTAGGCAAGGCTGAATAGCCAACCCTGGTGCACAATCACTTATCACCCCTAAATTTAGAATGGAATGAAAATGAGTATAATAAAGGCTGGAAAACGTTCATTCACTGATGGAATTGAAAGCAGGTTAGATGCTGAAAGTCAGAAGATGAGGAGGATAGTGTTCAAGATGGGGTCCGCCAGGCATGTTCGGACTTTATGTAGGAGGCTCTGGTTCGACCTAGATCAAGGAAAGGGATGCAAGGGAACCTCTTGTCAAGAAATATCTCGGTCCTCAATTGGGGGAAACAACCAAGACCCCGCAAATAATACTCGAATACCCCAAAGAATATAGTAACCAGATTTGCAAGCAAGGCAATGTGTAATTGCTCCGAGGTCAACTTGGGTGAACCCACTTTGAACATAAATATCGACATTGTCTCTAGTAGATTAATGCATATTCCTTCTGAGGGATGTAAGTATTTGATGGGTGAAATTGAGGTGCTAGAGAGTATGGGCTCTACTGCATACAAGGAGGAGCGGACAAAAATGTTGTTTGGACCGGATGTTGAAATCGTCAAAGCACCAATGTTGAGCTTTGAATATCCGCAACCAAGTACAGATTGTGTGGCCAAGGATGACTCATGGGACCTCCTAATGAATTCTGAGGAAGAAATGCTGGATTCAGTTTTGACCATTAATGCTTCCAATTAGGTTGTAAAGAGGATGAATGTGAGACCATGTATGTTGATACCAACACCGAACATAGTGATTGGATTAACATACAACATCTAATTTTGACCAAAGGATACAATGAGAAGAAGACAACAGTAGAAGAATTCTTGCTATCATGGTACAAATTGGCATCTCATTTCGAAGTGAGTATCATAGAAGAACCAGATATAGATGTTATAGATTTTCCTTGGATACTATTTAGTGATGTCATGTCTAATTGCCTTAAGTTAGTCTTTAGGAATTATGTTATATGCTTTAGTGTCTGATGTCTATTTTTACATGTTGGATTCTCAATTTTTCCTAAAAAGTGTTTTTTAATAAAAATTTAACTTTAGTCGTAATTACTAGGAATCCAGACCCAAAGGACATATCGTTTTAATATTCTAGTTTAACCAGCTACATAAATGAGTCTTATCTTAAAATTGACTACCCTAATTGAAAGTAATTTTTTTCCTTTATAAAATAAAAATAATTAACATAAATGTTCACTATAATACATATATTAAATTCATAAATATATTTTATGGTATGCTTCTTGGATACCTAGGAAAGAAACATAACAAGGGTATGCTCAAATGATCAGTACATGTAAGTAAAGTGGAAGAAATAACGAATCAATGAGAGTAGTACTTATGGAAAGTAAAATAATAAAACCCAAATTCCAAATAATCAATAAAAAAATGGAAGTTTGTAAAAAATATGCATGGTAATAACTGAAAACACATTCCATTCAAGTATCTAGATAATGAAAATAAATATAGAATGTTATGAAATTGAAAAATATACCATCTAAATAACATAAAATGAAATGTAACAAAAGATAAATGAATGAAAAATATCATGGATAATAATAACTGAACAAAAATGAGGGAAATAATTTATTATAGGATGAAATTTTTCATTGGTTTATGGTACATTTATCATCAAGACATTTCATAAGAACATTTACAAAATACTAGGTAAAAACCAATCTAAGGTGGCTAGCCTAAGTACTTGTACCATGAGTAGAAGGCCCCGACCTTAAACCTTACTTAATCTTGAGTTATTACAATATTACACATTGAGGATCTTTTCAGGTTTAGAGTTTTAGAGAATTAGATCATAAAACTTGCATTACATTCCACATTTAAACAAAGTGGTTACATAAAAGATATTATTCATTTTCCCCATCAACGGAAACATATTTAAAATAAAACATGGATTCTTTCTTGACACTTCCTTGACACTATCATCATATCATGTACCCTTCACTTGACCTATTAAAAACATTTCAAAAACTTGGGATGAGCATAAAAAGCTCAGTAAGGGATATAAAAATATGGAAAGGAAACATGAGTACATATATACATAAGAATGAAATAATACTTTACCTATAAAACAAAAGCAATTTAACATACCTCATCAAATCATGAATAAATGATAGAAATCATAAGACATAAAGGTAACTTGAGGCATTCATAACATTTTTACGTAGGGATTAACCCTCTTGGTTACGTTTGGAATACCCATCACAATATATTCCCTAAATATCTTCAGAGAAACCTAAACATTTAACCCCTTCGTGTTACCCAATGCATTCGAGAGCTATATCGGGCTCACCCGCCCTTAGTTTATCACAGAACCACCCATCTTCATAATAATGCCCAAGAACCATTATATAATCGTATCACATAAAACATACATAAAGGAAACATAACATTTCCACATTTCAATCACAAGATACCAATAAAACACATTGATATAATAAAAAACATTATGAAAACCATTTTCAATACCAAAATAAAAGAAAAGTAAAACAAGGTATTTATTTTTCTGTTAAAAAAAATTAATGGCTTGTAGAGGAAGCCGAAATTCAAATAATGGTCACGGCGGCAGAGATGTCATTGTCACCACATACGTACGACAAAAACATTCCCTTTTTTTGTTTAGTAAAATGATTCATATAAAAAAATATTCCTTTTGGATAAATGTAAAGGTCAAAGGGGTTTATACACCGTATAAAATAAGGTTGTGTATAAAACAAAATATGCCTCAATGAAAGGAGATTGAGATGAAGTCCCATACCTCTGGTCTGACATGACTCAATCATTCTTTAAAATTTTGAATAATAAACTTGAGTTAATTTATACTTGCTTAAGAACCTTTTTAAGTTCATTATTCCTTTTATATCACTTATTACCATGTCATGAACACTATATAATTATTTAAGTTATTAACGGTCATTTTTTCGATCATTGGTACTTGAGTCAAAAATAAACTCTTTATAATTACAAGTTGTTCATGTATCCATTATATAAAGAGTTATACTCATGATGTAGATATCATATATATCATATATATCCAGTATATAAATGCATTTATAATATTACATAACGTTTAGTGGTAAGAAATGAAATGCACCGTTCATGGAGACGGTAAGCCGTACGTACGCATGAACACTATTTTCATTTCTATTTCGTATTTTATGGAATGGAATAATAGTGATATAAAGGTATATTATAATTACATTATGATATAATATATAATATCATTAATTACATCCTTTATACATCCCACATATGGAATTAACGAATCAAATCACTTTGAGGGGGCGGTAGTCCGCACTTTCTAAAATAAAGATATCGCGTTTACCCATAATGAAAACAATAAAGGTATGCCATAAATGAAAAATACAGAATCTTAAGTAAAACATAAAAATATTATATATCATATATAAATACAGTGTCATCTTAATGGCCACCTTTGAAGGTGTTAAAATAATATTGAACAATCATCGTTTCGTGAGGCAGAGATTCGTCATCCACGGAAACTGTATGTTCTTTAACCATTAGATTTAGGTGTGTGTAAGTGTAGCTAGAATACTTCTTATAAAAACATCCTAGTATATGGAAGATACTTTTTTTGTTACAAAATAAGTGAATAAAAAGAGTTTAGGGGGTTGGAGAAGCAAAATAAAACATAAGAACACAAGAGAAGACACTACCTTTAAATCGGGAAACTCTTTTTGATTTGAGCTCAAAGGATTATTTGGGAAGACTTCTGCCAAAAGTGAGGCTTCTAAGAATTATAGAGGGATGTGGAGAGACAAAATAGTCAGGGGTTGGCTGAGCCAAAAGCTTTGGAAGTGTGGGTAAGGTGGTAGAGGTGGGGGCCTTTTATAAGAGGGGAGGAGGGGCACTCTTGGAAAGGTATAAAAGGTTACTTTATTTTCAAATGAGTTTCGGATTTTAAAGGTCCCACATTGATGTATTTCGATGATAAGGTGATAAGGGCCTTAAATATACTCATCCAATAGGTCTTTGACAAGTGTAAGTTATAGTTTTAACATTATCTTTTCATTTTATTTAAATCCTTTATTAATGAGGTAATCACTGCATCATCATAATGTCATAAATAATTTAATTTATTTAATGTCTAAAAATTATAAAACAACTATAATTATGTATGAAATCTTTTTATATTTCCAATGAATATTTATATTAAAACATATTACTTGTATAACCCCATTTAAAAATTATTTTAGTAATACAACTAATGTTTGTGACATTTTTATTTTAACTTTAAATAAAAAGGTATTAATGTCATTTTCCTACCAAAGTGGATCCATGGGGTCCCCAAGTTGACCCATGGATTGTCGTTTTTGGCCATGACACATCCAATAATGGTAGGACATGTTTCTAGGTCATTTCATATTATTAAAACATTTTTTTACCTTAAGCTACACTAATTACCTCTAATCGCGATTAAAAACTTAAAAGTTACTATTCACCAAAAAAATTATTTTAATCCCATTGAACCACATTTTACTTCTTAATGACAACCATGTATGTCAAATTTTTGAAATTAAAAACACAGAGGTGGTAAAATTTCATTTAAATGAAAAATCAGTTTTTTTAAGTACCACTTAGTGGTTTTACTATCCATCAAAAATTGAAGTTTTTTAGAAAAATACCAAAACTTCACCCTAAGCTATATTTGATATTCTAAATTCAAAAATGATGTCTATTTTAAAAAATTCAAAACATATTAGTTAAATTAATTAATTTAATAATTAATTCCCGCTGTCAGAGCAAATAGCGTGTTTTTATGAAACAATATGTATCAAAAGATTGACACTAGTTTAAGTCCAATTTCTAATACAAATTAATTACAACGACCAATATTGGATTAAATGGTAAAAATATAGTCTATGTACACTTTAAAACCAATTAAAAATATAATCTAACCATATAATTAAATTAGATGAAAAAGTAGTTTTGTTGTAAAATGCAGTATTTTTCACTATTCATTAAAAAATGAACATTGTCGGAAAAATACCAAAAAATTACCCATTGTAAATTTCAATGTCCCAATCATAAATAATAAGTTTATTTTTACAAATAGATCTTATATAATTGTCAAAAGTTTTATTTTAAAAATGGTTTTCCATCAAAAGGCAGTAAAACAATCTTTTAAGAATATTAGTGTATTCCATGCTTAAGATTGGATTTATTCTCATTTTATGCCTCTAAAACACTATATAATTCATAAATAGAAATAGATAAGAATATCCATTATTAATTACTTACTTGGGATGTTACATCCTTTCCCCCTTTATAAAATTGCATCCCCGCAATTTATTTACTTATCGAATAAGTGGGGGTATTTAGCCCTCATTGCATTTTCAGATTCCCATGTTGCCTCTTCAATCATGTGGTTTTTTCAAAAAACCTTTGCCTGATGAATCACCATATTCCATAACAATTTCTTCCTGTGGTCAAGAATCTGGACCGGTTGTTCCTCATAAGATAGGTTCTCTTCCAGCTGAACTACCTCTGGACTTAAAACATGAGATGGATCTGGCATGTACTTCCTTAACATTGAAACATGGAAAACATTGTGTACTTGAGATAAACTCGGAGGTAAATCCACTCGGGAAGCAACTGATCCAACTCTCTCCAGAATTTCATATGGTCCAATGAATCTTGGACTCAACATTCATTTCTTACCAAATCGCATCACACTTTTCCATTGTGAGACTTTGAGAAAAACATGATCACCTACCTCAAAAGATAGATCCTTCCTCTGGTTATCTGCATAACTCTTCTGCCTGCTCTGAGCTGTTCTCTTGTGTTTCTGTATCAACTGAACTCTTTCTACCAACTCTTCTACCAATTCTGGTCCCATCAACTTCCTTTCACCCACTTCATCCCAAAAAGCTGGAGTTCGACACCGCTTCCCATATAACGCCTCAAATGGTGCCATCTGTATACTGGAATGAAAAATGTTATTATAAGAAAACTCAACCAAAGAAAGATGTTGGTCCCAACTTCCCTGATAATCCATCAAACAAGCACGCAACATATCCTCCAATGTCTGGATTGTTTGTTCTGACTTCCCATCTGATTGAGGATGAAAATATGTACTAAAATTTAATTCAGTACCCAACGACTTCTGAAGGCCTTTCCAAAAGTTAGAATTAAAACTGGTATCACGATCAGATACAATGGAGAGAGGAACTCCATGTAACCTGACTATCTATTTAAGATACAAACAAGAAAGTTGATCTAGGGAAAAAGTATCTCGTATAGCAAGAAAATGAGCAGATTTAGTCAAGCGATCAACAATAACCCAGATTGCATTATTACCTCGAGGTGTCTTCGGCAATCCCACAACGAAGTCCATGGATATATTTTCCCATTTCCACTCTGGTACTGGTAAAGGCTGAATCATCCCTTTCGGTAACTGTCACTCTGATTTAACCTGTTGAAAAGTCAAACACTTCACTGTATAATCAGCAATATCTCTTCATTCTGTCCCACCAGTAATACTCCCGCAGATCTTTGTACATCTTAGTACTGCCAGGATGAAATGAAAACGGAGAACTATGAGCTTCACATAACAACTCTCTCTTAAACTGTGAATCACAAGGCACACAAAATCTCTTCCCAAATATCAAAACACAATCATTATCAATGATGAATTCAGGCAACTTACCCTTCGGAACCAGCTATACCTTTTCCTGCAACTCACTGTATTGCTTCTGTGCTTTCTTGATTCTATCTGATAGAGAATATTTCACTGATACCGGAAACAAAACAGAAGAACATCATGCACCAAAAACTTCTATGCCAAATTTCATCAAATCCTTAACCAAAGGATCACGTTCCAAACACAACATTGCTAATAAAGAATTACTTTTTCGACTCAAAGCATCAACCACTTTATTTGATTTTCCTAGATGGTAATGAATTGTACAATCATAATCCTTGATTAATTCTAGCCATCTCCTATGTCTCATGTTCAATTCTTTCTGAGTGAATATATACTTTAAACTTTTGTTATCGGTATATATTTCACACATTACTCCATACAAATGATGCCTCCAAATTTTTAAAGCGAAAACAACAGCAGATAATTCCAAATCATGTGTAGGATAATTTACCTCATGAGTTTTCAATTGACGTGAAGCATAAGCAATTACCAGATCATTCTGCATTAGGACACAACCAAGTCCTTTCAATGAAGCATCACTATAGATAACAAACTCCCCATTTCTGGAAGGTAGTACCAAAACTGGAGCATTCACCAATCTTCTTTTCAATTCCTGAAAACAATGATCACATTCTTTTTTCCAGATAAACTTAACACCCTTCTGAGTTAGCTTAGTCATTGGACTAGATAACCGTGAAAAATTTCTAACAAACCTTCGGTAATAGCCTTCCAAACCAAGGAAACTACGAATCTCTGTTACATTTGTGGGTCTTGGGCATTCTTCAAAAACCTTTGTTTTTGCAGGATCAACGGTTATCCCATCTTTAGAAACAATGTGACCAAGGAAAGAAATTTGTTGCAACCAAAACTCACACTTTTTGAATTTACCATACAATTTATTTTCTTTTAAAGTTTGAAAAATAACCCTTAAATGTCTTTCATGTTCCTCTTTACTTTTAGAAAACACCAAAATATAATCAATGAAAACAACCACAAACTTATCCAAGAACTCATGGAAAATTCTATTCATTAAGTCCATGAATACAGAAAGTGCATTGGTTAGCCCAAAAGGCATTATACAAATTCATAATGTCTATATCTTGTACGAAACGCAGTCTTCGGAACATCTGCTTCCTTTATCTTCAGCTGATGGTACTCCGATCTCAAGTCAATCTTTGAAAAATACTGAGCTCCCTGGAGCTGATCAAATAAATCATCGATATGAGGCAAAGGATATTTGTTCTTAACAGTGATGTTATTAAAGGCTCTATAATCAATGCAAAGTCTCAGAGAACCATCATTATTTTTAACAAATAAAACAGGAGCACCCCATGGTGATGTTCTAGGTCGAATGAAACCTTTCTATAAAAAATCTTGCAATTTCTCCTTCAACTATAAAATTTCAATTTGAGCCATTCGATAAGGGGGTTCTGAAATTGGCTTAACATCAGGAACTAAGTCAACAGTAAATTCAACTTCCCGATTTGGTATTATTCCAAGAAACTCATTAGGAAAAACATCAGGATACTCATTTACCACTGGCACATCATTAATCTGAATAGTTCCTTTGTTTTCATCGACGTGTTCAAGGTAACATTCATTTCCATCTTTTACAAGTTTCTCGGCCTCTTGAAAAGTTATCAACAGTAAGGGTTCATTCTTGTACACAAACTGAAAGTCTTTCTGAAAAGAAACTTCTTTAGCTCTACAGTCAATCTTAGCATGGTAAATAGAGAGCCAATCCATACCCATGATAACATCAAACTCTACTAGAGGTAAAACAATAAGGTTTTAAAGTAGGTTTTTCCACAGATAAGGATAAGAATATTCTTATAAATTCTTTTTGCCTCAACATTTCCCCCAGGTGTTTTTACCACAAGTTCAGGAGTCATTTCTGGAGATGGTATTCCCATTTTACTAGAAAAGGTTTCAGAGATGGAAGAATGTGTAGACCCCGAATCAAACAACACACTGGAATAATCTGAAAAAATAAACAAATTACCTGATACAACTTCATTTGATGGCCCGACATCTGCTGAAGTAGTTGCAAAGGATTTCACCACCCCTTTATGCTTATAGTCTAACTGCTTCCCCTCACATGAGCTCTTTGTCGGACACTCGTTTGCATAGTGACCCATCTCATTGGACTTAAAACATTTCACTAACTGTAAATCAAATTTGGTCTTACCATCACCCTGATCTTTTTCAGTGCAATCACGAGCCTTATGTCCCATCTTACTGCATCGGTGGCACTTTCTAGAATTCAAAAGACATTCCCTAGCATGCCTTTTACCACATTTATCACAAACTGGAAACTTAGTTTTCTTACCATCAGACCTTTTTGAAGAATTATTTCCTTTCTCCTGCCACCTCAGTCTCTTCTTCTGTTGGTTGTTATAGAACACTTGATCATCGGCAAAATCCATTTACACCTTCTTATCACATCGAACAAGCTTTTCATAAATTTTAAACTCACGAGAATCTAATGCCCTTCGATATTTTGGCTTCAATACTGAGTAAAAACGATTGATTTTACAATCAAGGTCTCGGATAAAATTTGGAGCACACCTTGCCAATCGAGTGAACCTTTCTTCATAGGCAGCCATTGAGTCTTCCTATTGCCTCAGTTCCAAGAATTGTTTTTCTATCCTAAGTCGAACAGCCTTAGGAAAATACTTCTCAAGAAACATACCTTTGAATTAATCCCAGTCAAGAGCATCAATCTCATCAGCATCCCTGATATTTTTAACCATCGACCACTACTGATTTGCTTCACCCTCCAAACGGTAAATAGAAAGACTAACCTTTTGATTGTCTGAACACCCCATGACATCGAAAATCTTCTCCAGTGATTTAATCCACCCTTCAGCTAGCACAGGCTCAGATGATCCTCTGAATGATGGGGGATTTTTCCGCATGAAATGTTCCACCACTAACATGTTCCTCTACAGTTGATCTGGCTGATCTCGTGCATGGATACCACCACCATTTATCGCTTGAGTCAACTACGCCATTATTGCAACAAACTGTTCAGTTCCAATTCCGATCATCTCAGGATGCTGATTCAAAAGGTTATTTCCTTCTGTATTCCCTCCTAGCACTACTTCCCTATTTCCTCTGTGGAAAACCATTCTGAACAAACATGTCTTCGATGACGCAAAATGGTAATGTTGAAATGCTATATCATTTCAATTTGACCATAAAAAAAATATTTTTGGATAATCATTTAATATAATTCTAACTCCTAAAGTTATCTAAACCGACCTTTGATACCAACTATAAGGCCCCAGCCTTAAACCTTACTTAATCTTGAGTTATTACAAGATTACACATTGTGGATCTTTTTAGGTTTAGAGTTTTAGAGAATTAGATAATAAAACTTGCATTACATTCCACATTTAAACAAAGTGGTTACATAAAAGATAGTATTCATTTTTCCCATCAACGAAAACATATTTAGAATAAAACATGGATTCTTTCTTGACACTTCCTTGACACTATCATCATATCATGTACCCTTCCCTTGACCTGTGAAAAACATTTCAAAAACTTGGGATGAGCATAAAAAGCTCAGTAAGGGATATAAAAATATAGAAAGGAAACATGAGTACATATATACATAAGAATGAAATCATACTTTACCCATAAAACATAAGCACTTTAATATACCTCAGAAAATCATGAATAAATCATAGAAATCATAAGACATAAAGGTAACTTGAGGCATTCATAACATTCTTACGTAGAGAGTAACCCTCTTGGTTACGTTTGGAATACCCATCATAGTATATTCCATAAATCTCTTCGGAGAAACCTCAGCGTTTAACCCCTTCACGTTACCCAATGCATTGGAGAGCTATATCGGACTCACCCGCCCTTAGTTTATCCCGGAACCACCCGTCTTCATAATAATGCCCAATAACCATTACATAATCGTATCATATAAAACATACATAAAGGAAACATAACATTTCCACATTTCAATCACAAGATATCAATACAACACATTTATATAATAAAAAAATTATGAAAACCATTTTCAATACCAAAATAAAAGAAAAGTAAAATAGGGTATTTTTTTTCTTTTAAAAAAAATGTATGGCTTGTAGAGGAAGCCGAAACTCAAATAATGGTCACGGTGGCGGAGAAGTCGTTGTCGCCACATACGTACGACAAAAACATTCTCTTTTTTAGTTTAGTAAAATGATTTGTATAAAAAAATATTCCTTTTGGATAAACATAAAATTCAAATGGGTTTATACATCATATAAAATAAGGTTTTGTATAAAACAAAATATGCCTCAATGAAAGGAGATTGAGACGAAGTCCCATACATCGGGTCCAACTTGACTTGATCGTTCTTTAACCTCTTGAATAATAAACTTGAGTTAATTTATTCTTGATTAAGAACCTTTTTCAAGTTCATTATTCCTTTTATATCACTTATTACCATGTCATGAACAATATGTAATTATTTAAGCTAATAACGGTCATTTTATCGATCATTGGTACTTGAGTCAAAAATAAACTCTTTATAATTACAAGTTGTTCATGTATCCATTATATACAGAGTTATAATCATGATTTAGATATCATATATATCATATATATCCATTATATACATGCATTTATAATATTACATAGCGTTTAGAGGTAAGAAATGAAATGCACTGTTCATGGAGATGGTAAGCCGTACGTACGCGTGAATGCTACTTTCATTTCTATTTCGTATTTTATGGAATGGAATCATAATGATATAAAGGTATATTATAATTCCATTATGATATCATATATAATATCATTAATTACATCCTTTATACATCCCACATATGGCATTAACGAATAAAATCACTTTGAGGGGGCGGTAGTCCGCACTTCCTAAAATGAAGATATTGCGTTTATCCATAATGGAAACCATAAAGGTATGCCATAAATGAAAAATAAATAAGCTTAAGTAAAACATAAACATATTATATATCATATATAAATATAGTGTCATCTTAATGGCCACCTTTGAAGGTGTTAAAAGAATATTGAACAATCATCGTTTTGTGAGGCAGAAATTCGCCATCCTCGGAAACAGTATGTTCTTTAACCATTAGATTTAGGTGTGTGTAAGTGTAGCTCGAATACTTATTATAAAAACATCATAGTATATGGAATATTCTGGTTTTTTTACAAAATAAATGAATAAAAAGAGTTTAGGGGGTTGGAGAAGCAAAATAAAACATAAGCACACAAGAGAAGACACTACCTTTAAATCGGGTAACTCTTTTTAATTTGAGATCAGAGGCTTCCTTGGGAAGACTTATTCCCAATGTGAGGCTTATAAGAGTTATATATGGATTTTGAGTGACAAAATGGGCAGGGGTTGTCCGAGCCAAAGGCTTTGGAAGTTTGGGTAAGGTGGTAGAGGTGGGGGCCTTTTATAAGAGGAGAGGAGGGGCACTCTTGGAAAGGTATAAAAGGTTACTTTATTTTCAAATGAGTTTGGGATTTTAAAGGTCCCACATTGATTTATTTAGATGATAATGTGATAAGGGTTCTAAATATACTCATCCAATAGGTCTTTGACAAGTTTAAGTTATAGTTTTAACATTATCTTTTCATTTTATTTAAATCCTTTGTTAATGAGGTAATCGCTGCATCATCATGATGTCATAAATAATTTAATTTATTTAATGTCTAAAAATTATAAAAAAACTATCATGATGTAGGAAATATTTTTATATTTCCAATTAATATTTATAGTCAAAAATATGACTTGTATAACCCCATTTAAAAATTGTTTTAGTAATACAACTCATGTTTGTGACATTTTTATTTTAACTTTAAATAAAAAGGTATTAATGTCCTTTTCCTACCAAAGTGGATCCATGGTGTCCCCAAGTTGACCCATGGATTGTGTTGGTCGGAAATGACACATCCAATAAGGATAGAACATGTGTATAGGTCATTTAATATTATTAAAACATTATTTTTACCTTAAACTACACTAATTTGCTCTAATCACGATTAAAAACTTAAATGTTACTATTCACCAAAAAAAATTATTTTAATCCCATTGAATCACATTTTAATTCTTAATTACAACCATGAATGTCATATTTTTGTAATTAAAAACATAGAGGTGGTAAAATTTCATTTAAACGAAAAATCAGTTTTTTTAAGTACCACTTAGTGGTTTCACTATTCATCAAAAATTGAAGTTTTTCAGAAAAATACCAAAACTTCACCCTAAGCTATATTTTATATTCAGAATTCAAAAATGATGTCTATTTTACAAAATTCAAAACATATTAGTTACATTAATTAATTTAATAATTAATTCCCGCTGTTAGAGCAAATAGCGTGTTTGTATGAAACAATAAATATCAAAAGATTGACACTAGTTTAAGTCCAATTTCAAAGTGAAATTAATTCCAAAGACCACTATTGGATTAAATGGTAAAAATATATTCTATTTACACTTTAAAACAAATTAAAAAGATAATCTAACCATATTATTAAATTAGATGAAAATGCAGTTTTGATGTAAAATGCAGTATTTTTCACTATTCATTAAAAAATGAACTTTGTCGGAAAAATACCAAAACATTATCCATCGTAAATTTCAATGTACCAATCATAAATAATAAGTTTATTTTGGAAAATAGAGCTTATAAAATTGTCAAATGTTTGATTTAAAAATGGGTTTCCATCAAAAGGCAGTAAAACAATCTTTTAAGAATATTAGTGTATTCCATGCTTAAGATTGGATTTATTCTCATTTTAAGCCACTAAAACACTATCTAATTCATAAATATAAATAGATAAGAATATATATTATTAATTACTTACTTGGGATGTTACAATGAGATTACTGGTCCATCGATGGAATATCTATAACTGGTCCCAACCATGTCATACTAGTTAAAAGAACTTATAATATTAATTACCAATGGTACTTGTAAAAATTTATCTATAATGAATATAAGATACACATTTATCAATAATTCCATAATTAATAAAATAAATTTCATGTCAACACATTATCCAAAATGATATATGGTTTAGGAAATAATAATATTTGTTTTGTGAGAATATGTAAATTAAAGTTCATTTAAAATGAATAATTATTAACATAAAGTGATTGTTTCAATGATAAAGTTAACAATATCAAAAGAAAGTGATATTTCAAACATAGTAATTTATAATATGTTTTATAAAATTAATCATTTAACATCCGAAAGTGTCCCACACAAATTGAAACATTTAATTCATAATCCCGATGAAATAATTTTTTTAAAACCATTATGATAAAAGTATTATTGATATGATATAAAAAAGGCTTTGTAGATACACCACACAAAATATGTCTATGGTGTTCAAGACTTTTATCTCACATATGTAAAAAGGTGAGATGACAATCCCTTACCAGGTGTTTCCTTTTGGGTGAATGTCCTTCAACATCTTGTATTATAAACTTATTTCAAATTTATGCTTCCTTGATAAAATTTTCATGTTTATCATTTATTTAATTTCACATTTTACTATATTTTACATAACTAATTATACACTAATTATTTCATTAGGGGTTTTGACAAAATTTAGTTTATGTGTCAAAAACAACTTTGGTCCGTCAACTACTGTCAAAGGGGTAAATATATAACAACTAATAAATAATAACCACGAAATAATTATAATATGTATACCTCAAATATAAATTTAAAATTATTCATAAAATATGGTTATGAAAAATGAAAAATTGTAACCATCATGGAGACGTTAGGTTGTATGTATGCATGTGTAACATTCTCATTAAACAATGATTGTTATAGACTGATAGTTTGTAGAACTATGTCCTTCCCAAATGATCATGATATCACGAATACCTTATTATTTAATATATATATATATATATATATATAATTATCTTGATTTAAATGGAATCACATCGTGTTGAGCATGTGGTAGGCCGCACGCCCACATCCGACATTTTTACTTTTTAGTGTGTGAAAGGATAATAAAGTAAATGATATGTACACAGACACACACACTCACCCACACACACACACACACACATATATATATATATATATTAAAAAATTTAATTCTATCATGAATATCATATATATGTTGTTTATATCTCATATGTTCAATTATAATCAACCATTATACATTCCATGGATCGTTTGAACGATCATATTGCTTTGAAGGGTGGTAGTCCACACTTCCTCAAACAATGTTAACATATTAACAAAAATGGAATGTATAAGGGTATGTTTAGTAAAATAATTTAGGAATATTAAAGATATAATAAATATCATATATATATATTTAATATTTTTTCCACCATAATGGCCAACCATGAATGTTGGAAATGAAAAAATGAACAATCATTATTTTGTGAGGAATTAGTTCTCCATACACAGAAACAACATGATTGTTTCCCATTAGATGGTGGTGAGTGTATGTGTAAGTAGAAATAATAGCACCCAAAATCATAGTATATTGATAATATTTTTGTTTGAATGTGATCATTGAATAATAATAGTATAGAGGATGAAAATGAAAATAAAACTAAATGGATTAATAGAACTCATTACCTCTTTATCGGGTAATTTCTTTTAGATTGAATCAAAATATTCCCTAGATATCATTATTTTCGTGGGGGGGATTCAAGAATCAATGTAGGTATGAAGGAATAATTCTTGGGTTGTGGTTGGATGAAAAAATTTGGCTTTATATGTGTGAAGAAGGTGGAGAGGTGGATGCCTTTTATAGGGATGGAAAAGGATACACTTGTAATTCATAGAAAAACATTAGGTGGGGCATGTTCTTACCTAAAAAATCCATATAAAATCAAACTCAATAATGGAAGGTTCATTGAATAAATATGGAAATAAAATGGTTTTTGGAAACGTTTCATGATCATTTGGGCCCTTAAATATATGGTTTAGACCACTTTAAGACAAATTATACCATAATCAATATAATTAATTTTGATCACATTCACTAATCATTTTGGTAAAAAAAATATTTTGATGATAATAGAATAAAAAAATCATCCTGATTAAAATTCTTAATGTATACTCTCTAAAATTCAAATCACAGAATCAGAAAAATTATGAATAACATTAATTTTTCTGACAGATGGTTTAACCGGTTTTAGTAGGAAAATAACCAATTGTATATTGAGTGTCTATATCCAATTTCAATGTGAAATTGATTGTAGTGAACTAAATTGTATTTATATATTTATTATTAATGTAATGTGAATATATTAAAAGTTTAAAATATAATTTAATGTAGCAGTACTGTAACAGTTAATGTAGCAGTATTGTAGCAGGTACTGTAGCGGTATTGTAACAGGTACTGTAGTGGGATCTGTGCAGTACTATAGCAGGTACTATAGCGGGAACTGTAGAAGGTACTGTTTTTCACTATAGCAGCCGAGAATATGCCCCCGTTTGGGCCTTCGGACAACCGATTTGGTCCCCAATTCCTTTTAGGCCTTCGGGCCACCCAGACCTTCGGGTCAGTAAGGCCTTCGGGCCACCTCAAGGCCTTCAAGGCACCTTAAGTGTAGATGAAAACTAGACAACCTACAATGAACAAGATCTACAAAAAGGATGAGCAAAGGAGCTTTCACCACAGCATAAGCTAAATGGATTGCAAGAATGAGAGGGTATGGAACCTGCAATCGGGACAAGACTGTGCATGCACAAGAATGCCTAGCCAAATAACCATGCGAAGGTGGAGAGCTGATTTCACAATAAAGATGCTGGGGAAGAGCAGTTAAAAGTAGTTATTCATGGATGTATGTAATGTTTGAAGCCTAAGGGCAATGGATTTTTCTAAGGCTTGCACGCCATGTAATACTTATGTCTACATGCCTTGTAAGGGTTCCACCTCACCCCTTGAAAGGTGGATTATCAAAAATAAATAAAAATTAAGGCCTTCGAGCCATTGGATGGAACTTATATGTGTGTCAAAATTATGATTTAAAACAGGTTCTCTATTAAAATGTGATGAAATTACATTTATAAAATTATAGGTTTATAGGTGTGAAATTAGGGGGTTTTATCTTATCTATATAATATAATGGACAAATATAAAAAATATTTTATTCAATATATATTACATATATTTCATTAAAATCATTCACTAATTTTAATTAGTTATAATTATCAGGTTAATCCTCATTTAGAAGCCTAAAAACAATAATATTTCTTTTTTATCCCATGGGTTTTTATTTTCATTTCATATTAATAGTTTACCAATGAATTCATTTTATATTACTGTAAACTATAATTTTTATAATTTATCTATTAATATTAATAACAATTAATTTAATGGCTAGTTTATATCATATTATATTAAATAATAATATCTCAATAATACATTGTTATTTGGTGGAACTTGGTTTTGCATGTAATGAATTATATAGAGTAAGGTCACTCTTATGTGTAACAATTGATTCCATGGAATGTCACTCTGGTGTGTGACTGAGGCTATCAAGAAAGGTCGCTCTTTTGTATAATGCAAGGAGGATATTTTGTTTCATTACATGAAATATAATGTGTAGAGTATATTTAAAATAGTTAGTGTATAGTAATGTCTTAGGATATTATATTCCATTATACATTTTGTGTTGCATGTTAGACACACTATTGAATAAAAATTTATTCCTTACAATTTTATGGTTTTATAACTATACCAAATATAAATTATTTTCCCTTATAATAGATTATCTTATTTAGTATATTGAACTCTCAAATTTCATTTTCCCCACATTTTACATGAGAAGATATAAATATGGAAGCATAGAAATAACAATTTTTTTAAATACAATATTTCTTCATGAAGATGAACAACTCCCTAGTGTATGGGTTTATTTTTCCACTCAGACACAACATTCTCTCATTATCAAAATAATGAAGATTGTGTATATAGCCTCAGGCCAATCATCCTTTCCCCATCTAGGTAAATTGAATGAAATTACCTTAAAATTAGCATTATAGTGATACATGATTATACATATACCTAATGATATCTGATAAAAATAAAAACCCCAGTCTTCTCTTGAATCAAATAATATAATATTATTCCTTAGGGTGTGATAATCATCTTCTATAGATCAAATTGTAGAATCAATAAAATATCTCACAAATTTATCAAAACAATATTGAGGATCTTTTTTGGACTTCTATAGTAGAACATGGTATGTTTGGTGTTTATTTGTTTTTAAATTTAAGTAATAAACAATAGGAAAATCTAGGATTATATCTCATTTTTCTTCTTATTCACCCACTCACAATAAATTTACTCTATAAGTAAAACATACTCTCCTCTAATTAATTGATATTTTTATTCTTCAATGAGTTCATATTTTAGGTCACTCATTTTTTTCCATGACAAGAATAATATTCCCTATATTCTCAATTTTGTATCACTAACATCATATTTATTTTTAATCTGTTTTATAACATGTAATCTACATTATATTTCCTCATAAATTTACATAATCATTTATATTTATGATATTGGAGACTCTCTATCAAAATGATTAAATATTTAAATATCGTTTGTTAACTAATCATATTCAAAATACTCATTTAGACTAATAATTTTCATTTTTATTTTCTTTATGACTTCAAAAGATTTTTTCTTTATTATCTAATTACATTTTTAAATAAAATCCCAATTTGTTCATTGAAAATTCACTCTGTTTATGCATAAAGACACACTGGGTGTTGTTGAAATTCTGTTTCTACATAGAACCCATCTCTCTATATAATAATACCTTTTGATTGATGCTATATAATCAAATAGAATCACAACAAAAAATGGATGATATTTTGGAATCTGTTGATGATAATTTCATTCATCACCATATTTTCATGCCCATTTATATAGTATATAATGTTTTTATATTTATATATTATCATATATGAACCATTTTATAAGATAAAACATATCTTATAGTTCTTTATCTTATAAAATTACACATCTTATGATAACACAAACACTTATGTGTATCCTATATCTTATGAAAAGTACTCACATTTCTCCCAAGAATGTAATATGATTTATTCCAGTATATTAACTATTTATAAAGTCATTATATTACATAAAATGAAAATAATATGAAGAACTATATATATAAATTCAATTTTAATAAGTCCATTAAAATCTATAATCAAATGAAGTGGCCTATCATACATTGAAATTCATTGGTGTCTTATGAAAATTTGTATTCTTATGAATTGACTTATTATTACAGGAAATGAATCTTTCATGGATATCATATGTGATAATTGGGCATTATTATGTCATGTAAAAGCCTTAAGCACATGTGTGTCAACATTTTAGTGTCCTGTATCAACCTTATTTTATAACTGAAAATAGTTGACATCATTATGTTGATGGTTATATCAACCTTATGAATACATATATATACATTATGATTTTAGTTGTCTCAGCATTATGTTGGAATCCTATAGGTTTTAAAAATACAAAACACTTCAATGAAATTAAAATATTTCATCACACCTATTCAATATTCATTAAGATTTTCCTTTTCAATCACGACAACCAATTCCAAATAATCATCCAATGATTCAATGATGCGTCATCATTACATCAATAATTTCTTGCATTTATGAAAAAGTAATTCGTTAAATTTTTCAATAATTGGCATTATTTATACCACATATAGTAAATTATAGATATGTCTCTTATAAATGAAACCTATTAAATAAAATATGTAATTATTTATAATCAATTAATTCTTTTACAAATTCCATTGTGTAAATTTTCTATAATCATTACATTATAATATCTATATGTAGGGAAAATAAAAAATATATTTATACATAATAATTATCTTAATATCTTAGAAAATCAATCATTAAAACATTATTTCTATGTGAATTGACTATCAAATAAACCAATAGGATAACCTGGTACATCTCATAAAACCATCCAAAATAGATTTTGAACATGTACTACTAGAAACATCCACATTCTATGACATATGAAAAATACAAAGAACTGATATTAACTATGATGATTTCCATCATGTGATTGAATATCATAGAATATATTATAGGATCATAATTTTCACTTCATTTCGCACAAGATAATTTGATTGAATAAATTTATTCACTACCAATTCATAATGTAAATATTCAACACCGATTTAATAATAAAAATTACATTTACATAGTAATAAATTACTTGGTTGGTCCATGATTGTCTCATCATGCTTAAGAATATCCTATAATTATTAATGTAATTCATCACCTATGTATCAACATTATTTAACTACCATAATATTTACTTGACCATTATTGACATTAAATAAAATAAAGAAACTCATTTTCTTCAAAAATCTACCCATTAATATATATTCGTAATAAATCCCATAAAATTGAATGTTTTTACATGACCGAACTCAAAATCTATTTCTCTACATTTTTCTTATTGTCAAAAATTTATTTATTCTCCCACCTTATTGAAAAAAATACTACATTCATGGAAGTGGATGTTACCACATCATAGAGTATATATATATCATCAATCATTTTATATAACAATATGTGATCCATTCCTAGTGTATAATACAAGATGGTTTTATTTAATAATCAAATTTATCCATTAGTAAACATAATATGATACAAACTCATAATAATATAAACCATATATCACATAAGGTCTATAAAATTAGTTGAGGATGAAAAAAATTGATACCATATAATAAATCAATATTTTTAATTTGGATTAAAATTTTTGGACCTCCAATCACTCATATATATAGGTTTGAATCATTGAGGTACATATATTTTGGTTTAGAAACTAACAATGGGATCAAATTAAATTTCCATATCTACATTGAGTTTATTTAAAAGAAATTACCACCCTTAACATTGTAGTATGACTTTTTCATACCAAGGAATAAAAATTAACAATACATAACATTGAAGTAGTATTTTTCAACATACTTGTTTAAATTTTATATATTTATTATGTATAATGATTCTATAATATTTTCAATGTAAATTCATCATTAATAAATGAACTTTTTCTTTATTTCATCTTGATAGAATCTTTTCATCAGATGAATTTTTAAATACAAACTGATAAATCATAAAAGGATTGCATGTTTCATAAACTATTGAATAATATTTCATCTATATTTGCCTATATTACCCCTCCCCCATTTAATATCATCACATTCATTTACCTGGAGTGAATGGAAAAAAATAAATTAAAAATAAATGTAATAAAGTGGATCCCTTTCTGTTCCATTGAAGGGGAAATAATATAGAGGAAATATCAAACATAAAAGAAACTTTCTTCAATCCTAATTCAATAAATGCAACACAGGGTCTTTTATTCAATCTTTATGATCAATCATCATTTTATCATGATTTATCAGGGCATGTTTTTGACATGGTACAAACTTCATATTTTCTATAATTACTTTTTTGTATGGCGTGATTATCATTTATTCTATTTAATTGTGTCCAACATGGTTTTATCTAGCATATGACACTTAATTATATCTATTACCGACATACCATGAATCCCTCTCATGAAATTTTGGTTATTAATTCTCATATTGAATAAAATATATTAATTTGTTAAATTATTAGTTTGGTTATTTCTTACTTTTTTATATTTTTTGGATATACATATTATTAAACAGTGATTAAAAATAGATTCGTATTTCGTGGCCTTTTCATATGAAATATCAAGGGTACTCTTTAACTAATTGCTTCATTATTTTTTCTATATTTTATTTTAAAATCTATTGAGTATTACTTCTATTAATAAAAATCTATGTATATTTTTTGTTAAATTTTAGTGATTTTTCTTTTTATATAGAATATATATAAATTCTAACATTTAATGTGGCACTTATATTGTAATAAATATTTTTAATTTTTTTTATCTTTCTATAAACCAAGGATAACTCACCTATCCCCTTCAAAAAATACTGGGAAATAATGGTTTCTATATTTTTTTTTAATTTTATAATTTTTAGTTTTTACCTTTCATAAAATTCATTGTACATTTCTTCTAATTCCTCATTATTCTTGAAATATTGATTTTTACAAGCATTTACATGAATCGTAATGACATGTTTTTTCATTTTACAATTAAATTTATATTAATTTAATTTTTTTATAAATATATTTTTTATAATTTATAATGGATTTTGTTTCCTTAACATATTTCCCCATTCAATGTTTGGTTTTATTTTTTTCAGTAGTTGAAAAACAATTCTTGTAATCATGTTTCATGATTCAAATCCGCTAACATTACCAAATTATATGGAAAAATTTTGATCTCTTATTTTGTAAAATTAATCTATCCATTTTTATCAAATCCTTTTTATTCATTTTGATTAAATATATGAGCTTACCTCAGTGAACAAGGACTGATAATCTAGATTATAATAACCCCATATATTGTTTTTTGATGGTCATCATTTTTCTTTATCCAAATTTGTGTATATTATTAATTAAAACCATCACATTGTACATTAGAAAAAATAATCTAATCACAATTAATATAAGTTTATGGTACTGTTTGGTTTGACAGTGTATAATAATGATAATAAGATGATACCATATTTTCTTTTCTACCAGATAATGACCTCTTCATAATATTCCTTCATAGTAGTAATGTATCCAACAAAACTATATCCATATTGTTGTTATAGACCATATTGAGATATTTCAATCTTTTTAAAATTAATAACAGAATCCCAGAATTTTATGTTTGGAATGTTGTTCACATCCCCCAGTGACTATATATTGTATTTATATTTCACTAACATAACCTGACTTGATCTTCTTGAATATAATAAATTTATCATTTAAAACTATAAATATCCTCAATATTTAATGTATGGAATTTAAATTATGAGTTTTAATATTAAACAAATACATTAGATTTTATTATAAGGAAATATCTATTTCGTTTAACTCATCCATGTATTTTTATTCATCAATAATTAAAATAAGACACCAAATATTTAAGGTGGAGAACTTTCTTAATGATCTATATTTATTTTATATTTTAAACAAACATTCTTAGTGTGTTTTAGAATGTTCTGTACCATCTCATAAAAAAAATTCATTTTTAAGAGTCATATTCAAAATCAGATATTTTTTCAATTTTTTTGGAAAATACCAAACGTACAAATTAATTTTTCATTGGAAATATTGTGAAGAATGTATTTTATTATTTAAAATAAAAATTCATTGAAGATATTAGTAATTCTATCATCAACATAAGTTCTTGGATCTACTTAATGAAATTTTTTACATTAAAGTTTACTAATAATTTGACCTATAACATCTATAAATCCAGAAACATAGATTTTGTATTTATAATACATTATTTATATTTAATAAAATAGTTCATGAATTATCCAATATTTTATTATACTTTTAATATATTAAATTTATATACATTAAATTTCAACACATAACATAAAATGTGGATATATTTAAAAAACATTATTATCCCTTCCATAATTTCCATAACATATATAGATATTTTTCATATAGTATTCACATATAAATGGGAAAAAATAATGACCTTATATTATTAGTAAAGAGTATCATACTTATGATGCTATCATAAAATAAACATGAAATAATTGATTTTTAAGGATTTAAAAAGAAACAAGAAGTTATAACTAATAAAATTAATGTATTTCTATATTCCAAATATTAAATGCAATCATTAATAACAATTATCATCAATATCATATTGATGGAATTCATAATTTCAGAAACAAAAACAAGATGAAAATTCCTTGTCCTAAGAAGTTATCTTATTATGCAATGATGTATACAAAAATAACCTACATGTTTTATCTGATGAAACATATTAATCCATCATGGGGATATATAATTATTGGCACCCAACTTCACTTGGTTAGGTCCATTGCATTCACCATAAGATTCAATAATATATATCAAATGATTTTTATGAAAATTACAATTGAATAAAACAATCCTTTACATATAATGAGATATAAGTAAATCTAATACTTCCATATTAAATATTGTAATATGGATTTCAAAGAAAAAAACCCTTAAATAACTTTTAATCCAAGGGTAATGTCAATGAAATTGAAAATATCCTTATCAATGAAATATTATATCGAGGATATAGACAATGTTATATGATTTCAATAGAATATTGTAATGGGAATAAATTTATTTCATTGGTTGAATATGAAGAATGTTATGGTAAAAATAAATTATCATGGTTCAAAAATTCTAATGTGAATATTCTAAAGAGTATACCCATAGAGTGTTTATACAAGTTTCTATTCTCATATCTATTTATCATGTATCAGTGTTATAATTGATTCAATATTGAACCAATAAAATTGTGGTGAGTACCCCTAGATGAATCATCACCAAAACTAATTCTTTATTCTAGTATTGATACATGGATGTATTTTCATGGAAACTATACACACATTTACTTTCCTAAAATATAGGATGGGTTTTCATCCATATAAGGGATTGAGTTTTAAAATGAATTTTGAAACTCCAGATTTAATACAATATGAGAATGGTAAAATAATATAGACATTTAAATCCCATAAATTTCATGTGTAATATGGTAAATATAATACCATGTAAATTTATTGACCACACAATGTGACATTGGTGGTGAATATAACATGAGTCCAAAAGAATAAAAATTGGGATGGAAACCACCGCTTATAGATTGGATAGAAATTAAATCAAATCCAATTAAAATATATTACATTATTTTTATTGTAAAATACCTTTAATAAAAGTTATGACTTGATATAAAAAATTTATTAGGTATTTTACAATCCATTTTAATGGAATTATACTGCATTATACAAAACATTCAACACTGAGTGGATGCTTGGATAGAAACTCATAACTTGTTTTAAAAAAAATTCATAGTTATAATTTAAAATAATTAGTTTATGAAATATATATATAAATAAAAAAACTTATAACCATACCCATATCTATTTTCATTCACACTCTATAGAAATAGTTAATATATACATGAATTATTCATATTTTCTCAATAGTGTGATTATAATGTTGATTATTTGTACTAGATTTAAAAGAGAAAGCTTTATATTAATTCCCCTTCCAATGTTCATCATTACTAGGTTATTAAAGTTTTATTTTTTTGAATATTTATAGTTTTTATGTTCTTCCAAATTTTTATAATGATTATTTATATCATTATCCTTGATAATGAAATTTATAATAAGAAAGGTTTAGTTATTCCTAACACAAAGAAATTGATTTCATAATTAAAAAATTAAATATTTGTCGAAAATATATTGAATAAATTCATTATTTACACATTTATATTAAAATATACATGAAATTGTGTTCCCATTGTCATTCCTTTTAAAAATTTACTATATAGTTCTATTATGTGGTTAAAATTTTGAAGGATGAATATACCTTGATTTAATGAATCATTATGAGGTGGGTGTGTTGTAAGAAAATTTTACCAAAAAATTAATAAAATTATTTTATTTATATATTTTTTACTATATCATAATTAGAATTTAAATATAGCAACAAGTAATGAATATAAAAATGTTATATAATTGTGTAAAATACTTTCTGTAAAGAATGTTGGTTTTTAATTGTTGAATTAATGATGATAATTTATTATTAATATCAATAATATGTTCAATGTTTTTCAATTCCAAAACCTTAACTATTTCATAAAAAAATATTTTCTAATTAAATCTAGTATTGGATCAATAAATGATGGGTGAGTATGAAAAAATGGATTTTGTTTCTCATAGTGGTGGAAATCTATTCAAATTCACAAATTATTATTTCAGTTTTTAATAGATGTTATTGATGAATGTAATTTGATAAAAATTTATATATAATGATAGCAATGTATATAAATTATAGCAATATAATATTATTTATGGGTATAGAAATAATTTAAATGAATATTGTTATGAATATAAGCTTTGCAGATAATTATACACATTATAGGGAAAATTATTTTCTGTTGATGTTTCAATGAAAATGAATTCCTTATGCTAACTAATTATAACATCCATCAACCAAAACGCCATGATATAGTGGAAAAATTATCTTTACATTTCTAGATGGATTTACTTAAGCATGATCCAATTTTTTATATATTAGAATTAAAAAAACAAAATGAAATACTAGATCACTTATATAGCCATGTATTTACTACCCCATGTTTGAGGTATGTGGCCTTTTTAATGCATTTTATGTGTTTAAAGTTCATGGGATGAGTTGGGAAGAGGTTGGGAGAGTTTGGATTGGTTTTGGATGAGTTTAGAGGCTTTTCTATGGGTGCACAATTTGAGCAGGGTTAGTGGAAACTATACAGATTCTCTAGGAAACCGTGCAGGGGGAGATAGTAGGCTTCGTATGGCCTGCGCACGGTTTGGAAAACCGTGCGAGGAAACCATGCAGACCCTTTCTCTAAAGGAATTAGCATGCACACGGTTAGCGCACAGTTTGCCAAACCGTGCAGACTAACCGTGCATCCACTTAAAACAGGGTTATAAGTTCTGGGCTCCCTCGACCTTATACTGTTTCACTACAAACATCCTCTCACTCATGGCTCACTAGGGTTATTCAGTTCTCAGGGGATGGAGGATATTTCCCACTCATTTTGGAAGCATTTTGAAGAGGGTTCTTGGTGTTTTGAAGGTGATTACTCCTGGGTAAGTCTTCTCTCATTATTTCTTTGTGTTTTCCTCTAGATCTTCTCTTCCCTCTTTCTTGGTTTTCTAGATCTACACTTTTTGTGTGTAGCTCTAGGGTTTTGGTTGCCTTGAATGATGTTTTTAAGGATTCTGAATGTTAGGGAAAGGGATCTAGAGAGGTTTCGATGGTGTGTTCGCCAGATTTGATGTGCGGTTGCTTGTGGGTCGATTTTTCGGGAACCCTAAAGGTAGGTGGCTTCTCTCTAGACTCCACTTGGTTAGATCTAGTGGTTTGTGGTTACAATTAATTTGGTTGGCTTGAAATTAAATGTGTTTTTATGTGAAAAGTTGGTTAAAAATCCATTTGCGGATTTTTGGAAAAAATGGGGTTTTATGGTGAAATTCTATTGTTGTTGATTTTAAAATGGAGATTTTAAGATGGGTTGTTGAGATTGGTTTGGGAAAATGGTTGATGGAAAATGGTTTTCAAAAAAGTTTTTGTTTTATTGAAGGGTTGTTTGGCATGAAAAAAATGGTTTTCAATAAGTGGGTTATTTATTGATGTAGATTAATATGCAATGGAATTGGTTGATTTCATGAAGTTGTGACCTTGGTGGGTCATATGATTGAATGTGATTTATTGGAATGTTGTGTGGAAGTGGCAAGAAGTACCAAAATAAAAAGGGGGTGGATAGAGTATGGAAGGGCCACCTTCAAGGATAAGTGGACGGGAAGTGCCGCTTGGTGTGAATTGGTGAACGGGTCGGACAGAAGCTCCACCGTTTGGTTGTTATGGTTGTTTTGTTGTGCATTTCTTTGCAAGGTGAAAATTGTTGTGCTAATGTGTACATGGTGATATGTCTTGTGGCATGTTTTTTTGGATTTCCCTTGGTTTCTTGGTTTGGGTGTGATGGATTGGTAAGGGCATGTTTGGCTTATGGAAATGTTCTCACATGTGACTATTTTATATAATTTTTTTTATATAAATGTGCTAACAGTTTTATCCTAGTGGCGTTTGTAGGGAAGTAATTTGGGGAAAACTACTGAGTTTTAGTACTCACCCCCTTCTTTGGAAATGTGGTGTCTTTGCAGATGTCGGGTACCATGACATGGGAAAAGGTATGGCATCTCCCTTATTTAGTGGATCATTGTGATGTCATGGTGGAACTTGGAGCTTGGAGCTTACTGTGGAGCTGTGGTGGTGTCATCGCTTGTGGGGTTTGGTTGTTCAGTTTCTTCATTGTACTCTGATGTTTTTGGACATGTCTAGTTGTATTTGTTTTGGGAAGTATCGTGGAACAACTTGGTTATCCTTTGAGAATACATGCTTGAATGTTTTATTGACATGCATCATATAGTGATTGTTGGTGGATTGTTTGGTTGGTTTTGTCTTAAGAGAAAACCATTCCCCAATTTGTTCTTAGAGACCTTAGCATTTATTTCCAGCCTTTGGCACCTTGGGAATGTCACTTAATTCCAAGTAACCCTCACCGCCTCCTCAATCCAATGAGGTAGGGGCGGGGTGTTACAAGTGGTATCAGCTTGTTCGATCCTTTGGAGTTGACATTCGTTGTGGTATATTCCTTGAGTCGAGATGGTATAAAGGCATAGTATTGTCGGAACATGGAATGTATAGTATAAAAATACATATCTAACCCTTTTATACTGAAATTCAAGTTACCATGGAGTTGGGTACATAAGTGTTTTGGAGACACTTATAGGCATTGGATATCTCATTGTCGTGGGTGTAGCCAATGAGATGAGTATGACAAGCATGGTAGAAATGAATTCCCACTAGGATTCATATTTCATTGAGTTATAATGATTTATGATGTGATATGAATGTGTGAAATTGTGATGTGAATAAATTTGGTATTTTGAAAATGGTTTGGTTTTCAAAATGGTGAAACATGGCACATGTGGAAAAGTTGGAAAGCCTTGTTGTGATAGTGTTGTGTAATGTGATTTGAAATGGGATTTTGTGATGTCTACAGATGTGAGACTCATGGTTGTTTTGTTTTCTGTTTATAGAAATGGCACCGGGTATGCGTCGTAGAGACCAACCAGAGGAGGCTGCTGAGAATGTGGTAGCACCTGAGCCTCAGGTGTACCAGCATCTAGTGCAAAGCATAGTGGAAGCTTTCCAAGCTGTGAAAAGTGGAAATAAAATGGATGAACCAAGGAATGTGTATCATGTGGTTCAGTTTCAAAAGAAGAATCCACCCATATTCAGGGGTGATTCAGAGCCAAAAAGGGAAGAAGCATGGCTTAAAAGAATGAACCAGATCTTAGAGTTCTTGGGAACTCCGGTAGAGTTAAAAGTGAAGTTGGCCACATATATGTTGAAAGATATTTTCCTTTAGTGGTGGGAGTTGGTATTTCAAGTGGGAAAAGACCAGGGTATGATGTGGGAAGGCATTGAGAAATTGTTTAATAAACCATTCTACCCACATATGCTCAGAATTCAGCGCACGACTGATTTCTTCAGTTTGAAGAAAGAGCTTATGTCTGTGACAGAGTATGTAGATAAGTTTATGAACATAGTGTGGTTTTCACCCGAGGTGGTGGGTAGCACATAGTTGAAGGAAAGGATCTTTTAATTGGGGTTAAGGAAAGAAACCCGTTCAAAGATAGTAGTACTGTGTATAGATGATTACACAGAGATGATGAATAGAGCCTCGGTGGATGAGAGGGATTTGTTGGGAGCTCCGGGCGGAGGAAGCATTATGGTACCCATGGGTAGTAGTGGGAACTCTATGTCTGGGTTCAAGCGGAGGAGGGCCACTTATTCCCAGGGTGGGAATATGGCATATAATTCGACGGCAGGATCGGTAAATCTTCTTCCAAATCCCCAGAGCAAGACGGGATGTTTTCCGTGTGGTTCTACGAGCCACATCAAGCGGGAATGTATGACACAACCGTGAGCAAGTCATAATTGTATGCATATGGAGCATATGCAACGTTATTGTAGGAATTCTTCAAGGTAGGGTGCGCATGACACTCCTCATGGATCGAAGACATCCTATGCTTTGACGGAATGGGGGCAGCAGTACACCCCTCATCAGCAGAGTAAAGTGGGTCATGGTGATTCTCAGAATACCACGATGCCTCAGCAAAGCAATAAAGTGCATAGTGTGGTGAAAAAGGCATTGTTCGGAGCTGAGTAGGTTTTAGTGGATGATCAGTTAGGACCATCCACAGTGCGAGGTACTATTCTTTTAAATTCTACCTTGAAGAAAGTGTTGTTTGATACGGATGCTTCACACTCTTTTATTGCTGCACGTGTGGTTGATTTGCTGGGTTTAAGGGTGGAAATGATGCCCTCGGTTTGGAAACATCAAACTCTTTTGGGTCGAAGAGAGTGTCATGCCTTCTTGTGTAGAGCATGTTGTATCGTTGTGGGTGAGGTTGAGTTAATGTGAAAGTTATCAATGCTTGAGATGGATGGGTATGATGTAGTCCTGGAAATGGATTGCCTGGTGGAGTTTAAGGCCCACATCGATTGTAATGCCCAAACAATGGATTTTACGACACACGATGGCATTAGACATATCTTTAGAGGATAGAAGTATGAAAGATAGGGTGTAACGAGTTTTTTGTCACCATTAGTGGGAACGTTATCATATCAGTCGGCGGTGTTGTCATTGGAATCAATTGAGGGTGTTGAGAAGAGTGTTCTTCCGGTAGTGTTAGATCAGTTCATGGATTTTTTTCCTGATGAATTATATGGGTTACCTCCCATAAGAGAAGTGGAGTTTACTATTGATCTCCTTTAGGGGACCAGTCCTATCTCACTTCTGTCTTATCAGATGGAACCAGCTGAATTGTGGTAATTGAAAGTCTAGTTGGAAGAGTCAGAAAACAAAGGGTTTATCTAGCCTAGCACGTCTCTGTGGGCAGCACCAATGTTGTTTGTAAAAAAGGAAGATGGAAATTTGAGGATCTATGTTGATTATTGTTGACTTAACCAAGTTACGATAAAGAACATATATCAACTTCCACGAATTGATGATTTGTTTGACCAGTTTAGGGGAGCCCAATGGTTCTCCAAGATCGACATGAGGTTGGGATATCATCAATTGCGGGTGAGGAAGGAAGATATTCCTAAAATTGCTTTCAGAAGTAGATATGGCCATTATGAATATGTGTTTATGCCCTATGTTCTAACGAATGCGCCAGCGGTGTTCATTACATTGATGAATTGGGTATTTTAGAGATATTTGGATTCATTTGTGGTGGTGTTTGTAGATGATATTCTGGTGAATTCAAATACATGGGTGGAGCATGAGCAACACTTGGAGATAGTGCTGGGGATCTTGAGGGATCATTGGTTGTATGCCAAATTGTCAAAGTGTGACTTTTAGATATATGAAGTTAGTCTTCATGGCCATGTGATTTCTAGAAGAGGTGTTTCAGTGGATCCGAAAAATTTAGAGGCAGTTATATCGTGGCAACCGCCAAAGAATGTGTTTGAGATATGGAGTTTTGTTCGTCTATCTAGGTATTATCAGTGTTTTGTTCGTGATTTTTCATGTTTTGCTTCGCAGATGATATCTTTGACAAGAAAGGATGTTCCTTTCCAATGGAATGATCAATGTTAGTAGTGTTTCAAAGAGATAAAGGGTCACCTTACATCATCACCAATCTTGGTTTTTCTAGAACTAGGAAAAGGGCATGTGGTGCATTATGAAGCATCAGGATCAGGGTTGGGGTGCGTTCTAATGCAAGGGAATCATGTGGTTGCATATGGCTCACGACAGTTGAGGGTGCATGAGAAGAACTACCCAACTCATGATTTCAAGTTGGCAGTAGTGGTCCATGCTTTGAAATTATGGCGTCATTATCTCTTCGGTGAGAAATTCATGGTATTTACAAATCATAAGAGCTTGTACCACATTTTTTTCACAAAGGTATTTGAACTTGAGGAAAAGGAGATGGATGGAATATATCCAGATGTTTGATTTTGACTTTATGTACACACTAGTTAAGGGAAATTCAGTGGCGAATGCATTAAGTAGAAAATCATATGCTCAGGTGGTGAAACATGCATCAGACCCGTGGCAGTTGATGTCGGTTATAGAAGACATGCAGTTGGAATATGAGGACCAGGGTGATAGGGCGGTTTTCTTTCCAGTTTTGTTGATTCCTGAATTGGTTGGCCTGGTTAGAGAGGCATAGATATCTGATTCTGATTGTGTGACCATGGGGTTGAGACTCAATGGTGGGGATACCATTGAGGGTTGGAAACTGAATGGAGGTTCAGTTTTTTTGTTTTTGGAATCAGATGGTTGTACCAGTTTCTTTTCATGGGGATCTTCTCAGGGCATATAATCATTCTAGGTAGGTTTTTCATCCTAGAATTCAGAAAATGTATAAAGCGTTGAAAGCGCAGTTCTGGTGGGATGGTATGAAAAGAAGAGTGGCTGAGTTTGTTTTGATATGCCTGACTTGTCAGCAGGTCAAGGCAGAGCATCAGAGGCTAGCATGAATGTTGCAGACTTTACCAAACCTTGTTTATAAGTGGGAGCAGATAACGATTGATTTTGTTACAGGTCTCCCAAGAATGGTCAGAAAGAACGATGCCATTTGGGTGATAATGGATCTTCTAACGAAGTAGACCCATTTCATTCAAAATATTGAATCTTGTACAATGGAGGATCTGTCCAAAATCTATATCTGGGAGGTGGTAAAGAGGCATGGTATTCTAGTTTCGATTTTATCAGATAGAGATCGGAGTTTTACAACTTGTTTCTAGAAATCCTTGCTGCAAGCCCTTGGGACACAGTTGACGATGAGTACGGCATATCACCCTCAGACGGATGGTCAATCCGAGAGGACGATACAAACTCTGGAGGATATGTTTTGGGATTGTGTCATGGATTTTGGTGGCTCATGGGATGATCACTTGTCATTGGTTGAGTTCTCGTACAATAACTGTTATTAGGAATCCATACAGATGGATCCGTTTGAAGTGTTATATGGGCGGCCATGTCGTTCTCCACTATGTTGGGTGGAAATGGGTGAGTCCTCGATGGTTGGACCGAGCCTCATCCAGGAGACTATGGAGAAGATCAAGTTGATCCGGAAGAGAATGGAGATGGCTCAGAGTCATCAAAAATCATATGCGGATCATCATCGATGGCTGTTGTCATTCAAGGTGAGTGATCATGTTTTCTTGAGGATCTCTCCTAGGTTGGGACATTGTCGGTTAGAGAAGTAGGAAAAGTTATCTCCGAGGTATATTGGACCTTTTGAGATTCTTGAGCGGGTTGGTGAGGTAGCTTATCATTTGGATTTTCCACCTAGGTTCAATGTAGTGCAAAATGTGTTTCATGTGTCACATTTGAAAAAGTATCAGCCGGATCGTGACCATGTGATTCGACGAGATCATGTTGATCAAGAAACAGATGATTCGTTGGTGTACATGCCAGTGAAGGTTATGGATAGGCAAGAGAAAGTCTTGCGTGGTAAAAGCATTGGTTTAGTTCGTTTTTATGGAAACATGGTCAGATTCAAGAGGAGACTTGGGAGAGGGAGAAAGAAATGGTCGAGCAGTGGCTCAGGCTCTTTCTGAAAAGGGCAGGTTCACTACTTTCCGGGGACAGAAAGTCCAATTGTGGGGAAATGTAGTACCCCCAGTTTGAGGTATGTGGACTTTTTATGCATTTTTATGTGTTTAAATTTCATGGGATGATTTGGGAAGAGGTTGGGAGAGGTTGGGATGGTTTTGGATGAGTTTGGAGTCTTATCTATGGGTGCACGGTTTGATCACGGTTAGTGGAAACCGTGCAGATTCTCCAGGAAATAGTGCAGGGGGAGATAGTAGGCTTCGCATGGCCTGCACATGGATTGCCAAACCATGCGAGGAAATCATGCAGACCCTTGTTCTTAAGGTAGTAGCGTGCGCACAGTTAGCGCATGGTTTTCCAAACCGTTTGGACTAACCACGTGACCACTTAAAAATAGGGTTATAAGTTCCGAGCTCCCTCGGGCTTAACCTATTTCAATCCAAACTTCCACTCGTGGCTCACTCGGGTTCTTCGGTTCTTAGGGGGTATAGGAGATTTCCCACTCATTTTGGAATCATTTTGATGAGGTTTCTTGGTGTTTTGAAGGTGATTGCACCCAGGTAAGTCTTCTCTCATGATTTCATTGTGTTTTCCTCTAGATCTTCTCTTCTCTCTTTCTTGGTTTTCAAGATCTACACTTTTTGTGTGTAGATCTAGAGTTTTGGTTTCCTTGGATGATGTTTTTAAGGCTTTTGAATGTTAGGTAATGGGATCTAGAGAGGATTCGATGGTGCATTTTCTGGATTTGAGGTGCGGTTGCATGTGGGTCGATTTCTTGGGAACCCTAAAGGTAGGTGGATTCTCTCTCAACTCTACTTGGTTAGAGCTATTGGTTTTTGGTTACAATTAATTTGGTTTGCTTGAAATTAATTTTTTTTATGTGCAAAGTTGGTTGAAAATCCATTTGGAGTTTTTTGGAAAAAATGGGTTTTTATGGTGAAATGCTATTGTTGTGGATTTTAAAATGGAGATTTTAAAATAGGTTTTTGAGGTTGGTTTAGGGAATTTGTTGATGGAAAATGGTTTTCAATAAAGATTTTGTTTTATTGAAGGGTTTTTTGGCATGAAAAAAATTGTTTTCAATAAATGGGGGATTTATTAAAGTGGATTGGTATGCAATGGAATTGGTTGATTTCATGATGTTGTGACCTTGGTGGGTTATATGCATGGTTGTGATTGATTGGAATGTTGTGTGGAAGTGGCAAGAAGCACCACTATAAAAAAGGGATGGATAGTGGACAGAAGGGCCACCATCAAGGATAAGTGGATGGGAAGTTCCGCTTGGTGTGAATGGGTGAACGGGTTGGACGGAAGCTCCACCGTTTGGTTGTTATGGTTGTTTTGTTGTGCATTGCTTTTCCAGGTGGAAATTGTTGTGATAATGTGTACATGATGATATGGCTTGTGGCATGTTTGTTTTCCTTTCCCTTGGTTGCTTGGTTTGGGTGTGATGGCTTAGTAAGGGCAGGTTTGGCTTATGGAAATATTCTCACTTGTGACTATTTTATATAAATTGTTTTATATAAACGTGATAATGGTTTATCCTAGTAGCATGTGTAGGGAAGTCATTTGGGGAAAACCTACTGAGTTTTAGTACTCAACCCCTGCTTTGGCACTATGGTGTCTTCGCAGATGTCATGTACTGTGATGTGGGAAAAGGTAAGGATTCTCCCTCCTTTAGTGGAGCATTGTGATGTCATGGTGGAGCTTGGAGCTTAGTGTGGAGTTGTGGTGGTGTCATGGCTTATGGGGTTTGGTTGTTTAGTTTCTGCATTGCACTCTAATGTTGTTGGACATGTCTAGTTGTATTGTTTTTGGGATGTATTGTGGAACAACTTGGTTGTCCTTTCAGAATACATGCTTGAATGATTTATTGACATGCATCATATAGTTATTGTTGGTGGATTGTTTGGTTGGTTTTGTCTTAAGGGAAAATCATTCCCCAATTTGTTCTCAGAGCCCTCTTCATTTATTGCTAGCCTTTGGCGCCTTTAGAACATCGCTTAAGGCCATGTAACCCTCACCGCCTCATCAAGCCAATGAGGTAGGGGCAAGCTGTTATAATGTACATTTTCGGGAATAAAATTTAATAGAATTAGAAAAATAAATTATCCATAAAAAATACCCATGTCATAAAAAAAATTTTCTCCTAAAAAAACATTCTGTTAATAATTAAAAATTTAACATAATCAACTTCCATATAAAACCATTTTATACATAACCTCTTTAGAATAATTCTTTATAACATGGGTAATGGAAACATTAGATGAGTGATATCAATTTCCATGTATGGGTAATGATAAACATCAATAATTGAATCTTATAAGTGAAAAAAATAAATGAATACTGGAACAATGATATAATCAATGTTCATGATAATAACCTAAGAATATGAATACACATCAATACCACAATCATCCTGTATGAAACAGAGATTAATTATTTAGTAAAATAAAGAGTCATATGAATCAAAAATCTATAGTCATGTGATTTCCATCATGTTAAAAGTGATCATTTATAAACCATATCAAGAATAATAAAATATTTTTGGTGAATTTTAACATGATTATCACAAATCCCTGACTAAACCTTTAAAAATTTGAATAACTATATAGCTGATAATAAATATAATATTAAGATAACATAATCATTATAGAATAAATTTTACATTTATCTAGTCTCACCCATTATCTTATCTATATAGGGCACAAATGGAACTATCTAGATGGACCCATTATATATATAATATCAAGAAATGTTAGTGCTATCTTGGTGTATCCATTATATAAGTTTTGTCTAGATCTAAAATAAATATCATCATTCCCCAATCATATTAGTTTCATTAGGCCCTCTAGATGCTATCTAGTAATTGTAATAATATATGCTATATCAGGATCACCTTGTGATATATGGGTGGTTCCATAAAATAAAATATATTTTCCAATTCTAGAATGTTATTAGTGCTTCCATGAGCTTAAATAATGTCTATGTATGGTTCATGAATAAAACATTTATAATCATTCAATTCTCAACATAAAAATAATATAAATTTTTTATTTCATGAATCACACATGAAAAAGTAATGCATTTCATTTTAGCATCATAATACATCAAGAGGATGAATAAGTCTGTTTAAATTATAAAAAATACATATAGGATTATAATTAACAGAAATGTTTGTTGACACTGATTAAGGATAATATTATTAAACGATCATTAAAAAAATCATTAGGGAAATAACCATATCAGATTGAATATAAATATTAAAAATAAAATCCATTTTTTTAAAAAATAAAAAATATATTTGGAAACATATAAAGGAATGTTCAAATTTAATAGAGTTCAGAATTGTTAGAAAATACATTTATGATTCAAAATTTAAAACTAACTATACATTTCAAGAATTTTGTAAAGGGAGTAAAAAGTGACCCATATGAAAAACATTAGGAAATTTCATTTTAAGGAAATTTAATTAATGTAAAATATATTTATGATATTTTATATATTTATAATAGTTCATTTTTTAAAAAATAATGGAAAACCTCGATATGGATGAGAATGATTCATGACAGAGTATACAAATACTGTAGATTTTCAGGAAAAAATATATTCTCATTATTTTATTGATAAAATAAAAAAATTGGAATGGAAAAATTTTATTCCTTTCAAATAACAATAGTAGATGTGAATTATTTCAATTCTTTGGAGTTACATAATAAAATTTCATTTTTTTTCAAACTTCATTATAAACAATATTCATGATCAATGATATCAAAACATAATCCCTTTTAGGTTTTTTTGATCTGAAAGCCACATTAATGAAATAAAATAAAATGAAACATTAACACTATGAAAATAAACTTATTTCAGTTATAAAATATCTATGTAGAATTATTTTCACTACAAAAATGAAATGAATGATGAATATTACATTTTTCTCCACGAAATAAATGTTACACTTCAAATCCCTTACTACCATTGTAATATTAGGATAAAAACCTAAAGAAATGAAGAAAATACAAAGGATTTTTTAAAACAATTTATTATAATGAAATTTATAATAACATAAATCAATTGTAAGTATATGTACTACACTATAAATATTTGGTGAATATGGCATATGTCTCCCAATAATTAATGTGAGATCAGAATCTCTTACCTCGAGTCCATACATTTTATGTATTTCCTATAATCAATTTATTATATGTTACTATAAATTATTTTATCTCCAATGAAATTTTTTATGTTTTATTACCTAATACATTTATCAATTTTTAATTTTAAAATCATGTTAAAATTTTTAATCATTTAAGTCCATGTTTGGTCTTTTGAGGACGTTTGGTCTATATTTTCATAATGGATTTGGTATGATTACCGTAGTCAATGGGGGAATTGTTACACAATCTATATAACTATATTAATGATATAATAATCATTTTAAACATCAAGAATTATTTTATTGTTTTTCATTAATAATTGTTACAAAAATGAACAACATTACAAACATAGAGATCATAGGATGTACATACGCATAAGGAAGTTTTATATTTTTCAATGATCAATATGAAAAAAGTTAAGTATTATTTTAAATTTCAAAATTAAAATTATATATTAATATCATATTATTTCATTAAATTAACATACATATACAATCCATATGATGTGTTAAAAAAATGAAATGCATCGCTACCTGAGGCTGTATTCTGTCGTATAGACGAACATTATAATGATTGTTCAATGGATGGTATGGTATGAAATTATATGATATATTAAATTTATAGAATTATTTATATTTCACCAATATAATTTATATAAATTAAATTATTCATTATTAAAATTCATTAGTGGTGAGGATGGAAAATGAATTACATCGCTTCGTGAAGAAGTATTATGACGTATATATGAATAATGTATTCATTTTCCATTTGATGGAAGATGGGACAAATGTTTTCTATTAAGAAAAAATAATATGATATTATTATATTGGTGATAATATTTTTTTATATCAATTTTATTGAATTATATTTAATTTATTTAGAAGAATAAAAAACACATAAATTATGGTTTATGAACGATTCCTCTACTCTGGATGCCACATTAGGTTTGTATAAAATCTTTTATAGGATAGTATTATATTTATAATATTTATTATAGGACATTGTGATGAAATTAAGGAAGTATTTTTTTGGTACTTCCATAAACAGAGGGCATTGGAATTGTGAAGTGGAGTAGAGAGGGGAATCCTTTTATAAATAGGGGAGAGGAAAAACATTAATTTGTTAAAAAAAACATTATACCAATGTTTTGAATGTGAAAAAGGAACCATAATGTACCAATATAAGTAAATATATTATATTATATATAATTATTTCAATGATATTGAAATTGGGGATGTTTTAAGGTCATTTTTTATCTTGTATAGTTTAACCACTAGTAAACTCATTTTCACTTTAACCATAGAAAATAATTTTTTAATGTTTTCATTATTCATTATGAAATTAATTATGTTGACAATATTATATATTATAAATTATTAAATTTATTTAAAATATGGAATATATATCATGAAATTCAATTAATATAAAATGGAAATATTAAATTAATATAAAACCTAAAAACATGATGGAACCCCAGTTTTGCATGAAATGTATTTATTAATCATGAGATGTTCTAATAAAAACTCCATTACTACTAATATCGATTATAACATTTTAAATTCATATTTACAATAATATAATATACATATTTTATTAATACATTTATCCTTATGGATTATTTTAATTAATTAAAAAACCAATCATTAATCACCTTAAAACTATTTTCACAAAACATTTTTCTATAAGCCCACATATAAACATGTATTAAAATCCATTATTAGTTTAATAAAAATTTAATTAATATAAATAAATTGTAATAAATAATAAAAATTTTACTTTTATATAAATTCAATTCAGAATGGAAAATTGAAATTACTTACATTATTTAAAAGAAGTCCCAATTTTTCTGAATTTGGTATTTTTCATTATTCACTGAAAAATCATAATTTGGAAAAAATTCCCAAAATTTCACCCAATGTTAATTTTTATGTGGCACTCTACAAAATGATGTTCATTTATTAGATAAAATGTTCTTAATTTTCCTATAAATTATTTATAATATTTTCTCTCAAAAAGCGACAATTGTTTTTAAAAAATAATATTTATTATTAAAATGTCAGTACTAATTTTTTTTTTATTTTTTTCGATGAATTTCTCAAAAATATTATACATAGAAAATAATTTGACTATATAAATCGTAAATTATTAAATTCCATTCATACTAACCAATATAATTACTAGGTTATAAAAGTAATATATTTTCTGGCTATTTAAACTTGATGTTTCTTGTTGCAAACACAATACAAAATATTATTCTATAGTTAAAATATCTATCTTTTTGCATTATAATCACATTAATAAATTATTACCACTACTGTTGTACCTTATTTTAAAAATTAAATGTTTTAAATTTTAAAAAATCTTTTTTAATCTATCATCATAAAAAATGTTAATAAAACATCCTTTTAATAAGAGGGAAAACAATATAAATGTTATCGGTAATGAAAAAAAAGTGGATTCCAAAGGGGAGAAAAATGGTGTGAAGTGAAGATGTGAAAATGGAAAGAATAATAATTAATAATTAATTACTTAGATTGAAAATGATCATTTATGATAAGAATTTGAATGATCATCTGAAATTCAACATCGACAAAACCTTATCTCAATGCAATGTGAAAAAGTCCATTATCTCATCCAATATGAAGTTATGTGATAAAAAATTCATCTTAAATAGAATTTTCTTAATTATAAATAATTAAATATCATATTTAAAAATATCATAAGTAAAATACACTTACAGGACAAATATAATTTAATCAATTAATCATTTTCCAGTATAATATCTTCTTTTTATCCAAGTTCAAATTATTAGAGATATTTTTGGATCAATGGGATAAAATTAACATTTAACATATCACATAATAACCAAAATGAAAAAAATATATTCCTAATACTCATGGACATTAAATAGAACGAAAATATTGCGAAATATGTATGATATTTTCCAAAAATGACTTAACCATCGTATAATTAATCACCAAATATAAATATTAACACAAAAAGTTGAAAATAAATATGTCCATAAATAAATATACTTAAAATTATTCAATTTATTCCTTACTATAATTTAAACCCATTTATTTAATGGGGTTAATAAGATATTCTTTTGAGAAAGATTTAAAAGTTGAATCTAAATAACATCCACAAAATTTAATGTCTCATACAAACATATGTATATGATTTATTCATATTATCTATAAGATATAATAATCATTTAAATAAATATAATGAATTAAAAAAAAATAGTAAGACTATATATGATTAGATAATTTAATTTTACCATTATTCCTCAAATAAAATAATATTGAGTTATATTTAACATAATCATATATGTTTCCCAAAATCATCAACATCTTCTAAAATAATAATAATAACCCAATCACAAAATCAAATATCAATATCATGGTTTTCAATTTGAAAAAAAATTTGTTATAAAAATAAATATATTCATTATAATTAAAAAAGTTTAAATAAAAAAATTGCATACTAAAGATGAAATATTTTTGGTCAATAGTAGGGTCAATACATTTTTCACAATTCAGATGTGGTTTTGGGCTCCAATTCTATTCTATATGTTTCATGTTGTGCATTTTATAAAACTATGATATTGTTATTATTAAAATTATTTCATAAATATGAGGAACATACTCTAAAATAATCTTAATCACCAATGATATTATATACCATTTAGTTAATCAATATCATGAAAAATTTATCCAAAAATTGTAAAGGAATAATTCATCTTAAATTGAATATTTAAATATACATGGAACCAATAAAATATATCCCATAAAATCATTAATCACATAAATATCTCATTAGGATGAACCTCAAGTGGGGTTTATAAAAATGATGACATTTGATCAATCATTATATTATAAACACTTGATTATATACAAAAAATTAATTAAACCTATAATTAAAATATCATATTATACAGTGTTATCTAAACCCTTAGATGATACCAACTATAAGAGCCCCATACCAACACTCCCAGATCTGGGGATAAAAAATTTTCTTTACATTTATTTCTTTATACCAATAAGTGTTACACATTTTTTTCCATTCAAAAACATATAAAACAAAATGAAACAGTTGATAAATTAAATATCAATAGACCTTATAGTATTAGTTTTTAGAGAATTATGTCAATGCATTATGTACATAATATCAATGTTTTCAAATGTTTATTTACCACATAAATACAAATAGTTCGTATTTTAGATTTATTCATCATAATCATAAATTTGAATACCTCTTTTACATAATTCGTTTAATATCATTATTCACAACTCAAAGAAACTTATACACAATAACAGTGTTCTCAAATTCCAAATAACTTTAAATATAAGTGTTTAAAATTGAATGTCATCAGTGAGAGTAAGATCATCATAATGGTATGATGACATAATTGACTTGCATTAAGATAAAATAAAAATATTCAGACCCAAAAATACCTATATCAAAAATAATTAAACGTTGAATAAGTCATTTTTAAATGATAATGTTTTATGAATCATTTTTCAAATGCTGTGTGTTTTTAATATTAATCATAGTGAAAATTTATAATGTATAGAAAACATAATTAAATGTGTTATTATCATGAAAAAATATCTTCATGGAACACTTTGAGAACACTTAAAAATTTTAATATTAATATAGCTGACTTCAAATATAATTTTATATAGAAAATAATAATTACCTAGTTCATTATAAAACGATCTTGGATCACCCATTGTACAAGATATATTAGACTCACTTTGTTCTATCATGGAGAAACCATCATATAATATATATTAGGATCAACTCACGCCTTCTATTTTCACCCACAATATATGATATATCATGATCACCATATGCTATGTGGGTGCACCAACTGTATATGTTATATTTCACTCCCATAATATTTTATGGGTGCACCCATTTTATAAGATATGTCATTCATACATGATGATATCAGTTTGAACTAATCATATATGTAAAATAGGTATAACCAAAAATAATATAAGTGCACCCAACATATTAGAAATATCAGGATCGCTTAACAGTATCAGAGAGCACCCATGATTATCAATAATGTCCAATTTCCATTCCCAAATAAAACATTTAAAATCATTCACTTCATGATATAACAATAATAAATATTCATTCATTACATTATTCACTCATGAAATGTAAACACCATTAATATCAATATGTTAATCCATCTTGAGGAATAATATAGATAATATTATTTAAAAATAACCCTAATGTAGCATATGCATCATAATCGGTTGTTGATGATTAAGACTATACATACCATTAAAATATAATTAAAATAATATTGGAAAAAAATAAAATTTTCACTATAAAAATTAAATAATAATAATAATAATTCAAAAATTATTGTGAAAATACATTTCTCTAAACAAATGTAGAAAAATATAAATGAATATTGAATGAAAATAATGTTCATTATTACATGAAAAATCCATTCATGTTGTACACATTATAAATAAACATAATTTTAAATAATTATGTAATGGGAGTCAAAAGTGACCCATTCAAAAATAATTAAAAAAATTCAATTTAAAACAATTTATAAGAACGTAGAATAACTTTTAAAATAAATTTATGATATCATTTATTTTTAGAAATGATCATTTTTTTACATATTTTAGATAACATGGATTTGGAATAGGAAAATTCCAAGATGAATAAAAAATAAAGGTTGGTTTTCATGAAAAATATCATTATGGTATAATGAGAACATAAAGATAGTAAATGTAAAGAAAAATATTTATTATCAGAAACAAAAAATGGGGAATAAAATTCACAAGATTGCTGGGTGGCATATTATAATATCCCATTGTCAAAATAGAAATGATAAACAACCAAAATAATTAATGGTATCATAACATAAAACCTTACCACAATAGTATATTTTGAATCATAATCCCCATGAAATAAATAATTACAAATAAAACATTAAATATAATAAATATAAATGAATTAATTATATATAAAATAAATAGTGTAGTATATACACTACATAAAAGAGAAAAGTGTTGAATATAGAATATGTGTCCCAAAAATAAATGTGAGAATAAAAATCACATACTATATTGGTAATATTTGGAGATAGATAGAACATGATATAAATTTTTAAATAATTAATATTAATGAAAATATTCATAAAGTTCAATTATTGATTGTATATAAAAACATAATATAAATAAGTGGTGGTTATGTAATATGTCTCATAAAAACTATGGGGAGAAACCCATACATCGAGTCCCAAAATTCTATGAATGTCCTTCTAATTTATGTATGATTATCATATATAAATTTTTTATTTCATAAAAACAATTATGTAGATTAAAAAATATATATAAATCATTTTTTATTTATTTCAATGAGATATTTAAAAATTTTATTAGTTGATTCTACATCAGGTGTTTTGTGGACGTCCAATGCATATTTTAACAAAAAATGTGAAATGATAACAGAAATCACAGGTTCAATTATTCCATCATCTCCATAAAAATACTTATAACATAATTATATTCTTTATTCTTTAATTTTACTTTTATAACCAACTATGAAGAATGGTTATGAAAAATGAACCACAATACTATCGTAGACATAGCAGGTCGTATGTATTCATGAGAAACATTTCCTTTTTTAAAATATCGTTATGAATTAATGGTAAGTATTATTTATCTTCTAAGAAAAAATAATTATATAATAAATATTTTTTTAATTTTTAAAAACACATTCATATAAAATCAATGTAATATGGTAATAAGAAACGGATCACATCACTATGTTAGAAGGTAACTCGGCATACCCCCGAATAACGTTACTATTTTTCAATGAATAGATATGTGATATTTTTATGATATATTAATTTTGAATAAATATGAATATATAATGAATATAATATATAAAAATTATATCCATATTCTTTTAGTTTAAGGAGAGGTGATGATTGGAAATGAAATACATCAGTTTATGAGGTGAAAATCCATCGTGCACATGAATGATGGTAGTGTTTCAGATTTGATTGAATAAGAGATGAATATAGGTAAAAAAAATAATATAATAAATTCCCTATATATATTAGACATTAAATCTACTAAATCATCATGTTTTAAGAATAATTGAAAGAGTTAGATGAATAAATAAAACTAAATTCAAGGTTAATAACGATACATCTTCTTCTAAAAAAATCTTTTGGTTTTAACCAAATCATTCAAATGATGGTTTAATTAAAAAAAAGAATAATAAGAAATGGTAAATGATGTACAAGAGAAATTTGAATTGATATTTTCTGAAGAAAATGTCTTTGTTTGTGTGAATTGGGAGAGAGTACATATTAGTAATTTCTGAAAATAAAAAGATATTCCAGCATTTTACATATATGATATGGAAAAAACAATCCATTTATGTGGCTTATAATATTTTATTTTGATATATCTATATAAAATTGAATTTATACATGTCTATAGTTCTTTATAATACTTTTTTGTTTTTTTAATCCCGTGTAGACTCATTTACACCTTAATAATAGTAGATTATTTATTAATGTTTTGACTATTTATTAAGTAAAAAATTAAGTTGAAATATTTATATAAAATTAATTATTCTGATTCCATATCGGTAATAATTTTCAACAAATTACAATAACATATGTTGATTAATTTTATTTAAATTAAATCCACTTAGGTGGTAATAAACTTATTTTCAATAAATTTAATTTTCAATCTTAAGATGATTTATACTAACACTATGAATAATAGTCATTTTAATATTAATTTTTATTAATATTAATATAAATATAAATTACAAATTTCAATTATATTATTACTCATTACTTGTTTTTTAAATCAAATAAAATGGTAAAATTTTAATCCTATTAAATATGTTTTTAGAAAAACGTGTCGTTAAACCAATAACAAAATTTATACTAATGTCAACTATTATTATTATTCAAATTAAATTAATTTTTTTAAATATAAACAAATTATTTTTTTTAAAATTTAGATAAATATAAAATTACAAGGTTACCTTTAAAACAAATTAATTTATTATATGAAATGATATTTTTACAGAAATTATTGTTTTTTGTTATTCATTGAAAAATAAATAATTCACGAAATATCTAAATTTTAAACCTATGTTAAAGTATATTTTTTTATTTAAAACTAAATTTAATTTTCTAAAATTATTTTTCTAATAGTTATAGATAATTAATTATATTATTTCTAAACATATAAAGAAAAAAAATAAATTTTCAAGTAAAAGTAGGTTTAATGAATAAAATTTCATTAGTAAATAATTAGTCAATATTTACAATGAATTTATAAATATATTTATTTAAATTAGTAATTTATTATATATGTGTATATATTTATATATAAAATTAGTTATTCTCATTTATACCCATCAATTAAATGGAGTTTTTATAATATTCATTTATTTAATTGGTAATTTATTCTCGATATTTTTTATCATATAAATTATCAATCATAATTTTAATCTTTTTATACCACAGAGTGATTCAATTTTTTTTTACCTAAATGCATTGTATAATGTGATTGTTTTTAGTGGATAAAAATTGTATATTTTCATGGGATATTCTATTGATATATGAGTCTAGAAGTCGTTGATATGGTACTCCTTTATAAATGTGGAGATTATATTTTTTTAGAGTGACCCTTATAGTTTCAATAATTCAATATTAATGTTAATGTTTCTATGGTTTAATAATGAAAAAATGTGGATGTTATACTGATTAGGGGTCAAAACACACCTCAAACAATTATTTTTAATGTAATATTTTTTGTATTTTAGGTATTTTTATTATAAGTATTTTATCATTTCGTCTAATATAATAATACATTCTTAATTAATTTTTAAAAAAATTAATCAATTTTAATATGATTAATTATGATTTTTCAGTTTAAAAATGTTGATCCTTATGAATTAAAATATCAACATCCTTTTTTTACATCAAAAATGAAAAATCACTAAATGATTATTATTAAATAAACACACCTAATTGCATAAAAATAGTTTTCATGGTAATTACCTTTTTATAAATTATATATATATGATAAAATTCTTATGTATAATTTCATAAATGACAAGAAAAGAATTATAATGACAAAAATTATGGTTATGATGTTTTTAAAGAAATCAAAAAAAAATTTTAAATTTAGTAAACATGAATAAATTAATAAATGGTAACCAAATTTTTTTATAAACATAATATTTTAATAAATACTAAAAATGATGAAATTGAAATTTATAAGATAAAAGAATTTTTTATAATGATTATTACCAATTATTAAATGAGTATTTTATTACATACAATTTTTTTAATTCATCTATATCATTCTTATATAACCATAAATTCAACCTAATTACATGTTACCCAAAAATCATATTTTTCAACCAATAACCAACATTTACAGAAGATGGTCAAAAAATAAAAATAATATTATATAGATAAGATTTACTAATAAATGAAGTTATTTTATAAAATTTATATTTCTATAATTAATATCTTGAAAAATTTCACGAATAAAGCCTTTTTAGATGGCACATTGTGTAATAGTTTGGGGGTATATCATTTACAGGCTATAGTAGAATATCTAGTATTAATTACCCACTATAAATATTTTTATCCTTAAAATTCGGGTATATATAATATATTAATGAAATGTGGATATAACATCCTCTTAGCATCTTTTGGCCACTAGGTTGTATATTATTGTATGTTATTTCTCCAAAGGGAGTTCACCAATCGATTTGTGTGGTCCTACAATAAATTATATATAGTGTAAATAATATTTATTGGATCCTAAATATAATACAACTCGTGAAAACGATTCATTCCAACATATTTTCTCACATGAATTGGATTTTTTTCGTATTTATTTGGTATTGGAAGAGGTAATAAACTTTCTGCATTAGAAAGGTTGGGTGGTATAACCATTTATTATGCAAAAAATCTAATTATATCTAGTTCTATAAAAGTACCAATGTTCCTATGTATTTACTTATTCTTATTAATAAATCGTATAACTCTCTTCCATGGTAAATTATTAATTAATAAATAATCCCAAAATATGAAATTATAATTCATTCCATTTATTATCATTATATATATTTAGGTTTTTCTAGCATGCTTTTATATATAAATGAATAGTATAGAATTTTGAATTCATAACCTCTCTAAGATTTTGTCCAACTATATTTTATTCTAAAGATTCATCTCAATAGGATGGAGTGTTACAACAGATCCCACAAATTTCTTATGGTTTCATTTGGATCCTAAAATTAAAGATTTTAATGTTTGAAGCTCAATTAAAGATTGATATAGACCCCATATTCCTTATATATCCGAAGAACATGATCTTATAATTTCATCTATTGTCTACATAGACCATTTGGAATATAAGGCCATAGGCATAAACCATACATAATCTTGAGTTAATTCAATAATTAGTTTTTAGGATCTATTTAGTTCTAGAGTTTTAGAGAATTTGGCCACAACTATTACATTACAACTCAAATATTAAAAAGTAGAGACTATTACTCTATTTTTTTTCACAATAATAAAACTCATAATATAAATCAGGAATTAATTTCATGATTAAAATCTTCTTGATTATTCATTTATATTATCCTTCCTTATACCATTTGAAAAAACATTTCGAAAAAATGGTATTTTCCTAAAAGGCCCAGTAAGTAATATAAAATAAATAACAAAATAGTTATGCTATGAATATTTAAAACCCTTGAAAACATGTTTACAAATTATAATTTTCACACATAAAACATAATATTTTTAATATACCTCATGAAATAATAAGATTTATTAATAACTCAAATAATTCATATATCATAACAATAACTTATGGTATCCATAACATACTTACATTGTAGATTTCATAGCTACATAAAAAGTAACCATCATGGTTACGTTTGGAATACACAACATTATATATTCCCTAAATATCTTAATAGAAACATTAATGTTTAACTCTATCTTGTTACCCAATTAATTGGATAGCTGTCATAGCCTCACCCAAACTAGGTTTATAATGGAACCACACGTATACATAATCAATGTCCAAGAACGATAACATAATCATAAAACATGAAAAAGAATAACGAAAAAAATAACCTTTCCCCATTGAAATCAGAAGACATCATTTCAAGATATTGATATAATAAATCAATTCCCAAAAACATTGTCAACACCAAATTTCCAAATAATGTAATATGGTATTTAATTTTCTATTTAAAAACATTAGGGTTATTCGAAGAATCTAAATAACAAATAATGCTTATGGCTGTGGAAAGTTCATTATCCATGAGTATAATAAAAATAAACATTCATTTTTTCAATTAATAAAACAATTAATAAATAAAATATTCCTTTTTTGAAACCATTGAATGAAATTAAATGTAAATGGGGTTTATTATCAACCATAAAAAAGATTGTCGTATATAAATCAACATATGCCTTAATGAATGGAGATTTAGAGGAAGCCCCTAACATTAAGTCAAAATCGACACATATGTTCATTATTAATCCTATATAATAAAAATATGTTAATGTATACAAGTTTCAGAACAATTTTCAATTTTATTATTCTTTAAATATCACTTTTTACCTTGTTATAACAATCACATAATTATTAATGATCACATCGGTTGTTTTGTCGATATTCGGTACTAGAGTTGAAAATGAACTTTTTTTGAGGTAAATTGTACATGTATTCATAAGTACCTCATAAACATAATGATATTAATGATTTAAATATTATATATATATCCATTATATATGTATTTATAATATTCCATAACATTTAAGGATATAAAATGTAATGCACCGTTCATGGATACAGTAGGTCATACATACGCATGAACACTACTTTCATTTATTTTTCATATTAATGAAATGAAAAATAAATGATACATAGGAATAATATTATTAAATTATTATATCTATGTTATATATTTTATATATTTTCATTTACTCTATTTATTATATGTTCATTTATTTCATGAATGAGTCAGTTCACTTTGAGGGGGCAGCAGTCCACACTTCCTTTAAAGAATTTATTATATTTACAAATTATGGAAATCATAAAGGTATATTGTAAATAAAAATTATAAAATAATAGAGACAAATAAATATAATATATAACATATATAAATATAGTTCCATAATAATTGTCACCATGATAGGTGGTAGAATATAATTGAACAATCATTGTTCTGTGATGTTGTAGTTCATCATACACAGAAATAGTACATTCGTATCTATTAGACGGAGGCATGTGTAACTGTTGTTTGGATCCTTTTAATAAATACATCCTAGTATATTAATAATAATATTGTTTTTATGTAATAATTTAATAAGAAGATCATAGGGAGTGTAGAAGGAATATAAAGGATTGGAACAATAGAGATGACGCTACCTCTAAAACGGTTAACTCCATTTGATTTGAGCCAAAAGGATTTCATGAATTTCCTTCCACCCAAGTTAAGGAATCTAGGATGAAGGGAGGGATATTAAGAGATTATTTGATATGATTTTGGAAGAGAAAATGTGATTTATCAGTCTGAGTAAGTGGGTAGATGTAGCGGACTTTTATAAGATGGAGGAGAGTCAATTTAGGAAAATCTTGAAATATTAATTTATTGTATATTGATTTTCATTTTCTAATGGTCCCAAACTTATTTACCTCACATATAAGATGATATTGGGTCTTATAACCATCATATAATTAAAATTAGACATGTTTTTAATATGTTATAACCTTTATACTTTGGGTATATCCTTTATATTTCTCTTTTTAATCATACTATGATATTTTATTATTTACAATTTGTTGGTTAATTTAATTACCATAACAAATAAAATACCCAAAAAAGTATCATTAATGACATATTTTGACTTATAATAACCATTTGGATGAATAATAGAATATTAGGAATTTTAAAACATTTGATAAACTATTTTATATTTTATGTTATGAATTATGTCAATTTTGACACTATTCATAATTGACATTTTAAAAAATTCCAAACAATATGATGACATATAAAAAAATAAATTAGATCAATACTAACATGAAATATTCATCCAAAAATAATTTATGACATAAATTATGTCATATAATGTTTATTTTAATATTTATTATATTGTTTATTTTATATTTCTCTTCATAAAATTATTATTATATCATAGTTGTGTCAATATTTATGGTAATTATTTAATCTATAAAAATTCAAAATAAATTCCCATTATGTATATTTTTTAGTATATTTTTTGAGACTATTTATTTTCAATGTTTAATTACTTTTATCTATTGATTAAAATTATTATACTTATAAAGGATAAGAGAGTGACATGTTGTCATTTTCTTATTTATTAATTATAATTACATCTCTTTTATGGAATATAGTTTATTAAATGAATCATTTTAGACCCATATATGATATTGGTTGACTTTTATTATTCCAATAAGATTTTGGTAGGTTTTTGGGTAATTTTATTATCCTTATCATATTGTTTGTTACCGAAATTTATTTGATTTACCTTTTACAATGGTAAATAAAAATTAGAAAAGTTACTATTTACAATGTAAAAAATAAAAAGTTACTTATTTAAAAAATATAGATTTTATGATTCCAAATATGAATCTATTTCTCAAAATAAAAAACACAGAAGTTGTATTTATTAATTTAAATTTAATTCCCATTGTTAAAAACCAAAAAGTGAGTTTTTAAGAAATAAAAAAACTATCAAAAGATTGATATGTGTTTATGTCCAATTTAAAAGTGAAATTAATTTAAATGATAAAATTGGTTTAAATTATAAAAAAAATAATCCAATTACTCTATATAAAAATTAAAAAGATAATCCATCAATACAAATACATTATTCAATTTTTTTTGAATTAAAATGCATTTTTTTTAACTATTTATTAAAATATGAATTTATTCAAAAAACTAAAAAAATTTCATTAAAGGTACATTTTGATGTCTCGATTTTAAATAAGAGGTTTAGTTTTTAAAATAGATCATATAAAAGTGACAAAAAACTGTATTTAAAAAGGGTTCTCCATTAAAAGGAAGTAAACTGACCTTTTAAAAATAATAGAGTATTTTATGCTTAAAATTGGGTTCATTCGCATTTTAGGCCTCTAAAATTTAATGGATAAATGTAAAGTATTTAAAAAAATATGAAAAATGATAATATTGTTATTTTATTTCATTTCTTCCAATATAATGGTGAGTCATTAATTACCATTTAAAATAATTGTATTATTGTATTATTTTTTGTTATAATTCAACATTTTATAAAACATATGATTTCATAGAAACCTTTTGTTGTGTAACGAGTATGCTATCAGAAAAATTGTCCTCATTAATATAAAATTTTTATATTATTAACAAATATTAATTGATTTGTAAATTTATTATTCTATAAATACCTGAGTCGCTATATCAATTTTCCCTTTGGGAAATTGGATCCTAACAGTTTTAAAATTGGGCCCTGAACTATCATTGAAAATCTCATATCAAAAAAAGAGTCAATAAAACTATCACTTTAAAAGAAATAAATAGAAGTACAAATGTAACTCGAGATAACACATACTATGATTCCATATAGGAAAACATGGATATGGATGAAAAACTAACCATCTTGTGCTGATGGACAGTGATGTAAAACAATATCATCAGAAAGATAACAATATGAAAACCAAAAACATGTGATGGGTTAAACGATATTGGATTCACTAGTATTAAAGTTAAACACAATTTTTTTTTGTTTCAAGGCACTTTTCATAAATTTGTGGAATTTATTTATGATATTGATTAATAACATATGGAAACATACTTACTTGTCATGTAGAGTTTCATCCTTTAACATGTATCTACCATAAACTCATATTTTCTCCAAATGATGAGTATTCAAGATGAATTAGTCACACCTAAAGTGCTAGATTCAACTTTTAGAGAGTCACATTATCGATGAAAGTTGAACCATATATTTCTCTTATCTTTAAATTATCCAAAACCAAAATGTTTAGTTTACATTAGATAATCAATGGAAATGAACAATTCAATTTAAAAAGAAAATCTACTATAAATCTCCAAAATTCAATAAACAATACCACTAATTTCAACAGAGATCAATCAAAAAATAACATTCCATATAATTCCTCATAAATAATAATCCTAACTATTATTGAAACCAAAAATTTAGAAGGATTTGATCAAATTATCTACCATGATAAATCTTAACATTTATCTCCAAATAAAATCAACAACTCTTAATGTCTCAAGAGTTATATTAATTCACATAGTCACATATTATCCATGATAGGTTAGTCATTTCCCCAAATAATAAAATTCCTCATATCTCCATAATAAAAATATACATTCTTCCAAAATAAAATTCAACCATTACTCCTCAAATGAAATAGCATCGTATTCTATTTTCATTATGCATATAGTATTCCCTAATGAAATAATGTATTCCCAAATAACATTTATCATTTAAGCACAATTTTTTTTCTATATATTAAGGATATCTATTTAAGAAAACATAAGTTCCCAAAATCAACTTAATCATGATCCATAAAATTATTTAACTTAAAACAATAAGACATACTTTGATTCACATGACCTTATCAGGGGTGATAGGTTGTCAACCATCTTGCTGGTTTTCTATTTTATAAAACTCAATAATAACTGTAACATGTTTTAACCTAAATGGTTGTCTTATACCTCTCATTATCATCGCAACTCATAATTACATCAACATCTTAATTAATGAAGTCTTATATATACTTTCTTTTTTACCTCCATATGATAAAATAAAAATATTCCTAATCAAAATAACATCATACCTTGATCATGGTGCCCACCTCGTTTCATCGTCATCTTGTCCACGTAGATAGAATTTCCATGCATTGACAAATTGATTTATTAATCCTTATAAATAATTATCTTTTTTTATGAAAATACACCTTGTTCAATTTGGGTCATATAGTTATTCACAGAAAAATAGATTGTGAAAATAATCACGTATGACATATAATTTCAAAGCATTTGATGAAAAATGATTATTTGTAAAATAATCAGGTTGATCATGAGTCGAAACTTTCCATCAATGTTACTTTAAAAATACCGTATGTATTTTCTGAAAGACTATATTTTTAAAGTAAATATAAATTTTTTTGGAAAGGGTCTCCTTCATAATCATTTTCAAAATCATAATATGCATCAAAATTCTATGACAAGGAAAAATATTTTATAATGCTTTCCTAATATTTACCTTTCTTGAAAATATGAGAATATTGAAACAAAATAAGATTTTTTTAAATAAAACCCATGGTCGACAATGTTATTGAGCTAGAGTGGAGGTGTTTGATATACCAAACAACTTCATGCAAGTGAGTTGTATGCTAGAAAACGTTTCATAATCATCCGAACATGAAATTGTAATAATTATTTCAAGAAAGTCATCAGGAATAGATATGAATGTTTTTTGAGATCCTCTTCCTTCCATTTTTAATTGACATGCCTTCATCCTAAAATGTTATAAAACAAGGATTTAACAGAAAAAATAAACATATAGAAATACCATGTGGATATACAAAAGTCTTAATCCATAAAGTGGTTTAAACCGACCAATGATAAAAACCATATGGCCCCATACTTAAACCTTAAATAATTTTGAGTTAAGTAACAAATTCAAATTGAGGATATTTTATGGTTTATAGCTTTAGATAATTAGGATATAAATATTTCTTTACATTTCAAATATTAAAAAGTATAAATTACTACTCGATCTATTTTTTATCAATAAAAAAACTTTTCAAATTAAACAAGAATTATTTTATTTATAAAAATATTCATGAATTATTAATTTCTATTATCTTTCTTAATACACTATGAAAACCATTTCAAAAACATTGGATGAGCCTAAAAATATTTGTATGGAATGTAAAATAAGGAATAAAACTTTTTTTTCCAAGAATAATTAAAATCAATGAAAACATTTTCACAAAATCATACTCTTCACTAATAAAAAAAGATCTTAAATATACCTCATGAAATCATATGATTTATAAATAACTCATTGAATTCTTATATCATAAATGTATATTGTGTCATCCATAATATATTACATTGTTGGTTGCATAACTACATAGCGTGTAACCTTCATAGTTACGTTTGGAATACACATCACAGTGTATTCCATAAATATATTGGGAGAAACCTTAATGGTTACCTCCGTCACATTACCCGATTCATTGGGGAGATATGACAGGCCCACCCACACTTAGTTTATCATGGGACCACTCATATATGTAACTAATTCCCACGATCCATTACATAATCATAAAACATAAATAAGAATAATGTTAAAATAAAATTTCCACATTGCAATCATAAGACATAATTTTAAAATATTGATATAATCAATCCATTATCAAAACTTGTTTCGATGAGAAAATTTCATAAAAAAAATATGGTGTTTACTTTTCTTTTTAAGAACATTACGACTTGTAGTGGATTCTAAATATCTAATAATACTTGTGGTGACAAAAAGACCCATGTCATAATGTATGTCAAATTGAATCATTCCATTTGTCATTTAGTAAAATGATTCATATATAAAATATTCATTTTGAAACTATTGAATTAAATTAAATGGAAAATTGGTTTATTATACACCATACAACAGAATATTTTATATAAAACAAAATATTCCTCAATGAAATGAGATTGATATGTTGTCCATTACATTGAGTCCAAATCATCATGTATGTTACTTGTTCTTCTAGAATATTTAACTTCAATTAATTTATACTTGTTTCTGGACTATTATCAATTTTATTCTTCCTTTTATATCACTTATTAACTTGTTATAACAATCACATAATTATTCATGTTCATAAAGTCATTTTGTCGATATTGGTTACTTGAGTCGAAAATGCACATGTTGGACGTAAATTGAAAATTTAGTCAAAATTAAATAATCTCCATAATGATATTTAATATTTAAATATTCTATATACCCACTATATATGTATTCATAATATCTCACAACATTTTTAGATAAGAAATGAAATGCACCATTCAAAGAGATGGTAGACCATACATACACATGAATGCTACTTTCATTTATTTTTCATATTAATGGATTGAAAACTAAATAATACATAGATATATTATTATTATAATATAATATATATGTTATATATGTTACATAATTTCATTTAAACCATAATTTATACATTCCATTTATGGCATGAATGAGTCATATCACTTTTACAGGGCGGTAGTCCACATTTCCTCAAATGAATGTATTGTATTTACAAATAATGGATAATATAATGGTATGATTCCTATAAAAATTATAGAAGAATAGATAAAATATAAATATGATATATATGATATATAAACACAGTGCATCTTAATGGAAACCATAATAGGTGGTAGGAGAAAATTGATCAATCATCATTTTGTGAGGCAGTAGTTCACCGTACACAGAAATAGTATTATAATATATATTAATTTGAGGTGTATGTAAGTTTAGTTTGAATAAATCTCATAAAAATATCCCAGTATATTGAGGATACTAGTGTTTTTATTTTATCTTACAATAACAATATCAGATGGAATGTAGAAGGAAAATAATGGAAAATAACTTTTGAGAATACACTACCTCTAAAATCGGTAAAGCCTTTTGATTTGATCCAATATGCTATATTCAATTTACATACAACCAAGTTATATATTATAGGAGGAATTTATGAATTTTGGGAGATTATTTGATCCAAAATTTTATGAACCGAGGGTATTAAAAGGATTGATTATGTGGGTAGTGGTGGTGGCCTTTTATAAGAGGGAGGAGGGGAACTTTAAGAATGTCATGAAATATTATATTATTATAAATTTATTTTTTGTATATAATGGTCCCAAAATAATTTATCTAAAAGTTTAGATGACATTGGGTTATATCTATATCATACAATCAAAATTAGATATGTTTTAAAAAATTTAAAACCCTTATGTTTTTTGTTTAACCTTTATTTTACCTTTTTTAATCTTACCATGATATTTCATTATTTTCATTTTGTGTGTTTATTTAATTATCAAAACATGTCAAAAGACCCAAAAAAGATCCATTTATGAAATATTTGGACTTATCATAACCATTTGGACTAATCTTATATTTTTATAAAATTTAATAAATTTAATGAACTATTTTATATTTTATATTATGAATTATTTCGATTTTGACACCATTCATACTTGAATTTTTATAAAATTCATAACAATTTTATTAATACAATAAATAAATTAAATAAATCATAACATTCCATAGTCATCCATAAAATTTTTGTATGATATAAAATATGTTTTATAACATTTATTTTAATTTAATAACCCCATTCATTTGATATTTATCTAAATAAAATTATTAATATATCACTGTTGTATCAATATTGATGGTAACTATTTAATAATTAATAAGTAAAAATGAATTCCCATTGTTTAGATAATTTTATTATCTTTCTATATACCATTTATGTTCTATATTACATCAATTTTATCCCCACATTTAAATTATTATACATATGAGAGATAAAAGAGTGACATGTTGTCACTGTCTTCAGTTTTTATAATTATTAAATCACTTTCTTGTTCAACTGTCCATTAAATGAGTCAATTACGACCCTTAGGTGATATGGGTAAACTTTTATTCATCCAATTAGATTTTTTTCAGGTGATAGGGAAATTTTATTTTCCTTATCATAGAGTTTGTTACCCAATTTTAACTGCTTTACCTTTAACTACGACAAATAAAAATTTCCAAATATACTATTCATAGAGTAAAAAAAATGGTACATATTTACACAGTTTGGACCTTCTGATTCCAAATATGGAATAGATTTTTTTTAATTTAAGACATAGAAGTTTTAGTAATTAATTTAAAATTTATTTCTGTTGTCTATACCATAAAGTGGATTTTTTAAAAAGTTAAAACTATAAAAATATTGACTTGTGTTTATGTTCAATTTAAATGTAATATTACATTCAATGAAAAAAAATTTATTAAATGATAAAAAAATACAATTAAACTTTAAAACCAATTAAAATGATAACTGAACTATATAAAATAATTAGATGTAAAAGACCTTTTGAATTAAAATTAAGTATGTATCACTATTCATTAAAACATGAATTTCATCAGAAAAATACCAAAAATTCATCCAAGGTATTATTGATGTCTAGATTCTAAATAATAAGTGTATTTTTTGAAATATAACATTGAAAATTTAAACAAATCTAGATTTAAATTTGGGTTTCCATCAATTGGTGGTAGAGAAACCTTTTAAAAATATTAGAGTATATTATTCTTAAAACTGTATTTATTATCATATTAATCCTATAAAATTTATTGAATAAATGAAAAAAAATTAACAAATATGTTACATAAAAATATAGTATTTTTTTATTTCCCACCAATACAACATCTAGTTGTTAACTATGATTTAAAATAATAATAATATTATTGTAATATTTCTCAGTATAACTAAATGTTGTGTGCAACATAATATATTACAGAAACCTGTTGTTGTATTTTGGGTACAATATCGGAAAAAGTGTCATCTTTTACATAAAATTAATATATAATTCCTGAATATTAACTGATATGAAAATGTATTATTCTATAAATACCTAGTCCATTACATGGACTACCATGAATACGTGAATGATTAGAAATGGGTAGATATCTCTCATCTATAAGATCCCCTTAATGACTATTCTAGATTTTTAATTTGATCCAATTTTCATTATTAGATATAATTTATATGGTATTTCCTTTAAGCCTTATGATTTTATTTATATAGATATGGGTATAGCTCTAAAGCTACAAATATTTTTTTTTCATTTCATGTATTTGGTAAGGCTTAGTGGGACGATCAACTATTTCCCATATATCATCATTCATTAATTGGATTATTTGGGATTCCATTGAAAATGTTTATTATAATATTTTCCCATGTCCATATAAGAATAAATTGAGTTTTCATTACTACCTTGGGATGTTTTCATTTAGCATTTACATACAATAATTCTATTAATATCTACATATGGTAAATAATTTCCCACATCATATATTTCCTCAAAAAATGTCCTCCTAAATATTTTCACATTATTTTTCTACCATGGTGTTTGGATAAATTTGAGTTACATTCCTCTTAGAGAAGTCCCCTCTTCCAATCTAGTATAGATGTCATATATAAAAAAATATTGAACAGTATCTATCCATTATTGTAAATTATGTCTATCATTTTTCCATCATTTACTATCTTATCTTCATTTATATTTCCTAATCATCATAAATTTACATCTCTAGTCTTTCTAGTAATGACTATTTATGATTATATTCATGAATAATTGATGTCCTTGTTTCCAATAAATCACCCTATATATCATCATTGGATCACATTATATAAGATCCACACCGTTACTCATATTTTTAAGAACCCCATAATCCCTCTAACTCAATTCATAATCCAAATTATTATTCATTATTGGATAGAAGTGTATCAAGTAATCAATGTCCATGATTAGTTCCAATCATCTTATTTAACTCATATTTATATCTTACTGATAAAATATATACTTCAGGATCTTTTGATACACATATATATATATATTATCCAAAACAGTGATGGTGTCTATATTTTCCAAGGAAATATAACAATTCTCAGCTAAAATTTCTAAGCACAATAGTTTTGTAAATAAATTTTAGAATTCATTTATGTTTTCTAAATTACAACATCATTATGCCTAATGAAACAACAAATTACTTTATTTAATGCATCATTATATATTAAAAACCCTTTTTAAAAAAATTTAGATTAAATATTAGTGCATTAATTGGTCTCCATATAATCCCTTATTGTCTTAACAAACATTATATCAGCCATGTGAATTTAAAAACATTACATCTCAAATTGTTCAATGGAGTACCTACTCTAAAAAATCTTGAACAAATCATATATAATAACCTACAAAAACTAGGAAAAATTGAATATCCTTGATTTTTTTCAGTGTAGGTAACCCATTTGTAATCATTGAATTATATAAGAAAACATGTATTCCATACATTGAGAAAATAGTTTTATGATAATTAATATCATTAATCAATAATTCCCACATACTTAATATCACATATATATAATTTTTATTGAAGTTATGTGGAATTATTTTTAAAGCACTCTAAGTATCTTCATAACTCATAAATTATATAATGATATCATGATTTAATAACACCATAATTTTATTAAGGTACTCCTGGAAATACAAATTGATTAGATCCAACAAGATAGAATGTGAATTCGTCAATGAAGATTCCATTACCTTATACTCAAAATAATTATTACTTGTTTAATGTTATGTCTTTGTTATATCATCCTTATTCAGAATAAACTAATTATCAACTGAGTGAAGATGGTTCTTGAAATGTATCAGTATCCCTTAATTTAATAAAATATGTCATAATTATGTTATAATAGATAAATATTATTTTTATAAATTGCATTGATATCATAATAATAGTTTTACAGTCTCATAGACCCATCATTATATTCCACGAATAAAACATATGAAGTTGTTGGGGAAATAGTAGGGAGTATATATACATCATCCTGAAACACTTGTGGTTGTCTCTATAAATTAAACAACTCCACTGTATCCATACTATATAATGTTTTGCATATAGTCTTTTCATCAAGAATTATTTGGATAGTGAAATCAAATTCAAGCTCTGGTAAAGGACATGACATCTATTATATAAAAAAATGAATATTTTACCATGGGTAAATCTTATATTTATAGATTATATTACTTATCAATAGATAATACATTGTATTCTACTAATTAATGAATTCTCTTAAGGAGGTATACTAGCAGTGGGTCTCTAATAGACTAACATGATGAAGTATCTCATTTTAAAATAACAATTTCAATTCCCCCTCCGGAGAGAGTACACTACTTTGTATAGTAACTATATATCAAAATAAAATATACATACTCATATAATGATATTGAATAGTAAAATAAAATTCAGATTAGTTTTTATAGTGTATAAAAATAGATATTGAGGGCTTTTCATTTTAATTTTATTATATTATTTTTTTCATCAAAATCTATTTTCCATGGTTCTTACTAGACATCCTATGATACCCAATGTAACATCACAGATTATAGAAAACCGTGTCCTATTGTTATATTACATTAGTGATATAAAAAATGGTTCTTTAAGGATCCAATGATTTAGAAGTCTTGTAGGTGTAGATACATACATACATTACAATTTAAAACCAATGATGCAATATGAACATATTGAGAGAAATTTATTTTTTATACCTTTTATCATCTCTTCCATATTTAACCATATTTCTATCATTGGTATCCTAGGTAATGAAAAATCCACAAGGGTCATCCAATATTATATGTAATTAGTGGCATATGGTGATAGATATAATAACATGAAGAAATATTGTATGACTTTAAATGACTAAATTAACAACATGAAGCCATATTAAACTAAAATTGAAGGAATTAATTGTAATAACCCATATAATTATAGAAAAATCATTTTTCTTATTTTTTAATATTTATTAAATAGATTTTAATAAAACTACACATTTTGTGCAATACTATATATGAAAAACACAGTTTCAGTTTTAAAAAAAAATTTCTTATAAAATGTTGGTTTTGGCATTTTTATGAGGAACAATCATTAATTATAATTGTTGAAAAATTTAAAAATTATATTTAAAAAAATTTATTCAGTAAAATTTTAATATCATAATTTACTGTTGTTTAATATTTTTATATTTTTTATATGTTTTTCAATTCGATAAATACTAAAAAAACAATGCACTATAATTTAAAATAAAATTTTCATCTAAAAACATTGTGGTGCTAAATTATGTATTGAACTATTTTTAATCTATATTTTTATAGAAATTTTATTATTTTCTCCAATTAAGGTAATTGTAATCAATTTCACTTTGAATTTGGATGTATATAAACATTTTAATATTTTTAATATTTTTACTTTAAAAACCCCTTTTCTAATTTGGCCAATGAGATTAATTTAAAATTAAACATACCCACTAATATGTTTTGAATTTTTAAAAATGGATTTAGTAATTATAATCATATAGTAATAATTATGTAAATATGTCCCTTTTATTTTTTGAGAATATGAATACAAAATTTAGAAATATTTATTGACACAGTTAATGGTAAATTATCTATTTAAGGATAAAAATAGTATTATAAATATTATAAAATTACCCGAATGGATTTATGATTTTTTTGAATGATTATGTTGAAAAATATTATCCTTAATAAAAATTATAACCTTTGTATTCCACATGGATGAGAGTATAAAATTTATAACATTATATTCAATGAAATATCAATTTTGTCACACTATTTTTTAACCAGTGAAATATTTTAAATATGGTGTTATATATCAGATGTGTTCGACTATAAATGTTATTTTGGAATTTAAAATATTTATATATGTCATTTTAATTTATTTATAATCATTATCGATAAATTATTACCCTAAATGGGGACATAATTATGATGTGATATTTTTATAAATAATAGAAAAATAAAATAAATGAATTTAATAATATTAAAATAAAATATGATATGATATAATTAATGGTATCCACTAATTTTTTTGATTAATATTATATGTTATGGATGTTTCAATAGGGCTTTTGGAATAAATCATTTTTTTATGATAGTGTTAAAAAGATAAGTATTGAATAGTTTTAAAATTGTCATTGATGATAGTTTAAAATAATAAAAATTATTAAATGGTAAAATGTTTCTAAAAAATCAATTTTATCCAACAAATTTGGATAATTAATTAAAATTTAATTGATGACTCATTTATCAGTCAGTTTTGAATTTATATTAAATATATTAACACAGAAAATATAAATTAAATTATATCACATTAGGTGTTAAAACGGTTAGTTCAGTTATAACAAAAGATAAGGATAAAAATAATAAATACATTTATAATTTTCATTTGATGAATAAATTTTAACCCATTATCATTCTATATTACAAATATATCATTTTGTAATCAATTGGAATTTAGTAATAAACTATATTAATTTAATCATTTGAAGAATTCAAAGAGTAACCCTCCCCTCTATTATAAAAGGGATTCCCTTCTTCTCTTCTCCTCAAACTTCAATAATATATTTTTTTCAGCCATAATATAACAAAAACCATTCCTTGAAACATTCCCTATATTATATATGCATTATTTTATGCTGAACAACATCTATATAGGTGTTTAGTTGTTAGTCGAAGGACATCATCTGATAGAGATATATCATTTTTAAATAAGTGTTTCTATTTTACTTATTCTCCCAATTCCATCAAATACTATTAAACCATGATGAAATAAAAATTATTGTATCCTTAGTATACATAGATAATATTATATTAATATAATATCCTAAATCCATATTCTTTTCCATAAAATGAGAAAATAATTAATCATTAGTGCATACATTGGACCACACCTTATGAACTGATATAAGTTGTTTTCTATCAACCGCTCCCAAGAATTATTATAATGATATAATTAATATTTATATAATATTTTAATTAAATATTTTTCATTGTTAATTAATAATATATCTTTTATGTTTTAACAATTCCATTCTAAAAAAATTGATAACATCGTTAGTGCGTACACGTGGACTATAACCTCCATGAAGTGATATGATTAATTTTTCATCACCACATCAAATTAATTGAATGTATAAGTATATTTAAATGATTAATATGGTTTTTATTACTTTTTATCATTAGGGAAATAGAAAATCAAAATAATATTCTTTTCATAATTATCATTGAAAAATGGAATCATTACTCGTGTGTTCGTACAACCTACCATATCCTTGATTATAACGTTGGTAATTTTTCATAACCATACATAAATAGTCTAATTTAAAAGTTGAATTGATTTATAATGGTTATTATTATTCATGAATATTATTTCTTAGATGATTGGATTATATCCACTTTAACTATTGACAATATACCCAATTCATTTTTTGACTAAAGTATCAAATATTTTCAAAACATAAAATATGGAAATAAATAGTTAAGTAATGATTATTAAATAATAATAAGGGATATAAAAAGAATAATAATCAATTAAATTTTCTCAAGAAACTATATAATTAATCTATGATAATTATTTTTGATGATAATAATTTTATGTGATGATTCAAACCCATATAGGGGGTTTCATTTTAAAATCCCGCATTTTAATGTTTTTTAACTAAATATACAAAATTCAAATGGATTGTTTTTTAACGTGTATTGAAAAAAAATTTAACCTTATTTATTGACAATTTATTAAATTAATGATTTCACGACATGTTTTCGTATCCATTTTCAATGAATATGGTTTCATTATTATGTGTAAGGCGTTTATACTTAAAAATTAATTTTTATTAGAAAATGTTCTTTTGTTGTTTAAAAATGATTTGATCATTTTTTAATGTATTTTCAATGATTTTGTGAATGTTATATTAGTTGTAATTTTTTTTCTTATTCTCAATATATCTCATGATATTAATGGCTAATCTCAATTATATTTTAAGATATGATGCATTGATCTATTTTATAACTACGAATATGATGTGTGAGACCCATTATATATTTACAATGCATTGGGAACTTTTTCATATAAAAGTTGAATATATGATTATTCAATTTGCAAAGGGTAATGTATGAGTGATATGGTAATGATTCCCAAGGGACCTGCATGATATATTATGCATAATAATGAGTTATTATTTTAATAGAATTTATTACTGTTTATGTTTTCACTTGAATAATGAATTTTGTCATTTTTGTTCATTAATGATCATTTTATTCTAATCCAATGTTATAATTTTTTTCATAGGGTATGATAACAGGTAATAGAATAAAGGATTTCACGTTGAATGCAATGAATATTCTTCATAAAAAATAATCCATTTTTATTATACAAAAAATCATATTGGAAAAAATGGTTACTAATTTGGTAGTGTCCACTTTTTAAAAAGGTATGATATTATGTTTTAATTATTACCTAATTATTTAAAACTATAAAATAAAATTATCATTGAATTTGAATTCTATTTCTAAAAAATAAATAATTTGTAATGTATATTTTTGGGTCCTTATAGTTGGTAACAAATGAATATTTAAAAATCATTAGGGAGTAGGATATTGTTAATAGAATATCTATAAAAGATTTTTTAATTATGGTTAAGTTTAAATCATATAAAATTTGAGTATTAAATTTTACTAAATTTAGTTTATGTCTGTTCAGAATGGTTTTCCATAGAGTAAGCATAAATGTTTTTTGGAAAAGACATAAAGGGGAAGACATTATTCCAAATTAACATCCCAATAAGGTCAAAATATCAATTGAGTATTTTGTTGTTGTGGTAGATATATTGAATGATAAAATAAATGGTGTTATAATCCAAGAATTATCTCAATAAGATCAACCATAGAAAAAAATTATTGTAGCTGTTCATTTTATGAGGCAACATCCTCTAGCATTAAGTGGAACCTTAGATCTAGTGGTAGCCAAATAATGAATAAATTCTCTAAAAAATATTTAAAGTCCAGTTATTATTTGATCACCAAAAGAAAACACTATAAATTTATCTTTTCTAAAGTAAAAACATTCAATGAGGCCTTTTGTTAAGAATACTAGAGAAAAATGTGATCCTGAAAATATTAAATTATAAGAATTTAAGAGGTTTTTTCTAGAAAATATTTTACAATGACTATTATACTCAAAATTGGGAAATAATTCATGGAACTAAGGAATAAAGATGATGATTTTATGGTTTCATATGAATACATTTTTTTGATACTATCCATTTATGTAATTGATTTTATTACATTTATTTAAGTAAAAATATTATATTTTACTCTTTTTTGAATCATTTTTTTGAATATCGTTAGATTCATGAGATTTTAATAAATATGATAAACTTGTTTAGTTTACATAAATTTATTAAATGGATTTTGATGACATGTATGATCTTTTCTATGACATGGTTAATAAGCTTTTAGGTTGGTAGGTAATGGATAAGAATTCAGTTAAGAAATCTAGTGGTAATAAAATAAAATTTACTTCTTGTGAACAATGTGGTTAAAATATTTAATGAGATTGTATTGAAAATTTTCCAAAGTTCTACTGATGTGTAATGATAGGACACATGTATTGTCACTGTAAGGTAAATGATCACAAAAATAATGAGAAGCTTATGGAAAGATACATTGAAGAGAACTATTTTATCATTTTTCTAATGTGTGTCCAATTTTAGTCACACGAGGTGGGAAAATAAAACAATAGAAATAGAAGGGTGTGAAAAAATCCATTGATATTACTTCATCTGATGTTGAGCCATCAAAAGAAGTGTTATTGAGTACATTTCTTATTTTTAGATATTTTTCCACTCATTTGTTTGATTCAGGGTCTACAATACCATTCAATTATAAGAAATTTAATTTTAAATTTCGAATCCCAACTTATGAAATTTATCTATAACTCTTTGTAAAAATATCATTGGGAAATATTAATAAAATAATTAATTATAATAATATTCCTATTGTTTTATTTGGAATTATATTACTTGAAAACCTTATTTTTTCCCACTAGTAGAGTTCTATATTAGTCATTTTATTGATTGACATTATGTTTACCATGCAAAGATATATTTTAGAGAAAAATATTATTATTATAAGAAAAAGTTTAAATTTTCATACATGAATGAACCCATAATATTAATAAAATATCAAGAAGCCAAGTAATTTTTAAAAGAGGAAAATTGATGTTATCATTCAAATATTGATGAAAAAAGGAAGTTTTCATAATAATTATGTGATGGTATTTAATGAGTATATATTTTTTTATTTTCTTAGTATTACACTTGATCGATATTCTGAATTTACTACTGGCTTATTTCCGTTTTCTAAGCTAATTTCTAAACCCCCATATCAAATGGATCAAATGTATATTTTAAAGATAAAGAATATATTTCATTATTTATTAGATAAAGGTTTCATCCAAACAAGAACTTCACTATAGAGTGACCTTATCATTTTATTAAAAAGGAATATTGTTCAATGACACTTTTCATTGATTATATATCCTTGAATAAAAACACTATTAAGAATAGGTATCCTTTTACTTATATCAATCGTTTTTGATCATATATTTGGGATAAAATTATGTTTTGATGGTTGACGTGATGTCAGGTTACCATTAGTTGAACATAAACAATTATTATACTTCAAATATATTATTTTGTAAAATATGTTGGGATTATTTATTTTTTAGTATTCCTTTTGGGGTAAAAAATTTACCATCTGTATTCCTGGATCTTATGAATTGAATAATTTATAAGATACTAGTTTTGTTTTTGGTTGTGTTTATTTATGAAATTTTGATATATTCAAAAATTAAATTTGAATATGAAAGATATCTAATGGTTATTTTGAAATCACTATATAAAAAGGAATATGTTTAAGAAATTAAGAAAGTGTAATGTTTTGTTATGAAAAATTTCATTATATAGTCATAAATTTCAATAAATAGAAGAACTATTGGTATTTCAAAAATGAAAATTTTCTAATAGTTGTCAAGACCCACATATATGATAGAGATTTATAGATACTATAGTTTATTAGGATATTATAAGAGGTTATTTGAAAACATTTCATGGACATGTATCCTATTGAAAAAGTTAACATAAAACATTATTAAGTTCATTTAAAAAATGAATGTTATTATTGTTTTTAATAAATAAAAATAAGATTACCTAATGCTTATAATCTATCCCTACCATCCATATATGGTAACGTTTTCATCTATATTTATTCATAGTTAAAATTAACTGGTTATGTACTAATAAAAATGATCAGGTAATTTATTATGCTTAATGTTAGATGAAGCCTCATGAGTTATGTTACCATAAATTTTCTTTGTAATTACATGATGTTGTTTTTAGTTTTAAAAATATTATGCCATCAGTTTTATGAAGTCAAATGTGAAATATATACTGATCATAATGTTTTTAAATTTATATATTTAATTAGAACGAATTGTACATTAGATATTGGAGATTTATGAAAATAATCCTTGATTTTGATTGCACAATTCCTTACAATAGTAGAAAATAAAAAAATATATATTGATTCATTAAGTCAAAAAAATTAATGATACATAAGCCATTATACATTTTGATCATATCCCTTTGGTTACTAATTTGTTTAATTTTGGCTTTGAAATTGTCGGTTATGAAATTAATCTATTTCTTTTTATGTGTCAGTGAAATTGTCTCTATCAGATAGATGTATAAAAGAACATATGAAAGACCATGAGTTGCAAAAAAGGTCAAGTTTTATCAAATGGTTTAGTTTTCACAAATTAACATTGTTAAAGTCTATGTTTCAAGAATTAATAAAGTGGTTATGTGATCCCTATAATTCATAGTTGATGAAGTAGTTATTATGTAAAGATCATACATCTATATTTTTAGTTCATCCTAACATCACTACGATATACAGAGACCATCGAGAGTTTTACTAGACAAATGGAATGAAAAGAGAGATTGATTAAATTACCATGAAGTGTTTGACTTTTATAAAGGTTAATGAAAAATGTATGATGATTAAGAGGATTCTTCGTGATTTTCAAGTGATAGTGTAGAAGTGGTAAAATATATCCATGGATTTAATAGTTGGATTACAAATTAATTCTAAAGGTAATAATGTGGTCTGGGATATTATTGATCTATTGGTTAAATCATCTCATTTTCATCCTATTCGAGGCACGTTGCATCTAGATAAGATTTTTAGTTTGTATATTATTGATATTGTTAGGTTACATAGAGTTACCCTCTCCATCATATCTAATTATTTACCCATGTTCACTTATAATTTGTGTAAAGGCATTAAGAAGTCATTGGGACCTTAATTTTCTTCACTACATCCTTTTATACATAGTCTGATGGCTAGTTAGAATGAACAATTCTAGCCAAGGAGGGTATGATATGTGCTTGGTCAATGTATTTATAGGTAAGTTGTCATCAAAATCACTATTATATTGAGTATTCTTATAATAATAGTTTCCATTCTAGTATATAGATTCTACTATTTGTGGAATTTTAGGGAAGTGGTTTAAAAATACAATATTTTCTATAGATATTTTTGAATTTAAGTTCAAGAGAACAAGATTTATATAGGAAATTGTAGAGAAAAATCAGTTCATTTAGTGAAACATGAGAAAATCCAAGTGTAGGTTTAAATGTTATACAGATAAAAATAGGAAGGATCTTGCATTATATGTAGTTGATTGTCACGACCCGTCCCCCAGGGCCCGTATCGTGAATACCCCAAGCCTGCCTTCCATAGGCTAGGGGTTAGAGACTAGTACCAAAGGCGTAAATCCCTAAACTAGGAAGGCATTTCCTTTATAATTGTAAACAAACACCACAGAGTACATATCTAGAAGAAAAATACTAAGTAAAACTGGATACAAGAGAAGTGCGGGAAAGAAAAAGGGGCCGAAAATACAAGCCCAACAGGAAAGTACAAGTACAACTAAAAAGAAAGTACAATTGAAGAAAAGTAAAGCAGTTACTGGGTCATATTATGGGGTTCCTACCTGAAGGGTAGGTACAAATGGACTCCTCAACAATACATGTCCGTCCGTCTGCTCCGTGTATCGTTACGCCGAGTGGTCCACCTCCGGGTACCGTTCCGTCCGGCTACTCTATGCCTCATTCAGCGCTTTCTGTCATCTGAAACCAACACAACGAGGTGCGGGCATAGCCCGTGCAGCGGTGAGTATAGCGATACGCAGTAGGGACCTCGAGACCCTCAAGGTCTCACAAAATCCAACAAGGATAAACCACAAAGTATGAAATCAACATATAACCATTACTTAGGTATATTCTCATACATATACCAAAGTTATCTAGTAACCCATCTCAATCACTAAGAAAACTCAAAATTCATTGACTCAGCTCAAACATGTTTTTTATTATCGAAATCACAACTACTGGAGAACTCCTTCTCTGTCAAGTATAGTGGGCTTGCTGCCAACTACTAGGCGCTTCCAACTAACCTTGGACTGCTGCGGTACTCCTCCTGTCGAGTACCGTAGGTCTATCGCACTCCCACAGAGGCACTCCACACAGTGGGTCTACCGCCAACTACCATGTGCTCCCCCTAATAGACTGCAGAGGTACTCATCCTATCAAGTACCGTGGGTCTGCCACAAACTATCAGGCACTCCTCCGCCATGGGTCTTCCGCCAACTACCAGGAACTCCCCACTAGGCTTGTCAAATCACTCCGAGTCGAATCAGTCAAGCAGTCATCAGGTCTCATCCAGATACTATTTCATGACCCGTCCCCCGTGGCCTGTATCGTGACTACCCCATGCCCACCTTTCATAGGCCAGGGGCTGGAGACTAGCACTAAAGGTGTAAATCCCAAAACTAGGAAGGTATTTCCTTTATAAACTAAAACACACAAAACAGAGTATGAGTGGGAAGTAAAACACTAAGAAAATATGTATACAAAAGAGTTCTGAAAATTAAAGGGGCCAAAAATACAAGCCCAAATGGAAAGTAAAACTAAAACAGAAAACAAATACAACTGAAGAAATGTAAAGAAGCTACTGGGTCGACCTCCGGGGTTCCTACCTGAAGGGTTGGTACATATGGCCTTCTCAGCACTCCACGTCTATCCGTCCACTCCGTGTACCATCACGCCAAGTGGTCCACCTCCGGGTACCATCCGGTACTGCTACTCTCTTCCTCAATCAGTGTTGTCCATTGTCTGCAACCAACACAATGAGGTGTGGGCACAACCAATGCAGTGGTGAGTATAACGATACTCAGTAGGGACCCCGAGACCCTCAAGGTCTCATAAAATCCAACAAGGATATTCCACCAGTATGAAATCAACAGATATCCCATAATTAAAAATATGCCCATATATATACCTAAGTTATCTAGTAACCCATCTCAATCATGAGGAAAACACAAAAGTCATTGACTCAGTTCAAACCGAGATTTTATTTTAGGGGATAGTATCAAGTAACAACCCCAGTCACACTGTCGAAACCTCGGCTGATGGTGTACTCCTCCTCTATTGAGTACAGTGGGAATGCCGCATCACACAGAGGCACTTCCTACTATCCTTGTACTGCTGTGGTACTCCTCCTATCGAGTACCATGGATCTACAACGCTCACACAGAGGCACTCCCCACCGTGGGTCTCCCGCGCTCACATAGAGGCGCTCCCCCTCATAGACTGCTGAGGTACTCCTCCTGTCGAGTACTGTGGGTATGCTGCGTCACACAGAGGTGATCCCCACTGTGTGTCTTCCGCGTCACACAGAGTCTCTCCCCACTGGAATAGTCAAAACACTCCGAGTTGAAAGGTCAACAGTCGTCAGGTTTCATCCAGCTACTAGGTCTCCGTACTCCACTCGCTCGTCTCCGGGAGGATATGATCCATGAGACACTATTTGATACTCCAAAAATCATGTACTACCATGTGTAAGTATCTCAAAGGTGTGCCTCATCATATGGGTCTCAAGGCAACAGACGACGCGTCAATCAGACGCCCGGTCTGTCAGTTATTGGAATTTCTGTCCTGGGGGCCTGGTTGGATTTTAGGTTCAAACCAACCCGACTATACCCCAACTATGTCCAATCCTTAAGTGGGGTATTCCAAAATAACTTTCTCTCTCGAATATTTCCATCACCATAGATGGTTCGTCGATCGGACACCCGTAGGCAAAGTTATGGATGAAAAGGTGAATTCGGGTAAAACGGGTACAGAATGGTGTCCAACCCGGTCCACGGGTCCAACCCGGCCTGCGGGCGGCCTGGACCGAGGGGGATGCCCGGACCGAGGGGGTGGCCCCGCATCCCGCATAGCCTGCTGGCGGCCCGCATGACCAGCTGGCAGCCCGGGTGGCTTGGCCGGCCAACAGCTGGCGGTACCCTGTGGGGCCCTCCCTAGCCGCGTCCAGGGGGGAGGCACGCGCCGCCTGGAATCCCGAATGGTTGAACAATTTGGGTGGAAACAAACTGGTGCTAGTTGGCACAGGTCCAGCTAAGGCAGGACCTAGTAGGGTCCCGCTCCTCCCGGCTAGCCGAGCGGCCTGCCGCTCTGCACCTCCAGTGGCTGGGCTAGCAGGCCGCCCTTGCTCCTCCACTGTAGCCCACCCTGGCCACGGTTCTACTCCTCTTCCGCGGCCCAACCTGGCCATGGTTCTGCACCTTTTCACGACGCGTCGGTTCCGCGAACCCATTCTCCTCCGCGCGGCATGGCGGCGCCGCACCCTTTCATCCGCGCGACACAGCGGGGCCGTGCCCTTTCGGTGACCCGGAGGCCTTGCACCGCCGGTTTCTTCGCAGTTGTGGTTCACTATTCCGGTGGCGCGTTTGCACTACTTCCATCATTGAAAAGCGAGGAAAACTAAGGGGGAGGGTCAGGCCGTGTTCGTGTGGCCCGAGCCTTCCACTTTATGATGATATCAATCGGCAAAACAAAATCCATAAATTGAACGACATAGAATAGAAACAAAAACAATTCTAATCCCCAACCTCGTATTGTTGTTCATTGATGGTGTTGTGGAAAGAGAATGTCGATTATTCATTCGCTGCATTCATCACGCAATCCCAATTTCATACTATTGCATCAGAATGTTTCCGGGGTAGAAGGCCGAGGAAGAAGCGTCACCGGCATTCTTCGCTTTCTTCATTGGGAGGATAATTTTCCACGGGTTCTCCCAAGCCTCCTATCCTCTGCCAATTCTCTTCTCGCGAGGGTTGCAGTGTCAGATTAATATAATTGAGTTTATTAACATGAAACATAATGTTGGAAAATTAATTATGCGGGAGTTGTCCCAATTAATTTGGGAGGAGAGAAACCAAGGGTAATCTCACATTCAAGAGGGAGCTCAAGGTTTTAGAAGTCAGGTGGTCCCCACCTCATTAATTGACAAGAGGTGTTTAAACGTCAGGCGGGCCCCACCACCATAACCTCTCATAGGAGGTTATGGTGTGGTGGCCCCCACCTATAACCTCTTCTTGGAGGTTTTAACCCCCAAAAATAAAATTAAGATAACACATTATTTTTATTTAATTAAAAATACCAGAAACTATCTTCTATTCTTGACCAAATGTCATTGAGGAGAAAGTATTCTTAAGCGAATACTGGCACTGTGAGTTCAACGGTGCCCTCAGATTTCAATTCTGAGCACTGGTTCAAAAGTTATAAAATCCCACTCGTAAGTTTACTGAAAGTACTCGAACAAAACTTCAGAAATTGATTCCGAGCACACCGGGCCTCGGAATCAAATGCATTAAATTATCGCAGACTCGTAAAAAACCCTTGTATTTAAGAAAATAAATTTCCACGAAATTTCCGGGTCTTTACATTCTCACCACCTTAGGGCTTTATTTCCCCGTAAGCGGCAACTCGATCTAAGGGAACAAATGGGGGTACTAAGCATGCATCTGAACCTCCCGATCCCATGTGCTCTATTGGAGGTTCCCATTCTGCTAGTGAACGCGCACCAGAGGTATTGACAATCCACGAATGACCCGATCATGTCAATCCTCAATCTCCATTGGAACCTCCATGAATTTCACCCCGTCATCGATGTCCAACTATCCATGGTCGATGATGTGAGAAGGTTCGTGCACGTATCTCCTCAACTGAGATACTTGAAAGACGTCATGCATCTGGTGCAACTGAGATGGTAGAGCTAAGCGGTAAGACTCCTTGGCAAATTTACTGAGGACCTAAAAAGGTCTGATGAACCTTGGAGATAACTTGCCACCTCAGCCTAATCTCCGTAGACCTCATCGAGGTGAGATTTGTAGGTAGATGTGGTCTCCATCCTTGAACTCTAGAGGTATCTGCCTCTTCTCAGCATATGACGTCTGTCTACTCTGTGCAGTCCTCATCCACTCCTGGATGATCTTCACCTTCTTTGTGGTAGCCCATACCATCTCTGGCTCCACTAGTGCTGACTCCCATGGGTCTGTCCAGCACTGTAGCGATCTGCAAGGTCGACCATACAACACCTCAAAGGTGCCATCCCTAAGGTGGAGTGATAGCTCTTGTTGTAGGAATACTCCACCAAAGGTATGTGATCCTCCCAGCTGCGACCAAAGTCGAGGAAACATGTGCGGAGCATGTCCTCAAGGGTCTAGATAGTCTGCTCGGTCTAGCCAATTGTCTGAGGATAGAAGGCAGTGCTCAGATTTAGCTGCATCCCGAAAGCCTCCTACAACCCCTTCTAAATTCGGGAAGTAAACCGTGCCTCACGGTCGAAGACAATAGAATAAGTTACTCCATGTATTCACACAATCTATTGCACATAAAGGCATCCCATGATCTCAATTGATCCGGTCTCTCTGATCGGTAAGAAGTGATCTAACTTGGTGAGTCTGTCAACAATCACCCAAATCGAGTCGTGACTGTTGAATGTACATGGAAGAACTGTCATGAAGTCCATGGATATCCCATTCCACTTCCACTCTGGGACCTCTAAAGGCTGAACCAAGCCTGCTGGTACCTGGTGCTCTACCTTTATTTACTGACAAGTGGGGCACCGAGAGACGAACTCTGCTACAACGTTCTTCATACCTGGCCACCAGTGCAGTCATCTGAGGTCTTGGTACATATTTTCCACTACTGGATGTACTGCTAGAGGGGAAGTGTGGAACTCACTCAACACTTCCTCCTGAAGTGCAACTGGTACCATGGTACCTCCTCTGAAGAGGATGACATGATCCCCACCTTCAGAAAATCCATCAGGTGCCTGTCCCGTGGATATCTAAACACGTCGTGTCTTGTAGTCAGCATCCCCACGCTGCGCATCCCTGACTCGCTAAATAAGTGGGGGATTTACTGCAAGAGACAGAAGAAAGGTTCCCCATCTCTACCCACAAAGGTTATCTATAAAGCAGCCAGCTTCTCTGTCGCCTATCCTAGCATCTATATACTAGATCTTATGCTGACTGCATCTGCAACAATGTTCCCCTTTCTAGGAGTATAGACTATCTTGAAGTCATAGTCCTTGAGGAACTTAAGCCATCACCGCTGTCTCAAGTTCAGGTCCTTATGAGAGAAGATATACCTGAGACTCTTGTGATCAGAGTACATGGTAAAATGCTCGCCCTTCAGATAGTGCTGCCACATCATCAAGGCAAAGACCACTGCTGCGAACTCCAGGTCATGGGTAGCATAATTCTGCTCATGTTGTCTCAGCTATCGATAACCATATTCGATCACTGCTCACTCCTACATCAGGACACACCCAAGTCTGTTCCCTGATGCGTCGTAGTAGACTACGTACCCTACGTACCCTAAGCCTTCATCTGGAAGTCTCATGATAGGGGAACTAGTCAGCCGCAACCTTAGCTCCTGAATACTCTGCTGGCATCTCTCCGAACACACAAAGTGTTTCCGCTTCTTCATCAAGGCTTATAGTGGTGTTTTAATTCTAGAAAAGTCTGGAACGAATCTCCGGTAGTATCTAGCCAAGCCCAGAAAACTTCGTACCTCCGTCACACTCCTGGGTGGCTCCCAAGCAAGTACCGCCTCAATCATTGCTGGATCTACTGCAACCCCAGCCTCTGAAATGAAATGTACAAAGAATTGAACCTCTCGAATCCAAAACTGGCCCTTCAAAAGCATAGCATAAAGCTGGTGCTCTCAGAGAGTGTCCAGTACTACCTGCAAATGGTAGAAAATCTCCTCCTCAGTAGTCGAGTAGATCAGTATGTCGTCGATGAAGACCACAACAAAGCGATCGAGGTAAGGCTAGAAAATCCTATTCATGAAACACATGAACACTGATGGAGCATTGGTTACACTGAAGGGCATAACCAAGAACTCGTAGTGGCTATACCGACACCTGAAGGTTGTATTCTACACATCCTCATCTTGAACTCTGAGGTGGTGATAGCCTGATCTGAGGTCAATCTTTGAGAACCACCGTGCTACCTTCAGCCGATCAAAGAGGTCTTCAATCCTCGGGAGTGGGTACTTGTTCTTCGCGGTCACCTGTTTTAGGCGACGGTAGTCAACACAAAGCTTCAAGCCCTCACCCGCCTTCATGGAGAATAGAATTAACGTTGCCCAGGGAGAAAAACTAGGCCAGATGAATCCCTTCCCCAGCAAGTACTCTTACTGTACTCGTAGCTCACGAAGCTCAGCGGGAGGCATCCGATATACTGGAGTACATATCAATGCCGTCTTGGGGTAAAACTCAATGTAGAAGTACACCTCTCTACGAGGAGGTAGTCTTGGAACATCGTTAAGGAAAACATACGTGTACTGGTCCACCACTACATGATAACTCAGACATTCTACATCAACTTCTCTAAGGATAAGGTAAGAAAACTGATGAGTGATCAACTACACCCTCCTCCATGTAAGTATGTCTTATGAAGAAATGGTTCCCTTCTCACCAGTGATGGTGAAACTGGTCCCATCCGTGGGGACACACCGCACTTTGTGCCTAACACAGTCAATCTGAGTGTGGACTGTAGATAACTAGTCCATACCCAAGATGACATCGTAAGGCCTTGATGCCGCTACGCAGAGATCCCAGCCGATGCTCTCGCCTCCTAGAGTATGTTCACACTTTCGACACCAGTGTGTAATCATCGAGTCTACTATCGTAGGAGTATCTAGACGTAAGGATCGAGCCAACGGCTCCGTCAGAATCTCTAAACTACGAATGAGGGCAGTGGAAATGAAAGAGTGACTGACACCTGTGTCTATAAGAACTATAGATAAGGTAGAGTAGACACAAATAAAACCTCAAATAATCTCTGGAGCGCTGTGGTCGTATGACTCAACTTCCAGAAGCGAAGCTCTCCCCTATCAACCTGCTCCCTACAGCCGGGGTGGACATCCTGGTGGTGGTGGCGGTAGCACCTCGTAACGTCATCCACAACCAGGTACTCGACTAGCTCCTCTACCACGTCTGCCTGTGCCCTGTGGACCACCTCGATCAAATCTATGTCTCTGCTTGGGAGGTCCCTCAACTGTCTGTTGATCATCTGAATGGCGGGTCAGACAGTCACGAGCCATGTGACCCTCCCCACCGCATGAGTAACACTGACTGCTCCTGGCAGGTAATTCACTACCTCAGGTGCCCCACACAACTGATCCTGAGTTCTGCAGTCATCCACCCATGGGTATGGTCCTCTTGGACCTCTGTTTCATATTTCTACTTCCAGCTAAAGAAGACTCTGCTGCATGTCGACTATTATTTGGTCTCGCTGCTGGTGACTGCTCATCCAGAAAACTCTCTACTAGGAGGGCTCTCTCTAACACCTCTCCTACGTCTGGATGCTGAGTGATATCATCGAATCCCTGATCTCTCACATGATCCCTCACTCGAATGTCTGGGCCTTGAAGAATGGGTCTGGTAGAATATCTGTAGAGTAGCGCAAGAGGTCAGTAAACCTCGCTGAGTACTGAGCTACAGTCATTCTACCCTACTGTAGATGAAGTAGCTCCTGTATCTGCATCTCTCATAGGGTCGCTGGAAAAAACTCTGCCCGGAATAGGCCCTTGAAGCCTATCCAGAGTTGGGTCACCTCGTCATGAACCTGGAGCATCAGGATCCACCATATGCCTGCTGCTACCTGAAGGAGGCTGGTAGCAAGGATCACCATGAAGTCTGCTGGTGTCCCTACTAGCCTGAATACTCTCACCACAACCTCTTTCCAATCCTCAGCCGCCTATGGGTCCGTCTCTCCATGGAAACCGGGTGGCCTCTGGCACTGGAACTCATACAACGCACTCAAGTGGCATTCATCGTCTGCTGCTGGGTCTGGTGGCATCGGTGGCCCAATGGGGAGTAGTACCGCTGGTGCCTCCGCTGGTGCTTCAACTGGAAATGGGCTCTACACTGAGGCCTCATCGCTCGGTGGGCTGTCTGAGCGTACAACTCTCGGGGCTCTACGGGGAGGCATCCTGAAAGAGGCATATGTGACAAGGTCAAAATATTATACCTGATGAGCTAACCTGGTCGATATGACTTAAGAAAACATTTAAATACATGCACGCAATCAGTGTTTTCGTGCACTAAGTCGGAAAGCAGTAGTCAAGGTCCTAGTGTATGGATACGTCGACCACCCGCACCAACACTGGACTCCCTGAACTGAAAACCTCATTTAGTACCCTTAACACTATTTCTTCATAGAAAAGAAAGATTGGAGTCCTATGTTCTACGGTAGAACCAACTCCTATGATACAAATTTTTCATGACCCGTCCCCCGAGGACCGTATCGTGACTACCCTAAGACCTCCTTCCATAGGCCAGGGGCTAGCGACTAGCACCAAAGGCATAAATCCATAAACTGGGAAGGCATTTCCTTTATAAACTAAAACACACACAACCGAGTACAAATTGGAAGTAAAACACTATGAAAAGTTGTATACAAAAGAGTACTAAAAAGTAAAGGGGCTAGAAATACAAGCCCAACTGCAAAGAACAAGTACAACTGAAGAAAATTAAAGAAGCTACTGGGTCATCCTCCAGGGTTCCTACCTAAAGGGTAGGTACAGATGGCCTCCTCAGTACTCCACATCCCTCCATCCACTCCGTGTACCGTCACGCCGAGTGGTCCACCTCCGGGTACCATACAGTCCTGCTACTCTCTGCCTCAGTCAGTGCTATCTGTCGTCTGCAACCAACACAACGAGGTGTGGGCTTATCTCGTGCAGGGGTGAGTATAACGATAATCAGTAGGGACCCTGAGACCCTCAGGATCTCACAAAATCCAACAAGAATATACCACAAGTATGAAATCAACGGATATCCAATACGTAGGTATATGCCCATACATATACCTAAGTTATCTAGTAACCCATCTCAATCCTGAGAAAACACAAAATTCATTGACTCAGATCAAACCAGGATTTTATTCTAGGGGGTAGTATCGAGTAACAACCCCAGTCACACTGTCGGAACCTCAGCTGATGGTTTACTCCCCCTATATCGAGTACAGTGGGTCTGCTGTGTCGCACAGAGGTGCTTCCCAATATCCTTGGAATGCTGTGGTACTCCTTCTGTCGAGTACCGTGGATCTGCTGCGCTCACATAGAGGCGCTCCCCATCATGGGTCTTCTGTGCTCACATAGAGGTGCTTCCCCTCGTAGCCTGCTGAGGTACTCCTCCTGTCGTGTACCATGGTTCTACTGTGTCACACAGAGGTGCTCCACACTGTGGGCCTATCGTGTCACATAGAGGCGCTCCCCACTGGACTAGTCGAAACACTTCGAGTTGAAAGTTCAGCAGTTGTCAGGTCTCATCCAGCTACTAGGTCTCTGTACTCCCTTCACTTGCCTCCGGAAGGATCCGCTCCATGAGCTACTGGTCGATACACCAACGTTCATGTAGTCCCATGTGGAAGTATCTCAAAGGTCCTCCTCGTCGTAGGGGTCTCAACGCAATGGACGACGTTTCAATCAGATGCCCGATCTGTGAGTTATTGACATTTCCGTCCCAGGGGCCCTGTTGAATTTTAGGTTCAAACCAACCCAACTATACCCCATGTATGGCCAAACCTCAAGTGGGGTATTCCAAAATAACCGACTCTATATAAGCTTTCCGTCACCATAGACGGTTCGTCGATCGGACACCTGTAGCCAAAGTTATGGGTGAAAAGGTGTATTCGGGTAAAATAGGTTCAGACTAGGGTCCGACCAGGTCCGAGGGTCTGGCCCGGCCTGAGGGGGAGGCCTGGCTCGAGAGGGCGGCCCGACCCGAGGGTGCGGACCTGCCCGAGGGGGCAGCCCGGTGGCCCGTGTGGCCTGGGCGACTACCCGTGTGGCTTACTGGCGGCCTGCATGGCCTGGCCGACTAGCAGTTGGTGGCGCCCTGTGGGGCCCGCCCTAGCCACGTCCAAGGGGGAGGCACACGCCCCCTGGAATCCCAAATGGTTGATCCATTTGGGTGGAACCAAAAAGGCGCTAGGTAGCGCCGGTCCAGCTCACGTGGGACCTAGCGGGGTCCCACTCTTCCCAGATGGGTGATAGGCCAGCCACTCCACACCTCTGGGGGCCGGCCCAGCCGGACGCCCTTGATCCTCTACCGTAGCCCGCCCTGGCCATGGTTCTGCTCCTCCGTCGCGACCCGCCCCAATCGTGTTTCTACACCTCCTCATTCGATGACGGCGCCATGCCCCTCCACCACGGCCGCCCTGGCTGCGACCCCCTTCTCCTCCGCACGACACGACGATGCCATGCCCTTTCTTTCACATGACACGGTAGTGCCATGCCATTTCGGCGACCCGGTGACCTTAAGCCACTGGTTTCTTCACAGCCGTAGTTTATTCTTCTGGCAGCGCCTTTGCGCTGCCTCCGTCATCGACAAGCGAGGAAAAAGATGGTGTAGGGTCGGTCCGTGTTTGTGCGACTCGAGCCTTCCACGTTATGGTGATATCAATCAGCAAAACACAATCCATAAATTTAATGACGTAGAATGGGAACAAAAAAACTCAAATTCCCTACCCAGTATTGTTGTTCGTTGACGATGTTGTAGAAATATAATGTCGATTCGTCATTCGCCGCATTCGTCACACACTCCAAATTTCAATCTCATGAATCGAAAAGTGTTCGGGGTAGAAGGCCGAGGAAGAAACATTTCCGGTGTTCTTTGTGTTTTTTGTTGGAAGGATAATTCTCCAAGGGTTATCCCATGCCTCCTCTCCACTGCCAGTTCTCTTCCCGTGAGGGTTACGATGTCAAATTAATATAATTGAGTTTATTAACACAACACATAATGTTGGCCCATTAATTATGCAGGAGTTGGCACAATTAATTTGGGAGGAGAGTGGCCAAGGGTCATCTCACATTCAAGAGGGAGCTCAAGGTTTTAGAAGTCAGGTGGTCCCCACCTCATTAATTGACAAGAGGTGTTTAAACCTCGGGTGGGACCCACAACCATAACCTCCCATGGGAGGTTATGGTGTGGTGGCCCCCACCACAACCTCCTCTTGGGGGTTTTAACCACTACAAATAAAAATAAGCTAAAACTTTATTTTTATTTAATTTAAAATCCCAAAAACTATCTTCCATTCTCAACCAACTGTCGTCGAGGTGAAAGTCTTCTTAAGCGAATACCGGCGTTGTGAGTTCAATAGTGCCCTCCGATTTCAATTTTGAGCACCGTTTCAAAAGTTATAAAATCCCGCTCATACGTTTACTAAACATACCCAAACAAAAATTCAAAAATTGATTCCGGGTACACAGGGCCTTGGAATCAAAAACCATAAATTATTGCAGACTCATAAAAAATCCATGTACTTAATAAAAACTTTTCCACGGAATTTCTGGGTCTTTACATACTAGGTCTCCACACTCTATCTTCTCGTCATCAGAATGATCCGCTCCACAAGCTACTGGGAAATACTCCAACTATCAAAAAGTTCCACGAAGAAGTATCTCAATGGTCCGCCACATCATAGGGGTCTCTATGCAACAAACAACGCGTCAATCGGATGACTTATCTGTTCGTTATTATCCTTTTAGTCCTGGGGGCCTGGTTGGATTCGAGTACGATCCAACCTGAATGTATCTCAACTAAACCCTGAACTATAGTGGGGTATACTCAAAGGGACCATCTCTCATCGAGATTACTAGAACCGCAGACGGTTCGTCAAATGGACGTCTGATGCCAAAGATATGGCCCAAGTAAAAAAAGGGGTCAGTAGTGGGCCCGGGTCCGATCCGGCCGACTCGGCCCAACCCAGACCGGGCCGACTCTGTCTGGGTCAACCCTGTCATCCTGCTAAGTTTGGCCCGGTCCGCTGGGCCCGACCCAGTCGACTATGGGGGTGGTTCGGCCCGATGGTCACCAAGGAGGCGACTCAGCCCAAAGGCCGGGGCAGGTTCAACCAGCACCACGAGGGGCGTGGCCCAGACGACTCAGCTCGGGAGGCCAGTGGGTTGGCCGCGGGGTGCCGGGCAGGCAGGCTGGATGCTGAGCAGGCCGCGGGTGCACCGGACAGGGCGCAGGGGAGACAGGCAGCGCGCGGGGGCACCGAGTAGGGCGACGGCGGGGCCAGGCAAGCCGCAGTGCCAGGCAAGTCGCGGGGCGCACGTGCAGCACGCGGGGGCACCTGGAATCGCACGGGGGCACCGGGAAGAGCGAGGGGAGGCACGTGGGGGTGTTGGCAGCGCACAGGGGCGCCGGGAAGGGCGCCGGCGAGGCAGGCCGCGAGATCAGCCAGGGCGCGCGCAGGGCAGGGCGTCGGGAGCCCGTGGGTTGGCGAGTCGGGCATTGCTCGGACGGCGGGGTTCTGCTAGGAGCACCGGGGCGCCGTGAGGGTGGCACGATTTTCAGAGGCTGCGGGTAGCGCGACCTTCATCGTTTCCGCCTTCATTGCCTCTTGCTTCATCACCAAGCCAAAGTTCAATCAGAACAAGATCAGCGGAGGGGTCGGCCCATGTTGGTTTGGCCCGCACCCTCCTCATTTAGGGTGGTAACAATTGGTTCTCAAGAACAAAGCACAATATTCCACCAGTAAATGTTCATTATCATCGGTCTTCGATTCTTAAAAAAATAAGAACATGACACTTAAAAGAATCTAAACCCCAACCTCATATCGTTGATCGTTGAAAAAGTCACAAAAAGTGAATGTCAATTTGTTGTTGTCGGGAAAGAAGAAGTCGAGGATGGCGTCATCAATGTTCTTCAAGGATGGTTCTCCCTCCTTTGATCAAATTTAAGAAGGAAGAATGTGTTCTTCATTATTCGGTGGTCGTTCCTGACTTCTCCAGAGTTGCAGCACCACTATCAGCCTTGAAAAAGAAGGGGCAACCCTTCGTGTGGTCGGAGAGATGCCAAAAGAACTTTCAGGAGTTGAGGTAGAGGCTGACTAGTGCCTCCATATTTAGGCTTCAAGAGGAAGGCGTAGGGTACGTAGTTTACTACGACAAATCAGGGACTAGACTCAGGTGTGTACTGATGCAGGAGTGAGCAGTGATCGCATATGGTTCTCGACAGCTGAGACATCATCAACAGAACTACGCTAACCATGAACTAGAGTTAGCAGCAGTGGTCTTCACTTTGAAGATGTGGTGGCACTATCTGATGGGAGAACGTTTTACCGTTTACTCTGATCACAAGTGTCATAGGTATATCTTCTCTCAAAAGGACCTGAACCTGAGACAAAATAGATGGATTGAGTTCCTCTAGGACTATGACTTCGATATACTCTATACTCCTTGGAAGAGGAATGTTGCTGCTGATGCACTCAACAGGAGGACTGGTATACAACTGCTAGGGGAAGTGAAAAAGAATCTTGCTGCTTTACAGATATCCTTTGTGGATAGATATGGAGTGGCATTCCTACAGTCTCTTACAGTGACTCCCCCAATTTTTCTGCAAGTCAGGGAGGCACATCATGGGGACGTTGACTACGAGAGACAACGTGCTCAGATTTCCATAGGGCAGGCACCTGATGGATTTTCTAAAGGTGGGGAGCATGTCATTCTCTTCAGAGGAAATACTATAGTACCAGTAGAACTTCAAGAGGATGTGTTGAAGGAGTTCCACAAATCCCCTCTAGCAGTATATCCAGGAGTGGTGAAGATCTGCTATGATCTTTGACGACTGCATTGGTGGCCAGGTATGAAGAAGGTCGTAGCAGAGTTTGTCTCATGGTGCCTCACTTACCATCATGTGAAGGCAGAGTGCCAGGTACCAGCAGGTTTGGGTAAGCCTTTAGAAGTCCAAGAGTGGAAGTGGGATGAGATATCCATGGACTTCGTGATGGGTTTCCCACGTACATCTAGGGGATGCAGGAGGCTTTCGGGACACAACTTTGTTTGAGCACCGCCTTCCATCCTAAGACAGATGGTCAGAGTAAGAAGACCATCGAGACCCTCGAGGACATGCTACGTGCATGTTTCATTGACTTTGACCGCATTTGGGAGAATCACTTGCCTTTGGTGGAGTTTTCTTACAACAAAATCTATCAATCCACCATAGGGATGGAACCTTTTGAGGCGTTGTATGGAAGACCTTACAGATCACGCTTGTGCTGGATAGACCCTGGGGAGTCAGCACTAGTGGGACCAGAGATGGTACAAGATACCACAGAGAAGATGCATATCATCTAGGAGAGGATGGAGACTACACAGAGCAGACATAATTCATATGCTAACAGGATACGGATACCTATGGAGTTCGAGGATGGCGACCGCGTCTTTATACGAGTCTCATCTCGACGAGGTCTACAGAGATTTGGCCGTGGTGGAAAGTTATCTCCTAGATTCATCGGACCTTTCCAGGTACTCAGAAGAGTAGGCGAGGTGGTTTTTCTTCTTAGCTCTTCCACCTCAGTTGCACAGGGTGCACGACATCATCCACATATCCCAGCTGAGGAGATACGTGAACGACCCTTCCCACATCATCGACCATGAAGAGCTGGACGTTGACAATGTGGTGACTTTTAAAAAGGTTATAGTGGATATTGAGGATCGAAAAGAGCAGGTCCTACGTGGATGGTCGATACCTCTGGTGCACCTTCACTGGCAGCACGGTAACCTCCAAGAGAGCACATGGGAGCAGGAGGCCAAAATGCGTGCTCAGTACCCCCATTTGTTTCCATAGTTCGAGTTATATCTTACGAGGACGTAAATCCCTGAGGTTGGGAGAATGTAAAGATCTGGAATTTCTGTGGAATTTTTTTTCATAAATACATGGACATTTTACGAGTCTGCCAAAATTGATGGAGAGTGATTCTGAGGCCCGGTATGCTCGAAATCAATTTCTGATGTTTTGTTCTGGTAAATTTTGTAAACATATGAGCTGGTTTTTATAACTTTCGAACCGGTGCCCAAAATTAAAATCTGAGGGCACCGATGAACTCGCAGTGCTGGTATTCGCTTAAAAATACTTTCACCTTGACAGCAGATGGTCAGGAATGAAAGTTAGTTTTTGAGTTTTTAAGAATAATTTAAATAAAAATAAAGTGTGACTTTATTTTTTATTCATGGTGGATAAAACCTCCAAGAGGAGGTAAGAGGTGGGTTCCACCAAACCATAACCTACCATGAGAGGTTATGGTGGTGGGGCCCACCCAAACGTAACCTCCATTGGGAGGATAAATTTTGGTGGTGACCACCCGTGATTTTAACCCCTTTTACTCCCACTTAAAGTGGAGAGAACTCTTGACCTTCCCCACTAATTAATTAAAAAAACTCCACCCATTAATTATGTGAGTTATCTCATTTAATTAAACTCCACATTTTGAATTCATGCCAACAATTAAATTAATAGACAATCTATTATTTCATTTGGTTGGAATCATTGTTTTGTTGGAAGGGAGAATTGTGGAACTTGGGGAGGAGAAAGAACACTCCAATGAGGAATGACCGCTGAAGAACGACAGACCCCTTCTTCCTTCTTCAACCGGAACAAAGGATGGAGCACCATCCTTAAAAAATGATGATGACTCCATCCTCAGCTTCTTATTTACTGACAACAACAAATCGACATTCACTTTCGGCGATGTTGTAAATGATCAACTATACAGGCCTTAGGGGATGGTTCGTGACAAATTGGTATCAGAGGAGTATGTTCTACCACAGAACATAGGACCCTGATACTTCTTTTCTATGAAGCAATAGTGTTAAGGGCACTAAGTGTAGTTTTTAGTTTAGGGAGTACAGTGTAGGTGCGGTCAGCCGACGTATCCATACACCAGGACCCTGACTTCTGATTTCTGAATCAGTGCACGAAAACACTGATTGCATGTGTGTTTTCAAAAGTTTTTCCTTAAGTCAGCACAACCGGGTCAGCTAACCAGGTATAGTATTTTGACCGTTTCACATATGTTTCTTTCAGAATGCCTCCCCATGGACGACCAGTTAGAACCCTGAGAGTCATACGTACTGACATCCTACCGAATGATGAGGCCTTGGTGCATGACCCTCTTCAAGTTGAGGCACCAGTGAGGGCTCCAGCGGTACCACTCCCCATTGGGCAACCAATGCCACCATCCCCAACATTAGAGAGTGCACACCGATTGAGCACGTTGCACAAGTTCCAGTGCTAGAGGCCACCTAGGTTCAAGGGAGAGACAGACCCACAGGTAGCTGAGGATTGGCTGGAGGCTGTGGTGAGAGACTTCAGACTGGTGAGGACACCAGACGACTTCATGGTGATCCTTGCTGCCAGCATTCTTCAACCAGAAGTAGGCAGATGGTGGAGCTTGATGCTCCAAGAGCATGATGAGGTGACCCTACTCTGGGTAGACATCGAGAGCCTGTTCTAGGAAGAGTTTGTACCATCCACCCTTCGTGCGGTGCGGATTCAGGAGCTACTGTATCTACAAAAGGGTAGCATGACGGTGGCACAATACTCAGTGAGATTCACAGACCTATCATGCTACTCCACAGATATGGTATGAGACCCATTCATCAGGGCCCAGACCATTGAGAAGGGACTCAAGCGGGATATTAGAGCTCCGATGATCTTACTTAGCATCCCGATGAAAACGAGGTTGCTAGATAGATCCCTCTTGGTGGAGACTTTACTTACTGAGTAGTCTCCAGCAGCGAGACCCACCACTAGCCAACAGGCAGCGAATTCTTCTACAGCTGCTAGTAGACAGATTTCGTAGAGGTCCAAGAGGACCAGACCTACAGGTGGACGACTGCACGACTTAGGATCGGTTGTGTGGGTCACCCATAGTGGAGACAGAGCCAGAAATTCCTGGAGCGGATAATGTTACTCATGCGGTGGGCTTGGTCACATGGCTCGTGACTGTCCGATCTGCCACTCTGATGACCAGCAGACATTTGAGGGACCTCCCAAGCAGAGGCAGAGGTTCGAACGAGGCGGTCCGCATGGAGCAGGCGGACAAGGCAGAGGAGTTGGACATGCAGCAGGTAGTGGGTGACGTTTCGAGGTGCTACCGCCACCACCACTAGGAGGTCCAACCCAACCGCATGGAGCTGGTGGACAGGGGAGACCTCAGCTTCAGGCAGCTGAGGCTTATGACCATAGTGCTCCGGAGATGATTCGAGGTACGATCTGTGTCTACTCCACCTTATCTCCAGTTCTTATAGACATAGGTTCCAGTCACTCTTTTATTGCCACTACCCTCGTTTGGAGCTCGGAGATTCCTACAGAGCCGTTGGCTCGATCCTTATGGCTAGATACTCCTACGAGAGCTAATTCGACGATTACACACTGGTGCCGGTAGTGAGAGATTACTCTATGAGGGGAGAGTTACGGCTGAGATCTTCTAGTAGTGGCGTCGTGGCCTTACAACGTCATCTTGGGTATGGACTGGTTATCTATAGTCCATGCTTAGATTGACTGTATTAGGCAAAAAGTGTGGTGTGTCCGCACGGATGGGACCTGGTTTACCTTTACCAGTGATAAGGGAACCTTTGCAGTACATGACATACTTAATCGGAGGAGGCTGCAACAGATCACTCATCAGTTGGCCTGCCTTACCCTCGTGGCAGTTGATGTGGAGAGTCCGACTTATCCTGTAGTGGTGGACCAGTACACGGATGTTTTCCCTGATGATGTTCCAGGATTACCTCCTTGCAGAGATGTGGAATTATACATTGACCTGAACCCCGGGATGAAACCGATATCTACACCAGCATATCGGATGGATCCCACCGAGCTTCGTGAGCCGCAGGTACAACTAAAGGACTTATAGGGAAAGGGATTCAGCTGGCCTAGTGTTTCTACCTGGGCAACCCCGATTCTGTTCACCAAGGATGCGTATGGGATCTTGAGGCTCTTTTTTGACTACCGTTTCCTAAACCAGGTGACCGTGAAGAACATGTACCCACTCCCGTAGATTGAAGACCTCTTTGATCAGCTGAAGGGAGAACGATGGTTCTCGAAGATAGAACTAAAATTAGGCTATCACCATCTCAGAGTTCGAGATGAGGATGTGGAGAAGATGTAATTTGGGTGTAATTACGGCCACTATGAATTCTTTTTTATGCCTTTCAGCATAACCAATGCTTCAGTAGTGTTCATGGGACTCATGAACAGGATCCTCCAGCCATACCTCGATCGCTTTGTCGTAGTATTCATCGATGGCATTTTGATCAACTCTACTACTGAGGATGAGCATGCCTACCATTTGCAGATAGTACTAGACACACTGCGAGAGAACCATCATTACAGTAAGATCTCGATGTGACAGTTCTGGATTCAAGAGGTTCAATTCCTAGCACACGTCATATCAGAGGCCGGTGTTGCAGTAGATCTAGAGAATATTGAAGCGGTACTTTCTTGGGAGCCACCCAGGAGAGAGACAGAGGTGAGGAGTTTCATGGGTTTGGCTGGTTACTACCAAATATTCATTTAAGACTTCTCTAGAGTTGCAGCACCACTATCAGCCTTGAAAAAAAAGCGGAAAACCTTCATGTGGTCAGAGAGATGACAGAATAACTTTCAGGAGAAGAGGTAGAGGATGAATAGTGCCCCCATCTCGAGGCTTCTAGAGGAAGGTGTAAGGTACATAGTTTACTGCGACGCATTAGGGATCGGACTTGGGTGTGTCCTGATGCAGGAGCGAGCAGTGATCACGTATGGTTCTCGGCAGCTGAGACAACATGAGCATAACAATGCTACCCATGACCTGGAGTTATCAGCAGTGGTATTCTCCTTGAAGATGTGGTGGCACTATATGATGGTCTAATGTTTTACCGTGTACTCTAATCAAAAGAGTCTCACGTATATCTTCTCCCAGAAGGACTTGAACCTGAGACAACGACGATTTATTGAGTTCCTCTAGGACTATGAATTCGAGATAGTCTATACTCCTATGAAGGGGAACGTTGTTGCTGATGCACTCAGCAGGAGGATTGTTATACAACTGCTAGGCGAACAGACATAGAAACTGGATGCTTTACAGATATCCTTTGTCGATAGAGATAGAGAGACATTCCTACGGTCTCTTACAGTCACTCCCTCACTTCATCAGTGAGTCAGGGAGGCACAACACAGGGATGCTGACTGCGAGACACGACTTGCTCAGATATCCACAGGGCAGGCACATGACAGATTTTCTGAAGGTGAGAAGAACATCATCCTCTTCATAGGATGTACTATAGTACCAGTAGTAGTTCAGGAGGAAGTTTCGAGGGAGTTACACACATCCCCTCTAGAGGTAAATCTATTAGTGGCGAAGATGTACCAGGATCTTTGACAACAGCACTGGTGTCCAGGTATGAAGAAGTTGGTAGCGGAATTTTTCTCACGGTGCCTCACTTCCCCGCAAGTGAATGCAGAGCACCAGGTACCAGCGGGTTTGGTTCAGCCTTTAGAGTTCCTAGAGTGGAAGTGGGATGGGATATCCATGGACTTCATGACAGTTCGTCCATGTACATCCTAGGGTCAAGACTCGATTTGGGGGATCTTCGACCGACTCACCAAGTTGGCCCACTTCCTACTGATCAGAGAGTAGGGTTCATTAGAGATCATGGGACGCCTCTATGTGTAGGAATTGTGCGACTACCTGGAGTACCTTTCTCTATTGTCTCCGACCGTGACACACGGTTTACTTCCCAGCAATGGAAGGGGTTGCAGGAGGCTTTCAGGACTCAACTTTTCTTTATCACTGCCTTCCATCCTCAGACAGATGGTTAGACTGAGAGGACCATCTAGAGACTCGAGGACATGCTACCTGCATGTATCCTTGACTTCGATCATAGTTGGGAGAATATATTTCCTTTGGTGGATTTTTCTTACAAAAACAACTATCACTACACTACAGGGATGTCACCTTTTGAGGTGTTGTACGTGCGAACTTACAGAATAACCTCTTGCAGGACAGACCCTGGGGAGTCAGCACTAGTGGGATCAGAGATGGTACGAGCTACCACGGAGAAGGTGCAGATCATCCATGAGCAGATGAAGACTACACAGAGTAGATATAAGTCATATGCTGAGAGGAGACAGATACCTTTGGATTTTGAGGATGGAGACCACATCTTTCTATGGGTCTCACATCGATGAGGTCTACAGAAATTTTGCTGAGGCGAAATTTTTTCTCCGAGATTCATCGGACATTTCCAGGTCCTCATTAGAGTAGGAAAGGTGGATTATCTCTTAGCTCTTCCACCTCAGTTTCACTGGGTGCACGACGTCTTCCATGTATCCTAGTTGAGGAGATATGTGCACGACCCTTCCCACTTCATCGACCATGGAGAGATGGACATCAACAATTTAGAGACTTTTACGAAGGTTGTAATGGAGATTGAGGATCGACAAGAGGAGGTCCTATATGGTCATTCGATACCTCTGGTGCACATTCGCTGGCAGCATGGGAACCTCCAGGAGAGAAAATGGGAGTGGGAGGCTCAGATGCGTGCTAAGTACCCCCATTTGTTTCCATAGTTCGAGTTACAGCTTATAGGGACGTAAAGCCCTAAGGTGGATAGAATGTAAAGACAAAGAATTTCCTTAGAATTTTTTTTCTTAAATACATGGGAATTTTATGAGTCAGTGAAAATTGACGGCGCATGATTCTGAGACCCGGTGTTCCTGGAATCAATTTCTGAATTTTTTTTCGGGTACGTTCAGTAAACGTACAAGCGGGTTTTTATAAATTTTGAACCGGTGCTCCGAATTGAAATATGAGGGCACCGTTGAACTCACAGCCCCAATATTCTCTTAACAAAACTTTCACCTCGATGACAGATGGTTGGGAATGAAAGTTAGTTTTTGAGTTTTTAAGAATAATTTAAATAAAAATGAAGTGTGAATTTATTTTTTCTTCATGGTGGTTAAGACCTCCAAGAGGAGGTTATAGGTGGGGGCCACCACACCATAACCTCCAATGAGAGGTTATGGTGGTGGGGCCCACCAAAACATAACCTCCCTTAGGAGGATAAATTTTGGAAGGGACTACCCGAGCTTTTAACCCCTTTAACTCCCCATTAAAGTAGAGAGAACTCTTGACCTTCGCCACTAATTAATTAAGCCTACTAAACCCATTAATTATGTGAGTTATCTCATTTAATTAAACTCCACATTTTGAATTCAACTCAACAATTAAAATAATAGACAATCTATTATTTCATTTGGTTAGCATCATTCTTTTGTTGGAAGGGAGAATTGTGGAGCTTGGGGAAGAGAAAGAACTCTCCAATGAGGAAAGACCACTGAAGAATGACCAACACCTTTTTCCTTCTTCAATCGAAACAGAGGAGGGAGCGTCATCCATGAAGAACGCCGACGATGCCATCCTCGACTTCTTCTTTCCCGATAACAACGAATCGACATTCTATTTCCGCGACTTCATCAACGATCAACTATACGGGCTCCTGGGGATGGGTCATGACATTGATCATGTCTTTCTCAAGGTTTCTCCATTGAATTGTCTGATGTGTTTTGGTACGAAAAATTAGTTTAGTCCACTTTTAATTAGATCCTATGAAATTATAGTGAAAATTTGATCAATTTTCATCCAATGGTACTTTCCTAAAAGTTTATCCCTATTACACAATCTTTTCATGTTTCAATGTTAAGAATGTATAAATAGGATCCATATCATGCATTGAGTCAAGAAGTTATCGAGGTGGAATTGAATATTTCTTATGAGTAACAACCAATTCGGGTTCTTGACCATTTGGAGAATGTATTTCATAATATGCTTATACATCTTGTTATGTTTTTATGTTAAAGACATACGGTTTAAGATAAAACATGGGAATTTAAAAATACTATGAGGGAAAATATCCCCTACAAATATATAATTGAATATCAACTGTGAGGACACGCTTTATAAATGTGGGAAGAATATGACCACCCAGGTAATGATTGAATATGTATTTTATCATATTAACTAATATTTATTAATTAAATAGTAATAAAAATAGACAATATAGTCAGTAGTGTATACGAAAAATCTAGTTTTAAGGTTAAAAATATTAATAGTTTTAAAAGGCTGTTTTCTAAATTTTTTATAGCACAGTTGTTTCTAATATAGTTTTTTACACTTTTAAAATTTCTATTTGAAAAAAAAAATTATTTTAAAGGTGACTATAAGAATGTAATTTTGTTTAATTTTAATTATTTTTCTGATAAATTTTATAATTTGATGGATAATGGAAATAAATAATGTATCTTAATAGAAAACATCATTTTAATCTAAATAATTTATATTGGTGAATTATATTTTTAATTGTTTTTAATATATTGTTATGTTAAAATTTTATCAGTTACTTCAATGAAGGTCATTAGAATAAATTTCTCTTTGAATTTGTATATAATAACATTTAAATCCTTTAAACGTATTTACTTTATAATTTATCTATCACTTTCTATTAATGGGATTAGTTTTAATTTAATTTTAGATAATTTTTCTAATGAATATTGAATAATGGATTATATATTTTCAATTCGATGTATAAATTTATTTAAATTGATACTTTTATTTTTGGACATTATGAATTGTATCTTTAGTATTTTTTTTCACACGGTTATAGGAAATTCATGTAATTAAGGGTTTAAATAACAATATAAATATTATAAAATTATTAATTTTTTCTATTATTTTGTTTTATGTGTGTGTATTAATCAAAAGAATACCTATTTTAAAATTATAACCATTAGAAGCCACTTGGATAAGTGTATTAAATTTATGAAATTATATTCATTAAAAATCCAATTTTGATAATATTTTTCTTTTAAGAAGAGAATTATTTTTATTATGTGGTAATATAACATAGGTGTTTGACAATAAATATTATATTAAAAGATAAAATTTATATCTACATCCTGGTAATTTTTGTTTCAATTTTTAATGATAAAATAATTACATTAAATAGCGACACAATGATGATGCTATAATTCATTAATTGATGGATGAATAAAATAAATGATGTTATAAATATTAAGATAAAAATTATTTCAAATATTTAATGATTAAAAATATATTTATGTATCTAACATGATATTGAGGATTTAGTATTGTTTTTTGAGTAAATCAGATTGTTATGATATTTTTAAAAAGCCACCTCATGAATAATGTCAAAATTGATATTAAACATATATTAGAATAATTAAAATTTTATTAAATGATATAATATTTTAAATATAAATTTATTCAAAATAATTGTTATATGTCTTATAATATAATAAATGACTCATTTATCAGATATCTATTATTTTTTGGAATTTTAATTAACCCCAAAAATACAAATTACATTATATCACATTATTAATTAAAGGGTAAAGTAATTGTTAAAAAATGATAAATAAGAAAAAATAATTAATAAATTTAAAAATTTCATTGGATTAATATATTTCTTACCATCCTCATATTACCTTTGAAATAACATAATTTCTACAAATTTTTAATTTAATATTTGTTTATATTAATTTAATAATTTGAAGAATTTCAAGAGTTACTATTCCCACTCTTATAAAATAGAACCCCTTATTCAATTTTCTTCACACTAAAAAAACTATTTGGGTCATCAAATATCTATCCAAAAATCCATTATATAATCCATACCCACATTATAGAGGCCATATTTTAGGAAAAAATCCCCTTCGTAGATGTGTTTAGTTGGTAACAAAATGAGGTCATCCGAAGGAGAGGTATCCTATTTAATTAATTTTTTGTAATTTATTTGTTCTTATTATTACTTAAAATGATCATCCACTATGATAAAATAATAAAAAAATATACTAAATACATTGAAATTATATTATTTAAAGATAATAACCTAAATCCATCACCTTTTCCATGATATGGGTAAATATTTAATTGATCGTTTGTAAGGAATCATACCACCTCACAAACAAATAAAATTTAGATTTCATCACCATCCCTAAAGACTAGTTATAAAGTTGTAATTACTATTTATATATTGTATTAATGAAATATTTATTATTATTAAATAATAATATATAATTTATTTTCATACCATTCCATCCTCATAATGATGGTATTGTTGTTCATGCGGATGTGTGAACTATCAAATCCGGGAAGTGATGTGATTCATTTTTCATCACCACTTCACTTAGATAAAATATATAATTATATTTAAATAATTAATAATATATTTATGATATATTTAACATTACTGGATAAGAAAATAAAAACTAACTTATTTCCATAATGATTATTGGAAAATGTAAACATTACTCATGTGTACATATGGCCTATTATCTTAACGATTATAAGGATGTTCAATTTTCATAAACATAGATAATTGGTATAATTTGAAAATTTTAATTGGTATAATTTAAAAATTATAATTGATATAAAAAAGTATTTTTAGTTCATGAATATAAGTTTATGGTTGATACAATTATAACCATTTTGACTATTTATATCATACCAAATTCATTTTGGACAAAAGCCTAAAATATCATCAAAATGTCTGATATTAATAGAAATATTTGAGTAACTGTTATCACATAAATATAATTGATATAAAATGAATAATAAATAGTTAATCATTATCAAGAATGTATATAATTAAACTGTGTTAGTGATTTATGATGATAAATATTTTTCATGATGATTTGGACCTAGGTAAAGAGACCTTCTTTTTTAATACACTCATTTTAATGTTTTTTCAACTCAATATTAAAAAGTAAAAAGGAATGATTATTCAACATATATGTAATTCATAATTTCTCTATATTTCAATAATAATTATTTAATTAATGATATATTTTTTTAATTGACCTTTTTGATGAAAATGGTTTCATTATCTTGTGAGAGTTTAGTATTTATAAAAAGTGAATTTTACAAGAACATGATATTTTGAAATCTGAAAATGGGTTTCACAATGTTTCAAAATATTTTAAATGGTTTTATTCATTATATGATACATTTAAATTGAATTTTTTGTATTTATCCCATTTTATCTCAAGAGATGAATGGTTTATCCCCATTATAGATAAATATATGATGGGATGATCCCCATTATAGCTCAAGATATTGCTGGTGAGCCAAATAATATCCCACCAATACATTGGGTACTCTGTATATAGAATTTCAGCATATGGTCATTCCAATTTAAGGGTTAATATAAGTGTTATGTATTAATTATGTTACAAGGAACAAACATGGTTTTTAATCATGATAATGAGTTTTTACGAAAAGGGTCTATAATGGTGTTCATACATTCACTAAGCTAATTATATTCCAAATTTATGTTCCATATTGTGATATTTTTGTTTATTCCATATTTTATAATGTTTTTATGAAGATATAGTGATGTTTAAGATAAATAAGGATGTCTTGTTTAATTCAATAAATATTTTTTATGAAAAAAATCCTTGTTTTAATTTAAAAATTATTTTATTGGGAAAATTGAAAACTATTTTTGTAGTATCTACATTGTATGATGGTGGGATGTTTTGTATAAATTATGACCTAATAAAATAAAATAGTAATCTAATAAGACCATCCAATGTGAATTCTTGTTCAAAAAAACTATAATACATAATTTATATAGTTGGGTTGTTATATTCTATATTTTTTTAGAAAAAAATGAAAAAATGTTTAACATTAATTATTGACCTCATACTGATGAAATTCATAATACTAAACATAAAAATATGACATCATTTCATTGTTCTAGTATAAAATATTATAATTTGAAATTGTATTTACTAAAAACTTACATGTTCTACATTATGAAGGTTGTTGATATATCAAGGGGTAAAATAATCTTGGTTCCCAATTTTCACTTGATCAAGCCTATTTCAATCACAATAACTGTCCATAATGATTTTCATCCAATTCCCAATGAAACATATTAATGAATATAACACAGATATATATATAATTGGAAATTGTAAAATAAGAAAAAAAAATTACCCATTTAATTGAGTTATTCAAGTGTATTGGTGAATGTACAATAATAAACATAGAAAAGGTGGGGTATCATCATTGTAAAATAATGTAAAATTACCAATGGTGTATAGTGTATAGGGCACTATAAATGTGATGGTTTATTCATGAGAGATTTTAAATGACCACAATAGTTTTCATTTTTATGCGACTAATCAAATGGTAGGAAATTTCCTTCATCATGTTACATAAAGATTTTATGAATATAGAAAAGTATATCCCCCAAGAGTATGTCACCAGTAGTGCATTCTTAGTCCCAATTATTATTCATTAGAGTGATTATTGAGTCAATTCTCTACTATCCAATTTTGGTCAGATTAAAATAAAATTAATCTATGAAATATACGTATCCAAATTCATGTATCAAGATAGGGATTTAATTTATAGAAAGTCAAAAAAATTAAGAATATAAAATATTTGATTGAATTTCCTCCATGGATATTTTTGAGTTTTACAATGGTTTGAAAACTATGGAATTAGACGAATATGAGGGAGGCATATCAATATTTACATGTATATATAATTTATTTTAATTAGTAAAATGAAAAATAGTATATTATAAGAAAATATACACCATACATAAGGAAATATGTAGTTAATATGAAATGTGTCCCAAAAATTGAAATTTCAGACAAATAACCCCCACTTATAGCAATGGTAAATATATAATCAAGACATTTTGAAAAAGGGTGTGTAAAATTGATCATCAAATACCATGTATAAAAGGTATATCATAAAATAATATCCCAAATATTCTATATATATAACACATAAATGGAATTAGATTATTAAAAATTAATCCCAATGAGAGTAATATAGGATGGAAACTGTTACCTTTTTTCATGACTTCCATGAACATACATTAATTTTTTTTTCAAAGACGTATAATGCATAATAAAAAAATTAAAAACCTTACCTATTTCTATTTGAATTCATAGTATTCATAAATATTCAATGTCAATACAAATTCATCTAATTTTACACATCAAATATTTATATTTTTTTATCATTATTAGATGTCTAAAAATAATGTTTTATGTATTCATTCTTATACCAAATTAAATCAGTACTATTTGATTTAATAATCTATTAAATTTGATTAAAGAATGTTATTGATTATTCTTATTACTTTTAGGATTGTTTTTTTATTATACTTGAAGATAATATATATATATAAATCATGTTTTTATGAATGATGATGTTCAGAAAATTTCATCATAATTAATGACATATAAATTGATGGAACCTCTAATTTTTTTTTAATATTTACTTTTTTTTAATTATATTGTAGACCTAATTATGCTTTTAATATAATTCATGATATAAATTCACTATTTAAATCATATAGATTGTTAAACCAACTAAATCATGATCCGAACATGATTTAATGAATTATTATTATATGTTTTTGTTAAGAAATTATAAGACCAAAATGAAAATGATAATATTTAATAGTATTTAGTTATATATATAATAATTAGAAATAATGAAGAAGATGATGTAGTGAATCTAAAATCATTAATTAATTTTAATATAATATTTTCCACTAACAAAAAATATTTTAAATGATTGAATTAATGTTGATTTAGTTATAAGAATATCATTAATATGATCTCCAGTTTCTCTTTCTATAATGTTAATTATATCATAAAAATCTTATTAACACATTATTTTCATTATAGGAACTATCAGTGTTGGGTGGCGGTGAAAAATTCCTTTAATTTAATATGGTTGATGTAATCTATAAATATATACGAACAAAGATTTCATTTTTTATTGGATGAGATAAATTAATATAAATTTAACACCCCAATACATTATTATATATTTATTTTTAAATTAATTATATCTCAAAGATAGTTTACGACATATGAAAAAACTAATTTTAAATTAACCATATTCAAGTATACCATTGCAACATAGCTATTTAATTTGGAGAAATGAATAAGATTATCAAAATTATTAAAATATTTTTTTTAAAATGTATAATAATAATTTTTTTTTCAATTGATTAGAAATAAACAGAAATTACATTTTAAACTAAATAAATAAAATTTAAAAAATATTCCTCCAAATATATTTTAATTATTACGAATTAAAAGAAACACTATCAGTTATTTATTTTCATGATATATATATATATATATATGTTTATATAATTTGATCATTTATATATGATTTTTCCTCATCATGGGATATGAAAAAATATAATTTTATGTTTAAAATGTATTTTTAATGTAGTTTCATTGCATTTTGTGTATATATTCAAAAAATTAAATTTCATCACTTATAGAAAATTTATTTTTAAATACGAAAATCATTATTGAAATAAAAAAGTCAAAATTATCATAGACTGTATTTTTGTGAATATTATGAATTTAATAATTCTTTTGTTCGATAATCACGAATAATTATTTTTATTCAAAAATAAATATTCATTTAATTAATTTTCAAAGATCTATTTTTTAAAAAGTATTTTTATATGTAAAATTATTTAAATAATATTATAATTACTCCAATTTTTTCACTAGAATAAATTATATTTTTGAGATTTCATATAAAAACTATTTTAAAATTAGAAAACTTGATGTTTATAATTTCTCTTTTTCAACAATCTTGTGGGATAGAATTTAATTTAAAATTATCAACTTCTATGAGTTGAATTGGGAAGACATATAGATACCTAGAATTAACATAAATTGATATTACATCTTTTTAGATGAATATTATAAATATTAGAAAAATATATTATTGAGGACCATAGTTCTTTTGTTCCTTTGTAAACCTAGAAAAATAGTCTTCTAACATCACGAATGACCTTAAATATCTCAATTAATGATGTCTCCATTTATTAATCATACTTAAAACCATTTATCATAACATAGGGAAGGGAAACGTAAGAAAGGGGACAAATAATATGTTCTTTAAGTGTAAAAAAGATATATATATATATATATATATGATTATCAAGAGTATAGGGGTATTATAACACGATTATAACATTATAAGATCATACTATGTATATTAGAGATTATAAGCAAGAGTAATGAAACAAATATTGACAATTCATATAATATAAATTGTATGGGAACTAAGAGAATAATACACTGGGGAATAATATTGCAATATGACATGGAATTGTGGTATTCAAATAAGCATATAAAATATTGTGTCATGACTACCTATAAAATACATTATATCATATTCGGCTTGACCTAATCACCCATGTACTAACTTTGGGGTTGGAATGTCTTCATTTGTACCCTCTTGTTTTTGTCTTGGGATTCCCTCACTTGTACCCTCTTGTTTTGCGAATGGTTTTTCCCTCGTATACCCTTTTGGTTATTTGTAATTCTCAACTGTGCACCCTCTTTTTTTATACATGGGATTCCCTCACAGGTATCCCTCTTATTTTGGGATTAGAATACCCTCCCATGGACCCTATTGTTTCTGGCTTCGACTACAACACATGTACCCCTTGTTTTTTGTCTAGGGATATAACATGTGTAACCTAGTATATTGTATAAAATATATCATTACCTAATTCATTGGAAGGAGATATAATCCCCACCCATCAATTAATGAAATCATACCTACATATTTCAGAAGATAATCAAACAGTCATCATACAATGACCCATTAAAATATATGGGTTTTATAAACACTTGATTATAACCCTTGGAATGAAACATGTTTAATAAAAATATCATCATATCAAAACTTATGAAAAATATATAGTTTTATTGACAACGTTATCATCGAATAAACCGTTAAAGGAAGTGGATTTCATAAGTATTAATCTAGTTATAACACACATCAGAGAAATGGGTTTCATGACAATATCATTGAATAATGATTTACAAATGGAAAATAAAAGGGTTACATACAATCATCCCACAAAACATAAATAATTTATAAGGACCCAAGCTTAAAACATTACATAATCATGAATTACATTACTAATTCACATTAAAGATATTTTCAGGTTTAGAGTTTTAGAGAATTATCCCATAACTATTACATTACATCTCCAAGAAAATTACAAATCAGACACTTCAGCTCAGTTTCCATTTTATTCATAAAATAAAAACTCTAGAAAGAAAATTCAGGTCTAGTTCCATGTTTTAGACAACATAAATTTTCCTTGATCCAATCCATGACCCCATTCATCCTTATGTCCTGTGAAAAACATTTCAAAACATGGGATGAGCATAAAAAGATATGTCTAGGTTATAAAATAAAGAAACGAAACATTAACCCATCAATAAATACAAATCCATGAAACTATACTATTCAATCATAACATACCTCGTGAAATCATAAGATTTATGAATAACACACAGAAATCATATATCATAAAGGCAACTTGTGGAATACATATGAAAATGAAATTATTTCTTTCACTTCTATGTGGGGAGTTACATTTGGAATAACCATAACAATATATTCCCTAAATCTCTTTGGATAAACATTAACATTTACCTTTTTCACGTTACCCCATTCATTGGAGAGCTATCTCGATCTCACCTGCCCTTTGTTTACAACAAAACCACCCTTACACGTAAAAAATGTCCGATAACCATAACATAATCATATCACATAACACATGAATAAATGAAATATAACATTTACACATTAAAATCACAATATATCATATCAAGATAATGAAATAAAAAATGATTTATCAAACCTTTTTCAAAACCATTTGTAACATTTAATAAATAGATTTTTGGAATCAAAGTGTCCCATACCACTTTGAAACTTTTAAAAGAATTAATATTTTTAAACATTAATGACCATATAAATAAATCGTAAAAACAATTTTAAAATCATGGACATTAATGAGAGTAATTTAGAAGAATAATTCTTTAAAACATTTTAAAAGATATTTTACTTAAAGTCTTTTTTTAACAAAATGAGAGATGCTTGAATACAAAATATTGAAGAATAAAATCAATCAAGGCATATAATATTATTTTAATAGAGATATTCATGATATAATACATCAATGGGCAGTATATCCTCCATATAAAATGGAATTTGTTTTTAGTAGTAAATAAGTTTCAATGGAATGTAAATTGAGACAATGACCCTTGAAAATATCATATCCATATGTTGAGGACAAATCCATGACATAATTATGTCTGAAAAATAAGAATACCCCCAATATAAGGGGATATTAAATGTATAACAACAAGAGGAAATTCACACATATTCATATTCATACATAATCAATAAGTATATGTAAAACCCAAATAATTGAAATTTGGTTAAGAAGTTCTCTTACAGAAATTTGACAGCTTAACGACGTCACATTAAAATTTTGAAAATGTGTTGATGAGTGAGAAAAGGTTCTATCATCACATGGAATAAAAATATATATCAATAAGTATATATAATAACATATACTAACATAAGAATATGGAAATTAAAAGACATAAAATAAATGAATTCATTTAAAAAGAGGAGGGAGACGGATTCTATCACCGATTTGGTAACATACGAAACATAATCCCATGAAAGAAGGATCATATGATGAAGATGTAAATACCAATAAATTAAATTATATTACACAATAAATAAAATCATGGGTAATACATACACCACACAAAATGAAATAGTGGAAAATTTAGCATGAATCTCACGGGAAAAAAGTGAGATGAAAACTCTTACCACATTGTAATCAATCGATTCATAGGAAAAAAGGTAATAACCACCAAATTAATCATAAAATAACATGAATATTAAATTAATAATGATAATATATATCAAATGGTAGTAAAAAATACACCACATGTAATAAATAACTGGTGAACAATGGAAATCTCAAGAAATTAAAAGTGAGATAAGAAACCCCTTACCTAGTGTCTGACATGATTTGTTATTCTTTTTTCATCCTGAATAATAAAAATAAGTTAATTTATAAATGCTTAAAAAGATTTTTCAATATTATTATTCCTTTTATATAACATATTATCTCGCTAGAACAATTAGTTAATTATTTGAGATCATATTGGACAATTTGTCGATGTTTGGAACTTGAGTAAAAAATGAACTTGTTATAATTTCAAATTGTCTATGTGGTAAAAATTACATTTGATCCAGAATAATATTCATGCTTTAGATATCATATATATCATATATATCCAGTATATATGTATTTATAACTATACATAACATTAGGAGATAAAAAATGAAATGCATTGTTTATGGAGACGATAAGCCGTACGTACTCATGAACGCTACTTTCATTTCTATTTCATATTTAGTGGAATAAAAAAGTAATGATAAATATTTATATTATAATTCCAGTATAATATCATATAAAATTTAATTATCTCAATCCTTTATACGTTCCATGTATGGTATGAACGAGTCAAATCACTTTGAGGGGGCGGTAGTCCGCACTTCCTCAAATAAAATTATCAAGTTTACCCATTATGTAAACCATAAAGGTATTACATAAATGGAAAATATAGAACCATATAAACAATATAAATATAATATATATAACATATAAATACAGTTACATCATAATGGCCACCATGAGAGACGGTTGGAGATAATTGAACAATCATCTTTTCGTGAGGCAGTAGTTTGGCATCCACAAAAACAATATGTTATTTAACCATTAGATGGAGGTGTGTGTAAGTGTAGTTCTAATACTTATAATAAAAACAACCTAGTATATTCATGATACTCTTTTGTTTATGAAATAAACGAATAAAAAGGGGTACGTGGTTGGAGAAGTAAAATAAAAGTAAAGAACTTAAGAGAAGACGATACATTTAAATTTGGTATCTACCTTCGGTATGATCCAAAAGGTTTAGTTTAATTTCCTTATGCAAAGGGTAAGGATTGTAAGAGGAGTATCAAGATGTAGGGAGATTAATTGGGCCGAGATTGGATGAGTCATAGGGCTTGATAATTGTGAGAAATGGGTTATAAATGTGGTCTTTTTATAAGGGGGAAGAGGGGCTCTTTATGAATGTTTAAAAATATTTTTTTATTATATAATAATTTTCTGTTTTAAAAGTTCCAAATCCTATTAAAGTCAATGATAAGATGACTCTTGTTTTAAATATAATTATACAATAATAATTTTATAGGTTATTTATATTTTTTTAATCTTTATAATTTTATTCATTTAAATCATTCATTAAGGATGTAAACACTGCATCATTATTGTGTCATAAATATTTTTATATATTTTATGTCTTAAGATTATAAAAAAAATCATGATGTAAGAAATATTTTTATCTTTAAAATTAATATTTATAGTAGAAGATATAACATTTATATCCCAATGTACTAATTGATTTACTAAAATATATATGTGTAGGAAATTTTTTTCTTTACTTTAAATTAATTAATGTGAAGTGTCATTATCACTCCCATGTGGCTCTATGGGGTCCCCAAATCGACCCAAGGATACCCATGGACGTATATTTATCAATAAAAAGGATTAGGACACATGTTATGGTAATTTAATATTATTATAATATTATTTTTCATACCCTTATTTACCAGATTTACCCTTTAACCATGGTAAATCAAATATTTACTGAAGTAAATATTCATAATGCCTAAAAATAAAAGTTAACTACTTATAAAATTTATACCTCCTTATTCAAAATATGGTCTCCATTTTCCAATTTTCAAAACATAGAAGTGGCATAAATTAATTTAAAATTAATTCCCACAGTCAAAACAAAAAGCGTGTTTTTAAGAAATAATTACTATCATAAGAATGACACTTGTTTATGTCCAATTTCAATGTGAAATTAATTCCAATGACCAACATTGGATTAAATGATAATAAAATTATTTAAATAAACTTTAAAACATATTAAAAATATAATCTATCCATATAAATAAATTAGATTAAAAGGCAGTTTTGAATTAAAATATAGTATTCTTCACTATTCAATAAAAATGTACATTATCAGAAAAATACCCATAATTTACCCAATGTAAATTTTTATGTTACGATTTAAAGAAAAATATTAATCGGTCAAATAAAATATATAAAAGTGAAAAAAAACTATATTTAGAAACGGTTCACCACAAAAATGTGGTAAAATGTCATTTCAAAGAATATTGGAGTATTTATGCTTAAAATCAGCTTCTTTCTAATTTTAAGCCTCTAATATTTATGGGTTAAATGTAATTTTTTTTTAAAAACATGTATAATCATTTTTAGTATGTTTTGATAATTCCCTCCATTACAACATCTTGGCATTAACTTCCATTTAAACTAATAATATAATATTATTATCTTTTGATATAACTCAACATTGTGTGCAACGTAAGATTTCAAAAAATCCCATTGTTGTGTATCTGGTATGACATCAAAAATAGCATCCAAATTAAAGTAAAATTAATATTTAATTCACAAATTTTAATAAATATAATAAAAGTTATATTTTTTATTTAACTGGGATGTTATATCCTTCCCCCCTTTTTGGAATAGCGTCCTCACAATTATAAAATTGGGCTTGGAAACTTTATTGAAAGTCCTAAATAAAAAAAGTGTCAATAAAAATATCACTTTAAAATAAGGAAAGAGAAATACAAAGGTCACCTGAGATATACCTTACTAGGATTTCATGTAGGAAAACATTGATATGGTAGAGAAAGAAACAATCAAGGTTTGATGGAGAGTGGTAGAAAACATGATTTGGAAAAAGGTAACCACTATAGAATCACAAAATTGTGAGGTCTTAAATGATCATTAATTCCCCAATATGAAAATTTAGAAGAAAATGATTTTTTTAAAGTTAGTTTTCATAAAGTTGCGGAAATTGTATATGATCTTAACTAAAAATATAACGAAACATACGTACATGTCATTTAGAATTTCATCCTTTACAAAATTTCTATCACAAGCCCATATTTTCTCCAAATAATGAGTATTCAAACTGAATTGGTTACTTTAAAAGTGGTAGAATCATCTTCTAGATTCTCATATAATCCACCAATGATGAACTATATATTTCCCCTATCTTTAGACATCAACCAAAACCAAAATGTTTAGTACAAGAGAAGATAATCCCCAAAAAGGATAACACTTTATAAAAAAATACTACTCTTAACCCCCAAAATTCGACAAAAAATAACCAATGTTAGAAAAAGATGATTCAATAAACAAATGTCGTTAAAATTATTCAATGTAACTCAATATATGATTGTAACCCAAAACTCTGAAGGATTTAATCACATAGTCTTCCACAATAAATCTTGGCATTTATCTCTAAATAAAATCGACTACAATTAAAGTCTCATACAGATGTGTAATTAGCCAAATCACATATTCTCTATGATAGGTTAATCATTTCCATAAAAAACCCAAATCATTGTATGTCCATAGATTCTTCCAAAATAAAATTCCACCAATACTCATTAAAATAAATGATAATTATTCCTTGAATAACATTTTCAAATATCAAACATCAGGGATACACATACTATAAAAATTCTTACAATGTAATCCCATCCTCAAAAGATCCTTAATACTTTTTAATAATTTCATCATCTTAAAGTCTACCATAACTCTTGAATCCCTTATATATCGACTTCTTACACATTAAACATTCTTCAAGACCTATTACCCATTCCTTGCCAAATTATTCTAAAATACTTATTTCCTACAAACAAAATCATGAATCATATCCTAAGATTCAATAATATCAAAACAAATGTTAAGAAATAATCCATACATTTCATTAGACATTGTTAGTTTCTTCATCCTCAGTTGAAATGGCATTATGTATTGGTAAACATATATTTGTACGATCCTGGTGATCCCATTCCTGAAATGTCTTCGTTCGAAATAGGATTGTATAATGACTATGCACACCACATTTATATCATTCAATTGATGCCTCATAAAGTACATCTTTCCCTTTCCTAGAGTCAACTGAATGCTTCCTTTTTCGAAGGCAGGTTCTTGATTTATGACCTTAATTACCGCATTTATATCATCTTACCATCCCTTTGAAGCATTTTCCAAGGTATTTCATTACATATCTTTGACACATACGTTTTTGAACAAACATACCTCTATGATTAATACCTGAACATACATAGGGATTTGATTCTTGCATATATGATTCCTTATGAAAATCAACATGGTTCAGGTTGTCAATTCTGACTCAACATAGTTGGTTGAGAATAACTTGATGTTTTCTCATTGTTGTTCCCATTTCATTCAGTTGCTCATTTAGAAAACTATCAATATTTTCTTCACATCCACTATTACTTAGGTGCCTTCTAGATCCAGCTATTTACTAAAACCAAAATGGTCTGTGTGGGTATATTAGAAAAATCATCATATAATATCTTATGAGGAGGGTAAACACTAAGATATAATTTTTCATGTTATATTAAACTCATTCAATTTATCCAGAATAACTATGGATTTTTATATTATGCTAACCATTATGGTTATGATACTTATTCTTAAATAACACCCTAACCTCTAATGTTTTCTAAACCAACCTCTAATACCAACTATAAGGACACAACCTTAAAACATTACATAATATTGAATTAATTTATAATTCAAATTGAGGATCTTTTCAGGTTTAGAGTCTTAGAGAATTAGGCCATAACTATTACATTATATCTCAAAAAATTACTAAGTATACACTTCTACTCACTTTCCATTTTTTTCATAAAATATACACTCTTGAAAAAAAAAGCATCATGTTTAGTTCAATGTTTTAGACAACATGAATTTTCCTTGATCCCATCATTGACCCTATTCATCCTTAAATCATGTGAAAAACATTTCAGAACATGGTATGAGCATAAAAATCTCAGTAAGAGATATAAAATAAGGAACAGAAACATTAACCAATACAAAAATACAAACCAATAAAACCATACTTTTCAATCATAACATACCTCATGAAATCATAAGATTTATGAATAACTCACAGAAATCATAAATCATAAAGGTAACTTGTGGCATCCTTATAAAACATAAATTTTAGCTTTCACAGCTACATAGGGAGTTACATTTGTAATACCCATTAGAGTATATTCCCTAAATCTCTTAGGACAAACATTATTATTTACTTCCATCAATTTACCCAATGCATTGGAGAGCGGTATCGGGCTCACCCACCCTAGTTTTATCACGAAACCACCCCTATACGTAAACAATTTCCAATAACCACAACATAATCATAACAAAAAATAAAAGAATAATTGAAATATAATATTTCCACATTAAAATAACAATATATCATATCGTGATATTGAAATAAACAATGCTTTATCAAAACATTTTCCAAACCATTTAAAACATTTAATGAAGAGATTTTTGAATTCATAATGTCCCATACCACTTTGAAAAAATTTAAGGTATTAATTTTTTTAAAAAATAATGTTCATATAAATAAATACTAAAAACCTTTTTTAAAACATGGATATTAATGAGAATTATTTATAATAATAAATCTTTAAAACATTTAAAATGATATTTTAGTTAAGGAGTTTTTAACAAAATGAGAGACACATGAATACAAAAAATTGAGGAATAACATTAAACAAAGCTTATAAAATCATAATAATAGAGATATTCATGATATAATACATCAAATGGAATTATATACACTATATAAAAATTGAATTATGGTATAACAATAAATAAGTTTCAATGGAATGTAAATTGAGACAAAGTACCTTGCAAAGATCAAAGCCTTAGATTAAGGACAAATAAATGACATAATTATGTGTGAAAATTAAGAATACACCAAATATAAGTAGAAAATAAGTGTATAAAAATCATAGTAAATTCACACACATTCATAGCACAACATAATCAAGAAGTACATGTTCAACCCGAAAAATTGAAATTGGGATAAGAAGTTCTCTTATAGAAATTAGACTGCCTGACGACGTCATTTTAAAACTGAAAAAATGAGTTGATGAGAGAGAAAAGGATATATAATCACTTGGAAACAAAATGTACACCAATAAGGATATAGAATAACATATCCCTACATATGATAGTGGAAATAAAAAGACAAAACATAAATGAAGTATTTTAAAAAGAGGAGGGTGAAATATTCCCTCACCGATTTGGTAACATACGAAACATACACCCCCTGAAAGAAAGATCATACGATGAAGATGTATAAACCAATATATTATATTATATTACAAATTGAATACAATCATGTGTAGTACATACACCAAAAAATGGAAATATTGCAATTATAGCATGAATCTCACAAGAATAAAAAGTGAGATGAAAAACACTTACCATATTGTAATCAATCGAGTCGTATGAAAAACGTTAATAATAATCAAATGATTCACAGAATAACATGAATATAAATATTATCATGATAATATATATCAAATATAAGTACAAAATACACCACTTTTAATAAATAAGTGGTGAATAATGGAAATATCACGAAATTAAAAGTGAGATAAGAAACCTCTTAACTCGTGTACGAAATAACTTTTTTGATAATTTTTATTCTTGGATAATAAACTTATATTAATTTATACATTTTTAAGAACTTTTTAAAGCTTATTATTCCTTTATAACCACTTTTTACCTTTCTTGAACAATTAGTTAATTATTTGAGTTCATATTGGACATTTTGTTGATGTTCGGAACATGAGTCAAAAATAAACATGTTATAATTACAAATTTTCCATGTGGTCAAAATTACATTATATCTAGAATAATAATAATTATTTAGATATAATTTATATCATATATATCCCTTATATATATATTTATAATAGTACATAAAAATTGGAGATAAGAAATGAAATGCACCATTCATGGAGACGGTAAGTCGTACGTATGAGTGAACACTACTTTCATTTCTATTTCATATTTAATGGAATGAAAAGTAATGATAAATAGATATATTATAATTTCATTATAATATCATATATAATTTAATTATCACCATCATTTATACGTTCCATGTATGGTATGAATGAGTCATATCACTTTGAGGGGGCGGTAGTCCGCACTTCCTCTAATGAAATTATCGCATTTTCCAATTATAGAAACCATAAAAGGTATGATATAAATAGAAAATACAGATGAATAGAAAAAATATAAATAAAATAGATATCACATATTAATATAGTGCCATAATAATGGCCACTATGAGAGGAGGTCGGAGAAAATTGAACAATCGTCGTTTCGTGAGGTAATAGTTTGTTGTCCCAAGAAACAATATGTTCTTTAACCATTAGTTGGAGGTGTGTGTAATTGTAGTTAAAATACATATCATAAAAAACCTACTATATTGAGGATAATAGTTTTTTTATAAATTAATGTAATAAAAAGTGTTTAGGGGGTTTGAAATGTAAAGTATAAGAAAATAACTTAAGAGAAGATGCTACCTTTAAATCATGTATCTCCCTTTGGTTTGTACCAAAATAATTAATTTAATTACCTTCTGACTAAGGGAAGACTTCTAAGAGTATGAGAGGGATGTAGGGAGATTAATTTGGTAGAGTTAGGATGAGCCAAGGGGCTTGATAAGTGTGAATAATGGGTTATAAGTGAGGGATTTTTATAAGGGGGGGGGGCGAGCCTCTTTAGGAATGTTTAAAAATATTATTTTCATGTGTAATGATTTTCCATATCTAAAGGTCCAAAAGTTATTAAATTAGAATATAAGATGACCCATGTTAGAAATAAAATCATCTAATATGAATTGGATTGGTTATGGATATTGTTTTAATCTTTATAATCATATTTATTTAAATCATTCATTAATGAGGTAAACACAACATCATTACTGTGTCATAAATATTTTTTTTAATTGATGTCTAAAAATTAAAAAAATATATCATGATTTATTAAATAATTTTAGATTTAAAATTAATATTTATAGTCGAAGATATAACTTATAAAACTGAATGTATGAATTGATTTACTAAAAGATAAATGTTTAAGTAATTTTTTTCTTTACTTTTAAATAATTAATGAAAAGTGTCATTGTCACTCCCATGTGGCTTCATGGGGTCCCAAAATCGACCCAAGGATTCCCATGGTTGGGAAAGTATCAACAAATAGTATTATGACACATGTTAGGGTAATTTAATATTATTATATTATTATGATTTTACCCTTATTTACTATATTTACCCTTTGACCATGGTAAATAAAAAATTTACTAAAGTAAATAATCATAGTTTCTAAAAATAAAAGTTACCTATAATCAAAATTTGGACTTCCAGATTCCAAATATGGAATCCATTTTTCCATATTCTAAACACAGATGTTGCATAAATTAATTTAAAATTAATTCATGCTGTTAAAACAAAAAGCGTGTTTTAAAAAAATAATAAATATCAAAATATTGAAACTTGTTTATGTCCAATTTAAAAGTTAAATTAAATACAATGACCAAAATTGGATAAAATGGTAAAAAAATAATATAATTAAAATTTATAAATATATAAAAATATAATCTAACCAAATAAATAAATTATATTAAAAGGCAGTTTTGAATTAAAATACAGTATTTTTACTATTCATTAAAAAGTAACCTTTATCAAAAAAATACCCAAAATTTACCCAAAGTAAATATTGATGTTCTGATTCTAAAGAAGAATTTTATTTTTTCAAATAAAACATATTAATGTGACAAAAACTAGATTTAAAAAGGGTTCTCTATCAAAAGGCCGTAAAACAACTTTTTAAAGAATATTAGAGTATTTATGCTTAAAATCAGATTCTATCTTATTTTAAGCCACTAAAATTTATTGGATAAATGCTACAACAATTAAAAAACATGTATAATATTTTTTTAGTCAGTTTTGTTAATTCTCTCCTTTAAAATGGCTTGGCATCAACTATCATTTAAAATAATAATAATAATATATTATTTTTCTATATAACTCAACGTTGAGTGCAACATAAATTTTCAAAGAAACCCATTGTTGTGTATTAGGTACTCCATCAAACATAACATCAACATTAAAGTAAAATAAATATTTAATTTACAAATTTAAATAAAAAAAGTTATATTCTTTATTTACCTCGGATATAAAACCAATAATATAAATAATTCTAATGGTATAATTGGATAAAATCTCTATTAAAGAATAAATATATCAAAGGATGTCATCTTAGATGGATAAAGATTTTAAAAGGACACTTGGAACCATTATTAATGAAAATATCCATTCTTTTAAAATAATATAACATTTTCAAATTATTATATTTGAAAAAATTATTGAAAAATAATAAAGTAATATTTATACATCCTTTAAAACTTTAATGTGAAAATAACATTTCCACATTGAAAAACTATTTTTTAAAACAAAAAATTAATTAAAAATTGTTTTATTTGAAAATAACCATAAAAACATATAATTGATTCTTTTAAACCCATTATAAATGCATTAAAACATATAATATTTCATTAAAATAGTTTTGAATTGAAATAATATTAATATATATGGTATTTTTAGAAAATATTATTTAGAATTAATTTTTTTTCCGAATAAACAAACTTACCACCGATTAGATAAATAATGTCACATTTTCATAAAATGTTTTTAATAATAATATTATGTAAAGTAGAGTGGGAAAATGGAACCATTATAATATGATTTGATTGATACCCAGAGTGGACGAAACATCAAAATATTTATCAATTCATGGGTTATAATATATCATCAATGGAAGCATATTCATTAAAAATCCGGATAAACGATTAGATTGTTGCAGTAAACATTTCCTCATTGGTAACATTGAATAATAATCCCCATGAATTTGTGTAAATACATGAATCTAAAAATATTTTTAAAAGAAATATATTTAAGGTATTATATTCCAAATATCTGTATATTCCACTAGTAGTAGAATATGAGTGCATAAAATGGCATGTTTCTCAATGATGGCAAATTAAAACGAACATAATTTGCTGATTTGTTAACTTTTGAATCACAAAAACACATTAAATAGTGATCATAAAATGGATATGAAAATAATCATAAATATAAGTATAATAATCTTAAAATTCATTAATGGTTTCTATATACACCACACTAATTAAACTAGTGGCTAATGAGTCGTAAGTCCTATAGAAATAATGGTCAGTATAGAAATCCCCTTACTACTTAAATAAAATTTTAATCATGATCCACATGAAAAAATAACATCAATTTAAAAGTTTAAAACATTAAATAATGAATATTCATGATTGAAAATTTCAATGGTTTGTATATACACAACACAACAGGAATAAGTTGTGAATAAATAATATAAATATCACAAAAACAATAGTAATATGAGAGGACCTTTTCGTTATGTTATGAATTTATTCATGCACATTCAAACCTCGTGTATAATAAGTATAATTTTTTATAAATATTCAAATGAACCATATTATTTTATATTATAACATATAGTATTTGATTATGAATTTATATTACCCATTTAATAATAATTTTATGTTAATATTATGTTTCAGTTGTTGTCTTCTTTTTTCATATGTGTTTTGACTAGTTATTCTTGATCCTCTTACATAGATCATTATTTAATTATTTATATAATGTATTAAAATATTTAAATATCATATATATAGTATGTATAAAATTATTTATAATAATATATAAAATATAGAAAAGTGAAATCCAATACATTGTTCATGGATATAGTAAGCCGTACATATGTATGAATGTTGTTTCCATTTTTTTATCAGATTGAATAAAAAGTTAGATTAAATATATGTTTATATATATTATTATATTGTCCTTAAATTTTATTTATTATATCATATATATCATATAAATTTAAAAATCCCATTTTAAATAGATTCTAATTAATCTGGGGTCAAATCACATCGGTTTGAGGAGTCAGTAGTTACACATCCACAAACAAAGTTATCATATTCACACAAAATGGAAAGCATGGCCATACCTATTTTAAAATAAATAAATAACCATAAATATATAATCAATTAAATAAATATGAAATAGATTTAGATTTTCCATCATTACATCAATCCTTGAGAGGTGGTAATAGAAGAATGAACAACATCAGTACATGAGGCAGTGGTCTACCGTACACACGAATGATGTTTGTGTATCCAATTTGATGAATTTTTGAGTGACTATATTTCCAATCCTTAACATAGAAAACATCTTAGTATATTTAGTATATATAGTTTATTATATAATCAAATAATATTAAAATTTTATTGGGTGGATAAAGAAAATAAAACAAAAGTTCTTGTTGAAGGATGTTACATCTTCATTGGGTAATTCCTTCTCGTTTTTAAAAATTACTAAGTAAATTTTCTTATTGGAAACTGTGAGTATTTTATAAATAAGGGAGGTATGTTGGTAGATTTTTTGGTAGGGTTTTGGTGACGAAAGAGGACTGGAGTTTTGTGAAGGTGTGAGGGGTTGCGTTCCTTTTCACAGTGGAGTAGAAGAATCCATATAAATATAAAAACGTAATAAAAATTGAGTTTTCACTCTTACAACATGTGTTAATTTTTTATACCATTTTATATAAAAGGTATAATATGGTATAAATATTTATAATCAATATATTTTGGACATTTCAATTGGTTATTTTTCCACTTATGTTATTTATTTTCAACCAACTAATCCTGTCTTTACATTAAACATTATAATTAATTTTAATTACATTCAATAATATTTCTGTCCAAAACCTATGTTAAACTGATGAAAAATTATAGATTAATTTTATGTGAAATATAGAATCAATTTTTCTAACTTTCAGTTAATGAAAACATTTAAATTAATTTATAATTAATCATAAAAATGTGGTGACAATGTGGCGTTTTAAAGTAAAAAGATCATATGTTTGAAAAGTTTTTATGTCCAATTTCAATGTGAAAATTTATATAGTGAAATTTTTTATATTATAATATTTAGAATTTATCAAAATATTCTTAAAAACAAATTCAAAAAATAATTAATTATATAATTAAATTAGATGATTTTTTTCAATTTAATGTCATTATTTCTTCACAATTCATAAAAATATGAAACATTTGTGAAACATATAGAAATTCACCCAAATAAAATTTTGATATCCAAAATTAAAAAAATGATGTTTTTAATTTCCAATAAAAATTATAATTTTGTAAAAAAGTATATTTAAAATGTCTTCTTTTATAAATTGTAGAAATATTATATTTTCCAAAATTAAATCTGTTGAATACATAAAATTGGACTTTTTATTAACTTATTCTCATAAAAACTAATGGATGAGTTTTAAAAATTTAAATTGAATATATAATATATAAATTTTATTAAAACATTAATCAATATTAGTTTTTTAAATTTATTTATATTGCATTTTTATGTAAATAGTTTTCTTGGAAAATTATTTTAATTATTTTCAGATAGTTCTTAATTTTAATTATAACCAATTGATAACTAAAGAATTAATTTTATATACATTTGTAACAAATATTTTTATAATTTAAATAATCATATTCCTAAATAAAATTTGAATATATTGGTGGTAACAGTAATGAAATTTTAATAACAATATTAATAGTACAATGTAGATCGATTAAACTCGACCATTCATGTAACCAAATATAATATATGTGTTGTGTATAGAGAAATCCTAACATCATGATGCTTATAACATAAGAATAACTTATTGTCACATAAAATTCATGTCGTTAAATAAATTTTATTTATTCAAAAATAATAATTCATAACAATAAGAAATGTTACATTAGACCCCCCATTAAATGAAACTCCCCTGGAATTCATCGAGATTATAAAATGATAAATACATAAATATTCCATTCGAAAAACCGACACCATAAAAAAGAATTCAAAAAATTAATTTAAAAAGGTAATGTTATTACCACAATAGTTAAAATATGTAACTCATAAATTGATATCTATATACAATAAAATAGGTGGAGAGTGAAACAATAGACATGTAAGAGAAATATAACTATCATGTTTTAATGGGGAGTGATATAGAACTTAGTTCAGACAATGTTAATGATAATAATGAAAAAAAAGCGGCATGAAAAATTTAATTGATATAATTATAAATAATGTTAGGAGACCAACCATATAAACCACTATCCTTTTTTTAATATTAAAGGAATTTTAAAAAATAATAAATACTTTCTTGATTTAATTCATATGAAATATATCACCCTTTTTTTATGACTTGATCAACATCAAATTCATCTCTTACTCTAGGAACTGAAAGTGATTTTTTCATTCTTAAAGAACTAATAGATTATGAGGTCAATAAATAGAATGATACATCATTACATCTATCCTTAGTTATCATCAATAAAAAATGGTTAGCATTGTTTATCCAAAATACCTAAATCCTTACATTTCAAGATAATACATTAATATCTAAAACCACATCATGAGTATAAAAACCCATTCTAAATATGGTTAACCCTTTAACCCTCTACAAATATTATTATTTATTTATTACATAAATAAGATTTTTCTTATAATTTTTTTTTCAGTGGAAACATGGATTCATATTTGTTACGATATAATATCAAATGTGATTTTATTGTTCTACAATCCATTTAAATATATTTAATTGCATAAAATATTCACAAATTATGAAAAAAGAATTTTTTAGGGATTATTCATACCAAATTAAACATGAAATTACCAACTAAGTAGGGGAGGATAATTATTACCTAATTATCATTGTTAACTCATCCATTATGATAGCATAATATTTTACATTATCCTATTTCTTCATAGGATTTTGTGGATTATCATGCACATTAGTCCTTAGATTGGGGAACCTATTAACATAACGGAAAAACTCCTTGAAATTTAAATATTATAGTCTATGAGGTGCATTCTTTGTGGCTATCACATTATTCACATCATTTGCTAATGTCTTCCCATTACATAGATATTCATACACTCAATGAAATTCACTTAAACAAATAAAAAATTTATTGGACCCCTTAATTAATTTACCTCAATGTTTCTTCCCTCAAATTGTGCATAATATAAGGATTAGTTTTATTTTACCATGGTTTTAGAATTTACTCTAAACTCTATATTGATTTTCATGTCAATACTATAGATTTTTATGCAACTCCAACCACCATTCCACATTTATTTCCCATAGAATATCTTACTCATAGTGGAAAAAGTCTTTAATATAGATTTCATTTCAAATACAATATTTCATTCCACTAATGAATTGGTAATATTTTATATTAGGTTGGATTATAATAAATTAATATCACCTCACAATCTATGTAAATTTTTATTCACAAGTTCTAACAAATTCATTATCCTTATTCTTCATATCTCAGAATTAATTTCCCATCATTTTATAATTAATATAATGTAAGTACCAATTGAAAAATTTGTTCACAAACTCATAAAATCAATGGTATAAATTTCAACATGTCACCTTGTATTCTTAATAAGTTTTCAAAATTGATCTTCCTCGCCTTCCAGACAGTATATCAAAAAAATGAATTTTTCTATCTCTAAACAATGAAGAATAAAAAATATCATATTAGTTGTACTGATACATTTCTCATCAACTAATGGGCTAGTGGAACCACTGATAAAAGTTGGATGTTTCCCCATGATAGAATCAAAATATATGTGTCACTCCATTTCTCATTTGAATATTTCACCGTGATTCATAGCTTTATAAATCTATGTGATCATAGTAATGATGATTTTTATTCTATGAACCGTAAAATTTGGTTTCTTTGAAAGAAAATAAATAAATTTACAATTTCATTCCACAATATAAATAGTTTTTCTGGGTTCATTCATTAACTATATCAAAAATTAATTAATTAATAAGCATTCATCATTATTGGTAACCACATAATATTAATAACCCAATTATAGGATTTATAAATCTAGAATCATTCATTTAAATATATGAAATATTAGTTTATCCCTGGTCTATCATAGTCATTTTCTATTTAAATCATTTAAGATGATATCAAAAGTGTTTTTGAATTAAAAATATATATCTATAGGGAGTTTCAAACAAAGTGTGAAGAAAAAATATTTATTGTGCATGAGTTTCTAGTTGAGTTGAGCTCAATGTGGTGTTTTTTGTGTTGTAAAACCAGTATAAATATATTACAGATCCAAATCAATTTGTAGAATCAAAATAGGAATATATTTCTTGTAAACAACTCAACATTTCATTTACCAAAATACCAATATATTTTTCTATTTTACCTCAATGTTATATTAATATATAGAGACATCCGTAGTCATATCCTTTGAAATATTTCAGTGGAAATCACTAATGTTTTACCATACTAGTTTCTTAATTTTGACTAAATCATTAATTTGATACAAACTATAGTTACCCAATCTTAAAAAACATGGATATTACATTATCTTAAATTAATATTCATCATAATACAAAAACACATGGCAATGGACAATAATAGTTTAGTTTTTTTTGAAAATATGGAAAGATAAACCTCTAACATTGTGAATGTTATTTAACATATCCATTAATGTTACTTACCTTTACTAATGCTTCTTAAAACATTTCTTTATAACCTCAGGAAACATAAGAAAGAGATAAGATCAGATTCTCACTAATGGTAAATAATAGAGATATATAAGCATAAAATGATGATAAGTGTATGAGAATATTATCAGAACATTAGAATATAATACACTACATATCAATCATATTAATAAAGAGTCGAGTAATAATCATTTTCAGTTCATATGAAATGAATCATAAGGGAATCTAGATAATAATCCATTAGAGAATAATAGAGTATGAAGGCAAGGAATCATGAAAACACATAATCATAGAAAATACTGTATTAATTCATCTTAACAATATCATAATAATATGTTATATTTGGGATAATCACCTGTGTATGTACATTGGGCATGGGATGCCCTCCAAGGACCCCTTTTATTTTTCACTTCATATGTCATCTCGTGTACCCAATTGTTTTGGTCTTGCAATTCCCCCACATGTACCCTGTTGTTTTGGGATTTGGATTACCTTATGTGTACACACTTATTTCAGTATTGGAATGACCTACTATGTACCCAATTATTTTGATCTTGGGATTCCTATCTATATAACATTTTGTTTTTGTCTTGAGATATATGTCATGTTCACACGTTTTTTAAGTTTGTGCTATAATAGATGAACCATATAATCTCATATAACATTAATCATTACATAATTGGTTTTAGGTAGATATAGGTTCCACCCTTCACATAATTATTTCATAAATACATTTTCCAAAATATAATAATATATTCATCATATCATCACCCATTACGAGAGATGGGTTTCATAAACATCATATTATTACTCATGAAATGAAATGGGTATGATAATAATTTCATCATATAATAACATAAGGAAAATATAAAGGTCTTATAGTCAATACATAAATGAATAACCCATTATAGTAAATAATATTAATGGTTTCCTTGGATATTATTCCTATTAATGTATTACTTTATCAAATGATGTCATATTTGATGTGTAATGATTTTGAAATATCACTTTTAACATTTTTTAAGGAAAATAATCGATATTTGGAAATCACATAACATTAAAAAACCCATTAATTTGAAACAAAATTTTATACCTATGAAGTAATATTTTAATATAATTTGAATATTTTTATTAAAAAAATATCCTTCCATATTTGAAAAAATATTTCTCAGGCATAATGTTTTTTGATTTTTAAAAAAATAACCTTGAAAACATATAAATGAATGTTTGAAAAAAATATAAACACATTAAAAATTAAAAAATTTCTTTAAAATAATTTAACATAAAAATTATCTTATGATATAATTTAAAAACATTTTATATAAATTTTTATAAGGCATGGTTTGAATATAAAACATATTTACAACTAAAGTGTGAAAACGAGATCTATTTTATAAAAAACATTTATTTAATCACATTAATTAAAAAAGTATTAAATTTTACCATTATATAAAGTTATAATGAATTAATAGGAAAGAAAAAAAAATCATGAGATGTTTTTAGATATTGATCAAAACATTTCATTAATGGAACCATAATAATAAAAAATCTCGATAAATAATGATATTATAGAAATAAACTATTTTCACTTTGGTAACATTGAATCACAATATCCATGAAATAATAAAAACATGGGAATCTTAAAAAATCATTAAAAAATGTTATTAATTATATAACACATTAAATGAAAAACTATAACCCACATTTAAGATTATAAATTCATAACATGGAATGTGTCTCAAAGAAGTCAAATTTAGTAAAATTCACATTTCAAATTTAGAAATTGTTTATTAATAAAAATGAACTATAGATTGTAAAATAGATATCTAAATTTCCATAAATTTAAGAATAATAATTATATAAAAAATTAATTGTAATAATATAGACAAACCAAAAGAAAAAACTTTTGAATAAGGCATAAGTCTCCCAAAAAACCAATTTGAGACAGAAAAATTCCCTTACTACTTGAGTAACAACGAATCATGAAACACATGAAATAATAACAAAAATTTAAAAATACAATATCAATAAATATTATAAACTCTTTAAATTACATTTAATTGGGTTGTATATACACCAAAAAATAAGAATAAGTGTTGAATATAACGTATATCTCACTATAATAAAAGTTAGATGAGAAAACCATTCCCCCAAGACTTTTCATTCTTCGTAAAAATTTAAAAAATACTTTATAATAAGTAAAATATAATTATACATATAAAAAAGAACCATATAATAAAATATTACACCATATATTATTTTATTATGACTTTATACTACATGTATATTAATTATTTTAGGAAATTTTTATGTTTCCAGTAATATACACAATGTTTTCCATATTTATTTTAATTTATTATTCCGAAACCCTATTACATACATAATGATTTAATTATTTAAATAATTTAAAAATTTATTTCAATATAATAAAAATTCATTATATTTTTAAATAAAATAATTTATAAAAGTCATAAATATGAAACAGAAGAAGCTATTCATTGAGGCAGTTAGCTGTACATACACAGGAACATTGTTTCTGTTTCCTTATTATACTGAATGAATGAATGTTAATGACATATATGTGTATATATATATTATAATTATAGAAAATTATCGATTATATGTGTATATATAATATACATGTGCAAATCACATCCTTAATAAATTATATTTAATGTGTGAATGAATCATGCTGCTCTGAGGAGGTGGTAGTCCACACATCCAGAAACAAAGTTATCATATTCCCTAAAAATATAAATAAAGATGTTATGTTTTATATAATCATTAAATAAGATTATATAATTCAAAAATATCAAATTAATAAAATAAAAATATAATTTCCATCATTATTTACGTACTTGAGATGTGGTAATTAAAGAATGAACAACATCGTTCTGCGATGCGGTAGTCCGTCGTACACTTTAAAAATGACCATGTATTCTATTTTAGTGAAGTGGGTGTGAGTTTATATAAAAAAATTTGATATAAACATATAACTTTTTTTACTATATAATCATGTAATACAAATAATTTGTGGGGTGGAGAATGAATATAAATCACTAGTGCTTATTGAAGAAGTTTACATTTTTATGGGTAATTTCTTGTGGTTTGCACAAAACGAATAACATGGATTTATTTATTACCCCTGTGAGGCTTCTATTATGAAGTAATGTAAGTTTCGATCTTATTTAGGTATTTTTATAAAGTGAAAAATGGATTGATATGTGTGAAGAAGATAGCTGTTGAAGACCTTTTTATAATAGAGGAGTAGAATTCTTATAAATAAAATAAGGTAAATTCTATTGAGGGATCTATCTTACATAATGTATCTCCAATAATAATATATTTTTCATAGAAGATATTATATTGATGAAAAATTTCCATCTAATAACATTTTAAGATGTTTCAATATTAGTTGTCCACTTAAGTTAGCTTAACAAGTAAGGAAGCATGTTTTCAAATTAACCTTCATAAATAATTTTAATTAAATTCACTAATATTTTTTTTCTAAAACAATTGTAAAATAATTATAAATTACAAATTATTGTAACAACACACATAGAAATAATTTATCCAATTTTTAATTATATAATACAATGAAATTATTTTACAAATAATCTAATAGATTTTATGGGAAAGCAAGAGTTTTTAGTTAAAAGGTATAATGTTTGAAATTGTTTTTTATACAATACAATTGTAAATTTTTACAGTTGTGTAACATATATTAATTGATTTATAATTGATCAAATTAGGCAATGAATATAATTGAAAAATAATTTAATTATATAAATAAATTAGCTGTAAAAGATATTTTTAAATAAAATTTAGTGTTTGATCACAATTCATCATCTTATGAAACATTAGTGGAAAATTAAAACAAATCCCCATATGTAAATTTTTATATCAAGAATTGAAAAAATAATGTATATATTTTCAAATATAAATTATAAAATTGTAAAAAATTAAATTTAAAATGTTTTCTACATTAAAAGGTGGTAAAATTTCCTCTGAGAAAAATATCACTTTTTTAATTCATAAAATTGTATTAAATTATATATTAGTCATGTCAAAACTACTAGATTATTTTTAAAGAAAATTATTAAATATATTATAAATAAATTTAATGAAAAATTTCAATAATTGTGTTTTTTTAATTTATTGAGATAAACTGATATTTATACATATTTTTCTTATTAAAATAATTTCATTATTTTAAAATAGTTCTTACCTTCATTTGTAAGTATTTGATAACCAAATTATTAATTTAATATAAATTTGTAAACCTTATTTTCATAATTTAAATAATCCTATTACTAACTCCCATTCTAATGGTTGGGTGGTACCTATAATAATATTTTAATAACAATATTAATAATACATAGTAGTTTACTAATACTCACCCTTGAATAAAACAAAAACTAATAATTTTGACACATGTAGTGAAATCCTAACATGGTGTTTCATTTAAAAGAAGCATAACTTGTTATATCATGAAATTTTATCCATCGATTGAATTTTATTTATTTTAAAAATAATAATTTTTAAAAACTATGGGAGTCACATTCTACCACCAATAAAATGATTTCCATCAAAAATTCATCCTGTTTATCATCAGTTTTATACTTCAAAGTTCCATTTATAGATTCCAAAATCATAAAAATGAATATAAATATTTATTATAAATATTTAATGTTGGATCCATAAGAATTACCCAAATTAACTAGTAAATAGGTCTCAACATAGGATATCATAGGCGGAGAGTGAATAAATGGTCAAGAAAATGAAATATAATAATGATGTTCTAATGGATAGTGACCGAGAACAAGATCAGGATAATGTCAATGACGAAATTGAAATAAACAAAATAGGGTTTAAAAAATTCAATAATATAATAAAAAATAATAATGTCAGGACAACCTTTTATATCACAATCAATGTATTATTGTTGAAGGATTATTAAAAATATGATATACTTAATTGATTTCATTCCATTACTTATGCACAATCCAACCCCATGGTTATTCCATGCTCAACATCTACTTCATATCTTAATGGAAGAATTGAATGTAAATTTTTAATTCTAAAATCTCTAACAGATTATCAAATCCATAAATATAATGAAAAGTAATTCTATATCTCCTTAGTTATAATTACAAAATAATGGTTAGTGTATGTTATTGAATATACGAAAATCCTCATATTTTAAGATATTATAGTAATCTTTGAAACCACATATGATGTTTAACACAATCCATTCCATTAATGGGCAGCCTTATAACCATTCCAAAATATAATTCACCCTTTATTATATAAATAATATCTTATCGTATACAAAAACATTTTCATCGAAAAAACGGGTTCAACCTTGTTTTAAAAGAATATCAGATGTGATTTTATTATTCTATAATCTATTTAGACGAATTTAATCACATTCAGCTTCACTAATGGATGGATATATTATTTTTAAATAGATTATTAATAAAATATCAATTGTGAAACTCCCATCTAAAGAGAGGATAATAAGTATTCCTTAATTTTAAAGGTTCAATTCATCCATTATGATAGCATAAGATTTACATTTTTCATTTTTCTTCATAGGTTTCTTTGGATTATCATCCAAAATAGTCCGTGGATAGGGTATCATATTAGAATAATTTCCAAACTCTATGTAATTGAAATAATTAGGTATGATAGATTGTTTCTATGAGGCTTTCTCATTATTCTCATACTAGTTATCTTCTTCCCATTACATAGACATTCAGTCACTCAATAACCATCCCTTCAACACATAAAACATTTATTATACCCCGTGTGAGAATTACCTCTATGTTTGTTCCCAAAATGATTTCATAATAGAAGGGTCAATTTATTTTCTCCAATGTTTTTATATTTCTATTGAACTCTATATTACTTTTCAAATCTATGAGATTGATATTTCACTCCAACCATTATTCCCCCCATAATAACACATCAATCAACTTCTTCATAGCTTCTAATGTATCATATATAAAAGTCCATTTGAATAATAGGTTTCATTCTACCAAATAATTGATCAATTGTTTGGGATGATAATAATAGAATAATACCTCACAAATGTTGTTAAATTTTCTTAATAGGTACCAACAAATTCATCATCCTTTTATTTCTACTCTATGAATTCTATATCCATATTTAAATGATGAATATGAAGAATTCACTTATTGGAAAATATTATATTGAGCTCCTCCCAATATATGAAGTAAATTTAATCATATCTCCATGTATTATTAATAAGATTTCACCATTTAAGCCCCTCACCTTCCAGATGGTAGACCGCTAGAGTTTGTTTTTCATGATCTGAAAACTGGAGAATGAGAAAATAACTTTATGTGGTACTAATCCATTTCTCAAAAACTAACGGGTTAGATAAACCATTTAATGAATTTGTATTTTTATCAAGAATGAATCAGTATTATATTCTTCCCTCATTTTATCTTTTAGATGATTCCCCTTGATTCATAGTTTTATAAATTTGTGTGATCATTATATTAAGGCTTCTAATTACATCTCATATAACATTTGTCTTTTTAGAAGGAAAATCATTTCATTTCCCATTTCATTAATCATTAACATTATTCCTTTAGGTTTAACCATTATCTAAACCCAAAATGTATAAATAAATAAACAATCATAATAGTGGGGAACCAAATAATCATGAAAACCCACCTATAGGATGACTAATTTTTGAAACCATTATTTTTAATCTATGACACCTCATGTTTATCCTTCGTCATTATTAGTAATTATTAATTTAAATCCATAAAAATGGTTCATAATGAGTTTTGGAATTCCCAAATCATATCCTTCATGAGTGTTAAACTAGGTTTAAAGCAATGCCCATTTTTGTGGACTAGTTCTCGATATAGTAAAATTCAATATGGTATTTTCTTGGTTTTCAACACTATATATATTTTTTCCAGAGCCACATCAATTTATCAAATGCATAAAAGGATGGATTTTGATGAAAAAACAAAATATATTCATTAATATTATTAGAGGACATTTTCCTAATCATTAAATCATTGTTAAAATAATCATTAGAGACATCCTTAGAAAAATACATGTTAATATCCCTTGGGATATAAATAAAATTTCCTTATCCTAGTTTCTAAGGTTTTATTAAAATATTCCATTATAACCAAATATAGAGACTCTAACATAACATACATAGATATTTAAAAAAATTATGTTAATATTTAGCAGATAAAATAAATATACATGCATGTGGACCAAACTATTTTATTGTATTTGGAAGCATGGAAACATAATCTTTTATCTTCATGAAAGTTCTTCGACAACTACAGTAATGATCTTCCCCTTTAGTAATCCTACTTAAAAACATTCTTCATAACCTATGGAAACATAAGAAAGGGGTTATCTCATATACATGTTAAGGGTATACAATGGGCATATGTAAGAATAAAAGGATCATAAGGGTATGAGAATATGATTATAACATTATAATATCATACCCTACTCATCAAAGGTCATAATAAATAGTAAAGGAATAATTATTTTTAGTTCATAATACATGAATCATAAGGTATTAATGAAATAAAAAATATAATAGAGAATAATAGAGGAATAAGACTTCGAATCGTTGAATTTACACAGTTATGTAAAATACAATGTCAAGGATACCTACCAAGACCTTCATAACATAATAGTATTGGGATAATCACTCATGTACCTACTTAGGGCTTGGGACTCCCTCATGTACATACTTCGGTCTTGGGACTCCCTCACAGGTACCCTCATGTTTCTTGTATATGATACCCAATGTACCCTCTTTTTTCAACCTTGGGATGAACTCTAATGTACACTCTTGTTTTGTGCTTTTGATGCTTTTATGTGTACCCTATTATTTCAGCCTTGGAATACAACTCATGCGCCTATTGTTTTTTGGTTTGGAATATAACTTTTCTATCCTCTGTATCATATAAGATTTATCCTTGACAAAATCCATTAGAGGTAGATATAGGACCCAACATTCACTTAATGAAATTATACATACATGTTCCACAAGATAATAAAATATAAAACATACAATGACACATTAAATGATATGTGTTTCTAAAAATAATTTCATAACTCATGAAATTATATGTTTTTATATTCATTTCATCATATCATAACCTATAGAAAAGATATAGGTTTCATAATAACTTCATAAAAGCATAACCCATTCAGGGAAATCATATAAATTGTATCATTGGATCATATCCCAAGTAAATAATAACTATATAAAACAATTTCATCATATATGGACAAATATTTTAAAATTTTATCTGGAAATGCTTTCCCCTGAAATAACCTTTCTTTAGAAATCATATAATATTTTAAAAACGAATTTCTCTGAAAAAGACAATAAAAAATATGAATTAATCATTAGAAATCATTTAAAAAAACTAATTAATAAAATATCCTTTCCACTTTGATAATTCTTTTTAAGACATAAAACATTTTGAAATCCCTTTTCATTGAAAACAACCCTAAAATATTATAATAGAGGGCTTTAAAATCATTTTAAACACATTAAATTGTAAAAAAATTAGTTAAAATAATTTTACATGAAAATTCTTTTGGGATATCATTTAATTTTTTTTATAAAATATGGTTTGTGTATAAACTAGATTTATTACCAAAGAGAGAGAAAAAACCATATTTTCATAGAAAAATATCATTCATCATATTATGAACCAAAGAGTGGAAAATGGTACAATAATATAATTAGGAAATGAATAAAAAGAGTATAAAAATAATTAATGACATATCTTGAGATATTTATCATATCTTTTCATCAATGAAATCATATTAAAAAACAATCCCAAATAATGATGAGAACGTAGTAATAACTAGTTACCACTTTAGTAACATTAAATAAAAAAAGAAAAGGAAATATTAAATTAAATTAAACTTAATATATCATTAAAATATATACATTCATGATATAACATTTAAAATGATAGTATATACTACACATAGAAGAGTATGGGTGCATAATGTGGCATGTGTCTCAAAGAAGTCAATTTGTTACAAACATACATTACTGATTTGGTAAATTTTTATCCATAAACCCAATAAAATAGTGATATTAAAATGAATATTTAAATTTGAATAAATTTATGTTCAAAATTTATATAAAAATTTAATTTTCATTTTATACAGCACAAAAATAAATGATTTGTAAATAATGTAGAAGTCTTGTTGAAAAATGTGAAACTAGAAATCCACGTACTACATGTGTAACATTTGAATCATTATCCAAATGAAAGAATAAAATATATTGAAATAATAAATATCATGAAATAAATTTAAATCATTATATGACATGTAATATGGTATTATATATACCGCATACCAAGAATAAGTGGTGAATGTAGCTTATATATCACAGATCTAAAAGTGAGATGAAAAAACCCTTACCTTAAGTCATAACATTATTCCAAAAAGTTAAAAACTAGAATATAATAAGTATAATATTTCTATACATATAACATATAACCGTATTAAAAAATATCATACAGAAAATTATTTTATTATGAAATTATATTACAATTTTTTAGAAAATTTATGTCAATGTTACGTTTTAGGTAATATCTGCTTTGTTTTTCATATATGTTCTAATTTGTTACACTTGATTATAATATATATATCATTATTTACATATTGAAATAATTTAAAATATTATTTAAATATAATATATATTCATTATATTGATATTTATATCAATATATAAATGATTGAAATATGAATTAGAATACACCATTTATGGAGACGGTAGGCCATACTTATCCATGAACATTGTTTTCATTTTCCTATATTATTGAAAGATGGTGTGTAAATGACACAGACACATATATATATTATATAATTAACATAGATTTATTATTTCATATAAATCGTATAAAAGTAATAAAATTTTATTTAATACATTCAGTTTACCATGTGAACAAATTATATCGCTTGAGAAGGTGATAATCCTCACATCCACAAACGAAGTTATTTTATTCCATAAAAATGTAAATAATGAAGGTAAATGTTATATAATAATTATAGAAGGATAAATAAATAACAAATTTCATACTTATAATATAAAAACAAAATTTCCATCTTTATTCACAACATTTATAGTTTGGAATGTAAGAATGAATGTCATCGGTTCGTGAGGCGGTAGTCCATCGTATGCCCAAAAGATCATTTTGTATCCAATTTAATAAAGTTTGTGTATGTGTGTTTGTTAAAAAACATTACAAAATATCAGTATAATTGGAATACTATAGTTATTTCAAAATCATGTAACTATAATATATTAGTGGGTGGATAAGGAAAATAAAACCAATATTCTTCTTGAAGGACGTCACCTCTTCTATGGGAAATTCATTTTGGTTTCCACTGAAGGACTAATTATATATCTATATTACCAAATAAAATCTTATATAATTATGTTAAGGAATTTTGGAGCTTAATTTTGAAGGTTTTGGATGAGACCTAAAGTCATGAGTGTTGTTAATACGTGAGGGGGTGGATAACTTTTTATAGAAGAGGAGGAGTGGAATTCTTATAAATATAAAAAGGTCAACACAGTTGAGTGGTCTCCCTTAAATCTTGTGTATCCAATAATGATCCATTATATAAAAAAGGTTGGAATGGTATAAATATTTCCATTTAATTACTTTTTGACATGTTTCTTTGTAATTTTTACACATAAGTTATGATTTAACCACTAAGTAAACTCATTTTTAAATTAATCATTGTAATTAATTTTAATTAAATTCATTTCTATTTTTTTGAAACTATAAGTTAAAATAATTAAAATTTATAAATTAATCTGATTCCAAATATGGAATATATTTTACCAGATTTCAATATGATAAGTAGTATAAATTAATATAAATTGAATCCCATAGATGTTACTGAAAATTGGGGTTTTTAACTAAAATGATAAAAATATTGAAATGTTTATATATCTAGTTCCAATTTAAAATTTTTTCCAATAAACTAAAATTGATTAATTTATGTATAATTGATATAAATATACTAAAAAACAAATTTATGAAATAATTTATTTAATGATTAAATTTTATTTAAAAGTATTTTTAAATTAACATTTAGTAATATTTCTCTATTCACCAAAATATGAAACTTATTTGAATAATACCACAAATCCACCCATAGTAAATTTTTATATCCCTATTAAAAAATTGATGTGTTTATTAATCAATTAAGAAATTATAATGTAATTCAAATTATATTTAATATGGGTTCCCTATTTTAAAGTGGTAAAATAACCCTTTAAAAACTAAATTTTTTATTTCTAAAAGAGGTTTTATTCTTGTATTATGCATATCAAAAAATTGGGAATGTTTCAAAAAAATTAATAGAATATATAATATAAAATTTTTATTAAAATACATATCTATAGTGTTTTGTTTATTTTATTGAGATAAAATGGTGTTTGTATATAGAATTCAGAGAAAAATAATTTCATTATTTTTAAATCGTTCTCACATTCATTTGATACAATTGATAATCAAATGATTAATCTTATATACATGTTCAAACCCTATTTTAATATTTTAATTTATTTTATGCATAACATCCACTCTAATGACTTGGTGGTAAATATAATAATATTTTCATAATAATATTTATTCTATATTATAGTTCTATAAAATATATCGTCATAAAAAACTAGTTGTGTTACAATACTAGATTCTATATTTTATGTAATAATTGTTAATATAAGTGAGAATGTTCAACATAATTTTTGTTCATAATTAATTGAAAATATAGTAAATTTTTTATTAAAATGTTTATAATTAAAAATAGTTCATCGGGGAGGTTAAAAAATATATTTGGGTTTTATTTCCAACATGAAATTATCAATTCCCTATTAGATGGAACTATTTTCCCCAATAATAAAAAAAATTATTTTAATGGATTTTAGTGGAATTTTGATTGGGAAATACATTATAATTTTGGATTGTTTTGGGAAATTTTCTTATTGTTTCAAAGAAGGTACCATCCCCAACTTATAAAAGGGAACCATATCCCCTTTAATTTTCAAAACACTTAATCCACTTATATTAGTCAAATCCTAAAAACATTTCCTTCCAAAATCCTTTTCAATATAGTATATATTTTTTTCTTCTCAAAATATGATCCGTTAAGTCCATAATTTTAGATCCCAATGGGTGTTTTATAAGAAATGTTTTTGCCTTCACTAAACTCAATGTTTTTTTACGTATTATCTAAAAAATTTAAATATATATTAATATCTAAAATATAATAAAATATGTATCTAAAAAACAATGAGATCTTTTTTTTTAAATTAACATATAATCATTTCAACTGCAATAAAATATGAAAAATATCCATCGATCATGTGTGTGGAGGATTACCACCTAGCTAACTAATGAAAGTTGTTTTTGCATCACTATGTGTAATGGACGGATATAATGATATATTTTATGAATATATTTGATTCATATGAAATGTTGTTTACTTTATTAATTATAACATCACATATTTCTTCATACGTTCTAATCTGTTGGAAATTATAAAGTCGCTCATGCAAACGTTTGGACATCCACATCTAAGAGACAATGTCATTCTTTTCATTTTCACATTAGATGAATTTTACTTATGACATATTTAATCAAAATAATTGATGTAAATTAAATTATTTTATTCAATAAAATTATAATAGGTTTTTCTCTCTATTTCAATCCATACGTCAATAATTGAAAATAGTGTCCAAGTGTAAGTAATGCCTACCCTCTCAAAAAATGGTGTAATTCATTTTTATATTTATATAATTTATGGATTATTTAAATTCAAAAGACATATTGAAGATATATTATATTTATATACTTATTAAAATTATTCATATTATGTTTCTAGGAGGATTGTACATGGACCAAAACAATAACATAGAAACAAACATGAAAAATGAATCATTTGTCACATGTAATAGTCACTAGTGCAAAAAACGTCATTTACATCAGTTATTTTTTATTTTTTATGTTGGTTTATAGACGATGTTAATACGGACAACGTTATAAATATTGTTTTTTACGTCGGTTATTTAAAAACTGACGTAAAAAAAATAAAATCGTGGTGTTTATCACGTCGGTTATTTAATAACTGACGTCATAGACCATTTCCTAGGCTTTTATCACATCAGTTATTATATAACAGACGTAATAAACATGGGGGGAGGGAATATCACATCAGTTATTTAATAACCGACATGATAAACCAGTACGGGGGGGGGGGAGGGAGGGGGTGTTTATCATGTCAGTTATTTAATAACCGACGTGATGAACCAGGGGGGTTTATCACGTCCGTTATTAAATAAACGACTTGATAAGACAATTTCTCCGGCTTTTATTACGTCCGTTATTAAATAACCGATGTGAAAAACTAGGGGGGGTTATCACGTCGGTTATTAAATAACTAAGGTGATAAACAAGTGCGGGGGTGTTTTTCACGTCGGTTATTTAATAACCGACGTGAAAAACCATTTCCCAGGTTTTTATCACGTTAGTTATTAAATAACCAATGTGAAAAAACAATTTTTATTTTTTAAAATAGAAATCAATCCTCTGCTCTACCCATAAACAACAAAAAACCAAACAAAGAATTCATACCAGAAAAACAGAAGTAGACCAAAATAATAACCAAATAAAAATTATGCATTTACATTGATAGCATTTAAAACATACCCCACCGAACAGCGCCTCACCACCCCCTGGACATCCCCCCTCATCCCCCTGGACAGCCCCCACCACCCCCTGGACAACCCCCCTCACCCCACTGGACAACCCCCACCACACCCCTGGACACCCCCACACCCATGGACTGCCCCGACCCCCTGGAAAGCCCCAAACAACCCTGGACATCCCCACGACCCCCTGGACATCCCCCCACACCCTTGGACAACCCCCACCCTCATTTATACCCCCACCCCCTGTATAACACCCCCACACCCCTGGACAACCCTCCCACACTCCTGAAACAGGACCAAAAAGTTACCAAAAATAGACCAAAACCCCCTCACCCCACTGGACTGCCCCCACCACACCCTTTGACACCCCCACACCCCTGAACATCACCACCACCCATGGACATCCCCACACCCTCCTCTATAGCCCCCCAACCCCTGGAAAACACTCCCACACCCCGGGACAACCCTCCCACACCCCTGAAACAGGCCAAAAAGTTTCCAATAATAGACTAGAACCCCCCCCCCCCCACCCCACTGGACAACCCCCACTACACCCACCACACCCTTGGAATTCCCCCACCCCCTGGACAGGTACCAACACCCTTGGACAACCCCCCTCATGAACACCCCCACACCCCTGGACTAACCACCACCCCCTTTGACACCCCCACACCCCTGGACTGCCCCACCCCCTGGATATCTGGTGTTGGGAGAGGAGGTGCCGCCATCCCTCGGGGGTAATGATGTTGTAAGGTACTCATCAATACCACATGAGAAGCTTGAGATCTCAAAATTTTTCACATGTGGGAGTGATGAGTACCTTCCAGCGGCATTCAGCCCCCCGAGGGATGGTGGTGCCTCCTCTCCCAACCCCTGTACTACGCCCCCCATCCCCATGGACACCCTAGACAACCCCCCCCCCCCACTGGACAACCCTCCCACACCCCTGGAAACCCTCATCACCCCACATGACACCCCACACACCTGGACACCCCCAGTACAGCCCCCACTCCCCTAGACAGCACTTCCACCATCCTGGAAATGCTCCCACCCCCCTAGACTGCCCCCACTCTCATGGACACCCAGGATACCCCCCACCCCACCGGACTTCCCTTCCACACCCCTGGATAGCCCCCCAACCCAATAAACACCCCCAAACCCTTGAAATCCCTCCCCCCTGACCAGAATCCATACCAAAAAACCATCATAAGTAGACCAAAAAAAGTAGAGAAAAATTAAACATTCACATATATAACATTCAAAACATACAATGTCAACATAAAAAAAACAAAATCCATCCTAAACGACTACCAAATACACAATTACAATGATAGTATTCAAAATTACATTTTACACTACAAACAACTAAAAATCAATCAAACCTGTAAAATAATTTGGCCATTGCACTTGTAAGTGTTTGACATCATCAGCACTATAGGTTTGAGGGTCATAAAATAGCTACAAATTAAAATGATAGTAGTTAACATGTGTAATGAATAAATCAAATAAAATATTATGGCAAAGTCTAAAAGGAAATCTTACCAGGTCAAAGTTCACAGCTGTCCTAGTTGTTTTTATTTCATACATAAATATTAACATATAATATCCGCATTCGATGATGCCTTTTTGTTCATGGAAATTATGTTTGAATGATTGTAAATTAAAATTATTATTTTTATGTAATAAATCAAATAGTACAAATTATAAATGGATTTTTACCTTTAAATCTACATATTTTCTCTTTGCATTCCTTTTCTTTGTGTTTTTTTGAAAGTAGACCCATCCCTTATTAGAAAATAATACTAATGGGATAAATTTAAAATTCATTATAATATATAAAACTATTTAGAAATTGAAACTTACTTTTCCAACATTTTCTTAAGACTTTCCTGCACATCACCATGGACAGAGCATATCCAATAAAGTGTCTTCTCCCTTGAGAAAAAAACCCCTAATATCCAATGATCACTGATAAAAAAATATAAGGTTAGCGTTTTTTTATATTAAAAGATAATGAACTCTTTGAGAGAGATGTGTTTCATACTTCTCACAAAAAGGCATCATCCAACATTGTGTGACTATATTCTGTTCAAGTCTTTCAGCAATATAAACCATTCTTTATTCATCATCTAATGCACACGCTTCAGGAGAAATCAAATGCAGGTCCATGAACCCATATACATATGTCTGCTCATTCTTCTAACAAATGTTATAAAGATACCTAATACAAAATAGACATAAGTATACATTTTTAATAAGTATAACTGAGGGAAAAGGTGTTAATACTTACATAGAAAAAATCTGCACCACGTTGATGCCCAACTTATCTCTAGTAACAAGCTCCATGATATCATCTTTCATAATCCACACAGTTATTGCACATCCACAAACATGAGATTCTATTAGAAACTCATAATGATCCACCAAAAAATTTGAATATCTTGACAATCTCTCAAGACTACTAGAATCTGTATTTGATGTCATATCCATTTTTCTTTGTTGTAGTCAACATAATATTTCTTTACCTTTGAAGTATTCTGGTAAATATAAATAGAAAAGTATATTAGTTTTCAAATGATAAAAAACATTAATAAAAAAATAAAAGATATAACATACATACCTCTATGGTAATGAGTCGAAGAAGTCTGGATGGCCAAACTAAAAAATGGCCGATACTATGTCCAACTCTCATCACGTCATCTGTAGGTAATGGTACTCTAGCTGATCTATCTATAATATCATGTACAGTGATCCTGTAATTATCTACCTCTAATTGTTGATGATGAATTGTATCTCCTATTAAATATACCAACCCATATGAAACTATATGATGTTGAGGATCATCAATATACAACTTGAAACAAGTAGAAAGATTCAGCGAAGAAGTAGGATAAAAAATGGGGTCCACGGGTTGAGGTGGGGGAGTGGGAGCTACTGGCGAAGGTGGAGGATTAATAATGGGGTCTACAAGGGGAGGTGGAGGGGTGGGAGTTGCAGTATGAAATTGTCTTTGCATGTCTTCAAACATAGACTGTACCGACACTCTAATCTTTTCTTCTATCGTCGCATTAATATTATGATCTTCAGCCTCCAAGGATTCTATTTTTTTTATAAACACCCTCAACGTAAGTAGTTGAGGAACACAACAACAATTTTATTACCGATACAGCTACCGGATATCCTCGTACATGACCAGGATGTTTGGGATTTCACAATACTGCAGATAAAATATCTTGCCTCCCAGCAGCTGTAAATACCCCATGGGATCTTTGCTCCTCAAGAGAATCCTGTATTAATTAATTGAACATTTCTGTAATGATTTAAATTATATTAATAAAATAAGTAACTTAAATAAATAAAATAGATATCTTACAATCCTCTCAGCTACGATTCTCGAATCTTCCGAAAGATATTCCCCTTTTTTGCCCATCCGAGCTCTCTTCCATTTTTCATGTCTATATGGTGGGGATGGAGGGGGAACCTCTCCATAGACTGAAGACTCAGCTGTTAGTTTTTAAATTTTTCCACCATCATTAGTTCTTCCAATAATGTATACTCTCCCCGAGATAAACTATGAGGGTATAAATTTTTAGATTCTATCTCCTGATGAGATTTCCTTGTTTGCTGTAAATTAAGAATAAGAAATCATTTACACAATAGTAATAAGATCATTTATCTAAGAAATATTATAAAATTTTACATTTCCCTTACCAAAAATGATTCTTTTCTTCTACTTTAAACAAACTTTCTCCATGTTAATTCATCTATGAAAGGATATATACTACATGGATTGTCATGACTCCTATGACCAAAAACGAAATCAGATGTGAGGGTTGATTTCAAATCCCTCCATCTCCTGGCAGCCATCGATAAGAATTTCTTCCTGACTCATCTAGTGTTAGGAATATCAAATGTCATATGATAAAGAAGAGGTTAAACATATTTTATATACTAGAAAAAATTAAAGAATAGGAAAACAATAACAAAATATCTTACCAAAATCGTCTCCCACAACTGAGAGATTATCTCTTTGTCCACACTTCTCCAGTATTCATACAAAATGCTTACTTTTCTCTTACCCTGAGTGGATACAAAAATCTTAAAATCATTTTCATTTGGACCTCTAGGAATATCATCCTCATTAAACTCAACGAGTATCATCTAATCATGTGTACAAGCAAGTGATAATTTTGGTAAACGTGTGCACCCATGTTTACCAACTCTTTCCCCTTGAATAACCTTTCTTTAGAAATCATATCATATTTTAAAAACGAATTTCACTGAAAAACGCAATAAAAATATATGAACTAATCATTAAAAATCATTTAAAACAACTAATTAATAATATATCCTTTTCACTTTGATAATTTTTTATGACATAAAACATTTTTAAATCCCTTTTCATTAAAAAAAATTCTAAAATATTATAATAGAGGGCTATAAAATCATTTTAAACACATTAAAGTGTAAAAAATTTCATTAAAATAATTTTACTTGAAAATTATTTTTGGATATCATTTAATTTTTTTTATAAAATATGGTTTGTGTATAAACTAGATTTACTACCGAAGAGAGAGAAAAAATAGGTTTTCATAGAAAAATATCATTGGTCATATTATGAACCAAAGAGTGGAAAATGGTACAATAATATAATTAGGAAATGAATTAAAATATTATAAAAATAATTAATGAGATCTCTTGAGATATGTATCATAACATGTCATCAATGAAAGCATATTAAAAAACAATCCCAAATAATGATGAGAACGTAGTAATAAATAGTTACCACTTTAGTAACATTAAATAAAAAAATAAATAGAAATATTAAATTAAATTAATCTTAATATATCATTAAAATATATACATTCATGATATAACATTTAAAATGATATTATATACTGCACATAGAAGAGTATGGGTGCTTAAAGGGGCATGTGTCTCAAATAAGTCAATTTTTTACAAACATAGATTAATGATTTGGTAAATTTTGATCCATAAACCCAATTAAATAGTGATATTAAAATGAATATTTATATTTGAATAAATTTATTTTTAAAATTTATATAAAAAATTAATTTTCATTTTATACACCACAAAAAATAAATGATTTGTAAATAATGTAGAAGTCTTGGGGAAAAATGTGAAACTAGAAATCCACGTAATACATGTGTAACATTTGAATCATTATCCAAATGAAATAATAAAATATATTGAAACATTAAATATCATTAAATAAATTAAAATCATTATATGACATGTAATATGGTATTATATATACCACAAACCAAGAACAAGTGGTGAATGTAGCTTATATATCATAGATCTAAAAGTGAGATGAGAAAACCCTTACCTTAAGTCTTAACATTATTCCAAAAAATTCAAAACTAGCATATATTAAGTATAATATTTTTACACATATAACATATAACCGTATTAAAAAATATAATACAGAAAATTATTTTATTATGAATTTATATTACAATTTTTTAGAAAATTTATGTCAATGTTACGTTTTAGGTAATATCTGCTTTGTTTTTCATATATGTTCCGATTTGTTATACTTGATCATCATATATATATTAATATATATATATATCATTATTTACATATTGAAATAATTTAAAATATTATTTAAATATAATATATATTCATTATATAGATATTTATATCAATATATAAATGATTGAAAAATGAATTAGAATACACCGTTTATGGAGACGATAGGCCGTACGTATCCATGAACGTCGTTTTCATTTTAATATATTATTGAAAGACGGTGTGTAAATGACACACAAACACACACACACATATATATTATATAATTAACATAGATTTATTATTTCATATATATAATATAAAAGTAATAAACTTTTATTTAATACATTCGGTTTTCCGTGTGAACATATTACATCGCTTGAGAAGGTGATAATCCACACATCCACAAACGAAGTTATTGTATTACATAAAAATGTAAATCATCAAGGTAAATGTTATATAATAATTATAGAAGGATAAATAAATAAGAAAATTTCATACTTATAAAATAAAAAAATAATTTCCATCTTTATTGACAACATTTATAGTTTGGAATGTAAGAATGAATGTCATCAGTTCATGAGGTGGTAGTCCATCGTATTACCACAAGATCATTATGTATCTAATTTAATAAAGGGTGTGTATGTGTGTCTGTTAAAAACATAACAAAATATCAGTATATTTGGATTAATATAGTTATTTCAAAATCATGTAACTATAATATATTAGTGGGTGGATAAGGAAAATAAAACCAATGTTCTTCTTGAAGGACATCACCTCTTCTCTGAGAAATTCATTTTGGTTTCCACTGAAGGACTAATTATATATCTATATTACCAAAAAAAGCTTATATAATTATGTTAAGGAATTTTGGAGCTTTATTTTGAAGGTTTTGGATGAGACCTAATGTCTTGAGTGTTGTTAATACGTGAGGGGGTGGGTACCTTTTTATTGCAGAGGAGGAGTGGAATTCTTATAAATATAAAAAGGTCAACACTATTGAGTGGTCTCCCTTACATCTTGTGAATCCAATAATGATTCATTTTCTAAAAAAGGTTTGAATGGTATAAATATGTCCATTTAATTACTTTTTGACATGTTTCTTGGTAATTTTTATTAATAAGTTATGGTTTAACCACTAAGTAATCTCATTTTTAAATTAATCATTGTAATTAATTTTAATTAGATTCATTTCTATTTTTTTGAAACTATAAGTTAAAATATTTAAAATTTATAAATTAATCTGATTCCAAATATGGAATATATTTTCCCAGATTCCAATATGATAAGTAGAATAAATTAGTATAAATTGAATCCCATAGATGTGACTAAAAATTAGGCTTTTTAACTAAAATGATAAAAAAATTGAAATGTTTATATATCTAGTTTCAATTTGAAAATTTTCCCTAAGAACTAAAATAGATTAATTTATGTATAATTGATATAAATATACTAAAAAACCAATTTATGAAATAATATATTTAATAAATAAATTTTATTTAAAAGTATTTTTTAATTAATATTTAGTAGTATTTCTCTATTCATCAAAATATGAAACTTATTTGAATAATACCACAAATACACCCATAGTAAATTTTTATATCCCTCTTACAAAAATGATGTGTTTATTAATCAATTAGAAATTATAATTTAATTCAAATTATATTTAATGTGTTTCCCTATTTTAAAGTGGTAAAATATCAATTTAAAAAATAAATTTTTTATTCCTAAAATTGTATTTATTCTTGTATTATGCATATCAATAAATTGGGAATGTTTCAAAAAAAAATTGATAGAATATATAATATATTTTTTTTATTAAAATATATATCTATAGTGTTTTTTTATTTTTTTGATATAAAATGGTGTTTGCACATAGAATTCATAGAAAAATAATTTCATTATTTTTAAATAATTCTCACATTCATTTGAAACAATTGATAACCAAATGATTAATATTATATACATTTGAAACCCCTATTTTAATATTTTAATTTATTTTATGCATAATATCCACTCTAATGACTTGGTGGTAAATATAATAATATTTTCATAATAATATTAATTCTATATTGTAGTTCTACAAAATATATCCTCATAAAAAACTAGATTTGTTACAATACTAGATTCTATATTTTATGTAATAGTTGTTAATATAAGTGAGAATTTTCAACATAATTTTTGTTCATAATTAATTAAAAATATAGTAATTTTTTTATTAAAATGGTTATAATTAAAACTAGTCTATCGGGGAGGTTAAAAAATATATTTGGGTTTTATTTCCAACATGAAATTATCAATTCCCTATTAAATGGAAATATTTTCCCCAATAATATAACACAAAATATTATAATGGATTTTAGAGGAATTTTTATTGCAAATTACATTATAATTTTGGATTGTTTTAGGAAATTTTCTTTTTGTTTCGAAGAAGGTACCATCCCCAACTTATAAAAGGGAACCATATCCCCTAAAAATTTTAAAACAATTAATCCACTTATATTAGTCAAATCCTAAAAACATTTCAATACAAAATCCTTTTCAATCTACTATATATTTTTTTCTTCTTAAAATATGATCCGTAAAGTCCATAATTTTTTATCCCAATGTGGTTTTTATAAGAAAATGTTACGTCTTCACTAAACTCAATTTTTTTACGTATTATCTAAAAAATTTAAATATAAATTAATATTAAAAGTATAATAAAATATGTTTACAAAAATAATGATATTTTAGTTTTTAAATTAACATATAATCATTTCAACTTCAAAAAAATGTGAAAAAAATCCATCAATCATGTGTGTGGAGGATTACCACCTAGCTAACTGATGAAAGTTTTTTTCCTTCACTATGTGTAATGGATGGATATAATGATATATTTCATGAATATATTTGATATATATGAAATATTTTTTACTTTATTAATTATAACATCACATATTTCTTCATACGTTCTAATCTGTTGAAAATTATAAAGTCACTCATGAAAACATTTGGACATCCACCTATAAGAAACAATGTGATTTTTTTTGTTTTCATATTAGATTCATTTTAATTATGATATATTTAATCAAAATAATTGATATAAATTAAATTATTTTATTTAAATAATGTATAATTGTTTTTTTCTCTATTTCAATCCATACGTCGAAAAATGAAAATAGTGTTCAAGTGTAAGTAATGCCTACCCTCTCCAAAAATGGTGTAATTAATTTTTATATTATATAATTTATGGATTATTTAAATTAAAATAACATAATGAATATATATTATATTTATATACTTATTAAAATTATTTATATTATGTTTCTAGGAGGATTGTACATAGACCAAAATAATAAAATAGAAAAAACATGAAAAATAAATCATTTGTCACATGTTATAGTCACTAGTGAAAAAAGGTCATTTGCATCGGTTATTTTTTATTTTTTATGTTGGTTTTTAGCCGATGTTAATACAGACGACATTATAAATGTTTTTTTAAGTAGGTTATTTAAAAAACGATGTAAAATAAATAAAATCGTGATGTTTATCACATCGGTTATATAATAACCGACGTGATAAACCATTTCCCAGGCTTTGATCACATCGGTTATTATATAACCGACGTCATAAACCAGGGGGGAGGGTTTATCACATCGGTTATTTAATAACCAACGTGATAAAACAGTGCGAGGGCGGGGGGTTATCACATCGGTTATTAATTAAATGATGTGATAAGCCATTTTTCCATGATTTTATCACACCCGTTATTAAATAACTGACGTGAAAAACTAGGGGGTTTATCACGTCGGTTATTAAATAACTGAGGTGATAAACCAGTGCGGGGGTGTTTTTCACGTCGGGTATTTAATAACCAACATGAAAAACCATTTTCCAGGTTTTTATCATGTCAGTTATTAAAGAACCGAAGTGAAAAACCAATTTTTATTTTTCAAAATTGAAAGCAGTCCTCTGCTCTCCCTAGAAACAACCAGAAACTAAGCAAAGAATTCGTACCAGAAAAACCGAAGTAGACCAAAACAAGAACCAACGAAAAATTAAGCATTTAAATTCATAAAATTTAAAACTTACCCCACTGGACAGCCCCTCACCACTCCCAGGACAGCCCCCTCACATCACTGGACAGCCCCCACCACCCCTTGGACAACCCCCCTCACCTCACTGGACAGCCCCCACCACACCCCTAGACACCCCCACACCCCTGGACATCCCGGACCCCCTGGATAGCCCCAAACACCCCTGGACATCCCAACCACCCCCTGGACATCCCCCACATCCTTGGACAACCCCCACCCTCATGTATACCCCCCACCCCCTAGACATCACTCCCAGACCCCTGGACAACCCTCCCACACCCCTGAAACAAGACCAAAAAGTTACCAAAAATAGACCAGAACCCCCTCACCCCACTGGACTACCCCCACCACACCCCTAGACACCCCCACACCCTTGGACATCACCACCACCCCTGAACATCCCCCACCCTCCTGTATAGCCCCCACCTCCTGGACAGTACTCCCACACCCCTGGACAACCCTCTCACACCCCTAAAACAGACCAAAAAGTTACCTAAAATAGACCAGAACCCCATCACCCCACTGGAAAGCCCCCAACACACCCCCACACCCCTGGACTGCCCCCACCCCCTAGACAGCCCGCAACACCCCTGTACAACCCCCCCACCCTCCTGGACGCCCCCACACCCTTGGACTACCCCACCACCCACTTTGACACCCCCACACCCTGGGACTGCCCCCACCCCTTGGACAACCCCTGGACAGCTGGTGTTGGGAGAGGAGGTGCCACCATCCCTTGGGGGGCGTGCTGTTAGAAGTTACTCATCACTCCCACATACGAATCTTGAGATCTCAAAATGTTTCACATGAGGGAGTGATGAGTACCTTCTAGCGGCGTTTAGTCCCCCGAGGGATGGCAGCGCCTCCTCTCCCACCCCTGGAATGCCCCCCCATCCCCATGGACGCCCTGGACCCCCCCCCCCCCCCCACTGGGAAACCCTCCCACACCCATGGAAACCCCCCTCACCCCACATGACACCCCCACACCCTTGGAAACCCCCTGGACAACCCCCACTCCCCTAGACAGCCCTTCCACCCTCCTGGAAACGCTCCCACCCGTTGGACTTCCCCCCACTCTCATGAACACCCAGGATACCCCCACCCCACCGGACATCCCTCCCACACCCCTGGACATCCCCCAACCCATTAAACACCCCCCACACCCTTGGAACCACTCCCCCCAGACCAGAATCCATACAAGAAAAACCATAATAAGTAAACCAAAACAAGTAGATCAAAATTAAACATCACATATATAACATTCAAAACATACAATGTCAACTTAAAAAAACTAAATCCAACCTAAACGAATACTAAATACACAATTACAATGAAAGTATTCAAAATTACATTTTACACTACAAACAACTAAAAATCAATCAAACCTGTAAAATAATTTGACCATTCCACTTGTAAGTGTTTGACATCTTCAGAACTATAGGGTTGAGGGTCATCAAATAGCTAAAATTAAAAGTATAGTAGTTAACATGTATAATGAATAAATCAAATGAAATATTATGGCAATGTCTAAAAGGAAATCTTACCAGGTCAAAGTTCACAACTCTTCCAGTTGTTATTATTTCATACATAAATCTTAACATATAATATCCGCATTCGATGATTCCTTGTTGTTCATGACAATTCTGTTTGAATGAGTGTAAATTCAATACATTATTTTTTTGTAATAATTCAAATAGTACAAATTATATATGGATATTTACCTTTACATCTACATATTTGATCTTCTCACTCTTTTTCTTTGTGCTTTTTCAAAAGTAGACCCATCCCCTGTTAGAAAATAATACAAATGAGATAAATTTAAAATTCATTATAATATATAAAACTATTGAGAAATTGAAACTTAATTTTCCATCATTTTCTTAAAACTTTCCTGCACATCACCATGGACAGAGCATATCCAATAAAGTGTCTTCTCCCTTGAGCAAAAAACCCCTAACATCCAATGATCACTGATAAAAAAAATTTAAGGTTAGTGGGGTTTTATGTTAAATGATAATGAACTCTTTGAGAGAGATGTGTTTCATACCTCTCACAAAAATGCATCATCCAACATTGTGTGATTATATTCTATTCAAGTCTTTCAGCAATATAAACCATTCTTTGTTCCTTATCCAATGTACATGCTTTAGGGGAAACCAAATACAGTTCCATGAACCCATATACATATGTCCGCTCATTCTTCTCAAAAATGTTATAAAGACACCTAATACAAAATAGACATAAGTATACATTTTAAATAAATATAACTGAGGGAAAAGGTGTTAAGACTAACATGGAAACAATCTGCACCACTTTGATGCGCAACTTATCTCCAGTAACAAGCTCCATGATATCATCTTTCATAATCCACAAAGTTATTGCACGTTCTCAAACATGAGCTTCCATTAGAAACTCATAATGATCCACTAACAAATTTGAATATCTTGACAATCTGTCAAGACTACTAGAATTTGTATCTGATGTTATAGCCATTTGCCTTTGTTGTTGTCTTTACAGTGTTTCTTTACCTTTGAAGTATTCTTGTAAAAATAAATAGAAAATATATTAGTTTTAAAATGATAAAACAACTTTAATAAAAAATAAAATAGAATATATAACATACATACCTCTATGGTAATGAGTCGAAGAAGTCTGGATAGCCAAATTAAAAAAGGCCGATACTATGTCTAACTCTCGTCACCTCATCTGTAGGTAATGGTACTCTATCTAATATGTTTATAATATCTTGTACAGTGACCCTCTGATTCTGTACCTCTAATTTTTGATGATGAAATGTATCTCTTATTTAATATACCAACCCATATGAAACTATATGATGTTTAGGATCATCAACATAAAACTCGAAATAAGTAGAAAGTTGTGGCGGAGAAGTAGGATAAAAAATGGGGTCCGCAGGATGAGGTGGGGGAGTGGGAGATATTGGCGGAAGTGGAGGATCAATAATGGGGTCTGCAAGGGGAGGTGGAGGAGTGGGAGTTACAGTATGAAATTGTCTTGGCATGTCTACAAACATAGACTATACCGAAGCTCTAATCTTTTCCTCTATCATCACATTAATATTATGAACTTCATCCTCCATGGATTATATTTCTTTTATAAACACCCTCAACGTAAGTATTTGAGGAACATGGAAACACTTTTCTTACTGAGACACCTGCCGGATATCCTCATACACGACAAGGATGTTTGAGATTTCCCAATGCTGCAGATAAAATATCTTGCCTCCCCGTATATTTAAATACCCCATGTGAGCTCTTCTCCTCAAGAGAATCCTATATTAATTAATTGAACATTTATGTAATGATTTAAATTATATGAAGAAAATATCTAACTTAAATAAATAAAATAGAAATCTTACAATCCTCTCAGCTACGATTCTCGAATCTTCCGGAAGATATTGCCCTTTTTCCCATCTGAGCTATCTTCCATTTTTTCATGTCTAGATGGAGGGGATGGTGGGGCCACCTCTCCATAGCTTGAAGACTTAGCTGTTAGTTTTTTTAAATTTACCAGCATCATTTATTCTTCTAATAATGTATACCCTCCCCAAGATAAACTATGTAGCTGTACATTTTTAGATTGGATCTCTTGATGAGATTTCCATGTTTGCTGTAAATTAAGAATAAGACATCATTAACAAAACAGTAATAACATCATTTATCTATGAAATCTTATAAAAGTTTACATTACCCTTACCAAAAATGATTCTTTTCTTCTACTTTCAACAAAATGTCTCCATGTGTATTCATCTATGAAAGGATATATACGACATGGATTGTCATGAATCCTATGACCCAAAATGAAATCATATGTGAGGGTTGATTTGAAATCCCTCCATCTCCTGGAAGCCATCGATAATCATTTCTTCCTGACTCCTCCAGTGTCAGGAATATCAAATGTAATATGATAAAGAAGAGGTTAAACATATTATATATACTAGAAACAATTAATGAATAGAAAAACAATAGCAAAATATCTTACCAAAATTGTCTCCCACAACTGAGAGATTATCACTTTGTACACACTTCTCCAGTCATCATACAAAATGCTTAATTTTCTCTTACCCTGAGTGGATACAAAACTCTTAAAATCTTTTTCATTTGGACCTCTAGGAATATCATCCTCAAAAAACTCAACGAGTATCCTCTGATCCTGTGTACAAGTAATTGATAATTTTGGTAAACGTGTGCGTCCACGTTTACCAACTCTTGAACTCTTTGTTGTAATGGGAGCACAAGAGGAAGATTGGGGAACATCAAGAGGAGCATGTCAATGTTCCTCCCCAGAGGTATGACCAATATGCTCATCTCCAAAATCATGTGGTTGATCAACTGATTGATCTGACATTATCCTTCAAATCAAAAAAACAAACATTAGTTCACAAATATACAAATTTAAATATTTTAATACTACTGTAATCAGAAAATAGAAAATTGTACTAAGTTCCGTAATAGTAAACATTGTTAATATGGTAAGCATGTTAAACAATGGTAAAGATGGTAAAGATAGTAAAGATGGTAAACATGGTAAAATGGTGAACCTGGTAAACATGGTAAACATGGTAAAGTAATTGTCACTGAAAAGAATAATTGATATATAATTTATGTAATGGTAAACATGATAAAGTAAACAAAACAAAATTAAAACATGGTAAACCTGTTAAACCTGGTAGACATGGTAAACATGGTAAACTAATTGTCACTGAACAAAAACAATAGATATATAATTAATGAAATGGTAAACATGAAAAAGTAAACTAAAAAAAAAATAAAACAAACAAAAACTTATACTTATTTTGTTTTAATACATGTTTTAATAAATAAAATACTTACAATATCTACCATTTTATGAAAATAATAAATTTAAACAATAAATAAACAAATGTTACCTATAATTTTAGGAATGTAAAAATGTATTGTTTTCCCAAATTCCTTCATCGTGATTGTTCCTTATGGCACAAACCACGTCTTCAACATGCTCATCATTTTGTTCTGTTAATCTTTCCATGGAAGTAGGGATCTCAATTAAATCATTATCTTCATCATGTTCATCCTCACAAACCTATTGTTTTTCCCTTATAAAACAATATCCCACTGCATATCTGATTCATCTACTACATAGAAAATTTGTTTTTCATGTGTTTCCATTATAAAAGAATCAATCGTGTCGTCCAATCTATTCAGATTATCAACTCTCATTCAAAATTCATCGTGTCTAACACTATTTTTACAGACAAACCATTTACAATTAAAAATAGGAACTATAATTTTAATGTAATCCACCTCTCATATGTCTTCAATCACTCCATAATATGCACTTGATGCAAAAATTTGGTTTTTGTCCTTAGCACATGAAAAATGCGTTGCTTCTGCAAACACCAATACACCACTATCCTGAACTGCACTTCTGTTGTCCTGAGCTTTCGTATGAAATGTATAGCCATTAATGTCATAACCGGATCATGTTACTACATTTAAACATGGACAACCCACTATTAATTTTAATGTCTCTGATACATCTGATCTGCCAAGCAAGGTCTTTTTAAACCATGAGAAAAATGTTCTGTTGTGCTCATTGAAAATCCACATTTCTTTCTTCTTTAGATGACATTGTTTAAACTCATTAATATTCAATGTGATATATGGTTGATCATAAGCTATGTTATTCAAGATGTATGATTCTAATTTCTTCATCAGTTCAGCTAACAACGATTTGAATTTCAATCCATGAATCCCCTTTCCATCATTATTAACTTTTTTATGGCGAGATGGAGGAAATCCTATGTGTTGCGCCACAACCAAGTAGCTCGTACAAAACTCAGAAACCTCCTCATAAAAATACTTTTCAATAATGGAGGCTTCAGGTCGATATGGATTCTTAACATACCCCTTCGATATTTTCATATACCTTTCAAAAGGATACATCCAAAGAAGATATACAGGTCTACAAAGCTTTATTTATCGAACCAGATGAATCATTAAATGCACCATTATATTGAAAAAATTCGGAGGAAAATACATTTCCAATTGAAAAAGTATAAAAATTGCATCCTTTTCCAAAATTTTCAAAGCATTCACATCAATCACCATATTAAAAATTGAACTGAAAAAATAACACAACTTTATTATAGTCTTTCTGACATGGATGGAAAATATTCCATGCAATGAAACTGGTAGAAGTTGATGCATCATGACGTAATAATCATGTGATTTCATACCAATCAATTTTAAGTCCTTCCATGAGACAATTTTTTTTACATTTAAAGAATAACCTTGAGGCACTATGATTTCATGAAGACAACGAAAAAAGATAATTTTCTCCCTCTTCGATAATGTATGACAAGCCGAGGGAAGAAATGTTCGTCTTCCATTGGGAGTGGGAGGTAACTCCAAACATATTCCCATTGATAGGAAGTATAATCTTTCATTCAACCCATATTTTGACTTTCCTTTAATATCTAACAATGTTCCAATCAAACTATCATAGATATTCTTCTCCACGTGCATGACATCAATATTATGTTTAACTTCATGATATCTCCAATAATGTAGCTCAAAAAATATTGACCTTTTCTTCCAAATATGTCTATCATTACTATATTTCTGTGTCTTTCCCAATGTCACATCATGGTTTTTCACCCTCTCAAAATACAGATCAGGGGATAAAGGTTTTGGAGCAATATCAAATTCTTTTGAGCCATTGAATGCCTTTTTTAGTCTTCTATAACAGTGATCTATAGGAAAAAACTTTCGATAACCCATGTACACTGTTTTCCTCCCATGATGCAATTGACAATATGACATGTGTTGATCAGAAATTGGACATTCTTTATGCCCTTTAACACCGTATCTAGAAAAATTTCCATATGCTGGGAAGTCAATTATAGTGAAAAAAAGCACTGCATGCAGTTGAAAATATTCCATTTTATAAGAATCATACACCCTAATACCATCCTCCCATAAAAGTTTCAAATCATCAATCAACGGTGACAAGAAAACATCAATATCATTTCCAGGTTGCTTCGCACCAGGGATCATTATACTCAACATGACATAGTTGGGCTTCATACAAACTTCAGGAGAGAGGTTTTAAATTACCAATAAAACATGCCATGAACTATGTGTGCTACTAAGGGTCCGGTATGGATTCATTCCATTTGTGCACAACCCTAGTCTCATATTTCTAATTTCATTTCCAAATGTAGGATAATTCTCATCAATTTTTTTCCATTGTGGACAATCAGCTGGATGACGTATTTTTCCATCACATAACCAATCATCAACATGCCATCTTAACATTTTTTCATCATGTGAATTAAAAAATAAATGTTTGAAATGATGAATTATAGGATGATACAAAAATACCTTTGATGGGATCTTTGTAATCTCTACCTCAGCCTGTGAATTTTCTTTTACCTTATACCGTGATGTCCCACATTTAGGAAACTCTGACAGAAATTCTTATTCCTTCCAATATATCATACAGTCATTCAGACAGGAATGTATTTTATTATATCCAAATACCATTGGTCATAATATTTTCTTGGCCTTATAATATGAATATGGAAGATCATTATCTTTTGGAAGAATGTCTTTCATCAATTGTATCAGCTCTGTAAAACTTCTGTCTCTCCATCCATGTTCCGCCTTCAGGTTAGTCGATCTTAACACCGCCGAAAAAACCGTAAAATCTGTACAACCAAGATATAATGGTTTTTCAGCATCACCATATAGATGCGCAACTGTCGGTTCTATCTAAATTTGTTCTTATGCAATATAAAAAATCATTTCTTCAATTCCATCGGAGTAACCATCTTGTAAATCATCATCATCAATGACATTTCATCCAGTTTTACCATTCCAAATCCAAGTGCTGTAACTCGGATTAAAACCATGAAAAATTAGATGATATTTTATCTCTATACTTTTCAACTTCTTCATATTCAAACATTTTAGGCATGGATAGAAAAAAATGTCACTACTTGGAACATTTCGTTTAGAAAATTCCAAAAAGGCATCAATACCTTCCACGTATTCATTGCTCATTCGATTTGCCGTAATCCAAATTCAACTCATTATTACCTATAACCAAAAATCAAAATTATATATATTTTTAAGATAAGACAAATATATTTTTATATGAAAAAAATCATTATTTTAATGTCGAACAATTTTGAAATATAAAACAAATCAATGCATATTTAAAAAAAATGCTTGAATATGATTTTAAAAAGAAAATATAGTTAGATATAACAGTTTTAAATTCCATGGAATCAAAGAAAACCATTGGGCCTCCAATGGTTGATATAAAATTGGATAAAATGGAGTAAACCTGATAATAAAATCAAATTTAAAATAAAAACTCTGATGGAGAAAATCACAATGTAAAGCCAATCATCACAACACAACGGGGTCAGGATAACTACGCATATTTGAAAACCACGACATGGTCTCCCCCATAACCCATAATTTTCTCATAGTCGATGAATGGTCAAAATATATATAACCAAATAGAATCATATTGAAAAACAAATATTCATGAAACAATAAAATCATCATGTCATAATCTCACAAACCACGATGCAATAGTCAATCCCACCTGACACTTATCCCCCACCCCCTTGGACACCCCCTCGACACCACCACCCAATTGGACATCCTGTAACATCACAAGTAAGTAATTAATAATAGATATTTTTATCTATGTCTGTTAATGTATTAGATAGTGTTTTAGAGGCTTAAAATGAGAATAAATCCAATCTTAAGCATGAAATACACTAATATTTTTAAAAGATTGTTTTAATGCCTTTTGATGGAAAACCATTTTTAAATCCAAATTTTGACAATTTTATAATATATATTTGTCGAAATAAACATATTATTTATTATTAGAACATTGAAATTTACATTGGATAAATTTTTGGTATTTTTCTGACAATGTTCATTTTTTTGAATAGTGAAAAATACTGCATTTTACATCAAAACTGCTTTTTCATCTAATTTATTTATATGATTAGATTATCTTTTGAATTGGTTTAAAAGTTCAATTAGAATATATTTTTACCATTTAATCCAATGGTGGTCATTGGAATTAATTTCACCTTGAAATTGGACTTAAACTAGTGTCAATCTTTTGATACATATTGTTTCATAAAAACACGTTGTTCGTTTTGACAGCGGGAATTTATTATTAAATTAATGAATGTAACTTATATGTTTTGAATTTTGTAAAATAGAAATCATTTTTGAATTCGGAATATCAAATATAGCTTAGGGTGAAGTTTTGGTATTTTTATGAAAAACTTCAATTTTTGATGAATAGTGAAACCACTAAGTGATACTTATAAAAACTGATTTTCCGTTTAAATGAAATTTTACCACCTTTGTGTTTTGAATTTCAAAAATCCGACATACATGGTTGTCATTAGGAATTAAAATTTTGTTCAGTGGGATTAAAATAATTTTTTTGGTGAATAGTAACTTTTATGTTTTTTAATCACGATTAGAGGTAATTAGTGTAGTTTAAGGTAAAAATAATGTTTTAATAATATGAAATGACCTAGACACATGTCCTACACTTATTGTATGTGTCATGGCCGACCAGGAAAATCCATGTTTCAACTTGGGGACCCCATGGAGCCACTTTGGTAGGAAAATTACATTACTAACTTTTATTTAATGTTAAAATAAAAATGTCACAAACATGAGATGTTTTACTAATACAATTTTTAAATGGGGTTATACAAGTCATATGTTTGACTATAAATATTAATTAGAAAGATAAAAATATTTCCTACATTATTATATTTTTTTTATAATTTTTAGACATTAAATAAATTAAATTATTTATGAAACCATGATGATGCTGCGATTACCTCATTATTTAACGATTTAAAACAAATGAAAAGATAATGTAAAATCTAAGACCTACACATGTAAAAAACAAATTGGATGGGTATATTTAGAAATATTATCACCTTATCCTCTAAATATATAATTTTGGGACCTTTTAAATCCGAAAATCGTTTTATAATAAAGTAACCTTTTATAACTTTCCATGAGTGACCCTCCTATCCTCTTATAAAAGGCCCTCACCTCTACCACCTTACCCACACCTCTTAAGCCTTTGGCTCCGCCAAACCCTGCCCATTTTGTCTCTCCAAATCCCTATCTTACTCCTTGAAGCCTCACTTTGGTCAGAAGTCTTCCCAAGGAAACCTTTGAGCTCAAATCAAAAAGAGTTACCCGTTTTAAAGGTAGTGTTTTCTCTTGTGTTCTTATGTTTTATTTTTCTTCTCCAACCCTATGAACTCTTTTTATTCATTTCTTTTGTAACAAAACCAGTATCCTCAATATACTAGGATTTGTTTATAATAATCATTCGAGCTACACTTACACACACCTACATCTAATGGTTAAAGAACATATTGTTTCTGTAGATGGCGAATTTCTGCCTTACGAAACGATGATTGTTCAATATTCTTCTAACACCTTCAAAGGTGGCCCTTAAGATGTCAATATATTTATATATGATATATAATATGTTCATGTTTTACATAAGCTTCTGTATTTTTCATTTATGGAATACCTTTATGGTTTCCATTATGGGTAAACGTGATATCTTCATTTTAGGAAGTGCGGACTACCGCCCCCTCAAAGTGATTTGATTCGTTAATACCATATGTGGTACGTATAAAGGATAGATTGAATGATATTATATATGATACAATACTGGAATTATAATACTATTATGTATCATTATGTTTTAATTCCATTAAATAAGAAATAGAAAATGGAAGTAGCGTTCATGCGTACGTACGGCTTACCGTCTCCATGAACGGTGCATTTCATTTCTTACCTATAAATGTTATGTAATATTATAAATGCATGTATATACTGGATATATATGATATATATGATATCTACATCATGAGTATAACTCTGGATATATAAATTGTAATAATAAAAATCATATTTTTTACTCAAGTACCAATGACCGTTAAAATGACCGTTATTAACTTAAATAATTACATAGTGTTAATGACATTGTAATAAGTGATATAAAAGGAATAATGAACTTGAAAAGGGTTCTTAAGAAAGTAGAAATTAACTCAAGTTTATTATTCAGGACATTAAAGAACGATCGAGTCAAGTCAGACCCGAGGTATGGGACTTCGTCTCAATCTCCTTTCATTGAGGCATATTTTGTTTTATACACAACCATCTTTTATACGGTCTATAAACCCCTTTGAATTTTACATTTATCCAAAAGGAATATTTTTTATATGAATCATTTTACTAAACGAAAAAAGGGAATGTTTTTGTCGTACGTATGCGGTGACAACGACTTCTCCACCGCCGTGACCATTATTTGAGTTTCGGCTTCCTCTACAAGCCATACCTTTTTTTAAAATGAAAAATAAATACTATGTTTTACTTTTCTTTTATTTTGGTATGGAAAATGGGTTTCATAATGTTTTTATATCAATGTTTTGTATTGATATCTTGTGATTTAAAAGTGTAAATGTTATGTTTCCTTTATGCATGTTTTATGTGATGCGATTATGTTATGGTTCTTGGGCATTATTATGAAGACGGGTGGTTCCGTGATAAACTAAGGGCGGGTGAGCCCGATATAGCTCTCCAATGCATTGGGTAACGCAAAGGGGTTAAACTGTAACACCCCAGGTAAATAAAGAATATGACATTTTCATATTTATCCATATTTGTGAATAAAATATTAATATGACTTTAAAGGGGATGTTATGCTCAATGGCGTACCCAACACGCAACAACAAGTTTCTTGGGAATCTTACGTTGCACTCTAATAATAAAATAATATTATTTTAAATGGTAGTTAACATATAGCCGTTGTATTGGCGGGAATGGATAGAAATAACTAAAATATGATTATATATGTTTTTAAATGTCTTTACATTTATCCAATAAAGGATAAAGGCATAAAATACGGAAATAATTCAATTTTAGGCGTATATGCCCTAGTTTTCACTAAAGGTTCACTTATCGCCTTTTGATGGAAAACCATCATTAAATATAGTTTTGTTCACTCTTATACATCCTTTTGGACCAAATAAAATTCTTCTTAAGAATTGGGACATCAAAATTTACTTTGTGTAAATTTTTGATATCTTTCTGATAAAGTTCATTTTTTAATGAATAGTGTAAAATGATGTATTTTAATTCAAAACCTCTTTTTAATATAATTTATTTATATGATTAGATTATCTTTTTAATTGGGTTTAAAGTGAAATTAGAATATATTTTTACCATTAAATCCTGTAGTGGTCGTTGGAATTAATTTCACTTTGAAAACAGACTTAAACTAGTGTCAATCTTTTGAAACTTATTGTTTCATAAAAACACGCTATTTGCTCTGACAGCGAGAATTAATTATTAAATTAATTAATGTGTCTTATATGTTTTTAATTTTGTAAAATAGACTTCATTTTTGAATTCGGAATATCAAATATAGCTTAGGGTGAATTTTTGGGATTTTTCTGAAAAACTTCAATTTTTGATGAATAGTGAAACCACTAAGTGGTACTTATAAAAACTAATTTTCCGTTTAAATGAAATTTTGCCATCTTTGTGTTTTGAATTTCAAAAATCTGACATACATGGTTGTCGTTAAGAATTAAAATGTGGTTCAATGGGATAAAAATAATTTTTTGGTGAATAGTAACTTATTAAGTTTTTAATCACGATTAGAGATAATTAGTGTAGTTTAAGGTAAAAATAATGTTTTAATAATATTAAATGAACTTGACACATGTCCTAACCTCATTTGATGTGTCATGGAAAACCAATACAACCGATGGGTCAACTTGGGGACCCCATGAAGCCACTTTGGTTGGAAAATGACATTAATATCTTTTTATTTAAAGTTAAAGAAAAAATGAGACAAACATGAAATGTTTTACTTAAAAAACATTTACATGGGGTTATAAAAATCAGATTTTTGACTATAAATATTCATTGGAAAGAAAAAACGATTTCCTACATTAATGTATTTTTTTTATAATTTTTAGACATTAAATAAATTAAATTATTTATGACATCATGATGATGCAACGATGACCTCATTATTTAACGATTTAAATAAAATGGAAAGATAATGTAATATCTAAGACCTACACATGTCCAAAACCTATTGTATGAGTGGATTTAGAACCCTTATCACCTTATCCTCGAAACAAATCAATGTGGGACCTCTTAAATCTGAATACCATTTTAAAATAAAGTGACTTTTCTTTACCTTCCAAGAGTGCCCCTCCTCTCCTCTTATAAAAGGCCCCCACCTCTACCTCCTTACCCACACTCCCAAAGCCTTTGGCTCTGCCAACCCCTGCCCCTTTTGTCTCTCCACTTCCCTCTATAACTCCTTGGGGCCTCACTTTGGGCATAAGTCTTCCCAAGGAAGCCTTTTAGCTCAAACCAAAGGGAGTTACCCGATTTTAAGGTAATGTCTTCACTTGAGTCCTTTTGTTTTATTTTGCCTCTCCAACCCAATAAACTCTTTTTATTAATTTCTTTTGTAACAACTCAAGTATATTCAATATACTAGGATATTTTTATAAGAATGATTAGAGCTACACTTACACACACCTACATCTAATGGTTAAAGAACATACTGTTTCCGTGGATGGTGAATTTTTGCCTCCCGAAACGATGATTGTTCAACATTCTTTTAACACCTTCAAAGGTGGCCATTAAGATGTCACTATATTTATATATGATATATAATATGTTTATGTTTTCCTTAATCTTCTGTATTTTTCATTTTGGGCATACCTTTATGGTTTCCATTATGGGTAAACGCGATATCTTCATTTAAGGAAGTGCGGACTACCGCCCCCTCAAAGTGATTTGATTCGTTAATACCATATGTGGTACGTATAAATGATATTTTTAATGATATTATATATGATACCATACTGGAATTAAAATAATATTATGTATCATTATGTTTTAATTCCATTAAATATGAAATAGAAATGGAAGTAGCGTTCATACGTACGTACGACTTACCGTCTCTATGAACGGTACATTTCATTTCTTATCTCAAAATGTTATGTAATATTATAATTACATATATATAATGGATATATATGTAATACATTAAATCAAAATTATGGATATCATTCTATAATCATAACATATATATATATCTCTCATTTTGTTTTAATTCCAATAATGTGACAAAAAATGAAAGTAGCATTCATGCGTACGTACGGCCTACTGTCTCCATGAACGGTGCTTTTCGTTTTTTATCTCCAAATGATATGAAATAGTATGAAATGAATATTTACTGGATATATATATGATATTTTAATCATTAATAATATTCTGGAAATTATTTACTTATAACTACATGGGCAATCGTTTTTCAAACAAGTTCATTTTTGACTCATGTACCAAACATCGGCAAAAACGTCTGATATGAACTAACATTATTAAACAATTATTATAACATTATAATATGTGATATGAACTGAATAATAATCTCTAAATTAGGTAATTAGGCAATTATTAATTGACCAAAGTTTATTATTCAGGAATATAAAGAAACAAACAAGACAAGTTGGACTTGAGGTAAGGGATCCTACTCCTCTCTTTCTTTTTAAGTACACTCTTTTATGTCATTCCTTATAAGCTCATATTTATTGTTATTGGGATGTTATTTTATATTACTCTTACTGTAATTTTTATGTTCATATGATGAGAGACCCTACTATCTCTCATCATTCCATTTTGGAAGTTTTGAGTGGCGCCGTTAGGCTGCCGAATTTTCGTAAGAGATCTAACCTCTCTCTTTCTCTCTAAGTACTACCCTTTATGTCACTTATTTTAAGCTCCTCTTTGTTATTATGGGGGATGTTATTTTATATTCCTCTTGATGTACGTTTTATTTTAATGTGATGAGATACCCTATTTGATCTCATCAATCCATTTTTTGGAAGTTTTAAGTGGCATCGTTAGGCTGCCGAGTTTTCGTAAGGGATTTTTCATCTCACTATTATTCCCGTGAGATTTATGCTACATTTTCCACAATTTCCTTTGAGTGGTGTATGTACTGACCATTATTTTACTCATTGTGTAATATTATTTCATTTATGAGTATTTACATCAATGATGTATTGTCCTTCTTTCACGGGGTGTATGTTTCGAAAGATACCCATGTCGGTATGGGAACCTTTCACCCACCTATTTTTAAAAGACTTATTTTGTTATGTCTTTTAATTCACATAATATTATTTTGGGATATGTTATTCTATATCCTTATTGATGTGAATTTTATGTCCAAGTGATGAGATACCCTTTTTATCTCTCATCAACTCTTTTTCTGAATTTTGAAGTGACGTCGTTATGCTGTCTAATTATTGCAAGGGAACTTCTTAACCCAATTTCGATTCTTTGGGATAAACTTGTACACCTTGAATATGTAATTATATGATTATGTGTGAATGTCCTCTGACTTTTTTACACTTAATACCCACTTATATTTCGTGTATTCGTTTGTCACACATAGTTATGTAACTGATTTATCCTTAATCCAAGGATACCGTCTTTGTATGGGACTTCGTCTCAATCTCCTTTCATTGAGGCATATTTTGTTTTATACACAACCTTCTTTTATACGGTGTATAAACCCCTTTTACTTTTACGTTTATTCAAAAGTAATCTCTTTTATACGAAGCATTTACTAAACGACAAAAGGGAATGTTTTTGTCGTATGTATGCGGCGACAACGACTTCTCCGCCGCCGTGACCATTATTTGAGTTTCGGCTTCCTCTACAAGCCATACCTTCTTTTTAAAAGAAAAATAGATACCATGTTTTATTTTTCTTTTATTTTGGTATTGAAAATTGTTTTCATAATGTTTTTATATCAATGTGTTGTATTGATATCTTGTGATTCAAAGGTGGAAGTGTTATGTTTCCTTTATGCATGTTTTATGTGATACGATTATGTTGAGGTTCTTGGTAATTATTAAGAAGACAGGTGGTTCTGTGATAGACAAAGGGCGGGTGAGCCCGATATAGCTCTCCAATGCATTGGGTAACGCGAAGGAGTGAAACGTTAAGGTTTCTCCGAAGAGATTTAGGGAATATACTGTGATGGGTATTCCAAACGTAACCAAGAGGGTTACTCCCTACGTAAGAATGTTATGAATGTCTAAAGTTACCTTTATGTCTTATGATTTCTTTGATTTATTCATGGTTTGATGAGGTATGTTAAAGTGCCTAAGTTTTATGGGTAAAGTATGATTTCATTCTTATGTATATATGAACTCTTGTTTCCTTTCCATATTTTTTATATCCATTACTGAGCTTTTTTATGCTCATGCCAAGTTTTTAAAATGTTTTTCACAGGTCAAGGGAAAGGTACGTGATGTGATGATAGTGTCATGGATGTGACAAGAAAGAATCCATGTTTTATTTTAAATATGTTTCCGTTGATGGGAAGAATGAATCCTGTCTTTTATGTAACCACTTTGTTTAAATGTGAAATGTAATGCAAGTTTTATGATCTAATTCTATAAAACTCTAAACCTGAAAAGATCCTCAATGTGTAATCTTGTATTAACTCAAGATTAAGTAAGGTTTAAGGCTGGGGCATTATAGTTGGTATCAAAGGTCGGTTTAGATAACTTTAGAGGTTAAGGTATTCTTTAAGCATAAGTGGAATTAACATAATGGTTAGGATTTCAGAAAGAGTCCTAGTTTTAGATAAATTGAATGAGTAAGTATATCTTAGTGTTTAACTTCCTCATTAGTACATGTTGTTTTTTTTGATATACTCACACTGAACTTTTGGTTTTAGTAAATGGCTGGATCTAGCAGGCACCAAAGTAACAGTGGATGTGAAGGAAACTGTGACAGTTTTTTGAGCAAGCAACTAGATGATACGGGATCTTCAATGTGAACTCTTGTGATTATCCTCAAGAAACTATCTAGAGTCATGATTGACCACCTAAACCTTGGTTATTTCTTTAAGGCATCATATATGCGAGAAACAAATCCCTACGGAAGTACAAGTAATAATCATAAAGTTAAGTGTGTTCAAAAACCTATGTGTCAAAGATGTGGAAAGAAACACCTAGGAAAAATGTTTCAAAGGGACAGAAATATGTTATAGATGTGGAAATGAAGGTCATAAAGCAAGAACCTTCCATTGAAAAAGGATGCATCCAGTTGACTCGAGGAAAGGGAAAGAAGTTCTTTCTGAGGGATCAATTGGATGTTTTAAATGTGGTGCGGATGGTCATTATACAAACACATGTCCTATGAAGAAGTTTCGTGAATGGGGTCACCAAGAGCGTACAAATGTTCGTTTACCAATACTTAATGCCATTCTGATTGAGGATGAAGAAACTGACAATGACCAATCAAAGGTATGTATTATTTCATGACTATTGTTTTCCTATTTTGGAATCTTAGGATATGATTCATGATTTTGTTTGTAGGAAAGAGGTATTTCAGAATAAGTTGGAAAGGAATGGTTAATGGATCATGAATAATGTTGAATGAGTAAGATGTCAACATATAAGGGCTTCAAGAGTTATGGTGATATTCTTAAGAGTATTAAGTCTCTTTTGATGATGGGGTTACATTAGAAGACTTTTTATATTATGTGTAACCCTGATGTTTAATATAGGCAAATTTTATTCAAGGAATAGTTATCTTTTCTTATGTGGACATAGTTATAAAGAACCATTTGGGTTTATATGATCCTTAATTTTGAGGTAATTATGGGTTACTATATGTTATGATTGAAGTGAAAGGCATGAGATAAAATTGAGGTTAAATTATGTTATGGTTATTTTTGATGATTTTATCCCTTTTTGGGGAATGATTTGAGAATAATATAGTTTTGGAAAAAGGACAACACACAGACCGTGTGACAACCCGTCGCGTCAGACAAAGCTGCGGGAATCGAACCCACAACCAAAGTGCGACTGGTATTTATCGCCTACCACTGGACTACGTGAAGTCCCTGATTAGTTTGGATATTTCTTTTTTAGTTAGATAATTTTATTAATTAAGAGTAAGTTGATTTTGGGTTATCTATGGAAATTTATTAACCTATCATGGAGGATAAGTGATTAGGATTAATTACTTTTCAATACGAGACATTAAGAGCAACCGATGTGGTTTAGAGATAAATGATACGATTTAACTTGGTAGACTATGTGACTAAATCCTTCAAAATATTTGGGTTTCAATCTTAGTTTGGTTTACTTTGAATAATTTTATGGACAAATTGTTTATCGAATGGTCTTCGTTGAACATTGGGTTTTGTTGAACAAATTTTGGAGATTAAGAATAGATTTTCTTTTTATAAAGGGTTATCCTTTTATGGATTATCTGATCATGTAATAACCTCTTTGGTTTTGGTTTTAGTTAGAGTCTAAAGACATGGGAAGTATATAGTTCTCTATTTTGGATTATGTGATTCTCTAGAAGTTGATTATATTACTCTTAATGCGAACAAGTCTCCCTAAATACTCGTCTTTTGGAAAAAAAAATGAGTTTGATTAAGGAATCTAGTAAAAGTTGAAAGTCAATATGATAAGTGATTATGTTTCCTTATGAATAAATTCCTCAATAAAAAGTAACTTAAAAAAAATGTTGTCTATTAACTTTTACTACTGGGGAATCGAATACCGTTTAACCCATCACAAGTTTGTGATTTTCTTATGGTTAACTTTCTCCTAGACATGTTTACTATCACACCCCATCAAAACATGACCCTTTGTTTTCTCCTCCATATCCATATTTTCATACTTGTAATCCTAGTATGGGTTAACTCAAGTGACATTTTTACTTCTCTTCCATTCTTTTAAAGTGATTGTTTTACCGACTCTTGTTCCGATGTGGGACTTTCAAGGATGTTTCCAAGCTCAATTTTAAAAATTGCGAGGACGCAATTCCCAAAAGGGGGGAAGGATGTAACACCCCAGGTAAATAAAGAATATGAAATTTTCATATTTATCCATATTTGTGAATAAAATATTAATATGACTTTAAAGGGGATGCTATGCTCGATGGCGTACCGAACACGCAACAACAAGTTTCTTGGGAATCTTACGTTGCACTCTAATAATAAAATAATATTATTTTAAATGGTAGTTAACATGTAGTGGTTGTATTGGCGGGAATGGATAGAAATAACTAAAATATGATTATATATGTTTTTAAATGTTTTTACATTTACCCAATAAAGGATAAAGGCATAAAATACGAAAATAATTCAATTTTAGGCGTATATGCCCTAGTTTTCACTAAAGGTTCACTTATTGCCTTTTGATGGAGAACCGTCATTAAATATAGTTTTGTTCACTCTTATACATCCTTTTGGACCAAATAAAACTCTTCTTAAGAATTGGGACATCAAAATTTACTTTGTGTAAATTTTTGGAATCTTTCTAATAAAGTTCATTTTTTAATGAATAGTGTAAAATGTTGTATTTTAATTCAAAACCTCTTTTTAATCTAATTTATTTATATGATTATATTATCTTTTGAATTGGGTTTAAAGTTAAATTAGAATATATTTTTACCATTAAATCCAGTAGTGGTCGTTGAAATTAATTTCACTTTGAAAACAGACTTAAACTAGTGTCAATCTTTTGATACTTATTATTTCATAAAAGCACGCTATTTGCTCTGACAGCGGAAATTAATTATTAAATTAATTAATGTGTCTTATATGTTTTGAATTTTTTAAAATAGACTTAATTTTTGAATTAGTAATATCAAATATAGCTTAGGGTGAATTTTTGGGATTTTTCTGAAAAACTTCAATTTTTGATGAATAGTGAAACCACTAAGTGGTACTTATAAAAACTGATTTTTCCGTTTAAATGAAATTTTGCCATATTTGTGTTTTGAATTTCAAAAATCCGACATACATGGTTGTCATTAAGAAGTAAAATGTGGTTCAATGGGATAAAAATAATTTTTTGGTGAATAGTAACTTATTAAGTTTTTAATCGCGATTAGAGGTAATTAGTGTAGTTTAAGGTAAAAATAATGTTTTAATAATATGAAATTAACTTGACACATGTCCTAACCTCATTGGATGTGTCATGGCCGACCAAGACAACCCATGGGTCAACTTGGGGACCCAATGAAGCCACTTTGGTTGGAAAATGACATTAATATCTTTTTATTTAAAGTTAAAGTAAAAATGAGACAAACATGAAATGTTTTACTAAAACCATTTTTACATGGGGTTATAAAAATCATATTTTTGACTATAAATATTCATTGTAAAGATAAAAATATTTCTGACATTATTTTATTTTTTTTATAATTTTTAGACATTAAATAAATTAAATTATTTATGACATCATGATGATGCAACGATTACCTTATTATTTAACGATTTAAATAAAATGGAAAGATAATGTAATATCTAAGACCTACACATGTACAAAACCTATTGTATGAGTTTATTTCTAACCCTTATCACCTTATCCTCTAAACAAATCAATGTGGGATCTCTTAAATCCGAATACCATTTTAAAATAAAGTGACTTTTCTTTACCTTCCAAGAGTGCCCCTCCTCTCCTCTTATAAAAGGCCCCCACCTCTACCCCCTTAACCACACTCCCAAAGCATTTGGCTCGGCCAACCCCTGCCCATTTTGTCTCTCCACTTCCCTCTATAACTCCTTGAGGCCTCACTTTGGGAAGAAGTCTTCCCAAGGAAGCCTTTTAGCTCAAACCAAAGGGAGTTACCCGATTTTAAGGTAATGTCTTCACTTGAGTCCTTTTGTTTTATTTTGCCTCTCCAAACCCCTAAAATCTTTTTATTCATTTCTTTTGTAACAACTCCAGTATATTAAGTATACTAGGATGTTGTTATAATAATTATTAGAGCTACACTTGCACACACCTACATCTAATGGTTAAATAACATACTGTTTCCGTGGATGGTGAATTTATGCCTCCCGAAACGATGATTGTTCAATATTATTTTAACACCTTCAAAGGTGGCCATTAAGATGTCACTATATTTAAATATGATATATAATATTTTAATGTTTCCTTAAGCTTCTGTATTTTTTATTTTGGGCATACCTTTATGGTTTCCATTATGGGTAAACGCGATATCTTCATTTAAGGAAGTGCGGACTACCGCCCCCTCAAAGTGATTTGATTCGTTAATACCATATGTGGTACGTATAAAGGATATATTTAATGATATTACATATGATACCATACTGGAATTAAAATAATATTATGTATCATTATGTTTTAATTCCATTAAATATGAAATATAAATGGAAGTAGCGTTCATGCGTACGTACGACTTACCGTATCCATGAACGGTACATTTCATTTCTTATCTCAAAATGTTATGTAATATTATAAGTACATATATATAATAGATATATATGTAATATATTACATCAAAATTATGGATATCATTCTGGAATTATAACATATATATATCTCTCTCATTTTGTTTTAATTCCATTAATGTGACAAAAAAATGAAAGTAGCGTTCATGCGTATGTACGGCCTATCGTCACCATGAACGGTGCTTTTCATTTTTTATCTCCAAATGACATGGAATAGTATGAAATGAATATTTACTGGATATATATGATATTTTAATCATTAATAATATTCTGGAAATTATTTACTTATAACTACATGGGCAATCTTTTTTCAAACAAGTTCATTTTTGACTCATGTACCAAACATCGGCAAAAACGTCTGATATGAACTAACATTATTAAACAATTATTATAACATTATAATATGTGATATTAACTGAATAATAATCTCTAAAGGAGGTACTTAGGCAATTATTAATTGAACAAAGTTTATTATTCATGAATATAAAGAAATGAACAAGACAAGTTGGACTTGAGGTAAGGGATCCTACTCCTCTCTTTCTTTTTAAGTACACTCTTTTATGTCATTCCTTCTAAGCTCATCTTTCTTGTTATTGGGATGTTATTTTATATTACTCTTACTGTAATTTTTATGTTCATATGATGAGAGACCCTACTCTCTCTCATCAATCCATTTTGGAAGTTTTGAGTGGCACCGTTAGGCTGCCGAATTTTCGTAAGAGATCTAACCTCTCTCTTTCTATTTAAGTACTCCCCTTTATGTCACTAATTTTAAGCTCCTCTTTTTTATGATGGGGGATGTTCTTTTATATTCCTCTTGCTGTACGTTTTATTTTAATGTGATGAGATACCCTATTTGATCTCATCAATCCATTTTTTGGAAGTTTTAAGTGGCGCCGTTAGGCTGCCGAGTTTTCGTAAGGTATTTTTCATCTCACTTTTATTCCCGTGAGATTTATGCTACATTTTCCACAATTTCCTTTGAGTGGTGTATGTACTGACTATTATTTTACTCATTGTGTAATATTCTTTCATTTATGAGTATTTACATCAATGATGTATTGTTATTCTTTCACGGGGTGTATGTTTCGAAAGATACCCATGTCGGTAAGGGAACCTTTCACCCTCCTCTTTTTAAGACTTATTTTGTTATGTCTTTTAATTCACATAATATTATTTTGGGATATGTTCTTCTATATCCTTATTGATGTGAATTTTATGTCCAAGTTAGGAGATACCCTTTTTATCTCTCATCAACTCTTTTTCTGAATTTTGAAGTGACGCCGTTAGACTGTCTAATTATTGCAAGAGAACTTCTTAACCCAATTTAGATTCTTTGGGATAAACTTGTACACCTTGAATATGTATTTATATGATTATGTGTGAATTTCCTCTGATTGTTTTACACTTAATACCCACTTATATTTCGTGTATTCGTTTGTCACACATAGTTATGTAACTGATTTATCCTTAATCCAAGGATACCGTCATTGTATGGGACTTCGTCTCAATCTCCTTTCATTGAGGCATATTTTGTTTTATACACAACCTTATTTTATACGGTGTATAAACCCCTTTTACTTTTACGTTTATTCAGAAGGAATCTTTTTTATACTAATCATTTACTAAACGACAAAAGGGAATGTTTTTGTCATACGTATGCGGCGATAACAACTTCTCCGCCGCCGTGACCATTATTTGAGTTTCGGCTTCCTCTACAAGCCATACCTTCTTTTTAAAAGAAAAATAGATACCATGTTTTACTTTTCTTTTATTTTGGTATTGAAAATTGTTTTCATAATGTTTTTATATCAATGTGTTGTGTTGATATCTTTTGATTCAAAGGTGGAAATGTTATGTTTCCTTTATGCATGTTTTATGTCATACAATTATGTTGAGGTTCTTGGGAATTATTAAGAAGATGGGTGGTTTCGTGATAGACTAAGGGAGGGTGAGCCCGATATAGCTCTCCAATGCATTGGGTAACGCGAAGGAGTGAAACGTTAAGGTTTCTCCGAAGAGATTTACGGAATATACTGTGATGGGTATTCCAAACGTAACCAAGAGGGTTACTCCCTACGTAAGAATGTTATGAATGCCTCAAGTTACCTTTATGTCTTATGATTTCTATGATTTATTCATGGTTTGATGAGGTATGTTAAAGTGCCTAAGTTTTATGGGTAAAGTATGATTTCATTCTTATGTATATATGAACTCATGTTTCCTTTCCATATTTTTTATATCCCTTACTGAGCTTTTTTATGCTCATCCCAAGTTTTTAAAATGTTTTTCACAGGTCAAAGGAAAGGTACGTGATGTGATGATAGTGTCAAGGATGTGTCAAGAAAGAATCCATGTTTTACTTTAAATATGTTTCCATTGATGGGAAGAATGAATCATGTCTTTTATGTAACCACTTTGTTTAAATGTGGAATGTAATGCAAGTTTGATGATCTAATTCTCTAAAACTCTATACCTGAAAAGATCCTCAATGTGTAATCTTGTATTAACTCAAGATTAAGTAAGGTTTAAGGCTGGGGCCTTATATAAACGTTGAGGTTTCTTCGAAGATATACAGGGAATATACTGTGATGGGTATTCCAAACGCAACCAAGAGGGTTACTCCCTACGTAAGAATGTTATGAATGCCTCAACTTACCTTTATGTCTTATGGTTTCTATGATATATTCATGATTTTATGAGGTATGTTAAAGTGCTTATGTTTTATGGGTAAATTATGACTTCATTCTTATGTATGTATGTACTCATACTTCCTTTCCATATTTTTATATCCCTTACTGAGCTTTTTATGCTCATCCCAAGTTTCTGAAATGTTTTTCACAGGTCAAAGGAAAGGTACATGATGTGATGATAGTGTCAAGGAAGTGTGAAGAAAGAATCCATGTTTTATTTTAAATATGTTTCCATTGATTTGAAAAAAGAATACTATCTTTTATGTAACCACTTTGTTTAAATGTGGAATGTAATGCAAGTTTTATGATCTAATTCTCTAAAACTCTAAACCTGAAAAGATCCTCAACATGTATTCTTGAAGTAACTTAAGATTAAGTGATGTTTATGGCTGGGGCCTTATAGTTGGTATCAGAGGTCGGTTTAGATAACTTTAGGAGTTATAATTCTATTAAATGATTATCCAAAAATATTTTTTTATGGTCAAATTGAAATGATATAGCATTTGAAGATTACCGTGTTGCTTCATCTAAGACATGTTTGTTCAGAATGGTTTTCCGCAGAGGAAACAGGGAAGTAGTGCTAGGAAGGCATACAGAAGGAAATAACCTTCCGAATCAGCATCCTAAGATGGTCGGAATTGGAACTGAACAGTTTTTTGCAATAATGGCGCAGTTGACTCAAGCGATAAATGGTGGTGGTATCCATGCACGAGATCAGCCAGATCAACCGCAGAGGAACATGTCAGTGGTGGAAGATTTCATGAGGCAACATAGCCCATCATTCAGAGGATCATATGACCCTGTGCTATCTGAATAGTATATTAAAGCACTGGAGAAGATTTTCAATGTTATGGGGTGTTCATAAAATCAAAAGGTTAGTCTTTCTATTTACTGTTTGGAGGGTGAAGTAGATCAGTGGTGGTCGATGGTTAAAAATATCAGGGATGCTAATGAGATTGATGCTCTCGACTAGGATGAATTAAAAGGTATGTTTCTTGAGACGTATTTTCCAAAGGTTGTTCGACTTAGGATGGAAACAAAATTCTTGGAATTGATGCAAGAGGAAGACTCAGTGGATGCCTATGAAGAGAGGTTCACTTGATTGGCAAGGTATGCTCCAAATTTTATCTGAGGCCTTGATAGTAAAATCAATCATTTTTACTCAGGATTAAAGCCAAAATATCGAAGGGCATTAGCTTCTCGTGAGTTAAAAAGTTATGAAATTTTTTTTCGATGTGCTGAGTAGGTGGAAATGGAGTTTTCCGATGATCAAGTGTTTTATAAAAACCAACAGAAGAAGAGACCAAGGTGGAAGGAGAAAGGAAAAAATTCTTCAAAAAAGTATGATGGTAAGAAAACTAAGTTTCCATTTTGTGATAAATGTGGTAAAAGTTATGCTGGGGAATGTCTTCTGAATTCTGGAAAGTGCTACTGATGCGGTAAGATGGGACATAAGGCTCGTGATTGCACTGAAAAAGATCTGGGTGATGGTAAGACCAAACTTGGTTTACAGTTAGTGAAATGTTTTAAGTGCAATGAGATGGGTCACTATGCAAACGAGTGTCCGACAAACAGCTCGAGTGATGGGAAGCAGTTAGACTACAAGCAGAAAGGGGTGGTGAAATCCTTTGCAACTACTTCAGCAGATGTCGAGCCATCAAATGAAGTGGTATCAGGTACTTTGCTTGTTTTTTCAGATTATGCCAGTGTGTTGTTTGATTCGGGGTCTACACATTCCTTCATCTATGAAAACTTTTCTAGTAAAATCGGACTACCATCTCAAGAAATGACTCCTGAAATTGTGGTAAAAACACCTGGGGGAAATGTTGAGGCAAAAAGAATTTATAAGAATCTTCCTATCCTTATCCGTGGAAAGAAAATATTTGCAAACCTTATTGTTTTACCTCTAGTAGAGTTTGATGTTATCCAGGGTATTGATTGGCTCTCTATTTACCATGCTAGGATTGAATGTAGAGTTAAAGAAGTTTCTTTTCAGAAAGACTTTCAGTTTGTGTATAAGAATGAACCCTTACTGTTGATAACATATCAAGAGGCTGAGAAACTTGTATTGGATGGAAATGAATGTTACCTTGCACACATTTTTGAAAACAAAGGAACTGTTCAAATTAATGATGTGCCAGTGGTAAATGAGTATCCTGATGTTTTTCATGATGAGTTGCCTAGAATAATACCAGATCAGAAAGTTGAATTTACTGTTGACTTAGTTCCTGATGCTAAGCCAATTTCAAAACCCCCTTATCGAGTGGCTCAAATTCAACTTTTAGAGTTGAAGGAGAAATTGCAAGATTTATTATAGAAAGGTTTCATTCGACCTAGCACATCACCATGGGGTGCTCCTATTTTTTTTTGATAAAAAGAAAGATGGTTCTATGACACTTTGCATTGATTATAGAGCCTTGAATAACATCACTGTTAAGAATAAATATCCTTTGCATCATATTGATGATTTGTTTGATCAGCTCTAGGGAGCTCAGTGTTTTTCAAAGATTGACCTAAGATCAGGGTACCATCAGTTGAAGGTAAAGGAAATAGATATTCCGAAGACCACATTTCGTACAAGATATGGACATTATGAATTTGTAGTAATGCCTTTGGGGCTAACCAATGCACCTGCTATATTCATGGGCTTAATGAATAGAATTTTCCATGAGTTCTTGGATAAGTTTTTGGTTGTTTTCATTGATGATATTTTGGTGTTTTCTAAAAGTAAAGAGGACCATGAAAGACATTTAAGGGTTATTTTTCAAACCTTAAAAGAAAAGAAATTGTATGGGAAATTAAGAAAGTGTGAGTTTTGGTTGCAACAAATTTTTTTCCTTGGTCATATTGTTTCTAAAGATGGGATAACTGTTGATCCTGCAAAAACAAAGGTTGTGGAAGAATGGCCAAGACCCACAAATGTAATTGAGATTCGTATCTTCCTTGGTTTGGCTGGCTATTACAGAAGGTTTGTTAGAAATTTTTCATGGTTATCTAGTCAAATGACTAAGCTAACTCAGAAGGGTGTTATGTTTATCTGGAATAAGGAATGTGATGATTGTTTTCAGGAACTGAAAAGAAGATTGGTGAATGATCCAGTTTTGGCACTACCTTCCAGGAATGGGGAGTTTGTTATCTACAATGATGCTTCATTGAAAGGACTTGGTTGCGTCTTAATGCAGAATGATCAGGTAATTTCTTATGCTTCACGACAGTTGAAAACTCATGAGGTAAATTACCCTATACATGTTTTGGAATTAGTTGCTGTTGTTTTCACTTTAAAAATTTTGAGGCATCATTTGTATGGAGTAAAGTGTGAAATATATACCGATCACAAAATATTAAAGTATATATTCACTCAGAAATAATTGAACATGAGACAGAGGAGATGGCTAGAATTAATCAAGGATTATGATTGTACAATTCATTACCATCCGGGAAAAGAAAATGAAGTGGCTGATGCTTTGAGTCAAAAAAGTAATGCTTCATTAACAATGTTGGGTTTGGAACGTGATTGTTTGGTTAAGGATTTGATGAACTTTGGCATAGAAGTTGTTGGTTTAGTATGTCCTTCTGTTTTGTTTCAGGTATCAGTGAAATCTTTTCTATCAGACAGAATCAAGCAAGCACAGAAGCAAGACAGTGAGTTGCAGAAAAAGGTAGAGCTGGTTCCGAAGGGTAAGTTGCATGAATTCAACATTGATAATGATTGTGTTTTGATATTTGGGAAGAGATTGTGTGTGCCTTGTGATTCACAGTTGAAGAGAGGGTTGTTATTTGAAGCTCATAGTTCTCCGTTTTCAGTTCATCCTGGAAGTACTAAGATGTACAGAGATCTGTGGGAGTGTTACTGGTGGGATGGAATGAAAAGAGATATTGCTGATTTTACTGTGAAGTGTTTGACTTGTCAACAGGTTAAAGCAGAGTGGCAGTTACTGAAATGGATGCTTCAACCTTTACCAGTGCCAGAGTCGAAATAGGAGAATATATCCATGGCTTTTTTGTGGGATTACCAAAGACATCTCGAGGTAATAATGCAATCTGGGTTATTGTTGATATCTTGACTAAATCTACTCATTTACTTTCCATACGAGATAATTTTTCCCTAGATCAACTTTCTTGTTTGTATCTTAAAGAGATATTCAGGTTACATGGAATTCCTCTCTCCATTGTATCTGACCGTGATCCCAGGTTCACTTCTAACTTTTGGAAAGGCCTTCAGAAGTCGTTGGGTACTGAATTAAATTTTAGTACAACTTTTCATCCTCAATCAGATGGGAAGTCATAAAGAACGATTCAGAATTTGGAGGATATGCTACATGCTTGCTCTATAGATTATTAGGGAAGTTGGGACTAACATCTTTATTTGGTTGAGTTTTCATATAATAACAGTTTTCATTTTAGTATACAGATGGCACCATTTGAGGCATTATATGGGAAGCGGTGTTGAACTCCTGCTTTCTGGGATGAAGTGGGTGAAAGGAAGTTGATGAGACCAGAATTGGTAGAAGAGATGGCAGAAAAAGATCAGCTGATACAGAAACACATGAGAACAGCTCAAAGCAGGCAGAAGAGTTATGCAGACAATAGGAGGAAGGATCTCTCTTTTGAGGTATGTGATCATTTTTTCTCAAAGTATCACCATGGAAAAGTGTGTTGTGATTTGGTAAGAAATGAAAGCTGAGTCCAAGGTTCATTGGACCATATAAAATTTTGGAGAGAGTTGGATCAGTTTCATACCGAGTGGCTTTACCTCCGAGTTTATCTCATGTACACAATGTTTTTCATGTTTTGATGTTGAGAAAGTATATGCCAGATCCATCTCATGATTTGAATCCATAGGTAGTTCAGTTGGAAGAGAATCTATCTTATGAGGAACAACCGATTCAGATTCTTGATCACAAGGAGCATGTGTTGCGGAATAAGGTGATTCATCAAGTAAAGGTTTTGTGAAAAAACCACATGATTGAAGAGGCAACATGGGAATCTAAAAATGCAACGAGGGCTAAATACCCCCACTTATTCGATAAGTAAATAAATTGCGGGGATTAAATTTTCTAAAGGGGGGTAGTATATAACATCCCAAGTAATTAATTAATAATATATATTTTTTTCTATGTCTATTAATGAATTAGATAGTGTTTTAGAGGCTTAAAATGAGAATAAATCCAATCTTAAGCATGGAATACACTAATATTTTTAAAAGATTGTTTTACTACCTTTTGATGACAAACCATTTTTAAATCAAACTTTTGACAATTTTGTAATCTCTATTTTTCAAAATAAACATATTATTTATGATTGGGATATAGAAATTTACATTGGATAAATTTTTGGTATTTTTCTGACAATGTTCATTTTTTTTGAATAGTGAAAAATACTGCATTTTACATCAAAACTGCTTGTTCATCTAATTCATTTATATGATTAGATTGACTTTTTAATTGGTTTTAAAGTTCAATTAGAATATATTTTTACCATTTAATCCAATGGTGTCCATTGGAATTAATTTCATCTTTAAATTGGACTTAAACTAGTGTAAATCTTTTGATACATATTGTTCCATAAAAACACTCTATTCGTTTTGACAGCGGGAATTAATTATTAAATTCATTAATATAACTTATATGTTTTGAATTTTGTAAAATAGACATCATTTTTGAATTCGGAATATCAAATATAGATTAGGGTGAAGTTTTGGTATTTTTCTGAAAAACTTCAATTTTTGATGAATAGTGAAAGCACTAAGTGGTACTTATAAAAACTGATTTTCCGTTTAAATGAAATTTTACCTCCTCTGTGTTTTGAATTTCAAAAATCCGACATACATGGTTTTCATTTGGAAGTAAAATGTGGTTCAATGGGATTAAAATAATTTTTTGGTGAATACTAACTTTTAAGTTTTTTAATCGCGATTAGAGGTAATTAGTGTAGTTTAAGGTAAAAATAATGTTTTAATAATATGAAATGACCTAGACACATGTCCTACCCTTATTGGATGTTTCATGGAAGACCAAGGAAATCCATGTGTCAAATTGGGGACCCCATGGAGCCACATTGGTAGGAAAATTACATTAATAACTTTTATTTCATGTTAAAATAAAAATGTCACAAACATGAGATGTTTTACTAAAACACTTTTTAAATGGGGTTATACAAGTCATATTTTTGACTATAAATATTCATTAGAAATATAAAAATATTTCCTACATCATGATATTTTTTTTAATTTTTAGACATTAAATAAATTATATTATTTATGATACCATGATGATGCAGCGATTACCTCATTATTTAATGATTTAAAAAAAATGAACAGATAATGTAAAATCTAAGACCTACATATGTAAAGGTGGATCAAGCCTTTGGCTCGGCCAACCCCTGACCATTTTGTATCTCTACATCCCTCTCTTACTCCTTGAATCCTCACTTTGGGCAGAAGTCTTCCCAAGGAAGCCTTTGAGCTCAAATCAAAAAGAGTTACTCGTTTTAAATGTAGTGTTTTCTCTTGTGTTCTTATGTTTTATTTCGCTTCTCCAACCCTATAAACTCTTTTTATTCATTTATTTTGTAACAATACCAGTATAATAAATATACTAGGATGTTTTTATAAGAATCATTTGAGCTACACTTACACACACCTACATCTAATGGTTAAAGAACATATTGTTTCTGTGGATGGCGAATTTCTGCCTCACGCAACGATGATTGTTAAATATTCTTCTAACACCTTCAAAGGTGGCCATTAAGATGTCACTATATTTATATATGATATATAATATGTATATGTTTTACTTAATATTCTTAATTTTTCATTTATGGCATACCTTTATGGTTTCCATTATGGGTAAATGCGATATCTTCATTTTAGGAAGTGCGGGCTACCGCCCCCTCAAAGTGATTTGATTCATTAATACCATATGTGGTACGTATAAATGATATATTGAATGATATTATATATGATAAAATACTGGAATTATAATACTATTATGTATCATTATATTTTAATTCCATTAAATATGAAATAGAAATGTAAGTAGCGTTCATGCGTACGTACGACTTACCGTCTCCATGAACGGTGAATTTCATTTCTTACCTCTAAATGTTATGTAATATTATAAATGCATGTATATAATGGATATATATGATATATATGATATCTACATCATGATTATAACTCTGGATATACAACTTTTAATTATAAAGAGCATATTTTTTATGCAAGTACCAATGATCATTAAAACGACTGTTATTAACTTAAATAATTACATAGTGTTCATGAAATGGTAATAAGTGATATAAAAGGAATAATGAACTTGAAAAAGGTTCTTAAGAAAGTATAAATTAACTCAAGTTTATTATTCAGGACATTAAAGAACGATCGAGTCAAGTCGGACCCGAGGTATGGGACTTCGTCTTAATCTCCTTTCATTGAGGCATATTTTTCTTTATACACAACCTTCTTTTATACGGTGTATAAACCCCATTGACTTTTACATTTATCCAAAAGGAATCTTTTTTATACGAAGCAATTTACTAAAAGAAAAAAGGGAATGTTTTTGTCGTACGTATGCGGCGACAACGACTTCTCCGCCGTCGTGATCATTATTTGAGTTTCGGCTTCCTCTGCAAGCCATAACTTTTTTTAAAATGAAAAATAAATACCATGTTTTACTTTTCTTTTATTTTGGCATGGAAAATGGTTTTCATAATGTTTTTATATCAATGTGTTGTATTGATATCTTGTGATTGAAAATTGGAAATTTTATGTTTCCTTTATGCATGTTTTATGTGATACGATTATGTTATGGTTCTTGGGCATTATTATGAATATGGGTGGTTCCGTGATAAACTAAGGGCGGGTGAGCCAGATATAGCTCTCCAATGCATTGGGTAATGCGAATGGGTTAAACATTGAGGTTTCTCCGAAGATATTTAGGGAATATACTGTGATGGGTATTTCAAACGTAACCAAGAGGGTTACTCCCTACGTAAGAATGTTTTGAATGCCTCAGGTTACCTTTATGTCTTATGATTTCTATGATTTATTCATGATTTGATGAGGTATGTTAAAGTGCTTATGTTTTATGGGTAAAGTATGACTTCATTATTATGTATATATGTACTCATGTTTCCTTTCCATATTTTTATATCTCTTACTGAGCTTTTTATGCTCATCCCAAGTTTCTGAAATGTTTTTCACAGGTCAAGGGAAAGGTACATGATGTGATGATAGTGTCAAGGAAGTGTCAAGAAAGAATCCATGTTTCATTTTAAATATGTTTCCATTGATGGGAAAAATGAATACTATCTTTTATGTAACCACTTTGTTTAAATGTGGAATGTAATGCATGTTTTACGATCTAATTCTCTAAAACTCTAAACCTGAAAAGATCCTCAACGTGTATTCTTGAAGTAACTCAAGATTAAGTGGTGTTTAAGGCTGGGGCCTTATACAGCCCCCCAACCCTCAGGACACCACCCCAACCCCTGGACATCCCCCACCCCTTTGGACACCCCCACCCCTCCTTGACACCCCCACCCCTCCTAGACACCACCACCCATATTCTACCCCCTTGGACACCCCCTTGACACCCCAACCCTCTAGAAAGCCCCCCCAGACAACCCCCAAACCCTCTGGATTGGCCCCACCCCCTTGGACTGCCCCCACCCCCTTAGACACCCCACCCCCTTGGACCCCCCCCCCCATACACCCCTGGATTGCCCCCCCCCCCCCCTCCTCCATGGACACCCTGGACACCCCCAACCCGTAGGACAGCTCCTAGAACTCTCTGGACACCACCACCACCCCCTTGGACACCCCCTAGACACCACCACCCTCTTGGACATCCCCCACCCCTTTGGACATCCCCCACCCCCTAGACAACCCCACCCCACTAGACAGCACCCCCACCCCCTTGGACACCCCACCCCTCCTGGACACCACCCCTACCCCCTACCCCCTTGGACACCCCCTTGGACACCCCCAACCCTCGAGACAGCCCCCCCCCCCCCCCCACACCCTTGGACATCCCCCCCCCACCCCACCACCACCATGGACACCCTAGACACCCCCAAACCTCTGGATAGCCCCCCCCCCCCCCCCCGAACCCTCTGGACACCACCCCCACCCCATTGGACACCCCCTGGACACCACCACCCCCTTGGACAGCCCCCACCCCTCTGGATAGCCCCCACCCCCTAGACAGCCCCCACCCCTCTAGACAACACCCCCACCCCCTTGGACACCCCACCCCTTCTAGACACCACCCCCACCCCCTACCCCCTTGGACACCCCCTGGACACCCCCCAACCCTCTGGATATCCCCCACACCCCAGAAAACCCCCCAAAACCTCTGGACATGCCCCCAACCCCTTGGACATCCCCCCACCACCCACCCCCTTGGACAGTCCCCCAACCCCTTCGACAACCCCACCCCCTTGGACGCCCCCCCCCCCCCTCAACACACACACACACCCCTGGACTTCCCCCCACCTCCATGGACACCCTGGACAGCCCCCAACCCTCTGGACAACCCCTAACTCCCTGGACAGCCCCCACGCCTCTGGACAACCCCCATAACCATAGGATTTTAACCTCAAGCTACTAGTTTTGGCATATCCAGGGATTTTAACTTGAAGCTACTAGTTTTGGTATCATGCCATTATTTAAAATGAGAACCGTGAACTATATCTCCTACTAGTCTAAAATGATCTATTGTTCAAAGAATCGGGTTTTAATAGCATATGAAGACTTATAATAGTCCACGAGAATAAGAGTCATAAATAGTTTATGGAACAACAAAAAGTGATACCCAAAATAAAAACAACCAAGGATCCAAAACAAACATTCCACCATGAAAAACCATATATACTAATAAAATAAATCACACTAGTACATGGAATGGGTGTATCACAATGGTTTAGATATAAATTGCCATAATATAGGTGAATGAGATCATTAGTTGTCAATTACAACAAATATTACAATAAATATAGGGCATCCGCGAAACAAAAAAAATGAAATAGAAGTAGGTGAGGATTACTTAAATATTGCGAGTTGATATAATAGATCTGGTGATAATAAATAAGATGATGATGGAAAAATGAGGTAAGTGGGTTTGAAATCGAAGAATCTTACCTAGTTTTAACAAAAAAATCGCAAAACATAAATAAAGACTATCCGAAAAAAAAACAAACAAAATAAATTCGTGAGAGGCATACCTGAGTGTTGCGAGTGGAGATGATAGATCCGAGGAGAGTAAAGATCAAAAATGATGATGGAAAAATGATTTTAACAGAACAAGATCGAAGAGCCGATTCTAGGTTTTCCACGCGAGAGAGACAATTCACAGGTCTATCGATCTAAAAATCTGAAATGACAATCCACGGGGCGTGATAAATTTTTTAAATGTTTTATAACGTCGGTTATTTAATAACCGACGTTATAAACTATTTTTTTCACATTTATAATGTCGATTATTATAATAACTGATGTTATAAATGTATCCGATACTGCATTTTTTAGGTCGTTTATTTTATAACCGACATAAAAAAATCCGCGTGTTGGTTTTTTACGTCAGTTATTCTATAACCGACGTAAAAAGCACATCAAAAACCTCAGTTTTTACATCCTTTATTTTATAACCGACATAAAAACTTCAGCGTGTTGGTTTTTTACGTCGGTTATTTAATAACCGACATAAAAAATTATGCGGGTTGGGTTTTTACATTGGTTATTAAATAACCGACGTCAACAAGGCCTCTGATGCCACATTTTTTACGTCCGTTATTAAAATAACCGATGTAAAAAATTTACGCTTAGAATTTTTTACGTCAGTTATAAAATAAGGGACGTAAAAAACAACATATCACAGATTTCTACATCAGTTATATATAACCAACGTAAAAAATGGCGACATTAAAAACGTTTTCTACACTAGTGAGTTATCTTAAAAAGTATTTTTTATATACATGTGGTAAATATAGGTTAGTAAATAATAATTTGTATTATATATATCATTATTGTGAAATAATTTTTTAATAATAATAAATATTTATTATATTGTAGCGTCGAACACATGTAATGTAAATCTAACAAGAGGTAAGGGTTTGTCATATAACATTTATATAAGTGACACATACAAAATATTCACCACTTACTTGTTTGTATGGTGTATTAAATTTTATGGAATTTATTTTATTATTATTTAAATTAATATTATGATATTTAAAAATCTAATTAAGGAACAATGATTATATGGGAATAAATTTTTAATGTAATAAATGTGGTAAGTGTTTGTTTCACAAAATTATCATTATTATGTATTTTTAAAAGTATCCATTGGGGAATTAACTGATATTTCATTTCTAAAAAATTAATTTGTACTATAACCTATTAATTTATTAAAATTACATGTTTTTATTTCCTTTTAATCTTATATGTACTAATTTTATAATTTTTTTAAATGAAGATAGACTTTATTTCATCATTCTTTAGAAATAATTATCTTCTATAAACATGATTTCTAAAAATGATTTCAATTTTTTTAAAATAAATATATAAATCATTAAATTAATTTTAAAAAATTATTATTTTTTATAAAATAATTTAAATGTAATTTTCTTATATTTGTATAAATGAAGCACATTATTTTCCTAAAATGTTAAAGGATCCATTATTTTAATATACTAAGCCTTAGTAGAATATCCCATCATCATAAGCACACATTTCATTGAAACTTCGAATTTCATTTTTCATGATAATTTTCAATTATTTTTTCCCAAATTATGTGGGTATGTTTAGAATTTAATAGTTATTTTCAAAATGAAAAGTGTATTTTCCTCATTTATAATTTTAATGACATATTTATTATTATTAGTTTTCTTCGAAAACAACAAAAAAATGTTTTAATTATTAAACACTCTTGATATGTTGGAATGATACCAACCTTGTTATACATTTGTGTGGTTTATATAAATTTTTAATATGAATGTATTATTTTTATATCGTTCCTTATATTACTATATATAGTTTAGGATTATAGTTACTGATTAAGAAACATACTAAAATTTCATATGGAATATTTTCAATACTGAAGTTTATATTGATTATGTTTCTCCACATTCTTATAAGTAATACATAATACATATCATATGAGAATAAAGGCCTTATATAGCCCCTCAATGCAAATTTAGGTATAACGAGACAATCTAGCATGATAATTTGATGGAGAATTTATCCTTTTACAAAATATTTTCATGCACAAGGCCGTGACATAATGTTTATAATGATAAGAATTACATGTTTTCTTATTATGATTTTTTTCAGAGGATTTTTTAATTTTTAACAGCCAAATCATTTTTCAATGGAATTTATTCCTTCAATTAGTATTTACATATAGTATAAATCACATAAACATACTTATAAGTCATAATAAAAATATTATAAATGAATAATTAATAAAAAACTATGTATTTATATATGTTATGGAACCAATACTAATGAAATAGAAACATGATCATATAACCAATAATATGACTATTATTAATTTTAAAGAGACCAAATGAATAGTTGCTTCACCCATGAAATTATATGTAAAATCTAGAAATATTATAAATGAACTCATGGTGTAATTGAATTATATTCTAATTAAATAAATGTTTTAAAAGTTAATAATTAAGTGTTGGTAATTCAATACTTCTTAAACATTTAATTAAAATTTTAGGATAAATATAATAATTTAAAATAAATTTTATTTTTATAAAATGTATCCAAAAAATAATAATTTTGTTATCTTAGGATTTTATGTTAATTTTATGATACCATAAATAATTTTTCAGAGTGTTATAAAACCAGTTATAGTTTTAAAATATATATTTTCCATGTAAATGATGATTTAAATTAAAAATTAATTTACTCATATTAGGATAAATTTATTCATTAAATTTATTTCTTTTTTTTATTATAAACATAATAAAATTTTTAGAGTGAATCTTTTTCACTTCTTTAAAATAATTGAATTTTATTAAGAATAGTAAAATATGTTAAGTTGCAATAAAAGCTAAATATATGAATTATGGAGTCATATATGATGTATTGATTATGTAATATGAATATATCAATCTCTACTTAGTTATTTATATAAAGTTAGATATAATTATAAAACTATTTATATTCTTGATCCAAAATATTAAAATAATAATGTTAAAAATGAGAAAACACCCATCTGAACCACTATAAATATCACCCCTCACCCCTCTTATCCTCATATCTCTAATGATTTTAGAATAAACAAAATTCTTCTCAATACTCTTTTCTATCCCCTTCCCCACATCCAGGAATACTTTTTCATCGAATGAGAAAAAAATTTGATGAATATGTTCTCTTGGAGGAGAGATTTAAGAGGTAATATCTTTTTATATTTTCTTTTAATTTAATATAATTTATTTTTATTCTATTAATCTCTCCTCACCCAAAATCATTGAAATTTCATGATAAATAAATTACCTAAAATTTAAAATAATTATATCAATTTAATGGAATACCCAACATTAATATTATCCCTCTATCTCTTTTATTTAAAAAATTAAATTGTTGTCTGTGATGAGTCGATTTTCGGGCATCCTAGGTGATGCACATTTATTTTCCTTAAAAACATTCAAGGATATTAATAAAATCATTTTAATGGTAATTTTTATTTAAATTTATATTAACACCCTATTTTTTTGGGAACTAACATATACATGTGACAATAAATGATAAAACAATACAAGTTCGTTGTGACAAAAAAAACTGCAAATAATAAACCTAAAATAGTCATCAATAAATGGTAATAATTGATTCATACTCATAACAAATAACCTTATTCTTTATAAGATAATATAATATTCTATAATATATTTAATAACATATAATAACAATTATTAATATTTATCCACATTTTACACGAACTTACATTCATGTAAATAAGTTATTTGATCAAGAAAACTGTGAAATTGAATGCTGAAAAATTATTTAATTAGACTGTTTAAATTACAAAAAAGGCATAAATGAACATAATAAAACTATAATGATTAAATTTAAAGTATAAATGTTTCATTACTTTATAAATAATTAATATAATGTGATTATAAATTATTTAAATGTGAAGAAACTATCCGAACGTAATGTAAGAGGAATTCTTGAACCCAACTCTCTTTGGGTTTTGCCTATTTCATCCAATTTTAATATGGATATTCCATAAATAAAAATTATTTATCATTATAATAAATTTTTTAATATATAAATTTTTTATACTTTAGTTTATGATAATCATAATGTTTTTCAAAGAACTATTCATAAAAAAATCCCTTTTACTACTCGATATTATTTCTTCTTCACTCACAGTAGATGATTCTTACATCTATATTTTTGTTACCTATTTCATTAGGGACACCAAATTTTATGAATTTATGATTTCTGGAATGAAACCCATTCATTTACATGTGTTATTTTATGTCCACTATTTTTATATGTTCTATGTGTCATGCATGATAATGTAAATGTTATGATGTTATTGGTGCACCAAGAATTATATGGTGCAACGTAAATGTTATGTCATGATAGGTGCACACTGAATATTAAAGTACTAAAAATCATGGGGTTATGAGATATATCTAATTATAAAAGTGAAATATGTGTGATCATGATTCTAAATTTGTTCAAAACTATATGTGGTTTTGACCACTAAGTCTTGTTGTTTAATTTTTATATATCTCCACATGCCATGACATTATCTAATACATCCTATAATGATTATAATGTTGATGTTAAGGTTGTTATCACCCCATATTACAGGTTTTCATGTTATTATATATCATATTACTTGGATTTTCTCTCACACCATTCTTTAATATATGTCCTCACGTGACTACTTACACGAATGAGAATTCAAGGTCCAATAAAAAACTATAAAAGCAGGAATTAAATATGTGTTTATTTTTTTGTTGTAAATGATTTGTATGATCCTAATTTTCCAAATAAATTAATCTTATGGATCCTAGTCATGTAATTATTTTATAATATTTATTATTAAAATAATGTAACAATAATTTAATAAAAATAAGAGACTCTATAGTTGATATTAGAGAACAGATTAGTTAATTTTAGAATTAGGATTATTGAATCGTAGAAAAAAACCCATAGTATGAAGCTAAGTATATTTAAGGACATAATAATATTTTTTAAACTTAAGGATACCATATGATATTCCATTAAATTAATTTAACAATGGGATAAACTATTAATGACTTGTGGAATTATGTTTTGTTATAACTTTTTCTATATTATAGAATGCTGAAAATGAGGTTAAACTTGGCCAATAACCCATTTGAAGGAAAATGCATCAATTGGATGAATGACATACCCAATGATTTTAGAGGTGGGGTTCAAATTTTCATGATGATTTTTACCTAGCTACCCCATTTTATGAACAATAAACTGAAAAAAAATATAATTTCATCCCTCAAAAAAGAGAGAGAAACTGACTATCAAGTCTTTAATGTAGCAATAACCACCGATGATGGGAGGATATTTTGATCTTCAAGTTTCAAAATAGTGGGTCAACTCAACGTAGAATAACATTTCTAAGCTTCAGTGTTCGGTGATAGAGAGAGTGAATCTCTCCATTTATCGTCTATATAGAGAGGTGGATCAATGGTGGGTGTTGATTAATAACACTAAGATGAAAGATGATATTTAATGTATTTACTATAAGACACTGAGAAAATGTTTCATAAAAATAATTTACATAGAAATATTTATAGAAAAATGGATTAAAAATTTATATAGCTGAAGAAAAAGGAAGTATAATCATTCATAGACTAGGACAAAAATTAGATAATTCTTAAAGTTACACTTAAGGTTTTGTTATCAACAATGATTTAAAAATTGATAGATAAATTAGTGGTTTTAAAAACCTTCTAATGGCTCTTGAAATGTGAGAATTTGGGAGTTATAAAGAATTTGGTCTATATAATCTCAATATAGAGATAGAGTTTGGATAATGGTCTCATGGATAGAGTGATAAGAAAAAAAAATTTGTTTCATGTAGGATGATCTAAAGAGAATGGGGAAAGAAAACTCAACCACCAACATGTCAAAAATGTGGGAAGAAGTATCATGGAAACTACCTCAATGTGATGAAAAAATGAGTAAATTGTGGAAGATAAGTCCTCGAAGTTCATGAATTTCAAAAAAAAAACAAGCGGAATGAGGACAATGTAGTAGAGAAAAGTAGAGAACCACCCATGGTCCAATGTTACAATTGTAGGGAACATGCTAACAATGCAAGACAATACACTAAAACTCAAGTCCTTGAGGTTAATCAGCATCATCAGCCACTAAATACAAAGTATCAAATCAAGAATTATTTCACCAATACTGGTGAAGTGGATCCATAAAATTATGTCATACATAGTACCCTTAATATTCCCCCAAAAATGGTAATAGTTTTGTTTGATTATGGTTATATTCATTCCTATATACATATATATATATATATCAATTTTTATAGAGATATTTAATCGAAGCCCTAAAACATTATTGTAGATATATTTGTAAGATCACATATAGGTGTGATCATTAAAGACCAAATGTTGGAATTTTCTACTATATGAAAATGTGAGATGGTTTTTCCATAAAATCTCATCATACCTCCATTTTTGTAATTTGATGAATAAACTGGAATGTAGTGGATCTCTTTATTAAGAGAACATATCTACTGTGAGGAGAAGAAAATATCTATTCACATTCAGAAACCACCCATTCTTCTATAAGAATAAAATTATGATCAATAATATCATATTGAAAATCCATTAATGGTGTAGGAATTGATTCCATATGAAGATGTGTGCCTCAAAAAAAGGTTTCTGTACAAGGAATTTATCATCATATCTGAAATGCCCATTGTGAGGGAATACAGTGATTTATTTCCTAAAGAGTTACCTGAACAACCCCTTGTGTAACATACTAGGTAAATAATGAGTAAGATATTTTCATATTTATTAATATTTTTGAATTAAATATTAATTTTACTCTAATGGGGATTATATGTTTGATGGTGTACCTAATACGCAACAACATGTTTTATTTAATTCTTACGATTCACACAATGTTGAGTTATACAAAAAAAATGATAGTATAATAACATTATTTTAAACGGAATGTAATTCATAGATTTTTTATTGGTGGAATGAATATAACTAAATACAATATTATTATACAAGTTTTTAAATGTCTTTACCTTTATCGAATTAAATTTAGATTCTTAAAATGTAAATGAATCTAATTTTAAAAATACATACTCTAATATTTTTTTAAAGGTCGATTTACCACCTTTTGTGAGAGATCCATTTTTAAATCTAGTTTTGTCACATTAAAATGTTATATTTGAAAAAATAAACTTCATTTTTAGAATCAAGATATAAATATTTACTTTGGAAAAAATATAGGTATTTTTCTGATAAAATTCATTTTTAATGAATAGTATAAATACTAATTTTTAATTCAAAACTGCCTTTTAATTCAATTTATTTATATATTTATATTACCTTTTTAATTTTAATAAAAGTGTAATTAAATTATATTTTTACCATTTAATACAATGTTGGTCCTTGAAAGAAGTTTCACTTTGAAATTGGACATAATGAAATGTCAATATTTTGATAGTTGTTATTTCTTAAAACACGCTTTCTAGTTTTGACAATGAGAACTAATTTTAAATTAATTAATTAAGATTAAATGTTTTTTATTTGAAAAAACATATATCATTTTTGGATTTATAATACAAAATTTATCTTAAAGTGATTTTTTTTATTTTTCTGAAAACCCTCTATTTTTGATGAATAGTGAAAAATACAGCTTAGTAATTATAATAAGTATTTTTTCATTTAAATTAAATTTTACCGCTTTTGTGAATTGAATTTCAAAAATAAGACATACATGATTATCATAAGTAAGTATAATTTGGTTCAATTAGATGAAAATTATTTTTGGTGAATAACATCATTTGATTTTTATTTACCGCGGTTAAATTTATATAGGGTAATTCAGGGTAAAAATAATATTATCATAATATAAAATTACCTTAACACTTGTCCAAGCCTTATCGGATGAGTCATGGCCGGCCAATAGAATCTTTTATTGAAACGTTTGGCCTTTGAAAGACATTTGGGAAAAAAATTACATTAATAACTTTTTTTAAGTAAAAATATAAATATTATATATTATATATTTTTTTTCTAAAACTACTTTAATGTGGGGTTATATAATTGATATATTTGAATATAAATATTAATTGGAAATCAAAAACTATTTCCTAAATCGTGGTATTTTATTTATAATTTTTAGATAGGAAATAAATAAATTCATTTATGACACAATGCTGATGTAATGATTACCTCATTAAGGAATGTTTTAAATAAACAATATCATAAATGTTAAAATAAATTTATTATGGAAATTTTTATTCCATCCAATAATTTTAGGGATTAGTATGACTTATTATATTTGAATTACTGTATTTTTTTCGAAATAATAATGTTGTTATAGATTTTTTAAAAGTCATTATATGAATAGTATTTAAATTGTCATAAATGAGTTTTTAAATCAATCAATATTTTATTAAATGATATAATAATCATAAAAATCTAATATTATTCCAAAATACATAGATAAGGTAGATAATTTAATTAGTGAACCACGTGTTGTTCTATTGACATTTTATGGTAACTATATTAACCATAATATAAATATATACGAGAACATGGTAAATGTTAAATAAGTTAACAAAGGGTTAAATATATAAGATAAGGATTAAAAATTATCCAAAACCTATAAAATTATTATTGGATTATTTTATTTCAACATATATGCAACTTATCTTTGAATTAAATAAGTTTTGGACCTCTTAATCATAAAATCAGTTTGTAATGAAATAATATTTTCAAATATTCCTAAAGATCCTCTCTTCCCCCTTATAAAAGGCCATCAGCTCTAACCCATTACTCACAACTATCAACCCCATTTTCTTGTCCAACCTATACCCAAATAATATCCCAAGATTCCTCTATTTCACAAATAAGCCTTACCATAGTAACAATGAACTTCAATAAATCCTTTTGGTTCTAACAAATGGGAGTTACCCGATTTAAAGGTAACGTCTTCCCTCAAGTTCTCTTCTTTTATTTTACTTTTTCACTCCCTATGATCTTCTTATTCTCAATTTACGTTACCAAAAAAGTATCCTCAATATACTTGGTTGTTTTTATATGGTGTATTTGAACTACACTTACACACACATCCCTCTAATGGGTATAGAACATAATGATTCTAAGGATGGAGAACTACTACCTCACAAAATGATGATTGTTCAATCATCTCCTACCACCTCTTATGGTATCTGTTATGATGGAACTATAATTATATAAGATATTTATGTTATTTTGTTTCTATATTCTTCTACAATTACTTTTTATATTATAATTTTATTCTTTTCATGTTGTATATATAAGAAAATTTCATTAGAGGAAGTACAGACTACCTCCCCCTCAAAGTGATATGACTCATTCATACCATACATGGAACTTATAAATTATGGTGTTAATTAACATACTTAACATATATAAAATATGATATTATACTGGGATAATAATATACCAAAGTATCATTTGGTTTTCATTCCTTTTAAAATGAAAAAAATGAAATTGAAGTTGCGTTCATGCGTCCGTATGGCTTACTCTATCCATGAATGATGCATTTCATTTTTATATATCCAAATTATATAGAATATTAAATATAAATATATACTGGATATATATGATATATATGATATATAAATCATGAATATCATTATATAGATAATAGAATTTCGACCACATGAACAATTTATACTTATAAGAAGTTCATTTTTGACTCAAGTTCCGATCATCGAAAAAATGTCTGGTATGAACTCAAATTATTAACTAATTGTTTAAAAATGTTAATAATTTATATTAAAATAATAATACAATTGAAAAATGTTCTTAATAAAATATAAATTAACTTATGTTTATTATTCGGGAAATTAATGAATGAATGGGTCAAGTCAGACATGAGGTATGGCACTTCATATCAATCTCCTTTCAATGAGGCATGCTTTTATAGTATAAAAATCTTTCTTTTATACGGTATATAATAAACCCCATTGAATTTTAATTTCATGAAAAAGGAATAATTTTTCTACGAAGCATTTAACTAAACAGAAAAAGGAATGTTTTTAATGTTTCCGACGATAATGACATCTCCGTCGTCGTAATCGTTATATAACATCCTATAGAAGCTTTAATGTTTTTAAATAGAAAATAAATCCCTTATTCCCTTTTTTGGTGTTTTTGGTATTGAAAATGGTTTTTGAAATAGATTTATTTTTTCAATATAGTGAAATTATTTCTTGTGATTTCAAATAAAATGTTATTAGTGAAATGCCATATTTTATGTGTTATGATTTTATAATGGTACTTGGACATTTGATGGGTGGTTACGTGATAGACCAAATGATGGGTGGATCCGTGATAGACAAGGATGGATGGTAACATTATAACCTCCAATTCATTGGGTATGGAATTAGGCCTTACTGCTATTCCATTTAGTTATATGTGTGGAATTCAACCATATGGTAATTACATTGATGTATGTTTATGTCCAAAGATACCTTTATATGTTATGTGTTATTTGAATGAGTTTTTTGGAAATATTTTGGTTATAAAACTGTAAGTAATGATATTTTATTCAGTGCAATGTATTTACTACTTTATAAAGGTGAAAAGTACTATTTATGAAAATGAATTCATAGTTTATTTATAGTTTTGAAAAACTAAAATATTTCTTACTTTGTTTATCCATTACATAGATCTTTATGCTAATCATAGGTTTTTTTTGAAATTTTTGACATAGGACATAAATTGGAATAGGGTCATGGATGGGATCATGAAAAAAGTCATGCTGATTAATACATGGAACTAAATATGTTTCTTTTATGTAAAGACTTTTTATTTTATGAAAAGATGCATACTTAGTATATGTGTCTACATATAATATCCAAATTGTTATATATATGTTATGACCTAATTCTCTAAATCTCTAATCCTAAAAATATCCTCAATGTGAATTATTAACATAATTCAAGATTATGTAATGTTTAATGTGGGGGATTTATAGTTGGTATCCCATGCCATTTTAGAAATATTTAAGAGTTATTTTATTGTTTAATTAATATCCAAAAATTAATTTTTGTTAATACAGAAATGATATAGCATTTACGGATTACCATGTTGCTTCACCTAAGATATTTATATGTTCAGAATGGTTTTCTGCAGAGGAAAAAGGGAAGCTATGGTGGGAAGTCATACATAGGGAAATGACCTTCCAAATCAGCATCCTGAGATGGTTGGAATTAGAATTGAATAGTTTCATGCAGTGATGGCTCAGTTTACTCAAGTGATAAATGGTATTTGTGTTTATTGATGATATTTTGGTTTATTCTAAAATTAAATAGGAACATGAAATTCATTTAGGGGATGTATTGTAAACCTTAAAAGAAATAATATTGTATGTGAAATTTATCAAATTTGAGTTTTGGGTACAAAAAATCTCATTCCTTTGTCACATTGATTAAAAAAATGACACAATTGTTGATCCTGTTAAATAAAAGTTGTTGAAGAATGGCCAAAACCCACAAATATAACTGAGGTCTATATTTTTCTAGTTTTGGAAGGTTATTACTGAAGAATTGTGGAAACATTTTCACAATTATCTATCCCAATAACTATGTTAACTCAAAAATGTGATATGTTCATTTGGACAAAAGAATGTGATGATTGTTTTCAGAAATTAAAAAGAAGTTTAGTGAATGCTCCAGTTTCGGCACTACATTACAGAGATAGTGATTTCTTATCTACAATGATGCTTCGTTGAGAGGACATGTCTGTGTCTTAATGGAGATCGATTAGGTAATTTCTTATACTTCACATCAATTGAAACCCTATGAGTTAAATTACCCTACACATGATTTGAATTAGCTGGATTTGTTTTTGAATTAAAAATTTGGAGGCATAATCTATATGGATTAAAATGTGAAATATATATGATGACAAATGTTTGAAGTATATATTTACTCATAAGAAATTATACATGAGGCAAAGGAGATGGTAAGAATTAATCAAGGATTATGATTGCATGTTACATTACAATCAAAGAATGGAAAATAAAGTGGCTGATGCTTTGAGTCGAAAGTGTTATGATACTTAAACCATTCTGCGTTTGGAACGAGATCCTTTTGTTTTTGATTTGATGAATTTTGGATTGGAATTTGTTGTTGTAGGAAAATCCTCATCTTGGTTTCAGGTTTTAGTACATTATTCTCTAGCTGATAGAATAAAGAAAACACAAAAAGATGACAGAAAGTTGCTGAAAAAGGTAGAATTGGTTCAGAAAGTTATGTTACTTGAGATTAATATTGAGAGAGAATGTGTTTTAATGTTTGTAAGGAGATTATGTATGCATTTTGATTCATAGTTTAAGAAGAGTTGTTATGTGAAGCACATATTTAACTTTTTTCAGTTCATCCAGGCAGTACTAAGATGTACAAAAATCATCGAGAGTATTACTGGTGGGATGGAATGAATAGATATATTTCTGACATTACTGTTAAGTGTTTGACTTGTCAATAGGATAAAGAAGATTGACAATTACCTAAAGCAATTCTCCCAACTTTACCGATGCTAGAGTGGAAATAGGAAAATATATTCCTGGACTTCGTTGTGGTATTAACAAAGACATCTCAGGGTAACAATGCATTTAGTATTGTTATTGATCGATTGAACAAAACTGCTCACTTTCCTTCTTATTCGAGATGCATTGTCTGTAGATCTATATTTTCGGTTGTACATTAAGCAGATAGTCAGTTTTCATGGAGTTCCCCTATCCATTGTATCTGATCGTGATCTCAGGTTTACTTCTAACTTTTTGAAAGGCCATCAGAAGTCGTTGGGTAATGAATTAAATGTTAGTACAACTTTTCATCCACAATCTGATGGGAACTCAGAACGAACAATTCAGAATTTGGAAGACATGCTATGTGCTTATTCAATGGATTTCTTGGGAATTTGGGACAATCATCATTCTTTGGCTGAATTTTCTTATAATAACAGTTTCCATTTTAGTATACAAATGGCTCTGTTTGAGGCATTATATAGAAAGTAGTGTCGAACTCTATATTTTTTCAATAACATAGGTGAAAGGAAGTTCATGGGACTCGAATTGGTAGAAGAGATGGAAGAAAAAGTCATGCTGATTTAGAAGAACATGAGAATAGCCTAGAGTAGAAAAAAAATTATGTGGATAATAAGAGGAAGGATCTTTCTTTCGAGGTAGGTGGTCATGTATTTCTCAAAGTTTTTCCATGGAAAAGTGTGATGTCTTTTGGTAAGAAGGGAACAATGAGTATGAGGTTCATTGGACCCTATGGAATCCTGGAGAATGCTGGATGAGTTTCCTACACATTAGATTTACCTCATTTTTATCCAAGGTACAGAATGTTTTTAATGATTCAATGATGAGAAAGTATATGCAGGATCCATCTCATGTTTTGAGTCTAAAGGTAGTTCAGTTGGGAGAAAATCATTCTTATGAGGAACAACCAGTCCAGATTCTTGACCGAAGAGAGCAAGTGTTGCAGAATAAGATAATTCATCAGGTAATGGTTTTGTGGAAATCCCATATTGTTGATGAGGCAACTTGGGAATCTGAAAATTTTATGAGGGATAAATAGCCAAATTTATTTGATAAGGGAATAAAATTGCGGGGATGCAATTTCCAAAAGGGGGGAAGGATGTAACATCCCAGGTAAATAAAGACCTAGACATTTTCAAATTTATTAATATTTTTGAATTAAATATTAATTATAATTTAGATGGGATTCTATGTTTTATGGCATACATGATACGCAAAAATGGATTTCTTTGAAAGCTTACATTGCACACAATGTTGAGTTATACTGAAAACACTAGTAGAAAAAATGTTTAACACATAAGAATTTTCATGTCGGTTCTATATAACGGACATGCAATTATTTAAAAATCGATATATCACGTCGGTTATTTTATAATCGACGTGATATATGGATCATGATCCATTTTTTACATTAGTTATAAAATAACCAACATAAAATATACGAAGATTAGCTTTTTTACGTTCGTTATTGTATAACAGACGTGAAAAAACAAATCTAGAGAACTTTATCACGTCAGTTATAAAATAACCGACATGATAAATGAAAGCTCTGTGCTTTATCACATCGGTTATAAAGAAACCGACGTGATAAAGATAATATCCTCCATTTATCACAGTGGTTATCAAAATAACTGACGTGATAAAGCGACATTTATCACGTCGGTTATTTTATAAATGACGTGATAATTTTTTTTATACCTCAGATATTAAATAACCAATTTCATAAAAATTAAAAAAAATAGTTTACCACATCGTTTATTAAATAAAAGATGTGAAAAATCTTTTAAATGATTTATCGCACCCCGTAATCAGTCACTCAGTTTTCTTCGATCGGGCGACCTGCGACTCGTCTCTCTTGCATGAAAATCCTTGAAACGAGTCTTCGAAGTCGGGCCCTCCAGCCTCGTTTTTCCAACATTATTATTCATATTTATTAACTCCAGATCTATCAGGTCGACTCACAACACTCAAGTAAGCCTTACACGACCCATTTTTAGTTTTTATATCTACGATGCCCTAAACTAATTTTTTGAGATATTATTTTTCTTTGTTATTTCTATCATGGTAAGTTTCATAGTGTTCATTTATACCATGCTAAATTCTTTTCTGGTAAAATAAACCTATGGAAGTGATATCATGTGACTTTACGATTTTTGTGTGTTCTGTCATGTGTGTGTGCACGTATAGGGGGTTTCCAAGGGGTGGGGGCCTTTGCAAGTAGGTGGGGGTGTCCAGGGGGTTGGGTGGGATGTCTAGTGGGGTGGGGGTCTCCAAGGGGTGTCAAAGGGGGTGGGGGTGGTGTACCGGGGGATGCAGGGGCAAGCCAAGGGGGTTGGGGGTGTCCAAGGGGGGTCAGGGGGGATGTCCAGGGGTGAAGGGGATGAGGGGGCTGTCCAAGGGGATAGGGGTGTCCAGGGGGGTGGTGTCCAGGGGAGGTGAGTGGGCTGTCTAAGGGGGTAGGGGGTGTCCAGGGGGTGGGGGTTGTCTATAGGGGTGGGGGCTGTCTAGGGGGGTGGGGGCTGTCCAGAGGGGTAGGGGCTGTCCAGAGGTTTCAGGGGGGGATGTCCAGGGTTGTGTGAGTGGAGGGGAAAGGGGGTGTCGAAGGGGTTGGAGGCTGTCCAAGGGGGTGGAGGGCCTGTCCAGAGGATTTGGGGGGCTGTCCAGTGGTGTGTGAGTGGGGGGGGGTGTCTAAGGGGTTGGGGGCTGTCCAAGAGGGTGGAGGGCTTGTCCAGAGGGTTTGGGGGCTGTCTGGGGGGGGATGTCTAGAGGTTTGGGTGTGTCCAAGGGGGTTGGGGGTGGGGGTGGTGTCCAGGAGGGGGTGTGGTGTCTAGGAGGGGCTATCCAGGGGTAGGGGATGTTCAAGGGGGTGGGGGCTGTCCAAGGGGGTGGTGGTGTCCAGGGGGATTTCAAGGGGTGGGGGGTCCAGGGGGTGGGGGGATGTCCAGGGGGGTGGTGGTGTCCAGGGGGGTCCAATGCGGTGGGGGGTGGTGTCCAAGTGGGTGGGGGTGTCCAAGGGGTGTCAAAGGTGGTGGGGTGGTATCCAGGGGGTGCAGGGGCTGTCCTAGGGGGTGAGAGGGATGTCAAAGTGTGTGGGGGACATGTCCGTGGGGTGTGGGGTCTATCCAAGGGGGTTGGAGGTGTCCAAGGGGGTGGGGGTGTCCATGGGGTGATGGGGATGTCCAAGGGGATAGGGGTGTCTAGGGTGGTGAGGGTGGTGTCTAGATAGGTGAGTGGGTTGTCCAAGGGGGTAGGGGATGTCTTGGGGGTGGGGTTGTCTAGAGGGGTGGGGGATGTCCAGGGGGTGGGGGCTGTCTAGAGGGGTGGGGGATATCCAGAGGGTTCAGTGGGATGTTCAGAGGGTTGGGAGTATCCAAGGAGGAGGGGGTGCTCTCCGAGGGGGGGGGGCTATCCAAAGGGGTTGGTGGCTGACCAGAGGGTTTGGAGAGGGGTGTCTAGTGGGGGTGGTGTCCAAGGGGGTGTCCAAGGGGGTGGGGTGGTGTCTAGGTGGGTGGGGGATGTCCAGAGGGGTGGGGGGCTGTCCAGAGGTTTCAAATTGTTGGGATCAGTGTAATTTTCAGTAGTTAATGTATACATATTTTAATATTTATACTTTATATTTCTTTTTTTACAGAATTGTGAATTTTGTATCTAGTTTCACCAATATGTATTCTTTGTGAACCTTAAGTAGAAAGGATCCAAGATAAATTTAAAACATTTATATCTAACTATATTTTCTTTTTAAATTTTTTTTCAAGAATTTTTTTTAAATACACATAGATTTGTTTTATATTTCAAAATTGATTTGCATTAAAATTCTGATATTTTTCATATAAACATATATTTGTCTTATCTTAAAAAGATTTATAATTTTGATATTTTTTAAAGGTAATAATTATTTGATGTTATATTATGGAACATCGAATGAGTAATGAATATGAGGAAGGTGTTGATACCTTTTTGGAATTTCCTAAACGAAATGTTCCAAGTAGTGACATTTTTTTCTGTCCATGCCTGAAATGTTTGAATATAAAGAAGTTGAAAAGTTTAGAGATAACAGATCATCTGATTTTCCATGGTTTTAATCCGAGTTACAGCCCTTGTATTTGGCATGGTGAAACTGGAGAGAATGTCAGATCTACTAATCATGATGATTCGAAAGATGGTAACTCCGATGGAATTGAAGAAATGATTTGTGATATTATAGCAGAACAAATTGAGATAGAACAGACAGTTGCACGTTGACCGCGCTGTCGTGACACGTCAAATTGATTATGTTTTTGAGGATGATATATATTCTAGGGTAGACCCTAGGTCGTCTCTCAAGGAGAGTTGGTAGGTTTAGAGTGTGTATTTTTAATAAATATGACTAAGAGAGGGGGTGGTTTTGAAAACAGTTTAAAAAATGACTTAGTTGAAATAGCTTAAAAGATGAGTGACCAAGTGGATTTTGAGAAATATGAGATAAAAGGGTCGATGCGATTTCACTACACACATATCAAGTTCATTGTTCATAGAGATTTATCTTGGGTTTAGAGTAATTCTTTGGTTGGAGTTAATTGAAATCCCAATTAATTCCTAAGCTTTTGTTTCAATGATTTAAGGGCCAAACCTTGACGTAACAAACGTATTGTCAAGGTACAGTACTTATGCATGGAAGAAGAGCTTCCAAAGAATATTGAAATCTCAATACGTTGGGTAGGAAAAGGATTCTTGTGATGTCCAATCGGAACAACACAAGTCATGCACTCAAAACCTCACACCGATCGGTTAGAAATTAAGAGCATATCACTCACATGTATCAAATCAAGCATTCAAATATGAAATAAAATAAGATACATGGAATGAAATGTTTAAACACCCAAATTAATTCAAACTAGTAGCTAATTTATGGATCGAAACTCCCTTGACATGTGTGTAGCTCCCTCACAACGAACACCCAACTTTTAGCTCGACATCGGGAGGAGGAGGAAGCTCAGGTTGAACTCCTTCTTCATTGTTGATCCCCCTATGAGGATAGGGTCCTCCAGAACCTCCAAGGTGATTAGGAGACTCCTCTAGGACTCCAAATTGTCAGAACATCACTCCTTGTCCAAACTTACAAATGAGGATCCCAAGGTGCCCTTTTATAGGAAATGTGGGAGGTGGTTTTGGGCACACAGATTTCATCAGTCCCCTTGAATGACGCGTTTCGGCCTTCAGACAGTATTATCTCGCTTTGAAGAAAATAGAAGAGTTGTATCCCTACATCTTGACTATCTCCACCGAAAGTTTGGCACCGTTTAGACAACTACAGCTCAATATATTGATTAAATACAGAACACCGCATTTGACTGGGTCCAAATTCGGTGGCTTGGACAGATCAGTTCGGATGGGCCCCATAAAAGCAGAATCAGGATTGGGTTCCTTAATATGAAATGTAGAATATTGAATTTTGGACAGGACCGAAATATTTTAGTCCATTTTGATGCACGTATTTCGTGTAATATTCAAAACAGTGGACAGATATCCATGGATCCATGCAATTTTGGACCATTTTTCTTTCACTTCATCAAGGGCCCTCCAAATCACCTCCACCTACATTGTAATTTTCAAAACAAGTATCATTGAACTATTTAACAGTGATAAACAAAAAAGTATTGAATCAAACATGAAGCACAATTTGATAATATTTTTATAATTTTTAATACAAAATATGTTTAGCACAACGGTGTAAGGGTGAAAATGAAACAGTGAATTGTGGTACGATCACACCCCCACAGCTAAACATTTGCACTCCTAGGCAAGGTCACATATCCAAATACAATGATGCATATATATATATATATATATTTACAACATCCTGAAGATTTAGCATTTGAGGGAATTTTATTTAAAGTAAATTGATCAATGCACGAATCACACCAAGGAGTTCTTCCTAGTGAAAATAGAAAAATATTTCTCATAAATCATATCATAGAGAAATTCAAAAACGTTCATGATACCCAATTGAGAAAGGAATTCAGAAGTAAATCATGACAGTAACTCTCCATGTGTGTGTGTGAAAACCATTCCATGCTATTCTTTCCACTTGCTATCCAATAAATATATGTTATTTTAACATTTTTCAGCTTAAATGATTTTGTCACCGAACCTGTCCTACATCCTTTGCAATCATATTTCAAGACCCACTCATTTAAGCATTACCAGAAGTCAAACCATAAGCTCCCGACCTAGATATCCCCATATGTTGCACATTTCATCACTCCCCTCATTTATTATTATTATTATTTGAAGTTGCAATTGGAACAAATCTCACACTCATCTCTCAACCCTTGTTTGATCTCCTCACGACACTAATTGCAATAGTTATAACAAGATCAAAGGTTGAGGAGGAGTGGTTTTTGACCTGCCCAAGACACAACAATTTTTTTTAGGGCATACAACAGTCAGACATTAGGTACACACGCATAGGTCAATCTGGTACAGTAATGAAACAGATCGGATAAGGAACGAACGTATTGAAATATCATTTAAAGCTGAAAAATATTAACCCAACATATATTTACCTTATATTAAGTAAGAAATAATCACACTTTGTGGTTTGGTGCAAATTTTTTTGGAGATATTAGTGAAACAGTTTTCCCAAAAACTACTCACACAATGGGAATCAATCATCTCAAAGGTTTCACATAGATACGACCATTTATATCATTGACAGAAAACCAATTCACTAAAAATCACTCCCTGATGTTAAATTCATACAAATATTCTTTTTAGCCTTCGTTATGGTATTTTTACTTTCCCCACTTTATGGTCTCACATCATGAAATTTCGAAATTGTTGATGGGAAAAAATAGAAATACCATAAAGAAGGTCAAAAAGAGAAAACAAAAGGAGAAAATGGTGAAAAATCCTAACTAACCCAGGAATGTATCCACCCCCCCCCCCCCCCCCACACCTAGAGAATGCAGTTTCCTCACTGTAATAAAAGAGACTGTGGGAAGGAAGGATAAAACCTGGTGAGTATTATTCATAGACCACTTCTTGAACATGGAGTTCCTCCATTGGTGACTCCAGAATGGCTTCATGGAAGTGCTGCAGCCACTGCCCATTGACAGTGAAGGTTTTCTTGGTGTCTTCATTTTGACCCTGGACAACACCAAATGGAGAGACATTAGTAACAATGTAAGGTCCAAACCAACGGGAACGAAGCTTACCAGGGTGAAACTTCAGCCTTTCATTGTAGAGGAGGACCTTCTGCCCGATGTGGAATTTACGATGAAGGATGAGACGGTCGTGGGAAGCCTTGGTTCGCTCTTTATAAATTCGGGAGTTCTCATATTAATCTCTTCTCATTTCCTCCAACTCCTGAATCTGCAACTTTCTTTGAATACCTACACCAGAAAGATTAGAATTGCATTGTTTAATAGCCCAGTAGGCCCGGTGCTCTACCTCAACAGGGAGGTGACAACTCTTCCCAAAAACTAGTTGATATGGTGACATGCCAATCGGAGTTTTGAATGCAGTACGATAAGCCCATAACGAATCATCGAGTCTAAGACTCCGGTCTTTTCTGTTTGGCTAAACCGTTTTCTCAAGAATCTGTTTTACCTCTCTATTTGATACTTCGTCTTGACCATTTGTTTGTGGGTGATAAGCAGTAGACACTCAATGCCCAACCTCGTACCTGCGCAAAAGAGATTTCATTATGCGGTTGCAGAAATTAGAACCCTGATCACTGATGATAAACCTAGGTAATCCAAACCTACAGAATATTTGGGTTCTCAAAAATTCCACAACTGTCTTGGAATCATATGTCCTCGTGGCTCATGCCTCTTCCCACATTGAAACATAATCCACTGCCAGAATAATGTAAAGGTTCCCAAATGAAATGGGGAATGGTACCATAAAGTCAATTCCCCAAACATCAAAAATGTCATGGAAGATTAAGGGTTGTTGGGGCATCTCATTTCTTTTAGAGACATTCCCTATTCTTTGACAGCGAGGACAAGATTTACAATATTCGTGGGCATCCCGAAATAATTTGGGCTAAAAGAGACCAGAATCTAAGACCTTGCGAGCATTCCGTTGGGGACCAAAGTGGCCCCCACAAGCAAGTGTGTGGAAGAACCTAAGGAAAAATTGAAACTCACTATCGGGAACACAACGCCTAATAACTTGATCACTACATGTGCGCCAGAGGTAGGGGTCATCCCAAATGTACCAACGAGACTCATGTTTTAGAAGGTCGGCCTGGTTTTTTTGAGAAATCAGCAGGAATGCAAGATGCTACCAAATAATTTACAATTTCAGCATACCAAGGAATAACATCTTGCACTCCGTACAATTGCTCATCAGGAAACAATTCATTTATGGGAATACAGGGGGATGAGTCAATGTCCGAGGATGGGATAATCCTACTGATATGGTCAGCAACCACATTCTCTGCTCCTTTTTTATCCCTAATTTCTAAATCAAATTCCTGAAGGAGGAGCATCCAACAAATGAGACGTGGTTTGGCTTCTGGTTTCTTTAGGAGATATCGTAGGGCTGCATGGTCTGAGAACACAACGACTTTGGACCCTAGAAGGTATGCCCGGAATTTATCCAAGGCAAACACAATGGAAAGAAATTCTTTTTCAGTGGTGGTGTAGTTTGCTTGGGCAGGGTCCAAAGTATGTGAGGCATAGGCAATGACATGTAGAGCTCGGTCGACCCTTTGTGATAAGACTGCCCCAACTGCATAGTTAGAGGCATCACACATGAGCTCAAATAGTAAATCCCACCGAGGTGGTTGGATTACCGGGGGTGACGTGAGACTCCATTTTAACTTATTGAAAGCTTCCTCACATTTTTTATCAAAAACAAATTCTTTTTCTTTTTGGAGTAATCGGGAGAGGGGGAGTGCAATTTTACTAAAGTCACGAATGAAACGACGATAAAATATAGCATGACCCAGGAAAGGCCGCACATCCCGAACATTTTTAGGGAATGGTAGGGAGGAGATGATATCTACTTTTGATTTGTCCACTTGGATACCTTCCCCAGAAATGACATGTCCCAAAACTATGCCTTGTCGCACTATGAAATGGCATTTCTCATAATTTAATACAAGATTCATTTCAATACAGCGACGTAGGACAGAAGCAAGACTACTCAAACATTCATCAAAAGAGGATCCATAAACAGTAAAATCATCCATAAAAACCTCCATTCAATTCTCCAGGTAATCCGAAAAAATACTAACCATACATCATTGGAAAGTACCTGGAGCATTGCACAGACCAAACAGCATCCTTCTGTAAGCAAATGTACCAAAGGGGCAAGTAAAGGTTGTCTTTTCCTGATCCTTAGGGGCAATATGGATCTGAAAGTATCCAGAATACCCATCAAGGAAACAATAATGGGACTTCCCTGCTAGCCTCTCTAGCATCTGGTCAATGAATGGCAATGGGAAATGGTCCTTCCTATTGTGTTGGTTTAGCCGGCGATAGTCTATACAGACATGCCAACTATTCTGCACACGAGTTGGAACCAATTCATTGTTTTCATTTTTAACTGCAGTAAGGCCAGTTTATTTAGGAACTACTTGAATGGGACTGACCCATTGGCTGTCCGAGATAGGGTAAATGATTCCAGAAGCCAACAATTTTGTTACTTCTTTTTTAACAACATCAAGTAGGTTTGGGTTCAGTCGACGTTGTGACTGCCTCACTGGTTTAGCCTTATCATTTAATAAAATATGATGTTTACAAATTGATGGGCTTATTCCAGGAATGTCAGAAAGTGTCCATCCCAAAGCTTGTTTATACTCCCTCAAAAGATCAAGCAGTTGCAATTCATGATCAGGAGGGAGTGAACTAGCAATGATGACGGGAAACTTTTTTCCATTCTCAAGATATGAGTATTTTAAATCTTGAGGCAGTTGTTTCAGTTCTAATTCTGGGGGATTTTGGATTGACAGAAGTGTGTGTGAAAGTGAGAAGTCACTGATCTTATCTAACTGCTCAATGGTAACATCCTCATATGAGGAATGAGATTTTACAATCTTAGCAGTATCATCGATGGTCATGTGATCCTCTTTGTTCAAGAAATCATCAATTAACAAACATGCATGACATTTCTCTAGACCGCTACAACAATCAATGCCTGATTCATTTCCAAGAATTTCTATCAAAGAGGAAAATTCAGAAAGGGGATCAGGGGAAACAAATGAAGTTATTTTAGGGGAAGGGAGTACATCAATTGAATTTACCGAGAGAGAGGAATGTTCATCTGAGGGGTGCTTCATGGCATCAAGGATATTGAAGTGGACAATATTACCACCAAACTCCATAGATAATGTACAATTATGGACATTAATTATGGTTTTGGAGGATTTCAAGAAAGGTCTCCCCAATATAATTGGGAAATGTCCATTCATCCTATCATCTTCCATTTTAAGCACATAAAAATAAGTAGGAAAAATTAAATTTTGCACCCTCACAAGAACATCCTCTAACACACCAGAAGGGTGTGACGTACTCCGATTTTCTAGCTGAACAACTATTCTTGTGGGCTTTAGTTCACCGACCTGAAAAGAAGAGTATATGGAGTGAGGAATCACATTAATAGAAGCACACAAATCAAGCATAGCATTGGAACATGAATACTCCCCTATGGTGCACGGAATTGAGAATGTTCCAGGATAGTTGCACTTGGTGGGAAGTGATGGTTGTATCAATGCTGAGACGTTCCTCCCCAAGCTCACCTTCTCATCACCTATAAGTCGCCTTCGGTGGGTACACATCTCCTTCAGAAACTTTGCATATCTCATAATTTTCTTGATGGCATCAATCAATGGAATGTTAACCTGCACTTTTTTGAAAGTCTCCAAGATTTCTTTATCAAGTTCAGTTTCTTTTTTTTTCCTAGGTTGGCCAACCCTTTGAGGAAATGGAAGAGGAATGGTTGGGATAGGTGTCTCATCAACAACCACAGTCTTTCCTTTAGAAGGGCTTCTCTCAGGAAAAGGGTTTTCTTCTCTTGGATCATTTTTAGCAGTTGGGATGGTGGTTTCCTTTGGATGGTAGGACTCTAATGGAGGGGTCATTTGGATTTTGAGTTGTGTCCCACTCCTAAGGGTGATGGCACTAACATTTCCTTTATCCCAAGGGTTTACTACTAGTTGAGATGGTAGTTTACCCGACCCATGACTTTGGATTTCCCCCACCGAGTTGGAAAGCTGGCCTAGTTGGGTCTTTAGGTCTTGTATGGCTGCTTGGGTGGTTTGTTGGAATTGGATATTTTTTGCATCCATTTGCTTCATCATATCTTCTAGGCTAGGCTCGGTTTTTGGAGGGGGTGGTTGGAATGGCCTTTGGGGTGGTTGAGGATTTCTGGGTGGTGGTGGATGACTACTCTGACCCTGTTGGTTCCATTACTGTTGAGGTTGGTTTGAATACCCCCCTTTCCTATAGGCTTGGTTTTCCTTCCACCCTTGGTTGGATGGATAGTATGGTTCTTGCCTAAAGGGTTGGTTAAAGGGGCGTCCTGGAAATATTGCCTCACAACTCTCAGAAGTTTCTCTCAATTGAGGGCATTGGTCAGAATAGTGGGTGTCATAAGAGCAAATTCCACAATGGATGGAAGGAGGAGATTGATATTTCCCTAGGGAGAGATCAAGTTGTCGTAGAAGGGTACTTACCTCTTCAAACTTTGTGTCCACCTTCTTCTCAAACTCAGTACTTTTCACCTCATGGACACCTCGAATGGGAACACTAGGCCATGTACCGAATTGTTGAGTGTTCTGTGCCATGTTCTCAATGAGGGTTCTTGAAGCAATTGGAGTCTTATCTACCAATGCACCACCTGCAGCAGCATCAATAATATTTCGATCAATAAAAATCAAACCCTCATAAAAATATTGAATTAAAAGTTGATCACTTATTTGGTGGTGTGGGAAACTTGAACATAACCTTTTAAAGCGTTCCCAATATTCATGTAATGTTTCCCCTTTATATTGTCTTATACCACATATTTCTTTCCTTATAATTGCAGTTCGAGAGGCTGGGAAGTATTTTTCAAGAAAAAGTTGTTTCATGTCCGCCCAACCTCTAATAGGTGAATTAACATAATACAATCAATCTTTAGCCATGTCTTCTAATGAAAATGAAAATGCCCTATGTTTTACTTGTTCTTCATCCACATTAGCAGTTTTTAATGTTGAACACACAGTATGAAATTCTTTTAAATGGTTATGTGGATCTTCTCCAGGAAATCCATGAAATCTTGGTAATAAATGGATTAAACCAGATTTTAGTTCAAAATTGGGTGCCTCGCCTTGTAATTGAATGTAAGTGGGTTGGATATCAACATCAGGTGAGGTTATTTCTTTTAGTGTTATATTATTTTCAGCCATGTTATACAATTTATGTTCAATTTTAACTTTGGTTTTAGAAGAAGAAGAAGGATCAAGAATAATTTTAAGATTTGATGTCTCCTCCTTCAAAGTGTGGTCTTGTATGTCTCGGTTTCGTTGATGTAGGATCCTCTCCGGTTCAGGTTCGAAAGTTTGTAGGTCTCCTGGAGTAGAACGCATCATACAAAGAACCTACACAATAAATAAATTAGAACACAAAAACAAATGAAAAGGTAGAAGATAAAACAAACAAATATTCACAAAAATTACAAAAAAAATTATCAAAAACACGCACAAAAAACCAAAGCGCTCCCCGGAAACGGAGCCAAAATTTGACCGCGCTATCGTGACATGTCAAATTGATTATGTTTTTGAGGATGATATATAGTCTAGGGAAGACCCTAGGTCATCTCTCAAGGATATTTGGTAGGTTTAGAGTGTGTATTTTTAATAAAAATGACTAAGAGAGGGGGTGGTTTTGAAAACAGTTTAAAAAAATGACCTAGTTGAAATAGCTTAAAAGATGAGTGACCAAGTGGATTTTGAGAAATATGAGATAAAAGGGTCGATGTGATTTCACTACACACATATCAAGTTCATTTTTCATAGAGATTCATCTTGGGTTTAGAGTAATTCTTTGGTTGGAGTTAATTGAAATCCCGATTAATTCCTAAGCTTTTATTTCAATGCTTTATGGACCAAACCTTGACGTAACAAACGTATTGTCAAGGTCCAGTACTTATGCATGGAATAAGAGCTTCCAAATCATATTGAAATCTCAATAATTTGGGTATGAAAATGATTCTTGTGATGTCCAATCGGAACAACACAAGTCACACACTCAAAACCTCACACCGATCGGTTAGAAATTAAGAGCATATCACTCACATGTATCAAATAAAGTATTCAAATATGAAATAAAATAAGATAAATGGAATGAAATGTTTAAACACCCAAATTACTCCAAACTAGTAGCTAATTTATGCATCGGAACTCCCTTGACATGTGTGTATCTCCCTCACAACGAACACCCAACTTTTAGCTCGACATCGGGAGGAGGAGGAAGCTCGGGTTGAACTCCTTCTTCATTGTTGATCCCCCTATGAGGATAGGGGCCTCCAGAACCTCCAAGGTGATTAGGATACTCCTATAGGACTCCAAATTGGCAGCACTTCACTCCTTAGCCGAACTTACAAATGAGGATCCCAAGGTGCCCTTTTATAGGAAATGTGGGTGGTGGTTTTGGGCACACAGATTTCCTCAGTCCACTTGCACGACGCGTTTCTGACTTCAGACAGTCTTATCGTGTTTTGGAGAAAATAGAAAAGTTGTATCCCTACATCTTTAATGTCTCCACGGAATGTTTGGCACCATTTGTACAACTAAAGCTCAAGATATTGATAAAATACAGAACACTGCATTTGACTTGGTCCAAATTCGGTGGCTTGGACAGATCAGTTCGGAGGGCCCCATACAAGCCGAATCAGGATTTGGTTCCTTAATATGAAATGTATAATATTTAATTGTGGAAAGTTACACAAAATATCAGCCCATTTGGATTGAAGGATTGCATGTAATATTTAAAACAGGGGAAAGATTTCCATGGATCCATGCAATTTTGGCCCATTTTTCTTTCACTTCATCAAGGGCCCTCCAAATCACCTCCACCTACATTGTAATTTTCAAAACAAGTATCATTGACCTATTTAACAGTGATAAACAAAAAATTATTGAATCAAACATGAAGCACAATTTGATAATATTTTTATAATTTTTAATACATAATATGTTTAGCACAGCGGTGTAAGGGTGAAAATGAAACAGTGAATCGTGGTACGATCACACGTCTATATAGTGATGCTGAAAAACCAATGTATCCTGGCTGTACAAATTTTACAGTTTTTTCCACAGTGTAATGATTGATTAACCTTAAGGAGAAACATGTATAGAGTGACAAAAGTTTTAGAGAGATACTATAATTGATGAAAGATATTCTTCTAAAAGATAATGATCTTCCAGATTCACATTATAAGGCCAAGAAAATATTATGCCTGATGGGATTGGGATAAATGAAAATAAATGCCTATCCGAATGACTGTATGATATATAGGAAAGAATATGAATTTCTATTAGAGTGTCCTAAATGTGGGACATCACAGTATAAGGTGAAAGAATAATCATAGGCTGATGTAGAGATTACAAAGATCCCTTCCAAGGTATTTTTTTATCTTCCTATAATTAATCATTTGAAACATTTATTCTCTAATTCACATGATGAAAAAAGGTTAAGATGGCATACTAAGGAGCGGATATGTGATGGAAAAATACGGCATCCAGCTGATTGTCCACAATGGAAGAAAATTGATGATCAATATCCAACATTTTGAAATGGAATTTGAAATCTCATACTAGGGTTGTGCATAGATGAAATGAATCCATATCGAACCCTTAGTAGCACACATAGTTCATGGCCGATTTTATTGGTAATTTACAACCTCTCTCCAGAAGTTTGTATGAAGTGCAAATATGCCATGTTGAGTATAATGATCTATGGTCTGAAGCAACCTGAAAATGATATTGATGTTTTCTTGTCATTATTGATTGATTATTTGAAACTTTTATGGGAGGATGGAATTAAGGTGTATGATTCTTATAAAATGAAATATTTTCAACTGCGTGCAGTGCTTATGTTCACTATAAATGACTTCCCAACATATAGAAATTTTTCTAGATACAGTGTTAAAGGGCATAAAGAATTCCCGATTTGAGAACAACAGACTTCATATTGTCAATTGCATCATGGGAGGAAAACAGTGTACATGGGTCATCGAAAGTTTTTGCCTATGGATTACTCTTATAGAAGACATAAAAAGGAATTCAATGGCTCAAAAAAATTATATTTCTACAAAAACATTATCCCCTGATCTTTATTTTGAGTGGGTGGAAAACCTTGATTTGGCATAGGGAAAGACAAAGAAATCTGGTGATGATAGACATATTTGGAAGAAAATGTCATAATTTTTTGGGCTACCATATTGGAGATATCCAGAAGTTAAAAATAATATTGATGTCATGCATGTGGAGAAAAATATCTGTGACAGTTTGATTGGAACATTGATAGATATTAAAGGAAAGAAAAAAGATGGGTTGAATGCAAGATTAGACTTACTACCTATGGGAATACATTTGGAGTTAGCTCCCACTCCTAATGGAAGATGAACATTTCTTCCCCCGACTTGTCATACATTATCCAAGAGAGAGAAAATTAGATTTTTTCAGTGTCTTCATGATATCAATGTGCCTCATGGGTATTCTTCAAATATAAATTTTTTTGTCTCATTTAAGGACTTGAAGTTGATAGGTATGAAATCTCGTGATTCTCACGTCATGATGCAATAACTTCTACCAGTTGCATTGTGTGGAATACCCATCCTTGTCAGAAAGTCTATAATGAAGTTGTGTTATTTTTTTAATTTAATTTGTAATAAGGTGATTGATATGAATGATTTCAACATTTTGGAAAAGGATTTTATTTTTATATTTTGTCAATTGAAAATGTATTTTCCTCCAACTTTTTTTGATATAATTGTGCATTTAATGATTCATCTGGTTTGAGATATAAATCTTTGTGGACCTGTATATCTTCGTTGGATATATCCTTTTAAAGGGATATGAAAATATTAAAGGGGTATGTTTAGAATCCATATCGACCTGAAGAATCCATTATTGAAAAGTATATTTCTGAGGAGGTTGCAGAGTTTTGTACGAGCTACTTGGCTGCGACGCATCACATAGGTTTGCCTCCATCTCTCCATAAACGAGTTAATAATGAAGGAATATGGATTCCTAGCATGAAATTCAAATCGTTGTTAGATGAATAGATTAAGAATTTATAATTATAAATATTGAATAACATAGCTGATGCTCAACCATATATCACATTGCATATTAATGAGTTGAAACAATGTCATCCAAAGAAGAAGGAAATTTGGATTTTGAATGAACACAACAAACCATTTTTTTCATACTTTAAAAACTCCTTGCTTGGTAGATCAGATGTATCAGAGAAATTAAAATGTGTAGTGGGTGGTCCATGTTTAAATGTGATAACATGGTCCGATTATGACATTAATGACTATACCTTTCATACGAAATCTCAGGACAACAGAAGTGTAGTTCAGAATAGTGGTGTATTGGAGTTTGCAGAATCAATGTATTTTTCGAGTGCTAAAGATAAAAACCCAATTTCTGCATCAAGTGCATATTATGAAGTGATTGATGAAATATGGGAGGATCATTAATTTAAAATTAAACTTCCAATTTTTAACTATAAATGGTTTATCAGTAACAACAATGTCAGACATGATGAATTTGGAATGACATTTGTTAGTCTGAATATATTGGAAGACACAACAAATTCTTTTATAATGGAAACACATGAAAAACAAGTTTTCTATGTAGTAGATCAAACAGATATGTAGTGGGCTATTGTTTTACAAGGTAAAAACAATATGTTGGTGAAGAAGAACTTGATGAAGATGATGATTTATGTGAGATCCCTACTTCCATGAAAAGATTAACAGAACATAATAATGAGCATGTTGAAGATAGGGTTTGTTCCATAAGGAATGATCACGAAGAAGGAGTTTGGGAAAACAATCCATTTGTACATTCCTAAAATTATAGGTAACATTTGATTATTTCTTGTTTACATTTATTATTTTCATAAAATGTTTGATATTGTATGATTTTTCTTTATTAAAACAAGTATTAAAACAAATAAGTATAAGTTTTTGTTTGTTTTCATTTATTTTAGTTTACTTTATCATGTTTACCATTATATAAATTATATATCGTTTATTTTCGTTCAATGAAAATTACTTTACAATGTTTAACATGTTTACCAGGTTTACCATGTTTACTATATTTACCATCTTTACTATATTTACCATTGTTTAACATGCTTACCATATTAACCATGTTTACTATTACGTAACTTAGTACAATTTTCTATTTCCTATTTACATTATTATTATAATATTTGAATTTGTATATTTGTGAACTAATGTTTATTTTTTTGATTTGAAGGATAATGACAGATCAATCAGTTGATCAACCACTTGATTCTAGAGATGATCATATTGGTCATACCTCTAGGGAGGAACATTGAAAAGCTCCTCTTGATGTTCCACAATCTTTCTCATGTGATCCCATTATGAAAAATAGTTCAAGAGTTGGTAAACGTGGGTGCACACATTTACCAAAATTATCACTTGCTCATATGCAGGATCAGAGGATACTCGTTGAGTTTGATGGGGATGATATTATTAGAGGTCCAAATGAAAAAATTTTTAAGTGTTTTTTATCAACTCAGGGTAAGAGAAAAGTTAGAATTTTGTATGATGACCGGAGAAGTTTGGACAAAGTGATAATCACTCCGTTTTTTGGAGACAATTTTGGTAAGCTCTTTTTCTATTGTTTTCATATTCATTAAATGTTTCTAGTATATATAATATGTTTAACCCCTTCTTTATCAGGTGACATTTGATATTCTTGACACTAGAGGAGTCATGCATAAATTCTTATCGATGGATACCAGGAGATAGAGGGATTTAAAATCAACCCTCTCATATGATTTCATTTTTTGTCATAGGATTCATGAAAATCCATGTCATATATATCCTTTCATAGATTAAGACACACAGAGACAGTTTGTTGAATATAGAAGAAAAAATTAATTTTTGGTAAGGTCAATGTAAACTTTTATAAGCTTTCTTATATAAATTATCTTATTAATGTTTTGTTAATCATTTATTATTATTAATTTACAAAAAAAGGGAAATCTCATCAGGAGATCCAATCTAAAAATGTATACCCTCATTGTTTATCTCGGGGTGGGTATACATTATTGGAAGAACAAATGATGCTAGAAAAATTATAAAAACTAAGAGATGAATATTCAAGCTCTGAAGATGTGGCCCCACCATCCCCTCTATCTAGAAATGAAAAATGGAAGAGGGCTTGGATGGGAAAAAAGGACAATATCTTTCGAAAGATTCGAGAATCGTAGTTGAGAGGATTATAAGATATCTTTTTTATTTATTTATGTTAACTATATTCTTCATATAATTTCAATCCTTAAAGAAATTTTCAATTAATTAATACAGGATTATCTTGAGGAGCAGAGCTCACAGGGGGTATTTACAGCTTCTGGAAGGCAAGATATTTTATCTACAACATTGGGAAATCCCGAACATCCTAGTCGTGTATGAGGATATCCGACAGGTGTATCGGTAAGAAAAGTGTTGATTTGTTCTTCAAATTCTTACATTGAGGGTGTTTATTAAAAAAAATAGAACCCTTGGAGGCTGAACATCATAATATTAATGTAGCGATGGAGGAAAAGATTAGACCGTTGGGACAGTCAATGTTTGCAGACATGCAAAGACAATTTCAGACTGCAGCTCCCACTCCTCCACCTCCCCCTGTAGACTCCATTATTTATCCTCCACCTCTTCCAGTAGCTTCCACTCCCCCACCACAGCAATTGGACCCCATTTTTTATCCCACTCCTCCGTTATATCTTCCTACTTATTACGAGTTGTATGTTGATGATTCTCAACATCAAATAGTTGCATATAGGCTAGTATATTGTATAAGAGATACATTTCATCATCAACAATTAGAGGTAGAGAATCATAGGGTCACTATACAGGATATTATAGATAGATCATCTCGAGTACCATTACATACAGATGAGGTGATGACAGTTGGACATAGTATTGAGCATTTTTTAATTTGGTCATCCAGACTTCTCCAACTCATTACCGTAGAGGTATGTATGTTATATCTTTTATTTTTTTATTAATGTTGTTTTATCATTTGAAAACTAATATATTTTTCTATTTATTTTTATAGGAATACATCAAAGGTAAAGAAATAATGTATAAACAACAATAATGACAAATGATTATGACATCAGATATAGATTCTAGTAGTCTTGACTGATTGTCAAGATATTCAAATTTGTTGGCGGATCATTATGAGTTTCCAATTGAATATCCTATTTGTGGGCATGCAATAACTGTGAGGATTGTGAAAACTGAAATCATAGAGCTTGTTACTGGAGATAAGTTGGGCATCAACGTGGTGAAATTTTTTTCCATGTAAGTATTAACACCGTTTCCCTACGTTTTATTTATTATAAATGTATACTTATGTATGTTTTGTATTAGTAATCTTTATAACATTTGTAAGAACAATGAGCAGATAGATGTATATGGATTCATGGACCAGCATTTGATTTCCCCTGAAGCACATGCATTGGATGAGGAACAAAGAATGCTTTATATAACTGAAATATTTGAACGGAATATAGTCGCACAATGTTGGCTGATGCCTTTTTGTGAGAGTTTTGAAACACATTTATCTCAAGGAATTCATTATCTTTTAAAATATAAAACCACTAGCCATAAATTTTCTTTTATCAGTGATCATTAAATGTTAGGTGTTCTCTGCCTAAGGGAGAAAACACTTTATTGGATATGCTCTATCCATGGAGATGTGCGAGAATGTTTTAAGAAAATTTTGGAAAGGTAAGTTTCAATTTTTCAATAGTTTTATATATTATAATGAATTTTAAATTTATCCCATTCGTATTATTTTCTAACAGGGGATGGGTCTACTTTCGAAAAAAGACAAAGAAAAGGAGTGAGAAAATCAAATATGTAAATGTAAAGGTAAATATCCATTTATAATTTTTACTTTTTGATTTATTACATAAAAATAATATATTGAATTTACACCCATTCAAACAGAACGGGCATGGACAACAAGGAATCATCGAATGCGGATATTATATGTTAAGAATTATGTATGAAATAATTACAAATGGAATAGTTGTGAACTTTGACATGGTATGATTTACATTTAAACATTGCTATAATATTTCATTTGATTTATTCATTACACACCTTAACTACTATACTTTAAATTTGTATAGAAGTCAAACACTTACTAGTGGAATATTCAAATTATTTTACATATTTGATTTAATTTTAGATGATTGTAGTGTAAAATGTAATTTTGAATATTGTCATTGTAATTTTGTATTTGGTAGTTGTTTAGGTTGGATTTAGTTTTTTTAGGTTAACATTGTATGTTTTGAATGTAATATATGTGAATGTTTAATTTTCCTCTACTTATTATTTTGGTCTACTTTTGATGGTTTTTATGGTATGGATTATGGTCTGGGGGGAGGGGTTCCATGGGTGGGGGGTGTCCAGTGGGGTGGGGGGGTATCCAGGGGTGTGGGAGGGCTATCCAGTGGGTTGGGGGATGGGGGGTGTGCTGGGTGTCCATGAGAGTGGGGGTGAGTCCAGGGGTGGGAGCATTTCCAGGAGGGTGGGAGGGCTACCATGGGAGTGGGGGGTTGTCCATGGGGTGTCCAGGGGTGTGGGGGTGTCCTGTGTGGTGAGGGGGTTTTCTAGGGTTGTGGGAGGGCTGTCCAGTGGGGTGGGGGTGTCCAGGGTGTCCATGGGGATGTGGGTGGGGGGAGTCCAGGGAGGTAGGACCATTTCGAGGAGGGTGGGAGGGCTATCCAGGGGAGTGGGGGGCTGTCCAGAGGTGTGGGGTGTCTTGTGGGGTGATGGGGGCTGTCTAGGTTTGTGGGAGTGATGTCTAGGGTGTGGGGGTGTCCGGGAGGGTGGGTGTTGTCCAGGGGTGTGGGGGGATGTCCAGGGGTGGGGGTAAGTCCAGTGGTGTGGGGGTGTCCATGGGTATGGTGGGGGTTGTCCAGTGGGGGGGGGGGGGGGGGGTTCTGGTCTGGTTTTGATCAGGGTTTGGTCTGTTTTTTGTCTGGGCGTGTCTAGTGGGGGGGCTCCAGGGGTGTGGTGGGGGATGTCTAGTGGGGTGGGGGTGGGAGGGTGTCCAGGAGAGTGGGAGGGATGTCTAGAAGAGTGGGGGATGTCCATGGGGTGTCCAGGGGTGTGTGTGTGGGGGGGGGGGGGTTCAGTGGGGGGGGGGGTTTCTAGGGGTGTGGGAGGGCTGTAGAGGGGTGTTGGAGTGCTTTCTAAGGGGTGGGGGTGTCCAGGTGGGTGGGGGGGTTAGGGGTGTGGGAGGGTTGTCCAGGTGTGTGGGAGTTCTATCCAGGTAGGGGGGTGTCCATGAGGGTGGGGGGTGGTTGTCCTGGGGTGTGGGGAGATGTCCTGGGGTGGGGGTAGTCCCAGGGTGTGGGGGGTGTCCAGGGGTGTAGTGGGGGTTGTCTAGTGGGGGGGAGGGTGTCCATGAGGGTGGGAGGGATGTCCATGAAAGTGTAGGGGGATATCCAAGGGGTGTCCAGGGGTGTTGGGTGGGGGGTTTCCAGTGGGGGGGTCTAGGGGTGTGGGAGGGCTGTCCAGGAGTGTGAGAGTAATGTCTAGGGGGTGGGTGTTTCCATGAGGGTGGGGGGTTTCTAGGGGTGTGGGAGGGTTTTCTAGGGGTGTGGGTGTGCTGTCCAGGGAGTGGGGGTGTCAAGGAGGGTGTGTGTGTGGGGGGGGGTTGTCCAGGGGTGTGTGGGCTGTCCATGGGTGTGGTGGGGGTTGTCCAGTGGGGTGGGGGTGGAAGGGTGCCCAGAAGGGTGGGAGGGATGTCCAGTCGAGTGGGGGGGATGTCCAGGGTGTTTCTAGGGGTGTGGGGGTGTCCAATGGGGGGGGGGGTTCTATGGGTGTGGGAGGGCTATCCAGGGGTTTGGGAGTGCTTTCTAGGGGGTGGGGTGTCTAGAAGGGTGGGCTGGGGTTCTAGGGGTGTGGGAGGGATGTCCAGGGGTGTGGGATTGTTGTCCATGGAGTGGGGGGTTGTCCAGGGGTGTGGGGGGATGTCCAGGGGTGAGGTGCAGTCCATGGGTGTGTGGGGGGTGTCTAGGGTGTGGTGGGGGTTGTCTAGTGGGGTGGGTGGGTTCTAGTCTGGTTTTGGTTGGGTTTTGGTCTGTTTTTGGTCTGGGGGAGTCTAGTGGGGTGGGAGTGTCCAGGGGTGTGGTGGGGGTTGTCCAGTGGGGTGTGGGGGTTTGGGTATGTTTCTGGTCTGGTTTTGGTCTGTTTTTGGTCTGTTTCAGGTCTTTTGGCATGGCATAGCAGTGATGGATCTGTGGTGGGGGCTGTCAAGTGGGGGGGTGTTCTGGTCTATTTTTGGTCGGGTTTTGGTCTGTTTTTGGTATGTTTTTGGACTATTTCAGGTGTTTTGGTGGGTCATAGTAGTGGTTGATCGGTTTTATTTAAAAAAATTGTTTTTTACATCGGTTATTTTATAACCGATGTAAAAAATGCATTGTGATTAGTTTTAACGCCGGTTATTTGAAAACCGACGTAATAAATGCTTGGGAAAGGATTTTTACATCAATAATTTCATAAATGACGTAATAAATGAAAAAATGAACAGTTTTTTACATCTGTTATTTTATAATTGACGTAGTAGATATGTTTTCACGTCAGTTATTATTAAACCAACATTGGAAACCCCTTGGAAGATAGGTTTATCATATCGGTTATGAAAATAACCAACGTGATAAATTCTTTAGAGGAGTGATTTATGACATCGGTTATATAATAACCGATGTGAAAGAGTATATACCACGTCAGTTATTAAATAACTGACCTAATAAACCACGACTCTGAAGCGTTTTCCATGTCAGGGTTCTTATCAACCGACATGAAAAATGCATCAGAATTATGTTTTTTACATCGGTTGTAAAACAACCGACGTAAAAAACAGAGTTTATAACGTCTCCTGTAATAACGTCGGCCAAAAGCCGATGTAAAAAATAAAAAATAACCACCGTAAAAAATATTTTTTTCACTAGTGATAATAATAATAATATATTATTTTTTTAAATAGTAGTTAATTCATTGTCGTTGTATTGGTGGGAATGAATAGAAATAATTACGGTATAATTATACATGTCTATTAAATGTGATTAACTTTATAAAAAAATAGATACTTAAAATGTGAATGGATTCGATTTTTGGCATAAATAATCTAATATTATTTTAAAGGTCGATTTACCACCTTTTCATGGTGAATCATTTTTAAATATTGTTTTTATCATTATTATATGTTTAATTTTACAAAATAAACATCTTATTTAGAAGAATGAAATCAAAATTTACATTGGGTAAATTTTTTGTTTTTTCTGATAAAGTTCATTTTCATAATGAATAGTGTAAAATACTGCATTTTAATTCAAAACATCCATTTAATATAATTTATTTATGGTTGGGGATTTATACCTAGATTGTGAGGTAGAGTTCTCAATAGAAATAATACCTGAGCTACCCCATTCCCAATGAGTCCCTATAGGATAGATCCTATAAAATTTGAGGATTTGATGAATTAGTTGTAAGAGAATTTAGAAAATTGGTTCATATTCACTAGTAAATTAATATAGGGTGTTATAAATATATATGATAAGAATAAGGATGGATAAATGTGGCTATATATAAATTATCAAAAACTCAACAAGATCACAATACAGAACATTTATCCCCTTCCAAAATTGATTACTTGTTTGATCAACTACAAGGAGCTCAATACATATCAAAGGTGGATCTCCATTCTGGATATCATGAGCTAAATACGAAGAAGGAAGATATTCATAATAAGTCATACCATATATGGTATGGGAACTATGATTTTTTGGTGATCCCATTTATAATTACAAATGCCCCTAAAATCATCCAGGATTGGATTAATAGAGTATTTAGTCATTTCCTTCACAAATTTTTGGTAGTTTTTATCAATGATATTTTAATCTACTCAATGAGAAAGCAGAACCATGAAGAACATATATGTCATGTGATGGTGAAATTAAGGAATGAAAAGTTTTATGCTATGTTTAGGATGTTTGACTTATGGATGCTAAAGTCACATTATCGGGACATGTGGTAACAAGTGAGGAAATATTGTGGACCCTTAAAATACAATGGTGATTGATGAATGTAACATACCCTATAGTGTTATATAAATCTATAATTTTCATGGATTAATATATCATAATAATTTTTTTGGGAAAATTTATCAAGATTTTATATCACAGTAACTATGTTTACATGGAATGGGGAAAAGTATGTTGGGTTTGAATAATGTGAAGAAATAATTAAGGAACTAAATTGAATCCTGATCACTTCACCTGTACTAACATTACCAAAATGTGGACAATGTTTTGTGATAAACAGTGATTTTTAAAAGAATGGATTGGGTAGTGTACTCGTGAAATATAATAATTTGATATCTTATGCATCATGGAATTTGAAGATCCAAGAGAAAAACTACCTCACACATGCTACAGAGTTATCTGCTATGATTTTTTTCTTGAAAATCTGGCGGCACTGTATCTATGATGAGAATCATGACATATATATGAATCACTAGATCCTAAAGTTCATATTCACAGAAAATGAACTAGGAATGTGACCAAGGAGATGGTTAGAGCTAATCCAAGAATACGAGATCTCTATTCACTATAATCTCAACTAGGTGAATTAGGTAGATTATGCTCATAGTAGAAAAGAACATGTTACTCTATATGTGTTTCTAATTGAGAACGACCTAATATTCATGGACATGGAATGTATGGATTTTTAAATCAAAAGGATATTGAATACATCACACATTTCCCATATGATTACCCAACCATATATTCATGAGATTATTAAAGAGGCACAAAGGGATTATCTAAAGTTATAAAATAAGGTGAATGATGTAAAGAAAGGAAAACCGAAAGAGATCTATATTGATGATGATTATGTGATTTAGTTTGTAATGAGGCATAATGGGCCTTAATCAAATGGGATTAAGAAAGTTCTATTGGACAATGAACATAGCTCAACTTTCTATATTCATCCTAGTAGTACCAAGATGTATAGTGATATCGGTGAACACATTTAGTTGGAAAACATGATGGAGGATATTGTTGAGTATATCTCACGTTTCATTACTTTTCATCATGTTAAATCTGAGTGATAGATTTCCAAAGGGTTGATGAAACCATTTACTATACCAATTATGATGTGGGATAATGTCACTATAGAATGTTTCACAGGTCCTTTGAAGACATCAAATGGAAATAATGGGATATTGGTTATTGTGGATGAACTCAATGAGACTTCCCACATTTGTCACTATTTGGGAAGATGTCTCACATGAAAACATTTTAAGATATATGTGAAGGTTGGGGAGAAATCCTATAGTTCCACTCTTGATTGACTCTAATTGTGATCCTTGGTTAACAACTAAATTTTAGAGGAGTTTTTGACAAGATTTTTGTATTGAATTAAACACCAAAATGACTTATCACCCCAAACTAATTGTGAATCTAAAAAGGATATTTAAATTCTATAATATTTTCAAAGTGCTTGATCATTATAATTCATATGTATATGGGATCATCATCTCTAATTGGTTGAGTTCTCATACAACAATATCTTCCACTGTAGTATTCAAATGGATTTATATGAAGCTCTGTATGGAATGTGATGTAGAACTCCAAACGATTGTGATTAAGACAGATAAGGAAAGCTACATTAGCATGATCTTGTACATCTTATGACATTGATGTCTCAATAAATCCAAAACAATATCAAATTATTCTCATATTCAGCATAATTTGTATTCTATCAACCATCAAAGGGACATATAGTTTGATGTTGTAATCAATGCCTTCCATAAAATATCAAAATGGAAGTTTGTCAAGAAGTTTGGAATAAAATAGACTCTTCGCCTAATGTACATTCTCACCTTTGAGATCGTTGATCTCATTGGATCTGTTCCTTATTAGCTTTCACTTAAATAGATTATGGATCAGGTTCATGATTTGTTCTATGTATATCTCCAGCGGAAGTACATTCCTAAACCCTCACATGTACTGAACTCAAAGGTGGTACAACTGGTAGATGATATCTCTTATGAGGAGCATCCAATAGTGATTCTGGACCAAAGATATAATTTTATACACAACAAAAATAGACACATTGTCAATGTGTTGTAGAGGAACCATAAGTATAGAGAAGCAACAAGGGAAGTGAAGGAGGTGATTAATGAGAATTACCATCACCTGTTTATGTAAAATGAAATTTCAATGGGAAAATTTCAAATGGGGGAAGAATGTAATACCCAACTTTTTATCAACGAAATTAATTCCTTCTTATAATAATTTCATATAGTATAAATCAAATAAAATCACTTATAGACTATAATAAAATTATTATAAATTTATAATTAATGAAATAATAAGTATGTATATAATGTAAGGAACCAATACTGATGAAAGAGTAACATGCTATTTGGAATAGTAATATCACCCTTATGAATAGTAAAATGACCTATTGAATTGTATCCTCATCCATTAATTTATAAGTGATATTTAGGCATATTATAAATAAATTTATGGTATAATTATATCTTAATAGTTGTAAAAAAAATTAATTAATGATTAATTAATTTTTTTTGTTTTTGTAAGCCATAAGTATTTAATTACACTTTTATTATTAAATTAATTATGAAAAGTAAAATTTAAATTCCGAAAATATACTCATAAATTAATATTTTTCTGTCTTATGATATTAAGATAATTTCATGAAACCTTAAGTAAATTTTTAAAGTGTTATAAAAGCAGGTATATTTTAAAATCTATATTTTTGAAGTGAATGATGATTTTAATTTAAAATTGAATTAATCATATTGAGATAATTATTTTCATAAAATAGAGTTTATTTTTGAATTCTACATGCTGAAGAATTTTTAGGGTGATTTTTAAATATTTTTCTAAAATACTTGATTTTGTAATGAATAGTAAAATGTGATAATTTATAATAAAAGATAAAAACATGAATTATAGAGTCATAAATGATGTGAGGATGATGTATGTCCCAAATCATGAACTATAAATAATTATTTTAATATATATTTATATAATTCTCAAAATAATCATAAACATGATCCAAAATAAAAATTTAATGAATATAATAATGAGAAACACCCCCCACTCCTCTACTATAAATACAACACTAACCCCTTATTCTCTTCACACCTCTCAAGAATTGAGCCATTGAAAAATTATTCCCAATAATATTATCTAGCCTAATCCACATGACCAGGAGATCATTTTCACAACAAAAGACCCAAACCTATTCCTTAAATACGTTCTCAATAGGATAGATTTAAGAGGGAAAATCTTCTTTATTTTTCTTTTACATTATTTTAATTTTAATTTCTATTATAATTATCCCATAACCTCTAATAATTAAAATGGGATGATAAAAATAGTGAAAAACATATACTATATTTATATCATGTTAATGTAAGATCTAAAATTAATCTTCTCCATCTCACTCTTTTATTTAAAAAATTAAATCATCACCCATGATGTGCCAATTTACCAACATCTTGGGCGATGCACTTTCATTTACCATTAATTCCTTAATGGATGTTAATAAAACCATTCTAATGGATGAAACATATTTCAAAATTAATTTTTTTACTATATTTATGATCTGAAACTAACATATATACATAATACTAAATGATAAAATAAAACAAGTTTGTTGTGATTGATAAACCGAAAATAATTATCCTAAAAGACCATTATTAATGTTTATATAATGATTTATCCTCATTACATATATCATTATTGTAACATACCAAGTAAGTAATGAATAATAGATATTCTTATCTATGTCTATTTATTAATTAGATAGTTTTTTAGAGGCTTAAAATGAGAATAAATCCAATCTTAAGCGTAGAATTCTCTAATATTTTTAAAAGATTTTTTACCACCTTTTGATGGAAAACCATTTTTAAATCTATATTTGGAAAATTTTATAAGATATATTTTTTAAAATAAACATATTCTTTATGATTGGGACATTTAAATTTACTTTGGGTAAATTTTTGGTATTTTTCTAACAATGTTCATTTTTTTAGTGAATAGTGAAAAATACGGCATTTTACATCGAAACTGCTTTTTCATCTAATTTAGTTATATAGTTAGATTATATTTTTAATTTGTTTTAAAGTTTAATTAGAATATATTTTTAACATTTATTACAATTGTGTTCATTATAATTAATTTCACTTTGGAATTGGGCATAAACAAGTGCCAAACTTTTCATAGATATTGTTTCAAAAAAAAACCCGCTATTTGTTTTGACAACGAGAATGATTTTTAAATTAATTATTGAAATTTCTATGTTTGGAATTTGGTAAAATGGATTCCATATTTGGAATATGATGGTACAAATTATTTAATTAAGACTCTTTTGTTTTTGGAGATTATCAATAGTAACGACAGTAATTATCTTTAATTATCATGATTAATTAGTAATCGGGTAGTTAAGGATAATTAAATAATATCATAATAATAACAAATGACCCAAACATGTGTCCTAATGCTATTTTTTGTGTCATGGCCGACCATGTTATTCCTTGTTCCAAACTTAGGGACCGCATGGAATCACTTTTTGTGAAAGTGACACTTTATCATTTTATTTTTAAAGAAAAGAGAATATCACTAAAGAATGTATCACATGAGTAAAACATTTTTATTTTTTGTCTGCGTAAATGATATATTAGACTATAAATATTAATTTTAGATCTAAAAATATTTCCTACATCCTATTATTTTTGTTATAATTTTTATACATTAAATAAATTAAATTATTTATGATATCATGATGATGCAGTGATTACCTCATTAATGAACGATTTAAATAAAATGAAAAGATAATGTAAAATCTAAGAGTTACACTTGTCAAAGACCTATTGGATGAGTATATTTAGAACCCTTATCACCTTATCCTCGAAATATATCACTATGGGACCTTTAAAATCCGAAACTCATTTTAATATAAAGTAACATTTTATAACTTTCCAAGAGTGCCCCTCCTCTCCTCTTATAAAAGGCCCCCACCTCTACCATCAAACCCACACTTCTCAAGCCATTTGCTCGGCCAAGATCTGCCCATTTTATCTCTCCACATCTCTCTCTTAATCCTAGATTCCTTACCTTAGGCAGAAAGATCTTCAAGAAACCCTTTTGGTTCAAACCAAGAGGAGTTACCCGATTTAAAGGTAAAGTCTTCTCTAATGTTCTTTTGTTTTATTTTGCTTCTCCAACCCCCTAAACTCTTTTTCTTCATTTCTATTGTAAAAACACCAGTATCTTCAATATATTAAGATTTTTTTATAAGAAATATTCTCGATACCCTTACACACACCTACATCTAATGGTTAAAGAACATATTGTTTCCGTGGATGGCGAATTTCAGTCTCACGAAACGATGATTGTTCAATATTCTTCTAACACCTTAAAAGGTGGCCATTGAGATGTCACTATATTTATATATGATATATAATATGTTTATGGTTTCCTTAAGATTCTGTATTTTTACATTTACAACATACCTTTATGGTTTCCATTATGGGTAAACGCGATATCTTTATTTTAGGAAGTGCGGACTACCGCCCCCTCAAAGTGATTTGATTCGTTAATTCCATATGTGGGACTTATAAAGGATGGAGTTAATGATATTATATATGATATTATACTATAATTATAATATACCTTTATATCATTATGATTCCATTCAATTAAATAGGAAATAGAAATAAAAGTAGCATTCATCCGTACGTACAGCTTACCATCTCCATGAATGGTGCATTTCATTTCTTACCACTAAATGTTATGTAATATTAAAAATGCATGTATATAATGGATATATATGATATATATTATATCTAAATCATGAATATAATTTTGGATATAATGGATACATGAACAACTTGTAATTATAAAGATTTTATTTTTTACTCAAGTACCAATGATCGACAAAACGACCATTATTAACTCAAATAATTACACAGTGTTCATAACATGGTAATAAGATATATAAAAGCAATAATGAACTTGAAAAAGGTTCTTAAGAAAGTAGAAATTAACTAAAGTTTATTATTCATGATGTTAAAGAATGAACGAGTCAAGTCGGACCCGAGGTAAGGGACTTCATCTCAATCTCCTTTCATTGAGGCATATTTTGTTTTATACACAACTATCTTTTATACGGTATATAAACCCCTTTGAATTTTACATATATTCAAAAGGAATCTTTTTTATACAAAGCATTTTACTAGATGACAAAAGTAATATTTTTCTATCGTATGTATGCGGTGATAATGAGTTCTCCGCCGCCGTGACCATTATTTGAGTTCCAGCTTCCTCTACAAGCCATAACTTTTTTTTAAATGAAAAATAAATACCATGTTTTAAGTTTCTTTTATTTTGGTATTAAAAATGGTTTTGATAATGTTTTTTTCATATCAATGTGTTGTATTGATATCTTGTGATTTAAATGTGGAAAAGTTATGTTTCCTTTAGGCATGTTTTATGTGATACGATTATGTTATGGTTCTTGGGAATTGTTATGAAGACGGGTGGTTCTTTGATAAACTAAGGGCGGGTGAGACCGATATAGCTCTCCAATGCATTGGGTAAAGCGACGGAGTTAAACGTTAAGGTTTCTCCGAAGAGGTATAAGAAATATACTGTGATGGGTATTCCAAACGTAACCATGGGGGTTATTCCCTACGTTAAAATGTTATGAATGCCGCAAGTTACCTTTATGTCTTATGATTTCTATGAGTTATTCATAAATCTTATGATCTCATGAGGTATGTTAACGTGCTTATGTTTAATGAATAAAGTACTATTTCATTGATTCTTATGTATACATGTACTAATTTTTCCTTTTCGTATTTTTATATCCCATAGTGATATTTTTATGCTCATCCCATGTTTTTGAAATTTTTTTCAAAGGTCAAGGGAAAGGTACATGATGTGATGATAGTGTCAAGGAATTGTCATGAAAGAATCCATGTTTTGTTTTAAATATGTTTCCGTTGATGGGAAAAATGAATACTATCTTTCATGTAACCACTTTGTTTAAATGTGGAATGTAATGCATGATTTATGATCTAATTCTATAAAACTCTAAACCTAAAAAGATCTTCAACGTGTATTCTTGAAATAACTCAAGATTAAGTAATGTTTAAGGCTGGGGAATTATAGTTGGTATCATAGGTCAGTTTAGATAACTTTAGGAGTTATAATTATATTAAATGATTATCCAAAAATATTTTTTTATTGTAAAATTGAAATGATATAGCATTTGAAGATTACCATGTAGCTTCATCTAAGACATTTTTGTTCAGAATGGTTTTCCACAGAGGAAACAGGGAAGCAGTTCTAGGAAGGAATAAAGAAGGAAATGACCTTCTGAATCAGCATCCTGAGATGGTCGGAATTGGAACTGAACAGTTTGTTGTGGAAATGGCGCAATTGACTCAAGCGATAAATGGTGGTGGTATCCATGCATGAGATCAGCCAGATCAACCGCAGAGGAACATGTCAGTGGTAGAACATTTCATGAGGAAACATCCCCCATCATTCAGAGGATAATATTACCCTGTGCTAGATGAAGGGAGGATTAACGCACTGGAGAATATTTTCGATGTCATAGGGTGTTCATACAATCAAAAGGTTAGTCTTTCTATTTACCATTAGGAGGGAGAAGCAGATTAGTGGTGGTCGATGGTTAAGAATATCAGGGACGGTGATGAGAATGATGCTCTTGACTAGGATGAATTCAAAGGTATGTTTCTTGAGAAGTATTTTCCTAAGGCTGTTCGACTTAGGATGGAAAAACAATTCTTGGAATTGAGGAAAGAGAAAAACTCAATGGCTGCTTATGAAGAAAGGTTCCGTCAATTGGAAATCTATGCTCCAAATTTTATCTGAGACCATGTTAGTAAAATCAATCATTTTTAATCAGGATTAAAGCCAAAGTATCGAAGGGCTTTAGCTTCTCGTGGTTTCAAAAGTTATGAAATTCTTTTTCGATGTGCTGAGAAGGTGGAAATAGAGTTTTACTATGATCAAGTTTTCTATAACAACCAACAGAAGAAGAGACCGAGGTGGAAGGAGAAAGGGAATAATTCTTCAAAAAGGTCTGATGGTAAGAAAACTAAGTTTCCAGTTTGTGATAAATGGGGTAAAAGGTACGTGGGGGAATTTCTTCTGAATTCTGGAAAGTTCTACCGATGTGGTAGGATGGGACATAAGGCTCGTGATTGCACTGAAAAAGATCAAGGTGATGGTAAGACCAAATTTGATTTACAGTTAGAGAAATGTTTCAAGTGCAATGAGAGGGGTCACTATGCAAATGAGTGTCCGAAAAAGAGCTCGAGTGATGGGAAGCAGTTAGACTACAAGCAGAAAGGGGTGGTGAAATCTTTTTCAACTACTTCAGTAGGTGTTGGGCCATCAAATGAAGTGGTGTCAGGTACATTGTTTGTTTTTTTAGATTATGCCAGTGTGTTTTTTGATTTGGGGTCTACACATTCTTTCATCTATGAAATATTTTCTAGTAAAATGGGAATACCATCTCAAGAAATGACTCCTGAACTTGTGGTAAAAACACCTAGGGGAAATGTTGAGGCAAAAAGAATTTATAAGAATCTTCCTATCCTTATCCATGGAAATAACCTACTTGAAAACCTTATTGTTTTACCTCTAGTAGAGTTTTATGTTATCCTGGGTATGGATTGACTCTCTGTTTACCATGCTAAGATTGACTGTAGAGCTAAGGAATTTTCTTTTTAGAAATAATTTCTATTTGTGTAAAATAATGAACCTTTACTGTTGATAACATATCAAGAGTCTGAGAAACCTGTAAAAGATGAAAATGAATGTTACCTTGCACATATTGTTGAAAACAAAGGAACTGTTCAGATTAATGATGTGACAGTGGTAAATGATTATCCTGATGTTTTTTCTAATGAGTTTCCTGGAATAATACCAGATCGAGAAGTTGAATTTACTATTGAATTAATTCCTGATGCTAAGCCAATTTAAAAACCCCCTTATCGAAGGGATCAAATTGAACTTTTAGAGTTGAAGGATAAATTGAAAGACTTATTAGAGAAAGGTTTCATTCGACCAAGCACATCACCATGGGGTGCTCCTATTTTATTTGTTAAAAAGAAATATTGTTCAATGAGACTTTGCATTGATTATAGGTCCTTGAATAACATCACTGTTACGAACAAATATCCTTTGCCTCATATCTATGATTTGTTTGATCAGCTCCAGGGAGCTCAGTATTTTTCAAAGATTGACCTGCGATCAGGGTACCATCAGTTGAAGGAAAAGGAATCAGATATTCTTTGATTGCGTTTTGTACAAGATATGGCCATTATGAATTTGTAGTTATGCCTTTTGGGATAACAAATGCACCTGCTATATTCATGGACCTTATGAATAGAATTTTCCATGAGTTCTTGGATAAGTTTGTGGTTGTTTTCATTGATGATATTTTGGTGTTTTCTAAAAGTAAAGAGAAGCATGAGAGACATTTAAGGGTTATTTTTAAAACCTTAAAAGAAAAGAAATTATATGGTAAATTCATCAAGTGTGAGATTTGGTTGCAAAAAATTTCTTTCCTTGGTCACATTGTTTCTAAAGATGGGATAACTGTTGATCCTGCAAAAACAAAGGTTGTGTAAGAATGTCCAAGACCCACAAATGTGACTGAGATTCATAGTTTCCTTGGATTGGAAGGCTATTACTGAAGGGTTGTTAGAAATTTTTCCCGGTTATCTAGTCGAATGACTAAGCTAACTCAGATGGGTTTTAAGCATATCTGGACAAAAGAATGTTATGATTTTTTTTAGGAATTGAAAAGAAGATTGGCGAATGCTCCAGTTTTGGCACTACCTTATTGGAATGGGGAGTTTGTTATCTATAGTGATGCTTCATTGAATGGACTTGGTTGCATCCTAATGTAGAATTATCAGGTAATTGCTTATGTTTCACGTCAATTGAAAACTCATGAGGTAAATTACCCTACACATGATTTGGAATTAGCTGCTACTATTTTCACTTTAAAAATTTGGAGGCATCATTTTTATGGTGTAAAGTGTGAAATATATACTGATCACAAAAGTTTAAAGTATATATTCACTCAGAAAGAATTGAACATGAGACAGATGAGATGGATAGGATTAATCAAGTATTATGATTGTACAATTCATTACCATTTGGGAAAAGAAAATAAATTGGTTGATGCTTGGAGTTGAAAAAGTAATGTTTCATTAACAATGTTGCGTCTGGAACGTGATTCTTTGGTTAAGGATTTGATGAAATTTGGCATAGAAGTTGTTGGTGTAGGATGTCCTTCTGTTTTGTTTTAGGTATCAGTGAAATCTTCTATATCAGACAGAATTAAGCAAGCACAGAAGCAAGACAGTGAGTTGCAGAAAAAGGTAGAGCTGGTTCAGAAAAGTAAGTTTCCTAAATTAAACATTGATAATGATTGTGTTTTGAGATTTGGGAAAGGATTGTGTGTGACTTGTGATTCAAAGTTGAAGAGAGAGTTGTTATGTGAAGCTCGTAGTTCTCTATTTTCCGTTAATCCTGGCAGTACTAAGATGTATAGAGATATTAGGGAGTATTACAGGTGGGACGGAATGAAAAGAGATATTGCTGATCTTATTGTGAAGTGTTTGACTTGTAAATAGGTTAAAGCAGAGTGGCAGTTACCTAAAGGGATGCTTCAGCCTTTACTAGTTCCAGAGTGGAAATGGGAGAATATATTCCTAGACTTTGTTATTGGATTGCCGAAGACACCTCAAGGTAATAATGCAATCTGGGTTATTGTTGATTGCTTGACTAAATCTGCTTATTTCCTTGCTATAAGTGATAATTTTTTGCTAGATAAACTTTCTCGTTTGTATCTTAAAGAGATATTCAGGTTACATGGAGTTCCCCTCTCCATTGTATCTGATCATGATCCCAGGTTTACTTCTAAATTTTGAAAAGGCCTTCAGAAGTCGTTGGGTACTGAATTAAATTTTAGTACAGCTTTTCATCCTCAATCAGATGGGCAGTCAGAACAAAAAATTCAGACTTTGGAGGATATACTACATGCTTGTTCGATGGATTATCAGGGAAGTTGGGACCAACATCTTTCTTTGGATGAGTTTTCTTATAATAACAGTTTTCATTCCAGTATACAGATGACACCATTGGAGGCATTATATGGGAAGCGGTGTCGAACTCCAGCTTTCTGGGATGAAGTGGGTGAAAGGAAGTTTATGGGACTGGAATTGGTAGAAGACTTGGCAGAAAAAGTTCAGCTGATATAGAGACACATGAGAACAGCACAGAGTAGGCAGAAGAGTTATGCAGACAATAGGAGGAAGGATCTCTCTTTTGAGGTAGGTGATCATGTTTTTCTCAAAGTATCACCATGGAAAAGTGTGACACGATTTGGTATGAAAGGAAAGTTGAGTCCAAGGTTCATTGGACCATATGAAATTCTAGAGAGAGTTGGATCAGTTTCATACCGAGTGGCTTTACCTCTGATTTTATCTCAGGTACACAATGTTTTTCATGTTTCAATGTTAAGGAAGTACATGCCAGATCCATCTCATGTTTTGAGTCCAAAGGTAGTTCAGCTGGAAGAGAATCTATCTTATAAGGAACAATCGGTCCAGATTCTTGACCACAGGAAGCAATTGTTGCGGAATAAGGTGATTCATCAAGTAAAGGTTTTGTGAAAAAACCACATGAGTGAAGAGGCAACATGTGAATCTGAAAATGCAATGAGGGATAAATACCCCCACTTATTCAATAAGTAAATAAATTACGGGGACACGATTTTCTATAGGGGGAAGGATGTAACATCCCAAGTAAGTAATTCATAATATATATTCTTATCTATGTACATTTATGAATTATATAGTGTTTTAGAGGCTTAAAATGCGAATAAATCAAATCTTAAGCATAGAATTCTCTAATATTTTTAAAAGTTTGTTTTACCGCCTTTTGATGGCGAACCATTTTTAAATCAATATATTGACAATTTTATAAGATCTATTTGTCAAAATAAACTTATTCTCTATGATTGGGACATTTAAATTTACTTTGGGCAAATTTTTGGTATTTTTCTGACAATGTTCATTTTTTAATGAATAGTGAAAAATACTGCATTTTACATCAAAACTGTTTTATCATCTAATTTAATTATATGGTTAGATTATATTTTTAATTTTTTTTGAAGTTTAATTAGAATATATTTTTACCATTTAATCCAATGGTGTTAATTAGAATTAATTTCCCTTTGAAATTGGGCATAAACAAGGGCCAAACTTTTCATAGATATTGTTTCAGAAAAATCCGCTCTTTGTTTTGACAACGGGAATTATTTTTAAATTCATTATTGAAATTTATATGTTTGGAATTTGTTAAAATTTATTCCATATTTGGAATCAGAAGGTTCAAATTATTTAATTAATACTCTTTTTTTTTGGGCATTGTGAATAGTAATGACGGTAATTATCTTTAATTATCTTGATTAATTAGTAATCGGGTAGTTAAGGATAATAACATAATATCATAATAATACAAAATGACCCTATCATGTGTCCTAATGCTACTGGTTGTGTCATGGATGATCATGGTATTCCTTGTTCTAAACTTGGGGACCCCAGGGAATCACTTTTGGGTGAAAGTGACACTTTATCATTTTATTTTTAAAGAAAGGAGAATATCACTAAAGAATGTTTCACCTGAGTAAACCATTTTTATTTTTGCTGTGTAAATGATATATTAGACTATAAATATTAATTGGAGAGATAAAAATATTTCCTACATCATAGTATTTTTTTATAATTATTATACATTAAATAAATTAAATTATTTATGACATCATGATGATGGAGCGATTACCTCATTAATGAACAATTTAAATAAAATGAAAAGATAATGTAAAATCTAAGAGTTACACATGTCAAATACCTATTGGATGAGTATATTTCGAACCCTTATCACCTTATCCTCGAAATATATCAATGTGGGACCTTTAAAATCCCAAACTCATTTTAATATAAAGTAACATTTTATAACTTTTCAAGAGTGCCCCTCCTCTCCTCTTATAAAAGTCCCCCACCTCTACCACCTTAACCACACTTCTCAAGCCATTGGATCGTCCAAGATCTACCCATTTTATCTCTCCACATCCCTCTCTTAATCCTAGAAGCCTTACCTTAGGCAGAAAGCTCTTCAAGAAACCCTTTTCGTTCAAACCAAGAGGAGTTACCCGATTTAAAGGTAATGTCTTCTCTAATGTTCTTTTATTTTATTTTGCTTCTCCAACCTCCTAAACTCTTTTTATTCATTTCATTTGTAACAAAACCAGTATATTCAATATATTAGGATGTTTTTATAATAAGTATTCTAGCTACACTTACACACACCTACATCTAATGGTTAAAGAACATACTGTTTTTGTGGATGGTGAATTTCTACCTCATGAAACGATGATTGTTCAATATTCTTCTAACACCTTCAAAGGTGGCCATTAAGATGTCACTGTATTTATATATGATATATAATATGTTTATGTTTTCCTTAAGATTCTGTATTTTTACATTTATGGCATACCTTTATGGTTTCCATTATGGGTAAACGCGATATCTTTATTTTAGGAAGTGTAGACTACCGCCCCCTCAAAGTGATTTGATTCGTTAATGCCATATATGGGACGTATAAAGGATGGACTTACTGATATTATATATGATATTATACTGGAATTATAATATACCTTTATATTATTATGATTCCATTCCATTAAATAGGAAATAGAAATGAAAGTAGCGTTCATGCGTACATATGGCTTACCGTCTCCATGAATGGTGCATTTCATTTCTTACCACTAAATGTTAAGTAATATTAAAAATTCATGTATATACTGGATATTTATGATATATATGATATCTACATTATGAATATAATTCTGGATATAATGGATAATGAACAACTTGTAATTATAAAGAGTTTATTTTTGACTCAAGTACCAATGATCGACAAAAGGACCATTATTAACTTAAATAATTACATAGTGTTAATACATGGTAATAAGTGATATAAAAGAAATAATGAACTTGAAAAGGTTCTTAAGAAAGTAGAAATTAACTCAATTTTATTATTCAGGATGTTAATGAACGATCGAGTCAAGTCGGACCCGAGGTAAGGGACTTCGTCTCAATCTCCTTTCATTGAGGCATATTTTGTTTTATACACAACTGTATTTTATACGGTGTACAAACCCCTATGGATTTTACGTCTATTCAAAAGGAATCTTTTTTATATGAAGAGTTTTACTAAATGAAAAAAATGAATGTTTTTTTGTCGTACGTATGCGGCGACAATGACTTCTCCACCGCCGTGACCATTATTTGAGTTTCGGCTTCCTCTACAAGCCATAACTTTTTTTTAAAATGAAAAATAAATACAATGTTTTAATTTTATTTTATTTTGGTATTAATAATGGTTTTCATAATGTTTTTATTATATCAATGTGTTGTATTGATATCTTTTGATTTAAATGTGTAAGTGTTCTATTTCATTTATGCATTTTTTATGTGATACGTTTATGTTACAGTTATTGAGCATTGTTATGAAGACTGGTGGTTCTGTGATAAACTAAGGGCGGGTGAGCCCGATATAGCTCTCCAATGCATTGCGTAACATGAATGAGTTAAACTATAAGGTTTCTCCAAAGATATTTATGGAATATACTATTATGGGTATTCCAATCGTAACCATGAGGGTTATTCCCTACGTAAGAATGTTATGAATGCTGCAATTTACCTTTATGTTTTATGATTTCTATGGGTTATTCATAAATCTTATGATTTAATGAGGTATGTTAACGTGATTATGTTTTATGAGTAAAGTATGATTTCATTGATTCTTATGTATTCATGTACTAATGTTTCCTTTCCGTATTTTTATATCCCTTACTAAGCTTTTTATGCTCATCCCATGTTTTTGAAATGTTTTTCATAGGTCAAGGGAAAGGTACATGATGTGATGATAGTGTCAAGGAAGTGTCATGAAAGAATCCATGTTTTGTTTTAAATATGTTTCCGTTGATGGGAAAAAATGAATACTATATTTTATGTAACCACATTGTTTAAATGAGGAATGTAATGCATGATTTATGATCTAATTCTCTAAAACTCTAAACCTGAAAAAATCCTCAACGTGTATTCTTGAAATAACTCAAGATTAAGTAATGTTTAAGGCTGGGGCCTTATAATTATTAATTAAAATATTTTTTAGAATTATGTATGATCATTAATGACATATAATAACTATTATGGATCTTTGTCTATCTTTTACATGAACATCCATTGATGTATATAAGTTAACTGATCATGAAAATCGTGAAAACGAAAGCTCCTGAACGATGAAATTAAACTATATAAATAATTTAAAATGGAATAGATTAAAATAGTAAAACAATATTGATTTAAAATAATGTATTAATGGTTTTTAGTTATTTAATTAATGAATAATATGTTATTATATTTTATATTGAATTGAAGAAACAGTTTAGACATATGGTAAGAGGATTTCTCAATCCCAACTATATTTCTATGGGGTTTCTATATTAATCCACATTTTCAGTAAGGATATTCCATAAATATAATTTATTCATCATTTTATTATATTTTACTATATATTTATTGTTTTTAATTTAGTTTATGACAAGTACAATGTTTACCAAAAGAATTATTCTTTAAAAAACACTTCTTACATATCTAGATTTTTTATTCATTACTCAATGTAAAATATTCTTATATCAATTATTTTATTCCGTATTTATTTTATGAAACCAAATTTTATGAATTTATGATATTTATAATGATACACATTTATTTCAATGGGCTAATTTCTATCTAATATCGATATACATTCTTAGTGGCATGAGTGATAACGAAAATGATATCACATGATGGGTTCGCCTATAACTATATAGCGTAATGTAAAGGTTATGAAGTGGCTAGTGAACCAATAATTATATATCCCTCCAAATTATTGGTTAACGTGTTTTATATCATGAGAAATGTGAAATATGTGAGAAAATGATTCTAGATTTTTTCACAACTATATGTGGTATTTGAACATTAAGACATGGTGTTTAATTTTTAATCATTTCCACATTGCAAGCCTTAATCTCGTACTTCCTTTCATGACTTTGATGATGATGTTATGATTCTTTTCAACCCATTTTATATTGTTTCATTTTTTAATATATTATCTCATTTGGATTTTATCTCTCCCCATCCTATGATGTATATCCTTAGGTGACTACTTGTTCTAAGGAGAATTATAGGTCCAATGATAAGATAGAAAATGATGAATTAAATTAATGATTGTGTTTTATGTTGTAAATGTTATATATGGTCTTAATTTTCTCAAGACTCTATACCTTTGGATACTGGTCATGTAATGCTTTTATGTTAATTTTCATAATAATGATTTAATAATAATAATAGAAAAAATGGTCTCTAAATTATTAGTTATGATAACAATGTATAATATTTAATAATATGGGATTCTTTATATGGAATTATTTAATCTTATTTCACTCATTCTATATTATCCATAATTATCAATTTATTGATTAAATGACATTTTTTCATTTATTTACCTTGAATTATTTATTATTCATTATTATTAATGATAGATTATGTTGTATACATACCTTTATATATTATATAACACTTAAACAAAATTAATGTTACCATTATCCATTATTCCAAGAAATGTAATATTATTGTTATAAATGGGGTATTCTAAAAGAAAATGTGGTGTTCTAAAATAATATACTATTTTATAGGATTGAAAATTTAATTTGAAAATAATTTATGTAACTATTTATCTAATACTACTAAATAATTTGGTCATTTAGGATGTGATCACTTGAATATAGAACATGTTTAATAATGTTATCACCAAATATGGGCTAATAGGGTTACAATAATTGATGTTGGTATTAAACAAATTTTAGTAGAAACCAAGGGAACCAAATTAAAAAAACATAAATTATGGAATATAGACATATAAACTGACTATGGGGATAAATTTAAGTGTCTTAATGTTTTTATTAATGTAGATATTATGTTTTTTTCCTATATATAATTCCATATCTGGATTCTACAATTTTATGTGGATGTCAAAGTGTTATACCAATGGGATATAACACCAAAAAATGGGGCATTGGAATTTGAATCAATCCCAACTAGTTTTATGAAAATGAAACAATGATTCACACTTTTTAACACTCCAATAAGATATTATAAAGTTAATTTACATATGGATTAAAACCCATTAAGATGGAGTTGAATGTTATTTATTTTATATATAATTCCTAAAGAAAACATTGTATTATTTTAACATTAGATATGTATTAATTTTTCATTTTAGTTTAATGGTTTCACTTGTTTCTAAATAATACATTATGTATAATATTTTAATGTCCTAATTTAGTGTGTTCCAATGTTTATAAATGTACCCATCTGGGAATAATTGAAACAATACCAATCCTCCTAATTGATATAGAGATTATATCCTGGTCCTGATAATAATTCTCGAAACAAGGTTGTATCTAGAGATGAACATATTATAACTATATATGGGAAGAAGACTCATGTTATTACAAATAATATTTCCTATATTGAGAATTATACTAATCCACAACATGTTGAAACAATTTCAGACAAATTTAACCATCATTAAAATCAATCATTTAATTCAACATCAAATCCATGTGTTGATATGTAAAATAAGAAATCTGTAGTAAATATATTTATCACCGTCATATGTAAGGAAAGAAATAAGGTTTTAATGGAAATTTAAAATATATCCGGATATGAGAATCATTACTGTTCATTGATTCAAAAGAATTAGGATGTATATGAAGTAATGAGTGTGAAAAGAAATGAATTTAAATATATTTTGATGGAAAAATATTTTCCTCGTGAATAATTAGTACATATGGATAGACACTTATTATGTCTAAGAAAAAAGTATGAATAAAACCATGATATGTATTAATATAACTTTATAATGTTAACAATGCATGCTGTAAACTACATATTTAATTCAATGGTAAATAATAAACATTTATTTTGGTGGGATTAACTAATCAATTGAAGGAAAATCGCCTACAAATATTCACATCATATAAATATATAATATCATATTTTATCAAAATAATGAATGAATCCACCATTTCCTATGATATCATCGAAAATCAACATATAAAGAGGGAGTATGGGAACATTCCAAATAAATGTATGGGAAAACAGAATAAGGTAAGTGTAAAATATAATTTTTTTAATAAATTTAGAATGAAACACCATTGAATATTCATTCTTGGAATTCCTATTTTCTAAAATAATGGACAGAAAGGACCCATAGATCATTATTGTTAGAGAAATAAATAATAATTCAATGTTCAGTACATAAACTATAAGGATATGGGGCAATATAAAGATGATTTTCCAAGGAATCAAGAGACTTTTTCAATGAAAATTCCAAGGAACAAAGGTTATACTTATTAAATCACAAAGAATGATGTTAATGTTCTTAAACATGAGGTAGTAAGTACATTAGTAATCTTGTCAAATTTAGGTAATGTATTTAATGAAATTGGATAATCACATTAATTTATATCATCAATTTTTAATTTTAAAATTAGATATTTACCTTCATCATTATAAAGAAGTCATCAGTTAGGACTCCTTATAAAAGTCTCTCCCCAATAGGGATGTCTCAGTCAGTTCCTGTTATGACATATAAACATGCCTAATTTTCTTATATTATTATTATAACAATGGTATATTTTTTTATAATCCTTTTAAGGATTGGATGTCAAAATATGATAACAAAATTTATTATAATGAGAATGAAATTAAGACACATAATTGAGATGTAATATTCCTTATCTTTAGAGACGATACTACCCTATCAGAGTCATTTATATATCCACCCCATAGATCATTGAATTGTATTTTAGTATTTAATAGGTGAAACGTGAAATGAATGGAAAATTCAATACTCAAATTGGGGATTCACATATCGAAAATGATTAATTTTTTGTCTTTTTAAGGAATAGATCATCAGGTTTTTTTACATTGATATAATCTATTATTCAAGATACATAGTGAATATTTCTTTTATAATTGACACTATAGAATTATTGGACATAAATAATTAAATATTGGAGTTGTGGGAAAATGAAAATATTTTCCCTAGTGCTTCACCACATGGAGAAACTATATTATTAATTATGAAGAATGATATATATGTGAGGATAATGATTGATTATAGGGAATTAAATTATATTAAAATAATGAGAAAATATATAAATCCTCTTATTGATGATGTGAATTATTTTTTAAATTGAAGATACACAAGATTAAGGTCAATCTTCAAAAAAAATTGATCTTCCTTAAGTGTCTTCTAAGGGATGTTAGAACCATGATAATAATTTTGGAATCATTATTTTTAATCTTAGAAGAGGATATATATGTGTTTTATTTATAACATGTGAATAATATATTAATAAATCTTCTTTTCATAGTCATAAAATATCCATGTACGAGTTCTATGTTGTTCTTTTGTGGAAAAATGATTTACAATAATTCAATGAACAAATTAAAATAAACTATTTATAAAGTCCCATTGGTTTTGTAGGTTACTAGAATCTATTTCAAATAACAATTATTGATTTCCAAACTAGTATACCAAGATTACTCATAATGGGGTTATGTGCACAATGAAAAATGAATGTAAAACGTTTTTTTGGAATATTTGAAGTCCCGAGCGGTTAATTATCTCATTTTTTATCATCTAAAATAAAATGATAGATTTTTTAATATAGTAATGAATAAATTAAGTGAATTTGTTGTTTCCTTATTCAAATTGATAATGTTTTTGTCTATGCATCAAGGTAGTTAATGATTTTTTTTAAAAACTATCTAACCCAAGAAATTTATTTGTTATATATAATAATTGATTTGATGATATATAAATATCATCTATTTTCTGAAAAATGCGACATATATAATGATAAAAATAGTATAAAATGCATTTTTTCAATGAATATTACCAACATTTGTAAAATGACATGACTTGTGCTACTCGACGATAATTATTTCTCAATACACTACCTCCTTGGGAAGTCAAATAATGTAGCATATATATCGAGTTGGATAAATAACTAATTTATGAAAAAATGTAGATCACAAAGGTACCTATATTGATGGATATATTAAATACGAATTCTGATAATAATTATGTAATGGGATACATTATACTTATAAAAAATTGTTTTCAAATGATATTTGTTGAAAAATATAAAATGTTCTTAACATGATGATGATTATTTTGAAAATAAATATAATGTCTTGAATGATGGGAAATTGGTAGAATTAATTTATAATGATTAAATTCAAAAATTTCATTGTGAAAATTTTCTTCCATCAATACCAGAGATAAATAGGAATTGGTAGATGATTCTAATATGTGGAATTTCCCTATACACCATGGTACCACTAAGATGTATAGATATTTGAATGGAAATATTTTTTGGGATAAAATGATGAAGAAGATTTCTTATTTTTTATCATGATATTTACTTTTTTCAATCAGATATGGATTAGAGACAATATCCCAGAGGAGTCATTCAACCATTCCCTATTACTATATTCAAATGGAATTACATTATTATTGAATTTTTCACTAGATTACTAAAATATAAAATAATTAATAATAAAATATGGGATATTTTTTTATCACCTCACCAATTATACACATTTCATGTCTTATGGTATGATTTACCACTAGAGTACCATACAAAAAACTACATTAATTACTTTTTGTGACATCATGGTGTGCCTTATTCTATCATGTCTGATCATGAACCACAATTTACGTTTATGGTCAAGAAAAATATTCACATGAAACATGATAAAAAAATCATCTCAACACCACTTATCACACTCTAATGATTGGACATTCCAAATGTAATACTCCTAAATTATAAGTTATAATAAGTTTGATCTCTCTTGAAATTCAATGTATTTTTAAGGAGTACTAGCTCTATGATGTGATGGGAATAATTTTTCAATTTATCTTTATAAGGATATAAATAAGGGTGTATATTATAATAATATGTGATATATATGATATAAAATGTATTCTTAATTTGTGAATTATTATTTATCTTTCATTTTTTCAAACCATTGAAAACATAAATAGATTTCATGAATACATAAGGCATACCATCCCCATTAATAATGTAATTAATTAACTATCACTAATTTTTATGGATTAATCTAAATATAGACACACACACACACATAGATATACATATATATAATATAAATGAAATTTTTTGATGATTATAATTATATAGATGTTTGATATATGAAAATTGCATAAGGACCAAATATAACAGACAAAAAAATGAAAACAGAGTATATATCAAGAATATGAGTGATTTTAAAAATAAATTATTAATAAAAATCTGACAAAAAGATTTAACTAAATAGTATATGGTTTAATATATGTGATTGCAGTTATTTAATATATGTATAATAAATAAAAAATTATATTGGATGTTCAATCATGTATTTCTAAAATATGACCTATGGTAAGGTTCTCTTGTCTTACTTTTACATGAGGAATACATATTCTATATTCATAACTTATTTCATTATTTTAGTGTATATACTAAACATGAATCTCTTTTATGAGATGAATTTTTAAAATATTGGGATATAAATATCCCTTAAATTCTATTTCCTTTCTGGTATTATGATTGAATTCTTTCTAATGAGGTATGGTATTATTTCATAATCTCATAATTATTAAAGAGTTTTTATTATTAAGTATTTTCAAGAGGATTTAAGAGATATTTTTATCATATAAAAAATATATTTTCTTTTCCCTAGGTTATTTTTAATAATTATAATTTTTCATTTAGTCTTCCTCTTTTATGAACTCAACGTAATTGTTTTATAGAAACATACATTATTTCCCCTTTAGTTGAATGTATTTTTCATAAATGTCAATTTCTTCAACAAATATTTTTCAATAATGTTTTTAATATAATCCTATGATAGATAAGATTTATTTTGACCAATGTTTTGTTATTTATTTATTTTTTAAAAAATCTAATTTTATTTTTTGAAAGATGAAATTTTTTTATCCAAAATATTAACTAAATTATTGGTTTAATGTACTTGATATGAATGAAATTTCCTATCATAATGACCAGTCATTTATTTTAAGATTGATTTACATGCCACAATGATTTATTTCAAAGAAAAATTTATTTGTAATATTGTATAATTTTTTATTTTCTATAAGTGAATTTCAACGTTATATGGTTATTTTCCTCTTAAATGTTATATTGGAAATTTTATACTTTTTATATTAATAAATGATAAAATCCCCTATTTTATTTATGATTAATTGTCGATTTGTTTTAATGATTCCATTTTTATTATTTTATTATATGGTTTATGGGTAGTTAGAATATGGATGTAAATTTTTTTTCCCTTCACCACATTTCCCAAAATAGTTATTGATAATGTTTTATGATTGGGTAATGTATTCACATATTTTAAGAAACATTTCCCACAAGAATGTTTTTTTATTTTTTTGACCCCTTTTATAAGAGAATTTAATATTAATTATTAAATAATTTTAAGGGATTCTAATATCCCCTTGATGGATCAATAGGTTTCACAATAAAAACTTTCATATGAATTTTTTCAAGGCCTTACCCATTATATAAAATTATTAGGGAAAAGATTATGGTATATTTATGATATCAAGATCTATGAATTACATAATTATGAGAGTAGTTGTAACATCCCAAGTAAGTAAAGAATAATATATTTTCATATCTATGTCTATTTATGAATTAGATTGTGTTTTAGAGGCATAAAATGAGAATAAATCCAATCTTAGGCATATAGTACTCTAATATTTTTTAAAAATTGTTTTACCACCTTTTGATAGAAGACCATTTTTAAATCTAAATTTTGACAGTGATATAATCTATATTTGTCTAAATAAACTTATTCTTTATAATTGGGATATTGAAATTTAATTTGGATAAATTTTTGGTATCTTTCTGACAATGTTCATTTTTTAATGAATAGTGAAAAATACCGCATTTTACTTCAAAAATGATTTTTCATCTAATTTAATTATATGGATATATTATCTTTTTAAACGGTTTTAAATTGTAATTAGAATATATTTTTACCATTTAATATTATGGTGGTCATTATAATTAATTTCACTTTGAAATTGGACATAAACAATTGTTAATTTTTTGATAGATATTGTTTCTTAAAAACACGCTATTTGTTTTTACAACGGGGATTATTTTTAAATTAATTACTGCAATTTCTGTGTTTGGAATTTTGTAAAATGGATTCATTATTTGTAATCATAAGGTCCCAATTATTTAATTAATACTCTTTTGTTTTTGGACATTATGAATAGTAATGACGACAATTATCTTTTATTATCGTTATTAATTAGTAATCGAGTAGTTAAGGGTAATAAAATAATGTCATAATAATTTAAAATTACCCCAAATTGTGTCAAAATCCTTTTTTTGCCTCATGTAAGACCATGGGATGCCTTTTTCCAACTTTGGGACCCCATGGAATTACTTTAGTGTGATGGGGACCTTTTATTATATTATTTTTAAAGAAAGAAAAGTATAACCAAAGTATGTATCACCTAAGTAAAACAATTTTATTTTTGTTTATATAAATGATCTTTTAGACTATAAATAGTAATTGGAAAGATAAAAATATTTAATACATCATGGTATTTTTTTATATAATTTTTAGACATTAAATAAATAAATTTATTTATGACACCATGATGATGCAGTGATTACCTCATTAATGAACGATTTAAATAAAATGAAAATATGAGGTAAAATATAAGACTTAAACTTTTCTAAAACCTATTGGATGGGTGGATTTAGAACCATTATCACCTTATTTTTTAAATATATCATTGTGGGAACTTTAAAATTCCGAAAATCATTTTATAATAAAGTAACATTTCAAGACTTTCCAAAAGCAACCCTCCTCCCTCTTATAAAAGGCCCCCACCTCTACCCCCTTACCCACACCTCTCAAGGCATTGGAAAGTCCAAAATCAGCTCATATTATCTCTCCACATATCTATCTTCATCCTAGAATCCTTACCTTAAGCAGAAAGCTCTTTAGGGAACCCTTTTGGTTCAAACCAAGGAGAGTTACCCTATTTAAAGGTAATGTCTTTTCTTATGTACTTTTGTTTTATTTTGCTTCTCCAACCCCCTATAAACTATTTATTCCTTTATTTTGTAACAAAAAAATTATATTCAATATACTATGATGTTTTTATGAGATTTATTCGAGCTACACTTACACACACCTCCATCTAATGGATGAAGAACATATTGTTTCTATGGATGGCGAACTACTGCCTCACGATACGATGATTGTTCAATTATCTTTTATCGCCTCTCAAGGTGGCCATTAAGATTTCACTATATTTATATATGATGTATATTATGTTTATATTTTCCTTATTCTTCTGTATTTCTCATTTATTGCATTCCTTTATGGTTTCCATAATGGATAAAAGCAATAATTTCATTTTAGGAAGTGCATACTACCGCCACCTCTAAGTGAATTGAATCATTAATTCCATATGTGGGATGTATAAAGGATGGATTTAATGATATTATATATGATATTATACTGTAATTATAATATAACTTTATATCATTGTGATTTCATTCCAATCAATACGAAATAGAAATGAAAGTAGCGTTCATGCGAACGTACGGATTACCGTCTCCCTGAACGGTGCATTTCATTTATTACCTCTAAATGCTATGTAATATTATAAATGAATGTATATACTAGATATATATGATATATATGATATCTAAATCATGAATATAATTCTGGAGATAATGGATATTTTACCACATGAACAACTTGTAATTATAAAGTTTATTTTTGACTAAAGTACCAAAGATCGACAAAATGACTGTTATTAACTTAAATGATTACATAATGTTCATAACATGGTAATAAGTGATATAAAAAGAATAATGAACTTGAAAAATTTTTTTAACAAAATAGAAATTAACTCTAGTTTATTATTCAGGAGATTAAAGAACGATCGAGTCAAGTCGGATAAGAGGTAAGGGACTTCGTCTCAATATCCTTTCATTGAGTCATATTTTGTTTTATACACAACTTTCTTTTATACGGTGTATAAACCTCTTTGAGTTTTACTTTTATTCAAAAGGAATCTTTTCTCTACAAAGCGTTTTACTAAATTACAAAAATTATGTTTCTTTTTAACGTACGCGGTGACACCGACCTTTCCACCGCCGCGAGTATTATTTGATCTTTGGCTTCCCTGACAAGACATAATGTTTTTAAAAGTTAAATAAATACCATATACTCTTTTATGTATTTTGGTATTGAAAAGGGTTTTGATAATGTATTTGATATGTCAATATATTGTGATGGAAATGTGGAAATTTTTTCTTTCCATTATATTTTTTGTATGTGTTATGATTTTATAATGGTACTTAGACATTTGACGGGTGGTTACATGATATATCAAATGATGGGTGGTGTTGTAAAAACTAGGATAGGTGGTTACGTTATAACCTCCAATGCATTGGGTATGTAAGTCAGTTTTATGGCTATTCTATTTAGTGATATGTGTGGAATTTTACTATATGGTTATTCCATTTAAGTATGTTTATGTCCCAATTAACCTTTATATGTTATGTGTTCTTTAAATGGGTTTTATGGTAATCTTTTGGTTATAAAAGGGTAAGAAAATACCTTCTAATTAGAGAAGAGTATTTACTACTTCACAAAGGTGAAAATTATTACTTATGATAACATATTCATGGTTTACTTGTTGGTTTGAAAAACTAACAGTTTTCCATCTTTGTGTATCCCTTATGGAGCTTTTTATGCTGATCCCAAGTTTTTGAAATGTTTTTCACATGGAAAAAGTTGAATAGGGTCAAAGATGGGATCAAGGAAAAGTCTTACCGTCTAAAACATGGAACTAGACATGACACTTTCAAGGATTTTTTTTTAAAAAAAATGGAAACTGAGAAAAAGTGTCTACTTTTCAACTTTTGAGATGTAATAGTTTTGGCCTAATTCTCTAAAACTATAAACATAAAAATATCCTTAGTGTGAATTGTTCATTTAATTCAATATTAAGTATGGTTTTAAGGTTGGGTCCTTATAGTTGGTATCAATGGTCAGTATAGACAACTTTAAGAGTTAGGATATTGTTAAATTCATGTCCATAAATTAATTTATGGTATGATTGAAATGATATAGCATTTAAAGATTACCATGTTTCTTTGAATAAGATATTTATGTGTTTAGAATGATTTTCCACAGAGGAAATAGGGTAGCTATGTTGGGATGACATCAGGAGGAAAACAACCTTCCAAATCAGCAACCTGAGACAGTCGAAATCATAACTGAACAGTTTGTTGCAGTGATGGCACAGTTAACTCAGGATATAAATAGTGGTGGTATCCATACACGAGAACAGCCAGATCAACCACAGAGGAACATATTAGCAGTGGAGCATTTCATGAGGCAACATCCCGCATCATTCAGAGGATCATCTGACCCTGTGCTAGCAGAAGGGTGGATTAAATCACTAAAGAAGATTTTTGATGTCATGGGGTGTTTATAACATCAAAATGTTAGTCTTTCTATTTACCGTTTTGAAGGTTAAGCTGATTAGTGGTGGTCGATGGTGAAAAATATCAGGGATAATGAGGATATTGATGATCTTTACTGGGATGAATTCAAAGTTAGTTTTCTTGATAAATATTTTCCTAAGGTGGTTCGTCTTAGGATGGAAAAACAATTCCTAGAATTGAGGTAGGAGGATTACTCAGTGGATTCTTGTGAATCAATTTTCACTCGACTGGAAAGGTATAATCCAAATTTCATACGAGGTCGTGATAGTAAAATCAACCTTTTTTACTCAGGGTTAAAGCCAAAGTATCAAAGTTATTTAGCTTCTTGCGAGTTCAAAAGTTATGAAAAACTTTTTCGATGTGTGGAGAAGGTGTAAATGAAGTTTGTCGATGATCAGGTGTTCTTTGAAAAACAACGGAATAAGAGGTCCAGTTGGAAGGTAAAGGGAAAGAATTAATTAAAGAATCATGGAGGTAAGAAAACCAAATATCCATCCTGTGAGAAGTGTGGTAAAATTCATCCTGGAGAATGTTTGTTCAAGTATGGAAAGTGCTTCCGGTGTGGTATGTCTGGTCATATTTCTCGTAACTGTAAGGAAAATGATCAAGAAGGCAATGAAAAGCCATCAGTAAGATGTTCTAAGTGTAATGAAATGGGCCAATATGAAAATGAGTTTCTAACAAAGATGTCAACTGAGGGAAAGCAACCAAACTACAAGAAGAAAGGGGTTGTGAAATTTTTTGCAACTACTTCAGTAGGTGTTGGGCCTTCGAATGAAGTAGTATCAGGTACACTGTTTGTTTGTTTAGATTATGCCAATGTGTTGTTTGATTCAGGGTCTACACATTCATTCATTTCTAAAAAGTTTTCTAGTAAATTGGGAATTCCATCTCAAGATATGAATCCTAAACTTATGGTAAAAACACCCAGAGGAAATGTTGAGACAAAAAGAAATCCTAAGAACCTTCATGTCCTTGTGTGTGGAAAGAATCTACCTGAAAACCTTATTTTTTTCCTCCAGTAGAGTTTGATGTTATTTTGGGCAAGGATTGGCATTATATTTATCATGCTATGATTGACTGCAGAGTTAAAGAGTTTTCTTTTCAAAAATATTCTCAATTTGTGTACATGAATAAACCCTTCCTTTTGATAATATATCAGGAAGATGAGAAACTAGTAAATGAAGGAAATGAATATTACCTTTCACATATTATTGAAAACAAAGGAAATGTTAAGATTAGTGATGTTCCAGTGTTAAATGAGTATCTTGATGTTTTTTTGGATGTGTTGCCTGGTATTATACCTGATCAGGAAGTTGAATTTACTGTTGACTTAGTTCCTGATCCTAAGCAAATTTCAAAAACCCCTTATCGAATGGCTGAAGTTGAACATTTAGAGTTAAAGAATCAATTACAAGAGTTATTAGATAAAGGTTTCATTAAACCTAGAACATCACCGTGGGGTGCTTCGGTCTTGTTTTTAAAAAAGAAAGATGGTTCAATGATACTTTTTATTGATTATAGAGCATTGAATAACATCACTGTTAAGAACAAGTATCCTTTGCCTAATATCGATGATTTGTTTGATCAGCTCCATGGAGCTCAGTATTTTTCGAAGATTTACTTGATTTCGGGGTACCATCAGTTGAAAGTAAAATAAGAAGACGTTCCAAAGACCACGTTTCATACTGGATATGGACATTATGAATTTTTAGTTATCCCTTTTGGGTTTACCAATGCACCAGCTGTATTCATGGACCTTATGAATATAATTTTCCATGAGTTCATGGATAAGTTTGTTGTTGTTTTCATTGATGATATTTTGGTGTTTTCTAAAAGTAAAGAGGAGCATAAAAGTCATTTAAGGGTTATCTTGGAAAACATAAATGAAAATAAACTGTATGGAACATTCAACAAGTGTGAGTTTTGGTTACAAAAAATTTCTTTCCTTGGTCACATTGTTTCAAAAAATGGCATAACTGTTGATCCTTCTAAAAAAAGATGTTGAAGAATTGACAAGACCTAAAAATATAACCGAGATCAGTAGTTTTCTTGGTTTGAAAGGTTATTATTGAAGGTTTGTTGAGAATTTTGCATGGTTATCTAGTCCAATGACTAAGTTAACTTGAAAAGGTGTTAAGTTCATCTGGAAAAAATAATGTGATGATTATTTTCAGGAATTGAAAAGAAGGTTGGTGAATGCTCCAGTTTTGGAACTTCCTTCCAAAAATGGTGATTTTGTTATCTAGAGTGATTCTTCATTGAAAGGACTTGGTTGTGTCCTTATGCAGAATGATCAGGTAATTTCGTATGATTCACATCAGTTGAAAACTCATGAGTTAAATTACCCTACACAAGATTTGGAATTACCTGCTGTTGTTTTTGCTTTAAAACTTTGAAGGCATCATTTGTATGGAGTAAAGTGTGAAACATATACCGATCACAAAATTTTAAAGTATATATTCACTCAGAAAGAATTGAACATGAGACAGAGGAGATGGATGGAATTAATCAAGGAATATGATTGTACTATTCATTACCATCTGGGAAAATCAAATAAAGTGGATGATGCTTTGAGTCGAAAAAGTAATACTTCATTAACCATGATACGTCTGGAACGAGATCCTTTAGTTTTTTATTTGATGAAATTTGGAATAGAATTTTTTGGTGTAGGATATTCTTCTGATTTGTTTCAGCTGTTAGTGAGATCATCTCTATCAGACAGAATTAAGCAAGCGCAAAAGGAACACAGTGGGTTGCAGAAAAAGATAGAGGTGGTTCATAAGGGTAAGTTGCCTGAATTTAACATTGATAATGATTGTGTTTTGAGGTTTTGGAAGAGATTATGTGTGCCTTGTGATTCATAGTTGAAGAATGAGTGGTTATTTTAGGCTCATAGTTCCCCTTTTTCGGTTCATCCTGGCATTACTAAGATGTACAGAGATATTCGGGAGTATTAATGGTGGGATGGAATAAAAATAGATATTGCTGATTTTACTGTGAAGTGTTTGACTTGTCAGTAGGTTAAAGAAAAGTGGATGTTACTAAATGGGATGCTTCAGTCTTTACTGGTTCCAGAGTGGAAATGGGAAAATATATCAATGGACTTCATTCTCGGATTACCAAAGACATCTTGAGGTAATAATGCAATCTGGGTTATTGTTGATTGATTGAGTAAATCTGCTCATTTCCTTCCTATTAGAGATACTTTCTATCTAGATCAACTATATCGGTTGTATGTTAAAGAGATAGTCAAGTTATATAGAGTTCCCCTCTCCATTGTATCTGATCGTGATCTCAGGTTTACTTCTATCTTTTGGAAAGGCCTTCAGAAGTCGTTGGGTACTGAATTAAATTTTAGTACAGCTTTTCATCCTCAATCAGATGGGCAGTCAGAACGAACAATTCATACCTTGGAAGATATGTTACATGCTTGTACGATGTATTACCAGGGAAGTTGGGACTAACATCTTTCTACAGTTGAATTTTTTTATAAAAAAAGTTCTCATTCCAGTATACAGATGGCTCTATTTGAGGCATTATATGGAAAGTAGTGTCGAACTCCAGCTTTTGGGGATGAAGTAGGTGAAAGGAAGCTGATGGGACCAGAATTGGTGGAAGAGATGGCAGCAAAAGTTCAGTTGATTTTGAAGCACATTAGAACAGCTCAGAGTCATCAGAAAAGTTATGCGGATAACCGGAGGAAGGATCTTTCTTTTGAGGTAGGTGATCATGTTTTTCTCAAATTATCTCCATGGAAAAGTGTGATGCGTTTTGGAAAGAAAGGAAAGCTGAGTCCGAGGTTCATTGGACCTTATGAAATCCATGATAATGTTGGATCAGTTGCATAAAGAGTGGAATTACCTCCAAGTTTGTCCCAGGTACTTAATGTTTTTCATGTTTCAATGTTAAGGAAGTACATGCCAGATCCATCTCATGTTTTGAGTCCAGAGGTAGTTCCGCGGGAAGAGAATCTATCTTACAAAGAACAACCGGTCCATATTCTTGACCCCAGGGAGAAAGTGTTGTGGAATAAGGTGATTCATCAAGTAAAGTCTCTATGGAAAAACCATATAGTTGAAGAGGCAACATGGGAATCTGAAAATGCATTGAGGGATAAATACCCCCACTTATTCGATAAGTAAATAAATTGTGGGGACGTAATTTCCTAAAGGGGGGAAGGATGTAATATCCCATGTAAGTAAAGAATAATAGATTTTCATATCTATGTCTATTTATGAATTAGATATTCTTTTAGATGCCTAAAATGAGAATAAATCAAATCTTCGGTATAGAATACTCTAATATTTTTAAAAGATTGTTTTACCACCTTTTGATGGCAGACCATTTTTAAATCTAACTTTTGAAAATTTTATAAGCTCTAATTTTAAAAGAAAACTTATTCTTTAGAATTGGGACAATGAAATCTAATTTGGATAATTTTTTGGTATTTTTCTGACAATGTTCATTTTTTAATGAATAGTAAAAAATACTGCATTTTACTTCAAAATGGATTTTTCATATAATTTAATTATATAGATAGATTATCTTTTTAATTGGTTTTAAATTGTAATTGGAATATATTTTTACCATTTAATCCAATGGTGTTCATTTAAAATAATTTCACTTTGAAATTGGACATAAACAATTGTCAATCTTTTGATAGATATTGTTTCTTAAACACATGCTATTTATTTTGACAATAGGGAATTATTTTTAAATTAATTACTACAATTTCTGTGTTTGGAATTTGGTAAAATGGATTCCATATTTGGAATCATAAGGTCAAAATTATGTAATTAAGACTCTTTTGTTTTTGGACATTATGAATAGTAATGACGACAATTCTCTTTAATTATCGTGATTAATTAGTAATTGGGTTGTTAAGGGTAATAAAATAATAGCACAATAATATAAAATCACCCCAACTTGTGTCCAAATCCTTTTCTGAGTCCTGGACGACCATGGTATTCTTTGTGCCAACTTTGGGACCCCATGGATTCACTTTATTGTGATAGTGACCTTTTATTATATTATAGTTAAAGAAAGAAAAATACAACCAAAGTATGTATCACCTAAGTAAAAAAAATTATTTTTGTTTATATAAACGATATCTTAGACTATAAATAGTCATTGGAAAGCTAAAAATATTTCTTACTTCATGGTATTTTTTATATAATTTTTAGACATTAAATAAATAAATTTATTTATGACACCATGATGATGCAGTGATTACCTCATTAATGAATGATTTAAATAAAATGAAAAGATAAGGTAAATTCAAATACTTACACTTGTAGAAAACCTATTTGTTGGGTGTATTTATGACCCTTATCACCTTATCATATAAATATATCATTGTGGGACCTTTAAAATTCCGAAAATAATTTTATAATAAAGTAACACTTCAAGACTTTCCAAAAGTAACCCTCCTCCCTCTTATAAAAGGCTCCCACCTCTACCCCCTTACCCACACCTCTCAAGCCATTTTTTTAAAGACTGTAAAATTCAAGGGAAATTTTTTCTTAATTTTCTTTGGAATTTTACAAGAGCGCGGTTTCTGACGACACCTGATTCCGAGGCCCGGTGTGCCCGGAATCAATTTCCGAAGTTTGGCTCGGGTACATTCAATGAACGAACGAGCGGGTTTTTCTAACTTTTGAAGCGGTGCCCGGAATCGAATTCTGAGGGCACCGATGAACTCGCAGCGTCGATATTCGCTTAAGGAGACCTTTTCTGAGGTTGCGTTTTATGCGGGATGAAAGTTAGTTTTGGGGGAAATTAGAAGAAGTTAAATAAATTGTGGAACACAATTTATTCTTAACTTTGTTGGTTATTTCCTCCCAAAGGGAGTTAGAGGTGGGACCCACATCACATAACCTCCCTTGAGAGGATTAAGTGTGGTGGGGCCCACACGAGCCCTAACTCTTCAACTTCCCTTAAACTCCCCAATAACTCCACTCTTTTTAATTTTGACAACTTGAGTTATTAATTGAGATGAGTTACTTAATTTCAAACTTTTGAAATTCAAAGAGGATAAGATGTGTAAATAAAATAAGGCTTAGACTTATTTTATTTTGGTTAGTATATTTTTCCACCTTGAGAGGATTGGGGAGCATTCTTCATCTTCTTCAACCTTGACGAAGAACGCGAAGAACACTTAGGCTCCGACGAAGAACGCCGTCACCATAAGAAGAGAAAGATGTGTCCTCTCTTCTCTTCTTCGCAACCGGTGTGTTTCTGAAGATCGACGATGCCACTTCTTTCGATCTTCTTCCCGTGTCAATGAAAGGAGACATCGCTTCCTCTTCGGGCTTTCTCTATCAGCTTACGAAGCTTCTCCAGTGACGTTACCTCTTCGGACGCACCTCGACGTCAACGGAATCGACGTTCGATTCCCGCGACGCCTGACCTCCGTGATGCTTGTCTTCCGCGGCTTGTTGACGTGCTCCGCTCTTGAAACTGAGGTAGGGGATTATTGTTATTTTATTAATTGTTTCCGTTCTTGATTCTAGCATGTCGAACTTCGTGGTTAATCGACTAAATGTTATCGTTTAACGAGAGGGGGCTGGACCGCACAAACACGGCTTGACCCCCTCCTATGTTCATGTTTGTTTCTTTGTGAATGAAACGGGATAGCGTGGTGCCGTCTCACCACGCGAGAATCACTTGGCAAAGTATTACGTGACGCCGTCGCGCCACGCCGAGAAGTCGAACAAGAACGCGACGTCGTCGCGCCGCGTCGAAGGAAGTCGAAGGCGCCGCGGCCGGAGCAGAGCCGCGGTGGAGGGGCGCGGTGCCATCGCACTGCGCCGAACGACAAGGGTCGCGGCCGGTTCCGGGCAGCGGCAAAGCATGGTGACCGGCGGCCAGCTGTGCCGCCGGTGTCGGAGCCGGAAAGGGACCGGCCACTGCTGGTCCCGTTGAGGAGGAGCCGACCGGCCAGGTTGGGCCGGCCGGAAATGGGGAAATCCGGGGGAATTAAATTCCCCCGTCCATCTTGAACGGCCCCCCATTTTTGAGGGGGGGCCGCGGTTACACAAGGGGGGCAGGCGCCCCCCGTTTTTCCAACAGCTCAGCCGAAGGCCGAGCTGGCAGCGCGCCCAGCGCACTGCGCTGAGCCGGACCGGCGCTTGGCCGGTCTGCCAGGCCGGGCCGAGCCCAGCCGGGCTAGGCCGCACCGCGCCGGGCTGCGCCGCGCCGGGCCGGGCCGACCCTGTCTGGGGCGGGTCGACCTGGTTCGGGCCAACCGGGGGGGTCCCGGGCTGGGTTGGCCCGGGCCCGAAACCCCCGTTACCGAACTGTTTGGGTTCAAATGCCCATAACTCGGGCTACGGACCTCCAAATGACGCACCATCAGCGGCGATGTGATCCTTGTATCAAGACGGTCGTTTTGGTATATCGCACTCAAGGTTTCGGAATACATTGAGTTTGGCCGGGTTGGTTCGTACACGAAACCAACCAGGCCCTCGGAGTGGAAACACTCATATCTTGAGTTACGGACGTCCGATAGACGTACCGTTGACTTTGTTGAGTTTCTATTAGTGAGACGGATCTTTTGACATACTCCGCCCGAGGTTTGGACGCAGGTGGAGTACGGTTGGGTTGGATTTTCTTTAAAAACCAACCGGGCCCCTGGGACGAAAAAGCCAATAACTCTCAGACCGGGCGTCCGATTGACACGCCGTCTGTTGCGTTGAGTTCCTGTTGATGATAAGGAACTTTTGGATACATCAACTCTGGACTTTGTGACAGTTGATGTATCAGCCTCTCGGCTCGTGGAGCAGACCCTCCCGAACGAGCTTGCTGTGTGCGGGAACCCTAATGCTGGCTGCGACTGCTACTGTGACTGCGACGACAACTGTGCAGAGATCCTCAGTGGATTCGACAACGACGACGACTACAACACTCAGCGATCCTGTGTGGATCAGTACTACTGATCCTGAGTGGGTCTGATCCTGTGTGGGTCAGCGCTCAGCGGTCCTGTGTGAACCAGCGCCTACAGATCCTGTGTGGGTCCGATCCTGTGTGGGTCTTTGCGGGGGTTAGTACCTATCGATCCTTTGTGGGTCCGACGACTTAGATGGATCAGTGATCATCTTTATCGTCTTCCGAAGAAGTATACCTGTGTGAGATGAATCTTGTTGCTTTCCTGTGTAGATTGTGTTGTGCTATCCTGTGTGGATTACGTTTTTCTTTCCTGTGTGGAATACGAATACTTTCCTGTGTGGACTGGGTTTTACTTGGGCTCGGAGGTTGGAGCGTATTGGAATTGATGACTTAGGTATATATATGGGCATATACCTAAGCAGTGTCGGTTGTTACTTCGTGATTGTATCTTTCCTGTGTGGTTTATCCTTTGTGGATTTTGGGAGACCTTCGGGGGTCTCGGGGTCCCTACTGAGTATCTTATACTCACCTCTGCACGGGCTATGCCCGCACTACGTCGTGTTGGTTGCAAATGACGGAAAACGTTGATCGTGGTTGAGGCTTGCGGAGCAGGACGGTACCTGGAGGTGGACCACTGAGCGGGACGTGCTCGGAGCGGACGGCGGGACCTGAGGAGCTATGGAGCTATCTGTACCCACCCTTCAGGTGGGATTTCCAGAGGATGACTCGGTGTAGCTGCTTTTACTTTTCAGTTGCTTTTTTCCTTTTCGAGTTGTACTTTACTTTCAGTTTGGGTTTGTATACTGGCCCACTTTCTTTCCGCACTTTCAGTTGTACTCAGTTTTTACTTAGTGTTTAATTTTCCTCTTTCTTACTATGTGGTTCTTGTTTACTTTACAAAGGCAATGCCTTCCTTTTTTACCGGAATTTACGCCTTAGTGCTAGTCGCCAACCCCTGGCCTATGGAAGGCGGGCTTGGGGTAGTCACGGCACCGGCCCCGAGGACGGGTCGTGACAAATTGGTATTAGAGGAGTTCGGTTCTACCGCAAACTCTGATCTTTTCTATGTGAAGCAATAGTGTTTAGCGTATTCAGTGTGGTTATCAGTCCAGAGAGTCCAGTGTTGGTGCGGCGGCTGACGTATCCGTACACCAGGACCCTGACTTCTGATTTCCAACTTAATGCACGAAAACATTGATTGCGTGTGTGTTTCAAGTTTTCTTTGTGATTACTTTATATCAGCTCACCAAGTATACTGTTCTGACAGTGGCGCACCTGTTTCCTTTTCAGGATGGCGCCACGACGGCAGCCAGCTAGGGTTCCGAGAGTCGAGCGTGACAATAGCCCACCGAGCGACGAGGCCTCGGTGCAGGGCCCTTTGTTAGCAGTGGCACCAGTGGTAGCACTACCCGTCGAGCCACCGATACTTCCAGCACCAGCCGCTGACGATGCACATCACCTCAGCGCACTGCATGAGTTCTAGCGCCAGTGACCGCCCAAGTTCCGTGGGAAGACGGACCCCCAGGCAGCCGGGGACTGGCTGGAGGCAGTCGTGCGAGTTTTCAGGCTAGTGAGGACACCAGCAGACCTCATGGTGATCCTCGCGGTGAGCCTACTGCACGCAGCAACAGGACGATGGTGGAGCTTGATGCTCCAGGTGCACGATGAGGCCTCTCTCATCTGGACGGACTTCGAGAGCCTCTTTCTCTCAAAGTTCGTCCCAGCCACCCTCCATGCAGTGCGCATTCAGGAGCTTCTTCAGCTGCGGCAGGGCAGCATGACGGTCGCTCAGTACTCGGCGATATTTACTGATCTCTCGTGCTACTCGACCGACATGGTACGAGACCCATTCTTCCGGGCCCGGACCTTTGAGCAGGGATTGAGACATGAGATTAGGGCATCGTTGATCTCCCTCAGCATACCGACTCAGACGAGAGTACTGGAGCGGGCCCTTTTGGTCGAGATATTTCTTGCTGAGTCTACACTAGCGCTGAGACCCACCGTAGGGCGGCACGTAGCAGAGTCTTCTACAGCAGGCAGTCGACGGATGACTCAGGGGACCAGGCAGACCAGACCCTCAGGCAGACGACCTCAGGACACTGGCTCAGCAGTGCGGGGCACACAGCGCGGAGCCAGTCTTTCGAGGGGTAGGCAGTGCTACTTGTGCGGCGGGCAGGGCCACATGGCTCTCGACTGCCCGACCCGCCGTGCTGAGGAGCAGCAGACGGTTGAGGGACCACCGAGGCAGAGGCAGAGGGTCGACCGTGGCAGTCCGCAGGAAGGAGGAGGACGAGGCAAAGGAGCTGGCCGAGCAGCAGGTGGTGGGCGATGCTTTGAGGCTCTACCACCACCACCACCAGGAGGTCCACCCCCGACCACAGGGAGCTGGCAGGCAGAGACAGGCACAGCTCCAGGCAGCAGAGGCCTACGACCACGGCGTGCCCGAGATGATTCGAGGTACTGTCTGTGTCTATTCCACCCTTGCTGCAGTACTTATAGACACAGGACCGATTCACTCTTTCATAGCCGCTGCCCTTGTTCGGATCTCGAAGATTCCGACAGAGCCGTTGGCTCGATCCTTACGGCTAGAGACTCCTACGGGAGAAGACTCGACAATTACGCATTGGTGCCGGCAGTGTGAGCTTACTCTAGGAGGCAAGAGCTTCGGCTGGGATCTTCTTGTAGCAGCGTCGAGGCCTTACGACGTAATCTTGGTCATGGATTGGTTATCTATGGTCCATGCACAGATTGACTGTTTTAGGCGCAAGGTGCGATGTGTACGCACCGACGAGAGCAGGTTCACCTTCACCAGTGAGAAGGGAGCCTTTGCAGCACAGGATGGACTTCTACAGAGAAGAGGACAGCCCATCACTCATCAGTTGGCTAGCCTCATCCTAGGAGCAGTTGACGTGCAGAGTCCTGGTTTTCCTGCAGTGGTGGATCAGTTTGCGGACGTTTTCCCCGACGACGTTCCAGGGTTAGCTCCTCGCAGAGAGGTAGAATTTTATATTGACCTGTACCCCGAGACAGCTCCGATATCGACTCCAGCATATCGGATGGCCCCCGCCGAGCTTCGAGAGCTACGGGTACAGTTGGAGGACTTGCAGGGCAAGGGGTTCATCCGACCCAGTGTTTCACCCTGGGCTTCCCCGATTTTGTTCGCCAAGAAGGCGGATGGGAGCTTGCGACTTTGTGTTGACTATCGTCACCTGAACCAGGTGACAGTGAGGAACAAGTATCTACTACCGAGTATTGATGACCTCTTTGATCAGATCAAGGGAGCACGGTGGTTCTCGAAGATAGACCTCGGGTCAGGCTATCATCGGCTCAGAGCTAGAGATGAGGACGTGCAGAAGACGGCCTTCAGATGTCGGTATGGCCACTATGAGTTCTTGGTTATGCCCTTCGGTGTAACCAATGTTCCAGCAGTGTTCATGGACCTCATGAACAGGATCTTTTATCCATACCTTGATCGATTTTTCATGGTCTTCATCGACGACATTTTGATATACTCGACGACTGAGGAGGAGCACGCCTACCACTTACGGGTTGTACTAGACACACTCCGAGAGCACCAGATTTATGGTAAACTCTCGAAGTGCCAGTTCTGGATACGTGAGGTCCACTTCTTGGGACACGTCATCTCTGAGGTGGGATTTGCAGTGGATCCTGCGAAGATTGAGGCAGTATTAGCTTGGGAGCCACCCAGGAGCGTGACGGAGGTTCAGAGTTTCTTGGGACTAGCCGGATACTATCGGAGATTCGTGCCAGACTTATCTAGAGTTGCGGCACCACTCTCAGCTTTGACGAAGAAGGGGAAACCCTTCGTGTGGTCAGACAGATGTCAACAGAGCTTCCAGGAGCTGAGACAGAGATTGAACAGCGCACCTATCCTGAGGTTGCCTGAGGAGGGAGTAGGGTACGTAGTCTACTGCGATGCATCCGGGACTGGACTCGGATGTGTCCTGATGCAGGAGTGGGTAGTGATCGCCTATGGATCACATCATTTGAGGCCGCATGAGCAGAACTACGCTACCCATGACCTAGAGTTAGCAGCAGTGGTCTTCGCTATGAAGACATGGCAACACTACCTGATGGGCGAGCGGTTTACAGTCTTTTCTGACCATCAGAGTCTCAGGTACATCTTCTCGCAGAAGGACCTGAACCTGAGATAGCGGCGATGGCTCGAGTTCCTCCAGGACTATGACTTTGAGATAGTCTATACTCCTGGGAAGGGGAACGTGGTAGCCGATGCCCTCAGCAGGAGGACTGGAATTCATCTACTTGAGGAGGCGACGGAGCAGTTAGCCTCTTTGCAGATATCCTTCGTGGATAGAGATGGAGCAGCCTTCCTTTAGTCTCTCACAATCACTCCTCCACTTCTACAGCAGGTCAGAGAGGCACAACGTGGGGACGCTGACTGTGAGATGCGGCGTGCACAGATATCCTTAGGACATGCACCTAATGGTTTATCCTTTGGAGCAGAGCACGATATCCTTTTCAGAGGACGTACCATGGTACCAGTTGCTTTCCAGGAGGAGGTGCTAAGAGAGTTTCACACTTCTCCTTTGGCGGTACATCCTGGAGTGGAGAAGATGTACCAGCATCTCAGACGACAGCACTGGTGGCCGGGCATGAAGAAGGTTGTGGGAGAGTTCTTTTCTCGATGCCTCACCTACCAGCAGGTGAAGGCAGAGCATCAGGTACCAGCAGGCTTGGTACAGCCCTTGGAGGTTCTGGAGTGGAACTGGGACGACATATCTATGGACTTCGTGACTGGACTTCCACGCACTTCTAGAGGTCACGACTCCATCTGGGTGATTGTCGACCGACTCACCAAGTCGGCTCACTTCTTACCCATCAGAGAGCAGGGCTCAGTGGAGAGCTTGGGACGTCCTTACGTTCAGGAGATTGTACAGCTTCACGGTGTGCCATCTTCTATCGTCTCTGATCGAGATGCTCGTTTTACTTCCCGACTATGGAAGGGATTGCATGAGGCGTTCGGGATGCAGCTACGTTTGAGCACAGCCTTTCACCCTCAGACGGATGGTCAGACGGAGAGGACCATTCAGACTCTCGAGGACATGCTCCGCGCATGTGTCCTCGACTTTGGTCGTAGCTGGGAGGACCACCTACCCTTGGTTGAGTTTGCGTACAACAACAGCTACCACTCCACCATCGGGATGGCACCGTACGAGGCGTTGTACGGCCGACCTTGCAGATCTCCTTTGTGCTGGACAGACCCTGGGGAGTCAGCACTTATGGGACCAGAGATGGTCCAGACCATGACAGAGAAGGTCTAGGTCATCCAGGAGCGGATGAGGATAGCTCAGAGCCGGCAGAAGTCATATGCTGACAGGAGGCGGAGGCCACTATAGTTCGAGGATGGCGACCACGTCTTCTTGCATGTCTCACCTCGACGTGGATTACGGAGATTTGGCCGAGGCGGCAAGTTATCCCCGCGCTTCATCGGACCCTTCCAGGTCCTCAGCAGGATTGGCGAGGTGGCTTATCGCCTGGCTCAACCACCTCAGTTGCACCGAGTGCACGACGTCTTCCACGTATCTCAGCTGAGGAGATACGTGCACGACCCGACCCACATCATTGACCATGGGGAGCTTGACGTTGACGATGGGGCGACTTTTACGGAGGTCCCGGTGGAGATCGAGGATCGACAGGAGTGGGTCCTACGTGGACAGTCTATTACTCTTGTGCGCATCAGATGGAAGCACGGGAACCTCTAGGAGAGCACTTGGGAGCGGGAGGCTCAGATGCATGCTCAGTACCCTCATTTGTTTCCCTAGTTTTGATGTATCTTTACGGAGACGTAAAGCCCTGAGGTGGGAGTAATTTAAAGACCCGTAAAATTAAAGGGAATTTTTTTCTTAATTTTATTTGGAATTTTACAAGAGCGCGGTTTCTGACGGCACCTGATTCCGAGGCTCGGTGTGCCCGGAATCAATTTCCGAAGTTTGGCTAGGGTACGTTCAGTGAACGAACGAGCGGGTTTTTCTAACTTTGGAACCGGTGCCTGGAATCGAATTCCGAGGGCACCGATGAACTCGCAGTGCTGATATTCGCTTAAGGAGACCTTTTCCAAGGATTCGTTTTATGCGGGATGAAAGTTAGTTTTGGGGGAAATTAGAAGAAGTTAAATAAATTGTGGAACACAATTTATTCTTAACTTTGTTGGTTATTTCCTCCCAAAGGGAGTTAGAGGTGGGACCCACATCCACATAACCTCCCTTGAGAGGATTAAGTGTGGTGGGGCCCACACGATCCCTAACTCTTCAACTTCCCTTAAACTCCCCAATAACTCCACTCTTTTTAATTTTGACAACATGAGTTATTAATTGAGATGAGTTACTTAATTTCAAACTTTTGAAATTCAAAGAGGATAGGATGTGTAAATAAAATAAGGCTTAGACTTATTTTATTTTGGTTAGTATCTTTTGCCACCTTTAGAGGATTGGGGAGCATTCTTCTTCTTCTTCAACCTTGACTAAGAACGCGAAGAACACTTAGGCTCCGACGAAGAACGTTGTCACCATAAGAAGAGAAAGATGTGTCGTCTCTTCTCTTCTTCGCAGTCGGTGTGTTTCCGAAGATCGACGACGCCGCTTCTTTCGATCTTCTTTTCGTGTCAACGAATGGAGACGCCGCTTCCTCCTCGGGCTTTCTTCGTTAGCTTACGAAGCTTCTCCAGCGACGTTACCTCTTCGGACGCACCTCGACGTCAACGGAATCGACGTTCGATTCCTGCGACGCCTGACCTCCGCAACGCTTGTCTTCCACGGGTTGTTGACGTGCTCTGCTCTTGAAACCGAGGTAGGGGATTAATGTTATTTTATTAATTGATTTCGTTCTTGATTCTAGCATGTCGAACTTCGTAGTTAATAAACTAAATGTTATCGTTTAACGAGAGGGGGTCGGACCGCACAAACATGGCTTAACCCCCTCCTATGTTCATGTTTGTTTCTTTGTGAATGGAACGAGATGTCGTGGTGTCGTCGCACCACGCGAGAATCGCTCGGCAAAGTATTACGCGACGCCGTCGTGCGACGCCAAGAAGTCGAACAAGAACATGACGCTGTCGCGCCACGTCGAAGGCGTCGCGGCCGGAGCGGAGCCGCGATGGAGGGGCGTGGTGTCGTCACACCATGCCGAACGACAAGGTCCGCGGCCGGTTCCGGGCCGCGGCAGAGCATGGTGACCGGCGGCAAGCCGGGCCACCGGTGTCGGAGCCGGAAAGGGACCGGCCACTGCCGGTCCTGTTGAGGAGGAGCCGGCCGGCCAGGTCGGGCCGGCCGGAAATGGGGAAATCCGGGGGAATTAAATTCCCCCGGCCAACTTGAACGGCCCCCCATTTTTGAGGGGGGGCCGTGGTTACACAAAGGGGGCAGGCGCCCCCCATTTTTCCAACAGCTCGGCCTAAGGCCGAGCTGGCAGCGCGCCCAGCGTGCTGCGCTGAGCCGGACCGGCGCCTGGCCGGTCTGCCAGGCCAGGCCTGGCCGCACCGGGCCTGGCCGCGCCCAGCCGGGCTAGGCCGACTCTGTCCGGGGCGGGTCGACTCGGTTCGGGCCGACCGGGGGGGTCTCGGGCCGGGTCGTCCCGGGCCCGAAACCCCTATTACCGAACTATTTGGGTTCAAATGCCCATAAATCGGGCTACGGACCTCCAAACTACGCGCCATCAGCGGCGATGCGATCCTTGGATCGAGACGGTCGTTTCGGTATATCACACTCCAGGTTTCGGAATACTTTGAGTTCGGCCGGGTTGGTTCGTACACGAAACCAACCGGTCCCTCGGAGGCGAAACGCTCATATCTTGAGTTACGGACGTCCGATAGACGTACCGTCGACTTTTTTGAGTTCCTCTTAGTGAGACAGATAATTTGACATACTCCGCTCGAGGTTTGGATGCAGGTGGAGTACGGTGGGGTTGGTTTTGCTTTAAAAACCAACCGGGCCCCTGGGACGAAAAAGCCAATAACTCTCATACCTGGCGTCCGATTGACGCGCCGTCTGTTGCGTTGAGTTCCTGTTGACGATACGGAACTTTTGGATACATCAACTCTGGACTTTGTGACATTTGAAGTATCAGCCTCTCAGCTCGTGGAGCGGACCCTCCCGAACGAGCTTGTTGTGTGCGAGAACCCTAGTGCTGGCTGCGACTGCTACTGTGACTGCGATGACGACTGTGCAGAGATCCTCAGTGGATTCGACGACGACGACTACAACACTCAGTGATCCTGTGTGGATCAGTACTACCGATCCTATGTGGGTCCGATCCTGTGTGGGTCAGCGCTCAGCGGTCCTGTGTGAACCATCGCCTACAGATCCTGTGTGGGTCTGATCCTGCGTGGGTCTTTGCGGGGGGTTAGTACATATCGATCCTTTGTGGGTCTGACGACTTAGATGGATCAGTGATCATCTCTATCGTCTTCTGAAGAAGTATACCTGTGTGAGATTAATCCTGTTGCTTTCCTGTGTGGATTGTGTTGTGCTATCCTATGTGGATTACGTTTTTCTTTCCTGTGTGGAATACGAATACTTCCCTGTGTGGACTGGGATGTACTTTCGCCTGGAGGTTGGAGCGTATTGGAATTGATGACTTAGGTATATGTATGGGCATATACCTAAGCAGTGTCAGTTGTTACTTCGTGATTGTATCTTTTATTTTCGGTTTATCCTTTCTGGATTTTGGGAGACCTTAGGGGGTCTCTGGGTCCCTACTGACTAGCTTATACTCACCCCTGCACAGGCTATGCCCGCACTACGTCGTGTTGGTTGCAGACAACGGAAAACATTGATCGTGGTTGAGGCTTGCGGAGTTGGACGGTACCTGGAGGTGGACCACTGAGTGGGACGTGCTCGGAGTGGACGGCGGGACCCGAGGAGCTGTGGAGCTATCTGTACCCACCCTTCAGGTGGGATTTCCAGAGGACGACTCGGTGTAGCTGCTTTTACTTTTCAGTTGTTGTTTTCCTTTTCGAGTTGTACTTTACTTTCAGTTTGGGTTTGTATACTGGCCCACTTTCTTTCCACAATTTCAGTTTTACTCAGTTTTTACTTAGTGTTTACTTTTCCTCTTGCTTACTCTGTGGTGCTTGTTTACTTTACAAAGGCAATGCCTTCCCTTTTTACCGGAATTTACGCCTTGGTGCTAGTCGCCAGCCCCTGGCCTATGGAAGGCGGGCTTGGGGTAGTCACGGCACGGGCCCCGAGGACAGGTCGTGACAATTTTATCATCCAACCCCTGCTCATATTATCTCTCCACATCCCTCTATTCATCCTAGAATCCTTACCTTAGGCATAAAGCTCTTCAAGAAACCCTTTTGGTTCAAAATAAGGGGAGTTACCCGATTTAAAGGTACTGTATTCTCTTATGTCCTTTTGTTTTATTTTGCTTATCCAACACCCTAAACTCTTTTTATTCCTTTATTTTGTAAGAACAAAAATATCTTCAATATACTATGATGTTTTTATGAGAATTATTTGAGCTACCCTTACAAACACCTCTATCTAATGGGTGAAGAACATTCTGTTTCTGTGGATGACGAACTACTGCCTCCCAAAACAATGATTGTTCAATTATCTCCTATCGCCTCTCATAGTGGCCATTAAGATGTCACTATATTTATATATAATATATTTTTTTTATGTTTTCCTTATGCTTCTGTGTTTTTCATTTATAGAATACCTTTATGATTTCCATAATGGATAAATGCGATAATTTCATTTTAGGAAGTGCAGACTACCGCCCTCTCAAAGTGATTTGAATCGTTAATGCCATATGTGGGACGTATAAGGATGGAGTTAATGATAATATATATGATATTATACTGGAATTATAATATACCTTTATATCATTGTGATTTTATTCCATTAAATACTAAATTTAAATGAAAGTAGCATTCATGCATACATACGACTTATCATCTCCATGAACGGTGCATTTCATTTCTTACCTCTAAATGTTATGTAATATTATAAAAGCATGTATATACTAGATATATATGATATATATGATATCTAAATCATGAATATAATTATGTAGATAATGGATATTTTACCACATGAACAACTTGTAATTATAAGAAGTTTATTTTTGACTCAAGTTCCAAAGATTGAAAAAAAGACCGTTATTAACTTAAATGATTACATAATGTTAATAACATGGTAATAAGTGATATAAAAGGAATAATGAACATGGAAAAGGTTCTTAATAAAATAGAAACTAACTCTAGTTTATTATTAAGGAGATTAAAGAACGATCAAGTCAATTTGGACACTGGGTAAGGGACTTCATCTCAATCTCCTTTCATTGAGGCATATTTTGTTTTATACACAACATTCATTTATATGGTGTATAAACAACATTGACTTTGAATTTTATTCAAAAGGAATCTTTTCTCTACAAAGAATTTTACTAAATGACAAAAAGTATGTTTCTTTTTAACGTACGCGGTGACAACGACCTTTCCGCCGCTGTGAGTATTTTTTGATCTTTGGATTAGTTAAGAAGCTGTAATGTTTTTAAAATGAAAAATAAACACCATATACTCATTTATGTATTTTGGTATTGAAAATGGTTTCGATAATGGAATTTATATGTCAATATATTGTTATTGAAATGTGGAAATGTTTTCTTTCCTTTATATTTTTTGTATGTGTTATGATTTTAATGGTACTTGGACATTTGACGGGTGGTTATGTGATATACCAAATGACGGGTGGTGCCTTGAAAACCAGGATGGGTGGTTACTTTATAACCTCCAATGCATTGGGTATGGAAGTCAGTCGTATGGCTATTACATTTAGTGATATGTGTGGAAGTCTACTGTATGGTTATTCCATTTAAGTATGTTTATATCCCAAGTTACCTTTATATGTTATGTGTTCTTTATATGGGTTTTATTGTAATATTTTGTTTACAAAAGGGTAAGCAACTACCTTTTAATCAGAGAAGAGTATTTACTACTTCACAAAGGTGAAAACTATTACTTATGATAATTTATTCATGGTTTACTTATTGTTTTAAAAAAGTAACATTTTTCAATCTTTGTGTATCCCTTAGTGAGCTTTTTATGCTCAACCCATGTTTTTGAAATGTTTTTCACAGGACATAAAGTGGAATAGGGTCAATGATGGGATCAAGTAAAAGTCTTACTGTCTAAAACATGGAACTAGACATGACCCTTTCAAAGAGTTTTTATTTTTTTTATAATGGAAACTGAGTAGAAGTGTCTAATTTGCAACTCTAAACCTCAAAAGATTCTCAATGTGAAATATTCATTTAATTCAATATTAAGTAAGGTTTTAAGGCGGGGTCCTTATAGTAGTTTTTAATTTTTAGTTTTTTAGATTTCATATGATATCTATGTGTAAATATCATGGTCATGATATCTTTTAGAATGATATAATATTCATGGAAACTATTCTTATAATTATTAAATGTCATGTTATTGATTAAATGGAACATTTTTATGATATTTGCGATGAAATTTTAATAATGTGTCATTTATTCATGATAGGTTACATTGTATGAATAAACATACTAAGTATAAGAACATTACCTTATATAGGGTACTTTTATCCCAGATGCATGGATATATATTATTACAGGTATACAAAAATATAATAAGTAATAATGATGTTCTTAATATGAATTGAAATTTGTATTTTATGTTTTCAAATGATGTTATAAATTCATTTTTATATCTAGATTCCCAATACTACTATACTATTTGATCCATTATGATGTGATCTATTAAATCCCGAACAAATATAATAATGAAAATAACATTTATGGGCTATTAGGTTTAGGTTATATAAAATGAAATTATAACACTATTAATATAGTATAATTATAATATTATAATTATAGTTATATTAATATTTTATTGTGTTAAAATTACAAATGTTGAATATAATTAACAAGAATATATACATAGTGGATAATAATCAAATTAGAGACATCAAAATTTCATATATGTATCCTCTAAAATGAATTCGGTATGATAACTATTTGGAATCCGAATATTTTTACCATGAGAGATGGTTTGATGAGGATTAAGATTAATTTTTTTAAATGAGTAATTTGAATGTCATTTGAGTTTTGAGGTAGTTATATGTTACTCTGTTATAAGATAAGAGAGGGGTAGTTTTTTGTATAACCCCTATATTTTAGAAAATTTAATGTAAATATTCAATAGTCAATTTCAAAAAAAATCAATGAATGATAGATGAATAGTTATTTTCCTTGAGAGTAACCTAATTCATTGTATTTTGAAGAAAATTTTAATTTTAAAAATATGCTTATCTTAAGGATTATGAATATCTCTAAAATTTACATTTACCATGTTAATAAATTTATGACCATATTTATCTTTTTTAATGGATACAATTATGATTTCCTGTTTTAACTAATTTGACCATTTTGATTCAAAATTCTAAGTTAAATTCTTCATAAAAAATTTATAATTTTTTAAATAATACCTTTAAAATAAATACACATTATCATGTAAAAACACTTTTTAGATAGATAAATTTTTCTAGCATTAAATTTATATATATGATTAAATTGTGTAGTATATTAATTATAATGATTTTTTATAAGAATTGTTTTTTCGGCATTCAATGAAATCAAAAACCATATATCCCCTAAAAATAAATGAATCATTGAAAATATTGATTTTTTAATAAATGTAGTATTTTAATTAGTAATAAAAATTATAGAAGTATGATTTATAAGATCCAATAATATTTAAAATTTGATATTTTCTTTCCATAAATTAAAATTTTATTTCTTAAATGTTTTTTTACACATTAAGGAAATTCTAATAAATATGTAGGGTTATAAATTTTACGAGTTTGGTGAAAACTTTTTTTCCAATTTAAAATCATATTTTTAAAGTCATACCAAAAATCCATAAATTTTTTATATGTTGATTTTAAAATGATGATAGATTAGAAAATTTAAAATACTAATATTAACAATTTAGCTAAAAAAACTAAAGGATCATTGGAGGGATCATTGTACAGTAGTTTCAAAATATATCATTTACCTATTTTGGTGGAGTCTTGTGCATTACCTAATCACCTAAATTCAATATAAATTATGAGGTATAATATTTTCCCATATGCACTATGGTAGGTTTAAATATCCTAGATCCTACCCTTTTGAAAAATATTTCTATTTTAGAATCACAAACTTTATATCTATTATTATCTCCCTCATTATCGGAGATGGTAATATTATCATCAATATCTTCTACAAGTGGGGAGTCACTATGAGTTGTATTAGAATAATTCCATATACTAGATTAATATTAATGTTTATCATCATTTTTTTATTTCTTTATCAACATCATAAAAATATATTCTTCTTGAACTCTATTATCGTATTATACAAATCTTATATAGTTTTATTGATTGGAAATTTTTTGGCTTCCTTAATTACACATTTGATATTGTTATTGATAATATAAAATTGAATTTTATAAATACATATAATATTATAGAACTTTAGTGGTGTAAAGTTCTATAATACCAATTGAATGGATCATTGTGGGATGTGTTCAACACTAAGTTGGTGGGGAATTATTATTTTTTGTATAATTTTAAAAAATATATAATTTTTTATCTAGTCACTTTTTCACATATTTAGTTAATGTGTCACTATATTTCATTTTATCACCATTTTTATAGTTTATATATATCAAAAAATGTGAATAAAACTTATAATGACCTTAGGATTCTATTAATGTGGTTCATCTCTATTATATTGAATAAAACCCAATTATATTATGGTAATTATCCCAAATTTACATAGATTCCATCTCATTATAAAAAATATTATGTATGGGTATGTCCTTATAAATACTAGTGTACAACGAAATAGTTTTAGGGAATGTAATCACATAAATATTCTCTTTAAAGATATGCACCATTTGGCCTACTAATAACTAAATGTGATAAAAACTCAAATCAAGCATTCTCAGTAATGAAATAATATTACCTTATTCTCTATCATGTGACAATAATTATTTTGGAAAACATATTAATCATCAATGTGTTTTCACACCCATAAAATAACAAAAATATTAAATGATCTACATCTAACAATTATAAAAGAATAATTAAATTATAAATATGAATATATTTAGTTTTGATGTAATCATTATTAGGAAGTTTTATTTTCACTATTCTTATTCTTCTTTTTTTCAAAGTAATATTATAAAATTATTCTATATGTAAAACTAGATTTCATTCTCATAATCAATCCATTAAATATGAACTGAGATTATGTATTAGGTATAAAACTTTTTTCATTACAATCTCAAATATGAAATTGATTTTGAGAAATATTTATTCCACCTCATATTCATTTATATCTATTTTATATTCAATTATCTACATGAATATTTCACTATTAATTTACCTAATAAATTATACCCATATCATGATATCTCTCCCTTAAAACTCAAAAATTAATAACCTCTAATTAATTGTAAAATATTCTAAAAACCCCCTTTATACTAGATACCTTTATTTTTTAATTTTCTCATTATATTTGGCAACATCACTATAATATTATGAATGTAAATTCACCAAAAAAATGTACAAATTAACATTGTAATTTCACTCCACATTGGAATGTGATCATGAACTATAACATTGATCTTTTCTTGAGGTATGGAACTCATTTAATTACACATATTCAACATTATTTTCATTCAAAAACATATATTGAATAGTTAAGTTCATTAATTATAATGATCTTTGAATATATTCATGATAAATGTATAAAGCATCTAAATCACATAACTATTTATTTATAAAATAAAATAGAGAATCTTATATGTTTTTAATATCAACCATTTCATAACATACTAAAATATAATTATGTAATATTATTTATTATAAAAAGAGTTAATTGTAACTCCCTGACCCTAGTTACTCAGAGTAGGTGCAATATTACATAACATTAGCATGATCATGAGGGATCAAATCCTGAAAGACTGATTACATTAGTATCCTTTTAAGTACTTGATGCAAACATAAGTTTTACATTACAACATGAAATTAAAACCACAACAACATTTTTCACCCTTTGAACACCCTTATATCCCTTAGGATTCCCCTATAGGTCAACCATAAAATATTTCTTCACATCTTGGGAAAAATAAAACATAGAAAGTGGTGACCTCAGATGCTTAGTAAGGATAAAAATATAGCAGAAAGTTTCCTAAATAAGAATAGAAATTTAATGCAATGTATAGGACAAAAAAATCCATTTTAAACAAAAACTTCAACATAATATAAAAAATATAAATCAAAATAATACCATTTAATTATTCACATATACATTATACTAGTTGAATAATAAAATGTAATATCAATATCCAATTTCATAATTATGGAATGCGTAATGCAAAACTTCTAAACCAAATACTCAATGACTCGTGCAAAGACTAAAAATAAGATTTGTTCAAGGACTTGTGTCAAGACACTAGTTTGTCTCATTAGACCTAGTGATGCATCATTAAGCTATAGCGGGATCCCCTGTCTCTTACAAAGCCCTATGCATCCCTCATATGAAAAGGTCTAAACATAACATAATCATTCATATTAATACTAGCTTACGCAATGTCAATACTGTATCCATAAACCATGAATGGTATAAATGTAACACATACACAATCAAACATATCACAAAATATTCAATAAAAAATAGATGATTTATATCATAATAAATAATCTTCAAATAAGGTTAAAATCCATATAAGGATGTTGATATAGATTAAATGAAAACTATTTGAAATAATGAACTCTTTCTATTTTGAAATCATTTAGAAGTCACATAATTATAAAAGAAAAAATTTATTTTGAAAATATTCTTATAAATTTGTAAGGTAAGATTCTAAGTTGTTATAACGGCAGAAAATAGTCACAACTGCCATATAAGTAAAAAACATTCTTTCCTTAATTTTGTCGAAATGGTCATAAAGGACCATGTTTGGAATATGATGGAAAACATTTTATAAAAAGTAAAACAAAGGTATAAATGATTTTAACCCATATTCTAGGAAATAGTAAAAACGTTTTGAAATAAATTTTTAAGAGACAAGAATGTGGATGATAAAGAGGTCCTAGTAGATACTCACGTATTAACAAACTCGGATAATGAAGAGATTGTATAATTAAATCATACATTGTATTTTCATTGGTCGAGGGTATGTTAACCTCCTGTATAATATTTATATAATTGTTATTAAATTATACAAGAACCACATACATAAATATTATATCATATATGATCTTCTAATATTTATTTTTTAATAATATTTCAGTAGTATCATTATTTTGGGTGTTAATTGATTCGTTTTACTTTATATGATTGGATACGTAAGACATGTTTTATATGTATAGGACGTTTTTGATTAATTTCAAGAATGATATTAAGTTCTTAGAAATTATTTTTAATCTTAAAATGATAATTATTCTTGAACAGTTACTTTGGGGTATGAATCTTATCGCGTTCGTGGAGATGGTAATGAATATGTACGCAAGAGAAAAAATATCATTCTATTTATAGTGAAATCATATGTAATTGGATTATATATCATATATAATGAATAGATAAAATTTAATATTTTTTATTTACATCATTTATAGTCATTATAATACACCCATCCAAATAATGAAGTGTTTGAGTAACAAACTACACCACGACGTGGAGACGGTAGGCTTTACATATGCGTGTATGGTGACTTTTCATTCATATGATGGATTGAATAATTAATATGGTTGTACCATATTTATAATATAATCATAGTATGTATAACATTTTGAGTAATTATTTTTTTATGGAAACAATAATGAAAAAGGAAGTGGAATGAAAAAACAACTTTGAAAGAGGTGGTGAAATTATTTCTTCTTCTACGAGTGTTTCCTTTATAGATGATCAAAAGGGATCCGTAGGTTGGCTTTATGATCAAATTATTTCCCCTAGGTATATTTGAAGGTAGTTTTAAGGATATTTGAGCAGGTTTTGGCAATAAAAAATGGCTTTGGTGGTGTGATTTTCAGAGAAGGGGATGTTCCCTTTATAAGAGAGGTGAGGGTCACTATATGAAATGATTGAAATATTATTTTATTATACAATAATATTCAATTTATAATGGATCCAAAATGATTTATTTAAAGGATAAGGTGGGTATGGGTTGAAAAACACTCAAACAATAGGTTTTAGATAGGTCAAGGTAACCTTATTAACCTCAACATTTATATTTAACTCATACTTAAATAGTTTAACTTTTACCATGTATTCATGTATTATTATAATAAATGGTTAGTAAACATACTATAAAAAGACAAGAGTACCCCTAGTGGTTCATTAATAATATATTTAACCTTATCAAAGTCCTTTTTCAGAACCATATATTTTTAGTAATATTATATCAATTAATAATATAGTATTTGTTTTAAAAACTCATTTTTGACAATTTTGACACTACTTAGTAATTTATATTTGTGGAAGTCATAACATCATGATCAATTCAAAAAAATTAATTTAATCAACTTTAAAATGTCATGTAAATATTTAACAATAATATAATTACCCAAATGTATCAATTTCCATTTATTTGGATATTTATAACATCAATTATTTTAAAATTTTATTAAAAAGGTAATTATTGCATCATCATTGTGTCGTAAATAAATTTAATTATATAATTTCTAACATTTATAAATAAATTATCATTATTTATGAAATATATATAGATTTATAATTAATATTTATAGACTAATTTATCTTATTTATAACCCTATATTAAATATGGTTATTTATTAAAATTTGTATTTAACACTTTTAACTCTTCTTTAAATTTGATAATAATAAAGGTCCTAATCTAATCCAAGTGGACCTAAAATATCATATTTAAATCCTAAGGATGTTTTTGGTTGAAATACACTTAACCAATAGAATTAGGACATGTGTTTGGATAAATATAATATCATTTTAAACTTTAATTACACTATATACTTTTAATCGTGGTAAATAAAGGTCAAAAGTTACTATTCACCAAAAAAAAATATTTTCATCTTATTGAACCACATTTTACTTACTGATGAAAAAATTTCTCTCAGATTTTTTAAATTCAATTCATAAATGTGGTAAAATTATATTTTATGCCATTTTTCAAAAACTCTTAGAAGGTGGGTAAAAGAGGGTAAAAAGATCAATAAAATAATATATATCTAATATTATTATAAAATTACTCCAATGAATTACATTGAACATATATAGGTATTATGTATCTATTTTTACCTAATAAAAATTTAAATATTATAACTAATTATTTAAATAAAAATCCGGTTTTAAATAATAACGTAGTGTTTTTTACTAATCATAAAAAATTTAATGTTTTCAGAAAAATACCAAAAACTCACCCTAAGATAAATTTGATATTCCGAATCCAAAAATGATTTTAATTTTGAAAAATAAAATTTATAAAATTTCAAAAAATGTGTATTACAATTCATAATGGCTAGTTTAATAGGTCGTGGTGTGTTAAAACTCTATGTTGCGTACAACGCCAACTATTCCATTATTCATACAGAAATGTACCGTAGAAGTTTGGGGTTTTACATTCTCCCCTCCTTCAAATAATTTCATGCTCAAAATTTCTAGAATATTACTTCATAAAATGATATGGGGGTTCTTCATCATTTGTTCCTCAGGTTCCCACATTGCCTCTTCCATCTTGTAGTCTCTCTATAGAACTTTTACCAGAAGAGTCACTGGGTTTCTCAACACTTGTTCTCTGGTATCAAGAATTATGATAAACTGTTCACAATAAGACAGTTCAAGTTCCATTTCTATTTCTTCATAGATGAGTACATGCATTATAGTAAACCAACCATTAGATGTGGCCCGTCACAAAATATATTTTCGCATGGACACTCTACTAGTCGACCACATCTCTCATTTTCTAGACAATGGGTGAGTTATAGTAAACCAACCATTGGTTTTATGATTCTTCTTGCTGGATTATGCACCCAGGGTTACCTACTAAGGGCGATGTTGTTCTAGATTCCGCAGGTTCTATGGTGTTTTCATCTACTGCATTCTATGGTAGTGGTGATTCTCTTGGGGAAGAAGGAAGGTCAATTTTTCATTTTCTTGAGTTATTATAAGAAAATAAAAAATCATTATCATTAGTTTATATATAATCTATGATAATCTATAAATCCATTAATAACAAATCTTATACACCTTGGAATATCATCTATTTGATCCTGAAATTTAATTCCATCTTGAATAATGACATCTATAATCAACATACATGGTATGAATGAAATTTTGTGGTGGACAATTTCGAATCAAATGGATCTAATTAGTTCCCACTCAAGGATATTTCCATTACTGGAACCCTTCTCCTTGAATTGTGGAAATTTTTATTAGATATTTTCGTAGTCTACATTTTTAAAGGACCCCATTCTAGTTTTTCTTAATAACTTTATCATATATAAGAAAAATTATATATTTATGATTTTATTTTACATTTATCTTATATTTATAATATATATTAAAATTTATATTCAAAACATTTATAAACTAAAATCACTAAATTAATACCAAATAATAAAAAAACAAAAAAAAATTCTTGTTATTCTTTATTTAAATATTTCCAATAGAGGATCCAACATTATCTCAAAAAAATCATCCCCAAATCATTATACCCATAAACAATTAAAATAATTCACATTTATATCAATACAAACAATAGAAACAACTCAAATCAATAAATTTTTTCATATTGTGTTTATAAACCCACTATAATATATTTATTGGACTTAAATGAAACATATTTTTCCTCAAAACAAAGTGATGTAATCCAAATTCATTACCTATATGTCACAAGGTAAATCATAAACCCCTATGTAATCATAATAATTAAGTATATACCATAATACATTTTATGGTAACTCTAAGATTCATTCAAAAAATGATTTATAAATTCATTCACAAATGAAAATGTATATCAACATATTAGTATACTGTAACCACTCTCAATTCGATTGATAATTTTTGATAATAAATACAACATCAATACAATGTTATATTACAATTTATTCCTAGTAATTTCAAATAGTATTCCTAAAACTACCACCTAATGACACTCAATTAATGAAACAAGATTCCAAACAATATGATGTTAAACATAATTGTATAGTAATATAGAATTATCCAAAACAATTAACCTAAGTCTATGTGTATTTTATTTTTTCCTTAAAGACCCTTAGACGCCCCATATGATCATCCATACTAACATCTTCACCTATCCACCCCCCTTGGGAGAAGGTACCTCTAAAGCCTAATAATATTAATATAATGTACTCAACCTCTCATTTTAATCCCAAGATATCTTAATGAAAATTAAACCCTAGGTAATCCCCACTAGATGTAAAACATGTTTGTTCTCCAATATATGATGATTATATTTTGATACGTTGTCATTATATATTAACTCGTGTACGCCTTTAGGTGATGATCCTAAGAAGAATATTTCCCCATGTGAGGACTATGCTATGTTCTAAGTGATATGTTTTTGATAAATTGATTGCTAATACATAAATAACCAATATCAATAGTATGTGCCAAGAGAACCTTGGGTGATTATCGTAGATTTTTTGTTTTTGTGATGAACATAAGTATAATATTTTATAAGGCAATGGTATCTTTTCTATTTTCTGAAGTGAATACACTAAAATACATTATCAATGATATGAGAAAAGTATTTATTTTTTGAGGATCATAACAATCCAACATGATGATAATAGTATCTCATCATTCCCTACAAACTTGAAAGGCTTATGATTCAACACTTCAAAAAGTGATAAGTATGGAATGAATTGTTTGATGAGCTTATGATTATTCATGTGTTGAGCCAGATATACATTTAATGGTGAAAAAAGTTTCTTAGTATAATGATAGGGGGATTCATCCTAAAATTATCACACAATGTCTTTACTGAGAAGACTATGATGGTTTAGTTGCTAATCATATTGTTCCATATTTGATTATAGAAGTACTACTTGTGTAAGAACACATGATTAATTGGGACTAAATAGTTGCATTTCATTTGTAAAAAACATGGTAAGCCTTCATAGACAGCTCAAGGGAGTATATTTAAAATCACAAAATATATAAAATAATGTTATTCACAGATTGAACACTCATCATATCCTACAGATGGTTTTCACTATTCTAATGTATAATGTTAAATAATTAACTGATATTCACAGCATTTAGATATCCAAAAAATTATTCACAAGAATTTTTTAAACCAATATGGGAGAAACATCATATTAATTGTAATTTGTGGTCATTCATGATAAATATAGACATATATTCCATATTTTCATCTTTTATAAGGTAGATGAAATCATCAAACCTAGTTGTGCTTAGAAACTAGCATTTTGAAGGTGTTAATGTGTAATCATCATAAGAATCATGGAAATATTCGTATTTTACCCAAAAAATAATTGAGATTATAGTGGTATAAATTCGTATAAATATAGAATTGAATGTAATACAAATCAATTTTTATTAAATATTGATATAAAGAGTAACATCTAACATCACCATAGTCTAACTTTAAATGTCACAAGGAAATTTTGGCATCACCATCATCATCCATATACTTATAGATTCTTTCAAATGTCCCTTATAAAATACTATCCACTACTCATGCTTAAAATTCCACAACAACAACCACTTATATCCATTTATTATATTGAATTTCTCATTTTATAATACCATATATCTATGCTTAATCAATGATAGCCATCACTCCCATGCATCCTGGTAACTATTGGCTCATTTCCCATCAAATCATATAATTTTTTATCAATTACCTTATTTTATATCATGGGATATTAGAATGAATATCAATCATAAAATATATAAAGTGGAACATGAATCTATCAATCCACTTCAATTCCACCAACATAGATCTCATATGAGAAAATATTCCTTAGTTACCACTTCCAACATTTATCATACCCTTTTCAAAAAAGTCATTGATGGATCCTTCCTGTCTAATTGGGTTAAAAATAATGACATGTATTTTTTATCCAAAAAAATTCATCTATGATTTTCTGAGGATGGATCCAACCACCGAAAATCATCAATTTATTTTGGTCGTCTAACAAGAATATTGATAGGTTACATGCACTTATTCTCCAACGGCTGAGGTGAATGTTGAATAATTCTTTCATTTAGGGGACAATATCAATATTTCTCTCTTATATAATTCTTCAATAGCTATTATGAGGATTTTCACCATAAAATAATCCACTAATTTTTTTTCTATTTTTTTATAGTGAGATGTTTTTTTCATATAAATTGAGGCCCCAACTGCCAACCTGAAATTCCATGTCAATTATCCAAGCCACTAGCATCACAAATATATGTCAATGATGACATCCCATTACAAAAGTTGTTCCCTTATAGGATGGTCCCCTATAGGTTAGTGAGAATATGGGTCTTCATAAATTCCATACATATAGTTTCATTTGAAATTAATTCTATAAATATCCCCCTGAATATCAGATACCCCTTCAAAATGATCACATATTCTAAAAAAATAAATTACTGGGGGAATAAAAAACATTCCAACCATATTCATTAAAAACACTGATAAATAATTATCCATTAGAGATATTCATTCCAATACTTCCAAAAATAGTTTACATTACCCATCAAATATTAATATACACTCCCAAGGAAAATGTGTAAAAGATCATGATTCCCCTCTAAAAAATTAGAACCAGATATAATTTAAGGTATGAGAAGTTTAATGTTTGTTAATATTTTAATTAATCCTAAAATTTTAATTTGTAATGGGTATTATAGAGGATTTATATGTATAAATAGTATCCTAATTAGTTTTGGAGTGTTGTTTTGGGGTAGTTTAACTGGTTACTAAAAACTACGACCTACTTATTTTTGTGAGTGGAAGAACCACTGTGGATCTTCCATGCACACTGAAACATCTAGGACTATCCACTAGACATTCAATGAGGACAACAACCTATACGTTGGTTCATGGATATTTTTGAATTAAATTCATGACATAGATTTTAATTCACCTCATTTCTCCTCATTTTGTGACACCAAAATATGACTATAACCCACTATGTTGATCCTCATACCTTCCCCATCGACAATGGATATCCCTCATTCATTACCCATTTCAATTAAATGTTGGATCAATTTGGGGATGTTATATATTTATTATTTATGTAGATATATACAAAATTCATCTTCTTTATGAAGATATATGATAATATATATGATGGATTTGGTAAATATATGTGAATTTAAGGAATATATAATCCATTATTCATAGATCTATTATTGATATAAAGAATCTATTATGTCCCCTAGTCAGATATATGAATGGTGGATGATTCAACATTTATTTCTCATGGATCTATAATCAAAATAAATTATTCTTGTCAAATTCAATCATACATCTCTATTATGACGATGAATTGGGGGTAAACATTGTTCATTGGTTAGTCATGAGTTTCTATTATAGAGTTTATGATGAACTCATGATCTGTTATTTTATTAAAAGTAGATCTGGTGAATTTCTTATTTGATTTATCTTAGAATGAGTTACACTAATGAAGTTAGAGAGTTATTCTATTATATAACTAAACATCTAATTATTGTATGTCTCTATGTACCTAATCTAAACAATTTATTTTATAATCCAAAAGCTCAGATAAGATTCCATGACATGCAAACTAATTTTATATGATTGTGGAAAACAATTATAGCTTCAATATATTAACAAATACACTAGTACATCATCATGGAGTTTATGGAATGAAGTTTCATACTATTGGGGGCCATTTTATACACTTTTCCCATCATAAAATTCATTTGTTTCTATTAATTGATGACCATGCATGATAATGATCCCATGCGCATGCATTGGTATCCCATGAGACATATATATGATGTTTGATTCCATGATTATATTTATGTATCTATTTATACATTTTCAATTTTTGATATCATGAAATTGTATATTTCTACTAAATCAAATGATTCTGTACTATGTTATGACATTCTTTGATGAACTTTAGTGTATGCAATTTCTTTTATTTTGTATGTATTGTTCATGGTACTAGATATAGGTAGAGTACGATGATACTGATGTACCTTGAAAGTGGAGTGTGAACAACATGGATTAATGGTGATGACATATATATTTATATGGTATGGTCATGATGGTCTTGATTCTATATCTATGGCATCGACATTGAGAATATAATTACCTTGTTTCATAGATCAATGAATAAAAAGTATTTCATAGCCTTGAGGTCTCTCATTTGATGGAGGTAGGACAATATGATACTCTGGCCTAATCCTTCTAAATTCCTTGTGACTATGGAGAGAAATTTTTACAATATTTATGGATACATTATGGTCACTTCTAGCATCCTTATTGTATTCTTCTAGTATCGAGAGGAGGTAATTTCAAACAAGTCTTGTGGTGGTTGTGTAATAACATGATTTCTAAAAATTTGGTTGTGTATATTATCTTATAAATTTACTAATATAATGAAATACAATGATTATAAAAATTAAAAAAAGTAATGAATACCTTATTGGTCTCATATAGTATTTCATTATTAACAACTTTAATGATAATATTATTCAACATGTATAATTTATGTTTTTTGATCTAGATAAGAACAAGGGTCTCATGATAGGGAGCTGAGCTATGGAGCACGGATTAGGAAACAATACTGCAATTTAATCTAAATAAAATCAACAATGATTAATTACATATAATAATAAACATTCTTACACTAGTTTGGATTTCCCCATTGGGGGATTAATTTATTTATTTTTATTATATGTGTGCTGTTATATTTTACATTTTTATATTTAGTATTCTAATTGATGTTTTTATTGGTAATTTATTTAATTTTTATATTTTGTTTTTTAGGAGTATTGATGTTATAATATACCCACATTTGAATGTTTGACTCTTACTTATACTCATTAGATTCTTTTGTAATCGATGTAACACATGAGAGTTTGTGTCGTCCAAGCTCAAACATGGTGTTTTAGATTGAGGAATTAAACAATTATATCAAATAATAGATTTAATTTATTTTCATTTGTTTTAACATGGGACACATAATAAGAGAGATATGGGATATCGAACATAGCTAGGATATAATCCATAATCCTTGCCACATCTGGTGTAAGAGACCTCTGAATTACCATCGACGTAATATTTGTTACTATTTTTTAGTATTTGGGTAAAATCATGTGTCATGAGTTAAAATGAAGGATCATATTCCCTATGAACGTTTATTAAGTGATTCATAGAATTTTAGTTATTAAATTCCTTGTCTTTTTCTATACTTTTGGGATAAAATGATATTCAATGATGAAGGATGTATATATTTTCTTTTCTAATTTCATATAAATATTTCTTCAATAGTTTTATGATCATGAAGAAGAATTTATGATATATATATATATATATACCAGTGTGTTTTATTTTCACTTATGTATCAGTACAAAGATGCTTGGGTAGTTCTTAGACGGATATGCATATATGTATTGGTAACATCCCGGGAAATTCAATAATACTACTATTATGAATGACATGATAGTTCCAAGACATTCTTTCTATAAGGATGTTATAGAGAATGCTCCCCCTTTTTATCATGCGGTATCATTGTTGGTTCCACAAAAACCTAAAGTCGTTCATATTTTACATATCCTAGGAAAATGAGTAGAATAACCCATGATTTAATATTCCTAATACATTAAGAAACAATATTTTATTGAATATAAAAACACAAGGATATCATAGGATTAATAATACAATCTATATATCCCTAATAAATTATTTGAATGGGTCATGAAACTTGAGGACTAATAAGTTTATATGGAAGCATTTAATATTTTTTGACTTTTTAAGAAGATCGGGTGGTATCATTGTTCAAGTAGGAATATTTAAGGTACATTTTATGTAGTCTTTAATGTATAATATAATGTTCAAAATATTTTTCCAACATTGTGATATTTTATAATTCATATTAATTCAATGAGATTTTTTAGGTTCTATGGGTAATTTTTTCACACTAAACATAATTCAATAAACTGATTCATTTTTCTCCTCTCTTGGATAGATATAAGGCACATGATAATTGTAAATTTATTTATGATGAAATTGAAGATTGAGAATTTTAATTACGATTATGGTAACAAGGATATGTACAGTATGTTTCCATTTCCCTGTATTTGAGGACTTCTATAGTGCTTCATCAGTGGGATAACATAGTTTTAACACTGGTTCTGAATAGTAACTCAAAGAATGTGTCAACAATGTTAATAAAGGGGTAATATCAAGATATTATTATCTAGATATGGATGAATATTTTCAATAGGGATGCATGATATACTTGATATATTTGAAATGGATCCATTCAGGGTCATTAATAGTAGGCTTATGTAAAAATGAATCAGGCATGTCATGAATCTCTAGGCCAGTGAAATGGTGCTTTAGTGGGAATAGTGAATTCATTAAATCATGATAATGTAGATGTTTTTAAGGTACTCACTACTATTAGAGTTATGATCTTGATAAATTTTACATTTTACACTATTTTTTTTTTGGTTTTTGTTCATCCCAATTCACTATATTGAATCATGTAATTTTTGGAAATGACCTATTTGTCAATTGTTTTGTTATGTTTACTTACCTTGATACATGATTTTGAAATAAAATGTTGACTATATTTAATGATTCTAAATCTAACAAATAGTAATTTATATCTAAGGATATATATGGGATTCCATTGTGATTGAGATGAATAATTCTAATGTGATCATTGTAATATACTATATCACTAGATTTCATGACCGCATTGATTTCTATTTGAGATGGGTACCATTTACATTTACCAAGGTATATTTATTCACAATTTCATGTTATTAGGAATTTAGTGTCTATAGGCTAGGTCCACATATTAGTCAACATTGTATGATTATGAAATACATTTCATTATTTTATATTTCAATATTATTTTTGGTATCCCCCTCATATATTCCTCTAGTTGTTGATTCCTATTGATAAGTATTTCAAGATGAAATCAAAATTAGTCTCTTTTATAGAGTATTTGTGTTAGAGATCGAACTCAAGAGAGGTGCGATGGCCATTTTGATACCTTGTAATTATATAGCATCTTCCTAGTTGAGTGGGATCATGTCACGGATAGATTGAATATATGGTTTGGGGTTCATCACGAAAGGATCAAAACCATGGCATACAACTATTTTATTCAACAATAAGATGGATGATAGTAGTTGGATAAAAAATACTAGAATATAATGAAAGTTATATTGATGAATATAAAATCTCTCCAAAGGATCAATCATCTTATTGATTAGTTTTTGGGCTCCCCATAGTTATCTATGATTTAAATTCGATCGAGATGTCACTAGTTGCATGTTAAAAAGGGGGAAATTATGAAGACACCATTTAAGAGAAGGTATGGGATATACAATTACATTGGTATTGTATTGGGATTAAAAAATTCAGTACAATTTTTCATGGAACTCATTAACAATATAATCTAACCATATATTGACCCTATTATCATTTTTATTTGACGATATCCTCATTTAAACCCAAAAAAAGTTAAGCAAGGATGAAATTTCATGAAAATTTATTGTATATATCAGGAACATTGTATTATTGAAATGTTATTGGATATGATATTTTCTATTGATGAGTGGAAATTCTTCATTCATGTATTTTTAAGACTAGTATATTCATGGGAATGAAGGAAGTAGATGTCTTGATGTTTTTAACATGTCCTTAGAACATGCATGAGATCATGAAATGTCAAGGATTATATGGGTTATGACATAGTTTCATCCTATAATTCTCCCATATATCATTACATGTGACCTCAATTATGATAGAAGATGATATGTAGTTGTGGTCAGACCAATGGAGGGAATCTTTTCCGGATCTGAATATGAGGGTAACTACACCTTTCATATTGATTTTTCTTGTGTTAGGGGTTGAATATTATATATATTAAGGTACATACGAAATTGGTTTGGGAGAAATATTTATTTATTGTTATAATATAGTATATTATGGGTCACATAAACATAACTCCCTGTGTAGAAAAGAAATACAAATTTCACTGATACAAAAGAAGTGTTTCATGCATTGAAGTGTTAATGAAGCTATATCTTTAGAAATAGATTTGTTATCTAAATGGAAAAAAATATCCTCCACTATCTCTAACTAGTTTATGGAACTAATTTGAGGAAGAGGCCATGGGTAGAGTACTTACATATTTTCTACATTTTTATAACCTAAGAAAGTGTAAAAATGACAATGTTTAATAATATCTTATCATTATAATGTATGATGATATAGATATTGGGGAACAGATTTGGGAATAATAGTGTGACCTATTGATCATATTGGTTAATTGGAGGATATATTATTTGTGGAGACTGTTATGGTAGAGCTTTACCTATGATAGATTACATAATCTTTAGTCTACTAGGTAATTGATAGTAAAAATAAAACATTGGTATTAGAGTGATGTGGGAATGGATAATAGGTGGTGACCCAGTAATGAGTTATTGTTGTATGATGATGATTTGATCCATGTACATGGTGGGGTTATTTTCACTACTTAAATTAGGTAATAAACAATGAATTTTTTCAATTCATTAACATGTATGGTGAAACACAAATATAAAAACGTGTAAATAATATTTAGGACGTATTCCTTGTTCCCAAGAATGATTATGGAAATTTATAGATTCATTTCATTTCATAGTAAGTACTAGAGGATAAATAACCAGAAGTAATGTCCTGGATATTTTCACTAGATACATGAAATAACAAAGTTATATGACCATCAGATTGTAAAAATACATGTAGTTTCATTGAGAATTGTTTATGATAGGTATAATCCTTTTAAACCCATGTTTTCTTAGGGTCTTCATAAAGCATTAGGTACACTACATAGAATAATTACAATGTTCAAACCACATAATGTGAATCATTTGAAGATAACAATTTAAATATTTTTAGATATTCTATGGGCCAACATTTTAGATTTTGTAGGAGCTTTGGATGATCAATAATATGGGTTTGAGTTTTATTATATCAATTGATTCCATGAATATATTTAGATGATACCATGTGAGGATATTTATTTTATGAAATTTCATCCACATATGTTTTGGTTCTAGGATTTCTATAAAGTATTTTTGATGAAATATATGGTATATGAGCCCTCTAGGTGAGTTAAAAATATTCAAAATAGGTTTGATGATATATATGAATATGATGATATGTTATTTCAAACACATTATGAGACATTTGGAGTTCCATATATGTGACTTAGATTTTGATGATAGGGACTCCTTGATTTAGAAGTAGATGATTTATGATTTAAGTGAAGACATTACCAATATATATTTAACCCTTCATAAACACAAAGTAAATTGGAATAATAGTGAAATGTATAGATATTTTCTCTCAAGGTTGTTGTATAAAAGATGTGTTATATACATCTCAAATCCAATTGTATATTCCCAAGCATAATCATGTATAGTTTAAGGATAAAACATAATAAATGGAAATACAAGTGTTAATTGTAGACTAAGCAGATAAATTTACTCAAATAAATATTATATTGCATGTATAGTTTCTATACAATAATTGATACATCTAGGATGTGACATGGGATTATGAGGAAGACGTTCAAGCTCAATCTCATGAGTTTTCTAATAAAATACTTTAATGATACTTATCAAGAATGAGATGTCATTGGGTGGGGATAAATGTATCATCCATACATAATTGATTGTATGAGATGTATTATGTTTATTATATTATATATTTTTCGGTTTCCTCAACTCTATTATGGGTTTTTGGATGTTGGTTTATTGTTAAATGTTTCGGATACCAAGTTTTTAAAGAGGTGATTTCAGGATATGTTTAGTGGGGTCTATAAACTACTAAAACTTTAGTAGTTTGAGTCAAATATATAGAGAGTGGTTTTATAGTGGGTTAATAGAGAACTACAATACGAACAGCTAGCTAGTATAGTGCCACTATATAATTGATGGTGTTGGAAGAACCTAACTGATTTTGTATTTCCCCTTGGATGTCTAGTGACTCCCATACATAGACAATGGATCATAGTTGAGTGAACATTAAATTAAAACCATATAATCAAATGGTAAAAAAAGCAACCTTATTTATTACCAATATCTACAATATCCCACCTATTTTAGATGCGATAAATTATCCATTGACTCTTGATATCTCTCAATCATTCACCATTTCCTTTTAAAATTTGATAAATTAACTGATTCTAGATCAATATTTTTTTCATATTCTACACCAAACACCTCATCTTACATGATTTGTGTGTGAGGATATATGATATATATTTGATATGTATGGGGATTCTAAGATGATATCTTCCCTCCAAAATATAACATTGATGGATTTTGTAAGCCAATAATAACCCCCTGACTAGAGTTAAATAACTCATTAAGAATAGATTTTTATAATAATGCATTAATATATTGGTCATATTCAACAAATATTCATCATTAATCACATATTAGATATATAATTATATAGTAGGTTGATAATTATCAATTCTCATTCACTATTCAAAATGTCCCCTTCACGATCTAATGGGGTTTCTAGGATCAGTTGTTCAATAGATAATGAATCTGGTGAATTGAAATAATATTATTATACATATATTATAATAAGTTATGTTTAAGGAATATGTGATTCATGTTATTTTATTGCTATCCATGTCATCATAAAATTAATGTAGGTCTATTTTATAACATATTCATTAATTAACTACAACCTGGGATAGGAACCCTTGACATGTGATGCAATTATCTTTATATTTGAAATGTGATTTGGTCTATGATCCATTGATTAATAATAGATTATATTTTCAAAAAAATTAAGGTAGGATGTTATTTACCCATTTTTATCCTTAATACACTAATTTCCATGATATGTTAATTTTTTATGAATAAACTTTTTGACAATATTTGTAGTGATTTAATTTGTGTTCATGTTTAACCCATGATTCATATATATGATATTTTTCAGTAAGTATTCTTATATTTATTTTTATCCTTGATTTATTTTGATAACATGTACTTGAATTTTGATATATATTACCAATATTTCAAAATATGTTCTGGAATATATGATTTACCCCTTTATCTTTAATTACCAATACATTGGCAGTTTCATTCTTATTACATGGAAAATATAGACATTGGTGATATGAATATCTCATAGAGGGGGAGTGTGAATGACATGAGATGATGATGGTCCTAAAAATAGGGAAAGGGGCATATTTCTTTAATGCTAGACCTAGGGAAGACACTTTTGGTGTGAAAAGACATTGTGGCTTAACCCATGACACTGATAATATACAATGGACTTGAGGCCTATCATATTATTGATACATTACATAATGAACCTATGGCTTGATCTGGATCAATGCACTATGATTTTCAACAAACATGTTAAATAGCCTTGTAGATAAATCTTGGAGACTCATGAAATACATAGGATATTCATTCTATTTCATAGTGGAGGAAGGTATGACCATGGTTCATAGTGTATTTGTTATCAGAAAAGTTCTTGATATTATATTTTTTTATATAATATTCCTTTTACTTATAGGATGAGATACCCATGTCATACATATAAACACAAGTTATTGATGCATTAGAGTTCTCCGAATTGGTTTTATTACTCACACCCTATAAACAAATCTCACAATATATTGATATTTCATGATTATGAATCCCTGTAAGGGAAAAGGGACCACAAAAAATATCTGAGATATGGAGTGTGGTGCTGGTTGTGGTGCAATGATTGAATCTAGAGGATTATTGAAAAATCTTATTTAATTATATAATTACACATGAATACTATATATTAACATTCAACATTAGGGTAATAGAACAATAACACCTTATAGATTATTTAGAAGCTTGCTACTCATTAAAAGATAATAGAATTTGGGGAGGTTCATATGATGTATTGTTTCTCTCCATCATGAACGTAGTTTTTTTAGGTTAGGTATATAAAAAATATATTTAGAGAGGATTTAATACCCTCTATACTATTTCACACTATTTATTTTCCCATACCACAATCAACATATATAATCCAAATATTTATAAATGATTTGATGTTTGTAAATTTGTTCTAGTTTAGTTTACATAAAAGGAGAAAAATATTAAATTGATGAAAATGTGATTTATTAAATCCCTAACTGACGGAAGGATGTAGAATCACCATATTAAAAGGATATGGTGATGAAATTAATGTCATATCTATAAGAAACCTTATTATCTAGATGTATTATGTATCGTATGAGGTCTCTCTCACCCAAATAATAGAAATAATTTAATCCTAGTCACTTCCTCCTATAAAATTCTAGATGTCTCATAAAGAATAGTGTGTTGATCAAGAGTGAAAATTACCTCTGGATTCTGAGAACGATGGATAATTCAAATGTGAAATTTTGGACACTTACTAGTTATGAGTAATTTTATGGACATCGTTGACCATATATTTCCCCATATTTGGATTAATAACTAAAATTAATTCTACATTCATCCAAAAAAATATATGGAATGAATTGAACCATCATCAGAGAAACCATCTAACCATCAAGGGAAGCACTGATAAACATTTGGAACTAGAAAATAGTGATGGAAGGAAAAAAAATTCACTTCTAGTAGTTTTTAATCTATATTGATATGAATATTTATATAACATATATAATGATTTTAATAAATGAATAAAAATATTGTTCTTGATTACTGAATAGGAATCTCCCTATGATAATATTATTATCTTGTCGTATTATTATGAAATTTAGTTTGGTCCCATCTTACCTCAATGATAGGTCTGTATAGCCTTCCACCTAAAAATTCCACCATCCACCCAATGATAACTGCTTCCATGGTAAATATAATCCCCATAAATCCATTTTATTATGATGTGAATGATGTTAGTTATGTTGTATTTATGGATTGTGCAGCCCAATAAGATTGGAAAAAGAAAAGTTACAAATCATATAGAAGCCAATACACCTCAATTTTTGGGTCGAAATGTGCCTAAAAAATCCTCCAAATATAGTTGATCCAATAATAATTTATATAACCCTTAAAATAATATATATAGAGTATGAATCCTGAGAAACTTAGGAATTCTATAAAGAAATTATGTTATATCACAATATATTATTTATTATATATAAAATCATAGGATAAAAGAAGTTAAAAGTAGATCTACATTGTGGATATCCTCTTGAGTGAGGGGACAGTCAAGCTATCACCATTACACTCCCACTGGAACCCTGAAAATAAATAACAAATAGTCAATCCAAAAGGGATAAATTAGAAATTGTTTCCATCCATCCATAACCACAACTATTCTCTCTAACAAAATATGATACAGTTCTATATTTACTATGGATACCTCTCCAATATATCAACAATAATTCAAACCATTGGATCATAATCACTCGACTTCATGAGATAACTAAAAATTTAAGAGTGATAACATATGGCAATTAAATAAATTATGAAATTATCAATTACCAAAACCCATTCCATAAATATATAATATATCTTAATTCATAATATTTTTTACCTAAAATACACACAAACGATTATGATGTATATTTTATTTAGAATATTGGAAAAAAAAATCAACCTAAACTTGAAAATATCACCTTAAGTTTAAACCCAAAAAAGTTCTCCTAACACACAATTAACATCAAACACTACATAGTATATCCTGGAGAAATAAATAATGAAATTGGAGAGATAAAAATCCCATTAAGGTCATAAACATTGATATAATGAATAATAATGGAGTTAAAATTCATGGAATTATATCCTAAATAGGATGACCATAATCTTGGAGATGCAACATAATGAAAATGGGTCATAAGACCATACAAATTTGGTCACTAAATTAAATGTTATGTAATAAAAAAAAATAAAAGGGTCCATCCCAAGAAAAGATTCACAATGTTGAAAACATTCTGTGGTTAACATATTTCACTCTGCATTCCCACAAATTTAGTAGAAAAATTCCAATAGTGAATTAGGTTCACTCCCTTATCTCTTACATAAATTCTCATGAGATATAACTCTACCAAATTCATTGGAGGGACACACAAGTCATGATACATTCATAACATACTTAAAATCATACACGAGTGTTCAATATGTTTACAAAACATAGATAAATCAAAATCATGATCAAACAAATGAAAATGAAGTGGTTTTCATAATTATTAATCCAAGAATAATTAAATTGATTATAATAATTGTTCTAAAGGGATGATTAAAAGAAATCATTTTATGTTTGAATATTGAAAAAGGTAAACAGATCATGACCTTGTATATCCGAGGCATAAAATTAATGATATGGATCTAGGAGAATATGAATAAAAATTAACCATTATTTTGATTCTTTTTGAAATAAGTATAGTTTTTTAAATATGGAAATACCTATATATTTTCCATAAAACGAATATTGAACAAATATGGATCTCCATATAATAATTATTGAACTTATAGTCCATTTATGGTTTTGAAAACATATTATGGTGGATTCTTGAAACTATACCCGAAATATGAACGTTCTCTGGAATAAGGATTAATTGATAATTTTATCCAACAATATTATATATTTTTATATACATAATCAATCAAATATTTTTATTTATAATATAGTTTTGTTTCTTACATTGGTTACTTGATGTTTTTCATTTAATTTTTCATAACTAATTATGTATATATAAATTTTTATAAAGCGTTGTCAATTAGTTTCAAAATATATATATTGTTAATATTATTTTTTATGGAAATTTTATGTAGTAAATATATATCTAAATCCATGCCTGAAAAGTGATGATGAAAAATGAAACTCGCTTCATGTGGGGTTGGTAATGCATATGAAAGCATTATTAATGCATTTATTTATCAATTAAATAATGGGAAATAAGATAAAAGAAATATAAAAATTATATACTAACATTTTTAATATATATATCCTAATTATTAATCCATTTAATCATCCATTCATGGTATTGGTAAAAAATTGATGTTTTCACTTTGTGGAGGTAGTAGTCAGTATAACATAATAACAAAAATATTATTTTTATAAGATGAACAATATGAATTAATAATGGGTAATAAATTAATATAATAACACATCAGTATAATTAAGATACTAATTTTATTGTATTTTCACTAATATAAGTCCTTTAGAGAGAATTTTTATATGGAACTCTTTATGAAGAAGGAAATACTTGTGATAGAGGGTCCTTCTTCTCTTTGAGATGTTCCTAGATGTAACATCCCTATGTAAACTTATATAGTCAGATGGAATGAGTAGTAAAAAATAAAATCTAGTACAATTCATTTTTTAAGTAATTTATGTTAAATAATAATTATATCTTTAACCATTGAGTAATAAAATATATCACATTCTATAGGTATTGAAAAGGGTATTTTGGGGAATAAAATTTTCAATTCGAGGATATCAATATAATATTTCATTTTCAATTGATCAAAAACGTCATAATTATTGATTGGGTGATGAGATTAGATTTAGAAAACCCAAAAACTACTTCCCACGCATGATTTAAACATATTTTATATGTTTTACTATAGCATTTTACATTTGTATATTTTGATTATTGCCTTAGAAACTAGTTTTTAACTACGTAGTTTATATTTCATTGACAAATATAAGGTAACACCTATTAATAAATTTAATATTCATAATGAAATTTAATATATTTTTAATTTAATTCAATTTATATATAGGAATAATCATCTTTAAATTGAAACATAGGAAATATAAATAAATAGTTTTCCTAAAAATTGAATTTTATCCATTATGTGTTAATTAATATTATTTATAATTTGTTTCAAAACGAATGAATATTAATATAGTGACATAAATTATATGAGGTAATATTAAGGTTTTAATATAATTATAATGATTTTTCAGAAAAAATAAAAATTGCATGATATAAATAAAACATTTCTTTTATAAAAACAATTTTACCTTTGTCATTGTAATTAAAAATAAACATACCAATATTATTTTTATGAATAACAAAATAAATTGGAATTAATAGATAATAATGACCTATTTTACTAAACTATTAAATTCAACTTTTAAATATCTAATTTAAAATACAGTTAATGTTTAATATTTAATATATACTTCTAGAAATGTTTTTTGTCAGATAATACTTCATTATGTAAACAATAAAACATGCGATATATATTTTTAGACAATTTATATTATATGATATTTTATGAATAACAAATGGGGTTTTTCAAAATTTAATACATTATTTTATAATAAAAGGTACAGTTTGAAGAAAAAACTATATTTTTACAATAAACCTAAAAAATAATTATTTTTGAAAAAAACATAACTCTATCATATGTTAATATCAATATTACTAATCTGATTACGATATTAACAAGGGGAAATTCAAATTATATATTAATTTTAAATATATAATCTAAATTTTTTTAATATCATTTTATTCCATATATGTTTAACAACAATAATGGTTTTCATTTATAATTTAATTTTATAAATTATTTATATAATTTAATTTATTATATTATAGAAAGCTACATAATGAACTTGAAAAAATAATTAAACGGGGTTGAAATATTTAATATCACATGACATTATATTTTTACACAATTATGAAATTTTCCTTTTGAAATTTTATATCAAACACTAAATTTAAACCATATATGGAAACATTCCATTCCAGCCCTACTTAGAATCTCCCATTCCCAATTTATACATATGGATTGTCCAATTTAATAGAACATTATGAGTTTTCCTTTTATAAAGAACATTGAATAATAATTCCAAGATATTCACAAGCTTTTCCTCATAAGGGAAATCATTCTCCAACTCCACTAACTATAAATTTAAGATATGTGATGGATGTGGTTTTAATTCCTAATGTTAGTTATTTATAATTCATTATGTGCCTTGGAAAGGTTAGGTGGAATCTCTAGTTAACACACCACATCTTTGATGAGATCTAGAATCTCAAATATACCAATATAACTCAAACATAGCTTCCAATTCTTCCCAAATATCATGAGACTCTTCAATGTAGATATATGGATGACTTCATTATATCCATCCTCAAACTCCACTTCTTATTAATGGTTAGCAACATCACTCTTCAATAGATTATGTGATACTTTTATGTGTTGTTGAATTCTATTGATATTTTATTATAATTTTTGAATCTTCCCATAACTTAGTAATAATGGTTCAAAAAATTTATTTAAACACCCAATAGTTATACATATATACTAAGAGAGGGATTCATATTGGCTATTTGGATGCTTGAGTGGAAAAAGTTGTTTTTAAGCAAATTGAATAAAGAATGGTTTTGTTCTTACTAACCCATGATATCTATAAAACAAGATATTAATATATCCTCATTTTTTAAGATATTTCATTTTGATTAACCATTAGTTTTTGGATGATAGGCCAAAATATCATTTAATTTTAAGTTTATAGAATACTGATTAATCTTCCAAAACCATGAGGTTAACCTCAGTTCACGATATGATTCAATACATAACAATGTTCTATATAGCCTAACCATTACTCTAATGTATATTATAAAAACGTTTTAGGTTATGTGGAATGTAAATGACATGGGAAGAAATTATAATATAGTTCACTACAATTCGTATAGAATTTTCCACTTTTAGTGTCTTCTAAAGACTAGTGAAAAAATCCATAGTGTTGTTTTCAAATTTCAATGTAGGTACAGGAAGTGGTTGCATCATACCATTGGATATTTTACACTAATATTTAAATTTATGATTGGGTAATAACTCTTATGTAAATTATGGAATTTCTATTTTCATATTTTCGTGCCAATAGTTCTCGTACAGATCCCTATCAATTTTCCTGTTCTGAATACAGATAATGAATTCCATGAGATAAATATCATTATAAATATCTATTTATATTCCAAAATAACATTAAATAATTCATCATCCAATCATCATGACTCCTTCCTCATCAACCATGTCCTATTAGGGGTTTCCACTCTACACAGAATCCACCATCGTCATTATATTCACACAATCCATTTTAATTTTTTTATTCATTTAATCTAGTGATAGTTGAGAATCATTTATGATATGTGTGATGATGTTATTTTAAACATTATTCTCATGTAAAACATTTTAATATCAATTAAGATCATATCCTTCTCAATACTCAGCATAGATAGTGTTGTTAGATCCTTTCTACTTATGTATTCTTCCAATATGGTCACATTCGTCGAATAGAATGGATTGAACAATCAGAATCTTTCATCTGTTATAACCTTATTAATTATCTAATGTTGAGATCCTTTTGTTGGAATATATATTACTAGATTATGGGGTTCTTATATAAATCACACTTCTCTCCATATAGTTAATTCCTCTAAATTTTAAATATGAAGATTACTATCCCCAACAAAATATAAGGTGTTTGATAAATTTGGTCATGAATCACCAACTTTCATAAGGGAAATTCTATCACATTATCATTATTCATGAGTATAATGACTATTACCCTATTAATTACTATAGATCACATAACCTTCCTATAGATACCCGAAGATTGACGTACATTGACATTACATTACATTTGCGGAATACTTAGTACATAACAAAAACACACACACAAGGATCGTAATAGTTTAGTGTCTTTGGAAACTCAGAATATAATATTCTAATCCTGGTGAAAGATCTTCCATATCTCCCATAAAGATCTTCTTTTTTTTATACCTAAAACCTTTCTTTATATCATGGGGAAAAGAAAACATAAAAGGGTGAGCTCAAATGCTCAGTAAGGGTAAACAAAATAAATATCGATCACATCATATTCATAAGAACATAACATTTTGGAACTCTTAACCTGCAAAAGAGAGCATAATCTCATAACATGGGATAAATCATGGCAGTGAAATGTAATCACAATAATCATAACTTAAAACATGAAACTTTGTGGCATACACACATAATCATAGAGAATCATTTATTATTAGTCAAGACTCATTGCCAAGACTATCTTAGTGGACAATGTCCATTTCTGAACCGAGTTACCCTCGTTTTAGTCCTGCTTCACTGAACCGGTATAACCTATCGTTCTAGCCATGTCTATCTCATGAGATATAAAATCTTTACCCAATGCATTGGAGGGAGATATAGGTCCCACCCATCTTATAATGAATCCTTTCTTATGTGTGCCGCATAATCATAAAACATACATCATTGCATAACACATGTAACAAAAATGGGATTCTTGAAACATCATGACATCATAAAAAAAATCATATAAGGTAAATGACTTCATAAAAATAATTCCATCACAACATAATCAAATCAATGTAATAATAGGGATAAAAACAGAACCCTATATTATCTTAGATGGAAAATAATTTTGATAAAATACTTGAACTCCATTCTTGAGGAAAATATTCTTTCTACTTCAAAAACACTTTTCCTTTCTTAACATGTCATACAATTTTAAACTAAAAGAAGTTGATTAAAAATAAACTTTAATACTTGTAAAGTAAGCTTCTTGGAAATAATGTTTTAAGAATCCATTCATGCCGTATAAGTTAAAAAAATATTCTTCGTACTTTTGTCGGAAAAGTCAAAAAGTACCTCGTACGAAAAAACGACAAAAGATTACTTTCATATTCTTTACTAAAAACTCACCGAAGGGTAAAATTGGATTTAAACTATTTTAAGTGGATGGAAACAATATTACATATTGAGGGAACATGGATGTGGATGATAAAATACACCCCAATAAATACTTACGAATAAACAATCTCAGATAAAAATGAGATTGTGATATTTCTCTTACCTTAGGTCCGACTTGCTTTGTAAGTGTCCGAACCTCCTGTATAATGATTTAAATAATGTTATTGACTTATTCCAGAATCATACTTATTTTTATGATATCATATATGGTCATATTCTTAGCTTCTTAGTAGTAATATTTCATTGCTACTTGTTATTCGGGTGTTTATAACTTTTTGTTCTTATGCGTGTTTTGTCGAATAAATTTTTATTCTTATCTTTAGGTTATAGATACCTCATTTCCAGAATGGTATTAGTGTAGTATATATCATATTAATTCATTCAATTAATTTATATAATCATTATGAAATGAAGATCATGTAGAACGAGTCGCATCACATCGTGGAGACGGTATTCCGTACGTACGCACGAGTGATGATATCGTTCCTATGATCGTGGAATTGTATTGGAGTATATATATATTATTTCAGTATCAATATTACTTTATAATAATCATAAATAGTTACTCATTATACCATTATACCCATCCTTGTAAGGTGATGGTGGAAAATAGATTACACCACGGCGTGAAGATGGTATTTCGTACGTACGCACGCGCGTTGATTTCATTTTTCCGTAGGATGGATAAAAGGTGAATTAGGGTTGTTTCAAATTTATAATAACATATCAGTATGTAAGTAATACTGATGTTATTACCTTATCATGAAACAACTAAAGAAGAAGAAGTTGAAGAAGAAAGAAATTGAAAAGATCGGTAATGGATATTACATCTTCTTTGGAACGCCTCTTTGAATCCTCCACTTAGGGAACTAAGATTGGTCTTTGAAGAAGACCAGGACCTCTAGGATTATTCTAGAGAAGTGGAGAAGGGATTTTGGCAGGGGTTGGCCGAGCTTGAGTGCTCAAATTGGTGTGAGGAGGAGGGGGAGGAGGTGTCCTTTTATAAGGGAGGAGAGGGGCACCTTAGGAATATCTCAAAATATTATTTTATATTAAAGTCAAAATCGGTTTATAATGGTTCCAAAGGGTCTTATTTAGAAGCTAAAGTGGGTATGGGTCGAAATCCTATCAACCAATAGGATTTAGACAAGTTTAGGTTATTATTTTAACCTTATCAATTAGATTTAACTCTAAGTTAAATAATTTAACTTTTACCGAGTCTTTTTGTTTTCTTACACTATATGGTTAATAAACTTACTATAACATGCCAAACGAACCCCAAATTGTTTATTAGTAATATATATATCCTTATCTAAGTCATTTGGCCGAACCTTAGATTTTTAGGAATAAAATAACAATTAATAATATAATATTTGATTTAAAAACTATTTTGTGTCAATTTTGACACTATTTGATATATGATTTTTGTGAAAGTCATAACAGAATTATATGTTCAAACCAAGTTGATTAAATCAACACTAATATATCATAGTAACCTAGAAAATTAGTGTAATTCATAAAAAGTCTAAAATTACATTTATTTTGGTATTTATAATATCAATTATGTCAATATTTCATTAATAAGATAATTACTACATCATCTTTGTGTCATAAATAAATTAAATTATTTGATGTCTAAAAATTACAAATAAAAGACCATTATGTAGGAAAGATTTTTATATTTATAATGAATATTTACAATCGAATTTATCTTATGTATAACCCTATATTAAAAAGGTTTTAGTAAATAAACTTTGATTTTAACTCTTTTAACTCTTCTTTGAATTAAATAATAATAAATGTCCTAATCTAATCCAAGTGGGCCTAAGTGGTCGTATTTTATTCCTAAGACTGTTTTTGGTCTAATTACAGTTGTCCAATAGAATTAGGACATGTGTTAGGGTAATATTAATATCATTCTTACCCTTAATTACCCTATTTACTTTTAACCGTGGTAAATAAAAGTAAAAAGTCACTATTCACCAAAAATAATTTTCATCTGATTGAACCACATTTTACTTACTGACATCAACCGTGTCACTCGGATTTTTGAAATTCCATTCACAGAAGCGATAAAATTAAGTTTTATGAAAAATTCAGTTTTTTAACTACCACTTAGTAGTTTCACTATTCATCAAAAATTGATGTTTTTCAGAAAAATGCCAAAATTTCATCCTAAGCTATATTTCATATTCTGAATTCAAAAATGAAGTCTATTTTACCAAATTCATATCATAGAAGTTTCATTAATTAATTTTATAATTAAATCCCGCTGTTAAAACAAATAGTGTGTTTTTAAGAAACAATATCTATCAAAAGATTGACACTTGTTTATGTCTGGTTTAAATGTGAAATTACATCCAATGACCAACATTGTATTAAATTGTAAAAATATATTCTAAATATACTTTAAAAACACTGAAATTAATAATTTATCACTATTAATTATTTCTATTGAAAAATTTGTTTTTAACTAAAATTTAGTAATTTTCATTATTCATCAAAATATGAAAGTTATCCGAAAAGTACCAAAATTTCACCTTAGGCTAAATTTGATACTACGAATCCAAAAATGAAGTCCATTTTGAGAGCTAAAATTTCTAAAATTTTAAAAGGCCATTATTACTATTCATAACGGCTAGTTATAATAATATTTTAATAGCATTTCGTTGTTTAGTGAAACTCAGTATTGCGTACTACACACGCTATCGAGGAAGGTCGTGATTGCGTGTAATGAAAGGCAAGTCAAGGATTTGTGTTGTGCAAGCTCCTTTTGGTGTAGCGTACAACACAAGACATTAATAAAATTAAAAAGAATATTTTTCATAAAATCTCGGGCTGTTACATTCTACCCCCTTAAAATGAATTTCGTCCTCGAAATTCATCGGGGTTATAAATGGTTTACTACTTGAAAGTTTCTTTAATAGAAACCCACATCGTAAAAAGGAATACCAAAACTTGGCATTAAAAACTAAAGTATGAAATGTAACGATTACCCAAATAAACTAATCACTGGGTTTCCACATAGGTGAAAATATGGATATGGAAGAGAAATCTAACCATCATGTTCTGATGGAGAGTGGTAGAGAACATGGCTATGGAAAAGCTAGCAATCACAAAGCCATAAATTTGTGACGATCTAAGGTACCATCTGATTAATCAGATATAAGAGCACTAGGACAACATTTTTGGTTTTCAAGATCATTTCCCTAAAGTTGATGAATTAAAAGAAATACTTACATGATTTTGTTACAATCTCACTGTTGTTCGTGAATTGAACAATTTCCACTTCATATCATAAAGAAATGAAGTTGAATTTTTTATTCGTGAAGCATTAGCAGATCATGTGATAGAAGGATGGGTCATTCCATCTATTTCAAACAAAAGGTTAGCAAAAGTTATAAGTCCATCTTATAGTGAGATTAATCGTATATGGTTCCAAAAGTGAACTTATACTTCATATATCATACCTTTTAATAAAATAAAACTAGTTTCTACTAAATAAGGACTTCCTGTAGGCCATTGGTAGGCGATAAAGGCCAGTCGCACTTCGGTTGTGGGTTCGATTCCCACAGCCTTGTCCGAAGTGATGGGCTGTCGCCCGTCCTGCAGGTTGTCCTTTTTCTAAAACTATATTACTATAACAACCCATCAATAATATCGAAAAAACTTCTATCCTTAAACAATACTAACTTATGTCCAACATAATCCATTCCAATCTTTAGGCTTATCCATAATACTGCAGTCCACTCTCATAACATAGTGAAAACGATTACCAGAGATTTAATACCATCGTTGAACCCCATATATCATAAGATATGTTTTGTTGGTCACATTCCAAACATTCAAAGTCCTTAATCATGTATTCTCTTGAATACCCATTGAACCTTAGTGAAATCTTGAATGCAGTTAAAAGGTAACACTTTCCACATACCAAAATCCTCAAAATTCTATATACTCAAACCATGATATCACTTAGTCCTTATATCAATCATGAGCTCATGAATACTGTTAAACATTTCGTTTTCTCATTTTCCCTTCATTATGCACATATCATCTTATTTCCAAAAATATCTCAATCACTTTGAATACCACATTAGACCAATACATAAATACTTTACGATACAACATTATTTTGGAATCCCATTACATAAACACTTAATCATTCCACCACATCGTTATCATATTCAACATCGCCAATGGTGATCGCATGTGACTTCCCTTTGTCCTTTGCCTTAAGCAGTTGCTCATGTCAATCATCACTAACCCTTGGATTAGGGCATTTATTAGCATAATGCCCCATTTCCTTTCACTTGAAGCATTGAAGTGTTGTTTGTGCTTTCTCTGTAGTGTTTGCTTTATTCACATCATTAGAAACCCTTTTTCCATTACTTAGACACTCATCTGCTCGATGACCTTCTTTTCCACAATTAAAACATTTTCTAGTCCCTTTAAGACAATCTCCACCATGCTTCTTTCCACACTTTGTGCATAAGGAAACATTCATCTTCTTTTCACCATTATTCTGCGATTTCTCCTTGAACTCCATCTTTTGTTTCTTGTCAAAACCATGAGATTGATATGTAACATCAACTTCCATTTCTACCTTGATAGCACAACGCACAATTTCTTCATAGCTACTGAAGTCTCTTATAGCTAATGCCCTTCGAAGACTTGGTTTTAAGCCACTGAAAAATCGATCAACTTTACTTTCAGGTTGGATGATAATACCAGAAGCGTACCTTGCAAGTCTTGTAAAATTTTCTTCATAGGTACCAACAGATTCATCATCCCTTTGCTTCAGTTCAAGAAACTCTTTCTCCATCTTTGTTCGAAGAATACGAGGGATGTACTTACTGAAAAACAAGTTCTTGAACTGGTCCCATTCCATGGACTCAATTTCATCTCTTGGCCTCGTATTCTTGATAAGATTCCACCATTTATCAGCTTCACCTTCCAAATGATATACTGCTAAGATGACTTTATCTTGTTCAGAACATTGAAGAACTGAAAATATCTTTTCAGTAGTACTGATCCATTGTTCAGCCACAAGTGGATCAGAAGACCCACTGAAAGAAGGTGGACGTTGCCTCATGAAGGACTCAATAGAATATTGTTCCCTTCTCTGCTCATTTGGAAGTCCAGAATGATTCATAGCTTGTGTAAGTATAGCAATAATATTTTTCACTCCATATCCCATAACATTTGTTTGTTCAGGAGGACAATCATTGCATTGTCCATTACATTGATCAACACGGTTCCTTCGGGTTCCAGCCATTGTCTAAAACCCAAAAATAATAGTGTGAGAGGCAAAAATCATGCTAGGGAAAACAACATTATAAAGGGGGAGTACCTTAAATATCTAACATCTTAGGTTTAATTCTAAGATTTTTAGCGCAATTCTAGGACTATAACCTATATGTATACTTAACCTTAGAGACATCCCTAGACATACCTTAGAAATATCTCTAGGGATCTCACTAAAGTTCTCGCATCCTAGTTTCCAAAGGTTGACTAAACCTTTCCTCTGATACCAACTGTAGAGACCTGAAGCTTGACGTACATTGACATTACATTACATTTGCGGAATACTTAGTACATAACAAAAACACACACACAAGAATTGTAATAGTTTAGTGTCTTTAGAAACTCGGAATATAATCTTCTAATCCTAGTGAAAGATCTTCCATATCTCCCATAAAGATCTTATTTTTTTTATACCTAAAACCTTACTTTATATCCTGGGGAAAAGAAAACATAAAAGGGTGAGCTCAAATGCTCAGTAAGGGTAAAAAAAAATATCGATCACATCATATTCATAAGAACATAACATTTTCGAACTCTTAACCTGCAAAAGAGAGCATAATCTCATAACATGGGATAAATCATGGCAGTGAAATTTAATCACAATAATCATAACATAAAACATGAAACTTTGTGGCATACACACATAATCATAGAGAATCATTTCTTGTTAGTCAAGACTCATTGCCAAGACTATCTTAGTGGACAATGTCCATTTCTGAACCGAGTTACCCTCGTTTCAGTCCTGCTTCACTGAACCGGTATAACCTACCGTTCCAGCCATGTCTATCTCATGAGATATAAAATCTTTACCCAATTCATTGGAGGGAGATATAGGTCCCACCCATCTTATAATGAATCCTTTCTTATGTGTGCCGCATACTCATAAATCATACATCGTTGCATAACACATGTAACAAAAATGGGTTTCTTGAAACATCATGACATCATAAAACAAATCATATAAGGTAAATGAATTCATAAAAATAATTCCATCACAACATAATCAAATCAATGTAATAATAGGGATAAATATAGAACCCTATATTATCTTAGATGGAAAATAATTTTGATAAAATACTTGAACTCCATTCTTGAGGAAAATATCCTTTCTACTTCAAAAACACTTTTCCTTTCTTCACATTTCATACAATTTTAAACTAAAAGAAGTTGATTAAAAATAAACTTGAATACTTGTAAAGTAATATTCTTGGAAATAATGTTTTAATAATCCATTCATGCCGTATAAGTTAAAAAAACATTCTTCGTACTTTTGTCGGAAAAGTCAAAAAGTACCTCATACGAAAAAACGACAAAAGATTCCTTTCATATTCTTTACTAAAAACTCACCGAAGGGTAAAATTGGATTTAAACTATTTTAAGTGGATGTAAAAAATATTACATATTGAGGGAACATGGATGTGGATGATAAAATACACCCCAATAAATACTTACGAATAAACAATCTCGGATAAAAATGAGATTGTGATATTTCCCTTACCTTAGGTCCGACTTGATTTGTAAGTGTCCGAACCTCCTGTATAATGATTTAAATAATGTTATTGACTTATTCCAGAATCATACTTATTTTTATGATATCATATATGGTCATATTATTAGCTTCTTAGTAGTAATATTTCATTGCTACTTGTTATTCGGGTGTTTATAACTTTTTGTTCTTATGCGTGTTTTGTCGAATAAATTTTTATTCTTATCTTTAGGTTATAGATACCTCATTTCCAGAATGGTATTAGTGTAGTATATATCATATTAATTCATTCAATTCATTTATATAATCATTATGAAATGAAGATCATGTAGAACGAGTCGCATCACATCGTGGAGACGGTATTCCGTACGTACGCACGAGTGATGATATCGTTCCTATGATCGTGGAATTGTATTGGAGTATATATATATTATTTCAGTATCAATATTACTTTATAATAATCATAAATAGTTACTCATTACACCATTATACCCATCCTTGTAAGGTGATGGTGGAAAATAGATTACACCACGGCGTGGAGACGGTATTTCGTACGTACGCACGCGCGTTGATTTCATTTTTCCGTAGGATGGATAGAAGGTGAATTAGGGTTGTTTCAAATTTATAATAACATATCAGTATGTAAGTAATACTTATGTTATTACTTTATCATTAAAAAACTAAAGAAAAAGAAGTTGAAGAAGAAATAAATTGAAAAGATCGGTAATGGATATTACATCTTCTTTGGAACGCCTCTTTCAATCCTCCACTTAGGGAACTAAGATTGGTCTTTGAAGAAGACCAGGACCTCTAGGATTATTATAGGGAAGTGGAGAAGGGATTTTGGCAGGGTTTTTCCGAGCTTGAGTGCTCAAATTGGTGTGAGGAGGAGGGGGAGGAGGTTTCCTTTTATAAGGGAGGAGAGGGGCACCTTAGGAATATCTCAAAATATTATTTTATATTAAAGTCAAAATCGGTTTATAATGGTTCCAAAGGGTCTTATTTAGAATCTAAAGTGGGGATGGGTCGAAATCCTATCAACCAATAGGATTTAGAAAAGTTTAGGTTATTATTTTAACCTTATCAATTAGATTTAACTCTAAGTTAAATAATTTATCTTTTACCGTGTCTTTTTGTTTTCTTACACTATATGGTTAATAAACTTACTATAACATGCCAAACGAACCCCAAATTGTTTATTATTAATATATATATCCTTATCTAAGTCATTTGGCCGAACCTTAGATTTTTAGGAATAAAATAACAATTAATAATATAATATTTGATTTAAAAACTATTTTGTGTCAATTTTGACACTATTTGATATATGATTTTTGTGAAAGTCATAACAGAATTATATGTTCAAACCAAGTGGATTAAATCAACACTAATATATCATAGTAACCTAGAAAATTAGTGTAATTCATAAAAAGTCTAAAATTACATTTATTTTGGTATTTATAATATCAATTATGTCAATATTTCATTAATAAGATAATTACTGCATCATCATTGTGTCATAAATAAATTAAATTATTTGATGTCTAAAAATTACAAATAAAAGACCCTTATTTAGTAGATCTTTTTATATTTCTAATTAATATTTACAATCGAATTTATCTTATGTATAACCCTATATTAAAAATGTTTTAGTAAATAAACTTTGATTTTAACTCTTTTAACTCTTCTTTGAATTAAATAATAATAAATGTCCTAATCTAATCCAAGTGGGCCTAAGTGGTCATATTTTATTCCTAAGACTGTTTTTGGTCAAATTACACTTGTCCAATAGAATTAGGACATTTGTTAGGGTAATATTAATATCATTCTTACCCTTAATTACCCTATTTACTTTTAACCGTGGTAAATAAAAGTAAAAAGTTACTATTCACCAAAAATAATTTTCATCTCATTGAACCAAATTTTACATACTGACATCAACCGTGTCTCTCGAATTTTTGAAATTTCATTCACAGAAGCGGTAAAATTAAGTTTTATGAAAAATTCAGTTTTTTAACTACCACTTAGTAGTTTCACTATTCATCAAAAATTGATGTTTTTCAGAAAAATTCCAAAATTTCATCCTGAGCTATATTTCATATTCTGAATTCAAAAATGAAGTCTATTTTACCAAATTCATATCATAGAAGTTGCATTAATTAATTTTATAATTAAATCATGATGTTAAAACAAATAGCGTGTTTTTAAGAAACAATATCTATCAAAAGATTGACACTTTTTTATGTCTGGTTTAAATGTGAAATTACATCCAATGACCAACATTGTATTAAATTGTAAAAATATATTCTAAATATACTTTAAAAACAATGAAATTAATAATTTATCACTACTAATTATTTCGATTGAAAAAGTTGTTTTTAACTAAAATTTAGTAATTTTCACTATTCATCAGAATATGAAAGTTATCCGAAACGTACCAAAATTTCACCTTAGGCTAAATTAGATACTACGAATCCAAAAATGAAGTCCATTTTGAGAGCTAAAATTTCTAAAATTTTAAAAGGTGGTTATTACTATTCATAACGGCTAGTTATAATAATATTTTAATAGCATTTCGTTGTTTAGTGAAACTCAGTATTGCGTACTACACAAGATATCGAGGAAGGTCGCGATTGCGTGTAATGAAAGGCAAGTCAAGGATTTATGTTGTGCAAGCTCCTTTTGGTGTAGCGTACAACACAAGACATTAATAAAATTAAAAAGAATATTTTTCATAAAATCTCGGGCTGTTACACTTCCCTACATAAGGGAATGGTGAGTATAAGGGTTTTGTTTAACATATTATGTATATTATTAATGATATATTTACCCACATCTCTCTGGACATACTTCACTCCCTTCCATGTAATCATGATTATTATTTTTTTGAAAATGTTCAGAAGTTTCTCCCAAATCATTGATTGTACCCAATAAATATGAAGTAACTATAGATTTATATCACTGATGATGGTCTCAGAAAATACATAATCACTATAGTCTTCTAAGGGTCCACATATATACGTATACATGTGATAAAAATCCCCATGAAATCTACAAGATCCCACTAAAACTCATATTTACTATAAGTGGAAGATAATACCTCCTTCCTCAATGTCTTCAACACATCATTTAAATATTTATTGAGTAATTAGTTTCTTTTAGAGCATATTAGATTATAATCTATAATGTGTACCTTGAGTTTATTGATATAGTATCTATTTCATATATTCAATGATCCAATAAAGATCATTGGAGAATTCATGAGTCCTAATAACATGACTATTATCTTATAGTGAACATACCTAGTATGTAAGGTGAATTTTGGAATATAATTCTTCTTAATCAATAAATGTTGACATCGTTAATGAAATTATACATTAGAAATGTATTGAGTATTGTGTAAAAAATTAAATGATTGAAAAATTTATCAACCTATAAAAAAGGATACTTTTCATTTATCATAATGTTGTTTTGTTCATAATAATTGATATAGATATTCTTATTCATATCCTTATTATTGAAAAAGTGTACATGTAGACTCCTAGAATATGAATGTGGGTTTATACAAACCAAGACAATATGTTCTCTTTTAGATTTTTTAATTTTTTTTAAAGTGATGGTTCATAGGGGGAGGTGTGTCGATAATAGTTACTTCCCAATGGATCCAGACTTGTTATTTGTTCATAGTCTCAGGGGGAAAGCATGATTGCTTTGTGAAACTGGTCACACGAGGTCCCCTCTGCTTTAAATGATAGCTAGCACCAAGACTTCGAATGGGCCAAGAAAAACCTTCTCCGAATATAAAATGGGTTAATCGAATTAACTAAAGGAACTTCACCCCAGCAACTAGAACCTGAGTTTCGATACCTTATTTACATCAGCAATAGGAAATGACCACACAACAGAGCTGGACAACCATATTTTCTTATAATTTAATATTTAGATTATTGATATCAATGGAGGATATTCTATATAATTTATTAGATATCAGTAGAGATCAATTTATAAATTCAATTGATATAAAAAACTCTTAGTTAAGAGGAAGATCTGTAAATTATGTAGGTAATACATCAATATAATACCATAAAATGGGAATGTCATAAAGATAATTTCTCCCCATTAATGTAGTAATTCTAGATATATATTCCAACTCTAATGAATTAATATTCAGAAATATTTTAAATGATAATAAAAAAAATTCATCATCCGCCTTACAGTTGAATAGAATTAGTTAGAAATATTGTTTATATAAGGAACTTTTCTTCACCCAACCATGGATACAGTCTATATATAGGGTGAAAAAAATATTTTCTTATACTAGATATAAATAAAAAAATGGATAATGACCGGGTTCACTAGGGGATTCATGCCACAAATACGAAATGGGGAATAGTTATATAATTTCTATTTAATTATATCTCCCTTTTAAGTTTCACATATAGATTAACATCTATGATTTTAAACAATATTTTAGTACTTATACTAAACATGAATGAAATGAAAGAGTGAGTATAACAAGAATAAAATACTATATTAACAATACATGGATGAATAACCAGTGTAGAAATCACATCATTTTTCCTTGATCCACCAAGGATGTAGTAATTATATAAGAATTCCCTTGATTTCAAGTCCATGATAGTTGAGGTCATTGCTTATCTTCAAAAACCATGGGCATGGTGAATTAGTTTTCATACATTCTACATTCCTTATAATAGTAATATTAGAAATCATTTTGAAGATTAATCTAGAAATTTCTTATCTTTAATCACATTATTGGGTTAAATCATATCACTTCCACATGAATTATATATATGTTCTAACATTCAAAAAATTAATCATTTCCTGGACCCCTTCATAGAGTTTCTATGTATCATCTTTACCCAAATTGGACATGTCTGAGGTGGGATATTCTATCTCCATGAGTTTTTTTTTCTAGGGACCCCCAGAGTTAAACTCTCTTCTGAAATTCTTATCTTCATTCTCAAGATACGACTATGAATCTACCATTTCTATCTCAGGATGGATGGAACATTTGAAAATTTATTTTTAGTTAATATAGTCCTAGTTTGAGAAAAATATTTATAGACTCAACCATAGCCTACTACAAACGAAATCAATATTATGTTCACTTTTAATTATAAAACAAGAGGTATATCATGAAATCCTTATAATATTTTCATCATAAATTCCAATAAAATCATTTTTATTTTTCATAACTACATGGATCAACCTCTCTATTTTTATATTAATATCATTTATGAAATATTTATAGATAAAAACGTCTTGAATTTTTTGAAATCAATAGATTCTAGGTGTTCTTTCATATATTTATTCATGATTAGTTTCAACCATAGATTATCTTCCCCATTAATATGGTAAATATAACTTATGAAATACACTATTTTAGATAGTTTAAGAACATTTATTAACTACTCAACTCAAATGATCCATTATTCCATGATTATTTGTATAACTAATCTTGTACAACATGGTGGTATTTAAAAACTAAAAGTCCCAATTTAAGAATTCACACTCAAAGGATATTCCATGAAATTCATTTTGTTATTGATAATATCAGTCATTTGTATCAGTACATACAAAAAGTTTTCATCCCCTTATCCAATGTTGATAGGCATTTAATTTGGGTAGTCATAATATTTTACATTACAGAACTCATTAACATTATCTCCCCATGTACAACCATGTTCTATAATAATGGATATTTGGGGATGATAATATTTTGATTAATACATATATAAAAGTTTATCAAAAAATATAGAAGGATTAACTCATATATGATGAGAAAAATCTGACCTTTGAATATCTATGTTTCAACCAACATAATCCACATCTATCTAATAAATAGGTTCTATAACCAAATTATGTTACTTAACAATTTGTCTATTTCTTCCATAGTTTTTTATAGATAATTTGATTTAACTGAATTATATCTACTGAGAGTGTCATGAAATGTGTGAGGTAAGGCCCAAGTCACTATTAACATAAATGAATTCCTAGATATAGTAAATAATATCTTTTAGGTTTATTTTCAAAAGATTAATTTTTTTCAAAATGACTTCTACATTTATTATCCATATGTTTATATCTTTATAATAAAACCACATAATCTCATTTTTAAGAAAAATTTAGGATACTCTGCAATACTTAGTCTTATACATTACACTGAACCCTTAGAGATTTCACTAAGTTTTCATCATCATGATCTCTTAAAACAAGATGATATTACATAGATAAACCAATTGGTGAAAAATATAGAGAGAAAATTTTTTCCTTGTAATACATTCAAATACTTCTAAACAGATTTCTAGAGCTAGGATATGAGACGACATGAGAATATATAATCCAATGTTCCTGGAACTTAATTTTATAAAACCAGTAAATATATTTAATATTGCACACATGTGTTTAACTATATAAAATAGTATAACTCCTAAATTTTTTATTGGATAGGAAATCCAATACCACAGTTGGGTCTTCAACATGGATTTTTTCCTTGGCACAACATAAAATCTATCGACATGGGGCGTTTGGACCCCTCACTCATTGGTGGTCTGTTTAAGATAAATAATTAAATAAATAATTTTTTTAATAATTTATTATTGGCCTATTTAAAAGCTTATAATTATGCCTTTAGTGGGAATTTTCAGGTGTTGTACTCAAAATTCATAATATTCTCTTTCAATAGAATAATCCACCTATGGAAAATATCTTTGACAAACATTGAGACATCAGATCGAGGAAATTCAAAGCATGAAACATGAAACAATGATTGGGGAGTATATTCTTCAGCAATGATTATTGAACCAGTCTAGGTAGGAATCATCTTATTTTACATTACTCCCATAGATTATAAGTATTGACAAGATCCATCATTTAGTTTGGATATACATTCCATAAATCATCGGTAGGAACCCAGCTTTTTAAATTCAGTTTATTTCAAATATATTATCTTACCCTAGAGCCCTGATGTGGTTATTTGTACATGAATGCATGGCCAGTAATGTGTAATGCATTTTTTTGGGATTTTCTCCACGGATTATTCTTGATCTTCCCTGTGGAATCCCTTTTGATCACTTTTTTATAGTTTCTAGGCAACCTGGTCCCAATATGGTTCATAGATTCGAGGTAGATCGATGAAAAAATGATGGTTATTTGAGAAAAGAATAGATATAGGATCTTCAAAATGAATGGATGGTAAACCCATATCATTTAGGCTGAATAATCGAGGATTTAACACATGGTGGAATGTGGAAATAAGAACAGAAACTGCATTCATTATAGTGATTGATTTTCATTGAATAATAGCTGGTGAGTGGAATTCATAGCTAGATCTAAATATTTTGGAAGGAATCAAAGTGGGATTTGAAGTAGTTTGACATGATTTGGAGAAATGATAATGAAATGAGGAAAATGAACATTTTGAAAAAACACGACTACATTCCATGTAATATGAAGAGTAAACACTGTGTCACCACCATCAACTATGACTCTAGGTTTTGGTAGAAGATACAGGGGCCACTGCATGCTGTGCCCCCCTCACACACAGTTTATCCCTCTCTTGATGGACAACCCATGTGATGGGTCACATTGGAGGGGACTCTATGTAAAAGTACATGGATATTGGGTCCAAGTACCCAGACATGGCCATGAGACATGCCCTAGTCCCTAGATAGGCATGACATGCATTGTAGTCCACCTATATGGTGTGTAAAGATAATTGGGCAGGACCCATGTATTGGCTAGAGGTATGGCTTGTAAGTGGAGAAGGACCACACACTGTGTGGGTCCTTTCACACGCCATGCAAGACTTGATATCCCCAAGATATGTTCATGCCACCATATCTTTTTCTTTTGAACTCATATTCTGGCCCCTGAGATGCCTATCCTATATTTTGTTTCATGTAGAATGTGATAGAACCCTAGAAAGTGGATTTAGATATATTATTTGAATTTTTTGGGTCAGCAGACACATCAGAAACACATGATGATTGAAGCGATCATACAGAATCTCTAGATTAGTATCGGGCGTCCCATCTAGACGGGTTGGGATTTTTCATTATGGATGGATGATCCGAACTTAACCTATATGTGGTAGGGAAATGGTGTTACATAGTGATATTTCTGATTTATCTTCGTATAGGACTAGGTAGTGGAGTTTTTCAACATTCCAGACATACACTCTATCTAGGCTATGCAGTGTTGTTCCATGATGAAATCCTCCATGCATATCCCTCCAGCTCGAATGGAATGTACTGTTTTTCAAATGAATCACTATGCTTACACTCTTGTACGACTTTACAGTGTAATTCCATGATGTCTTCCCCGAGTTGTACACTCTAGCTGGGATATGAAGAGAAATTCCATAGCTACTACAATATTAGGATTCTCATGATGTACATGGGTATGATACCCTTTACTAAACTAGTGACCACTCAATTATGTGACATAATTATGAGGAATGGATTTACGTACACATGAAATCACAATTAATAGTGACACTTACCCCACCAAGACACATTCTTGTGAAGGAACCTTAAACCATGCGGGTTAGTCAATGCCACCTAAAAGGGATAGTAACAAGGTGTGGTGATTGATTCCATTTAAATTGTGTGTTCTAGGAATATGCATATGGTGTTGGTCATCAATGATGGTGTTTATTTTCTAATTTTTGGCTACTCATCTTCTTAGGATGAGTAGTGAGATGGAGATCCCCTTAAACTCTCAATTTTGATTCTTAACTAAGAATATATATATCCTATTTTAATATCCACTTATTTTCATTTTGTTACTCTCCTTCCTATGGAGGTGATTATGTGTGGGGTATGCCACATGATGTCCGTGTATGTACTCTCATGGTTGGACAAGTATTCTGTAATATTATAGGTAGAAAATAATCAATTATAAGTTAATCTTATAATTGTTTTAAGATCCTTGGGTTTTGATGAGTTTACTTTCACTCTTTTTTTGGGTTGATTAGTAATCTTTTACGTTACATTATTATTTCTACTTATTTCATATTTAGTTGTATATCTTACTAAAACCCTTCAACTTTTCATGGCATTCTACTTTGTACTTATATACATACCCCTGGATGGCCCTTTTCTGTAACATGTTTTTTCTATTCCATTAGGTGTACAGGTCTATCATGAATTTAGAAGAGATTAGGGATATATATTTCTTGGACCATGTATATTGGATGTAGCATGGGGTATAGGATCTAGGATATCACATCTTTCACATTTATATTTTTTTAATGATGGGACATATTTTTTAGTGGGTGTGGTTTTTCTCATTTCTTTTTAGTTTATACTACTATTCATTGGTCTATTTAGTTTTCCATACATCTTTTGGTTTATTTATAGCAGTGTTGAATCTTTTATTACATTACATATTATGTTTTTCATTGAGTTAGACGCATGAGTTTGTACAGGTTTTTAAGAAAATGCATCTATAAGTATATTGTTTCTTTGGCCCTTGTACCTATCCCCTATCTAATAGAGTTTGTATTGGGTTAGTTTTTTCTCGATCCCTGGCTTGGGGTTATGTCATGATAGATTTTTATCATAGATGATTATTTCTATAAAAATTTGTTAATTTGTTCCCAAAAAATAAATTCTTTGGGATTTATGGAAACAATTTCAATGTGTCTTGAGTGTGGCTCTTAGGATTGGGAGTCCTATGGTGGTATGAGTTCTAGAAGTATCCATTCACCAGGACCCTAATTACCCATATGTCAACTTAGCACCCTGAGACATTTTTTGAAGACAAGATTGGTACATGTATCATATTTTATTGAGTCATTGACTATCCTTCTCAAGTTATCTCACCATTATTGTTATCAATATATATATATATATATATATATAAATATTAATATGAATGATGTACTCTTTGATAACACCCAATATTCCTCTATGATGACATCCAGATATGATACCAGCTTAGTTCATGAAGATCACCCTATAATTGATGAGGCTATAGATCAGGGTCTATCTCATGATCCCCTTCAACGAAGTCGATATGCAGTAACACTATAGTGTATTGAGTAGAAGATATGACAATCAGATTAGGATGAGGATTTGCACATTCTGATAATTCTCCACAAGTTCCAGTGTCAGAATCCACTAAGGTTCCTCATTGAACGACATCCCCATGCAGTTGAGGACTAGCTAGAGTTAGTGGTCAGCATCATCATGCTTGTGCATACACTAACCAATCTGATGGTGGATCTTAATGGAATTATTTTCCAAGTAGTGGATGGAAATTGGAGGATACTGGTTAACATGATTCAAGATGAGTCATCACTCTCAAGGGATGATTCCAACAACTATTTAGTGAGAAGTAATATCCCTCATTCATATTCTCTATTTGGATTCAAGAGCGTGTGGAGCATCAGAAGGGATAGATTACATCAATAGAGTACACATCTAGGTTCACATAACTTATTTTATTATCTCTCTACATGATTAACTTTAGATACTTTAAATCATGAAAGATTGAGTATGGGATTCACAAAGAGATTAGACCCGGAGCAGTTCCCTTAGGCATCCCCTATTATGTTGGGATGTTAGAGTAATAAAGTGTGACACAGAGACATAGGTCATAGAAATTCTATATAGACGGAGATTCCAATAGTAATTACATTACTAAGTTATCTAAAAAGGATGTGGGTTCTATAGATATCTAAATATTAGGTCCTTAAGTGAGATAACTTGGTTATATAGTCTTACAATACATTAGAAGTGCATAGCACTAGGGAATTCCGGTGAGGTCTTGTTTTATGGTTATGATGGGTAAGGTCACATGGAATGAAATTACTAATGAGATGTGCCATTCATACTAGGATGATATGTGAAAGAAGGCCATTGTGGAGAAATTACAAAGATCAGGGATCTCCCAAGTGTGGACAAGGTGGCCCCCAGGGAGGTGGAGCTGGAAGAGGAGTAGGATGAACTATAGGTGGGGGTTAATAATATGAATTCCTCCTTCCACTAACAAAGGGAGGCCCACATCATGCTAAGTGAGGTGGCATCTAGGACCACAGATAACTACAAGATTTGGATGTTTATGATCATGTTGTATATGAGATGATTTTAGGTACAATATATCTTTATTCTAATTTTTCTTTGGTATTAGTAGAAACATGTTCGAGTAATTATTTTATATCTCAACTCTTATTATGGGGTTCTATCTCCTAGTAGAGGTGAAAGCACAAAAAAATTGTCTTGATGTTCGTACAAGGAACACTTCTTCTGTGTATTTCATCCGTCAGTAGTGAGAGCTATCGATTGGAGGAGATAGGTTCATGAGGGATTTTCTGGTCATCACAATGGAACCCTATGAATTAATATTGAGAATTTATTGGATTTCCATGGTTCATACATAGATCAACTATCACTACAGAATATTTATATTCTTATGCACTGATGGGATGAGTTCCTCCTCTCTCAATGAAATTGAACTCATAATAAGGTAGGAAGGTACTATGAGCAGCGGCCTACATCCTATCACTCATTAATTAGTGATCTTAACCCTTGGGGAAATAGAATATTCTAGAATCTAGGTTCCATAATTTGTGTAAGATTATATATAAGTCTTCCAAAAAGACGCTCTGGGGATACCATTTTTTGGTTAGTTAGAGTTATTCAATTAAATGAAACCAGGGATTTATCATATATCTATGGTTGCATGTCATATAGAACTCGCCAAGCTCTGGAAGCTATGGTTACCTTTGGAGGAATTTAATGAGAAAGGCATCATTAAACCCAGAGTTACCCCTAGGAATATTTAGTTCTATTCATGAATAAGGTAGACCATACAATATTTTTATGCATAGATTATCATCACCAGAACCTGGCCACGATAAAGAACAGATACCCCTTATCGAGGATTGGGGACCTCTATGATCAATTTCAATGTGAGAGGTGGATTTCTATTATTGATATCATGTTTGGAAACCCCCACAGTTGAAGGTTCACGAGGCCGATAGTCAGATATTGGATTTTCGAAGTCGCTACATACACTACAATTTCATAGTGATTCACATTAGTGTGAAAAAAACCTTGCTATTTTTTAGCTCAAATGAACATGATCATAAAGCCTTACATGGACTAGTATTTTATTTCCATCATCAAGGACATAATCATCTACTCTTCAATAGTGTAGGAAAATATAGAGCACTTGAGGATGGTTCTTGATTTACTTCAAGATCCTCAGCTTTAAAAAAATCTATTATGGTTTCAGCTTTGGACACATAAGGTTTATTTTCTGGGGCATGTCATTTCTAAAAAAATTTGAGATGTTGTTCAAACAAATAATGAAGAAATGATCTATTGGGAGACACCCAAGATTGTGTCAGATGTGCATAGATTATTTGGATTCTCATGTTATTACATGATATTTTGGAAGAATTCTCAATAATTGTATCCCATTTGACAACCCTGAAGTTGAAGGGATCATCATTCACCTGGTTTGAGATGTTTTAGACGGAATGTGAGGATTTGGTGCAGAGGTTGAGGAGTTCCCTATTGTTTATAATATGATAGGAAGTCATTGAGTTTATAGTGTGCCACGATTCCTCATAGACTATTCATGGTTTCATATTGATGAAATGACAAGAATTCATCATATATCATTCAAGTAAGTTGAGACACCATGAGAATAACATTATAACATAGGACCAAGATCTAATAGAGGTGTAATTATCTTTGAGGATGTGATGGAACAACCATCTTGTAGGGAACATTGTGGTTTAATTAAACCACCATTTTCTCATGTACCTCTTCACTCACAATGACATAAACCTATGACATCAATGATGATTAGATTTTATGCTCGAATATTACTTAGAGATAAACTATACTCCAATAAGGTTCAACGTTGTAGTAGATACCCTTAGATAGAAGTCTCATGATATCCTATTATTGTTTGACTATGAGCATTTATGTTCGCTAAAGATGAACCTGGTAGAGCCGAAGGGTACAATGTTTATACAGATGATCGTGTTGGATCCTTCACTTCATGAGTGTTTAAAAGAGTCCCAACTAAGAGACGTAGACTACAAAGATAAGAATTATCTGATATCCATAGGTGGAACACCTGATTAGTATTTTTATGATGGATTAACGAGATATTATTCCAGGGGTGAGAAGTGCTTCCAGTCATTATATGGTACACAGTGATGTGTTATATCATCACCTCTCCTGTAGTTGTGTAACCCTATGCGGGGAAGATATATAGTGTTCATCAACCTAAATTTACGTTGTCCGACATGAGATAAACCATATAAGAGTTCAAATTTTGGTGAATTGATTTTCATCAGGTGAAAGCTGAGCACCAGGTTCACATGAGTTTCACAAAGACTCTTGAGATCATGGATTTGATGTGGGATAACATATCCCTTGAATTTATCATGGGTCTTCCACACATAGGGATGTACAATGATACCCTCTAGATGATAGTAGACTGGCTCAAGAAGCCGACACACTTCCATTATATTAGGGATAAGAGTTCAATGGAGAGTATGGGGTATTTGTACACAAAAGAGATCATCCACCATCACGAGGTACCCTCGAGAATTGTCTCTAATCAAAACACACAGTTTACATCATGATTGGGGAGTGGCATGCATGAGGAATTCCATAAACAGTTGCAAATTAGCAATTCTTCACCCCAAGAATAACGAGAATACCATGCACACTATCCAGGTGAGATAGGATATGCTTAGGGAATGAATGGTTAATTTTTTATAGTGTTTGGATGATCACCTGACCTTGGAAGAGTTTCAATTTAACAATAGCTTCTACACTTTCATTGGAATGGAAACATTTTATGAACTATATGGGAGATCATGTAGGTCACCCATATGCTATAAATAGATTGTAGAATCATATCTTATGGCACTAGTGTTGGTGAAGTTAATAATAGAGAAAGTGTATGACATCCATGAATTGATGAAGATGACCCAAAGCATAAAAAATCACATGTTGATCGCTATTGTAGGGCCTTGTAGTTTGATCAATGAGATGACATATTCTTGAGAGTCTCCCTACGATGAGGTATATGGGGTTTGTTCAGGGAATCAAGAAATACCCAAAGATCATCAGACATTTCAAGATCGAGCAGAGGATTGGATAGGTTGCCTACCGCCTTGACATACCCATACAAATTGATTAGGTGCACGATTTCCTCCATGTGTCACATTTGAAGGGATACATGAATGACCATAAGAATATTATTGATTGCGTAGTTAGATATAATGGATGGAGGTATATTTGCAGAGCACCCAACGGTGATTGGGGATCGACATGAGTAGACTTTGTGTGGATAGACAATACCATTGGTTTATGTTCTTCGGTAGCATATAAACACTTAAGAGACTTCCTAGGATCTGGATAACTAGATGTGGGATCAGTATCTCAATATTATTGTTTATTTTTTCTTTTTGGGGAATAAAATCAAGACCAAGGGATTGATGTAGAGACTATTTTTTATCCTTGTATGGCTTTGTGGAATTTCTAAACTTATTTTCAGAGTCAGGTGATGATACGATGTGCAAATCCAAGGCATGGTGTGCCTAGAATTAATTTTATCAAATTATTAAATAATGAGAATTCATGGATGACTATATAACATGGGATTACTCCTAAATGGTACATCGGATCAGAAATATGGGACCACATTTGGGTCTGGAATGTGGAGATTTCTTTGGGGTAGAAACAAATGATCGGACATAGGACATTCAAACCCCTTGATCCTTAGTATTTCATTTATTTTAAATTAATTAATAATCAAGTAATTGATTAATTTATCTTTTATATAATTTAAATCCTATAATTTTGCCTCTAGGGGAAATTGGGTATGGGTGGCCACATAATAATTGTGATTTGCTGGCGAGAGCACAATCCTCTGGATAATTCCTTTGATGAACGGTGAGACATCAGATCAACGTAATTCAAGGCGTGATGTACAAAATTTATCATATAGAGTGAAATCTTCATCTACGAAAGTTGATAAATTCTAGGTAGGGATCGTTCTTTGGTTCATTAAACCGTTAGATTAAAATTATAGAGCTGAATCATCCTTTATATTGGATTTTCATTTCATAAAACCTTTGCATGTTCTTGGGTATTTAAATTTAATTTTTTATTATCTTTCATCTAACCCCCGAGCCCCAGTCTAGTTTGATGGCCCAAAACACTTGTCCAACAACATTTAAAATCATGTTATGGCGTGTTTCTCTCTCAATTCATTGCATTATTCACCTTATAATTCATGTCGATCTTGGTTCAATTGTTTTCATGAATCCCAAGATTGATCAGGCGCCAAAATTCAAGGATGATTGATGAAACAAATAAGGTTCTTCGAGAGGAGAATATATCTATAATTATTACAATGAATTGATGTTAAATATGATGCTTTTTGACTAAATCAACAGGGCTGGAAGATATAACAGTTTCTTCGACAGAGAATGGAACTATCATTTCTGAGATCTATTTCCGATGAATAATGATCAAAGATCATGATTTGTGTCTATATCCAATGATTTTGAATGGAATCACGATGAGATCTAATGATGTTCGACCGGATTTGGACCACGGATGACGATACACATAAATATGAACCTTCTGGAAAAATCCTTACTTTTCTCCATGAAGTATGAAGAACACATGATGTGTAGCCTCCCTCAAGGCTAGACCTAGGGTTTGGGAGAATATAAGGGTGGAATGGGATGAAGTCCCCTCTCACACACCATGTATCTCTCCATAATTAGACAACCTCTGTGATGGGTCACATGGGTGGGGACTGCATGTAAAAGTATATAGACCTGGGTCTGAGTACATATACATGGCCAAGAGACACTTCTTGGTCCCCCAGATAACAAGGACACACCATGTTGTCCACCAACATTTCATAGACCACTACATGGGTGGGAACGATGTACTAAAAAGACACCAAAACATGTAGTTAAGTGGGACCACACACCGTGTGGGTCCACCCACAAACGTTGTTCTACTTGAGCTCTTCTGAGAAATCTTCAAACCCCCCGTATCTTCATCATTTTAACATGGTTTTTGGCCTATGAGATGCACATACTGAGTTTTTTACCTTGTAGAATGTTATGGTGCACTCAAAATTGGCATTTGAGATATGATATGAATGTTTTGTATTAGAACACATATAGGTGACACGCGATGACGACATTGATCATACAAAATCACTATAGCAGTATTGAGATTACCATACATCTATGACGAGAATTGGTGTTCCATAATTGGTGTTCTAGGATAACCCTCTTGTGGGGGTGGATAGTGGAATTCCCTAATGATATTTTACAGTTACCCTCTGGTAGGATTGTGAAGTGGAGTTTGTCAATGTTCTAGGATTATCAACTAGCTAGGATGGGCAATGGCATTTTCTGATGGAATCTTCTAAGTATAACACTATTATTGTTCTAGGTAGTGCAAGTTACATGATTAATAACCAATAATAACCTTTAGTAGGATTGGGAAGTGGCTATCTAGGGTGAAATCCCAGATTAATACCCTCTAACTGGGCTGAGCAGTGAAATTTCTCATTGGTTACCTGAGTAGGAACCTCCTAACTTACTAATACATGAGATCCTTTCATAAACTATTGATCCCTAAACTATGTGGCACAATGAATAGGTGTGGTTTTAAATACCCTTGAACTCTTCAAAAAGAGGTTCATTTTCCCCATAAAGAAACATTATTTTGATTTTACCTAAAATCGTGCAGGCAAGCAAGTGCTTCCCAAAGTGGAAAGTATCTAACTCTGATGATTTTTTCACATTTCTTTGTATGTTCTTGGAAGAAGGATGAGGTTATGGGAATCAAATATGGAGGTTTATTTGTAACTATTGGTTACACATCATCTTGGGTTGAACTATGATATTGAGATCCCCTTACTATCTCATTTGGGATCCATTGGCTGAGTATATATATATATATATATATATATATATATTGTTTTAGTACCCACTCATTGGTTTTTGGTTAATCTCTTTCCTAGAGAGGGGAAGATACACAGGGTATGCCAAACGATTTCCTTATCTATCATCACATCATTAAACGTGTCTACTCTTGGACTATAGGTAGTTAAGAATTGAATAGATGTTTGTGGTCTAACCATTTTGATATCCCTGTATTTGGGTGAGTTTAAATTTACTATATTTTTGTTTGGAGTTATACAATTTTACTGATAATTGTTCTAAATAATGTTTTCCACTTTAGTTGTATCACTTATAGCACCCCTTCACCTTTTCGGGGTGTTCCACTAGGTATGTATATACTCACCCCTTCATGTTATTTTCCTAACACATGTCCTGCCTATTGCAGATGGTGGACTTGTCGATAATGATTTCAGTGTAGATTAGGTATAAAGACTACTTGGACTATATACGATGTTTGTATCATGTGATATAGGAGTTGGGCTCCCAGATTGTTCTCATTTCTAGTTTTTTTTGGTTGGGATATATATTTTGGTGGAAGTATATTTTTTCCTTTAATTTCACATTTACCATAATTTACATTGTTCTATTTAGAGGTCCATGCATCTTCTGGTTTATTTGTTGCAGCGCATCATGTTTTATTTAATTCCATATGCCATTTTTCATTTTGTCGGATGTTTTCATGTGTACATGTATTATGGAAATGAACTCCTTGAGTATAGTGTTCCTTTGACACCTGTAGCCACCCCTATCCTATGGATGCGTGCTTGGGTTAGTTGCGGCTCAAGGCACGGTTTGGGGCCCCGACATGAGAGATTGGAACTAGACTTGGTTTATTATTTGTTAGGTTGTTTGGATGTTCCCAAAAATGGAATTTTTTGGGATTTAAGTAAATTGTTTCAATGTATCTTGAGTGAGGCTCTTAGGATAGGGAGTCTAGTGGTGGTACAGGTGGCCGATATATCCATTCACTATGACCCTAATTACCCACTTATCGACTTGTCATTGTGATACATTTGTTATAGGAAACAATGGTACATGAATCATATAGGATTTTGTCTTTGACTATCCTTATTAATTCATATCCCCATTATTATTATCAATATATATGTCTATATATATATACATATTGTCATCTAACAGTGATAATCTTTGATAACTTTCAGGATTCCTCTGCGAAAACATCTTTCCAGGTACCCGTTATGGGTCATGAAGACAGAAGAATGACAAGAGAGGAATCTTTTTATGGTCCATTCATTATCCACTTCCTCTAGATGGGAAGGTTGTTGAACCTACTCCATTTGAGAAGTAGATAGTTTTAATAGATTAGTATGAGGATATGTGCGGGAAAAGCACAATCTATAAGTTCCAGTGTCAGAAAATACGGAGGTTCAGAGGCGATCTATATCCTCAAGTAGAGGAGGATTGGATAGTGTTGATGGTCTGCATTTTCAGGAATGTTCCGACCCTGACAGATATAATGGTGGATTTGGTGGTCATTATTTTAGAGGGAATATCTGGGTGTTGATGGATCATGGTTACCCATATGCATGATGAATCAGCACTCTAATGTGATGACTTACAACAACCGTTTCTTAAAGAGTACCACCCATTTGGATATGATCTATTCAGATTTAAGAGCTCCTAGAGATTTAAAAGTGAAAATTTTCATTTTAAGAGTATGTTTATAGGTGTACTGACCATACACACTCCTCTATTGAAATGATCGGAGATGGATACTAATGAGAAAAGATGTTTGAGAAGGGGATTCATGGAGATATCTAAGACAGTGTAGTTCCCATGTGCATCACCACCTATGTGCGGGTTCTAGAGTGGAAACTAGGGACATAGTGATTCATTTCATAGGGACACCAGATATCCAAAGCAGTAAGGGGGTGCGATACGGATGATTCATCTACATTAGTGTGCAGGTGCAAGAGATATCAGAATAGGAGTTCCTCCTTTAGCACGCCCTAAAACATTGTCGTATAGTAAATGGAATGTGTAGTGCACCAAGGAATCCCAATGAGGGTTGATATTATTCTTGGGATGGGAATCGTCATATGGCTTGAGACTACATGACAAGATGTGTCGTGTTTACCTGGATGATAGTTGATAGAACTCCACGGTAGATATAATTATTTGATAAGAGATCTCCCTAGTATGGTATAGGTGTTCCTTAGGGAGGTGGAGCTGGAAAACTAGCCCTAAGAGCTGTAGGTACGAGATGATGCTATGAGGTCTTCCCACATCCACCACCCCCAGGAAACCCACGTTGGGCTCAGGGAACTGGCTAGCGAGGAAGAAAATAGCTACAGGCATTGGATGATTATGATCATGCAGTGCATGAGATGATTCAAGGTATGATCCATGTTAATTCTAAAACTCCATTAGTTTAGTAGACACATGTTACATACATTATTTTATCCATCAACTCATAGTATGGGAGATGGAGCTCTCAATAGAGGCACCAACATAGTCTCTTTCTCTCAATTATCAAACATGGAATGATTCATCAATTTCATTCATTGGAAGACAATGCGAGAAATCTATTGGAGGATAGAGGTTCATGTGGGACTTATTAGTCATCACAATATAACCTTATGATTCCATATTATGAATGGATCTTTTTCTCATGATTCATTCCCAGATTGAATATCACCACAGAATTGTTAGATGCCTACATGTTGATTGGATGAGGTTCTCTTTTCAGTGCCAAAGTGACTACATAATCATTTCCTCCCTTCAATAAATGACAAAAACTCGTCCCTCTACCCTAATAAGATTCAATTCGATATTTAACATGGTTCCCTCTACTATTTATTAAAAAGAAATCCCACCATTGGACCAAAATTATTCTACTTCCTGAGATATCTATTCATTTATGGGTGATAACCCATGGTGATGCCATCAATATTTAAATGATCCATTATATGAACCCACTCAATAAACAAATAATATTTCCGGATTCATAATATTCTATTACTTAAAAAACATACTAATTATTTATATGTCTATATTATTTAAGAGGTTTAACATAAAAATACATCAAATTAATCATGAAAAATATCTTTTGATTTACAACGCAAATAGTTCTCCTAAAACACATTGATCTTCAAACACAACATAGGATATTATGTCTATACAATGAAATTGGATAGTTACAAATCCCAATAAGGGAATAATCATGGAAATCATGAATAATAAGGGACTCAAGATTCATGGAATGATATTATATATAGGATGATAATAAACATAGAGACATGGAATAATGAAATCAGATCATAAAACCATAAAAATGTAGAAACTACATGATATTTTATGTAATAAAAAAAGGTTCAGCCAGATGGAATGAATCAAAACGTTGAAAACATTTCATGGTGGATTTTTTCACTACCAATTCCCAAAAACATAGCATAAAAATTCCAATGGTTCCTCAAGTTCAGTCGTTTATCACTTAAATAAAATTTTAGGATATATAAATCATTACCAAATGCAGTAGTGGGCCATGTAATTCTTGGGACACAAATTACATAATTAAAATAACACATATGTGTTCCACATGTGTGAAAAAGCGTTTATAAATCCTAATAATGATCAAACACAAGAAAATGATGTGGGATTCATAATTATGAATTAATGAATAATAAAATTCAATTAAATAAGTGTTCATTAAGGGATGACTGAATGAATTCATTTGATTTTTGAATATTAAAAATGGAAATATTTTATAACATAGTATATTATATGTATAAAATTAATGATATGGATATATGAGAATGAGAATAATAATCAACCACTTGGGTTGTGAATTTTGAAATAAGTAAAGGATTTTTAATAAAGGAAGGACCTTATTATTTTCCATTAAACTATAATTGAGCCACAATGTCAATCATTGTAATAAATTTTGTTTTTATAATCCATTGATGGTTTAAAATAATATTATGGAAGGATTCATGAAATAATACTTTAAATAGGACTTTTCTCTAGAATAATATTTAATTTGTAATTTTATCCACATATTTTAAGTATTTCCCCCCCCCCATACTGTCAAATGTTATTATTTTTAATGTAATTATCATTCATTTATTGGCTACATGACTTTTATAGTTAATATTTCGTAACTACTTCTGTATGTAAAAATTGGTATAAAGAATTATTAATTAGATTCATTCTATAAAAATTATTAAGAATTTTATTTCTGTAAATTATATGTATTAAATATTAATTTAAATCAAACCATGAAAGGTGATGATGACAAGTGAAACTCTTTTTTTGTTGAGTTTATAATGCATACAAAAGCATGGTTTATATACATATTTTTCATTTAATTAAAGAGAAAATGGTAAATGAAATATGAAAATTTAATAATGTGATATATATTACAATTATCATATTTATTATTCAATTTAATCATCCATTAATGGTATAGATAAAAAATTGAATTTTTCACATTTTGGTGGTGGTAGTTCACGCAACACAACAAAATCTATATTTTTTTCAAAGTGGATCAATAAAAATTAATAATTTTCAATCCATTAATATAATAACATATCAGTATAATTATGATAATGATTTCATTATATTTTTTTAATATAAGTGATTAGAAAGATAATTTTTATGGAGAAAAAGTTAAGAAGAAGTTAATACTTATGTTGGAGGGTTACTCTTCTCTTAAAAAATTTCTTATATGTGATGTCCAGATGTGAACAAATATAGTCCAAGGGATTATAGAGGGAAAAAATAAAATATTATAGATTTAATTTTGGATTACATTTATGGGAAATTAATGTCGTATTTTTAACCATGGAGTAGTAGATGTTTCAACATTTTATCGGTAAATATAAAGAATTGTTTTGGAATAATTTTTACATGTCCATTATATTAATAAACATTTACACAGTCAATAGATACCAAACATAAATATAATTTATTGGGTGGTGATAATATATTATGAAATCCCAATAAATAAATCACACATAATTTTAAAACATATTTGATGTCTTTTACTATAGCCTTTTACTTTTTAATATTGTCATTTCTACTTTGGAATATAATTTTTATCTCTATAGTTTATATTTTATTAACAAATAAATGGTTACCCCTATTAAAAAATTACAATTTGGACGTCAATTTAATATATTTTTCATTGAATTCAATTTATATATATGAAACAATAATCTCTCAATTTGATATATATGATTTATAAGTAAATTGTTTTAATTGAAAAATGAATACTAACCATTATGTATTCCCTAATATTAAAATGAATTTAATAAATAATTAATGACTATGGATAGAGTTATATATATTTTAGTACATAATATTTGAGTTTTTATTGAAATTATATCAATTTTAATTATTAAATAAAAATTCAATGATATAAAAAAATTTCTTTTTTAAAAATTATTTTAACATTATAATGGTAAATAAAAAAATCATATTAATATTATTATTATAAATAAATAAATAAATTTTATATTCTAGATAATAATGAAATGTTTAACTAAAATTAGAAAGAAATTATTAATATTTATTATTCATAAAGCTGTCAATGTGTAATTTTTAATATAATCATGTGAAAATGTTTTTAGTGTTAAATATTACTTAATTATCTAAGCAATCAAACATGTGATATATATAGTGAGGTAATTTTTCAAAATTCGTTAAAAATAAAATAGGGTTTCTTCAAACATTATGAAATTCATGTATTATTAATTTAATATTTTTAAAGAAAATCAAAAATTTTATGATCAGCCTATAGAATAATGAATTTTGAAAAAACCGCAACTCCATCATAGGTTAATATTGATATACATAATCTGAATATGATGTTGATTTGGGTAAATTCATATTATAAATATATTTAAGATATATCATTCCTAAATTTGGTAAATTCAAATTTATTTTGGCATTTTTAACATATATAATGGTTTTTATGTAAAATTTAATTCTTCTAAATATTTATAGATATTAATTTAGTATGTTGAAGAATGTAACATTTTAGTTTCAAAAAAATAATAAGAAAGGGTTGTAATATTTAATATCTCATGACATTAATTTCTAGCACCTTTAAGAAATTTTCCCATTGAAATTTTATTTCAAACACAAAATTGAAAACATATGAGGAAATATATCTTTCATAGACTATTTAGAATCTTCTATTCCCTTGTCATACACTTGGTCTCTCCAAATTGCTATAAAAATATTAATAGTAATTTTGTGAAGAACACTTTATTATCATTCCATGATATTAACTAGATAGTCCTCATAAGAGAGATCGTTCTACAACAATACAACTAATGAATTTATCTTATTTGAGGGATGTGGTTTTAATTCCAATTTGGGGTTATTTGGAAGTTATTCAGTACTTTGTAGAGGTTAGGTGGTAGCTCTAGTTGATACACCACCTCTGTTATGATATATTGAGTATCAGATATACCAATATAACTCAAACATAGCTTCTAATTGTTCCCAAATATCATGAATCTATTCTACATAGATATATGGAGGATTTCGTTATATCTAACCTAAAAATACACATTTCAACAATAATTATCTACATCACTCTTTTATCGACTATTTTCTACTAGGATTTGTTTTTACATTGTCTTGAACTATTATACAATTACATCAACAATCAAATAACCTAGGAACATTGGATCATCAAATTTATCTAAACACCCAAAAGATCTATAAAAATTCTCATAGAGGGATTCATATAGGATATTTGGATGATTGATTATAAACTATTTATTTAAGAGAAATTAAAACAAGAAATATTTTGATCTTATCCATATTTGATTTATATAGAGGATGCAATTAATATATCCTTGGGTGTATATATAGTTCATTCACATCAACCATTAGTTTATGGATGATAGGACACAATAAAATTTAATTATACGTGTAGTGAATACTGATTACGATTCCAAAACCAAGAGGTTATTATCAGTTCCCAATACGGTTAAATAAATAGTGGAGTTCCATATAGCCTCACAACTACTCTAATTTATATTGTAGAATGGTTTTGGGATATATCCAATTTCAATTAATTGAGAAGTATTAAAAAGACAGTTCACTAAAACTCATATACAATTGTTCACCTTTAATGTATTCTAAAGTTCTGTTAAAAAATCCACAGTGATGTTTTCAAATTTCAATGTAGGAATGGGAAATGGTTTCATCATCCATATGTATTTTTTCTAATCATCGTTCAATTTCCGATAGAACATGAACTATTATGTGTATTATGAAATTACCTTCTTCATATTTTCATACGAATAATTCTCTTAGAGATCAATATTAATTATTATGTATCTTATGTGGATACAAAATTCCTAGATATAACTGTCATATAAATTCAATATATATCCTAAAATCTAATTAGAAAGGTCATGTTAAAAATACATCAACCCATTAATCATCAACCATGACCAACAAGGGTTTTAACATCCATAAAAATCCATCTTATTAATTATCTTCACATCAACAATTTTAGATTTCCAAGTCATTTCATGTAGCGATTGTTGAGGAATTATACAATATTTGTGGGATTTTGTTTCATTGAACCTGATTCTCATGTCCTCCATTTTCAAGTCCAAGGAAATTTGACACTTCTCAATACTCATTAGAGATAGGGTCATTATATCTTTTATACTTATGTAATATAAAACATTTACCACCTTTCTAGGATGAAAGTGGATAGAAAACAATAATCTATCATCATGTCTGACCATATTCCTCACTGAATAGGAAAAAGGCCTTAATTTTTTGTTCATTTTTTATAATCCCCCATTTAAGGGTTTAAGGGGAACCCCAACATTACATTTCCCATAAAATATTATTTTATTATATATGAAAATATATTTAGGTTCTTATATATATAAATATTCTCTCTATACATTTAATTCCTCTAAATTTTCAACATGAAGATTACATTCCCCAAATCAGGATTATGTGTTGGATAATTCTCTTCAGGAACCATCAACAATAAAAATGAAGAAGATATCACTTTATTGTTAATCATTATTATACATCAGATACCTCTTTTATCATTACTAGAGATCACAACTCATTCCCCAATTTTGGGAAAAGTGAGTATATGGGTTTTGGTTATAATCTTATTTATATCCGTAATTCTATATTAACACACATTTGTCTAGATATTCTTAACTCTCGTCAATGTAGTCATGTTTTGTGGGTTTGAAAATATTTGAGAAGTTTCTCAGAAATAACTGATTTTATATAATGAATCTGATGGAAATATAGATTTTTATCACATTTGATAATCTTGGAAAATCCACAATCACGATAGTCTTCTAAGGGTCCACATATATCCCCATAAATGTGTTAAGATTATACATGAAATATACAATCTCCATAGGAAACTGAAATTTAATATAATTGGTATACAAAACCACTTTCCTCAATGATATCAACACATTATTCAAAATATCCTTGATTAATTATTTTCTTTTAGAGAATATGTGAATACCATATGTAAAATATAACTTGAATTTATTGATGTTGTCACTAAACCCTATATTCAGTGATCCAATAATTATTAATCTTGGTATCATGAGTCCTAATAAAATAACTATGAAATACTAGTGCACATACCATGATTCAAAGGTTATTTTTGGAATATCATTATTATTAATAATTTAATGATGATATCCTTAATGAAATTTCACATTAGAAAAATGTTGAGCAGGGTGTAACCATGTAAATGATTGAACCATTCATCAACCAATGATAAAGGATACTCTATATTATTAATGATCTTGTTTAGTTCATAATAATAGATATAGATATTAATATAAATATCCATATTCATGAAAAATTAGATGAGTAGACCACTTGGTGATGAAACCGAGAATAAAAAATAATGACCATAAATTATTATAATGTCATCATTATTAAAATGGTGTAAGTATAAGTTATTTTTTCAAAATATAATGGATATTAATAGGGATCAATGTATAAGTTCAAATGATATCCAAAAAAAAGTTTGGAAGAAGCCCATGAAATTCCAATGGGAATTCATCTACATAATACTATTAAATGATAATTTCATCAAGAAAATTTCTCCCATTTTATTCAAGCATTCGAAAAAGATAATCTGACACTAATGGATTAATATTAACAATTTTTTCAAAGAAAAACAATTCATACTCCTCCTAACGGTTTTATAGAATTAGAGGAAAATATAGGTTATATCAGGTTATTTTCATATCCCAACCATTGATATGGGATAGAATAGATACTAAAAATATTTTCATATAACTGATTTAAATAACGCAAAATAAATAATGTCTTGGTTCACTATGAGATTCACCCAACAAATATAAAATTAGGAATAGTTCTATTATTGAGATTAAATGGTATCTCCATTATAAGATTTACTTATAGATTATCATAAATATTTTTATATCATTTTGAATAGTTCTACTAAACATGAATAATATGAAAGAGTGATTATAACAAGAATCAATTTCTATATTAAATTTTCATAGATGAAAAACTATTGTATATATCACCACATTTTCCCCGGAACCAACTCTATAGTAGTAAAGATACAAGTATTCCCTTGATATCATTTCCATGAAAGGTAATGCAATTCATGAATTATATATATTTACATATAGTCCACAAATGATTCATTTCATGGACCCCACACATAGTTTCTATGAATCATCATTACCCATTTTTGACATGTCTGATGAGGAATTTTCTCTAGCCAAGTGTTTTTTCTAGTGATCCCTCAAATTTTGACGGTATTATCCCATTAATATCTTCAGTCACATGACACCACTATGAAAATCCAATTTTTATCTCATGTTTTATGGAACATTAGACATATTATTCATTGATTCCAAAATTTTACTTTAAAAAACACTTTATAGAATAAACATTATCCAAGTTAAGAAAAAAACAATTTTTTATTCGTTTTAAATGATAAAACCAGAGGCCTATCTTGAAATCCTCGTAATTTTTTCCTCATAAAATCCAATAGATTAATTTTTCATTATTCATGACTACGTGGATCCAACTATCAAATTGAATATAGATAGTGTATATGAAATTATTATTTATAAATAACCTCTTGACATTTTGCAAATCAATAGATTCCATGTCTTCCTTAAAATTTCTATTAATTATCTATTTCAACCATATATTATCTTCTCCATAAATGTCATAAAAAACCGGATGAAATACCCTATTATATATATTTTAATATCATTGAATATCTTATGAATAGGGTTAATCCATTCTTTAGTGATTATTGGATCAAAAGACCTTCTACAATATAGAGGTATATAAAACCAAAAAGTCCCAATCGAGAAATTCCCTCTCTAAGGATATTCCTTTCCATTCCTGTTAGTGTTGACAACTTGAGTGGATTGTTACAAAACATCGACCATATTTTCATCTCCTTCTCCCATGATTCTATGCATTTAATTTCGGTAGTCATCATATTTTACATTACCCAATTAATAAACATTACCCCCCATGTAAAACCATTTTCTACAATATTGTATATTTAGGGATAAAATTATATTTATTAATACATGTATACGTGTTTAAACCAAAATAGTGAAGTATCAAATCATATATAATGATAAAAACATGGCCATTGATTCTTTATTTTTTTTCCTATATAATCCATATCTATCAACTACTTGGTTCCCTAACCAAATTGAGTTCTATAAATGAAATTTTATTATTTCTATCATATTTTTTTACTGAGAATGTAAATTAACCAAATCACCTCCACTGAGAGGGTTGCAAAAAGAGTGAGGTATGTCTCGACTCACCATGATCTATAATGAAGTAATTAAAATTCTCAACCAAATAATGTATTGTTTTTACCATGAGATGATTTTTTTTAATCTATATCTACATTTAGTATCCATATATTTATATATTTATAATAAAACTAAATAATAACTTTTTTAACAAAATTTTATGGTTGATCTACAATTCATAGTTGTATCCCTTAGAATTATACTTATGGGTTTTGATAATGTTTCATCATCTTAATCTCTTAAAATAACATGAGATTAATTTGATAAATAAATTATTGAAAAGTCCAAAAAAAACAAAATGTTTCACTTTTATAATATTTATTTCTCAACAAAAACAACCTAAGAATCTGGAGATCTAGTTTCATTAGAATATTATACATAAAAATACATACATAAAAACATAAAACATCAAATTTATTTAAAACTCCACATACATCACCAATATCCCATAGATATTTTGAAACATTTTTTTAATTAATATGGAACTAAACAGGGGAATATGTGAACTAAATATATTATTAAGTAAATTAAAAAGAAAATTGAACACAAAATGACATCTAAAATTCAGGAAATGATATCATAATTGTGACGCTCCAAATAATGGAGACATGGATGAAATAAAATATATCCTAATAACACAAAAATGTGGGAAAAAATAATACATGATATCATATACTTAATTTAAGGTTCTATATAAAGATATTTATACTACAATTAAAAATGACCCATAGTGGACTAGACTCACTCCATATTCCCATAAACATTGTAGAAAATGTTCTAGGGACGGTTAGTATCTCTCTTAAATACCTTACACAACATGTCGTTAGATATAATGATTTAAAAAATTCATTGGATAGATATATTACCTTTTCCCCACCCATCACATAGTTAAAATCATATATAAATATACATTTGAGTGAAAAATGTTGAAAATAATCCACATAAAAATCATAATAATGTTATAAACCATAAGAACGAACTCAGTTTCCTAATTCAAATTCATGGAATAAGTGAGGTTAAATCATATTAATTTTTAAAATAAAAATAAAATAAATCATTTTAATATTAAAAATTCAAAATGGGATATATTTCTAAAAGGTAGGAATAAAATTTAAAAAATTAATGAGAATGGTCTTGGAAAATAATTAACCAAAAATAACCACATTTATATAATTTTTGAAATAACTAATGGATATTTTTAATGAAGAAAGACATTAATAGATTCTATTGGAGAAAATTTTAATGAATATGGGTCTTGAATATATAATTAGGGATTAAATAAGATTTTAATGGTTTAAGAAAATTTTATGGGGGTGATTCTGAACATGAGAAAAATGCTTGAATGTTCCCTTAAAATGGGGATTCATAAAAACTATAATATCTAATGGAAATAAAAAATTTATAAATATATAAATAAAATATATATTTAATCATGTATATATTTAATGAATAAATTTTAAAAAATATATTTGTTTCATGATATATGGATATATATTGAATAAAATATTGAAAAATAAAGAGAACATGTGATAGAGAAGTTATAAATAAGGTATAAATGTACCTTAACTCCTGATACATATATTTTTCATCACTTCTTCATAGAATATTGAAAATATAAATTATGATTATTAAATTATTTCATTATAATGTATCTCAATTATATATAATATTAAAAATTAAATTTAATTTAATATTTTTTTACATATAATATATTTTCCTTTATTTCATCTATTTTAATCGTTTTCATTATATTTTTCAAGACATAGTTTGTTTGTTTTCTACAACAGACAGTTTTGTAAAATATTTTCATAATAAATAAAAATTTTATTATATTATGAAATTACTTTTATATATAAAATATATTTCTAAATCCAATAATTATTAATAGTGATAAAAGATGTAACTCATTTTTCATAGAAGAGATAACTCTCATATAAAGATGAATAATTTTTCCATTTATCCAAAAATGAGAGATAAATATGATAAATGACATTTTTATATTTAAAAATAATAATTATATTATAGTTTTCATATTTATTCATCCATTATATCCATTTAGATCAACGACAACTGATGTTATTGAAATATGAAAAAATGTGCTTTGTGGAGGTCGTAGTCCACACACAACACTAATTTTTTTTTACTTTACATAGAAAATTGATTGAAATAAGTAATTATTATTAAATCAATAAAATGAAATATTAGTATAGTATTTATACTTATGTTTATATATTTTAATGATCATGTGTTTTTTTATGTTGAAAATTTATGATAGAATTAAATTTTAGATTATTGGATGGATGAAATATTGGTTAAATATTTTAAATACAAATTAAAATAACTGAATTATTTTTTGTAATGTTTTTATAGTTTTAATGCAGCTCAGTTAGTAGCTAGAATGTTCTAGGAACATCCTCAGCATTGATGGCCTGAAACCCATGTTTTGAAAGGTGAAACTCATAGTGCATGGTACGAAAACAGTTACTGATAACAATGAAGCCTAACTGTGTGGTTTGTTATATAATGGTTATAGACATGATAATATATTAATTATAGAATAGGAAGCTGTATAGGTGTTCTAAAAATTTATATAGTCATTATTCAAGGTTGGTACATGCTCTAACTAATAGTGTTTTGTAATTATGAAAGGAGGATTGTGACTTGAATTGTAGAGGAACCTAGTTAGCTCATGATTTGGATAACTAAAAATCCAGACCATGTTAATCATTTGAAAATGGTAAAATTAAATTTATTACCCTATGTTATTTAAGAAGATAAAAATGTTTTTTCTTCCCCCTTTCTCTCCCAGATTCACAACAATATTTATATATTCATAAATTGGAGTTCTCCCATGTTTTTTGTTGGACCCAGATGTCATCATGTGGGTTGGGAAACTTGAGTTAGGACTCAAAACCCTTGGTATTATTGATATTATGTTATTTTGGAATCTTAATTTTGTTCCACAATATTTTGATTTTGGTTTAAAATCAACCGAGTAATTTTGGAATTATATTCCATTGATGTTGTTTTCAGTTTTCAAAGAAGAAGATATAACGGGAGGCCATCTAAATTTCATCACTTGTTTTTTCAACGATCTATACCTCCATGGTGAATTATTAAATTATTTAAGATTAACTTAATTTATTAATTTTTTAATCCATTTATAATTTATTATTATTTTCTAGAGGTTGTGATTATGTTACAAGATGTTAGCAAGAACTATAATTCTATTCTTATATCATGGGATTGTTAGGTAATATTTTTGGAATTATTCCAATTGTAAATAAAATAATTCTACAAAATAAATCATTTCATTTTAATTAATCAATTAATATATTTTTATAATTAAATTTTTGGGGGTTTTCTGTGAGAAAATACCCAATATGACTTGTTGGGTCATAGATATACTTTATGTGCTATTGTTTTCCTTTGGAAAATAAATTGAAAGACTTTTAAATATAGGTGGTCTAACATACCTACCCAAGATTATTTCTTAAATTTTATTGTATTATTCGTCTTATTAGGCTTTCACCTAAGGTGAATGATGCCTATTAAGATTCATTCTATTGAGTGGTTTAAATTAAATTAATATGGTAGCTGGAATATATGTTTATCGAGGGTCTCTAACAATAGCTATGTAACAACATCATACATCTACAAGAGACTATCATTGAGACTGAGGATCATCAATGTAATTCTTCTATTTATGATTTGACAAAGAGGATCCCATGTAGGATTCCTCAACTTTATTTCTTATTTTTTGGACCCTAAGAAGGATTCCATTATTTATGTTTTTACATAGAGTGACTATTGGGATGCCCTTATTTTCATGAGGAAATCAAGGATCATGATAAGGATTCCTTTTTTGAGCACAAACTATGGGTCCCCAGGGGTTACCCTGTGTTTGACTGACGTAGATCTAGTATATCATTTGTTTGTGTCGAGATTGTAGTGGGTGTCACCAAAAAACCATGATGACCATGTAATCACGAGAGGTAGCGGTAGTATTTGTGGGTCAAGGAATTAAAATACAATTAATATAGCATTTATAAATTCAAATAGTTTCTCATTATGTTTCAATGATTTTTAGTTATTATTCATGTTTCTTGAGTGAATATCTTTACATGATGAACCTTTTGATTTAGGATTACCGTACATATATCTTGGGGTCCGTGTTATAAAAAAATTCAATTCATAAGAAGCATTGAAATACATCATGGGGATCCGATTATGAGACATTATATTGTTTTTTATATTTTTTGGTTACCCATTTGTTTTGTTATCGGGAACATATTCTAATCCTTTTGAGTAGATATTATTATGGGGATACCCATAGTTACGTCCTAGGATCCATCTTATGATCCCAACTAATTGAATTTTAATTATACTATTACCAGAATCTCCATTGTTACCTAGAATCATATATTTATGAGTACTCTAAGGTGTATGTCAGTGGGAGTGTCTTAGAACCTGAAAAATAATGGGTCATGCTAAGGAGGGACAACTTTTTATCACCTAGGGGATGAGAAAAGTTTCTTGGTTGAAAAAATTACTTCAAGTATTGGGATACTGATGAACTCCCAAATGGTTGACATGTTCTACATGTTTGATTCCTAGGAAGATCCCTATGTTCTAGTGGATGTAACATTATTGTTTTTAGATAGACTCTGTGGAGATAGGGATATGGAGTCATTTATTGAATGCAGTCAATGTTTTATCATTTATCAATAGAGGATTAATTCTATAGATTTCCTAATGGCGATTCCCCTTATGGATTATCCATGCTCAATATCACAATTTTGTAATGACCTACAACTTTTAAGTATGAATAATATTGGATTATACATGGATATAATGGCATGAATCCATCTCAATGCCATATTTTCATGATTTTTAGTTAACCTAATTGAATCCTCTGTAATAAATAATGGAGGTTATTAAAGCGGATCCAAGGGTGAGGACATATATCCCTCTATTGTAATGTAGTAGTCTGAGAGACATTTTTAGCACTAGATGAGGGGGTGTTGTAGATTGGGAATAAATATTGAAGAATATTCTTAATTATAGATGTCATGAGATGTATAACATCAACCTAAATTCTTTATTCCTATGATTCTATGAAAATCAGGATTACAGACCCATAGATTTTCAATATTTTTATTCATGTTACTTAGTTTTATACTAACACAGACAATAATATATATATATATACTTATATAGTAATATATTTAAGTAAAAAACCAAATTTTCAATGTTTCTTTACTTGGTTGAATAATCCCATTGTTCATTACTTATAAAAATTCTTCTGACAGCCTACTCCTAGATGTTATTATTATTACTGTTATTTTTGTTGTTGTAAACCCAAAGGGTAGTAAACATTTACATAAACAACAATTAACTTGGTATGTATTGGACTGTGTAGGAGGGGCACTATTTTGTTCAGTACTCATGCCTGCCTTGAGCCACCATTGATACTATGTATCCAAGCAGATAGTAACATAGTTACATGAACATGTTTAGGATTTGGTCCTGGATCGTTCAAGCATATTGTCTTGGATATTTTCAAAGATCATGTGAATTTGGTTTGGAATATAGATAGTTGTATATCCTTATATAGTTATTTCTATTTCAATCAATCACCCCTTAATATGTATGGTCATCCCATTATATGATCAATTTTTTTGTATTACAAGGAATTTTGGGACTTTACCACAACTCATTCTGTATTTGAACAAAGCACCTATTTCACTTTATGTATTACTTCTGCAATATATTCTTTAATGAAGTATATTTTATCAGGTTATATCCATTATTATTTTTACTTTGATATGAGGGAATTGTTTTACCAATATCACACACTAGTCCCTCTCTTCTAGTCATATGTTTTATCAAACATACATGTGTAGTTGAAGCCTTATGGTGAACTTTCTTGAGGCCCCATATTAGTGTCATTAGGGATAGGGAATTACTAATTGGTATTATAGGAATTCATTTTTTGTTGTATTAAATTTTTTGATATGGTATAAATTAGTATTAATAATGTTTCATAATCTGTGATGAATATTAGACTAGTTCATTGAGAACTCTTTTTTCAAATGAGAGTTACATGCTTCTAGTTATTTTTTATTACTATTATGATATGTGATGTAATTATTTTATAATATTTTTCCATTATGCAGTACACATGTTGTGTGTATTTTTTTGAATTGATTTTGTTATATGGATATTCTCTTATTATTGTGAGAAAATTTATGTATTGTTTTTATTTTCCCATTGTAATGAGGCCAATTATTTATTTTGAGTCATGTATGGTAATGTTAATCGGAAACTCATGAATTATATTTGACAGTTAGTGTGCACTCATTAATGTAATGTTAGTGTCTGATTTTTTCGATGATGTGAAATTTTTATAATTTGAAAAAACAACCTAAATTATGTTTTCCAATATAGGATCTTAGTGATATTCTACTCTATTTGTCTAAATTATAAGTATATTTCCCATTGATGACCGTCCATGTTGATCTATAGAGAGATTCCGGAGAGTGTAGCTGACACCTCACTCAATAACGACCTGAGACCACACTTACAGAATCATTATATATAAATGATGTTTAAATTTTAATTTTTAAAATAAATTAATCAAATACAAAACAACAAAATACAATAGATGACATTTTACCTGTCTAGGTTCTGTAGGATTAGAAAAACCCTTACGTCTATTAGAGCTGAAAAAAGATGAATAAAATTCCAACAAAGCTTCAATGCATGCTATGTAACACCCCGCCCCTACCTCATTGGCTTGAGGAGGTGGTGATGGCTACTTGGCCTTAAGCAACATTCCCAAGGCACCAAAGGCTGGCAATAAATGCCGAGGGATTCTATAACAAATTGGGGAATGATTTTCCCTTAAGACAAAACAAACCATTAGTCAAATAACAGCCACTATATGATGCATGTCAAAAACAAATTCCATCATGTATTCTCTAAAGACAACCAATTTTCTCCACAATACATCCCAAAACCAATACAACTAGACATGTCCACCAAACATCAGAGTACTATGCGGAAGACTAAACCACACCACACCACGAGCCATGACACCACCACAGCTACTCACCAAGATCCAAGCTCCAAGCTCCACCAAGAGATCACAATGCTCCACTAAAGGAGAGTGATGCCTTACCTTTACTCACAACATGATACACAACATCTGCAAAAACCCACAGTTCCAAAGCAGGGGGGGAGTTCCAAAACGCAATAGGTTTTCCCCAAATGACTTCCCTACACACGGCACTAGGATAAAACCGTTAGCATATTTATATAAAAAAATTTATATAAAATAAATCACAAGTAGAACCATTTCCATAAGCCAAACACGCCCTTACCAAGCCATCACACCAAAACCAAGCAACCTAGGGAAAGACAACCAAACATGCCACCAACCATTTCATCATTCACACACTAGCACAACAATTTCCCACATGAAAATCAATGCACAACAAAGAACCAAAACAACTAAACGGTGGAGATTCCATCCATCCCTTTCACCCATTCACACCTAGTGGCTCTTCCCGTCCACTTATCCTTTGATGGTGGCCCATCTGTCCATTATCCATCCCCTTTTTATAATTATACTTCTCGCCACTTCCACACAACATTCCAATCAAGCTATAACCAAGCATATAACCCACCAAAGTCACAGCCACATGAAATCAACCAATTCCATTGCATATCAATCCACTTAAATAAATCACCCATTTATTGAAAATCATTTTCTATGCCAAACCACATTTAAATAAAACAACCTATTTATTGAAAATCCCTTTTTCATGCCAAACCACATTTCAATAAAACAACCTCATTATTGAAAACCCCTTTTCCATGCCAAACCACTTTCAATAAAACGACTTATTTATTGAAAACCCCTTTTCCATCAATAATTTTCACAAATCAACCATAGCATTCAGCTTTAAAATCTCTATTTTAAAATCAGCAACAAAAGCATTTCACCATAAAACCACATTTTCCCCAAAAATCCCAAAATGGATTTCCATCCAAATTTTCACATCAAAACAAAATTAATTTCAATCCAACCAAATTATTTGTAACAAAAAACCACTAGTTATAACCAAGTGGAGTCGATAGAGAATACACCTACCTTTAGGGTTCCCAAGAAATCGACCCACAAGCAACTGCACCTCAAATATGGCGAACGCACCACCGAAACCTCTCTAGATCCCTTTACCTAGCATCCAAAAGCCTTAAAATCAACATTGAAGGAAAACACGACCTTAGATCTACACAAAAAAAGTGTATATCTAGAAAACCAAAAAAGGAAGAGATGTAGATCTAGAGGAAAACACAAGGAAACCAAGAGGAGAGACTTACCCGGGATAAACCAACTTCAATCCCCCAAGAAACCTCTTCAAAGTGATTCCAAAACGAGTGGAAGAGAACCCTCAGCCCCTGAGAACCCAAAATCCCAAGTGAGGCTCGAGTGGGAGGAATATTGAAGTGAAATGAGGCAAGTCCGAGTGAGCCTGGGGTTTAAAACCCTATTTTAAGTGGCTTCACAGTTAGCCTGCACGGTTTGGAAAATCATGCGCTAACTGTGCGCATGCTACTCCCTCGAGAGCAAGGGTCTGTATGGTTGCCTCACACTATTTGGAAAACCATTCATAGGCTATGCGAAGCCTACTGTCTCCCCTTTCATGGTTTCTTGGATAATATTCATGGTTTCCACAAATGGTGCTCAAACTGTGCTCCCTAAAAAAATACTCCAAACTCTCCCAACCACTTCCCAAATCATCCCATGCACTTTTAACACATAAAAATGCATAAAAAAATCCAGATACCTCAAACCGGGGATACTACATTCTCCCCACCATTGGTCTTTCTGTTCTTGGAATGTAGTGAACGCATCCTTTGCCGAAAGAGCTCGCGCCATTGCTCGACCATCTTTTTCTCCCACTCCCAAGTCTCCTCTTGAATCTGACCATGATGCCACAACACATGAACTAAACCAATGCTTTTACCACGCAAGACTTTCTCTTGCCTATACACAACCCACACTGGCACCTGCACCAATGAAGTATCCAGTTCTAGTTCAACATGATCCCTTCAAATTACATGGTCATGATCCAGCTGATACTCTTTTCAACAGTGACACATGAAACATGTTGTGCACCACACTGAACATAGGTGGCAATGCCAAATGACAAGCCACCTCACCAACCCGCTCCAGAATCTCAAAAGGTCCAATATAGCTCTGATATAACTTCCTTTCTTGCCAAACCGGCGATGTCCCAACCTAGGATAGATCCTAAAGAAAACATGATCACTCACCTCGAATGACAATGACCGTCAACGATGTTCTGCATACAATTTCTAATGACTTTGAGCTGTCTCCATTCTCTTCCTAATCTACGTGATCTTTTCCATAGTCTCCTAGACAAGGATCCGTCCTACCGTCGAGGACTCACCCATTTCCACCCAACATAGTAGAGAACGACATGACCGCCCATACAACGCTTAAAACAGAGCAATATGTATGGATTCTTGATAACTATTATTGTACGAAAACTCAACCAACGATAAGTTCCCCCACCCACGAGCCACCAAAATCCATGACATAAGCCTACAACATATCCTCTAGAGTTTGTATCATCCTCTTGGATTGACCATCCGTCTGAGGGTGATACACCGTACTCATGGTCAACTTAGTACCTTGGACTTGCTATAAGGATTTCCATAAACGATATGTAATCCTTATATCTCTATCGGATACAATCAAAACTGGAACACCATTCCTTTTTACCACCTCCCTGATATAGATTTCGGAAAGATCCTCCACCGTATGAGATTCATGAATTAGGATGAAATGGGACGACTTCATTAGTTGGTCCACTATCACCCAAATGGAATTGTGCTTTCTAAACGTTCTTGGGAGACCTGTGAAAAAATCCATTGTTATTTTCTCCCACTTCCAAACAGGGATTGGTAATGAATGCAACAGTCCCGCTGGCCTCTGATGCTCTGCCTTGACCTGCTGGCAAGTCAAGCATCTTGAAACAAACTCAGCAACACTTTTTTTCATACTAGCCCACCAGAACATCACTTTTAACACTTTATACATTTTCTAAATTCTAGGATGAACAGCCCACCTGGAATGATGATATGCCTAGAGAATATACTCCTGACAAGCAACTGGTACAACCATCCAATTCTGAAAACACAAAACTAAATCTCCATTCAGTTGCCAACCTTCAATGGACTCCCCACCATTGAGTCTCGACCCCATGGTCACACACTCAGAATCAGATATTTTTTCCTCTTTAACCCGACCAACCATGTCCTGAATCAACAAAACTGGAAAAAAGACCGCTCTATCTCCCTTTTCCTCACATTCCAACTGCATGTTATCTATAACCGAAATCAACTGCCACTAGTCCGATGCCTATTTTACCACATGAGAATATGATTTTCTACTTAATTCATCCACCACCGAATTTCCCTTAACCAGTGTGTACATCAAGTCAAATTAAAACATCTTGGAGATATTCCATCCAACTCTTTTACCTCAAACACATTCTTCGGAGGTTTCCATGAGATATCTTCCTCTATCTTTTTTGGATCTACTGAAACACCTCTTTCTGAAATCACATGGCAAATAAAACAAAATTCTGGTATCCAAAATTCACACTTTGACAATTTGGCATACAACCAATGATTCGTTAAGATCCCTAACACTGTCTCCAAGTGATGCTCATGCTCCACCCTTGTCTTTGAATACACCAAAATATCATCTACAAACACCACCATAAATGAATCTAGATATCTCTGAAATATCCGATTGATCAATGCCATAAACACCGCTGTATAATTTGTTAGACCAAAGGGCATAACCACATATTCATAATGTCCATATCTACTCTAGAAAGCTGTTTTAGGAATATTATCCTTCCTCACCCACAATTGATGGTATCCCGACCTCAGTTCGATCTTGGAGAACTACTGGCACTACTACAAATACGGGCAAGGGAAGCGCCCCCTTATATCAGCACTAAGAAAAACCGTTACTAAAGGTTACCCTGTATTAGTGCTAAAATTGTAGCGCTGATAAAGGAGTTCTTTATCAGCACTCTTCTAGCGCTGATATAGGGCCCCTTTATCAGCGCTAGAAAAGCACTGATACAGGGATTCATATCAGTGATTTTCTAGCACTAATAAAGAGGCCCTATATCAGCGCTATAAAAGCGCTGATACAGGGTAACCTTTATCAGTGCTAAAATAGCGCTGATAAATGGTACTATTATCAGTGCTAAAATAGCGCTGATAAAGGGTACTATTATCAGCACTAAAAAAGCACTGATAAAGGACACCTTTATCAGTGATAAAATGTTAGCGTTGATAAATTTAGTTTTTATCAGTGCTAAAATAGAGCTGATAAATGGTACTATTATCAGTGCTAAAATAGCGCTGATAAAGGGTACTATTATCAGCACTAAAAAAGCACTGATAAAGGACACCTTTATCAGTGATAAAATGTTAGCGTTGATAAATTTAGTTTTTATCAGTGCTTTTTTAGCGCTGATAAAACCTTAGTGAATTTTTTTATAAAGTCGGTCACACAGTACCCTCGTTTTATCATGACCTAAAGCTCTCGCGGTACTGGAACCCTACGACTCCCCTCTGCCGCCCACTGGGATCACGTTGTTGGACCTCCCCCACGCTCTCTTCTCGTTGTCGGACCTCTTCCACCCACTGAGTTCGTGTTGTGGGACCTCCACCACCCTTGACCTTCAGTTTTCTGGACCTCCGCCGCCCGCAATGCTTTCAAGCTTTGGTTTTCTGGACCTCCTTTAAGGTATGTTTTCCAAATCTTTTTTCAATATTGTTCTCCTCTCGCATTTGAATATCATTTTTTTAACATTCTTTTTTATTCTATGGGTGAGTATTATGGATTGACCGATTGAATAAAATGAACCACACTTGATGGAAAATGATGTATAGGGGATGATTCACATGTGTTTACTAATTTTCATTATATTTCTCAAGAACATGGTGCTTATTTAATTTTATTGTTGAAAATCATCATTTTTTTTGGTGGGGTTGTTTGAGAAGTTATTTGTTAGTTTGGTTGTGATAGATTCCATTGGGGGAAAATGTGAGATGGTTGAGGTGGTAAATCATGTAGTGGGGAAGCATCAACCTCTCCATTGTTAAAAAGATGTAATGAGTGGGTTATTTTGGGAGATGACATCGTTAGTTGATATGGGTTTTCCTTTTAGTTTCCTAGTGACATAGAATATAGTTGTTAATGATGAAAATGAAAAGGGTTTGGTGTGAATTGAATAACTCATGGATAGAAATGAAATGGTGGCTATAAAACAATGCTCACCCCCTACGCGATGAGTGTATCGGGTGGTTGCCTCTTCTAAAATTCAAATATCTGAGTTCCTTTACTGAGATATAAACCTATGAAAACTCTTAATTCAGAAAACATCCAACTCTTGGTGATAATCCTAGGTTGCCTTTGGTGACGAGAATATGAAATCCCTATGTTATGGGAATATGAGATCTTCTTTATCTCCCAAATAATGTTCCCTTCATTATACCTCATGAGATTATAAATAGATTCATTAGGGGATATGCCTAAGAATCCCCTAAGTGATGATCACAATATCTCTTATTCATCTCCTAGGTAATGATCCTAGGATTATACCTCACATGGGGAGCATGAGATTCCTTAGGCGATGTGCCAAAGAATCCCCTATGTGATGATCATACGATCTTTAAACACTTCCCTTAGTATATGATCTTATGTTCTTACCTGGTGTGATAAGAACATGATTCATTATTTGATGAATATAGAAATCCTTATGTGTTATGAATATGATTTATGAACCAAATTGGTGTAGATTCCTCACATGAAAAATGTGATCCACCTTGTGTAATGAGCATAAGATTATAGAGGTTATAAGACTTGAATTCCTTCTACAATAATAATAATTTACCAATTATCAATCATGGTATGACTCATGTATTACAGATAATGCACCTCATGTCATGAGCTAATGAAAAATTAATAACCTCAATTTTTGATGAATTTTATATTTTATCAATACACTCATCACCATTATTATATTAAACTAAAAGTATATTCCATGTAACTAGAATAATAATTGTAATTAACTTGTGTCCACTAGAGAGTAGAACCAAAAACTAGATTCAGAAACATGTCTTATATCTGGAACAGAGACACAGAATAGGAATCATACTCCAAGAATGAAACTATAAAAGAATATCTAATATCCCATATTCCCATTCCAATCAAGGGGACAATATTATCAACCATGGAGGTGGACTCTTTCCACCTTTGGAAATAGGTAACGTAGGTTATGAGTATTGTGGCTAGCCCCAGGAAACAGATTCAAGCCTGAGTGATTTCCCCAATGGAGGCATCAAAAAATTACCCATGAGCCCAAATATCCAATTCAAATGGGCCTTATTCTATGGGAACCATACATATTATGCCATACTCTAAATAAAAAAATTCCCACACATAGAGGACCATATTCACTAAGTGGCCCATACTCATACTAGTTGAAAAAACCCTATACCACATAGAGTCATATTTTTTGTGAATCCAAAATACACTCATTAAGCTATATCCCCTTTTAGTTAGAACAAAAATGTCTTATCACACATATTTACCATACTAACTTTCACTTGGTATCATTCGAAAAATTATCTATACAACTCGATGTTAAACTATATCAATTATTTATTATTAGAAGTACATTACACATGGTTGTGATAAATACCCTCGGTGCATTCACTAACCCATGACATGTTGGAGGATGGTTTTAGGGGGTCACTACACTATAATCTACTAACCAATAGAGGGGTCTAAATGGGTATAGGACATGAAATAGTGTAATAAATGAATTTTATTAGGAGATATGATGGGGTTTGATGTTAGGAACATTTGAGGATTTCAACGGTTTGTTTTAGAAAGTATTTCATTTTAATTAATTGGTATGTTTTGGGTGTACCTTTCCTAAGGTTTCAAATTATGCTCTTATTGGTTCTTCATGGTTAGTGGTTGTAGTCTATTATTTGGTTGAAGGGATGTGTTCTTAGTATATTTCCATATTATGATGTTCTTCATGGTTAGTGGTTGTAGTCTCTTATTTGGAGATGTATGATTTTCTTGGTGAGGGCCACTATCTAGCTAGTGGTGTCATTGTAAATGAGAAAGCATCGATGTAGTTGGAGATGTAGGATGTTCTTCATTTGAGTAGACTCATTCATATTCCAAGTGGGTGTTTCTATACTATATCTTCTTTTTGGGATTCATTTGTTTCATGAATTCATATTTTATCCATTTGAAGTTGGTTAGACATGTTTTGATCATTTTAAAGCACAAAATAACCCTATTAATGAAAATAATATATGGAATGGATGGTATATTGTTGTGAATTAACATTTTTCATTGAAATAAATTAGGTTTCCTTTTACCATTGGTGGATTTGATATTATAAATGAAAATCATGGTTTAAAATAAAGATAAGTCATTTCTTTAAATAGAATTCCAAATGGTTTGGCATGTGTTTGTTTATTGAATTTTTTTGGGAATGATTTCCAAAATAAATTAAAATGTATTATTTTTAAATGGCTTATGGTATTGGTATTTTAAAAATTGAGGGGGATTGATTGTCCTTTTGAACAAAATACCTTCGATCCCAACCACTATCCATTGTTTGTTGGGGTGACTTTAATGTCATTTCCAATCCAAAGGAAAGGAAAGGTAGAAGCCCGTTCTAGAGGAAGGCCATCATGGAGTTTGTTCAGTTCATGGCTGGGAAGGGCCTCATTGATCTCATCTTCTCATGTGATAGTTTCACCTGGTGCAACAACTATAGGGGCCATCACCGCTTGTGGAGTCTGTTGGATAGGTGTCTAGCCAACATTAAAGCCACTAACCTATTCTCAAATACCATGTTTTTTCATCTTGTTTGGGGTATTTTGATTCACTCCCCCCTTTTGGTTTCCATTTCTTCTTAGCATGATCATCAGGAACGGTTTCACTTCCACTAGCAGTGAGTATTTAGGGATGATGATATTGAATGTAGGGCAGAGACCTAGGAGTGGTAGATGTATCATTCTTGATTATTCTTGTGTTTGTTCTGGGGTGATTGGAGGAAACTATAATGAATCTAAAGTAATTATATTTAATGATGATTAATAAATAATAATGGTTAGGCTCTATTAATCTACCTTTTTATAAGGAAGTGGTTCTCTTATACTATATTTGGAATTCTTGTTTTGTGTAATTGAACTATAAATACTAATATTTGAGATTCAAATAGGATGGAGATGAATAAATATTGGATGGATGCTAATCGTTTAACAATAGAGTATGAGAATGGAGTGAAAGAGTTTATCAAGTTTGCAAATGATCACACAAAGGATCCTTCTCAAATCCTTTTTCCTTGTTTACATTGTTGTTATTCTAGACTACTTACTCCAGAGGAGTTGGAAGAACATTTGATATGTCACGGAATAGATCGGAGTTATAAATGTTGGAATAAACACGGAGAAAAAGAGAATGTAGCTACTGGATGGGATAAAACTGTGTTTTATGGATCATCAGATATGAATACAAATATGGATAATGAAGAAGAATGGAGTATGTGATTACAGATGTCAATGATGATGAAGATTGTATTGAGGAAATGACAAAGACAATTCAAGATGAACTCCGTGATTGCCCAAAATTGTTTGAGAAGTTAAAGAGTTGTGTAAAGATGCCATTGTATGCTACTTGCACTAAGTATATGACATTGTCAGCTGTATTGAAGTTGTATAAATTGAAAGCAAGCAACGGATGGAGTAATGTCAGATTTACGGAACTACTTTCTCTCTTGAATGACATACTCCCGGAAGATAATGAGCTCCCAAGCCAGACATATGAAGCTAGAGGAATGCTACGCTCGATGCGAATGATTTATGAAAGAAGACATGCCTGTCTGAACGACTGTATATTGTTTCGGAAAGAGAAAAAATAACCTAAAGAATTCCCATAGTGTGGTGCTTCTCGATATAAGAAAGATAAATCCAATCCTACAAAAGTTGTATGGTACTTTCCAATCATTCCAAGGTTTAGGCGTCTATATGGAAGTGAAGAAACTGCAAGACAATTGTCGTGGCATGCAGATAAAAGAAATAAAAATTGGTTATTACGTTATCTGGCCGACTCTCCTCAATGGAAGAAAATTGATCATGAGTATCCTGAATTTGGAAAAGAGCCGAGAACCCTTCGTCTTGCGTTATCTACAGATGGAGTGAATTCTTTTGGTTTTCAAACCAGCACTCATAGTACATGGCCTATTATGTTGGTAAATTATAACTTGCCACCCTGGTTAAGCATGAAGCATAAATTAATCATGTTATCTATGCTTATATCAGGACCAAAACAACCAGGTAACGATATTAATGTTTATCTGGATCCTTTGATCAAGAAATTGAAGTTATTGTGGGACTCAAGTGTAATGTTGTATGATGCTTATAAAAGTGAATACTTCACATTGAGAGCGATGTTGTATGGGACAATAAATGATTTCCCTGCTTATGGAAATTATTCAGGCTATATCATTAAAGGAACTCAAGGGTGTATTCTGTGCGAAGAAGATAGAGAATCAATTACATTGAAACATTCATTGAAATCTGTGTTGCTAGGACATTGTAGATTTCTACCTCTTCGGCATAAGTACCGATCTTGGACGACATCATTCAATGGAAGTTCAGAAAAATGCACAACACCATCTCCACTAATAGGTGATCAGCTTTTTGAGAAAGTAAGAGATCTGAACACTATTTTTGGTAAACCATTTTCTAAAAACCTTTAGAAAATCGGTTGGAAAAAGAGATCAGTTTTTTTGAATTACCATACTAGAATTGTTTTTACATCATACATTTTCTTGATGTGATGCATGTGGAAAAAAATGTATGTGAAAGTGTTATAAGAACGTTTCTAAATGCCCCTAGGAAAACAAAAGATGTAATTAAGGCAAAGTTAGACATGGTTGACATGGGAATACGAGAAGAGTTGGCTCCTGTGAAGGGTGAAAATTGAATGTTTCTTCGTCCAGCTGCTTATACTCTTTCTAGGGTGGAGAGATTTTAGTTTTACAACTTATTCAATGATGTAAAGGTTCCAGAGGGGTACTCATCAAATATCAATAACATTGTATTAATGAATGATTTGAAGTTAAAAGGTTTGAAATCACATGATTTCCATGTTTTGATGCAAGATCTAATTCCTATAGCTTTATGTTGCATTTTTTCCAAGAATGTTCATCATATGTTAACCAAACTTTATTTCTTTTTCAAATCTATATGTAGCAAAGTTTTAGACCTGGGGAAATTGCTGGCTATGGAAAAAAGAAATTGTCATCATATTATGTGAATTAGAAATGTTCTTCCTGCCAAAATTCTTTGATATGATGGTTCATTTGATGATTCACTTGGTGAGAGAGATTGGACTTTGTGGTCCTATGCACTATAGATGGATGTATCCTGTTGAATGGAATATGAAGATTTTCAAAGGGTATGTCAGAAATCGAAGTCGGCCAGAGGATTGTATAGTGGAGCGATATATTGTTGACGAAGCCATTGAATTTTGTACTGAATTCCTATCTGATGTGGAAAGCATTGGTCTCCCGAAATCTCGTCACAATGGACGCATTGAGGGTGAGGGAATTTCTAGAAGAGAAGTTGTGACAACCAGTATTACAGATCGGGAGCAGGCTCATCTTTATGTTTTGCATAACAGTTGGGAGGTTTCTCCATATATTGAAACTCACAATGAAATTCTTAGGTAGTTGAATCCATCGAGGGATGAAAATGGTTATGAGACACACATAATCACCAGTTTATAGGATGGTTTCAGGACCATATTTTTAAGCAGTTGGATGAAAATCCGAATTCAATTTCAGAACGTCTTTGATCGCTAGCCGCTGGACCAAGTGTGTATGTATTATCTTATAGTGGTTATGTAATTAATGGTTATAGATTCTATACAGATGAACATGATGAAGATAGTACCATGGAAAATAGTGGAGTTACACTATTGGCTGAAGCGATGCATGTTTCTGGTAGTAAGGACAGAAATCCAATTTATGCAAATATGTAATACTTTGGCATTATCAAACTAATATGGGAATTGGATTATACGACATTCCAATTGCCGAGTTTTCAATGAAAATGGAATGATAACAACAGTGGTGTTAAAATAGATGAATGGGGATTTGTAAAAGTTCATTTTAGTAAAGAAGGGTACAAAGACGAACAGTTTATAATGGCATCACAAGCGGTACAAGTTTTTTATGTTCCAGATACCACAAACTGAAAGTGATCGATTGTTATGTTATCGTCCAAAACTACTGAAGGTTCCGATGAAAATTCAGTTGAGGACAATCCTTTTAGTGGTATGTCGCAATCATTTCGGAGCGGTCTCAATGCAGATGATGTTTTGTATGTTAGAGGAGACCACAATGAAGGGATTTGGATAGTCGATAGAGGTTTCAAATCCCTTCAACCTTTGAAAAAAAGAAACAGAGTTCAGTAAACAAGTTATATTTTGTTTGTAATATAGATCTTGTCATCTCATGTTATTATCTTATCATTACTGAATTTATGTAATCTGATTTAACCGTTCAACCACTTTTGCAGATAATGACTTCTGCACATTCTGATGCTCCTAACCTTGACGCTGACCAAGTCTCTCAAGCAGCTGCTGCTGCAGCTACTGCTGCTCCTGCTGCTTGTGCAGCTCATGCTGCTGCTGCTGTTGCTCCTGCTGCTCCTTCTACTCATGCTGCTGCTACTGTTTCTCCTGCTACGGCTCCGGGTGCTCCTGCTGCTCCTCCTGCTACGGCTCCTACTGCTGCTCCTCCTCCTACTGCTCCTGCTGCTGCAGCTCCTACTACTCTTAGTGTTGAGGTCCAACAACCATCAACACATGTCGTTGATACCATTCTAGATGAACATATAGATGATGTTGATATCGATGAAATGGTTTGGAATAAAGGACCAGTGTCGCAGAAATCACAGGTGCATCGTAGTTTGATGGTGTTAGCCAAAATTCTTAAGGCAAAAAGAAAAGGCATCAAATTTGAAGTCAGATGGAATGCGCGAGGCCAACATGTGAATCCCAACAAGGCTATGTTTAGCAGCTACATTGGAGTTTTCACTCAGAAACGTGTGCCAATTGACATAGATTCATAGAACCATGTTGTGTCTGGGCTGAAGACTGTGATCTGAGAAGAAATTATGGTAACATTATGAATTTATTTCTTTAATTTACTAGCATATAAAATAATGAAACAATGTCTCACTCTTCTCAATCGCTTTCAGAGTACATTTATAATAGATGATTCACACAAGGATTATGTACTAAGGCTTGCAGGAAAGATTCATCGAGGTTTTCGCACTATTTTAACAAGATGTCACCTCAATGATTCTAAAGGTAAAATAAACCTGCACCCACCAATTGTGTACGTTCACCTGATATCCCAAGAAGCATGGGATGCATTTATTGGCTGTCGTGGGGATGAGAAGTTTCAGGTACACTGTGAGTTATAATACATTGTTTGAGGATACCTGTATTCATCACATTGATTGCCAATATTTCATTTATGAAACAGAAACTTTGTACTGAAAATAAGGAACGTGCTTCAAAACCAACATAACCTTATCGTAAAGCAAGGATAGTGTACACTTCATTAGAAAAGAAAATGGTACGTATTTTAAATTTATAATAATATTGTTAGGTGCCAATAAACAACATAATAATTATTTTTCTATGTTTATATGTTGATTGATGAGTCTAAAACCAAATACACTTCCATCCCACATCATGTGCTATGGAAGGAGGCACGTGTGAACAAAGAGGGGAAGTTAGTAGATGAGAACACACAGAAAGTGTGGGAAATATGTGTAAGTATGACACGATGATAAAATAATTTGTTTAAAATTTATATTACCTAAAAATAATTATTTACTTTCCTATATCCGACAGTCACAGGAATCGGCTACTCCTGTAGCTGATACAGACCTATTATCGACAACTTTGAAGCAGCCAGAAAAATATGGCCGTGTCAGAGGTGCAGGGTTTGGGGTGACACCCCAAGTATATTTTGAGAAGAAGAAAAAAATGAATGATACAGATGAAAAATTAGAACAAATGAGTGAAAAAATAGCAACCCTTGAAAAACAATTTCAATTTCAGGGAGAGTTGCTAGCAACTTTTATGGGTGGGAAGCAAAGGGAAGCCACAACTCAAGAACAACTGTCGCATGAACATCCCGCCCCACCCCCCACAAGCTTTGAGGTGAGCAATTCTCCTCAAAGAACTGTCTTAGCCATGGTAATAAATATTCTAATAATTATTCCCATGAAATATGAATCATAAAAACACTGATAATTTTTCTGTACTCATCTTCTACAGGGTGATAATGATTGTGATTTATATATGTCAACAACCACCTATCACCTTGTAGCGAGGGCTACAGTTTTCAATATCCCAGATGCCACACTGCATAATAGACCACTTCCAAAAGATCATCTGAAAGTGAAGATTACTGTATCTCATGAGCGAAAGGCATAGCTATCTATTCATCTTGATGATGATGATATTCATATGGTCGGAAAGGCTATTGGGACATTCATTGCATGGCCGTCACAACTTGTAAGAGTACATGCGGACAAAGAGGTATTTATTTCCTTTCCTTTTCAAGCTAAACCCTTAACAATTAATGAAGAAAGGGTTTGAACCAATGATTGTTGTTATAGATGGAGAAAGGGATGGGGGTGACAAACGTCGGCTCAAAACCATCTAAAGGATCGACCAACTGATCCCAAGGAGCTACTAAAACACAATAACACTACATGTTCTCTATCCACATTTACTAGCATTGAAGAATCATGTGGATACGAATCTAAAAGATGGTAGTAGTAATATAGTGGTTTTCGAAGAGAATATATACGGAGAGGAAAGTAAAGATTTTGTTGCTGCTGAAAATGTAAAGGAAATCCTTGAAAATGGTTGGCTAGGCGTCATAGTTGTAAATGTATATATGAGGTATGTTTCCATGAATTGATTTTCCAAAAGCTGATCTAATGTGAAAATTAGGACTAAATGCATTTTATATTATTGACAGACGTATTTATGAAAAACAATTGAAGGAATTTTCCCATGAGCCATGATTTGGACTGGTTAGTCCTCATATCACATCAACACACCTAACAAAAATAGAGCAATCAAAAAGAGTTGAAATAGTGAACGGCTTGCTGAAAACATTTGAACGCAAGATTACAGATGACAGACTTTTCCTAATAACAACCATGTAGGGGTAATACTCTACGATTAAAGTATATCAATTATATTTTCACTTCTTTTATAAATTATTCCTTTTTGTGTTTTTAGGCAACATTGGTTGCTAATTGCTGTGAACTTGGATACTCTGAAGATTTATTTTCTTGATTCAAAGCAAGGATATCCATCAAACCAACCACACATGATGTAGTTTGTGAATTTGAAAGACACTACATCTTACATTTTAGGTCTAAACATAAAGTAATATAATTTATATTATCTTTTACTAAGGATTATGTTATGATAGGGAGGTGTATCATTATCGTCTAAAAAAATGAATGAGGACAGGGGCTAAGCATAGGGAGGCGAGAAAGTACTACGTCTGGACAAATATCAGGGTATATATAATAAAATTTCACTATACAAACACATCTCAACACAAGTTACTTATTCTCCTAATGATCAATTTTTTTTGCAATGTCCAAAACAAACAAACGATAATGATTGCGGTTATTATGTTTGTAAATTTATGAAAGAGATCGTTTTTCATCAGCAAACTAGCATCCCTAAAGAGGTATTTTTAAAAACAACTACTAGTTCGTTTAAGTTATTTATTAATTCTTTAATTTTTTTTGAAGTACTACTCTGACTGCCAAAAAGCCTCATACTCACAAGACGATATAAATGTGTTCAGAAATGAGTGGGCCGCATACCTGATGGAATATTGTACACAAATACAATGAAAATCTTACTTGGGGACATGTACAATTTGTGGTTATTTTTGAGAGGGGTTAAGGGGATAAAAAGATGAAACATTGTTGTATGGAAATGTTCGTTGGAAAATTGAAATTGTTATTAAATAAAACATCCTTTATCCAATGAGTAATTTTCCCATTTTTAAAGATGATATGCACCAACAACATGCAGGAATGATGAACCACTCAAAGGGTCTCTATTTTGTTTAAAATGGACACGATTTTAAGTGAAAACAACAATTGACCTACGGAAATCCAACCAAATGCATTCATATTGCCTTGATCTTTTATAAGAACGATCCATTGGTCCTTCCTGAAGTGTACGAGTCAACCCCTCCTCAATCCGAGTGATGGTGTGGCCGCTATCACTCAAAGGGTCTCTATTTTGTTTAAAATGGACAAGAGTTTAAGTGAAAACAAAAACTAACCTACGTATATCCAACCAAATGCATTCATATTGCATTGATATTTTATAAGAACGATCCAAGGGTCCTTGGTGATGTGTAAGAGTCAACTTCTCCTCAATCTGAGGCACGGTGTGGCCGCTAGCACTCAAAGGGTCTCTATTGTTTAAAGTGGACACAATTTTAATTGAAAACAACAACTAACCTACGGAAATCTAACCAAACGCATTCGTATTGCATTGATATTTTATAAGAACGACCCTAGGGTCCTTGGTGACGTCTACGAGTCAACCCCGCCTCAATCTGAGGCATGGTGTGGCCGCTAGCACTCAAAGGGTCTCTATTTTGTTTAAAATGGACACGATTTTAATTGAAAACAACAACTGGCCTACAGAAATCCGACCAAACACATTTGGATTGCATTTATATTTTATAAGAACGATCCAAGGGTCCTTGGTGATGTGTAAGAGTCAACCCCACCTCAATCCGAGGTACAGTGTGGCCTCTATCACTCAAAGGGTCTCTATTTTGTTTAAAATGGAAAAGATTTAAAGTGAAAACACCAACTGACCTATGGAAATCCAACCAAATGCATTCGGATTGCATTGATATTTTATAATAACGGTTCAGGGGTCCTTGGTGACATGTACGAGTCAACCCTGCCTCAATCTGAGGCGCGGTGTGGCTGTTATCACTCAAATGGTCTCTATTTTGTTTAAAATGGACACAATTTTAATTGAAAAGAACAACTGACCTACGGAAATATATCAAAATGAATTCGGATTGCATTTATATTTTAAAAGAAAAATTCAAGTGTCCTTGGTGACATCTAAGATTAAACCCCGCCTCAATTAGAGGCACAGTGTGGCCACTAGAACTCAAAGGGTCTCTCTTATTTAAAGTGGACACGATTTTAATTGAAAACAACAACTGACCTACGAAAATATAACCAAACACATTAGGATTGAATTGATATTTTATAATAATGCTCCAAGGGTCCTTGGTGACATGTTCAAGTCAACCCCGCCTCAATACGAGGCACAGTGTGGCCGCTAGCACTCAAAGGGTCTCTATTTTGTTTAAAATGGACACAATTTTAATTGAAAACAAAAACTGACCTACAGAAATCTAACGAAACGCATTTGGATTGCATTGATCTTTTATAAGAATAATCCAAGGGTACTTGGTGACGTGTAAGAGTCAACCCTTCCTCAATCCGAAGCACGGTGTGGCCGCTATCACTCAAAGGGTCTCTGTTTTGTTTAAAATGGACAAGATTTTAAGTGAAAACACCAACTGACCTACGGATATATGACGAAACACATTTGGATTGCATTGATCTTTTATAAGAATGATCCAAGGGTCCTTGGTGACGTGTAAGAGTCAACCCCTCCTCAATCTGAGGCACGTTGTGGCCGCTAGAACTAAAAGGATCTCTCTTGTTTAGAGTGGACATGATTTTAATAGAAACAACAACTGACCTACGGAAATATGACCAAACGCATTCTAATTGCATTGATATTTTATAATAACGGTCCAAGGGTCATTGGTGATGTGTACGAGTCAACCTATCCTCAATGCGCGGCACGTTGTGGCCGCTAGCACTCAAAGGGTCTCTATTTTGTTTAAAATGGACACGATTTTAATTGAAAACAACAACTGACCTATGGAAATCCAACCAAACGCATTCAGATTGCATTGATATTTTATAAGAACAATCCAAGGGTCCTTGTTGATGTTTAAGAGTCAACCCAACTTCAATATAAGGCACGGTGTGGCCGCTATCACTCAAAGGGTCTCTATTTTGTTTTAAATGGACAAGATTTTAAGTGAAAACAACAAATGACCTACGAATATCCGACCAAACGCATTTGGATTGAATTGATCTTTTATAAGAACGATCCAAGGGTCCTTGGTGACGTGTAAGAGTGAACCTCGCCTCAATCCGAGGCACGGTGTGACCGCTAGCACTCAAAGGGTCTCTATTTTGCTTTAAATGGACACTATTTTAAGTGAAAACAAAAACTGACCTACGGAAATCTAACTAAACACATTAGGATTGCATTGATCATTTATAAGAACGATAAAAGGGTCCTTGGTGACGTGTAAAAGTAAACCCTGCCTCAATCAGAGGCACAGTGTGGCCGCTATCACTCAAAGGGTCTCTATTTTTTTTTAAAATGGACACGATTTTAATTGAAAACAACAACTGACCTACGGAAATCTGACCAAACGCATTCGGATTGAATTGTTATTTTATAATAAAGATCCAAGGTTTCTTGGTGATGTGTAAGAGTCAACCCCACCTCAATCTGAGGCACGGTGTGGAGACTATCACTCAAAGGGTCTCTATTTTGTTTAAAATGGACATGATTTCAAGTGAAAACAACAACTGACCTACAAAAATCCGACCAAACGCATTCGAACTGCATTGATATTTTATAAGAACAATCCAAGGTTCTTTGGTGACGTGTATGAGTCATCCCCTCCTCAATCAAAGGTACGGTGTGGCCGCTAGAACTCAAAGGGTCTCTCTTGTTTAAAGTGGATACGATTTTAATTTAAAACAATAGCTGACCTACAGAAATCTGACCAAACACATTTGAATTACATTGATCTTTTATAAGAACGATCCAAGGGTCCTTGGTGACGTGTATGAGTCAACCCCGCCTCAATCCGAGGCACGGTGTGGCCGCTAGTACTCAAAAGGTCTCTTTTGTTTAAAATGGACACGATTTTAATTGAAAACAACAACTAACCTACGGAAATCCGACCAAACACATTCAAGTTTCATTGTCATTTATAATAATGATCCATGGGTCCTTGGTGACATGTAAGATTCAACCTTGCCTCAATATGAGGCACGGTGTGGCCTCTATCACACAAAGGGTCTCTATTTTGTTTAAAATGGACACAATTTTAAGTGAAAACAACAACTGACCTATGGAAATCCGACCAAATGAATTCGGATTGCATTGATCTTTTATAAGAACGATCCAAGGGCCCTTGGTGACATGTATGAGTCAAACCTACCTCAATATGAGGCACGATGTGGCCACTAGCACTCAAAGGGTCTCTATTTTGTTTAAAATGAACACGATTTTAAGTGAAAACAACAACTGACCTACGGAAATCCAACCAAACGCATTCTGATTGCATTGATCTTTTGTAAGAACGATCCAAGGGTCCTTGGTGATGTGTAAGAGTCAACCCTGCCTCAATCTGAGGCACGGTGTGGCCGCTAGCACTCAAAGGGTCTCTATTTTGATTAAAATGGACACGATTTTAATTGAAAACAACAACTGACTTACGGAAATATGAACAAACGCATTCGGATTGCATTGATCTTTTAAATGGGGGGTCATGGCATGTGATACATCAGGGGACTCATATATATCACATCATGGTTAGCCTAGTATACTAGGGTGATCATGTGTCTGGGTCTATGATACTTATGGTCTTATATATGGATGAAAATACTCCCATTTGGGAGGGTGGATATGCTTATGGGTCTTATTACTTAATTGAGAATACTCTCATAGGGGAGGGATGAGATGTATATAAGTATTATTCCCCAAATTAGAATACAAACATAGGAGTGGGATGAGATTCTTATCAGGAATATTCACTAAATAAAAATAATCCCATAGGGGAGGGCTGAGATGATTATATAGATTATGCCTCAAATGATAATACACCCATATTGAAGGGTTGATTGGCTTATAGGTATTATTATTTGGATGATAATACTCCCATATGGTAAATAATATATGCTTCTTAGTATTATTCTCTAAATAAGGGTACTCCCATAGTATAGGGATGAGATCCTTGTAGGTCTAATGCCTCAGAATTGGAAGAACACGTATGGGTGGTCTGAGATACTGTTGAGGGTATTCCCTGGATGAGAAAACTCCCATAAGTGGATTTCCATGATGGAGTATAAATAATACTCACATATTGGAGGTTAATGATAATTATGTGTATAGTGAGGAGACCATGGTATATTATATGTTTTGTGTGGTTCCTATGATGTACTCAGAGAAACACTAACATTGGATGAAGTAGGTATGGTTGAAAAAGCTTTAATACTTGAGAATCAATGTGTATTGATGTAGATGGGGTAGGAATTGGTCAAACTATATTTTTATAATGTCGACACGATCCTTGTGAAATGCTTGGTAAATGTTCAGCACTTGGAAAATTAATTTGGGTTTAATCATGGTCATGGATTTGAGGATCAAGTATGATTTTTTATTAGTTTTATTCTAGTTCTTTCTCAACTAGGTTGTGCATATTGCCTGATCATGCAATTACAATAGCCTATTGCAGGTTTAATTTTGGGGGTTTATTAATGAGATTTAGCCCCCCCCCCCCAAGTATGTGAACCTCAGTGTTTGTACAAACCTTATAACTTCTTTGAGGTTGAGAACATGATGCATAGTGGATAGAGAAAAGTACAAAGATTTATGTATTGATAAAACAAACCCATGTGGAGCCTTAGGATTGAACTGGAAAGCCCCCCGGACACCCCCTACCCCCCCTTGGACAGCCACCCCAAACCCTTGAACAGCCCCCAAACCCCCTGAATTCATAATTGATTTCTTTAAGTACTTTATTAACTTATAAATTATGTGTTAATGGTGTACATGTATAATTGTTGTATGGGTATACATGGTCTAATTTTCTTATGATTTATGAGTTAATTTTGTATGGGTATACTTGCTTTAATTGGATTATTGAGATGCTGTTTTTTTTTGCAGGTGTTCGGGTGTGCTGCTATAGATTTATCATAGCAGCAGAGAGGGCATTTATCAGCTCTCTTTTAGAGCAGATAAATCGTGATTTTATCAGCACTAAAAAAGCGCTGATAAACTACACCTTTATCAGCGCTAAAGAAGCCCTGATAAAAGATAAGTTTATCAGCGCTAAAGGAGTGCTGATAAAAAAATCAATTATCAGCGCTCTTTTAGCGCTGATAAAGGTTTGTTTTATCAGCACTCTCTTAGCGCTGATAAATTCTACCTTTATCAGCGCCGAGATTTACAGCACTTTTTTAGCGTTGTTAAAGCCCGTTTTTAGCGCTGTTAATGCCCGTATTTGTAGTAGTGTGGGATCCTCTCACCTAATTTAACAAATCATCAATTCATGGAAGTGGATATCTATTCTTTATTGTAACTTGGTTAAGTCTACAGTAATCAACACAGAGCCTCATAGTCCCATCCTACTTTTTCACAGACAACACCGGCACTGCCCCCAGAGACGTTCTAGGCCAGATACACCCTTGGTTTTCTAACTATTCCAACTAGACATTTAATTCCCACAATTTAGTAGGGGACATCAGATAAGACAGAATTGAGATAGGAATAGTCCCTGGAAGAAGATCAATCGTAAACTCTACTTCTCTTAAGGGTGGTAACCCAGAGAATTCTTCAGGAAAAACATCCATGAACTGATCCACCACTGCCGGAAGAACACTCTACTCAATACCCATTCCCGATTCCAAGGACGACACCTCCAACTGATATGATAACATGGACACTGCTAGTGCCAAAAAATCCATTGCACCCTACCTTTCATGCCTCTATCCTCTAAATAGATGTCTAATGCCACCGTGTGTCGTGAAAGCCACTATCTGCGCAATATAGTTGATGTGGGCCTTAAATACCAGCAGCCAATCCATTCCTAGGATTACATCACACCTATCCATTTCAAGCACTGTGAAATCCCAGGGTATCTCAACCTCACCCACAATGATACAACATTCTCTACACAAGAAGGCTCGACACTCTCTTCGACCCAGAAATGTTTTCAGTTTCAAATCTAAAGGCATCATTTCTATGCTTAAACCCAGAAAATCAACCACAGGTGCAACAATAAAAGAGTTTAAAACACCCATATCAAACAACACTTTCATCAAGGTAGAATTTAAAAGAATAGTACCTCGCACTGTAGATGGTCCCGAATGATCATCCACCACAACCTACTCAGCTCCAAACACATGTTTTCTTTCCATGATAATCTCTTTATTGCTTTGCTGAGGCGTCGTGGTATTCCAAGAATCACCATGACCTACTTTACTCTACTGACAAGGGCTGTGTTGTTTTCCATGTCCCATCGAATCATACAACATTTGTGATCCCTGAGGAGTGTCACGCGAAGCCGACCTTGGAGAATTCCAAAACTAACGCTACAAATGACCCATCGGCTTACAATTATGGCATTCTTGAGGTTGTTCCATACAATCCTTCTTGATGTGTCTTGTAGAACCACACTAAAAACATCCTGGTTTGCTCTAGGGCTTCAGAGGAAGATTCACCGATCCTCTCGTCAGATTATATGCCATATTCCCACCATGGGAATAAGTTTCCCTCCTCCGATTGAACCCAGCATTAGAGTTCCCACTATTCCCCATGGGTATCCCCATGATTCCTCCACCCCGAGTGCCCAACAGATCTCGCTCAACCACGAGGCTCTATTCACCATCTCTATGTAATCACCAATACACAACACCAATATCTTTGAATAGATTTCTTTCTTTAACCCGGCTTCAAGGATCCTTTCCTTCATCGATGTGCTACCCGCCACCTCGAGTGCAAACCTCACTAAGTTCATAAACTTAGCTGCATACTCCGTCACAGACATAAGCTATTGCTTCAAACTAAATAAATCAGTCGTACGATGAATTCTGAACGTATGTGGGTAGAATTGCTTATTAAAAAATTCCTAAAATCCTTCCCACGCCACAACCTCGTCCGTCCTCGCTTGGACTACCAAATCCCACCACTTAAGGGCAAGATCTGCCAACATATACGTGGACAAATTCACTTTCAACTCTACCAGTGTTCCCAAGAACATGAAAATATTTCTCATTCTATTCAACCATGATTTTCCCCTCTCTAGCTCTGAATCACCCATGAATATGGGTGGATTATGCTTCGGAAAGCTTGCACTATACTCTGCACTAACTGCTGGTTCACCTGAGGCTCAGGTGAAACCATGTTCTCATAGACCACATCTGGTTGGTCTCTAAGATGCCCACCCAGTGCCATTTCTATAAACAGAAAACAAACAACCATTAGTCTCACTTCCATAGACATCATGAAATCCCATTTCCAATCATATAAAACAATACTATCACAATTAGGCTTTCCACCTTTCCACATTTTCCATGTATCAACATTTTGAAAACCAAACCATTTTCAAAATAAAAAATTTATTCTCATTATAATTTCACACATTCATATAACACCATAAATAATTATACCCCAATAAAATATGAATCCTAGTGGGAAGTCATTTATACCTTATTTTCCATGCAAATCTCATTGGCTACACCCACGACAATGAGATTTCCAATGCCTATAAGTGTCTCCAAAACACTTATGTACCCAACAACCTGGTAACTTGAATTTCAGCATAAGAGGGTTAGCTATGTCCTTTTATGCTATATGTTCTATATTCCAACATTCCTACACCTTGAAACCATCACGAATAAATGAATATACCACAACAAATGTCAACACAAAAACCAATGATCAACACCAATGATCGAACAACCACTCTCACTTGAAAGCAATGGACCGAACAAACTGATACCACTTGTAACACCCCTCCACCACCTCATTGGCTTGAGGAGGATGTGAGGGATACTTGGCCTTTAGCGACTTTCCCAAGGCTCTAAAGGCTAGAAATAAATGCCGAGGGCTTCTAGAAAAAATTGGGGAACAATTTTCCTTTAAGACAAAACCAACCAACAATCCACTAACAACCACTATATGATACATGTTAATAAAACATTCAAGAATGTATTCTCAAAAGACAACCATGTTGCTCCACAATACATCTGAAAACCAATATAACTAGACAGGTCCACCAAACATCAGAGTACTATGTGGAAGACTAAACCATACCACACCACGATCCATGACACCACCATAGCTCCTCACCAAGATCCAAGCTCCAAGCTCTACCAAGAGATCACAATGCTCTACTAAAGGAGGGTGAAGCCTTACCTTTTCCCACATCACGATACACAACATCTGCAAAGACACCATAGTGCCAAAGCATGGGGTGAGTACTAAAACTCAGTAGGTTTCCCCCAAATGACTTACCTATACACGCCACTAGGATAAAACCATTAGCACACTTATACAAAACAATTTATATAAAATAAATCAGAAGTGAAACCATTTACATAATCCAAACATGCCCTTACCAAGCCATCACACCCAAACCAAGAAACCAAGGGAAATCCAACCAAACATGCCACCAGCCATTTCATCATTCACACACCAGCACAATAGTTTCCAACATGCAAAGCAATGCACAAAAAACAACCAAAACAACCAAATGGTGGAGCTTCCATCCAACCCATTCACCCATTCACACCTAGTGGTACTTATCGAACACAACCAAACAGTGGATCTTCCGTACAACCCATTCACCCATTCAAACTTTGTGGCTCTTCTCGTCCACTTATCCTTTGATGGTGGCCCTTTCATTCACTATCCATCCCTTTTTTATAGTGGTACTTTTCGCCACTTCCACACAACATTCCAATCAAGACATAACCAAGCATATAACCAACCAAAGTCACAACCACATGAAATAAAACAATTCCATTGCATATCAATCCACTTAAATAAATCACCAATTTATTGAAAATCATTTTCCACGATAAACCAAATTTCAATAAATCAACCTCTTTATTGAAAACCCCCTTTTCATGCCAAACCACATTTCAATAAAACAACCTCTTTATTGAAAACCCCGTTTCCATGCCAAACCACATTTCAATAAAACAAACTCTTTATTGAAAAACCCTTTTCCATCAATAATTTTCACAAATCCACCATAACATCCTATTTTAAAATCTCCATTTTAAAATCCACAACAAAAGCATTTCACCATAAAACCCCCCTTTTCCCAAAATTCCAAAAATGGATTTCCAACCAACTTTTCACATCAAAACACAATTAATTTCAAGCCAACTAAATTAATTGTAACCAAAAACCACTAGTTCTAACCAAGTGGAGTCGAGAGAGAATCCACCTACATTTAGGGTTCCTGAGAAATCGACCCACAAGAAACCGCACCTCAAATCCTATGAACGCATCGCCGAAACCTCTCTAAATCCCTTTCCCTAGAATCCACAAGCCTTAAAATAAACATTCAAGGCAACCATTGACCTAGATCTACACACAACAACTGTAGATCAAGAAAACCAAGAAAGAGAGGGATTTAGATCTAGAAGAAAACAGAAGGAAACCAAGAGGAGAGACTTACCCAAGAGTAACCACCTTCAATCCGCCAAGAAACATCTCCAAAAAGCTTCCAAAACGAGTGTAAGAGCACCCTCATCCCCTGAGAACCCAAAATCCCAAGTGAGGATCGAGTGGGAGGAAGATTGGAGTGAAATGAGGCAAGACCAAGTGAGACTAGGTATTAAAACCCTATTTTTATGTGGTGGCACGGTTAGCCCGTATAGTTTGGAAAACCGTGTGCTAACCGTGCGCACGCTACTGCCTCGAGAGCAAGGGTCCACACGGTTTCCTCACACGGTTTGGAAAACTGTGCACATGTCATGTGAAGCCTACTGTCTCCCCCAGCACAATTTCTTGGAGAATCTGAACGGTTTCCACTAACCGTGATCAAACTTTACTCCCTAAGAAAAGCCTCCAAACTCATTCAAAACCATTCCAAACTCTCCCAACCGCTTCCCATGTAACGACCCAATCTTTTTGGGTAGTATATTAACTTACTCTTAATGATTTAATAAGATGTTAATGGTTAATGCAGAAAGAGGAGTCGATGGCTTTATCCAGTAGACTCGAACCATATGAAGCCCACTTATCAGAGCTTGGGAAAGGAGGTAGCATCTGTGGGCTTCGCTTTGGACCAAGACCAATCCGAACTCCAGCGTGTCAAGATTGAACGGAAACGCCTGCGGGAGAAGTTCAAGTTAGTAGAGATTACTACTAGAGAAATTTTATCTAAGACTCCCTCAGATTCTCTCACCATAGCACACCTTACACTTAGGTCGTATGCCGGTGTCATAAGGGGCTATGTGACGAGACCCTAGCTTCTTTGTGTAATCCTTTGGGATGAATGAATTGAGATTTCTTCCTTTAGTGATGTTTTTGAAATTTCAAATGTCCGGATAATTTTAGGATGTATTTTATTGATGAATTTTGAAAAAAGGATATTTTAAAATATTTATGTAAACCCTAAATAATTAATGATGCTTAACGATTTTAAAAAAATGGTCTTCTACAAAAGTGTTCAGTAAGGAATTTGGAGTCTAATAAGATTAACTTAATTTTTTATGAATAGTAAATTATGAATAGTTATTTTACGTTTAGGATTAGTAATGTGACCAAATGGATTAGTAATTTCACTCAAAGAAAGTTTTAATATAATTTACACACCTAGATTAAGTAATGTGATTCAATAAAATGAGTAAATAACGGTTTCATAAATTATTAGTCAAGTATTAGTTTTTTCGGGTGAATAGTGTTTTTTAATTAAAAATTTTATTTAAAATAATTAAAAAATTATTTTTATAAAAAGGACTTTATTTTTGAACTCAGAGCATCGATATTATGTTATGGTAATTTTTGGGGATTTTTCTAAAAAAGACGAATTCTCGATGAATAGTGTTTTTATTTAAAAATTAAATTAAAATTATTTAGAAAATTATTTTTATAAAATGGAGTTCATAAATTTAATTAGAGCATCGATAATTGGTTAAGGTGAAATTTTGGGATTTTTCTGAGAAAGATAAATTTTTTCAGTGAATAGTAAAAATGCAGTTTTAGGGTTTCGGTATGTTTAATAACATCATAACTGTGTCATGATGATGTCATGAGATATTTTAAGGGTTGGACGGCCAATGGTGATGCATTATTGTTTTGGGGGGCAAATGTGGCCTAACTCCATGGAAAATGCCAAGCGAGAGCACATGCTTTTGAGAAAAGCACTTGTGAGGTGTCCCTTGGCCATTAATGCCTTGTCCCCTCACTTTCCCTATAAATACCCACCAATTCCTCCTTTAGTTTTCACTCCCAACTCTCCCCCAACGAAGTTCTGGTCTCCTTACCTCCCAAGGAGTCCTCCCAAGGTGCCCCCAAGCCCTCAAGGTCCAAACCTTTGAGTTTTAAGAGTTACGTTTTAAGGTAAGGGATCCGACCTCTCTCTGTCTTTTCATGTAATCTCTTTTATGTCATTCCTTTTATGCTTCATGTTCTTATGTGAGAGTATGTTCTTTTATATTCCTCTTACTTCCCTTTTAATGTTTATATGATGAGAGATCCCCTCTTACTCTCATCATTTCGTTTTATGAAATTTTAAGTGACGTCGTTAGGCTGCCGAATTTTCATAAGAGAAATCTTATTTTTGTCTCACTTCTATGTCTTTCATTTCATATGGTATATCTTTCAAATTTCATTACCATGTTCTTCAATTCCTTATATTCTATCCCCCTACTGTTTTAGGGATCATTTATTAGTGGGTGGCCCATGTTCCCTCTCTTTTCAATGTTTTCTAAAACCTTGTAACATAGTCGTTATGCTGCAGAATTTTCGTCTCAAAATGCCTCTCTCTTTTCTCAAAATTATTTTATGTTATAAAGTGAATACTAAAAGCTCTTATTTCTAAAAGGGTATTCACATATATATAAAAAATTTCTATTTTAAATTCTGGGATTTACATACATGAAACCCGCTTCCCCTTTCCGTGGGTTTAAAGTGACATAAAGATCATGTCTTTAAAGCAGTTTTTAAAACGTTATGATTATGAAATGAAACTCATTTCTTTTATGCTATATGGGTTTTTTATGAAATGATTGATGATGATATATGTGGATCACATGATAATAAATACATGTCAAGGGTGTGCCCAGATAGCGCTCCAATGCATTGGGTAAAGACTTAATCTCTAGAGATGACTTTTTAGACTGATACCTCGGTGAATAACCTTGGTAATTTTTAATGACACCTTGGGGATGGAACTTGGTGAAACAAAATGATTGTCAATATTGAATGTTGCAGAAACATCTTCAAGTTATGAAAAACGTTATTTTTATTATGATGTATATCATGATTTATTTCTCATTCCTTAAAGTTCTTTTCATGTCCTTATTGAAGTATCTCAAGTTCACATGTAAAATGTTTCTCTTGTTTCCCTTACTGGGCCTTCTGCTCACCCTTTCTTTTGATGTATGTCCCCAGGTTATGAGATGCAGTAATGAACCTAGGATGAACTTAAGGAGAAGCATTTCAAGTGTTTAAGAAGAATGTTTTATGTTCTTTTCATGTATTATGTTCCTTGTTTCCAATACACTAAACCTTAAAGATCCTCAGTTCCATGTAATGAAATGAAAGTTATGTTATAAAAAGACGGGATGCTATAGTTGGTATCAAAGGATGGTTTAGTTATTTGTGGAAATTAGGATATAAAAACTTTAGGAAGAACCCTATAGAAAATTTTAAATATAGGAAAACTTCCTGGTATTTTGGTAAGTATTGTGTAAGTGGTTTATCAAACAAATACATCCCTGTCTGGATACGAGCAGGTAGAGGCGGCTCTAGCACAGATGTACATAGGGGTAAAACCCGAAAACACTACTTTGAGCTATAATCGAACGGGAACTGGTGCACGATAACGGGCCTTGCTGCACTCTTGGTTATGACACTCCCGGGGGATATGTTTGGTTAATCACAATATTTTTATGAATCATTATGAAGGAATTATAGAGAAGTGTAATTGTCTAAGAATGAAGTCTTAGTTAAAAGATTTATAAATGAAATAAGTTTCTCACTAAGGTTTTATTCTTTTAGAAAATGGCGGGAAATAGGAGGAACCGTGCTGATGGTGACCGCAATGCACCATGTGCTGACGGCCGTCCGATGGAAGCCGGAATGGAAACATTCATGCGAATGATGAACCAACTGACTCAAGTTATGAGTAATAACTTGAATCAAGCTGAGAGGCCAACCTCACAACGAAGGGAACAACACTCTGTTGAGTCCTTCATGTGTCAACGACCACCATCATTCAGTGGATCTACTGACCCTTTGGTTGCGGAACAATGGATAAGCTCCATTGAAAAGATCTTTTCTGTACTCCTTTATTCGGAACAAGAAAAATTCACCCTTGCTGTTTATCGCCTAGAGGGAGAAGCTGATCAGTGGTGGTCACTGGTCAAAAACACGAAGCCTAGAGGAGAGATGGAAGCTATGGAGTGGGAAGAATTCCGGGGAATATTCTTTAACAAGTATTTCCCTCGTTCCATGAGAACGAGAATGGAGAAAGAGTTTTTCGAGTTGAAGCAGAAGGAGAACGAATCTATCGGAAGCTATGAGATGAACTTCACCCGAATTTCATGATATACCTCTATCTATTTCATGGATCCAAGTGGGAAGGTTGATAGATTTTTCGGTGGACTGAGACCTCATCTGTGGAAGAATTTATCCAACAGGGACTACGATAGTTACAAGGAGATTTTGCGGAGTGCAATGAAAGTCGAGCTAGAGTTTGGTGAGACACAGTGGTCTCATAAATCAAATGAAAAGAAGAGATCGTTGGAGCCTAGTTTAGGGAAGACTTTTGATTAGGGAAGATGTGGAAAGCAAATGAAACTTACCACATGCAATAAATGTGGGAAGAAGCATCCGGGGAACTGCTTGGTCGGAAGTGGAAAGTGCTAAAAGTGCGGAAGAGGAGGCCATATTGCTCAGAATTGTTGTAGTGAGGTGAAGCCTCAACTCCCCAACACTAATGATAGAGGAAATATGGTTCCGGCCTTACCCGAAGTCCATTGCTTCAAGTGTGGATAGCTTGGGCACTATGCTAATCTCTATCCAAATCCAAGGGCAGTGGAGGGGAATCACCATCAACCTCAGCAAAGGCCAGGGGAGTAAGGTCGTGCTTTTTCTATCACAACAACTGAAGTTAAAGCTCCTAATGTCGTGTTAGCAGGTACTCTTGTTGTCCTCTCAAAACTAGAAACTACTTTGTTTGATTCTGGTTCTACGCATTCCTTTATTTCCTCCAAGTTTGCAATGATTATAGAATCAATCCCGAAATTGCTTGAGGTAGAGTTGTCAGTCAAGACTCCAAGTGGGATTATCCATGCATCAACAATGTTTAGAGACTCTAGTGTTTACTTTAGTGAGCACAATCTTATCTCAAATCTAGTAGTCATTCCCATGTTGGAATTCGATGTTATACTAGGGATGGACTGGCTCTCAAAGTATAATGCTAAGATCAAATGCAGAAGTATGGAAATCTCAGTAGTCTTGAATAAACAACCTACAGTTATCTTCCAAGGAGAGATATCCCAAACTGATCCCTATCTAGAAGCACCTCCTATAGCTTTCTTTATAGAGTTAATCGGTGATGATGAAGAAGTAAAAGGGAGCATACCAATAAAAGATGTTCCAATTGTTCAGGAATACATGGATGTATTTCATGAGGAGTTACCTGGACCTCCCCCGAAAGAGAGGTAGAGTTCTCCATTGAACTCGTACCTGGGTCTCAACCGATATCAAAGACTCCATATAGAATGGAAAATGTTGAGCTAGAAGAGTTAAAGAAACAACTTTAAGACTTGTTGGATAAGGGGTTTATCCGTCCGAGTGTGTCTCCTTGGGGAGCACCAGTTCTCTTTGTGAAGAAGAAGGATGGATCAATGCGGCTATGCATTGATTATAGAGAACTGAATGGGATCATAGTGAAGAACAAATACCCTCTTCCAAGAATTGATGATTTATTTTACCAACTTCGTGGGGCTCAATTCTTCTCCAAGATTGACCTTCGATCTGGTTATCATCAACTGAGGGTGAAGAAAGAAGATATTCCAAAGACTGCCTTCCGATCAAGATATGGGCATTATGAGTTTACTGTTATGCCCTTCGTTTTGACTAATGCTCCTGCTATTTTCATGGATTTGATGAATAGAGTCTTTAAGGACTACCTTGATAACTTTGTGGTAGTTTTTATTGATGATATTTTGATATATTCAAAAATTCGTGAGGAGCATGAAGATCATATGAGGGTTATTTTGAAAACTCTTCGGAAGGAGAGGATCTTTGGAAAGTTCAGCAAGTGTGAGTTTTGGTTACAACAAGTGGCTTTCTTGGGGCACATCGTAACCAATGAAGGAATCTCGGTTGACCCTGTAAAGACAATGGTTGTGGAGGAGTGGCCTCAACCCACAACAGTAACTGAGATTTGAAGTTTCCTTGGTTTAGCGGGATATTATAAGAGGTTTGTGAAAAACATTTCATGGCTTTCTAATCCACTAACCAAGTTGACTCGAAAAGGGGTTAAGTTCTTTTGGACAAAGGAATGCGAGGAAAGTTTCCAAGAGCTGAAGAAGAGATTGGTTACTGCACCTGTGTTAACACTACCCTCTATCGGATAAGGATTCGTTATTTTTAGCGATGCATCTCTGAAAGGGCTTGGGTGAGTCCTCATGCAAAATGACAAGGTAATTTCTTATGCATCTCGACAGTTGAAGATTCATTAGCAGAATTATCCTACGCATGATCTAGAGCTGGCGGCATTTGTTTTTTCTCTAAAGATATGGAGGCACTATCTTTATGGGGAGAAATGTGATATATACACTGACCACCAAAGTCTAAAGTATATTTTCACACAGAAAGAATTGAACATGAGGCAAAGGAGATGGTTGGAGCTTATTAAAGACTATGATTGTTCAATTCATTATCACCCTGGAAGAGCAAATAAAGTCGCGGATGCGTTAAGTAGGAAAGAACCTGTTGTTCTGGAAACAATGAGGATCCTAGGAGGTCCCTTGATTAAAGATCTAGTAAAACTAGACATGGGAATTATAAGGAAAGGGAGATCATCAACCCTATCACAAATGATTTCTCAACCTTCATTACTAGAGAAGATCAAGAAGTCTCAAAAAGAAGATCCTTTGCTGCAGGAGAAGTTGGAGGCTGTAAAAGATGGGAAGTTCCCTGATTTCAATATTGATCAAGAAGGTGTATTGAAATTTCGTACAAGAATATGTGTTCCATCTATTCCGGAGATAAAGATAGAACTGATTGATGAAGATCATAGCTCTAATTCCTCTATACATCCGGGAAGCACTAAGATGTATAGAGACCTTCGTGATCATTATTTGTGGGATAACATAAAGAGGGAGATTGCTAATTACACTACAAGGTGCCTGGTGTGTCAGCAAGTAAAGGCAGAACGATAACTTCCTAAGGGGGTATTACAACCGCTACCCATACCAGTATGGAAGTGGGATAATATCACTATGGACTTTGTAACTGGTCTCCCGAAAACATCCAAAGGAAACAATGCGATATGGGTTACTGTGGACCGTCTCACCAAGACAGCCCATTTTATCTCTATTTGGGAATATTTCTCTCTGGATCAGCTTGCCAAGATATACATGAAAGAAGTGGTAAGGCTGCATGGGGTACCACTATCCATCGTGTCTGATCGTGATCCAAGATTCACATCAAAATTCTGGAGAAGTCTTCAACATGCTCTGAATACTGAATTGAATTTTAGTACGGCCTATCATCCTCAAACTGATGGCCAATCTGAAAGGATTATTTAGACACTCAAAGACATGCTGAGATTATGCTCAATGGAATTTAAAGGTGGATGGGATCAACACCTCCCATTATTTGAGTTCTCCTATAACAACAGCTTCCATTCGAGTATTCAAATGGCACCCTATGAAGCTCTGTATGGAAAGCGATGTAGAACTCCTACTTGTTGGGATGAAACTGGTGAGAGAAATCTTATTGGGCCTGATCTTGTGCAATAGATGATAGAACAGGTTCATGCCATCCAACAACACATAAAGGCTGCTTAGAGTCGGCAGAAGAGCTATGCTGACAATCGTCGAAGGGACATGGAGTTTGGTGTTGGTGACAAAGTCTTCCATCGAATTTCTCCCTAGAAGAGAGTCATGTGGTTTGGGAAGAAAGGGAAGCTCAGCCCTAGGTACATTGGCCCCTATGAAATCCTTGATCGCATAGGAGAAGTGGCCTATCGTCTATCACTTCCACCGAACCTAGATCAATTTCACCATGTCTTCCATGTATCTCTCTTGATGAAGTACATACCTGACCCTTCGCATGTACTGAACCCGGAGGTGGTACAACTGGAACATGACCTCTCTTATGAGGAGCAGTCAGTGGAGATCTTGGACCGTAGAGACAAAGTTCTACGAAACAAGACTACCCACCTTGTGAAAGTGTTGTGTAGGAATCATAAATATGAAGAAGCTGCTTGGGAGCCTGAGGAAACAATGAAGCAAAAGTACCCTCACCTTTTCAACTAGGCCTCAAGTATAAATTTCGGGGAGGAAATTTCTTAAGGGGGGAAGAATGTAATGACCCAATATTTTTGGGTAGTATATTAACTTTTTCTTAATGATTTAATAAGATGTTAATGGTTAAGGAAGAAAGAGGAGTCGATGGCTTCATTCAGTAGACTCGAACCTTATGAAGCCCACTTATCAGAGCTTGGGAAGGAGGTAGCATCTGTGGGCTTCGCTTTGGACCAAGCCCAAGCGGAACTCCAGCGTGTCAAGCTTGAACGGAAACGCCTGCGGGAGAAGTTCAAGTTAGTAGAGATTACTACTAGGGAAATATTATCTGAGCCTCCCTCAGATTCTCTCACCATAGCACACCTTACACTTAGGTCGTATGCCAGTGTTATAAGGGGCTATGTGATGAGACCCTAGCTTCTTTGTGTAATCCTTTGGGATGAATGAATTGATATTTCTTCCTTTAGTGATGTTTGTGAAATTTCAAATGTCCGGATAATTTTAGGATGTATTTTATTGATGAATTTTGAAAAAAGGATATTTTAAAATATTTATGTAAACCCTAAATAATTAATGATGTGTAATGATTTTCAAAAAATAGTCTTCTAAAAAAGTGTTCAGTAAGGAATTTTGAGTCTAATAAGATCAACTTAATTATTGATGAATAGTAAATTATGAATAGTGATTTTACGCTTAGGATTAGTAATGTGACCAAATGGATTAGTAATTTCACTCAAAGAAAGTTTTAATATAATTTAGACACCTAGATTAAGTAATGTGATTCAATAAAATGAGTAAATAACGGTTTCATAAATTATTAGTCAAGTATTAGTTTTTTCTGGTGAATAGTGTTTTTTAATTAAAAATTTAATTAAAAATAATTAGAAAATTATTTTTATAAATAGGAATTTATTTTTGAACTCAGAGCATCGATATTATGTTATGGTAATTTTTGGGGATTTTTCTGAAAAAAACGAATTCTTGATGAATAGGGTTTTTATTTAAAAATTATATTAAAATTATTTAGAAAATTATTTTTATAAAATGGAGTTTATAAATTTAATTAGAGCATCGATATTTCGTTAAGGTGGAATTTTGGGATTTTTCTGAGAAAGATGAATTTTTTCAGTGAATAGTAAAAATGCAGTTTTAGGGTTTCAGTATGTTTAATAACATCATAACTGTGTCATGATGATGTCATGAGATATTTTAAGGTTTGGCCGGCCAAGGGTGATGAATTATTGTTTTGGGGGCCCCATGTGGTCTAACTCCATGGTAAATTCCAAGGGAGAGCACATGGTTTTGAGAAACGCACTTGTGAGGTGTCTCTTGGCCATTAATGCCTTGTCCCCTCACTTTCCCTATAAATACCCACCCTTTCCTCCTTAGTTTTCACTCCCAAATCTCCCCCAATGAAGTTCGGGTCTCCTTACCTCTCAAGGAGTCCTCCCAAGGTGCCCCAAGCCCTCAAGGTCCAAACCTTTGAGTTTTAAGAGTTACGTTTTAAGGTAAGGGATCCGACCTCTCTCTTTCTTTTCATGTAATCTATTTTATGTCATTCCTTTTATGCTCCATGTTCTTATGTGATAGGATGTTCTTTTATATTCCTCTTACTTCCCATTTAATGTTTATTTTATGAGAGATCCCCTCTTACTCTCATCATTTTGTTTTATGAAAGTTTAAGTGACGCTGTTAGGCTGCCGAATTTTCATAAGAGAAATCTTATTTTTGTCTCACTTCCATGTTTTTCATTTCATATGGTATATCATTAAAATTTCATTACCATGTTCTTAAATCCCTTATATTCTGTCCCCCTACTTTTTTAGGGATCATTTATGAGTGGGTGACCCATGTTCCCTCTCTTTTCAATGTTTTCTAAAACCTTGTAACATAGCCGTTATGCTGCAGAATTTTCATCTCAAAATTCCTCTCTCTTTTCTCAAAATTATTTTATGTTATAAAGTGAATACTCTAAGCTCTTATTTCTACAAGGGTATTCACATATATATCAAAATGTTCTATTTTAAATTCTGGGATTTATATACATGAAACCCTCTTCCCCTTTCTGTGGGTTTAAAGTGACATAAAGATCATGTCTTTAAAGCAGTTTTTAAAACATTATGATTATGAAATGAAACCCATTTCTTTTATGCTATATGGGTTGTTTATGAAATGATTGATGATGATATATGTGGCTCACATGATAATAAATACATGTCAAGGGTGCGCCCAGATATCGCTCCAATGCATTGGGTAAAGACTTAATCTCTAGAGATGACTTTTTAGACTGATACCTTGGTGAATAACCTTGGTAATTTTTAATGACACCTTGGGGATGGACCTTGGTGAAACGAAATGATTGTCAATATTGAATGTTGCAGCCACATCTTCAAGTTATGAAAAACGTTATTTTTATTATGATGTATCTCATGATTTCTTTCTCATGCCTTAAAGTTATTTCCATGTCCTTATTGAAGTATCCCAAGTTCACATGTAAAATGTTTCTCTTGTTTCCCTTACTGGGCCTTCTTCTCACCCTTTCTTTTGATGTATGTCCCCAGGTTATGAGATGCAGTAATGAAGCTAGGATGAACTTAAGGAGAAGCCTTTCAAGTGTTTAAGAAGAATGTTTTATGTTTTTTTCATGTATTATGTTCCTTGTTTCCAAGACACTAAACCTTAAAGATCCTCAGTTCCGTGTAATGAAATGAAAGTTATGTTATAAAAAGACGGGATGATATATACCAACTCATACCATGCACTTTAAACCCATAAAATGCATAAAAAAGGCCACAAACCTCAAACCGGGGGTACTACATGCTACCTACAATATTGAAGTAGTTTGAAATAGAAACTATATGATTCTTGTGAAAATCAGTTAAAACATTGGATGATCATTTAAGTTCCTAATATGTTGTTTTAAAATTCCTTGAATTATCTTTTATGAATAATTTCTTTGATAAAAACATGATGATAAATTCATTCTTAAATTATTTTGGTAATAACATAAATCTACATAAGGAAGAAAATGTTTAAAAAATTATTGAAAATATATATGATTTAAAATAATATACCACTATTCAAATTACTTAGTTAAAAGATTTCATTAATTATAATCAATTGATTTTTAGAAAACATTATGCTATATTTTGAAAACAAAAACAATATGGAAACATGAATCATTGAAGGCTATCTTGGGCATACCCAAATGTTGTGGGATGGGTTTTGTCCCAAATTACCTACCATACTTATAATGTTCAAGTGTTGGGTTTTTTTGAAAACAATTTATGATTTATTTATGTACAAAAACATTTTACAATAGGTTTTCTACTTCATAAGTTAAACAATAGAAACATAAATATGTAAACATTAATTCTCATTTCAAATCATTTCCTAGATGTGTAGAATGTGACTCCAATCACTGTTTCATAAATACATGGTTTTTTATAATTGAAGAATCACAATTTATGTATATAAATTCCATTAAATATGATAATCATTTTTTGGAATGTAGTTTACAACATGTATAGACATTATTAAAAATAAAAATAATATAACTAATACATGTATGCATGACATGTCATGATCTAGGATTATGGTCATCTGTTATATTAATTATGACATTCCATAATATTCAAGGTATTTACCCACAAGAAATGATAAATATAAATAAATTTCAATCACTGAAATTTTGAAACAATAATTAAATATTAATTTCCAATAACGATAATTCCCTAGTAAAATAAAATCATAATAAAACCATACATTACTAAATATGAAATCAATTTTTCTTGATTAATTTTAATATCTCAATAATATAGACATATTTATTTGAAAAATAAATAGATGTAATATTTGAAAAGAGGATTTGACTTTAAAAATAAAATTTCAAATAAAGTGTTTAAAAATAAACAAAAATTTAATCTTCCAAATGAAATATATTAAAAATAAAAAATATAAATTAAACTACCTTATATTATATTATTCATACATACATAATATATAACTCATGGAAAAGAGAAAAAATAATTACTTGTTAAAAATTAATTTCAATGAATACTTAATTGAAAATAACTATTATAATAATTATGAATTATAATTTTTAGAATGAATTCTCTTACCCCAAACCACAAATAGAAATCGAAGTTATGAAATAAATAAACAAACACACATTATGAGAATAAAATTAAATTTAAAAGTATTTGAAAATAAATATTTACTTATGGAAAACCAGAAACTACTGAACATGAATTGAAAAATGAATGAGTAGTAATATATCCCTTACCATCTTTACTCTACAATACAAGTGATTTTCCAATACAATAATTTTCAGAATCTCTTAACACTTATTTCATCACATGTTGGATGTGTAAGGATTTCATATAAATATGAATGTTAAGTAGCATAGTTTCTGCTCGTATAGATTATCAGATATTTTAAAATATAATATAAAAAAGCATGTATAACAGTGTTTAAAGAACATATTTTTAGGGAATTTTGAGATATATATATGATTTGTATATATTTTTATGATTAAATCATGCTATTATAAGACACAAAATATGAACTCAATTGATATGGAATCGAGGTAGTGGAATCATTGAATGAAAATCATTACAAACATCAAATAATTTCTAGAAAATGACTGAAATCTAAAATCACAAAAACAATATAAGCATGTGAATAATCCAGGGGATAAATTTATTAAATTAAGATTAAAATAATCCCAATTGAATGAATTGTTGATAAATGAGTCAGTTCATTGAATGTACCACAAAGAATAAGGATGAAATCATCATATGAAGGAGAAAGATTGAATAAGACGCTATGAAATGAAATAAAAAAATTATGTTTTTAGATATCTATAGCAAATAAATACACACCTACTTGTGATTTGGGAAAATCAAGAGGATAAATACACAATCGAAGGTCACTTTCTCCCAAATAGGGGTTGAAACCCTTCTGATATGAACTTATTGAAGATTGAGGGAGGATGGAACTCTCTCTAGCATCAACACACACTTGTGAATTATCATATAAAGATCACGACTCCTCGTTAGTCCCTGATGAAACCAGATCTCATGTCATTACTCAGACCTACATCAACCTCGACTCCCAAAGATAATGATGAACCCTCATCGTTCTCTCTTTCTCGATGCTTGGATTCATCTCCTATGAACCCTCAGATTCGACGACTCAAACAAACCCCCCAAAACTGAAACCCTAAAATCAAATACATCATCTTATTTTCAATGTTATTATTTTAATTTTAATCAGTTATCATAATTAAATTAAAATCATTTAATGATTTAACAAAAATACAGTATCATAAATCATATATATTTACCACTTTTAATTCATTAATTTAAATTTAATATATATTAATCATATGTTATTTCTTATAAAAAAACTTTTTGTAATATATATTATTTTAAATATAACAAATAATTTATTTAAATAAAATGATAAAGAATATATATCATTATAAAACAAGTAAATTCTACATTGAAGAATATTAAAACATCTATTTTTATACAAAAAGTTCATTCTTTCAATTATTATAATAAATATGATTATTAGTAAATATTTTTTACCATTACATCAAAAATTTATTTATGATATATATATATATATATATATTTTAGAAAAATTCAAAAGATTATATATATTTTTATAATAATATATTAATTTAATATTATATTTAATTATCTTTAAAACAATATGTTAGAAAATTTTATTTATTGATACCATATTTCATAAAAGTATAATTAATCTATAGTAATTTAATATGACATCATTTATTTAAAAAGTTAAATTTTAAAGAATAGTACAAAATAAATAAAATAAAATTGTATTTTGATTAAATAAAATCACACAGTTTTATAAATAAAAATTTATATCAATGTTTATTTTAATTATAATTCATTTATTTAATTATAAAATACATATGAGCTGTTACATTCTCCCCCTTAAATGTATTTCACCCTCAAAATTCATTCATCGAACATAAGAAAATTATGAATTTCCATCATATTAATTAAATAATTTTCAGGGGACATAATTTTCTAAAGAAAATTTAAATGCGTTTATTTTTTCCCTCGAATACAACAAATAATCTACAATTTTTTCTCGTCCATTCCTGTAATACCAATAATAATGATAGTTCCCATTCATCAGAACATAATACATATAAATTTTGTTTAAATTTAATTTTTTTTTTGAAAAAAACAAAAACCCACCATAGAAATACAATACACCTCCTTATACTAGTCTTGATTCTAGAGTATTAGACAAAACATTAAATTTATCTGAGTTTACAAAAAATGAAACAAATGTTGAATACGCTTCTGTACTCAATAACTATAAAACCATATATGTATAAAATATGAATTCTATGATTCCTGTGTAAATCTTTTAAAACATGGAATGAGCATTTATCTTCCTAATAAGGTTTTTTAATAATAGTTGTATTAAATATTTTAAAACATCCATTAAAAATAATTTTTTGATAAATTTATTTTGGAATTATTTTGGTAATATCATTAAATTAATTTTGGAAATAAAATTTTAAAACATAATTAAAATTACTTACACTAAAAAAATATATCTCTATTGAAAATACATTGTACAAAAATAGCATCAAATATAATCTAGTGATTTTTTGACAACATTACACCAGCTTTTGAAATAAAAAATATTTTGACAACATGAAACATTGAAGGTTATCTTGGTCCTACTAAATTATTGAGGGATGCGTTCACTCCCCATCTCCACACCATATTTAGAATCTTCATGTGCAGTATTTTTTGACAATATTTTAAAAATAATTTTGGTACATATTGGTTTTTCAATGGGGTTTTCTACTATATAAATTAAGATATTGTAACAGAGAAATATACAAATATATTATCATTTAAAATCGTTTCCTATATTTTTATAAACTGAATCCCATCGCCATTGAATAAATATATTCTTTTTTATAGCTAAATAATGATCATTCTTATATTCAAATTTCATTAATTATCCTAATAATTAGTTTGAATTTATTTTACTGCAAAGATATAGTTTACTCTAATTTGAAAATTTATAACTAGTACATGTATGCATGATATTTATTGAGCTATAATATTGGCCATATCTTGTACAAAATATTAAATTTAATAATATTAGAGGTATTTATTCACATTAAATGCTAATCATTAATAAATGTGAATTATGGAAATTATTAAATATTAATTAAATCCTAATTTCATATAATGGTAATTCCCTTATAAAATCATATCGTAATAAATAGAATATAGTACTAATTTTGAAAATATTATTTCTTTTTGAATTTTAATATATTTATAATATACACATATTTATTTTAAAAACAAATATAAATTATATATAAAAATAATATTTCTCTTTACCTTTTTTTTCAAATATCATGTTTGAAAAAAATAGAAATTAATATTTTACATAAGTTATAATTCTAATAGAAAAAAATTATTAATCTCACTTACAAAATTTAACTCATACTTTTATATTGTATAATTATTTTAAAAGACTAAATATAATCTGTTGTTAAAAATGATTTCAATAAATATATAATTCAAAATAACTATTATAATTATAATGAATTATAATTTTTAAAATGAATTCTCTATCCTAAAACTTCAAATAGGCATCATTGTTCTAAAATAAACAACAAAAATTCCATTCAAAAATGAAAATAAAATCCAAATTATTTATAAATTAATAATAAATTATTAAAACCAAAAATTATATATCATGAATTGAAAAAAATGAATTGTATTATATACCTTACTATCTTAACTGCATACTCAAAGTGATTTTCCACTTAACTATTTTTTAGACTCTCTTCACACCTATTTCTTCTAATGATGGATATGAAACGATTTTCAAAATACATTAATATTATGTAGCATGGTTTATTCTTATATAGTATTTTAGATAGTTTAAAATAAAATTAATAGAAAATTGTATAATATTGTTTAATGAATATATTTATAGTGCTAGTTGAGATACAGATATCAAATTTATATATTTATTTGATTGACTCGTACTATAATAAGAAAAAAAATATATGACCTCAATTGAGATGGAATCGAGATAGTGGATTCAATGAATGAAACTCATTGAAATAAAGAAACAATTTTGATAATATTAATCAAAACTATAATCGCATAAACAGTATAAATATGTGAATACTATGGATAACAAATTCATTACGCACAAATTAAAATAATCCCAATTAAATGAAATGTTGAAAAATTGTTTGGATCATTGAATTGACCTCAAAGATAAGGGTTGACATCATAAATTGAGGGAAAATTGTTGAAAAAGATAGAATGAAACAAAATCCATATATAAGAATTCAAATATCTACACAAAAAAAAATCCTTCTTTCGATTTGGGACAATAAAGAGAAGATATCCACCATCGAACACCTCTTTCTAGAAAATCAGTTTTGAAACCCTCTAGATCTAACATTTTGATGTTATCTGAAATTCAAAACATGCTCTAACATAAACACACACTTGGGACTTCTCAAATCCAAACTGTAAACCCCTATTCGGCCCTGACAAAACCAAAACTCATGGCCTTGCTCAAATTTGTAATAGCCTTAGCTCCCGATGATGAAGTCTAAACCTCACTGTGCTTAGAGTCTTAATTATCAACATTATATACTATAGACGCTTAACATTGAGGACTCGAATAGACCCCCAAAAACTGAAACCCTAATATAAAATAAATCCAATTATTTTCAGTATTATTATATTAATTTTAATGAATTATTATAATAAAATTATAATTATTCAAATTTTTAATAAAAACATACATTATCAAAATTCATATAAATATATATACCACTTTTAATTCAGGAATATTAACTAAATTTATGTTAATCATAAGTTATTAATTTTATTTAAAATATAATTTTTTTAATATTCATTATTTTAATGTTAACATATATTTTAGTTACATAAAATGATTAAAAAAATTTATTATAAAACATATTAATAATGAATTGAAAAATTATAATTTGTCTATGTTTAAATGAAATTAATTTTATTAATTATTATTGTAAATATTATTATAATTTTTTTTGTTTTTATCTATACATCATTATTTAAATTCTGATAAATATAGGTATAATTTAGATTAATTCAAAATATTATAATTTTTTAATCATATATGACTTTTAAAATTACCTTTTTATAATTTTTAAAACAAAAAATTAGTTAATTCTATTTCATGGTCCTATATTTCTTCAAATTATAACTAATTTAATTTATTTTAATATATCATCATGTATTTAAAAATTGAAATTTTGAAGAATAATACAAATAAATGAAAAAAACTATTTTGATTAAATGATATCACATAGTTTTTGAATGATATGTCATAATTTTATTTATTTAAATTACAATTCATTTATTTAATTATAAAAAATTTATGTGGTGTTACGCACTCCTTCGTCATAAGAGGTGTAGTGACCATATTATGTCATTAAAAAATATGAGGCCCTGGTGTTTTCCTACTGGGAGGTATTGTTTCTATGTACCAATTATGTAATGTTTCAATAAGAAACTATATAGTGTTTTCCCTCCTACCTTATAATTTAATTTTACTTAAAAATAAAGTGTTAGGGTAGTTTATCTAGATTATATATTTTAATGATGATAGGTATAAAAATCAATATAGTGAGCCAGAATTGAAGGTTGTAGTAAAGTATATATATTTTCCATTATTTATAGTTTTTCATTTATCCTATGTTCGTATCATGATACTCTTGGGGGATATACATCATAATGATGCTCAGAGTGAAAATAGGGATTAATAGGCCAATGTTAGATAGTTTTAACACCCATTGGTCAATTTTAAATTTACCTTTATCTATGATGTTTGAATTTTTTTCTAGTAGGATAAAACTAGTGAGCTTCATATGAGAAATGATTTGTAGTATAAGGTTCGATACATAGATAACTATAGGTTTTTCATGGAACCCTATAGGTTGAAATTCAGTTTCATCAAGGTAAACATGTGAATATGGTTGGCCAAGGGTTATGGATATATTTTTAGTTTGTTATCTAGGTTATAAAACAATATGAGACCGGTGAATGATTATTTCTCTAACATTATGATATAGGACTAATCATTAATATTTTTATAAGTGAAACACATTGGGAACTTTTTATTTGATACTGGATTCAGTTTGATAGACTATTCGGGTGACAGGCCAAGTCGACCGGTGGTTGGGTGTATGATAGATAAATTTCAAAAAACAATGTCATGTGACTGAAAATCATAGAATAACTTTTCACACAAGATATGCACTCAAATTGTAAATAGTATTTCAAAGGTATATCATATAATGTGAAGAATTAGGTTACGTGTAGCATGGTCATCTTTTCCGAGTTGATGAATGAATCATGGTCGAATGAGTCGAGTGATTATGATCTGGTAGTATTAGTTTGTAAACTATTGGAGTTGTATGAATTGATAGACATCAGATGCACGTAGTACAAGTTATATCATAATGTGGACATATAAAACATGTGAGATAAGGACCAATTGGTTTAATGAATCTCAACATCCCTTATAAGGACCAGCCTTAAACCTTACTTAATATTGAATTAAATGAGTAATTCACATTGAGGATCTTTTCAGGTTTAGAGTTTTAGAGAATTAGAACATAACTATTACATCTCAAAATATTACAAAGTAGAAACTTATACTAATTTCCATAATAAAAAAAAACTCTTAAAAAGAAACATGTCTAGTTCCATGTTTTATATAGCATGACATTCCCTTGATCCCATCCTTGACCTTATTCCACATTAAGTCCTGTGAAGAACATTTCAAAAAAACTTGGGGTGAGCATAAAAATCTCAGTAAGGGATACACAAAGAATGAAAACTGTTAGTTTTTTAAACATCAAGTAAACCATGTATACTCTATCAAATTAATACCGTCACCTTCATGAAGTAGTAAAAAACAATTCACTGAATAAAGTATCATTACTTACATTTTTTTAACCAAAGGATTACCATAAAACCCATATAAAGAACACATAACATATATAAAGGTAACTTGGGACATAAACATACTTAATTGGAATAACCATACGGTCTACTTCCACACATATCACTTAATGGAATAGCCATACGGCCAATTTCCATACATACTTAATGGAATAGCCATACGGCCGACTTCCATACCCAATGCATTGGAGGTTATAACGTAACCACCCGTCCTGGTATTCACGGCACCACCCATCATATGGTTTATCACGTAACCACCCGTTAAATGTCCAAGTACCATAATAAAATCATAAGACATAAAACAAATATAATGGAAAGAAAACATTTCCACACTTTGATCACAATATATCACTCAAATATATTGACATAAAAAATACGTTATAAAAACCATTTTCAATACCAAAATACATAAAAGAGTATATGGTATTTATTTCATTTTAAAAACATCACGGCTTTTTGAGGAAGCCAAAGACAAAATAATACTCGCGGCGGCGGAAGAGGTCGTTGTCACCGTGTACGTTAAAAGAAACATTCTTTTTTTTCGTTTAGTAAAACGCTTCGTATAAAAATATTCCTTTTTTATAAAAGTAAAATTCAAATGGGTTTATACACCGTATAAAAGAAAGTTGTGTATAAAACAAAATATGCCTCAATGAAAGGAGATTTAGACGTAGTCCCATACAAAAGACGGTATCCTTGGTTTAAGGATAAATCAATTACATAATTATGTGTGACAAACGAATACACAAAATATAAGTGGATATTAAGTGTAAAACAATCAGAGGTTATTCACATATATTCATAGAACGACATATTCAAGGAGTACAAGTTTATCCCAAAGAATCAAATTTGGGCTAAGAAGTTCCCTTGCAAAAATTTGACAGCCTAACGGCGTCACTTCAAAAATTCAGAAAATGAGTTGATGAGAGATAAAATGGGAATCTCATCACCTGAACATAAAATTTACATCAATCAGGATATAGAAGAACATATCCCATCATTATATTATGTGAATTAAAAGACATAACAAACGAAGTCTTTTAAAAAGTGGATGGTGAAAGGTTCCCTTACCGACTTGGGTAACTTTCGAAAAGTACACCCCATTGAAGAAGTGTCATACAATGAATATGTAAATACCCATAAATGGAATTATATTAAAAAAGGAGTTTAATAGTGGGTAGTACATAAACCACTCAAAGGAAATTGTGGCAAATGTAGCATAAATCTCACGGGAATAAATGTGAGATGAAAAATCCCTTACGAAAACTCGGCAGCCTAACGGTGCCACATAAAACTTACAAAAATGGATTGATGAGATAAAATAGGGTATCTCATCATATTAACTTAAAGTTTATATAAAGAGGAATATAAACGAACATCCCCCAACATAACAAATAGGAGCTTAAAAGAAGTGACATAAAGGAGAGTACTTAAAAAGAAAGAGAGAGGTTAGATCTCTTACGAAAATTCGGCAGCCTAACGGCACCACCCAAAACTTCCAAAATGGATTGATGAGAGAGAATAGGGTCTCTCATCACATGAAAATAAAAATTACAGTAAGTGTAATATAAAATGACATCCCAATAACAAGAAATATGAACTTTAGAGTGAATGACATAAAAGAGTGTACTTAAAAAGAAAGAGAGGAGTAAGATCCCTTACCTCGGGTCTGACTTGACTCGATTGTTCTTTAACGTCCTGAATAACAAACTTGAGTTAATTTATATTTTCTTAAGAACCTTTTTCAAGTTTATTATTCCTTTTATTTCACTTATTTCCATGTTATAAACATTTTGTAATCAAATAATGTTTGTTTTGTCGATATTTGGTTCTTAAGTCAAAAGTGGACTTCTTACAATTACATGTTGTTCGTGTGGTCAATGGTTCATTATATCCAGAATGATATTCATAATTTGGATATCATATATATCATATATATCCAGAATATACATGTATTTATAATATTACATAATCATTTAGAGGTAAGAAATGAAATGCACCGTTCATGGAGACGGTAAGCCGTACGTATGCATGAACGCTACTTTCATTTCTTTGTCATATTAATGGAATTAAAACTAAATGAGAGGTATGTATATTTTAATTACAGAATTATATTCATCATTTATATGTAACATACATTATATATATCCATTATAAATATGTACTTATAATAGTACATTACATTTGGGGATAAGAAATGAAATGCACCGTTCATGGAGACGGTAATCCGTACGTACGCATGAACGCAACTTTCATTTCTATATCATACATTAATGGAAAGAAATAATAATTATATAGAGGTATATTATAATTACATTATAAAATCATATATAATAACTTTAAATCCATCATTTATACGTCCCACGTATGGCATTAACGAATCACATCACTTTGAGGGGGCGGTAGTCCGCACTTCCTAAAATGAAGATATCGTGTATACCCATAATGGAAGCCATTAAGGTAAGACAAAAATGAAAAATACAGAAGCTTAAGTAAAACATAAAAATATTATATATCATATATAAATATAGTGACATCTTAATGGCCACCTTTGAAGGTGTTATATGAGTGTTGAACAATCATCGTTTCGTGAGGCAGAAATTCGCCATCCACGAAAACAGTATGTTCTTTAACCATTAGATGTAGGTGTGTGTAAGTGTAGATCGAATCATTATTATAACAACATCCTAGTATATTTAGAATACTGTATTTGTTACAAAAGAAAATAATAAAAAGATTTTAGGTGGTTGGAGAAGCAAAATAAAACAAAATGACTCAAAAGAAGACATTACCTTAAAATCGGGTAACTCCCTTTGGTTTGAGCTCAAAGGCTTCCTTGGGAAGACTTCTGCCCAAAGTGAGGCTTCAAGGAGTAAGAGAGGGAAGTGGAGAGACAAAATGGGCAGGGTTTGGCCGAGCCAAAGTCTTTGGGTGTGTGGGTAAGGAGGTTGAGGTGGGGGCCTTTTATAAGAGGAGAGGAGGGGCACTCTTGGAAGGTAAAGAAAGGTCACTTTATTTTAAAATGGTATTCGGATTTAAGAGGTAACACATTGATGTGTTTTGAGGATAAGTTGATAAGGTTTCTAAATCCACTCATCCAACAGGTTTTGGACATGTGTAGGTCTTATATATTACATTATATTTCCATTTTATTTAAATCGTGAAACAATGAGGTCATCGTTGCATCATCATGATGTCATAACTAATTTAATTTATTTAATGTATAAAAATTATAAAAAAAATACTATGATGTAGGAAATCTTTTTATCTTTCCAATGAATATTTATAGTAAAAATTATGATTTGTATAACCCCATGTAAAAAAATTTTAGTAAAACATTTCATGTTTGTCTCATTTTTACTTTAACATTAAATAAAAAGGTATTTATGTCATTTTCCAACCAAAGTGGCTCCATGGGGTCCCCAAGTTGACTCATGGCTTTTATTGGTCGGCCATGACACATCCAATGTGGTTAGGACATGTTTCAAGTTCATTTCATATTATTAAAACATTATTTTTACCTTAAACTACACTAATTACCTCTAATCGCGATTAAAAACTTAATAAGTTACTATTCACCAAAAAATTATTGTAATCCCATTGAACCACATTTTACTTCTTAATGACAACCATGTATGTCGGATTTTTGAAATTCAAAACACAAAGGTGGCAAAATTTCATTTAAACGGAAAATCAGTTTTTATAAGTACCACTTAGTGGTTTCACTATTCATCAAAAATTGAAGTTTTTTAGAAAATTACCAAAAATTCACCCTAAGCTATATTTGATATTCCGAATTCAAAAATGAAGTCTATTTTACAAAATTCAAAACATATAAGTCACATTAATTAATTTAATAATTAATTCCCGTTGTCATGACAAATAGCGTGTTTTTATGAAACAATAAGTATCAAAAGATTGACACTAGTTTAAGTCCGATTTCAAAGTAAAATTAATTCCAACGACCACTATTGGATTTAATGGTAAAAATATATTCTAATTTCACTTTAAAACCAATTAAAATGATAATCTAATCATATAAATAAATTAGATTAAAAGGGAGTTTTGAATTAAAATACAACATTTTACATTATTCATTAAAAAAATGAACTTTATCGGAAAGATACCAAAAATTTACACAAAGTAAATTTTGATATCCCGATTCTAAAGAAGAGTTTTATTTGGTCCAAATAGAATGTATAAGAGTGAAAAAAACTATATTTAATGATGGTTCACCATCAAAAGGCGATAAGTGAACCTTTAGTGAAAACTAGGGCATATACGCCTAAAATTGAATTCTTTCCTTATTTTAAGCCTTTATCTTTTATTGGATAAATTTAAAAACATTTAAAAACATATATAATCATATTTTAGTTATTTCTATCCATTCCCACCAATACAACGGCTACATGTTAACTGCCATTTAAAATAATATTATTTTATTATTATAGTGCAATGTAAGATTCCCAAGAAACTCATTGTTGCGTGTTGGGTACGCCATCGAGCATAGCGTCCCCTTTAAAGTCATATTAATATTTTATTCACAAATATGGATAAATATGAAAATGTCATATTCTTTATTTACCTGGGGTGTTACATCCTTCCCCCCTTTTGGGAATTGCGTCCTCGCAATTTTAAAATTGGGCTTGGAAACATCCTTGAAAGTCCCACATCGGAAGAAGATTCGGTAAAACAATCACTTTAAAATAAAGAAATATAAGTACAAAGGTCACCCGAGTTAACCCATACTAGGATTCCAAGTATGAAAACATGGACATGGAGGAGAAAACATAGGGTCATGTTCTGATGGAGAGTGATAGAAAACATGTTTAGGAGAAAGTTGACCACAAGAAAATCACAAACTTGTGATGGGTTAAACGGTATTCGATTCCCCAGTAGGAAAATTTAATAGACAACATTTTTGTTTTAAGTTACTTTTTATTGAGGAATTTATTCATAAGGAAACATAATCACTTATCATGTTGACTTTCAACTTTTATTAGATTCCTTACACAAACTCATATTTTCTCCAAAAGACGAGTATTTAGGAAGACTTGTTCACATTAAGAGTACTATAATAAACTTCTAGAGAATCACCTAATCCACAAAAGAGAACTATATACTTCCCATATCTTTAGACTTTAACCAAAACCAAAACCAAAACGGCTAGTACAAGATCAGATAATCCAGAAAAGGATAACCCCTTATAAAAAGAAAATCTATTCTTAATCTCCAAAATTTGTCCAACAAAACCCAAAGTTCAACGGGGACAATTCGATAATCAATTTGTCCATAAAATTCTTCAAAGTAAACCAAACTAAGATTGAAACCCAAATATTTGAATGATTTAGTCACATAGTCTTCCAAGTTAAATCGTAACATTTATCTCCAAACAAAATCAGTTGCTCTTAATGTCTCGTATTGAAAAGTAATTAACCTAATCACATATCCTCGATGATAGGTTAATAATTTCCATATAAAACCCAAAATAAACTTACTCTTGATTCCTAAAATCATCCAACTAAAAGGAATCAGTTAAACTAACCAGGGACTTCACGTAGTCCAGTGGTAGGCGATAAATACCAGTTGCACTTTGGTTGTGGGTTCGATTCCCGCAGCTTTGTCCGACGCGATGGGTTGTCACACGGTCTGCGTGTTGTCCTTTTTCAAAAACTATATAATTCTTAAAACATTCCCCAAAATGAGATAAAATCTTAAAAAATAATCATAACATATTTTAACCTCAAGTTTATCTCATGCCTTTCATTTTCCATCATATCATATAATAACCCATAATTACCTCAAAAGTAAGGATCATATAAACTCTAATGGTTACCTTTATAATTATTACCTGAAATTCCACATCGATTGGTCATCTCATACATGATTCATCATAGAACATACCAAGGTTCAAGTGGTTGATCATGACTCCTTGATAGTTGGTTTAGAACAACCACGAGTTTCCTCATTGAATCGCCCATTTTATCTAGTATCTTAATCAGAGAACCACCACAGTTTTCCTTTAAACCTTTTTTCTCTTTGGAGCCTGCTAGATCCATCCATTCACTAAAAACAGAAATGTCAGTGTGATTATATCAACAAAACCATCATGTACTAATGAGGAAGATAAACACTAATATATACTTACTCAATCACTTTATCTAAAACTAGGACTCTTTCTGAAATCCTAACCATTATGGTAATGTCACTTATTCTTAGAGAATACCCTAACCTCTAAAGTTATCTAAACCGACCTTTGATACCAACTATAAGGCCCCAGCCTTAAACCTTACTTAATATTGAATTAAATGAGTAATTCACATTGAGGATATTTTCAGGTTTAGAGTTTTAGAGAATTTGAACATAACTATTACATATCAAAAGATTACAAAGTAGAAACTTCTACTAAGTTTCCATAATAAAAAAACTCTTAAAAAGAAATATGTCTAGTTCCATGTTTTATATAGCATGACATTCCATTGATCCCATCCTTGACCTTATTCCACATTAAGTCCTGTGAAGAACATTTCAAAAAAACATGGGGTGAGCATAAAAAGTTCAGTAAGGGATACACAAAGAATTAAAACTATTAGTTTTTCAAACATCAAGTAAACCATGTATACTCTATCAAAGTAATACCGTCACCTTCATGAAGTAGTAAAAAACTCTTCACTGAATAAAGTATCATTACTTACATTTTTGTAACCAAAGGATTACCATAAAACCCATATAAAGAACACATAACATATATAAAGGTAACTTGGGACATAAACATACTTAAGTGGAATAACCATATGGTCGACTTCCACACATATCACTTAATGGAATAGCCATACGGCCAATTTTCATACATACTTAATGGAATAGCCATACGGCCGACTTCAATACCCAATGCATTGGAGGTTATAACGTAACCACCCGTCCTGGTATTCACGGCACCACCCGTTATATGGTTTATCACGTAACCACCCGTTAAATGTCCAATTACCATAATAAAATCATAAGACATAAAACAAATATAATGGAAAGAAAACATTTCCACACTTTGATCACAATACATCACTCAAATATATTGACATAACAAATCCATTATAAAAACCATTTTCAATACCAAAATACATAAAAGAGTATATGGTATTTATTTCATTTTAAAAACATCACGGCTTGTTGAGGAATCCAAAGACTAAATAATACTCGTGGCGGCGGAAGAGGTCGTTGTCACCGCGTACGTTAAAAGAAACATTCTTTTTTGTCGTTTAGTAAAATGCTTCATATAAAAAGATTCCTTTTGTATAAAATTAAAATTCAAATGGGTTTATACACCGTATAAAAGAAAGTTGTGTATAAAACAAAATATGCCTCAATGAAAGGAGATTGAGACGTAGTCCCATACAAAAGACGGTATCCTTGGTTTAAGGATAAATCAATTACATAATTATGTGTGACAAAAGAATACACCAAATATAAGTGGATATTAAGTGTAAAACAATCAGAGGTTATTCACATATATTCATAGAATGACATATTCAAGGAGTACAAGTTTATCCCAAAGAATCAAATTTGGGCTAAGAAGTTCCCTTGCAAAAATTTGACAGCCTAACGGCGTCACTTCAAAAATTCAGAAAATGAGTTGATGAGAGATAAAACGGGAATCTCATCACGTGAACATAAAATTTACATCAATCAGGATATATAAGAACATATCCCAACATAATAGTATGTGAATTAAAAGACATAACAAAGAAGTCTTTTAAAAAGTGGAGGGTGAAAGGTTCCCTTACCGACTTGGGTAACTTTCGAAAAGTACACCCCATTGAAGAAGTGTCATACAATGAATATGTAAATACCCATAAATGGAATTATATTACAAAAGGAGTGTAATAGTGGGCAGTACATAAACCACTTAAAGAAAATTGTGGCAAATGTAGCATAAATCTCACGGGAATAAAAGTGAGATGAAAAATTCCTTACGAAAACTCGGCAGCCTAACGGCGCCACATAAAACTTACAAAAATGGATTGATGAGATCAAATAGGGTATCTCAACATATTAACTTAAAGTTTATAGAAATAGGAATATAAACGAACATCCCCCAACATAACAAATAGGAGCTTAAAAGAAGTGACATAAAGGAGAGTACTTAAAAAGAAAGAGAGAGGTTAGATCTCTTACGAAAATTCGGCAGCCTAACGGCACCACTCAAAACATCCAAAATGGATTGATGAGAGAGAATAGGGTCTCTCATCACATGAAAATAAAAATTATAGTAATTTTAATATAAAATAACATCCCAATAACAAGAAATATGAGCTTTAGAGTGAATGACATAAAAGAGTGTACTTAAAAAGAAAGAGAGGAGTAAGATCCCTTACCTCGGGTCCGACTTGACTCGATTGTTCTTTAACGTCCTGAATAATAAACTTGAGTTAAGTTCGATTTGCTTAAGAACCGTTTTCAAGTTAATTATTCATTTTATATCACTTATTTCCATGTTATAAACATTATGTAATCAAATAATGTTTGTTTTTTCGATATTTGGTTCTTAAGTCAAAAGTGGACTTCTTACAATTACATGTTGTTCGTGTGGTCAATGGTTCATTATATCCAGAATGATATTAATAATTTGGATATCATATATATCATATATATTTAGCATATACATGTATTTATAATATTACATAATCATTTAGAGGTAAGAAATGAAATGCACCATTCATGGAGATGGTAAGCCGTACGTACGCATGAACGCTACTTTCATTTCTTTGTCATATTAATGGAATTAAAACTAAATGATAGGTATGTATATTTTAATTCCAGAATTATATTCATCATTTATATGTAAAATACATTATATATATCCATTATAAATATGTACTTATAATAGTACATTACATTTGGGGATAAGAAATGAAATGCACCGTTCATGGAGACGGTAAGCCGTACGTACGCATGAACGCTACTTTCATTTATATCTCATACATTAATGGAAAGAAATAATAATGATATAGAGGTATATTATAATTACAGTATAAAATCATATATAATAACTTTAAATCCATCATTTATACGTCCCATGTATGGCATTAATGAATCACATCACTTTGAGGGGGCGGTAGTCCTCACTTCCTAAAATGAAGATATCGTGTATACCCATAATGGAAGCCATGAAGGTAAGCCACAAATAAAAAATACAGAAGTTTAAGTAAAACATAAACATATTATATATCATATATAAATATAGTGACATTTTAATGGCCACCTTTTAAGGTGTTATATGAGTGTTGAACAATCATCGTTTCGTGAGACAGAAATTCGCCATCCACGGAAACAGTATGTTCTTTAACCATTAGATTTAGTTGTGTGTAAGTGTAGCTTGAATCCTTATTATAACAACATCCTAATATATTGAGAATACTTTTTTTGTTACAAAAGAAAAGAATAAAAAGATTTTAGGTGGTTGGAGAAGCAAAATAAAACAAAAGGACTCAAAAGAAGACATTACCTTAAAATCGGGTAACTCCCTTTGGTTTGAGCTCAAAGGCTTCCTTGGGAAGACTTCTGCCCAAAGTGAGGCTTAAAGGAGTAAGATAGGGAAGTGGAGAGACAAAATGGGCAGGGGTTGGCCGAGCCAAAGTCTTTTGGAGTGTGAGTAATGAGGTTGAGGTGGGGGCCTTTTATAAGAGGAGAGGAGGTGCACTCTTGGAAGGTAAAGAAAAGTCACTTTATTTTAAAATGGTATTCGGATTTAAGAGGTCCCACATTGATTTTTTTTGAGTATAAGGTGATAAGGGTTCGAAATACACTCATCCAATAGGTTTTGGACATGTTTAGTTCTTAGATATCACATTATCCTTCCATTTTATTTAAATCGTTAAACAATGAGGTCATCGCTGCATCATCATGATGTCATAACTAATTTAATTTATTTAATGTCTAAAAATTATAAAAAAATACTATGATGTAGGAAATCTTTTTATCTTTCCAATGAATATTCATAGTAAAAATTATGATTTGTATAACCCCATATAAAAATTGTTTTAGTAAAACATTTCATGTTTGTCTCATTTTTACTTTAACATTAAATAAAAAGGTATTTATGTCATTTTCCAACCAAAGTGGCTCTATGGGGTCCCCAAGTTGACCCATGGCTTGTCTTGGTCGTCCATAACACATCAAATGAGGTTAGTACATGTTTCAAGTTCATTTCATATTATTAAAACATTATTTTTACCTTAAACTACACTAATTACCTCTAGTCGTGATTAAAAACTTAATAAGTTACTATTCACCAAAAAATTATTTTAATCCCATTGAACCACATTTTACTTCTTAATGACAAACATGTATGTAGGATTTTTTAAATTCAAAACACAAAGGTGGAAAAATTTCATTTAAACGGAAAATCAGTTTTTATAAGTACCACTTAGTGGTTTCACTATCCATCAAAAATTGAAGTTTTTTAGAAAATTACCAAAAATTCACCCTAAGCAATATTTGATATTCCGAATTCAAAAATGAAGTATATTTTACAAAATTAAAAACATATAAGTCACATTAATTAATTTAATAATTAATTCCCGTTGTCATGACAAATAGCGTGTTTTTATGAAACAATAAGTATCAAAAGATTGACACTAGTTTAAGTCCGATTTCAAAGTAAAATTAATTCCAACGACCACTATTGGATTTAATGGTAAAAATATATTCTAATTTCACTTTAAAACCAATTAAAAAGATAATCTAATCATATAAATAAATTAGATTAAAAAGGGGTTTTGAATTAAAATACAACATTTTACACTATTCATTAAAAAAATGAACTTTATTGGAAAGATACCAAAAATTTACACAAAGTAAATTTTGATGTCCCGATTCTAAAGAAGAGTTTTATTTGGTCCAAATAGAATTTATAAGAGTGAACAAAACTATATTTAATGACGGTTCGCCATCAAAAGGCGATAAGTGAACCTTTAGTGAAAACTAGGGCATATACGCCTAAAATTGAATTCTTTCTGTATTTTAAGCCTTTATATTTTATTGGATAAATTTAAAAACATTTAAAAACATATATAATCATATTTTAGTTATTTCTATCCATTCCCACCAATACAACGGCTACATGTTAACTGCCATTTAAAATAATATTATTTTATTATTAGAGTGCAACGTAAGATTCCCAAGAAACTCGTTGTTGCGTGTTGGGTACGCCATCGAGCATAGCGTCCCCTTTAAAGTCATATTAATATTTTATTCAAAAATATGGATAAATCTGAAAATGTCATATTCTTTATTTACCTGGGGTGTTACATCCCTGGTTTCTTATATTTTTGGGACGTAAATCTGGAATTTAACTATAGAGTAAAGGAGGAAACATTGATAAATTTGGTTTGAGGATACAGCTAACCCATGGTTGGACTTGGTAATACATTATTAAGGGATGCAGTTTTATAATTTGGAATATAAAGGTTCCACAGATTTATATATGAGTGTGGTTCAATTAATTAATACACACCTATCAATGCTATCTTATTGTACTCCTAGATATATTTGATCATGCCAAATTTATCAACATCGTCTTGTGTATGCTGGGGGGATTTTGAACAACACTCTAGTATACTAATGTATTTTATTTTCAATAAAGTATCCCCCAAAGTATTCTCAACAAGCTGTTTAAAATTCATCGTGATAGTGCATAATACCCTAGTGGTTGATTGGGTGATGTAATTGTCATTTTTTATAAAATTCGAAAAGCATCAATGAAACATTTATCATGAATATGGATTGATTTGAAGTTAATTTTTATGATAACACCTGGGATGAGTGGGTTGTATGATATGCCAGTTTTTATTTCTATGAGGTACATGGCGTAGGTTATGATTATTGGGTTCTCTTTTTTTATGGAGAAATGAAAGAGATACTCATTTAGAGGGGAGTAGGTCGTTAGTCACAGGTAGGAGACCCTCATGTGACAACTGTCATTGAATCCTAGAACTGGTTATTAGATAGTTGTTTTGATAACATAATAAATTAAATAAATGAATTAATGTATGGATGGATTTATCTATAAATTACAATTCCTTGTTTTAATATGGTTTTGGGTGATGTATGAGTGTGGGAATTAAAAATGGGGTACCATTCAAAAACATAATGGATCTACATCAACTATTCTGCTTGTTATTATGAAATAAGACATAATCCATTTTGAATTGGATATAGTTCAACTAATATGTTTTATCGGAAGACATTTAAAGGATTTGGTGACCATGTTCATAATGATATCATTATACCTCGGTATAAATGAATCAGAATAATTGATGTGTGATGTTTCTTAATTTAATAATTTTATTTTTTATATAGTTGGCCCAGTGAAATTTTATTTTAGTTTATTCATATTGAAGAATGAAGTTGGTGATGACCCGCATCAGGCATTCCATTAGGATGAGAAGAGTATAATATAGGGTTATCCAGATATTTTCAAGGATAATATGGCATGAATAGTTTGATCTTGATCAAATGTAATTTGACCACATTCTCAAATCAAGGAACATGTGAATGGACCTATATTACGATTAGCTGTAGAGTGTTCAGAAACATGCCATCAGCTTTATCGGTTCACTGGGGGTGTGTCTCTATAACATCTTCCAATAATTGAAATAATGCGTCATTGAATTAGAGAATATTGAACAAACCAATAGATGTCTGTACCATTGGTTTCATGTTTTAAGGGATGATGATGTGATCATATACTAGGTTAGATGGGTTTGGGAAAACATAGTCCTTGTGTTTCTGATTGAGCAATAAGAATTGGCTCCGTTTTGGAGGCTATGTATCATATGAATATTATAGTACATGGTGTCTCATTGATCATTATGAAATATAATGTTTCATTTCATTAATATTGAATTTCATTATTGGTTCAATTATTTATTTTTATTAACACTAATTATTCTTAGGGATGAGAATTTTTATGGTCCAGATGAGGTATGATCCCATGTTTTTTTATGTTGGATATTTTTAATGGATTTTGAATTTTCAATTACTCGACATGACTAATAATGATAAGAGAATAACAATATGAATTTATCCATTGGAATTCCTAGAGATAAATTTTATAGATATGGGATGTGTATTGATTTTTATCATATAGGTCTCAAGACTGTCTAGGAATATTATACACAAAACCAAATTTTTGGAATGGTTTAACTTATGGAATATTATTATCACATAGTTAGGATTACCCATGAGGCCTAATTATGTGGGATAATTTATACCATAACACTATTGTAAAAATTTTGTGTCATGATATAGGGAACCATATATTGTGTATGAAATTTTCTACCAATATTACACCGAGTTGGAACATGGTTTGACTACCTATGTGATTTAACGATGTGTGTTAGAGTGTGCCTCATGTAGTAGAGGTACACATTGGGAACATGGTATTATTAACCATGTGATTCATCCATGAATGGTGGAGGGTGGCTCCCACAGTAGAGGTTCATGAGTGGTTCATGTTGTGTGAAACCACGAGTCCATGCAAAGTGGCTCACATAAAAATTGGAAAATTAAATTTTCCTTCTAGGATTTTAGAGGCTAAACCCCCTTCTATAACCCTATTAAAACATGCTAATTTAGAATTATTCTTTAGATTATCAATGGGATTTATCCCATTATATTATTCATAATCACACACCATCATGTGAATTAGAAAACACATGGTATGCCTCATAATATTCAATCATTAGTTTTATTATTTCCCTTTATCCTACAACTATGGTTCCATGAATTTTTTATTTCAGTACTGATTCCAATAGATTATAGTGGAATTAGATACCATTGAATGGTTTTTCAATCTTCCATTGAATATGAAATTTAGAGAGGTACTAGATACTTTATCATATTTTATTACAACGTTTAATTTCACCATGGTGAATTTATAATTCATTATATCGTAATTAAAAAACGTAAGGGGTTTTATTGATGTCATTTATTAAAGATTGTTCCTATAAATAAGTGTTACATTATTGTGGGATGTTATAGATTTACATGTTTCTATTCAAGTGATATAGAAAAGGCTAATATTATTTTAGGAATTATAATTTTTCTGAATAAGTATTTTTCATCAAAATTAATCAATGGGTCTTAATTAATTAATTATATTGTTTTTTATAATTAATTTTCTTATTTCTATGATACAGGTACCAAAATGACTCATTTGAGCATTAAAAATCAGTGGATGATTTAATCATCCTAAAGAAAATAAATGTAAATAATTTTAATTGTAGGTGGTATGACATACATACCTTAGAGTATATATGGAGGAATATTGTATTATGCGAATTCTTTGTATTTCCCCAGAATAGAATTATGCCTTTGTAGATTTTTTATAAAGAGATATTTATATTAAATCAATATGGCATATTGAATATATACATTTTAAGGTCCACTAAAAACTCATTCAGGATACCTTTATACTTTAAAATAATTCCATCATTTAGACCGATGATCGCATGTGGGATGCCTCAACATATGATTTGACCTAGAACATTACATGTTTCTTGTCACCACTGTTTTTTATTTTCAAATACACTAATAGGGATTCCATTTATATATTTGAAAATAGATGATTCAATGAGTTATGACTCCATTTTAATATAAACCTCAATAATCCTAGGTAGGATGCTCTTCCTTGGTATTAATATAGGGGACCCCATGGGTTCCCCAATTTTGAATGTCCTTACCCTCGTACAACATTGTTTCGATTTAGGATAGTATTGGGTGTCTCTTAGAACCCATAATGAACAAGTAAGAACTTTAATATGTTGATTCTCTCATGAATCAACAATTTACCCACCCTCGCTCTTTTATTTACACATTCACTTGTTTACTCATGTTTCAGTTATGATTTCTAGAGGTTCTTCCACTTTCTCACCTGAATAACCTGATGCTATATGACATTTGATTTTTTATTCCAATATATACTTGATGGGGTCTATAATATATTGTTATTTTTTTCAGGGGATTAAAAAACATACAAATAATTATATGGATTATCATCCTTTTTATAATTTTTTATTTTGTTGGGAATCATATATGTACTTCTTGGGGTCAAGATTGTGAGCCTTCTAGTCATATATAGTAACTTTCACTCCTAGATGCACTTCACGTGATCCATATTATGGGACCTATCAATTGAATGATACAACTACTATTAGAAGAATGCCAATTTTCAAGGGAATTATTATCCATATTTTAATTACATTGGAATTTTACTAAGAGGGTCTCAAAACCATTCTTATAATTGGTCTCTAAGAGGATAACAAGATTGTTAGGACCCATGGGTTTCCTAAGGATTTTTGGTGGGTGGAAATCTCCTATGTAGAAAGATATTGTTGATCACCTAATGGAATGACATGATATACATGGTCGATGACAAGGATTCTACCTAATATTAGGTGGTCACACTATTATTGTTACCCATTAAAAATGTATGGTAGTGGTCTGTTGATACTTCTATGTGTTTTATTCTGTGTGTTATCGTTGATCTATAGATCATTTCTTATTGATCGCCTAATGTTATTCCTTTTCAAGGATTATCTAAATCCAATATCAACATTTCTTATGGATCGAGACCTGGGAATTTTGGATCATATTTGATTATACATTTGTAGTGTGGTATAAAATCCATCTCTATTCCATATTTTATGGACTTACAACTAAAACCTCTTACTCCATAATATTTCTTAATAAAGGTGGGTATGTGTGGTCTCAGGGTTTGGAAATGTATCCCCATATGTTTGACATAACTTGCTGATAGAAATGTTTAATGATTTCCCTAAGAATAATATTCTATCAATATTTTATACAAAATGAATGACTTTTTTATACACGACTTGATTGGTCTGGCATCTAGCTAAATGACTTATTCAAAGGAAATCCAGATGATTGGGTTTATAAATCCAAGGACCCGGTGTGGTTTGATTCCTCTTAAATTTAACCTTAATCATATATATATATATATATATATTGGAATACATATTTTATCACACACACACACACATATATATTTACGAAGGAACCTTATGTCATTTTTATATAATCAATGTTGAGTAATCTCATTGTACATTCCATTTACGATTTCATTTATCATCTAATTTCTTGAAGTAATTATTATTTCTGTCATTTTTTTTATTTTCTAGATAAATATATCATCTTTTATTGACAGTTAATATTACTTGAATTATTTTGTACCAAATTAGGGGTAAGCTACTGAGTTTTTTTCTAACACCCCGATCAGGAAAACATTGAACTAGGGAGCCTGAGATGACCTGAAATAGGTTGTAGGCAAGTGTTTGTGTAAAGGACATAAAAAAATTGACAAGGATGGAAATAATATTTAGATTCACCATGGGTATGTTTTACGAGTATAGATTTCATTAGTGCTTTATAATCTAATTTTTACCTATTGTTTACTGCATTTTATGTATGACCGGCCATGTGGGTGATCAGTATTATATGTGTGACATGGAAATTCATGCCTTTAATTCATTTCATTATTTATTACTAAAATATATTATTTATGTATATTTATAATTACAACTCTATATCATGTAATTATATTTATTAAATCTAGTTATTTACAATATTTTATTACTCTAATATGAGGTCATAGTATCCCCACTATAACACCCTATACCCTTGCAAATATTCATTAGCCTATGGAATACAGGGAGACAGGTTTGAGGCCTTAGACTGAACTAAATTGGGGAACTTGATTTGAGAATTCTGGGGTGGGATATAAAAATATTGTTATTTATAGAATATATATATATATATAATATAATGATTAATGAATAATTGTTTTTAAATAATGAAATATTAATGCTACTGACCTGAAATTCTATTATATATTTCTTTGAAAGTGAATGACATAAACAAAAAACTTGGGAATACATGATTATTGATCATTAAAGAAAAATTTTTAATGATATTTTGGGATGAGGTTCAAGGTAAATTAGAATGGTATGTGTGACAATGGATGGGTGGACATGTTCCCCTTTAAAATTGAAGAAATTGGTAATTTTGGGAGTACTACTTATAATTCATTTATATCAATACAATATTTTGTGGTCAATGAATCCAATATTTCAATATAATTTGATTGGTGTGATTTGTTTTATATTAATAAAAAAATAATTTCAATACATTTTTATACTTGATTCATTTAGTTACCAAATGTGTTCACATATTAAACATTTGATTCCTAAATTAATAAGTATTTTTTATCTATGTATTTTATATAATATTTAAAAATTAAAGGTAACCAATAATACCAAATATTCAAATTTAAAAAACTATTTTTAATAATATAAATTAAATTCATTTTAAATATGTTATAAAATTAATATTTAAATTAAAATATATAATTCAAACATATAAATAATTTATTGAAAAATAACATTTAACTATTATGTGTTCATTACTTTTATTTAAAATTGATTCCTAATTTAATAAGTTTTAATATATTTATGAATATTCCTAATCATAACATTAGGTTCATAATTTAAATTATACTAAATGGAATAATTTAATACAAATGAAACACTATTAATAATACATTTCATAAGAAATGGTTTTACCATTATCATGGTAATTAACCCTAATTTTACTAACATTATATATATTCTAAAAAAGTAAATTGATCGTGTAATATAATATTGAAATTTTTATCTAAAATTTGATATATTTTATTAATTTTTAATTTCCAAAATTAATATAGTATTATTTTTAATACAAGAACATAAAAACATTTGTTGATGTGAAATTTTACTTGACACTCAAAAATTTTATACATGTGGTTTATAAACTCAAGATAGTATTTTTTTAATATTATTTATATCAATTATTTTAATAAAGATTAATGAAATTATTTTATTATAAGTGTGATAGTATTTTATAAAAACATATATTTATTATAATTCAACAAAAAAATAGTTATTTAAGAATAAATCCAAAAATTTAAATTATGTTAATATTGATCTAAAAAATGATATTAATTTATAAAAAAATCTTATGGATTATAAAAGTTATAATTAAATATGTTGTTACTAATATATATGATTTCTAGTATAGTTACTATAAAAATTTCATTGAAAATATTATTTTTGATAATGTTTCATGGTTATATGATTAGTGCATTATTACAAGTATATAAAGATACTGAACACAATAATTATTAATGTTTTGTAATTATTAATAAGCCAGTTCTTTACATTATTTCTCTAATCACTTTCCTAGAACCGGTGGAGACACGATTTACTATAGTTTAGTATGAAAGGATGAAATCATCAATGTTCAAGGACTATGATCCTACTAGGGAAGTTTTCTGCAATACATGATTAACTTACAACAATGGATGAAGTCACTCATAGAAAACCAATCCCCAATTTTCCTCTTGGTGTTTCCAAACACATGGAAATATAAAGAACGATGACGTAGAAAAATAATGATTATTAATCTGAAAATTATATGGCCCTAATTTTTAATGTATAACCATATCTAATGAGGTTTCATTACCAGTTGGGAGGACCACTATTATATATTCCACTTTCAGTTCAGTTACAATAGATGTATCAAAAGTGTTAGTAACCTATATTAGTATCTGCATACGAAAAATGGGCATGCTTCCAAAAACATCTCTTGATTTAATGGAATGAACCTTATCTATATGAAAAGAATCCTTAAGATTTATTACTTTAGACATTTCTAGAGAACAAACCTAATGAGGTGGTTCCAAATCCCACTTTGTGGAAGTATTTTTTAGATTTTATATATTTTACTGATAGATAACATTTTTTTGGGGAGGAAATGAATATGAAAAAATGGTATCACTAATTATGTCCCACTCTATCATTGAATCATACAAGCATTGAAATATCCCTTATAACATATTCCACTGGCCCTAATCCAATATTTCCCTACACATCCTAAATCCCATCAGATATATAACCCCATAGAGAATTATATACATGGTTCCTATTAAATATTAATTTCCATCCCATTTATATAATTAATGAAAATTATATTCATTTTATTGTATTATTTAGTTATATAAATTACCATATATACATATGTGTAAATCATGATCATCCTCTAGAAGACCAATAAGTTATAAGTTTTTGATATGAAAAATTATTTCCACTACTACTCCCACAATTGGTTCATTTGGAATAATGTCAATGAGTTTGTTTCCTTAAAATAAATGTTTTGTGACATGGTGGATCATGCTTTAATGGAATTAAGAAAACCTCCAAAACATTTCTTTTGCATCTCTACCACATATGATGATTAATAAAATATATTGGAGTGTATGTATATCTATTATTGAAGCTATAATATTTTTTTGATTATATATAATGGATGTTGATTGTTCAAGGCCACATGTCCATTCTTGTCCGAATGATTCAGCCCACACCAACGAAGGATTCCATTCCATCTCTAATGGAATAATAACACACACAACTCTAAGATTCTAAAATTATTTGATGAAATCAATATATAGAAAATAAATAACCATTTATAGTACCAAATCATTTTTTCAGCCTCATAGAAAAAATATAATCTATATTAAGAGGATGTTCTATTACCCACCTAATTCTAGAGGAATCAAATTACTAGGACGAGTGGCTCAAATTTTCCAATTCCATCAGATCAGTGGACCACTTTGCATAGAATAATGGTTAATCAAACTAGTAAAATTCTATAAGCCCTTACAGAATCAATAAATGTAAGGGAAAATTACCCACCAACAAGGATATTTCCCATGGTTTTATCCCTGATTTTTTTTTGATGATGTCGAAACCTAAATAAAACTATATGTAAATGATCAATAAGAGAATCAATACAAGGAATTATCTTCCAATATTTATTTATAAACCATTCAATTGGTTTAATATATATCTCCACAACAACATTCTTATCCTAGAATATAGAAAAACACTCATTATAAAAATTTAGAAATTATTAATGTTAGTCCATCAACTCAACAGGGTGGATCCTCTACACATCCTAATAATGATTGGAAATAGCTGGGAAAAAATGTTCCCCAAAAATTGAAGAATAACATTATCAAGAATATTTAAGATATTCTATATTGACCCTCATTAATTGAAATGATTCACCTATAAAAGAAACATTTCTACCCCTCAATGGGTTTGAGAAGGTTCTATTCATGTACTAATCCTCTATGGCTACTACTAAAGTCTAACCTATATAGAAATACAACCATGAGGACAATTAGTTCATATTATTCCTTATAGGGATGATGAATTTGAAATAATATAGGGTCACATAATACCTATATCTGATTTGTTTTCAAAAAAGATAAAATCAATGTTTTAAATTATTTTTGAAAATTTTGATGATGTAATTTTTACTGATGAATAAAATTATCAAAATGGTTTGAAAAGAATATATTTCTTTATTTAAAAAAATGATTAATGTGAATTTTCCAAAACAATGGGAAAATTAATTTTTTATCTTATATGAAAGGAAAAAATTAACAACATCATGATTCCATAATACATTGAATCATATATTTCTTACGAATATAATTATTTTCCACGAATGATTTTTCCATAGTATATGTGTTGTATTTCAAAATAAATAATTGGCTTAAAAAAAGTATATTTCTTTAATAATATTTTTATGATTCATGAATTCATTTTTTATTATTATTATATGGTTCATGGTAATTGGTTATAATGTTAGGTAGTTCCATGATAAACCAAGGAAAAATGGTTATGTTACAACATATAATGAATTGTGTACTCTAGGGTTGGATATTTTCCATATTGGATACTCCATTTATAAGACTGAAATGAAAAAATTATGTCTAAAGTTATATTAATAACTCTTCTACAAGTCATAATGTGTATTCTTGATAACTAACGGGTTTTAAAAAATTTATTACAATGATTTTTTTAAAATAAATCTATTTGTGGTAAAATAATTTGTTTTAACAATTTTCTTCACAGAACTAATAGTTATTTTTGGGTCACTTAATGATCTTATTATGAAAGTACAATGATTTGAAAAAAAAATTAATTATGAATTAGTCATTTTTAAAGAAATGTATGAGGTCAAGGTAAAATTTGTGAATATAATTCAGGGAAATAAAACATGTTTTTTTCAATAAATTATAATGAGTATATGATATACTTGTAATGTATGGGATTACATCATAAGAGCGTAATCAAATTATCTAAAACTCCAAACAGAAATTATCCACATAATTTTAATTAATTAAATTATAACTAAAAAAAGAATATTCAATTATAAAGGATATGGATTTATCTTTATGACATAATAACGATTCTATAAATATTAATTAATATATTAATTCATCCTTCACATTCATTGAAAACTGGAAACATTGCATGTGTGTTTTTGTAGACATCTACTACAATGTAATGATTTATTTCATTTTTTCCATGATCACATTATATAGATGTTTTAAAAAGTGTATTAAATTAAAAAAGATAATAATTATGTCATTCTAAATATTATAAAAATTACTCAACCCTGACATAATCACTATGGAAATCCATCCAAATTTTTTATTAGATATTATGGATTGAACGAACAGAAAAAATATGATGGGGAGTATAAATATGTTGTAACTAAAAAAATGTTTATAAATGTAAAAAAAATGTAATAAATATTAAAAATATTTTATAAATGTTTGAAATTATAATATGTTTTAATTAATTAATGTAAAATATGTATATGGTGAGACGAGACTCAAGATAAGGGTTATTTATTTTAAACCATAAATTAAAAACATTAAACGATACATTTGAAATCTTTTTCTTCCATTCACATATTCATTATTTATAATATAATGGCCTTATAGTAATATTGTTTCTCATCAAAAATATTTATTTCCTTTTAATTTATTAACAAGAGTTTTAGTGGAGTATCTCAATTTTTCCATAATTATATTATATAAAATCATTATATACTAAATATAAAATGTGTTGTTTTAATTTTTAAAACATGATCAAATATTCATAATGTCTTGAAAAAAAATTTTCATGGAGATTATTTTTAATTTTATCATGTTTTTTTAAAATAAATTCAATTCATATTATTTAGAAGAATTTTTTTGTTAAAGAGTTATCAAAGGAAATATATATTTCATTTTATTTTTATAATATGCTTTAATTTTGTTTTTATTATAGGGTCAAATGACTATTGTGATGAAAATTATAATTATATATATAACTTACTCATGTAACGTATATATTATAAATATTGGGATTGATTTGCATCCCTCTAATGAATTGAGTAGTGGTATACTCTATAGAGAAATGTGGGTTGAAATTATTTTAATATTTTTATTATATACTTGTGAATCACAAGTGGACTCAGGTGATGAATATAGTTTCAAATGATACATTAATGCGTTTTTATGATTTATAATAATTTTAACGTCATTCTTCATCAAATTTCATTCTCAAATTTAAAAGTGTTTTATTATGAACTCAATGATTATATTTTGGAAAATAGAAAACATTCCTATGTGTTTTCATGTTTTCCAAAGGGGTAATATATTTTCTTTCATTTTATGTCCTAAAATGGGTGTTGATTTTTTAATGACATGATTTATAATGGTTCTAACAATACTTAAGGATGGTTTGGTATATTAAATATATAAATGTTATATTAATGTATATTTACTATGAAATATGAAAATATTACCATTAATTAAATTGTAATTTAAATTGATGTGAGGTTCCCACAACATGCACTACCTAATCTAGTGCTAAAAACACACTTATTATTCCATCAAATTGATATAATGATATATGAATCAATACATAATTACATTAAATTCAAATAAATATCTTATAATAAACATTATATCTCCTATACATATTATAATACAAAGAATGGAAGGATTAATGTCACTGAGTACATGATATATTTAACAAATATTTAACAAGACATAGAAATTCATTCCCATAATTTAACCACTTTAGACCTCTCCTAGCATCATAAAATTTCATACTCATGTTCATAACATGGGTAATTTACACATTAGTAATGGTCATAGGTAAATTACTATGTAAGAAAAAATACTCATAAATATTTCATCAAAAGGTTAGATTATAAGAATATAATAAGACATCATAAAATGGGAAATAGATAACTAAACATAATGTGGTATAATAAGAGTTATATGAAATAATCCTAGAAACATAAATATATTGAAAAGAATAATTAAATTACTCCACATAATATTCCAAGTCCTAATTGAAATCAAATTTAATATTTTTTTACTATGGTAACCACCCAAAAACATACATTATTTCTCATGATATGAATAAATTACCCAATGAATTGAATAAATATAATGGTTCAACATTCATAAGTGTATGGTATAAAATATGTATGTGAGAGAACAAGGGGAAACAGAATAGTAGTTTGATATAAAAAATATATGTAATTATAAATATTTTAAACAATATTAATCTATACACCATAAGTACGTGTCAAGGTTCAATAAAAATTCAACACAACATTGTTTTATTATGGTAACTTCCCATTCGTGATGCATGGTATCACATTACATTGATATATAACATTATGAATTTGAGAAATATCATGGGTTGACTTTCATATATAGGAAATATACATGCATATGTGTTCTATAAGAGGAGAAAAAAATTCATATATCTTAACAATGTTAATATGTATTAAAATATGTGGATTTAACAATTTTTTTTCACGGAATAGTCATATTGAAAAAAGATTATTCCAAAGATACAAAGAATAATATAATTTTGGACCTTGATATTTTAAAAAGAAACATTGTTCAAGAAAATTTATTTCTAATGTATATAATTTCATTAAAATGATTGAAAATGTCAGAATAATAATTATTCACACAGGTGATTATTTATTAAATGAGTAAAAGTTCTTTTAAATATGGAATTAAGTTATTTTTTCCTACTATATTATAATTAAAAAATTTGTGTTTTTCAATAATATGTTTTTTTTTTGATAAAAAAATATGATTTCCAGAAATTAAATTTAAATAAGTTGGTATATATGATGAAATAAATATTTTATATGTTCTATTAAACCCTGATTCCAGAAGTGATATAATCTGCATGAGAATCTAAAAAATTTTATATCCTAAAAAAGTAGAGTTAACATAAACTATGTATATATGTAAATAAAATTAATATTGAATGTGGATGAATTAATTGAGATAAAGAATGAGGAAAATGGTTAAAAATAAAGGATATATGTATCCCAAAAGTAATAATATTTCCCAAAATAACAATTTTAAGTAATAATTTAAATTTATTCAAAACAAACATTTATACAAATTAAAATAGATTGTTATTTCGAAAATGTTCAAGGAGAAATATGTGAATTAAAATAGAGAAAAAACAATTGTGATATCAAAGTGGAATTGAGAACATAGGTTTTTTTGGGAAAACATGGACCTATATAAGGAAAATCCATTACAAAAGAATATTACTATTCCTAAAAATTTAATAACATCTTGGAAGAAAACTGTAACACCCTGAGAATGTATCATATATATATATATATATATATCATAAGATAAATTAAATTTCATTGAAATATTTTGACTTACAAAGCCTTAATATTAACTAATACATAATATTATTTACCAGTATAACCATTATTCGATGTTTTTGGTTTGAATATAAGTAACCACATTGGAATAAAATATTATTCAAAGTCATTATATGATTTTAAATTATTCTTTTCCTCAAAATGGGTTCTATTTTTTTGATAGAGTATAGTATACTAAATTTTTGACACGATTCGAACAAATTTATATATATATATATATATATATATTGCTTTATGTTTAACATAATAATGTCAAAATTAGATTAGATTATATTTTCATGAGAATTTTATGAAAGTATTAGTTTTTCTATAAAGAGTTAAAATACCCACCTTTATTGAAAACAATATTGTCATGTTATAAAAATAAAATTTTACATTGTTTATCCAGAAAATTAACAATAAAATTAGTTTTTTTATTATTATTAATCTAAATAGGTTAATTAATAATAATTTTATGTTTAATTCTTATATAAAATATTTTCATAATTAAGAAATCGTATTTTCTAGAATTATTTTCTTCACTTGTTTTTACATGAATCATTTTAAAATAGAATCATTCACTATTATAATTTGAAAATGATAAAATTTATTACTTATTTGAAATCATCATTTCTATTTTTTAATGAGGCCAAAAAAAATTTGGTCATATTTAATAGTAAATATAGTAAAAAATTCACAATGGATATGGTTAAAATTGGTTTATTTGGTGGTAGGCGGTGGGGGTAAAATAAGACAATGTTAAGGGTTTCTAATTTAAAAAGTTTAAATACAATTTTTTGGAAATATTTCAACCTTATAATATCCCACCATCTAATATAGAGGTATTTAGATAAATTTTCATTTTGTTTGTTGAAAATATATTTTACACTAATTTGAAATTCCATGTGTCTCATCTTCCCATGTTATAAGAGGATACACCATGTATCTGTTACTGGCACCATGTAAAACCTTTTATCTTAAAAAAAATTACCTAATTTTCTTATTATATTCCACAAAAATTAATTATTTTTTTTTCTTCATTAGTTAATTTTCAGGTGGTCCTTGAGAAATTTTCTAATGTCAGCCAGCTGAAGGAGAGGTAATCATCATAAAAAACCTCTATAAATTTATTTCCCTAATATACCATCAAATAATCAATTATTTTAATCCTTAAATATACACATGTGTATAATAAAAATAATGAAATGATAATATAATTAATAAATCACCATTATTCATAATATCTTAGTGAGATGATAAGTGGAAGTATTTCTTTTGGGAACATGTGGAATACGTCATCCATATACTAAAATAATTGTTTTTAAATAACTATATATCATAGAATCATATTATAATTGGTTTAATATATAAATATGATATTAAATATGTAACATCCCAAGTATTTATAGAATAATAATTTTTAATATATAATTATATTTATGAATATGATATTAATTTTATGTTATAGGACAGTTTTTCCAATAGCGTACACAAAACGAAACAACATGATTCTTTGAAATCTTACATTGAACAAAAATTCAAGTTATTCAGAAAAAATATTATAATAATAATGTTATGTTTAATGGTAGTTAGTGACTAGAAATTTTCTTTGTAGTAATGAAAAAAACTAACTACAATATGATTATACATGTTTGTTAAATGATAATACATTCATCCTCTAAAATTTAGAAGCTTAAAATAAGAATAAATCTTATTTTAAGCATGAAATACAATAATGCTTTTAAAAGGTTGTGTTACCGTCTTATGAAGGAGAACCCTTTTTAAATCTATTTATTGTCACTTTTATATGTTCTATTTGAAACAATAACTTCTTCTCTATAATCTTCACATCAAAATTTACATTGGGTAAAATTGTGGTATTATTCTCATAAAGTGCATTTTTAATAAATAGTTAAAAATAATGAATTGTAATTCAAAAATGCATTTTATTCTAATTTATTTACATATATATATTTTACTTTTATTTTTTAAATTATAATTAGAATATATTATTATTATTTAATCCAATTTTGGTTATTTTAATTAATTTTACTTCGAAATTGAACCTAAACACATGCCAATCTTTTGGTAGTTTTTTACTTCTTAGGAACTCATTTTTTGGGTTTGACAATAGGAATTAATATTAAATTAATTTATAAAACTTGTGTGTTTTAATTTATAAGAATGGATTATATATTTGGAATCATGATATCTAATTTTTTTAAACAGGCAACATTTATTTTTAAACATTATGAATAGTCACTTTAGTAAATATTTTATTTACCATGCTTAAAGGATAAATTTGGTAAAATAAGGGTAAAAATAATAATATTAAAATATTAATTTACCCTAACATGTGTATTAACCTAATTTAATGATACATGTCTAACCATGGGAATACTTGGGTCGATTTTGGTACCCCATGGAGCCACCTGTAAGTAAAAATGTCATTTTATAAAAATTTATTTATAATTAAGGAAACTGTTAGAAAAAAATATATATTTTTGTAAAACAATTATTATATGGGGTTATATAAGTGATATTTTTGACTATAAATAGTAATTATAAATCATAAAAGATTCAATACAGTATGGTATTTTATTTATATTTTTTAGACCTTAAATATATAAATTTAATTATGACACAATAGGAATGCAGTGAATGCGTCATTAATAAAGGATTCTAATAAATGATATTATAAATGTTAAACATAATGAAATTTAGTTATTTTGATGTCATCCAAGAATTTTTTGGATGATATTTACATGTTATATTTTTAATAATGAGGTTCTTTCGAATCAATCAATTTTTTATAGATTTTTTTAAAAGGTCATGATATGAATAGTGTCAAAATTGACATAATTCATATTTAAAAATATATAATATTTTATTAAATAATATAAAATTACATAATATATAATATTCGGAAAAATATTTATCTTAGGTCTAATAATATTTTATTGGCTCTTAAATAGGATATTTGTAATGTTTTGGTAAATATTTTGATTTTCAAAGAGTTAAATGTTTGATAAAACTATAATAGTATAAAGGGTTAATTACAAAAGATAAAGGCTAAACAATATCCAAAACCTATCTAATTCTTTTTGGATGATTTTATTTCGAATTATATTCATATTATCTTAGATTTTAATTAGTTTTTGGCCTTTTGAAACCGAATACCATTTTATAATAAAATAATACTTTCAAATGTTCCTAAAGAGCCCCTCCTCCCTCGTATAAAAGGCCGCCACCGCTAACCCATTACACACTCCTCTCAAAAATCTCCCAACATCCCCATATTCCCCCTATAAGATTTCCCCAAGGCATAAGTAAATCCAAGAAATCCTTATGGCTCAAAAAAAGTAGAGTTACGTGTTTTAAGTGGGAGATAAAGAACGAACAAGACAAGTCTGACACAGGGTAAGGGAACTTCCTAACTCAATTTCCATTCTTGGTGTTGATCTTCTACTAAATGATTATGTCATTCTATGATTAAGTGAGAAATAACTTTTTTATGTCCTACATTTTTTTATACTTGATTTATGTTTACTTATAGTGAATACACATAATTGATCAATTTTATTTACAAAATAATATCTATAAGGGGGCCTTTCACCCCATCTTATAGTAAAATTATTCTTTTACGTTATGTCGTTTAATTTCCACTTACTTATGTCGGGATATGTTATTATTTATATTTATTTTTGTAAATTTTATGTCCATGTGATGATAGAATTTTCTATCTATCATCAAATCATTTTCTGAATTTTTAAGTGACATCATTAGGCCGTCGAATTTTTGTAAGGGAACTACTTCACCCAATTACCATTCTATGGGTTAAAAATCTACAACTTGATTATGTAAATAAATAAATATTTTTGAATGACCTCTAATTGTTTTAAAAATAATATCCACTTATATTGGATGTATTTATATTTGTCACACATAATTACATCATTGATGTATCCTTAATATAATGATTCAATCTTGTTAAGGGACTACCTCTCAATATCTTTTCATTAAGGAATATATTGATATTGTGCACCTTTATAATCTTATAAAGTGTATAAAAATTATTTTTAGATTTTATATCATTAATTTATATATACTCATGATATTTATAGTTTTCTTTGAATTTATTCTTTAATGATTTTTTTCATTCATGTTTTTATCAACTGGTAAAGGATTATTTTATTGAAATATAATCTTAATTGTTTAAATGAATTAATTTTCTAATTCATTATCATTCATGTTCATTTTTTTAGAAATGATTTTACGAATTTATTTATATGTACATGAGTGTTTTAAATTTTAAAATACTTTCAAAATATTCAAAGTGGTATGGGACTCTTTGATTCAAAACTCTTCTTTATGAATGTATTAAATGGACTAATTATGTCAATATATTGAAATGATATCTTGAGATTCCAATGTGGAAATGTTATCATTACATTATTCTTGTTTTATGTGTTATTATTATGTTATGGTTCTTGGGAATTCTTTACGTATATGGGTGGTTCCTAGACAAATATAGGGCGGGTGAGCCCGAGTTAGCTCTTCAATGCATTGGGTAACGTGACAAAGGTAAATGTCAATGTTTATCCTAAGAGGTTTTGGGAATATACTATGATGGTTATTCCAAACAAAACTCTCTATATATCTATGAAAGCTGCAATATATGTATGATGTGGATTCTACAAGTCACAATTATAATTTATGATTTCAAGGTTTTATTCATAAATGTTATGATTTCATGAATTATGTTAAAGAGCATTTTCATTGCACTAATATTTTTTTCTTTATTTTGAAACCCTTTCATAATTTCTTATGATCATCCCAGGTTTTTGAAATTTTTTTACAGGGTATAAGGAAGGATAAGAGAAATGAAGAATTCGATTATATTTATATCAATAAAATAATTCCTGTTTTATTTGAGGAGTTTTATTACTGTAAAAAAAGGACAGAGTAGAAGTTTCTAATTTGTAATTTTTCCAATGTAATGTAATAGTTACAGCCTATGTCTCTAAAAATATAAACCTGAAAAGATCCTCAATGTGAATTCTTGAAATTACTCAATATTATGTAATGTTTAAGGTTGCGGCTTTATAGTTGGAATTAGAGGTTACTTTATACAACTTTAGGGATTAAGAGTTTTGGTAAGACACATGGTTAGTCTCTATGTATACTCTTTAATTTAAATCATTATTTTTTAACTCTTTCAGATCAAGGAAATTCTATTAAAAATGGAAGGATGGGGATTTCAAATGACATTCATATATCTTTCAGATGACTTGCTTGAAATAATTATTGCAAAGTCATGTCTAAATGATTCTGGAACATTTTTTATCATATAACTCACTTGAAATAAATTGTTTGAGATGTCAAACAACTCCGCTATACCTCAATACCATTATGGATCACAAGTAGTATTTAATCAAATCCTATTTTCTTAATAGTATCATAATTTTTTATAATTGTAAATATTAATAAATAATTTCAAAAATATTTTACCTTATCACAAGATTTTGAATAATATTAGGATTTTAAAAATGTATCTAATGAATTAGACACTTGAGAAACCTATTTATATTTTCTTTTACAATATAATATCTCATTAAATATTAATGGTATTTTAAAAGGAACATTGATTTGACTTTTCAACCCAAACTCAGTCATAATTTTTTATAAAAATAATGTTTTATCAGATGTTTGGAAATTATATGTCCAAAATGATTATTTTCTGAAACTATTTTATGTGAACAGTCATATGACCCATGTTGCAGAAGGTGTATTTGGACAAAGAGAGTAATTGAATTTGAATGATCTATAAATCATTGTTGCAATTCATGGACCTTCTACCTACATGGAAAAGATGATGATGAAACCAGGTGGACACCCAGATCAAGGCATGATGTTCCTTCATTGGAAATAGTATTATTTTATCATTTGGAGATAAAAAATTTCAATATATATTAGACATAATTAATTAATATACTGAGGTCATTATGAGTTGGGATAAAAATTAGAGGTATTAGACACCCATTGAGGTTAAATCATGTTAGGTTTGTTTTTGAGATTTATAAAAAGGGACAACATGTAATAAGGGTGACAACTCGTCGCATCCGACAAGGCCACCGGAATCAAATCCACAACTGAAGGGTGACAAGGGCACATCGCCTACCACTGGCCAACGAGAAGTCTCTGGTTAGTATGACTTATTCATTTTAGATAAATTATTTTATGAATCAATAATTAGTTGATTATGTAACTTATGTTTTATCAAATATATATCCTTAGTATAAGAAAATGATTTGGTGATTAAGTGATAAAAGTTATTTTGGAAAATGTTTTCTCTTTGGGGAAAACTATATTCTTAAAGAATATATTGTACTATAGGATCAAATTTCCTGAGTAATGGTTGAAATTTTATTTTTGAAGAATATATGTTTTAATTGTGGGAAGATAGTGATTCATGTTATTTATGGAAATGATTAAACTATCTTAGAGAGTAGGTGATTAGGTTAATTACACTTTAGTATGAGACATTAAGAGTAGTAAATTTTATTTGAAGATAATCATTAAGGTTTGTTAAGGAAGTCTATGTGATTTAATCCTTCTGATTTTGGGGATTCAATATTAGTTTCAATAACATTGAATAATTTTAAGGAAAATTGGTTATTGAATGATCTTTTTTGAACATTGGGTATTGTTTGTTAAATTTTGGAGATTAAGTGTAGTATTTTTCTTTATAATAGATTATCCTTTTTGGGGATTATCTGATCTTATACTAACCTTTTTTTGTGGTTAATATATAAAGTCATGTGAAAAAAATAGCTCAATTTTTTTGGATCATGTTATTCTCTAGAAGATGACTCTAGCACTTGAAGTCTGACCAAATCATCATAAATACTCATAGTTTTGAGAAAAGATGAGGTTTTGGTAGAAAATATCAAAGGATAAAAGTATAAATGACAAGTAAGTATATTTCATTATGTTCTTAGTCAAGATTAGAAATAAATTCATCAACATTATGATGAGGATATTAAAAAAACATTTTTCGTTTACATTACCTACATTGAAATCAAAGACCTTTTAATCCATCACTTGTCTGTGGTTTTCTGTTAGTTAACTTTCTCCTGATCATGTTTTTATCACTCTCTAATAGAACATGACAATTAGATTCTCTTCCATGTCCATTTTTTTTATACATGGAATCCACATATTTGTTATCTCGGGTGACCTTTGTACTTTTATTTCTTTCATTTTAATTTTTTATTTCTATTGTCTCCTTTATGAATACGATATTAATTTTATGTTAAATAGGAATATGTTTTCAATTAGATACTCAACAAGCAATGATGAGTTTCTTTGAAATCTCACATTTCACACAACATTGAGTTATAACGAAAAAATAATATATTAATATTAATATTTTAAATAGTAGTTAGTGCATAGCCATTGTATTTTTGGGAATAAACAGAACTAACTACAATATAATTATAAATGTTTTTTAAATGTCTTTATATTTAACCGATAATTTTTTGAGGCTTAAAATAAGAATGAACCTGGTTTTTAGGATGAAATACTCTATTGTTTTTAAAAGGTTGTTTACCACCTTTTGATGGTGAACCATTTTTAAATATAGTATTTTTTCACTTTTATATGTTACATTTTTCAAAATAATCTTCTTATTTATAATAATAACATAAAAATTTATATTTGGAAAAATTTTGGTATTTTTATAATAATGTTGATTTTTTAATGAATAGTGAAAATACTGAATTTTAAATCAAAACTACTATATAATATAAAATATTTATATAGATGTATTGTAATTTTAATGGGTTTTAATGTTTAATTAGATTATATTTTTGACATTTAATCCAATTTTGGACATTGGATGTAATTTTACTATGAAATTGGACTTAAAAACATGTAAATATTTTAGTTATTTTTACTTCATAAAAACATGAATTTTGGTTTTTACAGTTAGAATTAATATTAAATTAATTTTTGAAATTTTGTGTTTTGAATTAGGGAAAATTGATTCCATATTTGGAACTAGTGGGTACAAATTGTGTAAATAGGTAACTTTTATCTTTAGACATTATAAATAGTAACTTCATAAATTATTTTATTTACCATTGTTAAAGGGTAAATCTGGTAAATAAGGATAAAAAATAATATTATAATAAAATTAAATTACCCTAACACATGTCCTAAACCTATTCAATAATACATTTATGACCATGGGAATCCTTGGGTTGATTTGGAGACCCCAGGGATCCAATTGTAAGGGAAAATGACGTTTAATAAAAATAAATTTAAAGCTAAGTAAAATGTAACATAAACATATATCTTTTGGTAAAAAAAATTACATGAGGTTATATAAGTTATATTTTCGAATATATATAGTCATTAAAAAAAAGAAAAAAATTTCATACATCATCATATTTTATTTATAATTTTTATACCTTAAATAAATAAATTTAATTATGACATAATAGTGATGAAGTGATTGTTTCAATAATAAGGGATTCAAATAAATGATATTATAAATGTTAAAATAAATGTAATTTGATTATTTTGATGTCATACACGAATTTTATGGATGAAAGTTACATGTTATATTTGTATTAATGAAGTTTTTTTGAATCAATCATGTTGTTATAGATTTTTAAAAAAAGGAATGATATGAATACTGTAAAAATTGACATAATTCATATTTAAAAAAATTAAATATTTTTTAAAATAATATAAAATTTCAAAAAATCTATTATTCATCCAAATAGTTATTATAATTTTCAATTTTTATATTAACACTTTAATTAGATTTTTTTTTTGTTTTTCGTAACTATTTTTATTCTTAATGTGTTAAATGCATGATAAAATGGTATGAGTAAAAAAGGGTTAAATAAAAAATAAGGATTAAAAAATTTCTGAAACCTGTCTATTTTTTATTGGATTGTTATATTTAAACTTATATCCACCTTATATTCGAATGTAATGATTTTTGGATCTTTTTAAACATAAAATCATTCTATAATAAAATAAAACATTCAAACATTCCTAAAGAGACCCTCTTCCCTCTAATAAAAGGCCACCACCTCTAACTCAATACATACACCACTCAAGATCATTGGCTCATTCAAAATCAGCTCTAAGATGATCTAAAAACCCCCCTATTCCTATTATAATCATTACCAAAGTAATAAGGCAATCCAAGAAATCCTTTTGGATCAATTAAAAGAGAGTTTCATGTTCTAAGTTGTAGATAATGAACGAACAAGACAAGTTGGACGCAAGGAAAGAGAACTTCTTATCCCAATTTCAATTCATTAGGTTGATCTTCTACATAATGATTATATCATTCTATGATTATGTTAGAAATAAATTTTTATGTCTTATCTAGTATTTATACTTGATTTATGTGTACATATAGTTAATACACATATATGATCTATTTTATTTAAACCATTCATCCACCTCTTTTAGTAAAAGACTTATTTTATGTTATGTCTTTTAATTTACAATTTCATGTGGTGGGATATGTTCTTATAAATCAATTTTTGTTTATATTTTATTTCCATGTGATGATATTCCATTTTCTCTCTCATCAACACATTTTCTGAAATTTTAAGTGACGCATTTAGGCTGCCGAATTTTTTTAAGAGAACTTCTGAACCTAATTTCAATTTTTTGGGTTAAACATATACTTCATGACTATGTCATGAAATGAATATATATGAATTGCCACTGATTTTTAACTCTTAATACACACTTATATTTGATATATTTATATTTTTTACACATTATTATGTCATTTATTTATCCTTAATCTAATGATACAATCTTTTTAAGGGAATACATCTCAATATTCTTTCATCGAGGCATATCATGATATTGTGCACCTTTATTATCCTATAAGGTTTATATTAAAATATTTTGTCATTTAATATCCTGAATTTCTATATTCCCATGGTATTTATAATTTTCTTTGAAGTTATTCTTTAATTATTTTTTTCATTAATGATTTTCTCAAGTTGTAAAGGATTCTTTAACTAAAACATCATTTTAAATGTTTTAATGATTTAATTTTATAAATCATTCTTTTTCATGTACATATTGTAGATATTATTTTAAAGATTTATTTATATGTACATGAGTGTTTTAAAGTGTTAAATCCATTCAATAGTTTCAAAGTAGTATGGGACACTTTGATTCAAAACACTTCATTATGAATGTTTTAAATGAACAGATTTTGTCAGTATCTTGAAATGATATATGTGATTTCAATGTAGAAATGATTTCTTTCATTTATTATTGTTTTATGTGTTATGATTATGTTATGTTTCTTGGGCATTTTTTACATATATGGGTGGTTCTATGGTAAATATTGGGAGGGTGACCTCGAGATAGCTCTCCAATGCATTGGGTATCATGATAGAGGTAAACGTTAAGGTTCTCCTTAGAGATTTAGGGAATATATTCTGGTGGGTATTTCAAACGCAACTCTGTCTGAATATGTGAAAGATATAATATAAGTATGACATGTATTCCACATGTTACATTTATGATTTTCTTATTTCTATGTGTTCTTCATAAAAAGTATGATTTCATGTAGTATGTTTAAGAGCATACTGATATACTAATGTTTTCTTTCATTATTTTAAAACCCTTACTGATCATCTTATGATAATCCCATGTTTTTTAAATTTTATTCACATGGAATATGGAATGATAAGATAAAGGAATAATTAAATAAGATTTTAATCAAGAAAATAATTTTTGTTTTATTTATGTAGTTTTTTTATTGTGAAAAAATTGGATAATGCAGTAGTGTCTACCTTGTAATTTTTGAGATGTAATGTAATTGTTACAACCTAATTTTCTAAATATCAAAACCTAAAAATATACTCAATTTTAATTCTTAACATAACTCAAGATTATTTATTGTTTATGACATGGGCCTTATAAAATACATAATTTTTATTTTTTTAAATATAATATCATTTACACAATCTTACCATTAAATCTGTTTCAAAACAATAACTTCACTAGTGCATATATGCGAATACCACCTAGAAGAAGTGAAGTGATTTGTTTTTATATTCTATCCAACATGAAATCTAATAATGATACATTTATTAAATATATCTGATATATATGATATAATATTCATTTTTTAAATATGAATTACTTTTTAACAGTCATTACATCCATCTACCATAAGTTAAAAACGTTGTTCAAGCGTACGAATGGGCTACCATTTCTATGAATGACATAATCCATTTAAAGATAATTATCTTTTGTAGATGAATTAATATTAATATATATATACATTTAATATTAATTTATGTTATTTAATGATTACTCTTCTTAAGATGATTAATGTACAATTACTATAAATGTTGAACAGAAAATTACATGAAAAATGAGACAAATAACAATTGAAAATAATGATTTAAATATAGAGTTTTTAATAAATGGTAATTGAAATGTTATAATTTAATAATAAATGATATTATAAGTCTTTATATTTTTCTGGTATATATTTATTATGAATTTAATTTTATTATACAATAGGTTGGAAGAATATAAGAGGTACGTTTGACTTTGGGTAAGATTTTATATAACAATCTCTTCATTATTCGAGAATGTACATGGCTCAGTCTCAACTAGAAAATTATTGTACCTTTTTATCATAAACCCAATATGTTTTCATCTACTATATATATTTCTATTAATAACATGTTTGCCTTCCATTTTTTAATTTTAATGTACTCTATATAATGAAATTATATATTCAATGGAAACTATTTTTATCTCCAACATTAGTCGAAAATATTATTCTATTTGATTTCAAAAATTTAGGGCTGAAATGTTTTCAAGATTTTTTTATATTCTATAAAGAATAATAAAATTTGTATTGAAATAGTATTAAATTTTTGTTATAAAAGCTTTAAAATTAATCTTCCTCATCTTTTACATACTAGCTACCATTTATTTTTTATCGAATATTTGAAATTAGTCTATTTTCTAAATTGAACAAGATGAAAGAAAATTCCACTATCAAGATAGAAAAATTATTTTTACTTTCAATTAGAATCCTTATTTCTTATTTTTAAATTAAAATTTTATCTCAAATATTTGGAATATTATTTTTATTTTGAATTAGTGATTTCAATATAGACAATTTGTTTTCATAAAGTCATTTTCCAAGGATATTTTTAATAATTTTTAATACTTTTAATGACCCTTCATTGAATCTAATTTTTTTTAAATATATACTTTTATTATATCATCATGAATTCCTCTCTATATGGTCTATCATTAGTACAAATAGGTAATTTATTAACATTTCTCATTGTACTTCTTCTATCATATACTATATTATATTATTAAAACATCTTTATTAATTTTTATTATTTATTAATAATATAAAGGCATTGTAAATATTGTGTGAATGGTTGGACAAAAAATGATATATTTCCTTGATACATCTATATGTCTTTGGATATGAAAAAAGTAGGTTATTTGGCCAAGTCCATTCACATTTATGTTTCATGTTTTTGAATGATTCCATAAATATGTGTTTTAGGTCTCCAAAATTATGCATTCCATCATTATGAAATCTGTTATTGATATCCCTACGATTACTTCAATAGTTATATTATTAATGTATGTGCTTAAAGATCATAGGATCATTAATATTGAAATATTTGATAATAATTAATTTATACCTTATTATTAAATATATTTTATTTTATTATAACATCTGATGTTTTCGTTTCAATGTCGATAATATGACCATACCCATTTATTATTTTTTAATTCCACATGTTTTCCAGATGTGTGTTATGATTGATATAAAAGATTAAATGTAATTAAATATTTATGTTCTCAAATAAAATATAATGTTTTATTTTTTGTTTTCAATTTTAATGTGAAATTATTTTATGTGTATAATTTTCATTTACTACTAAACTATTTGGTCCTTTAAAATGATGTTTCATATATCTAATTGCAATTTAATAATGTTCCCTTATGGTATAGGAATCTATGGAGGGGTATTTATCTTAGGCACCAAAGATTTTCTATAAATATCATGTGAAATAGAGTTATGAAAACATTGATTAGGGAATATACATTATGTTACACTCTGATGACTTTTCAATTTGTGGATCAATTTCATAACATTTTTCATATGACTAATATTATATGGTATTTTCACATTAATAATATCCTAGATAATAATTTTTAATATGGTTATTGAATAGATACATCTATAGGTAATTACCATGGAGATAGTTGGTCAATTATATAATGTCTATCATTAAGGTGGATAGTTAATGGGTCCTTACAACACACATGATTTGAGATTTCTAAGGGATTTGTTTGGGAAAATTCAAAATTTCATTATAGAACACTATTTATATTATGAAAATAAATTAGTGATGGAGAATATTCCCAAAAAAATTATTATTTTTTGATTATATATGATAAATTTTTAATTTCAATTATTTTTTACTTATTTTTATTATGATTCATAATTTCGTGAAAAAATATTTCAAATTCCATTAATTTTAAATTGAACTTGGCAGAATCAATGAAAAATATATAAATTAATCTAATCTATGTATGTATTTTCATCATCAGAAATATAATGAAACATTATATTAAACAAAATTATTATAATTATATTATTGTAGATGAATTTGGTTTAGACATATAACTTTACATGCATAGAGGGGCTTACCGATCTATAATACAGTATAATAATGTTAGACCACTCCATTCAAAAAATACATTCATCCTTAATTGGAACATGAAATCCGTTTATTTTTTATTAATTTATAAGATGAATTTAAATGGAAATTAAAACATTTGGAGATAATGATAGGGGTGACGTTTTCTTTTCATTTTTCATCTCATTTGGGATATTGTTTAATATTGGTTTTTATTAAAAAAAATGATCTAATGGAAATATAGAGAAATGATTGGAATTATTTTAATGTAATTTTCATAGGAAAACATGTTTCTTGTTAATAATAATTGGGGTTTGAAATAATAATTACTTGTTATAATAAATAAGGTAGAGGAAAATTCAGAAAATTATAAATCATACATTATGTGGTTATCAAGGAATGTTGCAGAACAAATACATAATCTAAAGAGTATGATTGATAATTTATTTTACAAGATTTATAATAAAAATTAAAGGGATATTGTCTCCCAAAAATACTAATCACATGATGATATTTTATCATGATCTACCAAGAATAAGAAACTATTCTTCATGTATAATTGATTCAATGGAATGTAAGTGAATAATTTGACAAAAGAGTAAATAATGGATAATTGGATAAAGCGAAAGGGGGATTTTATAACATGTGACGCATATGGGTGGATGAAATTTGTATATGATTAAAAGGAATAGGATATTTATTCATGTGCATAGAAAAAGGACATCATGTTCATGAATCAAGGTTGTGGGAGAATCCATGATATTACAATTATTTAACAGAATGGAGATGATTCACTATGAAAGCTAATTTTCCAAACATCAAGGAATTTTAACATATAAAAATCGATAAAGTGTAATAAAATAATATATTATTACTAAAAATGAAGTGGGATTTTCTACCTATGTAGTGAAAAAAAATTAAAACCTTCTCTGGGATTGAAAATATATTATTTGATTATTTTTCTATCAACTATTTTATATCTAAATAATTTTCAATAGTTATAACATAACAAAATCAATTAATAGATTTTTAGTTACCTGTGATGATGCTTAATAGTAAGATAAATACATATCATGTATATACCACATCAATGAAAAAGTTTAATGGGAATGTGGTTCCTTCAATAAATGTTATTATTACCGTAGTAGAATTTTAGGTATTTTTATGTATGGATTTGATGAAATAGTATAGAACCCATATCAATTATAGAGTAAGGGATGAAAAAATAAATAATTTTTGGAGAAACTAGAAATTTAAAATTGGAATAATTATTTAGGAATATGTAGACATATTTTTTAATGTCTTTTTTTTATTCCATACAATCATAGATTGGATTTTTTTAATAGAACTAATATGTGGTACAACACATATTTCAAATATTTCATCTAGAATGTACATGATGAGTTGGCATGAATTTATAAGGAAACATTATGAGAATTTTTATTAGGGACTCATTCACCCTACTAAATCTACATTGTGTTTCATTGTTCATTTTTTTAATAATAATGCTGGGTTAATGCATTATTGTATTGATTATTAGAAACATCATAAGATTAATATTTATAATAAGTATAATCTTCCCCATATTAATTATTATTTTTTATCATTTTTGAGGAGTTCAATATTTATCCAATATATATATTCATTTTCAATACATTAAATTCATGGTTAAGGGTACAGATCAACCCAAAAAATACATATATACAAGGTATGGTAACTGGTAACTTATAGTAAATCCATTTAGAATTACTAATACTCCTTCAATATACATATATTTAATGAATTTATATTTTATAGGTTACCTATATTAGTTTTTGGTAGTATTTAATGATGATATTATTATAAATTTTATGTGAAATAAAAACCATGAAGAATATTTTAGAATTGTGATTTTGTCCCCAAGTAAGGTTAATTTGTATTTCAAATTCTTAATGTTTATGGTTTGGCATTAGAGAGATTCATTATGGGGTTATATAATTGCATATGAGGGTATATCGGTAGATCCTTTAATGGTGAATCTTATTAGGAAATGGAATATGACAGCCATTGTAACTACGATTTGTAGTTTACTTGGGTTTAATGAATAATAGTAGTGATTTGTGAGAGTTTTCTCATGATTATCAAATATACACCCCATTACAAATTATATTGGGTAATGTTATTTAGGAAATATGAATGGTATATGATGTTAATAAAACAAAATAGAATTTCCGGGATTGCACATACTCTTAAGATACCCTATTTTGGATAATTGTACTTTATATAGTAATGAATCAAAAAAGGTAATAAGATGTTGCAGGAATCATAATTATATGGTGAAAACTAATGACTCTATAAAAATAATAATTCATTAGATTAATATAATAACTCATTATTTTTAGATGATATAATAAATAATTATTATTGAAATTATAATCCCAATATTTTTATACTGGATAGTGAGATAAAAATACTAATAATATAATTTTAAATTATATATTTACAATTAACGAGTAGAATCTATTCTAGATAAGATGGACGATGTTCAAAAGTTACAATGAAAGATAAATACATTATAACCATAGGATATGTAATATGGTGGTTAGTAATATGAGTCATAACTATCAAGATAGTATTTATCATAAAATATGATTGAATGATACGTATGATATAGTGATCTTCAGAAGAAAGGCATCAAAGTCATGTGTAATGGGGTAAGACCATATCCTTTACAAATTAACTTTCAACCATAAATCTATATGGGGAATATAAAGGTGTATAATGAGCTCATGGGATTAAATTAGAATGTGATGATTTTTCCTCTGTTCATCTATAATCTTAGAGGAATGAAATGGTTCTTGAACCATGTTTGTGTATAATCAATACTATTTATGAATAAGGATCTACTTGAAAAAGTAGAGGGTTAAAAATTATATATTAAGAATATATGTACAATGAATTATAATGGCATTAAATAATATTTCCTATTGAACACCATGATTTGATTCATTATAGAGTACGTATCTCGGTGATTATTGTGCTAAAATGTTAAGGATGAGAGAAAAATTTCAATGGGGGATAATGCTAATTGGGTTTTAGTATATCTCTTTATGATATTATCAAAAATCATTAAAATAAATAATTTTTTATCATTTTAACATAATTAAAAAATATAAATCAAGGATTTATTAAGGTATCATGGAATATCATATGCTATTTTTTATGATCGATATATAAGGATTACCTGAATATTATGGTAAATTAATCTAAAAGAAATAGTTAAACACTTGTGTTTTAATACTAATAATCTACCATAGAAAGATTTAAAATATAAAGGATCCTCTCAAACAATGGATGATATGTTGTGATATTTTCTAATACATTTCAGTGGTTGTTTGGATAAACAACTCTCTCTTTTTTGAGTTATCACATAAAAATAGCTTTCACTCATATATCCATATTGATTCTTATGAATCCCCATAGAGTGAAATTTTTAAATCCTATGTCATGGGACATGTTTGGATAATGAATAATCATGGGACCCAATATAGTTGAGTAAATATTATATAATTTCATATCTATTCAGAATTACATCATTACAACTATGTGTAAATAGAAATTTATTGGTGACAATAAATGTAATTATATATTAGTCATTATTTGTTAGAAGGTATTATTTTAAATAATCCATGGAATATGGTTACGAGATATTGAAATATAGGAAAACTGATATATTTAAATGTTTCTCTATTTGAGATTCATGATTGAGAAAGGGTAGTAGATTATAAATTGGTTCCTACACCAAAACTCTCAAAAATTACAAAAAAAATTCTATGTATATCTCTTAAGAAAATACATTACTAATCTATATTATACATTAAACTCATAGGTTTATCAATTGTATAATGATCATTACTATGAATAAAAAATAGTTAAAATCTATTATCATCAACAAAAGTTTCTACAGAACAACACTACTTACTTGATCATTATTCTATGGAGGAATTAAAAATTTGATAAACATACTAGGAAATAAATGATGTGATGAAATTGAGATATCATAATTTTTTCTATTATTGTGAAAAAATGTGGATGGATAAATTCATTTTAAGGTTGCAGAATTGAACTCCTTCATATTTTATGATACATTCCACCTCAAATAAATATATTTTCATTTATATATTGTGATACAAACAAAATCAAGTCTAAATGAACATTAATATGACATTTCATTATATCCTGTCCATTTTTTATTATTTATAGAGATATATATATATCATCATTTTAAATGTATATTTTTTTACATTCATTATATGATTTTATAATAAATTTCCCCAAAAATGTATTGAACATTACTTTTTAGAAAATAATATAAATAATTATTCCATAGTAAGAACATTTATCTTAAAAAAATAAAATATTTTTTAAAATAAATATATCAAAACAATCTTAGCAAGAACTTATTATTTTTGTGTGATTTTTTTTCATTGGATTATGGAAAATATTGTTTTATTTTATTTTATTGAATTTTAATATATATTTAATTTTAAAATTATTTGAAAGTAATAATAATTCATTTATATTATTAATAATATAATAAGGTTTATTGAAATTATTTTTAGGATTTTTATGTGTATAGTATAAGTTTATGCATAAGAAAAAAATATAGAAAACATGTTATCATCATGTTCTGTGGTTTTAATTATTAATCCTAATATTACACTTCAATGAATTGAAAATTAAAAAATGAATAGTATAAAAAAATTAATGATTTATCATTGCAACTAGGGTTAAAATAGATTTACTGAGGGTTAAAAAATAATATTAGTTTAAGTTTCTCAATTAAAAATGTCTAAATACTATTGGAATTGAATATATGGACAAATTGATATCCCTCAATAAAATATATATCGATTTTTAAATAAAAATTATAGAGTGTGGAATTATTATATTTTATGATTTTATGAAATTCCATGTATGTCCTCTCCCCCTCATATAAAGGGAAATCCCTATTACATCATCATTACATGAAATTGAAAATTATATCTCCACCAAACATATCCCAATTCACTTACGAACCTCCCTGAAAACTAATGAGATGTTATGGTATACATTAAAGAGGCATCTAAGTATCATTAAGAAGGGATTTAAATGATGTGAATTAAAGTAGTGGAAATCATCAAAACTGAACATTTTCAATATATTTATTCTTCTACCATGATTAAATATGTGTAATTAATAATAAAAAAATAATTTATTATATTATAAATATACATTATTATAATAATTATTATTATTATTATTAAATCACCAATATTCAACATATTTTACATCAAATGGGATGTGGATTTATTACTCATTGGCACATGTCTGATAATGCCTACACATAGTGATATAATTCATTTTCAATCACCAACATCAATGTGATGTTATTGTGATTTGTTTTATGTTTATATTATATTTCTGAAAAAAAAATCATCTTATATAATTATAATATAATATATTCCATCTTACCTTCTCATTCGTTGAATAAATATAATATCATATGTGCATATATGTAACTATTGTCATAAAAAAGTAATGCAATTAGTTTTTATTGCAAAATTACATAAATCATAAGAATGAAATAATTAATAATGACATATCATATATGTAATATATTAATTATTAGACTTATACGAATTATTATTTAAATTTATTTTATTCAATCCCTCAAAAAATTAAAATGACATTCATGCGGATGTATGGTCTACCACCACCATGAATAGTATAATAGTTTGTTTTCTATATAGACAACTTTTTTATGATTATAAATATATTTTAATAATGAATTAATATGATAATTATATAACTATTTAAATTCTATATATTATTGAATCATTATAGAAATACAATGACTAGTACTACTTAACTGAAACATATTAAAAAAAGGGTGTTAACACATTAAAATGATGAATTTAATAAATAATTATTAATAAATAAGTATTGATATTATATATTTGGATTATATAAGATAATAAAATCTTTATATGGTTTTGGTGTTGATCTAAATAAATATATGTATTATATATATGTATAAAAGTATATACGAAGTTAGACAGAATGGAGGAAAATATTTATTTAATGATCTCATCATAATTTGTTATTATGCATGCCTATGTGTCCCATGGTAGAATTCATTAATAATTAATTATTAATAAATTATAATTATCCTACATTTATATCTATTAATTACATTTTTTCAATTTATTTTATTCTATATAATTAGTTAATTGTCTACAAGAATGTATTTTTGGAAAACTGAAAATGCCAGTATCATTTTTATAAATATTTTTTTCTTCTACATCCATTTTTTATGGAAATGTTTTAAATAATTTTTTGTTATTTTATCCTATTAAATTTTACTGAAATATTTTCCCTTGAATTATTTTTTATATTGTTTAAAATGAATCTCTTTTTTTTCAAAAAAGGAATTTTTTACTTTTTACAAGACATGAGAATGGGATAATTTTCTTAAGGTACACAATGTGAAAAATATTTACAACATTATTGACTGTTAAATTATTTGACATATACATTATGTTTTTCCAATATCATTTAAATAAGTTTTTATACATAATATTTAGGATTTTATATATATTTTATATAAGTGATTTCAAAGTAAAACATTATTTTACTCATATAATTATACCATGATTTTTAATGTATTTCCACCAATGTGAAAAAAAAAATTATTGATTATAATACATTACTAGAGATATAATCTATTTATTCTAACTGACATATTTCTTCGACTTGTTTATTGTCAATTTTAATGGGGAATTTATTGACATTTTTAGGACTCTTCTTCATATAAAAGTGTTATGTATTAATAAGGAATTTTGAATCAGTTGAATTGATTAATAAATAAATTTTTATTGTTTTTATTCATGGATGAGTGGTATAGGAAATTATATATCCCCTTTATTCATTAATAGGTATCTTGAGTCAATACTTGTTTGTGGTTTGGAAAATACTTTACAAAATTCGATTTTATGTGTAGGCATGAGGCCTTAGTAGATGGTTTTAGATTTCTACCATTATAGATTCAATCATTATGAATTTAGTCATTTGTATCTATCTTATAAATTTAATAGAAATTTAATCCATTTATATGTTTCAATATATTAATATGATTTATATGGAATTGTTTTTTCAACATTTAATACATCCATAGAATTCATTCATTTGTATTTTATAATAGCTTATTTGATAAACAATCCATTATTGAGCATTTGAGCTCACCCATTTCCTATGTTTCCATTCCATACATTTATGGTATGTCTATTATGAATGATATGAATTATTATTATAGATATAATAATAATATCCTCAAATAAAAAAAATCTTATTTTATGTATTCAATTATAATGCAAGATTCATGTAGGTATTTAGTTTTCCATGAATATTGAATTATCCTTTACTTTTTCATGTGATTTCTTATATATATATATAATCTGATATTGTGACCACTAATGTTTTTATTATTGGGTTCTCATCCTTACAAAATAATCAATGTATATTTTTTTTAAATAAGTAATTTTCTCAAAGGCAACAAAGAAGATATCATGAAATATATTGAAATGATTTATAATGGAAGCCAAAAAACATGAAGAAAAATATCTAAACATCAAAATTGGAGGATAATTGAGCCAAAAATCTATATAAGATTTTTTATCATTGAAAATACAAACATTTAATGTTATAATAAAAGATGAATTATTAAAACAATTAGAATTTTAATAAAATTATCTAAAAAAATAAATAAATCGTATTTATTTGAAACAATTATGGAACATGTGGTTTACAAAAATCAATTCTCAGTGGATACAAATTGATTTGAGGAACCCCTTATACTTTTTCTTGATTCAATTAGAGCATTTTCCTAACATCATGAATAAAAAAATCATTTTTGTTGAATTGTTTCTTTAGAACAATTATATTTAAAATTTAAATTATTATTTTATATTATAAATCATATTTTATTTAATTTTCTTATGGTTTTCACATTTGTAGTAACATGATGTGGTTAATTTGATTTCAATGATAATTTCTCTATTAATAGACCAAAGTAAAATTTAAATTATATTATTCACAATATGTATAATTTTATTGGGGTTTGCCTCATTTTAGTCTGCTACATCATAATGTATATAGGTTTTAATGTTATCCCAAAATGAACAAAAAATTTGAATCGTTTATCAATATGTTCATTTTAAGAGATTATGTCTACTTGGGACATTTTTTTCAATATAACTATAGAATCTACAAAACAATATTGAAATATTATTATTTTATTCATTAATATATTTTTTATATATCAAATTAAAATTTAACTTAATCATTGTTGTAAGGTAATGGGATATGATATACAACTTTTTGGTGATGTTGTAGTTTTCATTTACACAAAAATGACACTTCAAAATTATATAAAATCAAATGTGTTATATAGATAAAATAATTATCATGGAATAATATAAGAAATTTAATATATATTTAATTTTTTCATTAATAGCTCTCTTATAAAATAAAAGTAACCGTGTTATAAAAAATTATAATAGTATGTTCATTGGGGTGGTAGTCCACTCATACACAAGACAACATATTTATTTTTTTGATGAATTTGGAGGATAGTTCAAATTTAATATTCCAATTTTATATAACATTTAAGAATATTTATATTATTGATTTTAAAAAAAATTGGTGGATATAATAAATTTTAGTGGGTAATGAAATAAAATAATCAAGAAATATTGGCTGAGAACATTACATATCCATTCGAATGTTACCCCATTTTTAACACTAAAATTCACCATAGATGTAATATTTCATGGAAAATTATTATATGATATTGGGTGAGGGTTTATTATGAACCAGTTTTTATTTTTATTTTATCTATACATTCGTGTATGAGTGGATAAATGGCAATGGGAAAGAGTGTTATTTATATGTGAGAAGAGACACATTTTTTAATAAAATAAAAGGGGAAGTAACTATTGAGAGGTCAATAGGATTCAGTAGAGAAAAATAATATAAATAGGATGGTTTATGGTAAAAAACCTCTTTCAAAATCATTTCAATATATTTTATAAGAAATATGCAGGTTTTTACCATTAGTGAAACTCGTTTTAACATAATTTACCTTGATGGTAATAAAATTTTTTACCCAACTAATTCATAATTAATCGATATTAATAAAATGGGAATTAACTAATATTATTTTCCCAATTATTCCAAACTTTATATGTCATTGTTGAAATTTATTTTATAAAGCAGATAAAAATGAATTTTAGAATTAGCACAAAAAACGTGTAGAATCCCATTTTAAGAAAGAGATTTTTCTTAAGCTTAAAATAAATATTATGCTAAAATTATCAATGTGATTTACTTACAAGACATAAATTATTACATTTTAAGAAAAATTCATATATTTTGTTTCCAAATCATGTTAGAGAAGAATTATACATTATAAAAACCCAACTAAAAGGAGAAGATGAAAATTGAGTTTTTAATTAGAATAAAAGATACCATATGTTTCTAATTCTAATAAAGGGTTTTCATAATTAAAAATTGTAAATTTAATTTAATAATATTACTTCTTTAGTATTATATTATACAAGATAAATGTTTTATAATATTTTAATTCATAATTGCATTATGATTTTTCCATAAACATGACATTTATAGTAAAAAATTATTTTTATATGATTCACCTATATAAATAATTTAAAAAAAACGTCAATAAATAAACCAAATAATATATATATATATATATAATAATAAATTTTTATAATTTATCTAACATTAAAAAAATGAACTTTAAAAAACTAATGTACAAATTAAAAATTAAATTTTTATTTTAACCTTTTTTATAAGAAAATAATAATAAATTGTTTTGAACAATTTTATAATTACTTATAATAATTTTATAATTATTTTTATGTCAATACATTATTCAAATTTATAATATATTTTTCTATATAATTATTTTGTTTTAATATGATAAAAAACTAATCTTTCAGGAAAAAATATTTGATGCATAAAATTATATTCACTGTTATATAGATATATTAATTTAATGTTATTGATAAATTTTCCCAAAAATATGATGTTTTATTTATTTATTATATTACCATATTTGGTTACCTCTATTATCAATCAAAAATTTCATGACTACTTTAGAACAATTATATTTCTCTTAAAAATGTATTGGGATTCCATTTTTCTTTTTTTAATGATACTAATTAAAATTGTATATAATTATATAAAAATATATACATACATATTATTAATTTTCACAGATAAAAAAATTTCGGGAAAAATATACAGTATGATAAAGTGTCATTTTTGTTATATAATGGGGTTTTAATTCACTAAAGTATTAAACATAAAAGATAATGGGAATATGACATAGTTCTATATTTTTTATGTTAAAATATTAATTATGTGTTGAATATGGTAGGAAATTTCTTAATACTTATAGATGATTTCAATTATGAAACTAATATATCATGAGTTGTGTAGGTTGTTTAATATAAACAAACAATAAAATTCTATTCTCATAAATGTGAAAGAGTATATTCGATCATTAAATTACTATGAATTTTTCAAAATAATAATATTGTTAATAAAACATTATTATAATAATTGGACTTATTTTATATTTGATATAATATTGTAATTCTAAAACATAGATAAGATATATATATTTTAATTAATTCAAACATCAAAAAAATGTTTCCTCTCAAATAAAAGATTTATACATCTATGGGACCTTTGGCTAACAAAAATGAAATTATAATATACTTTTATATTTTTGGTGATTTATAAGCCAATTAAATACTTCAATCTTATTATTTTTACCTAATTTTTTTTGGGTTGAGTTTGGGGAAATTCATATGGGTTTTAAATGTTTTTGGGGCCTTAAAATCAATATGTTGTTTCAAACAGGATTTCTTAAATCATATAGAATTTCCTTGTATCTATGAAACTAGAGAAATATTCTCATGTTGTGGTTCATGGTTAAACCCTATGTAATTAAAACCCATTAAACCATATTCATTAAACCATCTGTAGAGATCTAGTACCAAAAAACACAGTTGGAAATTTTTTTATCAAACTGATTAGTTAAACAGTTCAAGTTTTCCAGAACACCAAAATGAGAACATAGATGGATCAAAATTTTCAAAAAAAATGATTCTTGGCCATGAATAATTTTAATAATTTTTTTGAATTCTCTATTTACATCCATTTATGATCCTTTTTTACCACATCTAATTTTTATTAAAATTACCCTTTATTTATGAGACTCTTATGGCCTTCGGTGATTAATTCCTCTCCTCCAAAGATGGACGGAAAAGAAGCAAAGAGGGTTTATTTCCTATCCTTATGGTATGTTAAAAAAACCACCATTCATAATGATTCTTCCTAATATAATTATGTTATACTTAGATTATTTATAGGTCCATAATATTATTTTCAATTCTATGGATTCCAGTGAAAACTAATGATGGTTTCTTTTATCATTTCTTTAATGGTGGTGGATTCGACTTATCAATGACATACCTTTTCACCAAATTTATGTTTCATTGTGAATAATTTATATTTATGTTTTTGTTATACAATATTTATAAAATTTGTCCTCTCATCCCCAAGGTTCTCATCTTTAATCAAAATCATATTTAATGATTGTTAACGGGTCAATGTTCATTTACTGGTGCTTCGGTTATCCCATATAATTGTTGATAAACTAGTTTACCATTAATGATTTGAAAATATATCCACTAACATGGAGACCTATAATATACATTGTAACTAGTTCAATTAGATAAATTCAAATGGTATGTGATTATATAACGACTATTATTGACAAGGAACCTTCATGAATCCTTATTCTAAACCTATTTCCTGATGTACTAGAACTCTAGTTTGGAATCCTTGAGATGTGAGCTCAGACTCCATGGTTGTGTGATGTGTTTTTTATTCAATCCTTTACTTATACATGGAGATCATCACTAAAAAACTTGATGCACATAATTACATATCATATAAGGGCTATATATGTTATCATTGACATGATATAATCATATGTTTTGATATAATTTTAACCACGGGGATTTTGATGAAATTTGTGCATGATTTGGATATTATGTATCCTTAATTATATTTAATGTTTTCAATATGTATGATATTCCCTTTTGGGTTTTATTTACATTATATATGTTGTGTTTTTATAATATTAATGGTAACAATGTAATAGGTTTACCACTCCTGTATTGATAAATCTAGATGGGTAATGGTTTATGAAATACTATAGACATTATTATAGAACTTTAATTTACAAAGATTTATAATGGGCTAGGGTGGCCAAATATGGTGTTATGATAGTCCACACAATCTTACAAATGAGGAAACATGGGGCATGCTAGTTTATGTGACCTGACCTCAAAGACTGCTACATGAAATGAAGAAATATTTTTGATGAACATGAATGCATAGGGCTGTATAAATATTGAGAATCCTCAAGTATAACTTCTCTACTTATGAGGTTCAACATGAGAACAATGATGTTCTTCTAGCATAGAGGAGAATATTTTATGTTTGAGTTCCTTGGTAGCTTGGTTAACACACAAATAATTGATATTGTATGTTTTCAATAGTAATATCTTATTTATTATAATAACACTAATTGTTTTCATATGAACTAATGTTATAGATTAATTGGTGGTCTCCTAAAAGGATTTATTAATCACACCCTTCTTCGGAATATCGGTGCATGAGTAGACATCATGTATAGGGATCCGTATAATAGAGAGGAGATCACGGTACACTGTTTAGAAGTTGACCATGGAGACTATAATGGTAAAGAGATAGACTCAATAAAATTAGTGATGGGTTTAATTTATTTATCATATTATAAATTTACTCTAGTTTTTTTCACCGTATGAGCCCATTTATTTATTGTAATACGTGTGATCCATTAGAGTTTACACCCTTTCAAATTTCTCAATTTATATAGTCCATATTTATTTATATTATTTCTTCATGAATAAGATACTGAGTGTATAGTCTCCACACTGATGTATTTCATACCATTGCTACTAGTCAGAATCCATTTGCATAAGGGGATCTAGGAATGAGGAAATTTTGATATATGAATTAGACCTCGTGCTTTGGGTTCGGGTACTATAAAATAGAATCATTACACTATGTTAGTCTATACTTTAACTATGATTGGATATGGTATAAATGAGATATTAATTGTGGGACTTTAGTCTGGAATATCAACGTGTATGGTAACCATATGTGTAATGAAACCATGAGTAACCATTAATCACATTATTGTTACCTTTTTAGTGGATTTTGGGGGAATTAATGAATCATAACTAGGAACAATGGATAACATTACATATATATATATATATACACATACATATTTTTGTAGAAATATTATTCATTAATTTCATTCTTTGTTTTATCAATATATTTGGGATAAAGTATTATCGTTTTATTTTTTAATATAAATTCTTTACATATAGTTACAATTTATCTTTATATAATTTATTAGTTGAACATGAACATGTTTTTATTTTATATATATTCATGCGTGATTGTGTCTAATTTTTATGGAGGGATTCATTGGATAATGTCATAGTGGATATACCATTGGATTATGGTTATTATCCTATACAAAACCTTATGGGATACTATATATTAATTAGGATATTCCCTCATGGATAGAGGTGTTTTAAATGATACCTCAATATTTCATATTATTCATCTATAGTGATGCATGACTAAAACACATGGGGAGAGAACTAGAATGTTCCCATGATCTTGGAAATTGATGTTCTTCCCCCAGTTATATATGAGAATGCTCACACACCCTCTATTGTAGTTTTGAATGAATGACCACTTCAGATAGGATCCACTTTTAGTTTAGATCATATGTGGGATGTTTCTAAGACAATATTTGATTATACATGATACATCTATCTCATGTATCCTTCATAATTACATAGAACTTATTATCTTATGTATAAATAGTAAATGATTTATATCACTGAGAGGATCGTGGATATGCAAGACACCCTAGATCATTTGATGGTAAATAATTTGACCTTTCTGAATCAGAGAGCTAATGGATGTTTATTGGATACTATGAATCATGTTGGTATATGTGATAGACTCATATTGGTAAATATTAAATAAAATATCTTCTGGGAGTTCTTATAATGTGTCATGAATTTTACTGATTGGATGAATTCACAAAGCTTCATACAACGGTTGTGAAAGAGTTTTTATACTTCGGAAATTTCATGAACATACTATGATTTTCACATCTCTTGGTTGGTTATTGAGAACAAAAATACTGGAACATAATGATTCTGATTCATATAATTTTTACTTTTTTAGGATCAAAACATTGATCTCATGATTAAGATAAATAAGGTTCTAATTGTAATGTTGATACAGTAACTGTCTCCACTGAAATCACTGATGGTAAGATAGTTTACAAGGATTCTAGGATGCCTACATGAACTTATGCCAGTACAGGTAGTGACTCTTGACAAATTATCAACGAATTCACTAATTTTAAAAAAATTTACAATTTTGTCCAGCCTTCATGCCCTTCTTTTAGTTCACAGAATGGCCCTCAATAAGTTGATATCATTTCACCTGGTGATTTGGGTGGGGCGGATGACCATAGAAAAGAGAGTGCTGATGAGAAAATTAAACCCAAACCACCTTCAGGACTAGACAAAGATTCACAACTGGCACATCCCACATGAAAAAACACAGGTACATCAATTACATCATATGATGACTCACACACTACAACAGTTAACTTTATTATTAATTCCACTAATTTATATTCTAATGCTGATAATTTAAATGTTTTTTACAATGGGGATACTAATAATGTATTGTTTAGTAACCCTATGTCCACACATTTTATATATGACATATAAGATCCGTCCAAATAATCTTTTATTTTAGTTACTACTAATATCACGTTGGGTTCTATTAAAAGTAATAATTAGAATAACACAATCTCAATCATGTCCATGAATGTTGGAAGATCATCTATGCAAAAGGGTTCATAAGGTAAGAAAAATGGGGGTTATAACTCCAAATTTATATATAAATGAATATATTTTTCTTGAATTGTCAAGGTATTAATAACCATGAGACCATTACTATTTAAAAAATATTGATTAACATTTATCCCTCTTTAATTTTTACCATTGATAGACCAAATATAATATTCTCATCTAATTTATTTCATTTATATTGGTTTGATACTCTTTCATGGGTGAAATTCAGGATTGTTCCAATACTAAAACACTTTGGATATTTTCACAACCATCTTTGCATAATCATAATATTTTCCACGTCTCTATTAAAATTTTTACTAGTGATTTTATTCTAGATAAAACACATCTATTTTGTAACATATTCTATGTGAAGAATAGATATAATTATTGGATACCTATTTGGACTATGCTCTCCTATCTTAGATCTAATATTCAAAACCCATTGTTTGTTATTATAGACATTAACGTTATTATTGATTTATGTGAAAATTTGGGTCCATTCCTCTCTTATATATCTATGAGAGAGTTTAACTCTGCAATTGAGAGCAAAAGTTTTATTGAAATCAATCTTACTGGTTCCAAATATACGTGGTACAGAAGAAATATAAAAGGGTGGTAGCTAGAAAACTAGATAGAGCGTTAAAAAATGATCATCCATTAGATAAATGTGACTCCATTTCAACCACTACTCTATCCAAAATTTAGTCTGATCATCATTATATTATGTTCAATATTTGTTATAAAATAGTGAAACCTTCTATACCCTTCATATTCAAAAAATATTGGTTCTCAAACATTGAATTTTTAAATCTCATTAAAAACATTTGGTCATATACGACTCATTCCAATGATGCATTTTCTTGTACATTTATATTAAAACTTCTCAAAAAATCATAATGATTTGTGTTGCTTAAAATTTAAAAAAACTGACAGTGAAATCTTGCTTCATAAGAATGAACTTCATCAACTCTAAAACAACAACACCAACTCTGATTCTCCTACTAATTGGAACCAAGAAATTAACATTTTTTTGAATCTCAAATCACTTATCACCTTTATGGATACCATGAGTAAAAATTATTTCCAAATCAAATGGTTATCTGATTGTGATAGAAACACCAAATTATAAAATTCTCAATAAAGAATTATAAAATCTTATAGACCATTAACCACTCTCAATGATGGTGACCTCTATATGGATAATGAAGATGATATTTCTAATCACGTGGTCTCTAATTTTGAATCTATCTTCAATGTAAATGACAAAAACAATGATCTCTTTCACAATATTATTATGTTAGATGTCACTAATTAAGATAACCATTTTTTCTTAACCATTCTTCTTGATCATGAAATCAAATAAATGGGTTTTATCTTGAATCTGGATAGTGACCTTGGTCTTGATGATTTTAACAGTGGATTCTACTAGAAATATCTGGATTTCATTTAAGGCGATGTTTGCAAAATCATCAAATACTTATTTTCTAGGGGAATTCTTCCACATAGGTTGAATGCAAAATTCCTCACATTCATACCCATGGGAGATAATGCCTTGGAAATTTATCTTTTCATACCCATAGAAATTATCAACACTATTTAAAAAATTATCACCATATTTCATGCAAACAGGTTCACAAACATTACAGAAAAATTTATCTATTGGAATCAATTTTTTTTCATCATGGGTAAATTCCTCAAAGACTACATTTTTCTTGCCTCAGAATGCAAAAACATGTCAAAAAAATAAAAATGGTAGTAATATTTCCATTAAACATGAAATTATGAAATCATTTGATACTATGGACTGGAATTTTATCGTCAAAGTGCATTAAGGATTTGTGTTCAAAAATACCATCATAACTAGAATTAAAACCCTTTCAACTCGTCCTAAATTTAAATTTTTGTAAATGGATTTCCTTGAGGATACATAGAATTCACAAAAGGTGTTAGACAAGGTGATCCCCTCCCTTACATCCTTTTTATATTTTGAGGACTATTTACAAAGATTATTCACTCACTAGGTGGATTAGAATAAACATAAACCCATCCAGGCTTATAGGAATCTGAATGTCCCCAAACATATTTTCTATGTAGTTGACATAATTTTATGCCTACAAGCTAACAAAAAACAACCAAACTCTCAAAAGGGCCCTCTATCACAATGAGGTTGTCTGTGGTCCGATCATTAGCATGAACAAATCCTCTATATTCATTGGATGAAATTTTCCGAAAAATATAATAAACCATATTATATATGGAGTAGGTATTTAAGAATTCTCATTCCCTTTAACTTTCAGTGGTGTTCCCATATTTTGGGGAAAGCCCAAATTAGGATATTTCTCTTACATGATTGTAGTTAGAGATTTTATGCATAAAGTATTGGTGGATTTCCATTATCCCAGGAAACGAGGTTTATTTGACAGATCCATTATTACTATATAATAGTAAAAATATATGGTTTCATATAAATTATTATCATTAAAATAAACATATATTTTACATCATAAGGGTTCACTACTATTGAGTGTATCTATAAATCATGGTCACAGTTCTTCACATAATTTAGAGTTGAATGAACCTCTATTTGGACTCATCCATTATTAAAGGAGAGTTTTCCATTTATATTTTATTGAACTTAATGCAGAAAAAAAATTCATGTTTAGATAGTGTAAAATATTATCCCACTATTGAATACCTATATTGATCGATCCTATACAATAATGAAAGATGTTCCTTCTTTCATTTCAAAAACATATGGAGAATAAACATTATTATATGATTATCATTAATAAAACATTCATGTTATATATGATATCCATTTTTTTACCCTACATGTTTTCATCCATCGTATCATATTATTTTTTATCTATCATCTTTCTGGAATGGGGTTACCATATTATATCTATATACAAGTATTTCATTTCTTAAAAATATATCACATTCTCTTAAAAAATCACACTACAAAGATACATTGTTTAATTTCATTATGAATTAGCTACCTAATTTTATTTTTTAAAAACAATCCTTTATATGATCATAAGAAAATTTCATAAATGATATCGTTCGTGAAATATTATACATAGTAACAATTTTTGTTTCCTAGGTTATGTACAAAAATTAAATGGGTGATATCTATTTTGGAGTATAAGGTAAAACAATTGAATAATAATTGAGGATTATGGGAAAGCATAAGTGAAACATGTATGAATGTGAAAAATAATAATGCAATTCCTATAGGAATCCTAATATAATATTAACCGTAAATGGTTTTCACAACATTGGATTGTGGAATAATAAATCAATAATAATGATTAATGGATACATAGCATAAATATTTTCTCAAATATATGCATAGACAATCTTAAATAATGGTAAGGTAATTTGGAAGGAAATTCATATCATAAATGAAAAGTAATACAACAAATGTAAAAAAATTATATAAAAAAATATAAACCCATGTCACATAACATAATATCCCATGAGATATAAATATTCACCAAACAAATTAAAGTTAAATATATTTATTATCCCACTTGTAACATAATGGTAACCCACAAATAAATGTTCCGCGTGATCAAAACAATATTCACAATATCATCATTTTTAAAGGGTTGAATATGTTTTCTAACAAGGATTAAAAATAAATCAGACACAGTTAGGAAGAGGAATCTTCCATTAAATCACATACATGGTTATCTATAGGAAACATTATGGGATATTGACAGAGATAAAACTAAATTAGTTGAAATTTAGAATTTTTTTAGTATATATGAAGCAATGAATTTTACATTTTGAAATAAAAATTTTCTATAATAAAATATTAATATTTTTATTAATAATTTTAATTTAAATAAAAACAAATTGAAGAATAGTAAAAATATAGAAAGAATTATTTTTATTGAAAACCGATCAAAATGGAAGGTGAAAGCATACATGTTACAAAGGGTAGTTGAACAATTTCTTAAATATACCCCTGATATAACTATTAAAGGATAATGTTAATTTATTTTTAGAGAAAACTTTTATAAAAATATACCTCTGGAAATTTTGACATACAAAATATTGATTCAAAGGGATACAAAAAGTAACCCTCAGCTTTAATTATTACAGTCTAGAAAAAATATTAACCTAGTTTATAATAATTATAACCAATTCAATTACCTATTAATCAACCTTATTCAAATCTATTATCATTTATAATTTTTATGTTTATTCATATATCAAATATACAATAGTTCGTTGATGTTTATTTTTGACAACATTTATTACTACATTGGATTTTTCCATGTGTGTTTTATAATAGCGATAATGATCTTCATAAACTGATAAATTTATAATCATTAATATATTATGAATTTTAGTATAATATTTTTATTTATTGACTTATTTTGTCACATGATCAATCAGAGGAAGGTGACAGTCTGATTCATTGGAAATGAAATCACGACATGCATGTTTTATAAATTGTATTGATGACAATGAGTTACTTTGAAATGAACATTATTTTATATGTCACCATTATAAAACCATATTGAAAATTAATATAAGTGTCTAATATAATATATTACCAGTATTACTTTATGTATACTCAATAATTTTGGAAATGATTAAAATAGTATATCTTCATTCATTCTGGTGGTTGATCTAAAAAAACTAGATTATGATATATTAATGAACTAGCAATGGTCTACAATAATATATAGTTATATCACATTAAAGGATGAATAGTCCTGATATAAATATATAATTACCCTGATTGAGAAACATTGTATATGAGATTACAATTAAAAAATATTGTGATGATTCTGATACCTTAGTTAATTCACTATTCACCAATTCAATTTTTTTGGAATGAAGAAATTAGAACTATGTATTGGTTCGGGTGGAATCCATACACGAGATATATATTTAAAATATTAAATTTTGGAATATGGAAAATATTATTCATAAAGACATATATGGTTTAAAGTGCTTTAATGAGCGGTAATCTTATAGATCATTTTGAGAGGAATTTCTCTAAATAATGTTTTCTTAGTTTTGTTGATTTTGTTCATTGATAGTGGATCCAATGTGGAATAATACTGGATATTCATAAAAAATTATTTATACTCAATATTTAAACATAATTTTAGAGATTGTTTTTGTGGATTCAGCTTAATTTTTTCCAATTTACCCCATTTTGACCATATGATTACGACTCAATTATATCATATATCCCCAAATACAATGATGATCCTCCAACATACTTTCAAAGAACGAATTTTAAATTTAAAATAATATTTATTTAATTATATTTCTATATTTATTTAAATTATTTTTAAATTATTTTTTAGAAACATATAAATTTTTTATTAATGTTACACATTAACTATTAAAGTTATTATTTTTCTAATTCAATCAAAAATATTCATCATTTTTTGGATGTTAAATTTTACTAAATATATTAGAATAAAAAATAAATTATATTTTTATTTTAAATTAGATAAATAATAATTTCATTGAAATCACATTTTTTAAAAGAAAAATAATATTTAAAAAATAATATTTTGATGATCATAAATCATTAAATTCATATTCTTTATAACTCATTATATATTTATACAATGTTAGGTAATAATTTTTTCAACCATTCATTGAATTTTATCATCCTCTATTAGAAATGTTTTTTTAAATAAAATAATTTAAATTGAAATTAAATTATTCAATAAAGAACAATTTAGTTGAAATTATAGTTATTTTTACAAATTAATAAATATTATTTTATTTCATTTCATTTTTTTCAATTTATATTTTAATTATGTTATTTTAAATATATTATTAACATCCAATTATAAAATATTTATTATATTTATTGTATAATTATATTAAAAATAAGAATATATTGATGATAGTATATCCAATAACAATACAACTATCATATTTATCCTTTTAACCACTATATATTACCACACATACTTCAGTATGATTGATTCAAAAAAAATTCAAATTTCTCTACAAAAATTTTATAATTTTTTTATAACATTAACATTTGTCTATAGTGGTTTTGGATGTATGATCTTAAAAATAAAAATGAGGAAGAAGGTTTTTTATTGGCTATTTTTTTATTTCTATGTGGTCTTATTCCTCTTATAACTATCATAATGATTTTTCATATAATTTTAACATAATATATCAATGGTTATATTTTATTATAAATGTTTAGGTTAATAAAATTTAATTAATTATTTAATTTTTTATATTAGGATTTTATGAAATGGCACATAACATATTCATGGAATAAAAATTATTGTGTAAAACCTATCTTTTTCCTAAATGAAAAATGCTTAAGGGGATGGTGATATATAATTTGGTTTCCACCTTCCAAATTTCAAGACTAGTAGTGGAATTATATTAATTGTGAAGCGACACTATACTCTTGGAATAATAATATATGATAATATATAATTAAAATAACCTTTATGTAATATTATAATATAAGAAAGTTATAATCAATATGTGGAATCCACTAATAACAATTAAATATAAATATAAAACTAATATAATTATCTGAAACTAAATGCACACAAACACACACATATAATGAAATACCCATGTATTTATCTGAGATTATAGATTATATTTCATTTTAAATAAATACAATGATTTATAGAGTGTACCACATAAACCAAAATGCTTATACCAATCATGTTATATTATGGAAATATTATTATTTAAATTTGACTATAATCTAATAGCCTTTGGATTTGAAGGTATAGATAAGAATAAAAAAAAATATGTATATAGGTTGTTCATGACGACTAATTATTTTTTAATTAATATCAAATACATAATCAATTTCAAAAGATAAAAAAATGAAATTTTATGTTAAAAGATCAATTTTTTGTATTTTATTATTTATAAACTATTTATAATATAACATATTAAATAGTATTTGGATTCAATATATTTCTATTCAATATAATAAAATTATTAATAACTAATAAATTTTTTTTTTATTATTTATAATTTATGATAACACCATTTAATTGTATAATGATTTTTTTTAATAATACACTCAATGTGAACAAATTATTTTTCCACAGTGATTTTAATTTATCTCTATTGATGAATTATTTTAATGTATTGTCTATATAATTTATTAGAATTTTTTTATTGGTTCATTTAATGTTTTAATGGAATAACAATGATTGTAAAATAATTTTTATGCTTAAAATTTATTTTCACTAAAATTGGGATTTAATAATATTCTGAATAGATATTAAAACTAATTCTAACCCCACAAAATAATTGAATATTTTAAAATGGATGAATTATTGTTAATGAGTGTAAGTAAAATTATTTAATATGGGAATCTATTTTGTTTATAATAAATCATAAACCCAATAAATGTTTACAACATCAATAAAGGGTAAAATTGTATTAACATGGTAAAAATTAGTATTTAAGAATAAAAAATATCACCAAATCCTTCGCCAATATCCTTATATGTATTTATGTCTTCAATAAATATAATGGATACTAAAAAATACAAATATTCATTGATTTTCTTATGATTATATGCTTTATATTATTCTATGAAAATAATATATACATCATATCACTGTATTTATTTTAATAACAATAATATGTTCTCAGGATAATAATAGGGTAGTATGAATTACTTTTTTAAATATGGTAAAACCATATATGATATTAATTTTTTTGATGAAATAATTTTCAAAATTTATTACAAAGTAATGTTGCAGCTCTTATAAATTTGAGAGAAAAATAAAAAGAAACTTGATTTGAAATATAGAGTGTGATGTGTATTGGAAAATCAAAAGTCATTAATGTTTTTTATTTCTAAAAATGAATAGAATATATTTCTTAAAATATTCAAATTCTAATTCCATTGTAATATATATGTTTTTAATTTAAAATAATAAAAATAGACCAAAATTGATTTTAATGATATGTTATGTTAAACAATAATTACCTAATTGGTTTAAGAATTAATAAATTCTTATCATTTACCATGTCAATGGTAACTGGTTTATATTTTCATAAATTCTCCAATTATGATCCACATTCACTTTTATAATTTCTTTATTCACCTGTAATGACTATGAATTTTGTTGTAACGGTTAAATTTAAAAGAGAAAACATTGTAAATCTATGAGACATCACTCAAAAGGACACCTAAATATGTCTAAATATTATTTTTTAAATTTTATTTTAACTATATACACCATATCATAATTTATATGGAACATATGATATATTTTAAATGAGTTATATACGTATTATATATTAATATGTATTTTAATTAAAAAAATTCACTCACATACTATTTTAAAGGATACCTGAACACATCTCCAATATAGACATTCATGGCCCATTTATCTCAATCAAAATATCCACAAAAGATTATTTAATATATTATAAAAATTGAAGAGGTATTTATATTCTTAAAAATTCATCCCAATATCCATTGTTGAGATATGTAATGGAGGGTTCTGAAAAAGCTGGAAATTATCTTTACTAAATATTTTTTTGTTTATTTTTTATTCTATCTTTAGTAAATCCTCTTTATCCATGGTTACATTGTGAAATTATAAATATTTTCATACATCTTGTCTATCATATCAATATATTTTCCAATATGTCATCTACTTCATTCCCAATGGAAACTATAATCATCGTTGGGCGTTCATGTGGACTACTTTATTCATGAGAGACATATTTTATTTTTCACAAATTCATCTTCAGGTGGGTAATATACTTATATTAAATAAATTTATTTGATTATTATGAAATTATTATGATTTGGTAATCAAAAAATATTATATGTCATCTTAACCCCTCATCTGTTGAAAGATGATAATGTCACTAGTGTGTATGTGCGAACTTTAACCTATCCAACACAATGTGATTCATTTTCAATTTCATCTTTATATGGATGGTCATAGTGATGGAAAAAGTGAATATATATTATATATATGATATAATTATTATTTTGGAATGAAGAATTATTGTTTACCATTTTTCATAAAATCTATTAAAATGTGAATATATCACTCTTCCATATGTATATATTACAATCTCTATGATTTGATAAAATTTAGTTTTCATCACACCATTATTTTATTTTTATAAAATTGTATATAATTAATATATATGATAACTTATTACATGGTTTAGAATTTCTAAATTTTGAAACCATGATGATGGTTCAAGGACCGAAACCAATACTCTAAAACATGTATGAAAATAGAATAGTTTATAAATGGAACATTGATTTCAGTGAAGAACATTTGATAAATACTTGATATTATTTTATATTTTTATCACATCTATTGAGATAATTATAGATATTTTTATACTATTTAGGTATAATTAATGTTAATTTATTTTATATATGGTTAATAACATGTACATAGCATGCAATGACTTGAATTAAAGGTTACCTAGCTCAAATTGTTTTGCTGATACCTATTCCACATTCACAACTTGTTTCTATTATATACAGTTCATACTTCCAATTAATATAATTTATGAATTTTTATGTGATCATGATTTATTTAGTATCAACCTAAAATTATATCTTTCTTGAGGATATAATTTATTGAAAGCTGAAATTTGGTGGTTTTTTTCTCAGTGATGTTCAATTGAGACATATTTCATGTTATATACCTATTTCTGATTATTTTGTGTATATATATCCATTTTAAATTTTATTTAGTGAAATTATTTTTATTAATTACATTTAATTTTTTATTATAGGTTACATCATATAATGTTTTAGGAGTAAAATACTAGAATATTGTATAGGGTTTATGTTTCAATTTTATTATTGTTACATATTTTTAGGATTGAATATGTGTTTGGGTAATTACATGATATTTGTTCTTAAAATCCCATATATCGACATATGCCCTTTTTATTTCAATATTTTTCATGTATTATTATAATTTTCCTCTCATTTTTACTTTAAATGATTATGAAATTGACAAAAAAATATACCTAATTTTTTAATTTTGTAAATGGAATCATCGTCATTCATTTACATGTTCCTCCAAATCTTCAGTAGAATATTTTACATACACATGAAATTTATGTAAATGTATAAATTTACTAACATTTTATTTATTTTCATTGATTAAATTTCTTTATTTTAATTTTTATTTTGTGAAAAATTCATCGTTTATTTTTTTTAAATGTGTTGACATAATGCTCCCTATAAAGGTAGAAGTCAAGAGTGACATTTCACGATATCAATAGCACTCATTTATTTGATTCATATATTAAAAATTTTCATTTTAATATTAATATAAAATTTTCTTCTTAGAATAATGAGATTTCTATTAATAAAAGAAAAATGAAAAGTGTTTTACCTTTTTAAAAATAAATGATCAAAAGAACATTTGACATTGTCTTTCATCTATGTCAACATACTATTATTATTATTACACATCATTGGGGATATGATCTAAAGATACCATTTGTTGGATCAAAAAATCTATTTATAATAGTTATACCATCATGAGGGATGAATTGTTGTTTAAAAACATTGTTTAAAATAATTTAACTAAATAATCCCAAATCCCTTTTATATAGGGTTATCGCATCCGAAATTCAGTCCGATTAACATTGTAACATAATCAGAGTCATAATATGTCTGATTGTGTATTAGTAAAAATCACATTCTCTGTAGATCCCATTTTCAAAATTATATATCATAAAAAAATTTAATATAATTAAAATAAATTGATTATAATTACAAATAAAATGATTCAAAATCTATTAAATGTATAGCTAAATTAAAATCATGTATAAACATGTTATACAATAAATATATTAATGTTATAATTAATTACAACTATTAAAAGAGTAATTTCATTTAACCTTAAGGGTATGATATTCAATCTCCAAGATTAAAGGTATCAACTAATTTATACTTATAGTAATGTATTTCATTCCTCAGCAAGGAATTCCCTCGATATAATGATTGGAATGGATGAATCATACTATTCCAAGAATCCCTCAATTAGATGATTATATATAACACCCGGAGATTTTATGATAAGTATTCTTTTTAATTTATTTTATGTCATGTGTTTTATGCTACACCAAGATTATCTTTTTCTATACGCAACACCTTATTAGCTTGCAGTATACACAACACTATTCTTAGATTGTGTTACACACAATTAGAAGTTCATTTGGTAATAGTCATTCTACGCAACATTGAGTGTATATATATATTTTCAATGTAAAAATGAAAAATGTTTGGATTATGTTATAACGAAACAACCAAGGAGTCTTGCACAACACGCAACCCTGGCTTGGCTTGCATTACACGTAATCACGACCTTCCTCGATAGCGTGTGTAGTACGCAATACCGGGTTTCACTAAACAATGATATATTATTATAATATTATAAACTAGCCATTATGAATAGTATCAACTGAATTTTGAATTTTATAACATTATAATTCATCTTACACATTTTCTAGAATGAAGTATAAAAACAAAATCAGTTTTTCGGATAAAAGAAGTATTTTTCAAAAAATGCAGTTTTACCACCTTTTAATGGTGCATCCACATTAAATCTAGTCTTTGACATGTTTATAAGTTCAATTTGACAAAATAAAATTCTCCCTTGGAATCAGGATATAAAAATTTAATTTGGATAAATTTTTCATATTATTCTGAAAACTTTCATATTTTGATGAATAGTAAAAACACACTATATTTTAATTAAAAACAACTTTTGTCATCGCAATAATTTATATGGTTATATTATATTGTTAATTGGTTTTAATGTGTAATTAGAATATATTTTTACCATTTAATCCAATGTTGGTCATTGGAATTAATTTCACTTTGAAATTGGACATAAACAAGTATCAATCTTTTGATAGTTATTGTTTCTTAAAAACACGCTATTTGTTTTGATAACGGAAATTAATTTAAAAATTAATTAATTCCACATATATGTTTTGAATTTGGAAAAATATACATCATTTTTAAATTTGGAATATCAAATATATCTTAGGCTGAATGTTTGGTATTTTTCTGAAAAACTTCAATTTTTGATGAATAGTGAAAACACTGAGTTTTTGGTTAAAAACAACTTTTTATAATAATTTATTTTATTTGAATTTATTTTAGGTCAAAATAGATATATAATACTTATATAAGTTCAATGAAATTCATTTGAATCTTTTTATAATAATTTTAGATTTATAAAAAATGTATTGAATTATTCACCGTCTTTTACCCACCTCCTAGGGGCTTTTGCAATTGTTCATAAATCATTATTTTACCGCTTCTATGAGTTGAATTTCAAAAATCCAAGAGACACGGTTAATATAAAGGAATAAAATGTGGTTCAATTAGATAAAAATAATTTTTGGTGAATAGTAACTTTTTACTTTTATTTACCACGGTTAAAAGTAAATAGGGTAATTCAAGTTTAAAAGAATATTATAATAATTTATAATTACCTTAACACTTGTCCAAACCATATTAGATGAGTAATGGCCGATCATAGTCATCCTTGAGTCGATTTTGGGACCCCATGGAGCCACTTATAAAAGACAATGACACATTAGATTAATTAATTTAATGTAAAGACAAAATTGGCATTAACAAAAATATTTTAGTAATTAATTTTTATAAGGGGATATATAAATTATCATTTAAGCTATAAATATTCTTTGGAAAGCTAAAAGTATTTCCTACATGTTGATATTTTTTTATAATTTTTAGACATCAAATAAATTAAATTATTTATGACACAATAATGATGAAGTATTTACCTCATTAATAATGATTTAAATAAATAATATTATAATGATTAAAATATTATCCAAAACCTGCCCAATTTCTATTGTATGATTTTATTTAGAATATGATTCATCTTATATTTGAAATTATTGTGTTTTGGACCTCTTTAAACCAAAGATATGTTTATAATAAAATAATGTTTTCACACTTTCCTAAAGAGCCACACCTCTCCATTATAAAAGGAGACCACATCTATGCAATTACACACACCTCTCAAGCCATTTGGCTTGTCCAAACTCTGACCAATTAATATCTATACATCCCTATACTCCCCCTAAATCCTTACATTAGGCAGAAGGCACTCCAAGAAGTCCTTTTGGTTCAATCCAAAGGAAGTTACCCAAATTAAAGGTAACCGTTTTTCTTAAGTTGTTTTGTTTTATTCTACTTCTCCAACCCCTAAACTATTTTTAATCCTTTATTTTGTAATGAAAACAGTATCCTAAATATACTAGGATGTTGTTATGAGAAGTATTATAACAATACTTACACACACCACCATCTAATGGATGAAGAACAAAATGTTTCTGTGGATGGCAAACAAACGCTTCACGAAACGATGATTGTTCGATTTTCTCCTACCGCCTCTCATGGTGGACATTATGATGACACTGTATTTATATATGATATATATTATGTTTATGATTTCCTTATGCTTCTTTACTTCCCAATTATATCAGGCCTTTATGTTTTCCATAGTGGGAAAATACGATGATCTCATTTGAGGAAGTGCGGACTACCGCCCCCTCAAAGTGATGTGATTCGTTGATGCCTTATGTGAGATGTATAAAGGATGGAGTTAATGATATTATATATGATATTATAATGGAATTATAATATACCTATTCCATTAAAATAATAAATAGAAATTAATGTAGAGTTCATGCGTACGTACGGCTTACCGTCTCCATGAACGGTGCATTTCATTTCTTACCTCCATATGTTATGTACTATTATAAATACATGTATATGCTGGATATATAATGAATATATATGATATATAAATCACTATTTACATTTTGGAAGTAAGTAAATAATTATATAAGTAATAATAACATCAAGAACAACAAGTCTAAACATGTACGATAAATAACATAATTTTACCCAAAACGTTGCTTTAACATGGGATTTACAAAAGAATGTGTAATATAAAGTCATAAGTGAACCATATATGATATCATAACAGTGAATATGATTCTGTAATATATAAATGAAATTATTTAAATCATTATACAGGATGTTCGGATACGTACGAAGCATATTGGACCTAAGGTAAGGGATAACTATTCAAATCTCGTTCTTATCCGAGATTGTTTATTCATAAGTATTTACTGGGGTTATTGTTATCATCCATGTTCATGTTTTCTAAAAATGGTTTCATGTATGTTTAAATTCCCTTTTAACCATTTTTGACTTTTAAGACATGGTATGTAAGGAATCTTTCTTTTCTTAACCATACGAGGTACTTTTTGACTTTTCCAACAAAAGTACGAGGAGAATGTTATTTTTAACTTATACGGAATGAACGGATTTTTACGGTTTCTAACACCTTATTTTCATGAAGCTTACTCTACAATATTTATTTTATATTTTCCACAAAATCATTTTCTTTTAAAATTTCATGGAATTTTTTGAAAAGAAAATGATTTTGAAGAAGAAAGGATATTTTCCTCAAGAATTCATTTCAAGTGTTTTATCAAAACCATTTTCCATATAAGATGGCATTATTTCATATGTGTATGGTTCAAGTATAATGTATCAATTATTTACATGGTTTCACTTTTCTTATGATGAAATGATATCCATTTGTTTTATATGGATTATGTTATGTTGGAATAATGTTTATGAAACCCAATATATTCTTTGGGTTATGATGAATGATTTATGATTGTTTTGTGGAACACGTAAGAATGATTTCAATATGAGATGGGTGGGACCTATATCTCCCTCCAATTCATTGTTTAAAGATTTATATCTCATGAGATAGACATTTCTGGAATGGTAAGTTAATCTGGTTCAGTAATACAGGACTGGAACGAGGAGTGAACTTGATTCAGAAAGGGACTTTGTCCACTAAGATGGTTTTGGAAGCAATGCATTGGATACTATGTAAATCACATCATGTGATTAATGGTTGGCACAATCACATGTTTTATTCCCATGATATTTTATCATGATTTATGTTGCATTATGATCTATGCCTTATGTACTGCCATGTTTTATGTCATTGCCCAAGATTTTGATGTTTAAACATTATGTTCATGTTTTTAAGTTCAAATGTATATGATTTGTTTTATTTTACCCATGATTACCCTTACTGAGCATTTGAGCTCACCCTTTATATGTTTTCTTTTCCCCAGGATTTAAAGAATGGTTTTAGGTATGAATAACAAAAGGGGAAGATCTTTATGGGAGGTGTTTAAGATCGTTCACCATGATTAGAAGCTTACGTTCCAAGTTTCCAAAGACACTAAACTATTACGGTCCTTGTGTGTCTGTTTTTGTTATGTATTACGTATTCCGCAAAAGTAATGTAATGTCCATGTACGTCAGGATTCGGTCCTCTACAGTTGGTATCAGAGGAAAGGTTTAGTTAACCATTGGAAACCAGGATGCGAAAACTTTAGTGATATCCCTAGAGATATTTCTAAGGTATGTCTAGGGATGTCCCTAAGGTTAAGTATAAGTATAGGTTATAGTCCTAGAATTACGGTAAAGATATTAGAATTAAAACTAAGATGTTAGATATTGAAGTTACTCCCTCTTTATTATGTTGTTTTTCCTATCATGATTTTTGCCTCTCACACTATTCTTTTTGGGTTTTAGAAAATGGCTGGAAACAGAAAGATTCACGATAATGGAAAATATGGTGGATAATGGAATGATATTATTCATGATAAAGAAAATGAAATGGGATTTGGAAGGCGAAACATCGTTATTATGCCTAATCAGAAATCTCATAATATGATAAATAATCTCAGCTTTGGTAAGTTTCCTGACTCAGCTAATAAGAAAAATATGGAGTTTCATGATGATCATAGAGGAAAGAAAGTTCAATTTACCTCATGTAAGTCATGTGGGAAGAGGCATCAAGGAGAATGTTTCAAAGGAACTGGAAGATGCTTTGGGTGTGGAAAAGAAGGACACAAAGCTAGTAATTGTAAAGGAAAATGTTCACTTAACACCATGGACAAGGATAATGGTATTGCTAAGACATCAATAATGGTTAAGTGTTTTAAATTTCGAATGTACGGGCATTATGCAAACCAATGCCCTAAGGGAAAATATCAAAAAGAGAATTAGCATGGTCATATGGGTAGTATTTATGTGGATGGTAATGAAGAAACTACAAATGATATGTGAGATGAAATAATTTTTGAAGCCCGGTCAATGGTTTAAGAAGGTAGTGGAATAATTACATGTTTATCAAGAGTAATGTTTTATAAGTAATCTCATGGTACTATTGAATAAAGATACATCTAAGGATTATTACACTGTTGTATTTCCTTAAGTTTTGAAAGTGTATGATGAATGGTACCAGTAACCATGAAAGTTTATTCAGATATTTTTGGAAAGCACCTAATATGCGCATAAAGAAGTTATAAGGAGATAATGAAATTTTTGATAGTATTAATGAGCTCATGAATTGTATAAGGACAAAGTGATATCATGGTTTGAGTATACATAATTTTTGGGATTTTATTATATGGAAAGAGTTAACTTTTAACAGCATTCATGTTTTCACTAAGGATCAATGGGTATTTATTTTTCAAGAGAATACATGATTAAGGTATTCACATGATTGGAAGGTGATCAACAAGATATATCAGGGATAAATGATGGTATTCACATGCTTGGTAGATGACATTTCTAGTAATTGTTTTCTTTATACTATGAGATTGGACATATGTATTTTGGATAGGCCAAAAGATTGGAATGGATTTTGTTGGACACAAGTTAGTATTCTTTAAGGCTAGAAATATTTTCGATATTATTGATGGAATGTAATAATGATGTAATTTTAGAAAAAGTACAACCTACAGGACGAGCGACAACCCGTCGCGTCAGACAAGGTTGCGGGAATCAAACCCACAACCGAAGTTCGATGAGCCTTCATCGCCTTCCACTGGCCTATAGTAAGTACCTGGTTAGTAGAAACTAGTTTTATTATATTAAGTGGTATGATAGATGAGATATAAGTCTATTTTTGGAACCATATACGATTAATCTCACCATAGATGGACTTATATATATATCTTTTTCTAACATTCTGTTTGAGACAGATGGAATGACCTATCATTCTATCACGTGATCTGCTAACACTTCACGAAAGAAAAAATCAACTTCATTTCTTTAAGAGATGAAGTGGAAATTGTTTAAGGCACTAACAACAGTGACATTGTACCGAAATGAAGTAAATATTCTTCTAATTCAAATTCTTCAACATTAGGGAAATTATCTTGAAATCCAAAAAATTTGTCCTAATACTCTCATATCCAATAAATTAGATGGTACCTTAGATCATCACAAATTTATGGCTTTGAGATTTTTGGATTTTTCATAGCCATGTTCTCTACCACTCTCCATCATAATTTAATGGTTAGATTTCTCTTCCATATCCATATTTTTACCTATGTTTTTATATGTGGAAACCCAGTTATTAGTTAATTTGGGTAACCGTTATGTTTCTTAATTTATTTTTTAATGTTCAGTTTCGGTATTCCTTTTTACGATGTGGTTTTCTATGAAAGAAACTTTCAAGTAGTAAACCATTTATAACCCTGACGAATTTCGTGGGAGAAATTCATTTTAAGGGGGGTAGAATGTAACACCCCGAGATTTTATGATAAGTATTCCTTTTAATTTATTTGATGTCATGTGTTTTATGCTACACCAATATTATCTTGTGCTATACGCAACACCGTATTAGCTTCCAGTATATGCAACACTATTCTTAGATTGTGTTACACACAATTTCAAGTTCATTTGATTATAGTCATTCTACTCAACATTGAGTGTATATATATATATATATATATTCAATGTATAAATAAAAAACGGTTGGATTCTGTTATAATGAAACAACAAATAAGGCTTGCACTGTAACATCCCAAGTAAGTAATGAATAATAGATATTTTTATCTATGTCTATTTATGAATTAGATAGTGTTTTAGACGCTTAAAATGAGAATAAATCCAATCTTAAGCATGGAATACACTAATATTTTTAAAAGATTGTTTTATTACCTTTTGATGGAAAACCATTTTTAAATCAAACTTTTGACAATTTTATAATCTCTATTTGTCAAAATAAACAGATTACTTATGATAGGGACATTGAAATTTACATTGGATAAATTTTTGGTATTTTTCTGACAATGTTCATTTTTTAATGAATAGTGAAAAATACTGCATTTTACATAAAAAGTGCTTTTTCATCTAATTTAATAATATGGTTAGATTATCTTTTTAATTCATTGTAAAGTGAAATTAGAATATATTTTTACCATTTAATCCAATAGTGGTCGTTGTAATTAATTTCACTCTGAAATTGGACTTAAACTAGTGTCAATCTTTTGATAGTTATTGTTTCATAAAAACACGATATTTGCTCTGACAGCGAGAATTAATTATTAAATTAATTAATGTAACTTATATGTTTTGAATTTTGTGAAATATAAATCATTTTTGAATTTGGAATATCAAATATAGCTTAGGGTGAAGTTTTGGTATTTTTCTGAAATACTTCAATTTTTGATGAATAGTGAAACCACTAAGTGGTACTTAAAAAACTGATTTTTCATTTAAATGAAATTTTACCACCTCTGTGTTTTGAATTTCAAAAATCCGACTTACATGGTTTTCATTAAGAAGTAAAATGTGGTTAAATGGGATTAAAATAATTTTTTGGTGAATAGTAACTTTAAAGTTTCTAATCGCGATTAGAGGTAATTAGTGTAATTTAAGGTAGAAATAATGTTTTAATAATATGAAATGAACTTGAAACATGTCCTAACCTTATTGGATGTGTCATGGATGACCAAGAAAACCCATTGTTCTATTTTTGGGACCCCATAGAGCCACTTGGGTAAGATAAAGACATTAATGCCTTTTATTTAAAGTAAAAGTAAAAATGACACAAACATGAGTTTTTTTAATAAAGAATTTTTTAAATGGGGTTATACAAGTCATATTTTTGACTATATATATTCATTAGAAATATAAAAAGATTTCCTACATCATAGTATTTTTTTATAATTTTTAGATATTAAATAAATCAAATTATTTATGATACAATGATGATGCAATGATTACCTCATTATTTAACGATTTAAATAAAATGAAAATATAATGTAAAATCTAAGACCTACACTTGTCAAAAACCAATTGGATGGGTGTATTTCGAACCCTTATCACTTATACTCTAAATTTATAATTGTGGGACCTTTTTTATCCGAAAATCATTTTATAGCGAAGTATCTTTTCTTAACTTTCCAAGAGTGCCCCTCCTCTCCTCTTATAAAAGGCCTCCACCTCTACCACCTTACCCACACTTCCAAAGCCTTTGGCTCAGACAAACCCTACCCATTTTGTCTCTCCACATCCCTATCTTACTCCTAGAATCCTCACTTTGGGTAGAAGTCTTCCCAAGGAAGCCTTTGAGCTCAAATCAAAAAGAGTTACCCGATTTAAAGGTAGTGTCTTCTCTTGTGTTCTTATGATTTATTTTTCTTCTACAGCCCCCTAAACTCTTTTTATTCATTTCTTTTGTAACAAAACCAGTATCTTACATATACTATGATGTTGTTATAATAAGGATTAGAGCTACAATTACACACACCTACATCTAATGGTTAAAGAACATACTGTTTCCGTGGATGGAGAATTTCTGCCTCACGAAACGATGATTGTTCAATATTATTTTAACACCTTCAAAGGTGGCCATTAATATGTCAATATATTTATATATGGTATATAATATGTTTATGTTTTACTTAAGCTTCTGTATTTTTCATTCATGGCATACCATTATGGTTTCCATTATGGGTAAACGTGATATCTTCATTTTAGGAAGTGCGGACTACCGACCCCTCAAAGTGATTTGATTCGTTAATTCCATATGTGGGACGTATAAAGGATTCAATTAATGATTTTATATATGATATTATACTGGAATTATAATATACCTTTATATCATTCTGATTCCATTCCATAAAATATGAAATAGAAATGAAAGTAGCATTCATGCGTACGTTCGGCTTACCGTCTCCATGAACGGTGCATTTCATTTCTTACCTGTAAACGTTATGTAATATTATATATGCATGTATATACTGGATATATATGATATATATGATATCTACTTCATGAGTATAACTCTGGATATAATGGATACATGAACAACTTGTAATTATAAATAGTTTATTTTTGACTCAAGTACCAATGATCGACAAAACGACCATTATTAACTTAAATAATTACATAGTGTTCATAACATGGTAATAAGTGATATAAAAGGAATAATGAACTTGAAAAAGGTTCTTAAGCAAGTAGAAATTAACTCAAGTTTATTATTCCGGAGGTTAAAGAACGATCGAGTCAAGTCGGACCCGAGGTATGAGACTTCGTCTCAATCTCCTTTCATTGAGGCATATTTTGTTTTATACACAACCTTCTTTTATACGGTGTATAAACCCATTTGAATTTTACGTTTATCCAAAAGGAATCTTTTTTTATACGAAGCATTTTACTAAAAAAAGAGAATGTTTATGTCGTACGTATGTGGAGACAACGACTTCTCCGCCGTAGTGACCATTATTTGAGTTTCGGCTTCCTCTAAAAGCCATAAATTTTTAAAAAAAGAAAAATAAATACCCTGTTTTACTTTTATTTTATTTTGGTATTGAAAATGGTTTTCATAATGTTTTTATTATATAAATATGTTTTATTGATATCTTGTGATTGAAATGTGTAAATTTTATGTTTCCTTTATGCATGTTTTATGTGATACAATTATGTTATGGTTCTTGGGCATTGTTATGAAGACGGGTGGTTCCGTGATAAACTATGGGCGGGTGAGCCCGATATAGCTCTCAAATGCATTGGGTGACGCGAAGGGGTTAAACATTGAGGTTTCTCCGAAGAGATTTATGGAATATACTGTGATGAGTATTCCAAATGTAACCAAGAGGGTTACTCCCTACGTAAGAATGTTATGAATGCCTCAAGTTACCTTTATGTCTTATGATTTCTATGATTTATTCATGATTTGATGAGGTATGTTAAAGTGCTTATGTTTTATGGGTAAAGTATGATTTCATTATTTTGTATATATGTACTCATGTTTCCTTTCCATATTTTTATATCCCTTACTGAGCTTTTTATGCTCATCCCAAGTTTTTGAAATGCTTTTCATAGGTCAAGGGAAAGGTACATGATATGATGATAGTGTCAAGGAAGTGTCAAGAAGGAATCCATGTTTTATTTTAAATATGTTTCCGTTGATGGTAAAAATTAATACTATCTTTTATGTATCCACTTTGTTTAAATGTGGAATGTAATGCATGTTTTATGATCTAATTCTCTAAAACTCTAAACCTGAAAAGATCCTCAATGTGTAATCTTGTAATAACTCAAGATTAAGTAATGTTTAAGGCTGGGGCCTTATAGTTGGTATCAAATGTCTGTTTAGATAACTTTAGGAGTTAGAATTCTATTAAATGATTATCCAATAATATTTCTTTATGGTCAAATTGAAATGATATAGCATTTGAAGATTACCATGTCGCTTCATCTAAGACATGTTTGTTCAGAATGGTTTTCCGCAGAGGAAACAGGGAAGCAGTTCTAGGAAGGCATACAGAAGGAAATAACCTTCCGAATCAGCATCCTGAGATGGTCGGAATTGGAACTGAACAGTTTGTTGCAGTAATGGCACAGTTGACTCAAGCGATAAATGGTGGTGGTATCCCTGCACGAGATCAGCCAGATCAACCGCAGAGGAACATGTTAGTGGTGTAACATTTCATGAGGCAACATCCCCCATCATTCAAAGGATCATCTGACCCTATGATAGCTGAAGGGTGGATTAAAGCACTGGAGAAGATTTTCGATGTCATGGGGTGTTAAGACAATCAAAAGTTTAGTCTTTCAATTTACCATTTGGAGGGTGAGGCAGATCAGTGGTGGTCAATGGTTAAAAATATCAGGGACGCTGATGAGATTGATTCTCTCGACTGGGATGAATTCAAAGGTATGTTTCTTGAGAATTATTTTCCTAAGGCTATTCAACATAGGATGGAAAAACAATTCTTGGAATTGAGGTAAGAGGAAGACTCAGTGGCTCCCTATGAAGAAAGGTTCACTCGATTGGAAAGGTATGCTCCAAATTTTCTCTGAGACCTTGATAGTAAAATCAATCTTTTTTACTCAGGATTAAAGCCAAAATATCGAAGGGCATTGGCTTCTCATGAGTTTAAAAGTTATGAAAAGCTTGTTAGATGTGTTGAGAAGGTGGAAATGGAGTTTGCTGATGATCAAGTGTTCTATAACAACCAACAGAAGAAGAGAACGAGGAGACAGGAGAAAGGAAAGAATTATTCAAAAAGGTCTGACGGTTAGAAAACTAAGTTTCCAGTTTATGATAAATGTGGTAAAAGGCATGCAGGGGAATGCCTTTTGAATTCTGGAAAGTGCTACTGATGCGGTAAGATGGGACATAAGGTTCTTTATTTCATTAAAAAAGATTAGGGTGATGGTAAGACCAAATTTGATTTACAGTTAGTGAAATTTTTTAAGTGCAATGAGATGGGTCACTATGAAAACGAGTGTCAGACAAAGAGCTCGAGTGAGGGGAAGCAGTTAGACTATAAGCAGAAAGGGGTGGTGAAATACTTTGCAACTAGTTTAGTAGATGTCGGGCCATCAAATGAAGTTGTATCAGGTACTTTTTTTGTTTTTTCAGATTATGCCAGTGTGTTGTTTGATTCGGGGTCTACACATTCTTTCATATATGAAACCTTTTCTAGTAAAATGAAAATACCATCTCAAGAAATGACTCCTGAACTTGTGGTAAAAACACCTAGGGGAAATGTTGAGGTAAAAAGAATTTATAAGAATCTTCCTATCCTTATCTGTGGAAAGAACCTACTTGCGAACCTTATTGTTTTACCTCTAGTAGAGTTTGATGTTATCCTGGGTATGGATTGGCTCTCTATTTACCATGCTAAGATTGACTGTAGAGCTAAAGAAGTTTCTTTTCAGAAATAATTTCAGTTTGTGTACAAGAATGAACCCTTACTATTGATAACATATCAAGAGGCTGAGAAACTTGTAAAATATGGAAATGAATGTTACCTTGCACACATCACTGAAAATAAAGGAACTGTTCAGATTAATGATGTGCCAGTGGTAAATGAGTATCCTGATGTTTTTCCTGATTAGTTGCCTAGAATAATACCAGATCGAGAAGTAGAGTTTACTGTTGACTTAGTTCCTGATGCTAAGCCAATCTCAAAACCCCCTTATCGAATGGTTCAAATTGAACTTTTAGAGTTGATGGAGCAATTGCAAGATTTATTAGAGAAAGGTTTCATTCGACCTAGCACATCACCATGGGGAGCTCCTGTTTTATTTTTTAAAAAGAAAGATGGTTCAATGAGACTTTGAATTGATTATAGAGCCTTGAATAACATCACTGTTAAGAACAAATATCCTTTCCCTCATATTGATGATTTGTTTGATCAGCTCCATGGAGCTTAGTATTTTTCAAAGATTGACCTGAGATCACGGTACCATCAGCTGAAGGTAAAGAAAGAAGATCTTCCAAAGACTGTGTTTCGTACAAAATATGGCCATTATGAATTTGTAGTAATGCCTTTTGGGATAACCAATTCACCTGCTGTATTCATGGACTTAATGAATATAATTTTTCATGAGTTCTTGGATAAGTTTGTGGTGGTTTTCATTGATGATATTTTTGTGTTTAATAAAAGTAAAGAGGAGAATGAACGACATTTAAGGGTTATTTTTCATTCTTTAAAAGAAAAGAAATTGTATGGGAAATTCAGCAAGTGTGAGTTTTGGTTGCAAGAAATTTCTTTCCTTGGTCACATTGTTTCTAAATATGGGATAATCGTTAATCCTGCAAAAACAAAGGTTGTTGAAGAAGGGCCAAGACCCACAAATGTAATAGAGATTCGTAGTTTCCTTGGTTTGGCAGGCTATTACCGTAGGTTTGTTAGAAATTTTTCATGGTTATCTAGTCCAATGACTAAGATAACTTGGAAGGGTGTTAAGCTTAACTGGACAAAAGAATGTGATGACTGTTTTCAGGAATATTGGTGAATGCTCCAGTTTTGGAACTACCTTCCAGGAATGGGGATTTTGTTATCTACAGTGATGCTTCATTGAAAGTACTTGGTTGCTTCCTAATGCAGAATGATCAGGTAATTGATTATGCTTCACGTCAGTTGAAAACTCATGAGGTAAATTATCCTACACATGATTTGGAAATAGTTGCTGTTGTTTTCACTTTAAAAATTTGGAGGCATCATTTGTATGGAGTAAAGTGTGAAATATATACCGATCACAAAAGTTTAAAGTATATATTCACTCAGAAAGAATTGAACATGAGACAGAGGATATGGCTATAATTAATCAAGGATTATGATTTTACAATTCATTACTATACGAGAAAAGAAAATAAAGTGGATGATGCTTTGAGTCGAAAAAGTAATGCTTTATTACCAATGTTTTGTTTGGAACAAGATCCTCTGGTTAAGGATTTGATAAAATTTGGCATAGAAGTTTTTGGTGCAGGATGTTATTCTGTTTTGTTTCAGGTATTAGTGAAATCTTCTCTATCAGACAGAATCAAGCAAGCACAGAAGCAAGACAGTGAGTTGCAGAAAAAGGTAGAGCTCGTTTAGAAGGGTAAGTTTCCTGAATTCATCATTGATAATGATTGTGTTTTGAGATTTGGGAAGAGATTGTGTGTGCCTTGTGATTCACAGTTGAAGAGAGAGTTGTTATGTGAAGCACATAGTTCTCTGTTTTCAGTTCATCCTGGCAGTACTAAGATATACAGAGATCTGCAGGAATATTTCTGGTGGGACGGAATGAAAAGAGATATTGCTGATTTTATTGTGAAGTGTTTGACTTGTCAACATGTTAAAGCAGAGCGGCAGTTACCGAAAGGGATGCTTCAGCCTTTACCAGTGCCAGAGTGGAAATGGGACGATATATCCATGGACTTTGTTGTGGGATTGCCGAAGACACCTCGAGGTAATAATGTAATCTGGGTTATTATTGATCGCTTGACTAAATATGCTCATTTCCTTTCCATACAAGATACTTTTTCCCAAGATCAACTTTCCCATTTGTATATTAAAGAGATAGTCAGGTTAAATGGAGTTCCTCACTCCATTGTATCTGACCGTGATCTGAGGTTCACTTCTAACTTTTGGAAAGGCCTTTAGAAGTCATTGGGTACTGAATTAAATTTTAGTACATCTTTTCAGCCTCAATCAGATGGGCAGTCAGAACGAACAATCCAGACTTTGGAGGATATGATACGTGCTTGTTCTATGGATTATCAGGGAAGTTCGGACCAACATCTTTCTTTGGTTGAGTTTTCTTATAATAACAGTTTTCATTCCAGTATACATATGGCACCATTTGAGGCGTTATATGGGAAGCGGTGTCGAACTCCAGCTTTTTAGGATGAAGTGGGTGAAAGGAAGCTGATGGGACCAGAATTGGTAGAAGAGTTGGCAGAAAAAGTTCAGCTGATACAGAAACACATGAGAACAGCTCAGATCAGGCAAAAGAGTTGTGCGGATAACCGGAGGAAGGATCTATCTTTTGAGGTAGGTGATCATGTTTTTCTCAAAGTCTCGCCATGGAAAAGTGTGATGCAATTTGGTAAGAAAGGAAATCTGAGTCCAAGGTTCATTGAACCATATGAAATTCTGAAGAGATTTGGATCTGTTTCTTACCGAGTGGCTTTACCTCCGAGTTTATCTTAGGTACATAATGTTTCTCATGTTTCGATGTTGAGAAAGTATATCCCAGATCCATCTCATGTTTTGAGTCCAGAGGTAGTTCAGCTGGAAGAGAACCTATCTTATGAGGAACAACCAGTCCAGATTCTTGAACATAGGGAGAAAGAGTTATGGAATAAGGTGATTAATCAGGTAAAGGTTTTTTGGAAAAACCACATGATTGAAGAGGCAACATAGGAATCTGAAAATGCAATGAGGGCTAAATAACCCCACTTATTCGATAAGTAAATAAATTTCGGGGATGCAATTTTCTAAAGGGGGGAAGGATTTAACATCCCAAGTAAGTAATGAATAATAGATATTTTTATCTATGTCTATTTATGAATTAGATAGTGTTTTAGAGGCTTAAAATGAGAATAAATCCAATCTTAAGCATGGAATACACTAATATTTTTAAAAGATTGTTTTACTGCCTTTTGATGGAAAACTATTTTTAAATAAAACTTTTGACAATTTTATAATCTCTATTTGTCAAAATAATCATATTCTTTATTTTTGGGACATTGAAATTTATATTGGATAATTTTTTGGTATTTTTCTGACAATGTTCATTTTTTAATGAATAGTGAAAAATACTGCATTTTACATCAAAACTGCTTTTTCATCTAATTTAATTATATGGTTAGATTTTCTTTTTAATTGGTTTTAAAGTGAAAGTATAATATATTTTTACCCTTTAATCTAATAGTGGTCGTTGGAATTAATTTCACTTTGAAATTGGACTTAATCTAGTGTCAATCTTTTGATACTTATTGTTTCATAAAAACACGCTATTTGCTCTGACAGCGGGAATTAATTATTAAATTAATTAATGTAACTTATATGTTTTGAATTTTGTGAAATAAACATAATTTTTGAATTCGGAATATAAAATATAGCTTAGGGTGAAGTTTTGGTATTTTTCTGAAAAACTTCAATTTTTGATGAATAGTGAAACCACTAAGTGGTACTTAAAAAACAGTTTTTTTCATTTAAATGAAATTTTACCACCTCTATGTTTTGAATTTAAAAAATCCGACATACATGGTTGTCATTAAGAAGTAAAATGTGATTCAATGGGATTAAAATAATTTTTTGGTGAATAGTAACTTATAAGTTTTTATTCACGATTAGAGGTAATTAGTGTAATTTAAGGTAGAAATAATGTTTTAATAATATGAAATGAACTTGACACATGTCCTACCCTTATTTGATGTGTCATGGCCGACCAAGACAACCCATGGGTCTATTTTTGGGACCCCATTGAGCCACTTTGGTAAGATGAAGACATTAATGCCTTTTATTTAAAGTAAAAGTAAAAATGACACAAACATGAGTTGTTTTAATAAAAAAAATTAAATGGGGTTATACAAGTCATAAATTGACTATAAATATTCATTATAAATATAAAAATATTTCCTACATAATAGTAGTTTTTTTATAATTTTTAGATATTATATAAATTAAATTATTTATGATACCATGATGATGCAGCGATTACCTCATTATTTAACGATTTAAATAAAATGAAAATATAATGTAAAATCTAAGACCTAAACTTGTCAAAAACCTATTGGATGGGTGTATTTCTAACCCTTATCACCTTATCCTCTAAATTTATAATTGTGGGACCTTTTTTATCCTAAAATCATTTTATAGAAAAGTATCTTTTCTTAACTTTCCAAGAGTGTCCCACCTCTCCTCTTATAAAAGGCCCCCACCTCTACCACCTTACCCATACTTCCAAAGCCTTTGGCTCGGCCAACCCCTAACCATATTGTCTCTCAAAATCCCTCTATTACTCCTAGAAGCCTCACTTTGGGCAGAAGTCTTCCCAAGGAAGCCTTTGAGCTCAAATCAAAAAGAGTTACCCGATTTAAAGGTAGTGTCTTCTCTTGTGTTCTTATGTTTTATTTTGCTTCTCCAACCCCCTAAACTCTTTTTATTCATTTCATTTGTAACAAAACCAGTATCTTCCATATACTAGGATGTTTTGTAAGAAGTATTTGAGCTACACTTACACACACCTACATCTAATGGTTAAAGAACATACTGTTTCCGTGGATGGAGAATTTCTGGCTCAAGAAACGATGATTGTTCAATATTCTTTTAACACCTTCAAAGGTGGCCATTAAGATGTCACTATATTTATATATGGTATATAATATGTTTAATTTTTACTTAATATTCTGTATTTTTCATTCATGGCATACCTTTATGGTTTCCATTATGGGTAAACGTGATATCTTCATTTTAGGAAGTACGGACTACCGCCCCCTCAAAGTGATTTGATTCGTTAATGCCATATGTGGGAAGTATAAAGGATGTAATTAATGATTTTATATATTATATTATACTGGATTTATAATATACCTTTATATCATTATGATTCCATTCCATAAAATATGAAATAGAAATGAAAGTAGCGTTCATGCGGACGTACGGCTTACCGTCTCCATGAATGGTGCATTTCATTTCTTACCTCTAAACATTATGTAATATTAAAAATGCATGTATATAATAGATATATATGATATATATGATATCTACATCATGAGTATAACTCTCTATATAATGTATACATGAACAACTTGTAATTATAAAGATTTTATTTTTGACTCAAGTACCAATGATCGACAAAATGACCATTATTAACATAAATAATTACATAGTGTTCATAACATGGTAATAAGTGATATAAAAGGAATAATGAACTTGAAAAAGGTTCTTAATCAAGTAGAAATTAACTCATGTTTATTATTCAGGAGGTTAAAGAACGATTGAGTCAAGTCGGACCCGAGGTATGGGACTTCGTCTCAATCTCCTTTCATTGAGGCATATTTTGTTTTATACACAACCTTATTTTATACGGTGTATAAACCCCTTTGACTTTTACGTTTATCCAAAAGGAATCTTTTTTTATACGAAGCATTTTACTAAACGAAAAAAGGGAATGTTTTTTTCATACGCATGCGGCGACAACGACTTCTCCGCCGTCGTGACTATTATTTGAGTTTCGGCTTCCTCTACAAGCCATAAATTTTTTTAAAAAGAAAAATAAATACCCTGTTTTACTTTTCTTTTATTTTGGTATTGAAAATGGTTTTCATAATTTTTTTATTATATCAATATGTTGTATTGATATCTTGTGATTGAAATGTGGAAATGTTATGTTTCCTTTATGCATGTTTTATGTGATACGATTATGTTATGGTTCTTGGGAATTGTTTTGAAGACGGGTGGTTCCGTGATAAACTAAGGGCGGGTGAGCCCGATATAGCTCTCCAATGCATTGGGTAATGTGAAGGGGTTAAACGTTGAGGTTCCTCCGAAGAGATTTAGGGAATATACTGTGATGGGTATTCCAAACGTAACCAAGAGGGTTACTCCCTACGTAAGAATGTTATGAATGCCTCAAGTTACCTTTATGTTTTATGATTTCTATGATTTATTCATGATTTGATGAGGTATTTTAAAGTTATTATGTTTTATGGGTAAATTATGATTTCATTCTTATGTATATATGTACTCATGTTTCCTTTCCATATTTTTATATCCCTTACTGAGATTTTTATGCTCATCTCATGTTTTTGAAATGTTTTTCATAGGTCAAGGGAAAGGTACATGATATGATGATAGTGTCAAGGAAGTGTCAAGAATGAATTCATGTTTTATTTTAAATATGTTTCCGTTGATGGGAAAAATGAATACTATCTTTTATGTATCCACTTTGTTTAAATGTGGAATGTAATGCATGTTTTATGATCTAATTATCTAAAACTCTAAACTTGAAAATATCCTCAATGTGTAATATTGTAATAACTCAAGAATAAGTAATGTTTAAGGCTGGGTTTTTATATGCACAACACGTAACCCTAACTTGGCTTGCATTACATGCAATCTCGACCTTCCTCGATAGCGTGTGTAGTACGCAATACCGGGTTTCACTAAACAACAATATATTATTATAATATTATAAACTAGCCGTTATGAATAGTATTAACTGAATTTTTAATATTATAACATTATAATTAATCTTACACATTTTCTAGAATGAGGTATGAAAACAAAATCAGTTTTTCGGATAAAAGAAGTATTTTTCAAAAAATGCAGTTTACCGCTTTTTGATGGCGCGCCAACTTCAAATCTAGTTTTTGGAATGTTTATAAGTTCAATTTGAGAAAATAAAATTCTCCCATGAAATAAGGATATAAAAATTTAATTTGGATAAATTTTTCATATTATTCTGATAACGTTCATATTTTGATGAATAGTAAAAACAAGCTATATTTTAATTAAAAACAACTTTTTTCATTGCAATAATTTATATGGTTAGATTATATTTTTAATTGGTTTTTAAGTATAATTAGAATATATTTTTACCATTTAATACAATTTTGGTCATTGAAATTAATTTCACTTTGAAATTGGACCTAAACAAGTATCAATCTTTTGATAGTTATTATTTCTTAAAAACACGGTATTTGTTTTGATAACGGGAATTAATTTTAAAATTAATTAATGAAACTTTTATGTTTTTAATTTAAATAATTAGACATCATTTTTGAATTCAGAATATCAAATACATCTTAGGATGAATTTTTGGTATTTTTCTGAAAAACTTTAATTTTTGATGAATAGTGAAAACACTGAGTTTTTGGTTAAAACCGACTTTTTATAATAATTTAGTTGATTTAAATTTATTTTAGTTCAAAATAGATACATAATACTTATATAAGTTCAATGAAATTCATTGGAATCTTTTTATAATAATATTAGATTTATAAAAATTATATTAAACTTTTCATCATCTTTTACCCACCTCCTAGGGGCTTTTGCAATTGTTCATAAAACTTAATTTTACCACTTCTATGAGTTGAATTTCGAAAATCCAAGAGACACGGTTAATATCAAGGAGTAAAATGTGGTTCAATTAGATAAAAAGAATTTTTGGTGAATAATAACTTATTACTTTTATTTACCACGGTTAAAAGTAAATAGGGTAATTCAAGGTTAAAAGAATATTATAATAATTTAAAATTACTTTAACACTTGTACAAACCTTATTGGATGAGTAATGGACAACCATGGGAATCATTGGGTCGATTTTCAGACCCCATGGAGCCACTTATGAAAGACAATGACACATTAGATTAATTAATATAATGTAAAGACAAAATTGGCATTAACAAAAATCTTTTAGTATTTAATTTTTATAAGGATATATATAAATTATAGTTTTGAATATAAATATTCATTGGAAATATAAAAATATTTCCTACATGTTGGTATTTTTTTTATAATTTTTAGACATCAAATAAATTATATTATTTATGACACAATAATGATGCAGTATTTACCCCATTAATAAATGATTTAAATAAATAAGATTATAATGATTAAAATATTGTCCAAAACCTATAAAATTACTATTGGAATATTTTATTTAGAATATGAGTCATCCTATATTCGAAATTAATGTGTTTTGGACCTCTTTAAACCGAAGATAAGTTTATAATAAAATAATGTTTTCACACTTTCCTAAAGTGCCCCTCCTCTCCATTATAAAAGGAGACCACTTCTATGAAATTAACACATCTCTCAAGCCATTTGGCTAGTCCAAACTCTGCCAAATTAAGCTCTATACATACCTATACTCCCCCTTCAAGCCTTAAATTAGGCAGAAGGCACTCCAAGAAGTCCTTTTGGTTCAATCCAAAGGAAGTTACCCAAATTAAAGGTAACAGTTTCTCTTAAGTTGTTTTGTTTTATTCTATTTCTCCAACCCCTAAACTCTTTTTAATACTTTCTTTTGTAACAAAAAAAGTATCCTAAATATACTATGATGTTGTTATGATAAGTATTTGATCAAAACTTACACACACCACCATCTAATAGATGAAGAACATAATGTTTCTGTGGATGGAAAACTAACGCCTCACGAGACGAAGATTGTTCGATTTTCTCCTACCACCTCTCATGGTGGAAATTATGATGGCACTGTATTTATATATGATATATATTATGTTTATGATTTCATTATACTTCTTTAATTCCAAATTATATCAAGCCTTTATGGTTTCCATAGTGGGTAAATACGATGATCTTATTTGAGGAAGTGCGGACTATCACCCCCTCAAAGTGATGTGATTCGTTGATGCCTTATGTGGGATGTATAAAGGATGGAGTTAATGATATTATATATGATATTATACTGAAATTATAATATACCTATTCCATTAAAATTATAAATTTAAATGAAAGTAGCGTTCATGCGTACGTACGTCTTACCGTCTTCATGAACGGTGCATTTCATTCCTTACCTCCATATGTTATGTACTATTATAAATACATGTATATGATGGATATATAATGAATATATATGATATATAAATAATTATTTACATTATGGAATTAAGTAAATCATGATATATGTTATAATAACATCAAGAACAACAAGTCCAAACACGTACGATAAATAAGATGATTTTACCCAAAACGTTGCTTTAACATGGGATTTACAAAAGAACGGGTAATATAAAGTCATAAGTGAACCATATATGATATCTTAACAATGAATATGATTCTGTAATAAGTAAATTACATTATTTAAATCATTATACAGGAGTTTCGGATACGTACGAAGCATATCGGACCTAAGGTAAGGGATAACTATTCCAATCTCGTTCTTATCCGAGATTGTTTATTCGTAAGTATTTACTGGGGTTGTTGTTATCATCCATGTCCATGTTTTCTAAAAATGGTTTCATATATGTTCAATGTCCTTTTTAACCATTTTTTACTTTTAATACATGGTATGTAATGGATATTTCTTTTTTTAACCATACGAGGTACTTTTTGACCTTTCTGACAAAAGTACGAGGAGAATGTTATTTTTAACTTATACGGAATGAAAGGATTTTTACGGTTTCATAATTCCTTATTTTCATGAAGATTACTCTGAAATATTTATTAAATATTTTCAACAAAATTCTTTTCTTTTAAAATTTCATGGAATTCTGTGAAAAGAAAATGATTTTGAAGAAGAAAGGATATTTTCCTCAAGAATTCATTACAAGTGTTTTATCAAAACCATTTTCCATATAAGATTTAATTATTTGATATGTGTATGGTTCAAGTATAATGTATCTATGATTTACATAGTTTCACTTTTCTTATTATGAAATGATATCTATTTGTTTTATATGGATTATGTTATGATGGAATGATGTTTATGAAACCGAATTTATTCTTTGGGTTATGATGAATGATTTATGATTGTTTTGTGGCACACGTAAGAATGATTTAAATATGAGATGGGCGGCACCTACATCTCCCTCCAATGCATTGGGTCAAGATTTATATCTCATGAGTTAGACATGGCTGGAATGCTAAGTTAATCTGGTTCAGTAATACAAGACTGGAACAAGGAGTGAACTCGATTCAGAAAGGGATTTTGTCCACTAAGATGGTCTTGGCAGTAATGCCTTGGATACTATGGAAATCATATCATGTGTTTAATGGTTTCCATAATCACATGTTTTATTCCCATGCTATTTTATCATGATTTATGTTCTATTATGATCTATGTCTTATGTACTTCCATGTTTTATGTCATTGCCCAAGATTTTGATGTTTAAACATTATGTTCATGTTTTTAATTTCAAATGTATATGATTTGTTTTATTTTTCCCATGCTTACCCTTACTGAGAATTTGAGCTCACCCTTTATATGTTTTCTTTTCCCTAGGATTTAAAGAAAGTTTTTAGGTAAGAATACCAAAAGGGGAAGATCTTAATGGGAGATGTTGAAGATCTTTCACCACTATTAGAAGATTATGTTCCGAGTTTCCAAAGACACTAAACTATTACGGTCCTTGTGTGTCTGTTTTTGTTATGTATTAAGTATTCCACAAAAGTAATGTAATGTCCATGTAAGTCAAGATTCAGGCCTCTACATTATATCTATCTTACTATCCCTCTATGACCTTGATATGATGGTATAGATTTTCTATATTCCTTTCCCTAGATTAAATTGTTCATTAAAATGATCATAATCATTTATAATTAATGTTTTTAAAGGAGACAACAAGAAATGTTTTCCTAATAATGAATCTCTCTAATGAATTATAAATTCATCTAATGAGTCGTTCACCTTAAGTAATATCTATAAAACTTGAAAGATATTCTAATCTACTATCACAAAACTCCTCCAATTAATTTTTTACTTATATAAATCCATCTAAATGTAATATTGATCACCAAATATTCATATTTTTTCAATGATTTTAGAAAAGATGTTTGACACTGAGAACCTGAAATCACATAAAAATATGGTGAAACTAAATGTCTGACATCTTAATTATTTACATGATTACAATGTAAAATATTTTACTTATATTAGAATCAATTATTTTTCATTTTGATTATAAAAATATTTTAGTATTACGGCCATCCATGTTATTTCCATTACGATAACCTTTATGAGTATCAATATTATTTGTATCAGCACTAGTATGATTCTGATTATCAATATATTGTGAGTACATGATAAATTACTAAAATATGACTTCAGGTCTTGATAAGGGAGAGTATATCTTATTTGACACATATTAAATACGATAATAGAAATGAAAATTATAATATTTTTCATAACACTATTGATGGCTTTATAGTTATGGTTAAAAATGATTTCTTCAAAAAAATCACAAACACTATAGATAAAAAAAATTATAAAATGGAATTTAAAAATGTGTTTTTGAGTTAAAAAAACAATTAGAAAATTTATGATTAGAACTTATGACTCAATAATGTCCCCATTTATGGAATGAACAAAACCAATAAAAAAAATTAAAAATCTTTTAAATCAAAAAATAAATGTTATTTTAAGTACTTTGTATTTATATTTAATCATAATTCCAAAACTCTGCATGAGTTTATATCTTTATTTAATACAATTATTAATACAAAGGAGTATTATAATAGATCTTACATTAAGAAATTATTTCCAAATTAGGAATATATCTCTCTTAAGGATCATATTATCTCCTTAAGGATCATATTCTCCATATTTCAATAAGAATCTCCCCAAAATATATTATTATCACCCTAAATATATCATTCTCCCACTTTGTGATTTTGAAAAAGGAATGGGGATCAATTACAATGTTTTATGATATTTTTGGGAATATATAGAAATATATGAAACAATATAATGAATTAAATAATAATCCAGAAAAAATACAAAAGAAAAATATACCAATAATAATTGGAAAAAACTATTACAAATATTATTTGGGTGAAAAATAAATTCAATTATAAATTAATTAATTAATTTTTCTATAATTAAAAAAATTAAATAGTTTAAAATAAATTCAATATTTCTTTATCAATGTTTTTATAAATTTATTCATCATCTTAAACACATTTCAATCCATCTATATTTTTTCATCATTCTCTCCATGTTATTTCATCTTCATGATTTCTTATGAGAGATTATTATTTTTAATCCTCAATATGATGAGATATTATTCATGTGATTGGAGGTTGGACATTCCTAGCTCAATGTATTGAACCATATTTTTGAAAGAAATAAATTTCATTTTTCTTTCATTGATTGCTTCTCTAATGTGTTCAATAAACATCACCTCATCTATCATGCCTTTATTAAATTGAATACTTTTATTACCTAATTCATTCATTAGACTCATTACATCATCATTACTCTCATCAATCATTTTGAGACCTACACTAAGTTGACTAGTCCATTTAACCATCTTGTTGCATCATTTTCAATGATATTGAGAAGTGACTTTAAAAAATTAATTAGATATTCATTTAGAGTGAATTACTATTTTAAGACCTTTTCCAACCTTGATATGTCATTATGAAATTATTTAATAAGCTGGAATCCGAATTCAAGGATTTTGAAATAAGCAATAGTCTCTTCCAGTATTTTCGACATGCAAAAAATATAATGAAATCCTTCACAATAAATTGTTCTTTTTTAATCTTACTAAACATGGTTTACCTCAAGATGTTTTATTTTTCTTGTTCTAGCATCAGATTCTATTTCTTTCTATATAAATTTATTTCAAATCTCATTGTAAACATCTGTATAAACATTTTCATCAATATCCTTATAATCAGACGATTCTATGATATATACATTAGAATAATGAATTTTATTAGATACATTCATCTTTTAATGTCGATCTCCTAATTCATTCTTTGACGATGACTCATCTTCTCATTCTGTTGATGATTTATCTTATTTAGAACTGCTATCATTACTACCGTTATCAGTCTTAGTGAGAATTTCCAATGATGATGAATATGAAGATGATGATGAATATATTGACTACTTTTTAGATGGAGTGTCTTCATTATCAACATATTCCTCATTCTCATAAGGTTATTCAAGTTATTTATATCTACCTCTTCTTCAATATATTCTATAATTTTTTTTCTAATTCAACTACAACTTCATTATTTTTTGTTTTTATCCTTCATTTTCTTATTTATAATTATCATCAACCTCTTCCTTAATAGACTTGTCAAGAACCACTTCCAGATATCTAAAAATTCTTAAATTATTTTTCTCAACTTGATATGGTTCTGATTCTATTTATTAGAAAAAGCTACTAATTGGTGAAAAATAATTTTTTCTATATATCATTGATAAAAGGGACATTAGAATGTAAAAATTATGTTTTTTGTAACGAAAATTCACCATATATATTTTCTTTATTAGTCTGATAGTTTAGAAGGAAAAATTCGTAGAATCTCTTTATATAACTTTCAATAAGTTGTCAAATAATTGGTCTTATAGTACCTTTTAATAATTAATATTATTCATTACATATTCATTAATATTTTTATCATCACATATGATTATGGACTCTATATCTAGTTGGAAAATGTAAAATTATGATCACTTCACATTTTTTGTTCTTTATTTTTTATCCACTCATCTTAAAATTCATCATGAATGTACTTTTATTTTGATTGTTTATTAGGTAGATATGTCTCTTCATTACATTTCCTATATTTCATATCACCTTTCATAGATCTTCATGATGAAACATCCATAAATGCAGCTCCCTAATCCTTCTCAGTAAACCAATTAGATTACTTATAAATCACCGACCTCATCCTATTAATAATTTCATCACATATAAAACAAATATTCTCACTCATCAAATGCAATTCATTGGAAACCATTAATAACTAAACGCATTTAACAAATATAATTATTATAAATTCATGAAACATTACGATATTTTATTTGATATAGATTCATTTTTAGTTTTCTATAGTAAGAATAAAGAAATTATCAAGATAAATCATTTTCATATTTACCATGAAATCCAAGCCAAACACATCAAATACTGTCATCATATCTTGATCCCAATTTATCAATATAAAAAGTTCTTGTATCCACAATTTCACCTCATTATTATCTGGTGTCATATGATGTGCCCTCTAGAACATCTTATAATTATTATATAATAAATATTCATCCTTCTTCTTATAAAACATATCGAGATCATTAAAACCATTATGTGATGGAAAAACACATCTCCTAAAATATTTATACAAAACATATCTAATAGGTTTTAATGTGACAACATATAACACAATACATGTATCATTAAATAAAATTTTCATTTATCATACTCCTGGGAAAATATAACAGATGCATAAAATTTATTTACAACATAAGGATAAAACAAATAAAAATTACTGTTTATTTTCACTTTTCATATTGATTCCAAGACCTGGAAAAAATAATAATTTTAAACTTATAATTATATTTTTCCTAAAAAACCCTCCCTATTAACCATTCTTTAAATAAATATTGAAAAATAATCCTTTATCGCTATTTTATTGAGACTGAATCTGGTTATTCAGATAGAAATGATATTTTTTTAGACTAATCAACTTAAAGGGATCATCAAATTATGAGAAAAAACATTGAACAACTGATGTGAGATGAAGGGGGTATCCATTTATATATTAAATTGAGTGATATGGATTATTATAACACCCCATGGATTTAAAAATAAATTAAATATAGAATGTGGTCCTAGAACAAATGTACCATGGAGTAACAAATCCGACAAGGTGTTCTGGGCCTGACTCAGGGTAAACAGGTACACTATAACTAGATATACTGCATACCATTTTATAAACTCATTGGGACATGATCTAGATAATTCACATTTTCATTACAAACAGTTATGAAGGATTTAATTTCAAATTTTTTCCCAAAGAAACCATTCTTATGATTATGAGATTATACATGTAAAAAATTACAATTTTTGTTATGTGATTTTATACATTGATAGTATACATTATGATTCATATCCTATTTTATTGTATTTTATTATTAATAAATGGTTCTCATATTAAATAATAGAAGATGTATTAGTTCACATATCCCTTGTAGGGATTTGACTCTCATTCAATATTATGATTTAGATATTTAGGATGTGATCGGTGCTGAGAAAGTTATAGATATACTAGGAAATATGACATAGGTTATGAACAATATCCTTACCCTTATAGAGAATCCAAATCCAAAATGTTGAGGAGAAATGTTTTTCAACATTATTATACATCAACCTCCGTCATTAAATGGGATTATAGTCTCATTCGTATCCAAGAAGTGATAGGTTACTTAGAGAAGATATTTGAATATTTGGAAAGTAATGGAAGGGAGCATAGAAGATTACCACTTAACGGGATATTGTTTTCAATAGTTATCTTTGATTAAATACAAAATATGGGGTAACAGATTGAAAATATTGAATGGTGGGATTTTAAGGAAATTTTCTATGAAAAATATTTTCCTTGTGAAAAATGAGTGGATATAGAGAGGAAATTTTTAAAGAAGAGGTGGAAGGAGGATGAGAATGTTTCCATGTATGAACCCATCATTACAATTATATAATTGAGTGTCACATACTACATACCTAATATAAGGATCAGGATTGATTGATTCATATATGGTTTAAAATATTCCTCAAAAGGGAATTGGTTTCCCAAATGTTCTCATCATACGAAGATATAGTCTCTTGTGCAATAATGTAAATTAAACAATTATCTATGTATTATGAAATTAAAGAAACATAAGAGAAGAATTGTTTAGAATGGGAAATAGTGGATAAATGGAAAAATTAAAATTTATTTTTCCAACTTATGATAAATATGGAAAGAAACACCCCAAAGCCTGCTTAAAAGGAAATGAAGTATGTTAATAGTGTGGTGGTAAATTCCACCAAGAACATTATTTCATGTGAAATAAATAATTCATAAATGGTCAATGATAAATTTTTTGGGAGATGGTACACTATATAAATGAATTTTTTATGAATCAAAGAAATATTCATAAAAAAAGTCCACAGGAGTAAGGATAAGCTTATGAGATCACAACAACTAAGGTTGAAGTTATAAATGATGTGGTTACATGTACATTAATAATCTACTCAATATATTAAAAGTCTTTATTTTATTATGGATTATCAAATTCATTTATATCTTCTATGTTTTCTTTGAAATATAGATATTTATAATTAATTTTAATAAGGGAGTTGTCTGTCAAAACCCCTAAGGGATGTATCATTGCATCAAAGATGTGTAATGAAGTTCTCATTAAGGCATAAAAGTGTGCTTAATCTACTGATTTTGTTATCATTCCTAAGGTTTACATGATCATAATCCTTGGTATAGATTGTCTTTGAAAATAAGATGTCAAAAAGTGTTGCAAGCGGAATTAAATTACTATTTTTGATGAAGCTGTTGAATCCATTGTCTTTAGAGTAGAAACATCACCATTAAATTTATATCTCGATCGAACCCTAATAGATCTACTAAATTTAATTAATGTGGAGGAAAATAAGGAAATATTTATTTTTGAGGAAATAAATATTCAAATTTAGGACATGCCTATTATGAGTGAATAGAATGATGTATTTCCAAACAATTTACCAACACATCATCCAATGAAATAAATTTTGTTTTCTATTGATTTAATTCTTAGTCCAAGTCCTACATAAATGAATGATTATAGAATGTACATAGTGGAACTAGTTGAGTTGAAGAAAAAACTAATGAAATTGATTGATGAAGAATTTATCCATCCTACTATTTCTACAAAGGGAGCTCATATTCAATTTTTTAAGAAGATATAAGGATCGATGAGGCTATTCATTGACTATAGGGAGATTAATGATTTTACAATAAAGTAAAAGTATCCCATGCCTTGTATGGATGATTTATATGATCAACATCATAGAGACCAATAATTTTCTATGGTTTACCTATGATCTTAATATAATCAACTGTGTGTGAGGAAGGAAGATATGTCAAAGACCACATTTCATACATGGTATGAGCATTACAAGTTTACAATAATTTATTTTGGACTGACTAATGAATCCTAAATTTTCATATAAATAATAAATATATGTTTAAAGGAATATCTTGATTTTTTTTTTTGTGGTATTTATTGATGATATATTTTGTATACTAAAAAATCTACGAAGATCATGAGAATAAGTTATGAATTATTCTAAAAACTCTTAGAAGAAATTATTTATATGGGATATTTAGAAAATGTGAATTCTAGCTATAAAAAATTTCTTTTCATAGAAATAATGTTTTAAAGGATAGAATCGTAGCTTCTCTTAGGAATATAATGGAATTTCATGTAATCCCTACACCAATAAACATAATCGATGTATGTAGTTTTGTTGGTTTATCTAGTTATTATCAGCATTTAATTCATAACTTTTCATGGTTAGTTAACACATTAAACACGATTACAAATAAAGGGGTTATGATTATTAGTTAAAAATATTGTGATGAATGTTTTGAATAATTTAAGGGGAGCATTGTGAATGCTCTGATCTTGACTCCACGATCGGTAAATGGTGGATTTGTGATTTATAGTGATGAATCAATGAATGGACTTTGTTTTATCCTTATGAAACATGATATATTTATAGACAATTCATCATGGTTGTTGAAAAATCATCACTAGAACAATCTAACTCCTTATCACATGGTAAACCTAGAAATCATTTCACTAATGATATGGAGATGTTGTGTTTATGGTCAATGATGTGAGATATATACAAATCACAAGATCATGAAATATAAATTATCACATAAAGAACTCAACATGAGTAAAAAAATTTAGCTTGGGCTATTCAATTATTATGATTATTCTATACACAACCACATTGGGATGTAAAATATTGTGGATGTTACATTGAGAAGGAATGATCATGGAATTTTGAACAAGATGAGGATTTATGAGGATCCTATGTACATAGATCTACAAAGGATATATATGGAAATTATCAGGGTAGGGGAGTCATCACTGTATTTTGAAATGGTTTCAAAACCATCTTTAATGGAATTGTTTAAATTTCATAGTCTATGATGAGAATATTCAAAAGAAAATTAGTGCTATGAATGCTGGGATGTTGGAAAACATTTTGAATAAAGATGGTATTTGGAAATTTGGGTTGAGGTTATGTGTACCCTATATCCATGATCTAAAATTGGAGGTGTTCAATGATTCCATAGATCAAATTTATATATAAAACCTGATAGAAATAAAAAGTATAGATATTTGAAAGAACATTTTTGTTGGGATAATATGAAGCTGGATAGTACTGATTATGTATCAGATGTTTAGTCAGTCAACAATTGAAGTCTAAAAGACAATATCCTTGGGGAGTCATGTAACCTATGACTATTCCTACATGGAAATAAGATGACATTACAATGGATTTTTTCACTATGTTACACAAAACTACAAGAGATAATTATTCTATATTGCTAATTGTTGATGGACTAACCATATATGAACATTTCATCACTATCTGGGAGGATTTTCCATTGGACGTCCTTGATCATATCTATATAAATTATTTTGTATGACCTCATGGAGCACATTTATTAATTATGTATGATCATTATCTCTGATTTACATCAAAATTACAGAATAGTCTTTTGAATGATTCGGATACTAAGCATCATTTGAGTTCTTCCTATCACCCTCAAACTGATAGGCAGTTAGAAAGGAAGATCCAAATAGTATAAGACATTTAGAGATCATGATCACATGATTTTAATGGTATGTTTGATAAGTAATTACCATTGGTAGAGTTTTCCAACAAAAATATATTCCATTAAAATATTCAAATAACATCATATGAATCATTGTAAGGAAGGTGATGGCATACACCAGCTTGCTGGGATGAAGTTGGTTAATGGAATCAAGTGGGGCCAGAGCTTATTGATTAAACAATAATTAAAGTATAGACTATTCAATCCCATATCAAATATTCATAAAAAATGGAAAGATATATATGCTGGGAGTCAAAGGAAGGATGTGGAATTTCATGTGGGAGATCATGTTTTCATGAATTTATCTCTATGGAAGTGTGTTATTATATTTGGTACGAATGGGAAACTAAGCCCTAGGTACATTGGTCCTTTTGTAATTTTGAAAAAAGTTGAAGTTGTAGATCATCATTTGGCATTTTAACTAAGCCATTACAAGGTACACAATGTGTTTCTCGTATCTATGTTAAGGAAGTACATTCCAGACTGAACAATTGTACCCAAATCTAAAGTAATATAATTGAAACCTGACATATCTTATTGGGAAGTGCTTATTTAAATTTTGGATAATAGAGAACATATGTTGCGGAATAAAATGACTGAGCTAGTATATTTACTTTTGAAAAATCATAAAATTTAATTGAAAACATGGGATCCTAAGGAACATATGATGAAGAACTACAAAAATTTTTATATGAGTCAACATTATGGAAATATCAAGGATGAAATTTTTTATAGGGGGGAGAATGTAACACCCTAAGGAATTAAAAATAAATTAATTATAAAATGTAATTCACAAAACAATTAGTCTCTATGAAAAACCTCATTGTTATTATAATAATGTAAACAACATAGTATCTAACTATCAATTAACCATAATTTTTCTTCTTCTATGTTCTGAATTTTGAAAATATTACATGCACGGTTGTGATCATTACAATATTTGGAGTCTGATATGATCAAGTTATTTTTTTGATGAATAGTTAATTGACCCTTTTGAATAGTAATGTTACCCTTATGAATTATATTATGATCCCTATGAATAGTTACATCACCAATGAAATTATAAATATAATTTAGGCACCTTATAATTTAAAGTATGATATAATTATATCATTGTATAGGTGAATATTTTTAAAATTATTTATTGGTATTTTTTTAGTAATAAATATGTAATAACAATTTTATAAATAATAAATTTATTTAAAAGAATATTCAACTTCCTTAATTGTTTACATAAATAAATATTTACTTATCCTTTTATTTTTGGATCATTTATAAGACCTTACATAATTTTTCAGAGTGTTATAATATAAGTTTTATTTTTAAAAATATGTATTTGTTGATTTTAAGGAAAAATTAAATTTATCGTATTTAAGAAGTTAATTTCATAAAATTGAATTCCTTTTTGAAGTGTATGGAACAAATAATTTATTGGATGATTTTTTTTTGTATATTTTTGAAATAATTAAATATTTAGTGAATTATAAAAAATGATAATTTAAAATTTAAATACATTATATACTAAATACACTATTCCATAAATCAGGGATGATTTAAACACCCTTGGTTTGATCAAACATGCAATTATTACTGTATTTTGTCTCATGAATCAATACAATTTGTTTTATTGAAAAAATTACATAATAATGAATAGAATAATAAGAAATCACCCCTATCCTCCACTACAAAAACAATACATCACCCCCTCCCCTCCCCACGAATCTAAACCTTTATTCATGTAAATATTCCACTCAAATTGTAACACCCCGACCCCATTTCCCAGAGTCGGTGCATTATTACATAATATTTTCATGACCAAAAGGGATTAAAATCCCAAAAGGCGAGTTAGTTTAGTATCCTGGTAAGTACTAGATACATTCATAATATTTACATTACATTATAAAATTAAAATCCACAACAATATTGTCTCCATTGACCACATTAAACTCTTAGACTAGCCCTACATGTCAGTCATAATATACTTCTTCAGATCCTGGGTAAAAATAAAACATTGAAAGGGGTGAGCTCAGATGCTCAGTAAGGATATCAATATAGCAAAAACATTCAAGAATAAGCACAAACATTTACATAAATTTATAATACTAAAACACAAGCCTTTTAAACTTTAAATTTATCATAATATGGCAAAGATAAATCAAATAATTCCATTTAGTTATGCACATGGATATTCTACTAGTCGAATAATCACTTGTAATATTGATTTCCAATTTCATAATGTTGGAATGCATAATGCCAGACTTCATAACCACATAGTCAAGGCCTTATGCCAAGACTACAAATAAGATTTTTTCAAAGCCTAGTTCCAAGACACTATTTTGCCTCATTAGACCTACCAATATATCAAGGAGCTATAGCGGGCTCCACCCGTCACTTACTAAGTCCAATACATTCTTCATATGAAAATGTTTAAACATTACATAAACATTTGTATTAAAACTATCATACGAAATGTCAATATGTTATCTATAAACCATTAATGGTGTAAAAATAACCCATACACAGTCAAACATGTCATAAAACCTTCAATACAATATGGAATATTTTTATCATAATAAATAACTTCAAACAAGATTAAAATCCATCAAAGGATATTGACTGCAATGAAATCAAAACTTTTTGTAGAGAAATATCTTTTTCTATTTTGAAATCATTTAAAAGACAAAATTATAAAAGAAAACATTTATTTTGGAATATTTTTATAATCTTGTATTGAATTAATTGACGATGTTATAACTATGGAAAATAGTTGCATCCGTCGAATAAGTAAAAGTAAGACATTCTTACCTTAATTTTGTCGAGAAGGTCATAAAGTACCTTTTTAGGAAAACGACCGAAATATTCCCTTCAAAACATATGTGGTCAAATAAGGGTATAAATGAATTTTACCCATAGTCTAGTAAATAGTAAAAATATTTGGGATTACATTTTAAAAAAACACAGAGGTGGATTATATACAAGTCCCAGTAGATACTTATGTATTAACAACCTCAGATAAGTAATGTGATTTTAGAATTAACCCTTATCTGGTAATTTTACATTCAAGTTTACGTTATCCTCCTGTATAATAGTTAAATCATTTTTATTAAATTATACATGAATAATATACATAAATATGAAATCATATATGATCTTATAATATTTTATTGTTAATAATATTTTAGTAGTATCATCGTTTCAGTTGTTAACTGATTCATTTTCCATTATATGCTTGGTTTCATAAGCCATGTTTGTTATAGATATGATGTATTTAATTCATATATAGAATAATATTATATTCATAAACATTATTTGTAATCATAAAATTAAAATTATTCTTGAATGATTATGATGGAGAATGAATTTCATCACATTCGTGGATACAGTAATTCGTACGTACATACGAGAGACAATATCATTATATTGATGGTGAAATAATTTTTAATTGGATATTATATCATATATACAGAATCATTAACATGTTATATTTATTATTTACATTTATTATACTCATTTTTATACCCTTAAAAATAGTGAAATGTTTGAATAACAAACTACACCATGACGTGGATATGGTAAGCCGTACGTATGCACGTATTGTGAAATTTTCATTTAAAGGATGGATATAATAAATAATATGGTTGTACAATATTTATAATAACATCACAATTTGTAGAAGGTATTGGATTTATTATTTTGGTATGGAGTCAATAAAGAAAGAGGACGTGGATGAAAAAATTACTTGAAAGAGGGTGGAGAAATTATTACCTCTTCTTCAGGTGTTTCCTTTTGAGTAGATCAAAAGGGCTCCATAGGTTGGATTTCTGATCAATGTAAGACCTCTAGGTTGAAGGGAGGACAGTTTAGAGGATATTTGGACTATGGTTGTCTATTATAAATGGCTATGGTGGTGTGATATTAAGATAAGGGGAAGTTCCCTTTTATAAGAGAGGTGAGGGTCACTTTAGGAAAATATTGAAATATTATTTTATAATAAAATCATTTTCGGTATCTAATGGCTCCAAAAAAAATTATTTCGAGACCATGGGGGGAATGATTAGAAAAACTCTCAACCAATATATTTTATATAGGTTTAGTTCACCTTATTAACCTTATCATTTAGATTTATATTTTACTTAAATAGTTTGACATTTACCATGACTCTTTGTATTTTTATATTATGTGGTTAATAAATGTACTATAACGAGCCAAGAGAACCCCAAGTGGTTCAGTATTAATATATATAACCTTATATATGTACTTATTCAGAACCATTTATTTTCAGGAATATTATATCAATTAATAACATAGTATTTGTTTTAATAACTCAATTCTGTAAATTTTGACACTATTTAGTATTTGATTTTTTTAAAAGCCATAAATACTTTTTCACTGCGAATAAAATTTATTTAATCAACTTTAACATGTTATATTAACCTAAAAAATTAGTGTAATTCATCATATGTCTCAATTTACATTTATTGGGATATATATAATATCAATTATTTTAATATTTCATTATTAAGTTAATCACTCCATCATCATTGTGTCATAAATAAATTAAATTATTTAATGACTAAAAATTATAAATAAAATTTCATTATGTAGGAAATATTTTTATATTACTAATTAATATTTATAGTTGAATTTATATTGTGGGTACCCCTATATTAAAAATGGTTTAGTTATTAAACATTGAATTTAACTCTTTTATCTATTCTTTAAATAAAATAATAATAGATGTCCAAATCTAATCCCAGTAGACCAAAAAGGATAATATTTCATTCCAAATATTTTTTCTAGATGAATTACTTTTATCCAATTGAATTAGGGCATGTGTTAGGGTATTTATAATATAATTTTTACCCTTCAATACCCTATGTACTTTTAACAATGGTAAATAAAAGTCAAAAGTTACTATTCATAAAAAATTATTTTTATCTAATTTAACAACATTTTACTTACTAATGTAAACCATTTCTCTCATATTTTTGAAATACAACTCACAGAAGTGGTGGAATTATATTTTATGCAAATTTCCAAATGCTCTTTGAAGATGGGTAAAAGACGGTAACAAGTTAAATAAAATTTTATATATCTAAACTTATTATAAATTAAATTCAATTAATTACATTAAACATATATATGTATTATGTATCTATTTTGACCTAAAATAAATTAGAATAATATAACAAATTAAACAAATAAAAAGTCATTTATAAAAAATAACAAAGTGTTTTTCACTATTAATAAAAAATTGAATGTTTTTAGAAAAATACCAAAAATTCACCATAAGCTAATTTCGATATCCCGAATTCAAAAAGGAAGTCCAATTTGAAAAATAAAATTTATAAAAATTCAAAAAAGTGGGAATTAATCTTCATAATGGATATTTTGATTGGGTGTTGTGTTTTAAAACTCCATGTTGTGTACAACAATAGCTAGTGCATTATTCAAAGGAAAATGTACCGTGGAAGCTTGGGGTGTTACATTCTTTCATCCTTAAAATAATTTTTTCCTCAAATTTTCTAAAATCTTACTCCATAAAAATATTTTGGTGGTTTTTTATCATATGTTCCTCAGGTTCCCATTTTGCTTCTTCCATATTATGGTTTCTCCAAAAAAACATTTACCAGACGAGTCATCCTGTTTCTCAGCACTTTTTCCCTAGTATCAAGAATATTTACAGGCTCTTCACAATAAGACAGATCAGGTTCCAGTTCAATTTTCTCAAAGGTGAGTACATGTGTTGTGTTAGGAATATATTTTCTCAACACTGATATGTGGAACACATCATGAACTTTGGAGAGACATGGAGGAATTTCCAAATGATAAGCCACATATCCCATTCATTCTAGAATTTCGAAAGGTCTGATGTACCTGGTTGTCAATTTTCCCTTCTTATTGAATTATATAACACCCTTCCATGGAGATACCATCATCAAAACATGATCTCTGACTTGAAATTCCAAATCCTTCCCCCAATTATCGGCATATATCATTTTCCTACATTGAGATGCTTTGATGTGGGATTGGATATTCTTCACCTTTTTCATTGTTTCCTCAACAAGTTTTAGGCCTATGAGTTTTCATTCACCAACATCATCCCAATAAGTTTGTGTGTGACATCTCATTCCATATAATGCTTCCTATGGTGCCATCTGAATAAATGAATGGAAGCTATTGTTGTAAGAAAATTTTACCAGAGGTAAATATTAATCCAACATACCTATAAAGTCATGTGAGGAAGATCTCAACAGGTCTTCAATGGTTTGAATAGTCTGTTCTGATTTTCCATCATTTTGAGGGTGGTAGGAAGTGCTCAAATGATGTTCAGTATCAAAGGCCTTTTGAAGACATTCCAAAAATCATGATGTAAAATGAGGATCGCTATTAGAAACAATCGATACGGGTTCACCATAAAGTCTTACAACTTCATTAATATATAGTCTTTCTAGACGTTCAAGTGGTAAATCTTCTCTTATAGCATTAAAATTTTCTGAAATGGTATGACGGTCAACAATGAACCATATTGCATCATTCATTCTAGGAGTCTTTTGTAGCCCCATAACAAAGTCCATCATAATATTATCCCATTTTCACTTAGATATGGTAAAGGGTTGGACGAATCCTCCAGAGTATTTCCATCCAGGATTCACTTATTGAAAAACTATACATCTTGACAAAAAATCAGCAATCTCCCTCTTCATGTAGGTCCACCAAAAATGTTCCTTCAAATATATATACATCTTGGTGCTCCCATGGTTTATAGAAAAATTGGAGGTATGAGAATCATCCAACAATTCCGTTTATATATCAGGTGTGTTAGGAACACAAAGTCACCTCCCAAATTTCAAAATTCCATCTTCAAAAATGACGTCACTAAATCTCATATTATTCACAGCTTTAATCTTAATTCTAAACTCTTCATCAATAGTCTGAGAACTCATTATACTTTCTATTAAATATGGCTTGGAAAAAATTTCAAAAATTATTGATGTTTCACCTTCCATGGTAATTCGCATATTCATATTTACTATATCCATGAAAATAGGATCCCTTTCAACTCTTATCTTGTTCAAAACTCCATGATCCTTTCTGCTCAAAGCATCTTCCACCTTATTTTCCTTTTCCAGGTGGTAGTGTATTGTGAAATCATAATCCTTAAGTAGTTCAAGCCATCTCCTTTTCCTCATGTTGAGTTCTTTTGTGAGAAAATATACTTCTAACTCTTGTGATCAGTATAAATCTCACATTTTTCACCCTAGAAATTGTGTCTCCACATTTTCAAAGAAATGATTATAACTGCTAACTCAAGATCATTAGTGGGATAGTTTTGATCATGAATTTTTAGTTGTTGTGATGCATAAGAAATAACTCTATCATTCTTCATAAGGACACAACCGATTCCTTTCTTTGAAGCATCACTATAAATAAAAAACCCATCATTCCCTAATGGTAGAGTAATGATAAGAGAGTTGACTAATCTTCACTTTAGTTATTAAAAACATTCTTCACAAATTTGTTTTAAACAAATTTAACCACTTTATGTGTGATCATGGTTAATGTGTTAGCCAACCAGGAAAAATTCTGGATGAAACTTCGATAATAGCCTGGTAAACCAATAAAACTGCGTACCTCACTTATACTCATTGTTTCTGGACATTTTGGACTGCCTTTTCCATTGAAGGATCAACTTAGATTCTATCCTAAGAGACAATATGGACATGAAAATAAATATCTTGAAACTAGAATTCACACTTGCTAAACTTCCCATATAATTCATTTCTTTTAAGGGTTTTCATAATAGTTCCCAAGTTATTTTCATGATCATTGTATCTTTTTTAGTATACCATGATATCATCAATAAGTACCACTAAAAAGTCATAATTGTATTCCTTGAAAATACTATTCATTAAATCCATTAAGACAGAGGGTTCATTAGTCAATCCAAAAGGCATTATAGTAAACTCGTAATACCAGTTCCAGTTTTGAAATGTTGTTTTCGGACTATCTTCCTTCTTCACACAGAACTGATGATATCCATATTGAAGGTCAATCTTTCAAAAATATTAAGCTCCATGAAGTTTGTCAAATAAATCATCAATCTAAGGTAGGGGACACTTGTTCTTTATTGTTATCACACTGATCTCCTTATAGCTAATGTACAACCTCATAGATCTGTCTTTCTTCTTATCAAAATGAACAGGGGCTCCCCATAGGGAAACACTTGGGTAAATAAATCCTTTATTAAAAAATTCCTCTATTTATTTATTTAGTTCCACTAATTCCAAAGTGGCCATTCTATATGGGGTCTTCGATATGGGCCTTGAATCAGGAATTAAATCAATGGAAAATTCAATTTGACATTCTGGAGGATGTCCATGTAAATCCTTGGGAAACACATCTACATATTCATGCACAATAGGTACATCCTCTATTCGAACATTCGTTTTCACCCATAATAATGTCATTCTCTTTATCCACAATAATTTCATTTAGTAGTGCTGCGGGTGGAGGATCTAGATAAGAATTAATTGGTGATGTTTCTACACCAACGAAAAGGTACTTTTTATCATCATCGAAAATTGTAATCTCTTTCTTCTTAAAATAAATTTTCTTATCATGGTACGAAAGACAATCCATTCCGAGCATTATATCAAAATCCAATCATGGGTATGATGATTAGATCAGTAGATAAAGGAAATTTATATGCCCTAATGAGATCTGATTCACAAAACATTGTTGCGATGATACATCCATTAGGAATTTTTATGGACAACACCCTTATTATGTCAAATAAAAAAATTTAATTTTTTTAACAAACTGGGAAGATATGAAACAATGCGATGATCCAAAATCAAATTAAGCATTGGATAAACTTAATGAAACCATTAAATTACCTACCACCACATCTTTTGGAGCTTTAACCTCAGTAACTATGATCACATAAGCTTGGTCTTTCTCACTTGGCCTTTTCTAAGGTAAGTTCCCTTGGTGTATAAGACATTCATTTTCATAATGTCCGTTTTCTCTATAATTGTAGCATTCAACATTGAAAACCTCATTCTTTCTGTTACAATCACATGCTTGGTTGATTTTTTCACCACATTTATAATAGAATCGCATTCCCATTAGGCACGTACAAGGGTGTTTCTTCCCACATTTACAGGAGGATAAATATTCAACATTTTCCATCATCCCATTATTTCAATTTCCAAAGTGATCAGCTGATCGCATCTTCTCTTACATTGCTTTGAAGTCATAAGACATAGATAATTCCATTTCTATCTTGACATCACATGAGAAAATATCTTCAAATGATGAGAAGGATTGGGAGACTAATGCTCGATGGTGCAATAGTTTTAACCCATAATAGAATCAATCAGTTTTACTCCTTGGGTTATGTATATAATCTGCTTCATGCCTTTATAACCTTGAGAATTTAGCCTCATACTTTGTGACATTATCATCCTCCTTTTGCCTCAAACTCAGAAATTGTCTTTCCATATTTTCTCGATGGTCATGAGGAATGTATTTTATATGAAAATATCTTTATACTCCATTCATTCCATATTTGATAATTCTTTATCCTACATTTTCTTTTTTACTAATGACCCCCATTGATCTGCATCTCCCATGAGGCGATAAACTACCATGACAACTTTTTCCCTATAGATACTCCCCAATACATGAAATATCTTCTCTAAGGAACTTATCCATTGCTCAGCTACTAATGTAATTTTACACCCATTGAATGTTGGGAGTTTTTCCTCATGAAGTGGTCTAACGTTAATCCTACAAGTTGTGGATTAGGGTTCCCCATTGGGGTAAGGTTATTATTCATAACCTGAGTGAGTTGTTCCATTATGGTGATAAGCTCATAAGCACCAGTTTCATCTCTAGATCCACGATAATTTTCTTTAGTAGGAGGTAAATCCATACATGGATTACGTGTGTTGATACTGTTTCCATTCCTTACACTAGGTTTCATTTATAAACCATAAAATATACTATATTAGTTTATGAATCACAATACACAATTACAAACTTGTAAAACACTAAACATAAATTGAACAATTTATCCATATAATCCATAATCATAAAAAAAAAATTGTTTTCTTTGAGAAGGTATATACTCCTAAATCATTCATGATTGTTTGTAATGAAAATGTGAATTATCCTAAGCATATCCCCCGAGAGTGTCATAACCAAGAGTGCAGCAAGTCCCGTTGAAGTGTACCATAATACCTAGGTCAAGCCCGAAACTCCTTTTAATGTTCTCAGTCCTAGGTACATCTCTTCCAGAGCCGCCTCTACCTACTCATATCCAGATAGGGATGTATTTCTTAGAAAATACACAAAATCTCTACATTACCAAAATTAAAGAGATTTCTTGTATACCCATCCTCAAAGTCTATCTTAGGGTAATGTTCTCTTATCATAGTTTATCTAAATCTAGATTCCAAGGATTGTAAAAAACTTCCTCTCAGACCAACTGTAACGCCCCGACCATAGTTACCTAGAGCTAATGCATTATTATATTTCATTGGCATGATCAAAAGGGATCAATCTCCTAAAAGGCCAACCAGTTTAGTAGCCTCGGAAGTATTGGATACATTCATAAGTTTTACATTGCATTATAAAATGAAAAACAACAACAACATTGTCTCCATTTCCCACATTAATCGCTTAGAATGTCCATGCATGTCAATAATAATATAGTTTTTTCGCATCCTAGGGAAAAATAAAACATTGAAAGGGGTGAGCTTAAATGCTCATTATCGATAAAAATAAAGAGGAAATATTCATGAATAAGAATAAGCATTTAAAGAAATGTATAAGACTAAAAAACAATCCTTTTAAACATAAACTTCATCATAATATGTCATTGATAAATCAAAAAATGCTACTTACTTATTCACATGGATATTCTACTGGTCGAATAATCACATTAATATCAATAGCCAATTTCATTATGTTGGAATGAATAATGCCAGACTTCATAACCACATAGTCAAGGCCTTGTGCCAAGACTTCAAATATGATTTTGTCAAGGCCATGGGCCAAGACACTAGTTGGTCTCATGATACCTAACGATGAATCGAGGGGCCACATCAGGCTCCACTCGTCCCTTATTATGTCCAATGCATTCCTCATATGAAAATGTTTAAACGTAACATAAAAATTCGTATTAAAACTAGCCTACAAAATGTCAGTACGTTTTCAATAAACCATGAATGCTGTAAAAATAAAACCTCCTCAGTTAAACATTTTAAAAAATATTTAATACAGTATGGATGATTTGTATTATAATAATGAACTTCAAAAAATCATAAAATCCATCAAAGGATGTTTACACAAATGAAATAAAAACTTTTTGAAGAGAAATATCTCTTTCTATTTTGAAATAATTTAAAATTAATATAATTATAAAAGAAAAACATTTATTTTGAAAATAATCTTATAATATTGTATGAAAATTTTAGATAATGTAATAACGGAAGAAAATAGCCACACTCTCCATATAAGTTAAAAAAGACATTATCACCTTAATTTTGTCGAGAAGGTCAAAAATTACCTTGTTTGGAAAACGACAGAAAGATTTTTTTCAAAAAATATGTGGTAAAATAAGGTTATAAATGACTTTAACCCATAGTCTAGTAAGTAGTAAAAATATTTTGAATTTCATTTAAAAAAACCCGGATGTGGATGATAAAGAGGTCCCATCAGATAATTACGTATTAACAACTTTGGATAAGTAAAGAGATTATAGAATCACAATGATGGATCCAGACTCCCCCGACCCTCTCCTCTTCCACGCAATCTTGACCTCATATCATTCTTCCCTCTAGGGTTTCTGTCTGAATCCTTCTCTACTTCTGGGTTTTTCTCTCAGTTCATCTTCTTCGGATTCTTCTTCCTCTATCTCTTCCGTGGCTTCTCCTAGGTTTTATCCCTCTGTTTTCATCGTAGTTGGATCACTACCAGTTTTACCTTGGTTCCACTCCTTGCTTCGGCTTCAGAGAAGACACTTTGGTTTTACCCTTGGACGCTGCTACCATGCTCTAAAATTGTGTTCAATTACTTTTCTCCAGGTCGGATCTGGAGCGATGGAATCATATAGGTTTTGGGATTGAAGTTCGGCAGCTAGGTCTACTCGGTGTCTTCTCTGTTTCACCCATATTTTTATTCGATTTTCTCTTGGTTTGGGTTTCATCGGTATTTTCATTTGGGTTCTTCCCCATTATATATTTTCACGTGTTTTCTCTAGGTTTTCATTTTCATTTTTTAACTTTCTCTTTCGTTTCATTGTTTCTATCTTTTCTGTGTTCTCTTTTATTTTTCGGTGTCAATTATGGGTTTGTTGGGTGGATGTATTCATCAAACTTCTGATGTTGAGTTTCATCGATGTCTCTGCCCTCCTTCCCTACTCTGGCTCTATATTTCCTCCACTCTATCATAGGCAGTTTTGCATGGTGGACTTCTCGGGATTTGGGAGGTGGGTTCGAGCGGTAGCTGGCATCTCGTGGTGGATTCGTCTTCGTGAGCTCGAGGAGGCTGACGGGGTTGGCTTCGTTGGTTCTACTTGTTGATTTGAGGGTTATTTTGGTCGTTCTTCATGGAGTTCGTCGATATTGGTGTGTTGTGGTCTTTAGCAAAATCACCGGTTCTGTGTGGATCATTTCCCTCTGTGGGAAATTCTCGATGGCGATGGAGGGTTCTGGGGGTCATTTTTTGACGTCACCACTGGGTTTTCTTGCTTGGGGCTGACGACGACGGGGATTCAGGGTGTGATGCCTGAGACTCTCTACATGTTTCATCTTATGGCCTTCTTTGATTGTGTGGCATCAATGAGCTTCTCGATTACTGCAACAGTGTTGTCTTTCTTCAGTTATCCTCTCTGGCAGGGTGGACGGCAGCATCGAGGGGCCTGTCGATGGTGGTTCTGTGACATGTCTCGTTTTCCCGGCTCGAGGTCGGTGTGATGGATTGGTGGTCATGTCTAACACAATTCGATAGACTGGTCGGTAGTTTGATTATGGTATATGGGGACACTGATGGATTACGCGGTTTTATTGGCTGATGGGAAGTGTGATGATGTTGGTTTCTTGGCTCGATGATCTGCGACGTTCTCAAGTTGACTGGGGTTTTGTTTGGTTCATGAAAATGACTATAGAACCGGTTTGGTTTCAATGATAGTGAAAATGATAATACAGAACTCTGAGATATTGGCTAAGGTGACGACGATGACGATGGGGATTCTGGTAGGTCTCGCCCATGTGGTGATGATGGGAGAGGCGGAAGGACATTGTGTCTGAGGTGAAAGGTGTGCGACTCAAGGAAGATGCGTGACTCGAGATTCAGGTGGGGTGATGATCGTTTTTTCTTTAAAGTTGTTATTTGAAATTTCAATTTGTAGACTGGTGCGACTTTTGAACATTAAAATATTAACTTTCGAAATGTATGGTTTCCCGCTAACCCTGAAAGTGGCCTTATGAAAATGGAAAAAAATGAATTGGAGGGAAAAAAAGAAAATGAGATTGTAGAATCAAACCTTACCTTGTACTTTTCCTATGTCAAGGGTACATTAACCTCTTGTATAACAGTTAAATCATTGTTATTAAATTATTCAAGAATCATATACATAAATATGATATCATATATGATCTTCTAATATTGTTTAGTTAATTATGTTTTAGTAGTATCATCATTTCAAGTGTCAACTGATTCTTTTTCCTTTATATGTTTGGTTTCGTAAGCCATGTTTATTAAGGATATGATGTATTTGATTCATATATAGAATGATATTATGTTTATAAACATTATTTTTAATCATAAAATGAAAATTATTCTTGAATAATTATGATGGGGAATTAATCTCATCCCATTCGTAGAGACAGTAATCCGTATTTACGCGCGAGCGACAATATAATCATATTGATGGTGAAATTATATGTAAATGGATGGTATATAATATATTCAGAATCATTAATTTGTTATATTTTTTATTTTCATTAGTTATACTCATTATTATACCCATATAAATAATGAAGTGTTAGAATAACAAACTACACCATGATGTAGAGACGGTAAACCGTACGTACACACGTATGGTGACTTTGTCATTTATAGGATGGATCGAATAATGAATATGGTTGTACCATATTTATAATAACATAACAGTATGTAGAAGTTACTGTATTTATTATTTTGGTATGGAAACAACAAAGAAAGAGGAAGTGGAAGAAGAAAAGAACTTGAAAGAGGGTTTTGAAATTATTACCTCTTCTTCGCGTGTTTCCTTTTGAGTTGATCAAAAGGGCTCCTTAGGTTGGCTCTGTAATCAATGTAAGTCCCTTGGGTTGAAGGTAGGATAGTTGAGAGGATATTTGGCTAGGTTTTGGCCGAGCTAAATGGATTTGGAGGTGTCAAATTAATAGATTTGGAAGTACCCTTTTATAAGAGAGGTGAGGGTCAGTTAAGGAAATGCTTGAAATATTATATTAAAATAATATCATTTTCAGTTTTTAATGGATCCAAAATGATTTATATACAGTCTAAGGTGGGTATGGGTCGAAAAACTCTCAACCAATAGATTTTATACAAGCTTATGTTACCATATTAACCATATCTTTTGGATTTAACTCTTAGTAAAATAGTTTGACATTTACCATGTCTCTTGGTATTATTATATTATATGGATAATAAACATACTATAACAACCAAAGAGAGCCCCAAGTGGTTCAATATTAATATATATAACCTCATATAAGTCTTTTGTCCGAACCTTATATTTTTAATAATATTATATCAAATAATAATATTGTATTTCTTTTAAAAACTATATTATGTAAATTTTGACACTATTTAGTATTTGACTTTTTTGAATGCCATAAAAAATTTCCACTTTAAATAAAATTTATTTAATCAACCCTAAAATGTCATGTTAACCTCTAAAATTAGTGTAATTCATAAGAAGTCTCAATTTACATTTATTTGGATATCTATAATATCAACTACTTTTATATTTCATTATTAAGGTAATTACGACATCATCATTGTGTCATATATAAATTAAATAATTTAATTTCTAAAAATTATAAATAAAATACCATTAAGTGGGAAATATTTTTTTCTTAATACTGAATATTAATAGTCAAATTTATATTGTGTGTAACCCTATATTAAAAATGGTATAGTTATTAAGAATTGAATTGAACTATTTTAACTCTTTTTTAAATAAAATAATAATAAATGTCCTAATCTAATCCAGGTGGAACAAAGAGGATCATATTTTATTTCTAAAGTTGTTTTGGTAGAATTACACTTATCCAATATAACTAGGACATGTGTTAGGGTAAATATAATGTCTTTTTTACCCGTAATTACCATATTTACTTTTAACCGAGGTAAATAAATGTCAAAAGTTACTATTCACAAAAAAATATTTTCATCTTATTGAAAAACATTTCACTTACTGATTTCAACTGTTTGTTTCAAATTTTTGAAATTAAACTCACATAAGCGCTAAAATTAAGTTTTATGAAAATTTGCAAATGCTCCTAAAAGGTGGGTAAAAGACGGTAAAAAGTTCAATAAAATTTAAGATATCTAAATATATTATAAAATGACTCAAATGAATTACATTGAACATATATAGGTATTATTTAACTATTTTGACATAAAATAAATTAAAATAATATAACTAATTACTTAAATAAAAAGTTGGTATTAAATAATAACGATGTGTTTTTCACTATTCATCAAAAAATTGAAAGTTTTCATAAAAATACAAAAAATTAGCCCTAAGATAATTTCGATATTCCAAATTCAAAAATGAAGCCTATTTTGAAAAATATAATTTATAAAATTTTAAAAAGTAGGTATTACTATTCATAAGGGCTAGTTTTATTGGTCATGGTTTGTTAAAACTCTATGTTTCATACAATGCAAGCTAATGCATTATTCGAAGGGAAACGTACTGTGGAAGCTTGGTGTGTTACAAAAATACCCTTTCCTAGTATCTATAAAAATCTATGATATTTGGGTATTTACAAAAGACTAATACCCCTTCCATTAAAGAGGATCTCAAGGAGGAGTATTTAGGAGCTAAAATCTATTTCCTTTTCATTTTATCATCTTTTCATGTTCTTTATTTTTTTATTCTCTCTTATTCTCACCTATAAAAACAATCATGATAAATCTATTATCATATATATATAGTAATGATATAATTTCAATGGGAGAAACGTCATCGATCTCTTTACACACACACACACACTCTCTCTCTCACTTATTTTAAAAATGAAATCATAGTTTGGGATGTTCCAATTTACCACCTTTGTGGACAACAATCATTCATTAATAAATTTATTCATAAATGTGGAGAATGATACCATATAAAGGTTTATTTCAAGATATTATATATTTATTTTAACATAATGTACATTCTTTAACAATTATATATATAATATTACTTCATACAAAAAATTTTCTATTAGTGATTGAAATACTCCCATATTAATCTAAAATATTATCACTAAATGCTTCATCTAATAGCTAATCATCCTAACATATGATATATATATAACCATTTAAATTAATATATTCTCATTAATAAACTCTAATTCCAATTTTTGATAATTATACCCTTTTACATGAACTACATTACTTATAAACAAGTCAACCACTCATAAAAATCATGAAAATGAATGCACCTGAATGACAAAATTAAACTCTATAACTCATCAATAAAGCCATAAATTAAATTAATAAAACAATATTGATTAAGAAAATGTAAAACAGTTATTAATTATTTAATTAATGAATTTAATTTTATTATCCATGAAATTAAGATCTTTTGTGGAGATCATTTGGACATTAAGAAAGGGTTTTCTTCTCGAACATCCATTTTCATTCAGGTTACACATTATTTCTTTATAAAACTATTTAATTATTATGTTATTTAATATAATTCGGGTAAATTATAATAATCTATTCTATTATCATTTATTCATATCATTTAATCTTTTGTTTGTGGGATGAAACATGTTCTACTACGATATGGTCTTAATTCATCCAAATATGCAAGACTGATTAAGGGGGCATCTAAATTTCTTAACCATTTTCAATTACCATAAATAATCTATTTGATGACATAATTATTCTGATAAAACAAAATAAAATATCAAGAAAAACTGAATTTTTTTATTAATGTGTTTATAAAAACATGTACAAAAAATAAATATGATTTATTGAAAAGAACACTTCCTAGAAATGTAAAAGTGGTATTTCTCTCAATAATTCCACGATGATTTTATTAAATCATTTTCATATATTTTCACCAAATCTATTGAATTTTATTACTTATTGAGATTTATTAATTTTTATTATCATGAAACATATATAATTAAATGTTTTATGATAGGGTTTACTATATATGATCTGTCTTTATACGATTAACATTGTTCTCATATTTGTAAGTGAATGTGTTTATAGATTAGGGAATGTTTTTTATATATCACATGTTCATGTTGATTCTGTTTATACCCATTCCTATGAAGAAATAAATGGACATAAAATGTGATGGGTGGGCCCCTCTATTTCCCCTCAGTGCATTGGTAGGTATCAAGAGACAAAAATGAATTGGGTTTTTGTTGAGGCATTACCTTGTTTTTTGAGATTTTATTTCCAAGGAATTGTCAAAATTATTCAGATATCTGGAACTATGACTTCCCTCATTATGATGATACTAATTGATAAACCATGTAATTATTCAACTAGTTTAATATCTGTGTTTATGTTATATTCACTTATGATGATTTATATGGATTTATTTAAGCATCTATCATGGTATGATAATGTAAAATTTTAAATCCATGTGTTTTTAGTTATTCATCATGACTAATGTTTTTGTTTATGATAACTTCTGCTTTATTAAAAATCCTTACTGAGAATATAATCTAACCCCTTTCTAATATTTATTTATCCCATGGATATTTAAATTAAAATTATTATGGATTACTTGATGGATTAAATTAAGTGTTTATGGGTGTTTCAAATGGATTTTCAATTTTGTTTTTTCATTCATGTTGTAATATAAATTATATGTTTGAATATGGATTTTGAAAACTACAAAACTATTCAGTCCCCTGGTATGTGACTTCCTTGTAAACATACCAACATATTAATATAATCCATAGACTCTAGGAAAACTAGGTTCAGTTTCTCGGCATTCATCTTCCAAAACAAGACCAATGGTTTAGATGATAACGTCTTTAATTTTTTTAAGGATACATTTGATTAAATTTGTATTGTAATTTTTGAGAATCAGAGGATTTACAAATTTTTTGTATTGATGTTGAATACAAAATTGAAAAAAAATTTGAAATTTTATTTTGAAAATAAATTTTTTTTTATAAAACATAATACAAAATATAAATTAGTTAAATTTAAATAGTGAAAAATTTAAAGAGTAGAAGAGTAAATTTCAGAATGAAAAAATCCATCAGCATAAATTACCAGTTCGATTTTGTTTTTAAAAAACAATGATAATAGTTTAAAATGATAAATGGATATTATAGATTTTGTTCAAAAACTAATGACGATAGTTTTTAACTGAAAACAAATAATGATATTTTTAAGATTGTTTTAGAATTAAAATTAAATAACTTGTTTTAAAAAATTAATATTAGTAAAATAATTTCACTTCAATGATTTTAAAATAATATTTTATTTTATAATGTTTATTATTTTTATCTATGTATGTGAAGTTTTTTCATAAGTTTGACTGTGATAATTTTATAAATAAATATGATTATGTAAAACATAATATGATAAAACATTTGAAAAAAAATGATTTCCAAAAGAAAAAAAATATTTACTCACCATATGTAAAAAAGTTAGAGAATTTAAAAAGATGGGTAAACAATGAGTAGATATTAATTATTACTTTACATTTCTTATGCAAAGATTTGGTAAAATGTATTAAAATATATCAGAATTGAGAGGTTTTGTAAAAAAATTAGGAAGTTGTCCTTCTATTATGATTAATTGTAAAATTATATAACCTTTATGTGTGTGATTTAGATGGGAATTGTGTCTTATAAATGTGTATTTATCATGTCATTTATGCGATGTGTTTTTATATAAGCTAATGGAACTTTTGTTATAACAATGTATTCATGTTTTAGTAAAACACATGCCATAGTCTGTGAGTGTGTGATTCATCCATAACACTTGATCACAAAAACATATAGCTTCTACATATTCTTCTTTAGTAGTCGAAACTAAAAAGTTTTTTTGTTTCATACATGTCCAAAATAATAATAAATCACTTAATAAATGAAAATTTCTAGATGTGCCCATCAATTTTACAACCTCCAAATTTACAATAAAAATTCTAATCAAAGCCATTTTGAGAAAAATTGAAATTCCCTAAATAAAAAGTTCCCTCATATAATGAAATATTATTTTTAGAATTATTTAATGGGATTATTTTTTATTTCCATGATATATTTTACACTAGAATTCTGGATGGTTTTAATTTATCCAACAAGTAGTTGAGTAATGTAAAAATCATATCATACATTTAAAAACCATTTGTACAACTAGTTTTATGTTATCATCAATATATAAACTATTTGAGGTACTAATGTAATTAAGAATGCATTCAGCATTGTCCTATCAATATTTATTAAGAAGATATTTTATTTAACCTAGATTAGATATAAATTTTCCTTCTATTTTTTGATTACTTAGAACACAATAATATATTTTAACTAAGCCAGCTTACACATTTCAAACTAATAATTCATAAGATCTAAAAAGGATTCTGTTAATGATTGTTGAGTTTTTCTGAATAAAATTTCATCACGATAAATTTGAATATTAATAATATATTTTTACTTCTTTTCTAAAATATGTAGGATCAGAAACTCCCATAAAATACTTGTTTTGTTACCAAATTCATGTTAACATATCATACAATGATCTTGGATCATAATTTATTCCACAAATTATTTTTTATGTTTATAAATGTATTCAATAAGTTTTTAATTTTAAAAAATAGGGGTTTTTTTAGTAAAAAAATTCACTTGAACATATCTAATATTAAAATCAAACTTCACATACATTTTAAAAAGATTAAAATTGATTAATTATGAAAAGGATAGTAGTGTATAAATATATTAAACTCTAGGTATCAGTTCATAGGATTTGTCATAATCTACAACATCTTGTTAATTATAACACTTAGAAACAACTCTATCTTTATTTCTAACTAGTACTCAATTACCATCAAACATGTTTCAAAAACCCAATTTTACTCCTATTATAGAAAATGAAATTCATTATTAAACCAAGTTACATAAATTAATCCTTCAAATTCATTATGTTAGTCATGTATTGAATTAATCAAGTCTTTATCCTCTTCAGCCTCCTCATGATTTTGAGGTTCAAATTAATATAGTAAATTTAGATTCTCAAATTCATTTCTTAAGAAACATTCAATCCTTATTAGTTTATCTACAACCCCAATGATACATTCAATATTATTATTCCTAAAAAATCATGTAACTTATTTGGTTTTGAATATTTTATTCATAAAAAGGTCAGAAATCAACCAATGTAATGTCATCGGAAACATGTTTTTGGGTTATATCATCCTGATATGTAATTTCAAACAAGGTTTGGAAATCAATTTTAGAAATAACATCCATAGATGTTGGTTGAGATTGTTAGAAAACAAAAGGGTTAATTTCATCAATCATAACATGTACTTTTCCTTAGATAGAATATGAATTTTCCATTAAAAACTCTATAATAATTATAATAAGTTGAATAAAGTAAAATTATACCTTTATCTTATTTTAGTGAAAATTTATGTATATTATATTTTATATTCATAATGAATTATTTATAAACTAAATCCTTGATGTAAGAATTCTTTTTTCTTCTACATATACATAAATTAATAGTATTTTTATTATGAAATAGACTAATTAAAACATAATTTATATTATATTTGGAATTAATAACTACTTCATCCCAAAAATTTTTGGCAGGTGATTAGTCAAATTTCATGGTTAATGTTATTTAATGATGAATTCAATATCTAATTTAAGATACACCATTTTGATTCGGTGTTCTAGGAGCATAAAAGTAATGTTTAAAGTCTTATATACCATAAAAAGTGTCAAAATATTTATTTTCATTTTATCTACAATGATCACTACAAATACTTATCAAGGAGTTTTTTTCATTTAAAACCAGAGATATAAAATAAAAAAAAATTGATAAAGGCTTCATATTTTTTTGTGATAAAATATACCCAATTATATATAGTGTTATCACCACTTAATACATATAAATATCAATTTTCCCAAATTCTTCTAGTTTGAGTAGTAATAAATAATTCCATGTTCACTAACTATACAGAATCACCAGTGGAGAATTATATTAGATATTTAAAACATGAATTATACTTCTTATCATATTATCAAGGGTCGCATAATTTTGAAGCACCATTCATATTTTCTCGTATATCCTTAACATGTATTTTCATAAGAAATTTAGATATTTTTATGATGTTAAAATGTCCCAAAATTCTATTCCATAACCAATATGGATCTCCCATATTATTAAGGAATGGTATATCTTGGATACTATATTCTTTTATTCTATGTGGGTAAACATTATCATTAAATTCATAAGAAAAAATAAAATCAACTTTGGAACTATATAGAACTCGTATGTCATTTATAAAGGTCACAAGGTATTTTTTATAACATAATTTAAATATCCTTGTAAGGGTTTTTTTAATACAGTTAAGGAATAAAACATTGATGACAAAATATTTACCATAAAGAATGTTTTCACTTATTCCAATAATATATCCTTTAATTTTATCTCTAATTGTAACATTATTCCATTCATATTGATGTTATTTTTTAAAATGTCTTTCATACTAGTCATATTCCTAGATCACCCCTATCCCTGTACAATTGTTTCTTGTTGTTGGTACAATCACTTTTTATTAAAAACAAAAACATCAGTCTTTTTCCACCAAAACCATTATGGTTATTGTACTGGTAGAATTTTTTGATCCCATGATTTTTTATAAAAATATTCTTTCATAAAAACTAGTGATTAAATATTGATTAATGAAAAATTATTTTCTCAATTCAAACTACATTGGAATTTAGTGAAAGAATGGAACACTTTTTCGAACAAAATAAATGTTGATGAAAGATTGTTTTTTATTTGAACTAAAAAATATAGAACTAATGTCATGATTTATGATTAGATTATAATTTTTTAGTGTTTTATATCCCAAATGTAAATTTGAATAAAATATTATTCAAAGAAAAAATTTCAAATATTAATTTTTTTAATAAATTCATATCATTATAATAAATATTATTAAAACCATGTTCATCAAAACTATTTTACAATGATGTTTTATTAGAAATTTATTTTTCTAAATAATTTGAAATATTTTTCTTATCCGAATTAACCTTAACTCTATGTTTATTGATATCTAATATTTCATCTTTCAAAACACTTATTCTTCAATAATCATCAGAAATTATTTTACCAATATAATTATTATCAAATAAAAAAATTCATTTTCTATAATCTTAGAAAAATAGGAAACATCAGCATAAAAAGGAAGGGTAATGTCTTCTAGTAATAATTTTTCTTCACCAAAATACCTATAATCTTTTTCATTAGGATAATTATCAAATTAATACATACTTTTATGTTATTCTGATGTTTTTAACTTATTAATTAATAACTGATTTAATATGGGTACATTAGAAAAAATATGTATGTTTCTATATCTAATAAATCCATTATTTGATGAAAATTTTAATGAATCAAAACCATTAGATCTCCATGTGTTATCATCAATCATAACATTCCATCCTTTATAATTATAATATTTTTGTCATTTTTTTCGAATTCATTTTTTTCTATTATTCCTCTTTATATTTGTACATTTTAGTATGATGTTTTCAATGTTTTTACATTCATAACATGTACATTAATCTTTCATATAACTTTTATCATTATGGCCTTTCTTGTATGAGTATTAAATTAGTTTTACCATCTATCTTGTTCAAACTCTTGGGGTGATTAGGTAAATCATTCTCAGAATGTATAGAATTACTAAAATCATATTGGAAAAAAATACTTAAATAAATTTTAAAAAAAATCAACTGATTTTACATTAAAAGGTAAGGTAGATAATATAGCAATGGAAACAACACCATTTTCATATTTGATTTTCTCAACATCTCTTTTCACTCTACCCTAATATTTCATACCATTTCAAATGAGATCATAAAGAGTAGTATTATTTTGCATTATGGGTCTATCAATTGTTATTATATATTATTCTTATTAATTGATCATAATATCTAAAATCATTTCTAAAATAATCTCATTATAATGTACATTATCACCAATAACTTGTAATTTTTTTATGATTGACATGAACCTCTAGTGCATCATATAAATAGATTCCACTTGAATAAAATAAAATTAATGACAATATTATCTATGAATAACTCTGAAATTTTTTATAAGATATTATTTTTAATAAATGAGTAAGTTCTAAACTTTTATACATAATGTTGTAATATTTAAAAAAAATTATAGACAAACAACATGTTGTCATAGAACCAAACCTAGCATTACATACTCTGTAATTTAACTGGTTTTACTACTTTTCTAGATAATTAAATACAGTAACATCCTAATAATAAAATTTATAATCTATAGTAAGAATCATAGAATTATTAACCCCAATATTAATAACAATAGTTTCCATCCAATCTTTCCAGAAATCAGAGTGATCACCATCAATTATAGGTGGTCTATTTGGATTCCAGGTTTCCATTGAACATAAATTAAGACCTTCAATCATTAAAAACAAAAAAAACTTATTTTATTCATATACACATTAGTGAGAAAATTTTTATTTGAAATATTTTTCAAAAGATCAATAGTACATAATGTAAAAACCTCAGAATGTATATGAGAAGTGTAAACCTTCTTTGATTCCAGTTTTGGATCAAAGGTTTTGTTTATAATGACTATACATAAAATAGGGGTGATAATTTCAGTATAAAATATTATTTTAATATAATTAAACAAAACATGAAAAATTCCTCCTTGATTAAGCTTTTTATACTCGACATTCAGTCTGATTAACAATTTTTGAGAATTAGAGTCACAAAATGTCCAGTTATATCAGAGTAAAAATCATAGTCACTATAGATCTAATTTAATAATGTATTTATAGCAATCAAAGTTATGATGAAAAAAATGATAATAGAAGAATGAATAAAATATTTCTCTTTATTTTAATTGTATAATGTAATTGAAAACAAGTATAACCAAGTAATAAAATATATATATTATACTCAGAATGACTTACACCTATTAAAAGAATAAACCAATTTTACCATAAGAGTATGGTAGTTAATAACCATTAATAATAGTTTACAGTATTTTATACAAACTATATTGTTTTTCTTCCCCAGTATTGAAACCCCTAGATATGAAGAACAGAATAGATCTACATTTCTATCACTGGAATCCTTTGATATGATGATCTGCTCTGTCTTACTATCACCATAATCCCTCAATCATATGGATTGGTTTCTCTATCTTCCAGTCACTATAATCAATAGATTTTTAAAATTATTGGGTGTAGTTTCAATCACAAAAATGTTCATAAGGAGACAAGTTAGTAAATTTTTATTAGAGTGACTCTCTCTAAAGAATTACAAATGAATATGAAAAACATGTTCTGGCTATTTAATATTGATAAAATTTGAGAGATATTGTTAAAAAAACAAGACCAAACACTTCAAATGACCTATTATTTATAGATATCCCACTATCGGTCATATGTATCTCCCAAATGTTATATTTTTCTACGTTTTTTCCATCACGATGGGACACCATGCACTTGACAGCTCATAATAATTTAGTGTAACTGAATGTCAGAGTTTATATTTGTTTACACCATTATAATTTTAATTATTTTCCTTACATTTGAGACAATTCATCATAATTTCACTTTTACACAATTGCTTGTTTGATGAAATTACATACAATTTTTATTAATATAACTTTTTTGAGTATCAGTCTAATTTTTATTGGCCCTTGTATCATCACGATTACCAAAAAAAATTTATTATAGTAAACATGAAAAGAAATCATACATCAGGTCTTGATAAGGGTGAATTTTATATTTCAGGAACATACTCATTATGATAATCATAATGAAGAATTTATAGTGTAATATTTTTATATTTTAGAACCTTCCCTATGTATAGTAAAAATTAATGTTTTCGAAAAAGACATGAAAAAATAGTTGGGAAATAAAAATTTAATAAATGTGTTCTACGTTAGTTTTTTTTATTTTCATAATTAATGGAATGAAAAATTAAGAAGTAGAATTTCTGACACAACCTTATCATCATTAATTATATATTTTTCTTATTATGAGGATTTATTTAGGATAGTTCTATATTTATATTTACCTTCCCATTGTTATTTATGGTATGTTCAAATAATGAATTTTTTTTGTCCAATCCATATTTATTTTCTAGATTGATATTGATCATGTATTAATGAAAATAATCTATAATGCTTTTTAATTGGTTAATCATGTTATGAATGTAATTATGGATGCTTCATTTATATTTATGATGAAATGAAATATCTATGTGATTTATTTATGTTATGGTTATAAGATGTATTTTATGATGATGTATGTAGTAAATATTACCCATGATGATGGGTGTGACTGATATAAGTCCCCAATGTTAGGGTTAATCTAACATAATTAACTTGATATGATTTACTATTAATAAATTATGGAGTCTACCAAATATAAGTTACACCTAAGAGATAGAGGAGTTAAACACATATAATTTACTAACAAGAGAGTGATTAAATTATATTGTTTAGGTGATTCAATGTTAAATGTTTTACGATATTTTCTAACAACATGGATTCAATATGATTTCAATGAGATTCAATGGTTCCATTAAATATGTTTTATTTCCTATTTTTTGTGATTATTGAATCATATGAATCATGACATATGTGAAAATATTATTTTATGACTAATGTTCTAAGATACATGTTTGTATGTTTGTATATTATCATATGATCTTTTCATTCAAATTTGTTTTCCTCACATACCCTTATACTTCTCTTATTCATACACACGATCATCAATCAATAACTCCAATGTTCACTATTACTGTGAATTTGATATCACCCTTTATTATGTTTTTATTTCCACATGTTATGAATAATGATATTATATATCATTCAATAATATGGTTATCTTGAGTATATAATTTTATAGGAGGAGCTGGATTCCTCTTAGGAAAAAAATAAATAGTTATAATGGAATAAATTTATTCTCTGATGGAACCATATGAGTTTTTTATAAGAGTTGATTATTTTAGTACTACAATAATCTAAACCTAAAATTTATTGTGTATGTTGGTGACTCAATATTTTCATTATATATTGTAATTTTAGAGTTTTTATATTGGTACAATTTTGAAAGTATTAATTCCAGAATTGAAATGTTCATTTTTGTGGTACAAGGTCGAGCTGTAATGGGTATTATGATATCAAAGTTATTACTAGAATTGAGTTTCGATATAATTATAAGGAAGGAAGTTAATTAATATTGAATATATAGTAGATATATAAAACATTATGGATTTATTGGTTTAAGTACGATCACATATTTAATGTCACAGATATACTATTAACATTTAATATCATAGTGTTGTATGGTGAAAAATTAATATTTCTGATTTTTTATTTGGTCTTGATATATCATTAATGGATATGTAACTTATATATCTAACATTTAATTTTTCAAATGTTTTCAAATAACAATTTTATTAGGGATATAAGATGAAATAATAACATAAAAATTATGACATAAATTTTCATGGATGACGAGGTAATTATGGATCATGGGAATAAATCAGTTATAATATCTAAGAATATAGGATTATATTAACAAGATAATGAATAGAGACTTGGGGACTATGTGAATGGCATTAATTTTTTGTTGATTTTGTTTTCATTATTGGAAAAAATACATAATTAACTTGAGAGAATATTTTTTTTGATGAATTTCTAATTAAGGATAATCATTTAGTAATGTTGTAAAAGAATATTGGTTTTCTTTTTTATTTTAAGGAAGGTTATTTTATTTTTAGCAATGATTTGTATATTTTGGATAACATATGATTATGGTATTTATATATTTTTTGTTACATTATCCTAGAAATAAATATATATAGGTATAAATGTTATGTTCATGTTTAAAAAATATGTGATATAATATTTATTAATTTTTATTTTGAGTGTGGTCTAGAATATTTGGAATGTGAATTCTGTTTAAATGTTTTTGAAATTATTAGCGACAATTATTATTTTCTTCGTTAATAATTTTTATATTTATTAATAAATTTATATTAATATTAAATATTACATTAACACATTATTAACATTTCAGTATTACTTAATAAGTTGAAATATGAATAATAGTTTTCCACATTGGGTGTATCATGTGATTTTTTAAGGATAATTTTAGTGAATTTTAAATAAAAAATTGAAATATGATTCCTAACTTATGATATTAAGAATATATGGAAACTATATGAATTAGAACCAAATTATAAAATAAGAGGAGGATGTCTTGTAGGAATATTATATATCATTTAAACTCTTTATAGGAAAATTATTCATCACCATTAATGAAGTGGATTAAAATTTATTGAGACGTATAAGGAAAATATTACTTTTTTAAGAATATATGGTTTATGAAAATCATTCACAACTACATGTATGACAACTATACATTTATGGTATAAGAATTATTTAGTAAGTTTAATGATTCTTATTCATAACATATAAATAAATGTACATTTAGAATGGAAATATAAACAATGAGGTTTAAAAATATTTCATTTTATTTATTCAAATTTACCTACAACTAATTGAATTGATTTTAAAAATAATATAACAAAATATTCCTAGATATAATATAAAACAAGGATGGAAATTTATATATGAAAGCTATAATATATCATCTTTAGGTTTTAGATTATATTTTATTTTAAATAAATAATTTTTTAGATATCATGTCCCATCAAAAACATAAATCTCAATAAACCATAAGAAAATTTCAAAATATTAATTATTTAATGAAATTTTTATAACATTCACATTGCATTTAAGTTTATTAATAGAGAAAAAATTAAAAAAAATATGTATAAATTTTATCCCTAATGAAGACGAATTTAATATTTCTTTTAAAATAATTAATCAATTTTGAATAAAAAATATCATATTACATTAAAAATATATTTTTAAATATATTTTATTTTTCATGATCAAAATTGAACTATTTATTTTACTAAATATATTTTTGTTTAATATAATAATATAATTCATCATTCATAAATTGATAATAACTTTTTTATAAGTTAAGACACTCTAATTTAAATGGAATATGAATTTTTTTAGAGAATTATTTTCATTCCAAAAATGTATTTTTTATATTTGAAAGTTAAATTAATCACTCTTAATGAATGTTTTTCTAAATATCATGGTCATTTATTCGATATAATTTATTAATATATATTTTATATTAGTTATTAGGAATTAAATTAGAATAAAATCATTTGTATTCTTATAAATATATTTTTATTGAAAAGGATTCTATGTTTTTTTGCCTCAATATTAACTTAATGTCTAACATATAAATGCATAATATAATTTAAAATGTAATCTATTTTTAGAATATTTATAATTAATATTATTTATTATGATCAACATAAATTATTTCCATAATTAATAGTAGCCATGGAAAATTTTTAACGCATCGTTAAAGGTTAAAATTTGTATTACATGGTTACAAATATGGCATAGTTCTAGAAAATTTCTCAAACACTGTCATCATTTTTTCTTATTTTATTTATTTCAATAATGTATAATCCCATATATTTTCTACTTATTTCCATTTTAGTTTTTGTTGAACAACATTTAGTTGGGTATTCTTTTATTCATAAAATCATGATGATCGACCATTTCCTTTTTGATAGAGAGTTTTAGGTGGGCAAAATGAAATTAATTTCGTGGATTTATTTTAATTAATGGATTCTACATATAAATTTTGCAAAGTAATTATAAGTGATATAAATTTAATTGTAATGTTTAATATATGATTTGAGATATTACTATATAATCTAGGCTATGAACTATTAGATAGACACATTCATATTTTGAACATGTCCAGTGATGTGATCCTTTTATTGAGAAAATGTCATGAACTGTTTTATAAAATTAAACATTTTCATTCAATGAATGATTTTATATCAAAAAAATTTCTAGGAATTTAATTTTAAAAAAGGAATATATTTTTCTGGAGAATATTATCATTGAAAAAATTATATCATTAAATGGTTCTTTCCACGAAAAAACTGTGGTCGGCCCTATACCAATCACCTAAACCAACATGTAACAAGGACCAAGATTTGTTCTTGATCTCCCATGGTTGTAAACTAGTTTCATAGAATTGCTGAGAACAAAATGGAATAGTTTAAACTGAGATAAAAATACCAATGCAATTGAAAATAGAAGAGAATCCTAGTAAAAATAATAATATGAACAACAATAAAACATAAACTAAAAATAAATCAAATATTAAATTAAAAACCAAACTAAACCTGATAACTAATAAATCTACACATGATCCATTATATCACTGCCAGATCACAAACCTAACCTCCCCCACGATTATGAAGACCAATATAAAACACACACATGATACAAAAAACAAGAATAATGTATAAGTGTTAGTATTAAAACATAATTGGCATTAAAAAAATATATTCCCACTACAATTCATTTAAACATATTAATCGCCATTTTCTTTTTTGATATAAAATATATAAATTATAGGGTTTTCACACATTTTCTCTATAAAAAATCATGGTGTATTTCTAATTTAAAATAAAACACACATATTTTCAAAGAGAAATAGGATTTTTAATTTTAATAAGAAATGGGGAGAGGGACAAAAGGGATATTTTTATTTTAAAATGGAAATATATTTTAAGAAAATCTTTAAAATTTCCAAATAAACATTTAAAAAATCATTCAACGACTATTTTAAAAGTGAATACACATTAAAAGGATTTTATGCTATAATCATACAACAATGCCCTTACTATGTAGTACACATTTATAGTAAAACCAAAAAAGTAACATTAATTATCCATCATAGAAATATAGTTCTGGGGGAATCATGGGAATACAAAAGAGCATATATGATAATTGAGAACATATTTAAACCAAATTAATCCCATAGGAACTCCTCACATGATATCATCAATCTGAAAAAATGATTACCATACCTAGCATAATTAGTCAACATAATCCCATATAAGACAAAGTTCGATAATAAGGGTCACTAGATAGAGTGTATTCTAATGTGGAATATAAAATTTTCCTATAAAATCTTTTTGTTATTCCCCGATCCCTTGTCAAATTGAAAATTGGGCTCATCTAGATATACAAACCATGTACAACCCAAAAGTAGAAGCCATGAAAAAATCCTCTCCCCTCATTCATCCCAATGAATATCCTCAATCCTTCAACCAAAAATTACACTAGGAATGTCCAATTTCATTGGCCTATCTATCTCACTATTATTGAATAAGGAACGTTTCACACCCTAAGAAGAGTTCCCAAGATAAGACCAACTTAAAAAGTTGAAAAATAGGAATCATTAATGTTTTGAGTGACAGCCTATTTATAAAAAATATTAAACACATCATTGGTAAATGAAAATAAATTTAGAAAACTATTTGTGAAACAAAAACAAAATTTAAAAGTCTTAATCCATTCTTTAGAACTCCAAGATTCAATTATAAATTCCAAACATTCATTTTACCAAATATTAATAATATAGAGTTTATAAAACCCATTCCATAAAACTTACTAGATAGAGTAAAATAATTCATTACAAAAGATAAAATTATAGTACAAATAAAAAATCACTAATTGGTATCAAATAATTCAGGAAATTCATCTGACCAATGTTTTTAAAATTTAAAGAAAAAATTAAATTCAAAACCTACCATAATACATAATTCCTCCACTAATGATAACTTGAAATGACTTAATGAGGCTAAAAGGAATAAAGACCACTAATATGTGACCAAAAAAAGAAATTACACTAATGTTATTAAAAAAATAGAACCCCTAGTTTAAAGGGACCCTATGAGGATATGAACATATGAGAAAATGAGTGGATAATGAGGAGAGAGAGTATCAAAAGAAATTAAATGATGATGTTACTTAAAACATAATGAAATTATTGGATTCTACCCTTGGAAGTGGAGGGGAGGCCTGAGAAAAAACAGAGAATCTCCCCTAGGTCACATGAGCCAAATAAAAGGATAAGTGGTGTTTGGGGTTAAACCAGAGAGGGGTATATAGGTGATTTGAAATTTTTAATTAACATGGGAACTACTCATAGTTATATTTCAAGGTTTGGGAAACCATGTGGAAATCATGTTCACATTACTAGACACATAGAGACCTTATAGAGTTTGGATGCATGGTTTTGGGTACCATTTTAAACCCTATAATATAGATCAATGAAAACCCACAGTACCATATACATTCATTCTTCAAGTTTTATTTAACTGTGCTCAGGCTTTTCACCCTTGACTAGAGAAAGTTAAGACATAAACTATTTCTCAAGTGATCTGAACAGTTTGGATCAAACCTTTTTAAACTATTTCAACATTATCCATCAATGTTTCACAGAAACTAAAAAGATACCCATAATCATGAGGTTTCATGGTTACCTCTTAACCACACCCCTAAACCATACAAAAAAGGATAAATGTACAAAAATTCAAAACATCGATATGGAATGTTGAACAGTCATAGAAAATTAGAAATAAAAAATAGAAAAAAATAAAAGATGAAAATATTAATGAGGGTGTAAAAATCCTCACTACCATAATTATTTCTTATCATGGAATGAAATAATGTTTCTAGATGATCTGGTAAACTAAAAATAATCCCTCACCAACATGATCTAATTCCAACAATAAAAAGTCACATTTACCACCACATAGATGAATATGCACATATCCACCCAAAGAACCCATTATACTATAATAATTACTTCGATAATGACAAAACAAAAACAAAAACAAACATGGAATATTTCCATGAAAAGTACCACATGCCCTAATACAAGGGACAAATGATGACCAAGTGGTGGAAAACTCAACATTAGAAAACCTTTTAAAACAAGGAGACAACTTAAAAACTCATTTATAGAAAAAAAGGAAATGGAAGTAAAAACAATTGGGACTTTACTTATTTAATATATGGAAAAAAAGTAATTCCATATATATTAGGACTCTATATAGGAACCCAAACCGCACCATCCACCGAAAATTGAACCACCAATCTAGATATACCACACACCAACCCCAAAATAAACTAAACGAAGTAGAAACACAAATATAAATAAATCAAAATCTGTTAAAAATATTTTGAAATTCCCAAAAAAAAATTCCTTAAAATATATATTCCCAAAATAGACATATAACATCCATATCTATTCCAAAAAAGGAGGAACCATTGGAAAAAATCATTACATCAATGGAGATATATACATAAATAAGTAAATTTAAAATAATCACAAATCAACACTCAACTCCTGTTACTGGGATAATGTTTTTTATGAATTGGCATATCTGCGTCCACGTCACTGCATGGTGACACACCAACAAAACCATAACAAGTGATCAAATCATCCATTGTTAAATGTAGTCTGTATAGGATATTGACACATGAGATTCATGTGACCATGATTGAAGTATTGATTCCACATTACGGTCATGTTCCAAGAATAAATTAACGAATAATCCGAAGGACCCTTGATTCCACCAACAACATTACCAATAGAAGGCTGATTTTTGAGGTAATAAATGGAATTCCCATCACCTCATCTAGTGAATAGATGAAGATTTGTTTTCATGATCATTTCATCTAATATACATTCAGCATGAAAAATTTTCTACACCATTACAAAAAAGGATGATGGACTAAATTATGACACTATTGAATGTAGATCAAGGATAAATCATTTATCCAAAATGGGAATCCATTAGATTATTTTCCATGAATGTATCTAGAATATAGTAAAATATATCCAAAGAAATAGAACTACTCTAATATGAATCCATCTACAAGCTGAAGGAAACACATCTTTATCACCTTCACAACCTTCAGAGTCTCATAAAATAACTGTAGGTTGAATGATACATTGATGAATTCCCTAGAGATGTATTATAAAGGCCTTATTCTATTTTCCTTCATTAACCACATCCAACATAGACCGTATAGAATAATGGTAGGAAACATAACCATTAAAGGCACATATAAGACAATGATATAGAAGATCCTTTCGTTTTTTAGCAAAAACATACTTTAGAAGGATCCTCCTGACCATCAAAGAGAGTATGATTCATTTTCCAAAACTCAAGAGAACAATATTTAGGTTGATCAAATGGAGGGTCCTATAATAGAGATCCACACATACATTCACCTTGAATATCCATAGAATGTTGGTGGGGGTGCACTCAAAACAACAAAATAATCAAATCTTAATCAAACAAAACATTACAAGTTTCCAAATACATTTTAAAAATCATTCTCAACACAACATTGAATGATATTTTCTCAATTTCAATACCTCAATCAACATCATTACACACACAAAACCAGTGAACTAAATCAAAAAACCCAATTTTTCAATTGAGAAAAATTTTATAAACATTAAAAATTAATATTAGATTCAAAATAATTTATAAAACAAAATTATTTCCAAAACAACATTTTAAATATATATGAAAGCTAACTTATCTTTTCTGAAAACCAAAATATTTCTACACTAATTAGGTTTTTTTCATAATTTCAAAACATGAATTTAAAAATGATCTCAAAATCAAGAATAATTAAAATAATCACGTGATGGATGTGAAACTTGTGTTGATGGTAACATTGACATATGGTTTAAGGCTATATTCCAATACAACAATCATCATTAAGAGTGTATTAAGACCATGTTCCTTGTATCCACATGGCATATCATGACCTATGAGATCACTGAGATCACTACGCCAACAACCATTTCACTTCCCCAAATATGAATTGATAAGAAGTACCAAACAAACATGACAAATCCCAGCAACACATTATAATCTTAGGTTTTTCATGGATTGTGTTGATCAGATACATCTTTATATATAAACCTTATATACTAATATTTGTACTATATATACATTAAAGTAATAAATATAAAAGGTCTCTTTGATAGCAAGGTCCTCTAATGAATCTATGATGTAATACCATTCTGTCTCAAACTAGTATTGGTTGACCAAAGATCGTTTTCCTGAGTAGGCCCATGACAAGGTAAGAAATGCATTCCTGATCGTGAAGGGATGGAAAATAGTGTTCAGGAATCGAAAAGAACCAAAGTGAACAATGTCTCCCAAGATAAATAGTTCAATTTAGTGTATAATAAAATGTCTTTCAAATAAAATAACTAAATAATCCGAACAATAACTACAACTAAAATGAAAATACAACCATCCATTTAACAAAACCAAACATAACATGATGACCAACAAACCTCAATGTCACCCCATGGGTCACCCTCTAATCCAATTCTGATTATTTACCATAGTGATAAGACCATGAATAATCCTAAACCTGGCCCTAAAAACAACAAGTAAGTATAAGCGTGTGTATAAATACTCATTATGTGTTCCCAAAAAATTATTACCAGTATATTTCCTTGATACAAAATATTCATCAAATTAAAAAATAAAATGAAATATATAAAACATATTTTTTCTAGCAATATATATTTAAAATAAATATTGAAAACATTATTTATTATTCAAAGAAGACATATTTTCCAATATAATTAGGTTATAACATTTTAATATTAATGGTGGGAGATAAAGAAGTGAGGTTTTTGTTTTAAATGCGATTATGGTGTAAAACATTCATAAAACAAATTCCATAAAATATTTAAAGTATAATTTGGTAGCTTTTATTGATGAGGATAAACCCTAAATGGTGTTGAATCTACAATCATACAACAATGGAAATGATAAATAGTACGCACGAGTAACCAAACCAAAAATGAAACATACATTTCCCACCATAGAATGACATTTTTTAGGGAATCATTAGAATACCTAGGAGATCAGGGGATAATCTTGATAAAACTAAATATTGATTCATCCCATATGCATGACTCACTCGATTCCATTAATCCACCTGAATGACCAGTCTTACACTACCTAGCCTAATCAAGAGGAGAAATTTCATATCAAATCAATGTCCATGCTATGGGACACTACCTAGAGCATAATATAACTATATCTAAAAACATTCTTGAAAAATTAATTGCATATTCATGGATACCATGTCATCTAAAAACCGTGGGTGATCCAAAAAATGATCCATTTAAAAACCACAATAACTATCCACTCAATCTAACCTGACCCCAAATTCACCCCAAGGAATATCCCATTTCCGTCAATTCATCAAAACATGAGGGAAATTATATTACAAGGATATTACATTCTCACTAGATTTAGACAAGGTATGAGGCACACCACAAGAGTTGTTTCCAAGAAAATACCAATATGCAAAAGTTATAAACATTCCTTAGGAAACCAAAGAGTGAAAATCCATTTCAAAAATGTATTAAAAACCCATTGATGAAAAATAGTTATAAATCTATTTTATTAAAAAAACACATATAAAAAGAAAAAAACATTCATTAAAAACCAAAAAGGTTGTATAAAATCCAAAAACTCGTTTTTTTTAACACTTGGAATATTTTTTTAGTAAAACCATTCCATATATCATAATAAAAGGAGTAAATCACAATACATCATGTAAAAAAATCCTCTTCTATTTATACATCACTAAATTGTAAAAAAATAAAGTGGTCAATATATAGAGATAAATGTTTCTAAATGATAATGTTCAAATACAAATGGGAACCTATCATAATCGAGATGTTCTTCATCTATGAGATCCTCAAAAAAATTCATGATGTTCTAAATAAGGAAGACCACTAAAATGGAACATAACAAGACAATACCCCTAATTTGAAACTAAATAAAAACCCCTAGACCATAGAGACAAAGAGGCCAGAGGAACTCATAGGAAATTGGGACGATAGGAAATAGATAGAATAGCAGAGGATAATACAATGAATATTTGACATAAAACATGAAGATATCCCTCAATTCAACAATTTTAAGATATGGGGTGATCTTATTTATTTTTTTCAAATAATTACGGTTAAAGAGAATTTTCATTAATTATATAACATTTATTAGAATCACTATAACATTAAACAAGTCTCTCCAGCGCGGTGAGAGCTCCGTCCGGGGATTTCCTAGGTTTTCTGCCCCGGTCTTTTGACGGTCGGCTGCCTGCTCCATCCCACTTTCGAAGCGAGAGCTCTGCCCCTTTCGTTTGCTCGTGGCCAGCTCTTCCTGCTCCCCACGGATTGTACGAGGTGAGATTCTCTTCTCTCATCTATCTGTGACCCGGACCTTCGTTCAGTTCCCCCTAGATTAGGGCCGCATCCTAAAATAGTAAGGGTGGTTTCCTCACCTGCTTTGCCATGAAGGCTTTGGCAGCGATCCGCCTCACAGTGGCTTGGTTCTGGACCTCGACGACGGATTCAGCTGAGATTATCCCCGATCTACGGAGATCTTAGGCGGTGGTGCTGATTTGCGGAGGCAAACATCTGCGGATCTGATTTTGCACAAGTCAGTGGTTGGTTTTCTGATTCCGCGGTGACCTTTGTGCTTCGCTCTTCTACGCGATGATGTACTGGTTCGCGTTGACCTTGTGCTAGGGTTTCAGACAGTTCCTTGTTCGTTCCGCATTTGATGCCTGCTGGCTGTGTGCCTGTTCGGTTTTCTCCTGGTTCGCGAAAGGTTGTTCGCCAAGAGCGTTTCCACCTCAGTTCGCGAAGAGCGAATAACGGGGTCGCGTTGTTCGCAAGGGTTAGTAAGTAGCTACTCAGTCGCGAGAACTGCTCGTGAAGTGCTGATCACGAAGGGCAGGTCAGGGCCGAAGGGTTCACTTTTTCCTGTCGCGAAGACTGCTCGCGTTGTTGCAGATCACGAAGGGCGGTGCGAGGCCGAAGGAATCCCGCCGTGGGATCGGACCGGACCTAGACGGAGGATTTTTGGGCCGGGCCCTGACTACTCAAGGGTTGTGGGTCGACAAACTGACCACAGATTCTAAGGTGCGGGGAAATATAACAAAATTAAAAGGAAGAATTAATCAAAACAAAGTTTTCTGCACCATGGAAGCCGACTTAATGGAGCAATGGAATAAATTTTCTTTGAAGGACAAAGAAAAATATTTGGTTGAGACACAGAGGAATGAAGGTATGCTTCTTGGAAAACACATGTCATTGCTGGTTGTCGGAAAATTTGTGGGGAAAACCCCGGTCAATCAGTGGTCCCTCAAAAGCACCCTCCAGAATCTTTGGAAACTAGAAGCTGTAGTGGCGATTCCGGAAGTAGAGAATAACCTCCTGGTTTTTGAGTTCTTAAATGAAAAAGACAAGGACAAAATACTGAATGGTAGGTCGTGGTCCTTTGACAATCAGCTACTCATCATAGAAGAATTCAAAGGTGGGGATGACATCCAGCATATTAACCTTACCCGTTACCCCTTCTGGATACCCATCAAAAGAATCCCCTTTAACAGGAGAACAGAACTAGTTATGAGAGAAATTAGAGATCGCATTGGTCTTTTCCTTGAATGGAACTGCTCCGACCCAATTCAATGGGGACCAGTGGTGCAGATAAAGCCAAGTTCGACGTAGCAGAGCCTCTGATGAGGGGAATGTTCTTGAAAATCGACGACTTTAACACTTGGATCTCATTTGAGTTCGAGAAACTCCTAATTTTCTGCTTCTGTGGGCATATCGTCCATCTGGAGAGAACATGTGAAGCATTGTAAAAGAATGATTCAGGAAAAATCGTTTTTCAATATGGTCCTTGGCATCGAGCTAAAACATCAAGATATATCTTCATCTCTGAGGCGTAAAAACTAAGGTATCAAGACCATCTCACGATGGCTCATACTAAACAGGCGGAACCTAAACTTGACAATGTCATCATGCTTAGACCACCAGAGTTCCCTGAGGATAGACCAAAAGATCAGAGGACGACTGGAGGGTCCCCCCATGACATAAACACCACATGCAATATTGAGGAAAAACACGAGATCCGTACGAAGAAGCTTTTAACCGTCTCAGACATAGCTTTTACCCTCTTGAAATACACTGTCTTACCATCAACACAACCATTTCCAAATGATTTAGACCAACCAGATCAAAGTCCAAAGCCAAAGCAATTGGGCATCGCACCATTTGATCTTGACCCCGATCAAGATATGGCCACGTCAGGCATCATTCCACAAGGTGATTCGAAGATGACATGAATAACATCACCCGGCCTAATTACTCATCAAACTTGGAAAAGGGCGCACTGTGCAAATAGAGACGAGAAAATAGATAACCCAGAAACTGGGGAACTTAAACGACAAATTGAAAGAATTAAGTCGGTTGAAATATCCCCAAAAAATGGAAAGTGGCGGGTGACACAACGATCTTTTAGATCCCAAAGGCGGAGGCGGGTATGTCCCAACCCCACCTAGAGAAATGATTATCTTATGCTGGAACTATCATGGGCTTGGAAACCCAAGAATGGTTTGCATGTTCCAGCACCATTGCACTTAAAGTCACCCTGATATGGTTTTGCTGTCTGAAACCATATTGGAAAACAATGACACTATGAATCTTGCTCAGAAATGTGGCTTCCAGGGTTGCCTCCCGGTTTCCCAAAAAGGCCACTCAGGGGGGATTTGTCTCCTTTGGAAGGACAATGTTGACATCAGGATCTTATCATTCTCTTCTCACCATGTGGCGGTGACAATCCATGAGGCCCAAACCCCGCCATGGATGTTCGTGGGTTTTTACAGTTGTTCATCCCATAATGAGAAGTGGAAATCTTGGGATCATCTTTGAAATCTGCGGCACGAGATGAAAATCCTTATTCTATTCGGTGTGGACTTTAACAAGATCTTGTATCAGAAGGAAAAAAGAGGCAGGGATCTTCATTCTGCTAAGTCGATGTCAGACTTCAAGGAGGCAATTTATAGGGCGGAATTGGTTGATCTGGGTTACGCGGGTAACCCATTCACATGGTTTCGAGGTAATACGGATGACACCCGTATTGCTGAGCGCCTTGATATATTTCTGGGCTCATCGGATTGGACGAATTGTTTCAGAATGTTTCACATCATACACCTAATGCTCAATTTCTCGGACCACTACCTGATTGTCATTGAATGTAGCCAAGGTGACCGCATCACTAAAGTCATGAAACCTTTCAGATTTGAAAGCTTCTGGGAAAAAAGACCATGAATGAGAAGATGTTATCCGATCAGGTTGGAAGTGTATACAATCAAACATTGGGTCCAACCTCCAACAGGTGGCATCCGATCTGTAGTCATGGAGTGATAAAAAATTTCGTCAACCTAACAGGCACTGTGAAGTTCTTGAAAGAAATGTGGTTAACCTTCTCAACCAACCCCCATCCAATTGCAATCTTTCTAGAATTGGAGCCACCCAAAAAGACCTGGATACCGCCCTACATATCAATGAATGATTCTGGGCTATGCGGGCGCGTGACACCCACATTGAAAAAGGGGATGCAAACACCCGATATTTTCATCATAAAAAATCAGCTAGGAGGTGGAAAATTTTAATCTCTTGCATCTCGCACCCCGATGGGAGAAAGGTCTACGAAACAGACGGAATCCATATTTTTATTTCCAGTTTTTTCCAGAATCTCTTTACTATAGGAAGCCTTAACATCTCGGCTGAGGAGGAGGATTTCATCAGACCCGTGATCACCGAGGAGATGAACAGACAACTTACCAAAGATGTTACGGATAACGAGATTATTCTGGCTCTGAAACACATTCACCCCACCAAGGCCCCGGGGCCGGACGACTTCCACACCCTCTTCTTGAAACAATAATGGAACATTATTAATCCCGACATCTGCATTCTAATGGAGAAAATTTGGGCAGGGAGAACAAACCATTCCGCCATAAACCAAACTACCATCATCCTCATCCCCAAGATCAAGAAACCTCTTCCAGTCTCTGACTTCAGACCTATCAGCCTCTGCAATGTCTCTTACAAGATCTTCTCAAATATTCTAGTTAATCGGCTGTGTAATTTGTTACCTGAAATCATCTCAGAAAATTAGAGTGCTTTCGTGGCCAAGAGACTGATCACTGATAATGCCATTGTACCCCATGAAGTGTTCCACTCTATGAAAACATGATCCACTACGAAAAGAGGAACCATGGCGTGCAAAATGGATATGACCAAGACCTACGACAAAGTGGAATGGCATTTTCTCATATTCGTGATGCTGAAAATGGGCTTCTGTTCAAAATCGACAGATATAATCATGCAATGTGTCTCGTTGGTCTCCTTCTATATTAATGTCAATGGGGTGCTTACCCGAGGCTTCTCCCCTACCCTAGGCCTTCGCTAGAGAGACCCTCTTTCCCCATTTCTTTCCATCTTGGTGGCTGATGTTTTCTCTAACCTTATTTCTAGGGAAGCATCCTCACATAAAATTCATGGGGCAAAGGTATGTCGTGAAAGCCCACCAGTGTCACATCTCTTTTTAGCTGATGATTGCCTTCTTTTCTCCAGATCCACCCATAATGAGTGCCATACTATAGGCCACGCGATCCACCAGTATGAGAGGGCCTCAGGGAAAACAATTAACCATGGAAAGTTGGATGTCTCTTTCAACTATGGGGTTCCACCATCGAAAAGCTAAGAACTCTATGTCACTACAAGTATTCATATGGTAGAGAAGCATCAGAAGTACCTCGGGCTACCCATAGTGATTGGTCGGTCTAAAAAACAAATATTCGCATCTATATTCGACAGGATCGAGAAAAAAATTCATCGATGGACCCCAAATAGAATATCTAAATCTAGCAAGGAAACCCTCATAAAAGCTACTATTCAGTCTATCCCCATCTATTTCATGTCCATGTTCAAACATCCTGCTGCTGTTGTTAACCAGATCCACTTGTGCACTGCCAATTTCTGGTGGGGAAAAATGGAAGGAATAAAACCCACTTGATCGCCTGGAAAAAACTTTTCCAACCAAAATTGAAGGGAGGTATGGGATTCTGGGACCTCTCTCACATTAATGATGCACTGTTAGCTAAGAAAGGATGAAGTCTTATTGTCCACACATCATCTCTCTGCGCACGGGTACTCCGAGCTAAATACTTCCCCCACAAGGATCTCCAGGATTCCTCTTTGGGACCCCGTCATAGATTCCTCTGGAGAAGTATCTGGGGATCCAGAAGTCTTCTGAATAAAGGGTTGGGTTGGAGGATTGGGAATGGATGAACTGTTAAGGTTTAGACTGATCCTTGGCTGATTGATAATGAAGGCATGCAGGCTTCATCCCCTGCTCAACCAGGTTTTGAAGGGGCCAGTGTCCGTTGCCTTTTTGCTGATAATGGGAATGGGTGGTGCATGGAAAAACATCACTCGTGGTTCAACGAAATGGACAAAAGGCTTATCCTGAGTACCCCCTATGTTTCGGATGTAGGCCCTGGCCATCTCTTCTAGATCAACGAAATCTCGGTAACCTATACGGTGAAGTCTGGCTATTGGCTCGCGCTCTGTACTCAGATAGACGGAGGTGATGGGAGGCCCTAGGAACTACTCTGGAAGCTCAATGTCCATCCAAAAATCCGCCACTTCTGGTGGCAGGTGTGCACTGGAATCCTCCCAACCAAGTACTTTCTCGTCCACCTTCATATTTCCAGCGACACGTTGTGCCCCCTTTTCTCGAACACCCCAGAATCTCCCCTCCATTCTTTAACCCAATGCCCAGGGGCAAAGGAGGTCTGGCACACATGGGGTTCCTGTACGAATCTCTCACTGTACGTGGTCTGAGACCTCCCTTATCTCCTGATGCGATGGTGCTCCTCTTTTTTACCAGCCAAAGTGGTCTCTCTTTGAATTTTGACCTGGATTATCTGGGTGCGTCGCAACGATGCCATTTTCAACCACATCATCAAGCCCCCCAGTTTCTCGATTGAACAGGCGGTTTCATGGATTGCAGGATGGCGACATCACACTGGACATCAAAATCCCTTTGGAACCCCATCCTCTTCTTCACATTGGTTCCCTCCACCAGAAGGGATTCTCAAGATTAATGTGGATTCATATCTTCCAAGGATAGGCCTGTTGGTCTTGGTCTTGTGGCTCGGGATCATCTTAGGCAGACCATCGCAGCCAAACTTGAATCACATGACGTTCTCTGGGAATCCGTGGTTGCCGAATCCGCCGCCATCCTCGCCGGGATGATGTTTTCTAAAGACCGTGGCTAGGATGCAATCCAACCGGAATCAGACTGTCTCACCATTATCAAGTCTATCAACCTCAACGATGGCGGTATGCAACCTTTTGGTTCACTCATCAGGAAAATAGTTTCCCTCCGTGAGACCTTCACAATTTGCACCTTCTCCTTTATCAAATGGGAAGGAAACAAGGCCGCCCATCAGGCGGCGGCCTCCGGGCCTCCTAACAATGACTAGCTCTAGCTGGATCACTTTCCTTCATGGTTAAGTGATTGTACTTCCGCAGATCTTCGTTTTTAATGATTACGTCTCTTGTCAAAAAAATTAGAATCACTATTAAGTAAATATATCCATTTCTAAATTAAAATGTGGTTTTTGATCCACTCCAAGGAGTATATAATTTTTGAACAATTTATATCTGGTTAGTGCAGTTAATGTTGATGTAGTCTAGGATATTCTGAAGAATACATTTCAGACTATATATGAGATTTATGATTTTTTAGTCATTCCATTTTTGTTGTATAATGTACTGTATTTATTTATAGAACTTATGTATTGAGTTCTCCATGACTTCTTGGATAAGATTGTAGTAGTTTTCATTTTTATATGTCGGTATATTTAAAAGTTAATCATGAACATAAAAGAAACATATTCAATTTTTTGAAAAACTTAAATGAAAAGAAACTATATGGAATATTTAGTATCATTGAATTTTTGTTGCAAAAAATCATTACTAGGAATATGTTACATTCATATATGTAACTACTTTGATCCATTCATAATAAAAAATTATTTTATGATTTTCCAAGACACAAATATGTCATAGATATTCATATTTTACATGGTTTAATTAAGGAAAACTGATTTTTTTCAAAACATTGCTCAATTTTCTAGCCCACATACTATATTTTTTTTCAAAACAAGTTGATTTCATTGGAAAAAGTTAATACTTTGATTTTATTCAATAACCAAATAGAATATTGTTGAATGATCCATTTTGGATATTCCTTCCAGATTTGATTCATTTTTCCTCTATAGTTATACTTTATCGATAATACATGGTTATATACTCATGAAAATTGAGGAGATAATTTCATAGGATTCATTACGGTTGATGTCCAACGGGTTAAATTACACTATTTATTATATAAATTTATATTTCATGGAGTTTTCATCATATATTTCATAGAATAATTTTTATGGAGTAATGGATGGAATATATACTAATCATAAAACATTTATTTATAAATTAAATCAAATAGAATATAATATGAGACAATGAAGAATGATGTACCTGATCATAGATTATGATTTTAGGACTCATTAACATATTGGAAAAATAATCAACGAGGGTGCATAATTCTATCAGAAAAATAATGCTATATTAACTTGGATATGCTTAAAATGTCTTTTTTTAAAAAGTATTGGATTCTTAATAAGAAGTTTTGTATCCAATGATATCCTCTATTTTAAAATTTAATGCACTATATTATATTTTAAATAATTAATCGATCTCAAAAAAGTCCCATTTTCTTTATAAAATGTAATAATCTATTATGTTGGGTAAAATGCATGAATATGTAGAAATTAGGCCTTTAACATAGAAAATATTATATCAATTTCTTATAAAATGACTCAAAATATGTTTGGTGAGAATTTTTCGTGTCATTTTTCTCGAAATTTGACACCAAAGTGGATTAAAATTTGATTTTTTTCATTTGGTTTTCAGAAAATATATGCAACAAATACACACTAATAACATTTTTGACATCGTAATTTAATAAAACAGACAAAAAAAAGATAAAAAATAGTATTTATGTTGTTTTTAAATAATCTAAATCCAATAGTTAAAAAATTATTACTCTATTTTATATCATTTCCTAATCATTTATTTTATAAGTCTTGATGATAAAATAGAGATATAGAAGAAACATTTAAAAAATAAGAATTTGTACATTTTAAATATTTTATTATCATTTTCTTTCAAGAACAAATGTTAAATGCCTATTTGGAAATAAGTTTAAAAAAAAACCAACATTAAAAATGATTACCATGATTTTTTGATAATTTCATAAGATTCAATTTCACTAGTCTTGTAGATTAAATAGAGTTTTAGATAAAATGTTATGGACTTTGAATGTTGGGTTTCTTTATGTCTTCTCTTAGAGATGTTCAAGTTATGACATTCATAACATTTTATTTTTTACATTGTTTCATCTTGACGAGTAGTCAAATCAAATAATAAGAAATGATCTAAAACATAGAATAATTGTTTCTATTATTAATATAGTAATCTTTATAAAAATTTCACTACAAAAATAATTTTGTAACTATTTTTGATGTGTTTCATTAAAAAATGACGTCAAAATGATATTTTTGGGTATTTTGGATTCAATTTTGTAAAAAATAAAAATAAAAAAACAAATATAAAACCATTATGGAATCATTTTGAAACTAAATTGGATCCAAATTCTATATGCAAATACATGGGATTAGTACTTAATTTTTTTCCACAATGCACAATTTAATTTTTATATTCATTCCTAAATTATAATATAACTATATTGAAAATATATTGGTTTACTATATATAAATAAATTTCCAAGTTCCGTCACCATTTTTTACCACTTTGATTCAATCATATTTTCAATATGGATTCAATCAATGATATGAACCCGATATCTACATTAATCAATTAATATCAATATAATTATTTTCTTTCATTTCTAAAAATGTCATTAATAATTATTATGGTGATTATTTATTCTTATAATAAACAATAAAATATGGAACATCTAGATATGATTTACCAACTAAGGTGATCAAATCATTATAAAACCACATTTTCAATGCCCTAAGAGTTTTACATTAAAACTAATATTTTTTTTGATACAAAACATGTATATTTCAGGGAAACTCCTAAAATAATTGAAATATCTTAAATAATTATGTTTATATTATTTCATTTTTTATTAAATTTCTAATCTTTTTTTCTCATGTTTTCATTGAAATAAATTTTATCTATCAATAGTTTGAGAATAACATCTTCTGACGACCATAACTTTTGATCTATGACTCTGTTTTAGCTCCACCACTAGTCAAACTGAAAAATATATGGTAATTTAAAATTTGGTGATAGTTTTGACATAAATTATTTGAGAAACCATTTTCACTAATGAGTTTTTTTTATCATTTTATATTACAAACTGATTTTAAAACACTTATGTAATTAGACTTTTGACATTAGTTTTATGAAAAAATGATATCGAAAGTTAAAGATAATAATTTTTTATGTAGGTTTATATAAACTGACGTAAAAAATCAAATTTTTTATGGTATAAAAATTAACTTTGGATAAGATATAATGAAAAAATATAAAAAAACTGATGTTACAGACCATTTTTCAACTTCTGATGATATTAACATTGATGGTGATGGTTTTATCAGTATTAGAAAAATTTTGTGTATGCATTTTGATTCCATGTTAGATAAATAATTGATGAATACTGATCATATTCGACTATCAACAGTTAATCATGGATGAAATAATATGTATCGTGACATCTGGGAGTATTATTGGAGGGATTTAATGAAAAATAATATTGATGAATTTACAATGAAGTGTATGAATTTTCAGAAAATTAAAATATAATGATAATTTATGACAAGAATGCATCAATCATTTCCAGAGCTATTTTAGAAATGAGAAAATATATCCATGGATTTCTTAGTAAGACATCCAATGAAATCACGAGGTTACAAAGCAATTTGCATTATTTTTTATTGATTAGTTAAATATACACATTTTCATCACACTCAAGATACAGTACCATTGGATCAACATTATAAACTATAACTCTAGGATATTATCTTGTAATAATGAGTTCCTCTCTCTGTTGTCTATGACAATGATCTAAATTATGGTTATAGTTTATAAAAATGATATCATATGTCATTGATAAGTAAAATAAATTTATGTATAGAATTGAATCCCCAAATCGATGGAATGTTTGGGCGCATGATTCAGAAAATGAATTATATTAATTATTCTTGTTTAATGGATTACAAGGGATGTTTAGATCTATATCTTTATTTGTTAGTATTTTCATATAATAACAGTTTTAATTTAATGTACTGATGGATCCATTTTAGGTATTTAATAGAAATAGTGGGAGACAAAATCATTTTGGGATGAATTAGGAGAAGATAAATTGATGGGACTATAGTTGGTAGAGAAAATATTTGAGGAGGTTAATTTAATTCAACAAAATATGATGAAGGATTATCCTAGGATGAAATGTTATTTAGATGACTAGATTAATAGTATATATTTTAGGAAAAAATTATCAGGTTGTTCTTAAAGAATATTAATAGAAAACGAATATTCATATTGTCAGAAACTAGAATTTAATCCCATGATTCCCCGGGACATTGGAAATGATAGATAAATTTTGGATTATTTTCAAACAGAGTGTCTATGAATCCATGTTTATCACATGTACACATTTTATTTCATAGTTCCATATTACAGAAATATGTTCCAAATTCATCTCAATTTTTTATCCATTACATAGTTTAGTTAGAAGAGAAATATTCCTATAGAAAAATATAGTTAATATTATTGAATATAGAGAGAACATATTTAAATATAATCTTACACGTCAAGTAATCTTTTTTATGTCAGGACCATATGGTTGGGGAACCAACATGTAAATTTGAAAATTCAACGAGGGAAAGATATTTCATCTTGTTTAATATGTGAATAAAATCACGGTGATGTAATTTTATGAGGGGAGGGGTGTTGTATCAAACTAGGTAATTATATAATAAATCATATTTATCTATATTAATAATAATTAGATAGTTTTATTCATTATAAAAATATTTTGTAATTAGTAAATAAATAACAAAATAATTTTATTTGACAATTTTAATGTAATGTTTTTATGTATATTTTAAAAAATATAGTAATTTAATTTGAAATAAAAATTTTATAATGGAAATCCACATTTAAAAATATATTTACGGTGATTTTTTTTAAATAATTTACTATTCATTTTTTATTAAAAATAATTATATTTTAAAAAAAGTTTTTTTAATATATTGTGTAATTAAAAATACTTATTATTTTTTAAATACGATGAAATGTATAATAAATATTATTTAAAATATTTTAGTAAAATTAATTAATTAATTAATCTTCTTATTGGATTTTTGTATATGTTTAATTTATTGGGTTTAATGATAGGTTTTCCCTAAAAGTATTTTAAAATGTATAATGTTTCTAAATTTACATTAATTTAAACAACCTATAATATGAAAGTGTATAAATAAAATAAATATTAAATAAATAAATATAAATATAAATTCTTTAAATGATTGTTAAAAGTCATACAGTTAATATAAAATTATCTTATACTTGAAAAATACTCTTCTTGAAAAACCGCATTTTCACTGTGTCCATGAGATGAATTTTATATTAAATAATGAAATAGATGTACATTGAATATTTAGAAATATATTCTAAAAGTGAATTAGAATAAATTTTATGTTATAATAATTTTATCTTGATTGTTTGTTATAAATAATAGTAAAAACACTAAAAAAATAATGTAGTTTAGGTAAAAACAAATTTACTAGGATTAAAAACTAGAAATAAGTATACACCATTCATTTTCATAAATTATAAGTCTCCCATTAACCCCGCTTATAAATATTAACCCACTTGCATCTCAAATATAGACCATCAAATCTAGTTGGCTCATACGTGACCTATCAGAACTATAACACTATAAGATTCAAAAATAATTATATTTTATTCAATAGAAAATGCAACATAAAACATCAAGCATAAAAACCCATGAAATAAACCTCTTTAAATGTAATATTTTCTATAGATTGCGGAACACATAATCATACTTCTAAAAAAACATTATATTATATTTATTTATAACATAAGCATTAAATTATAACATATGAATATTATTGAAAAATTATTATACTAATGGTTATCTATTGAATAGAAATAAAATAAGTAGAAACTTAATGAAATAGAAAGTTTTTCTAAAGAACTCTTATATTTCAATAAATGATGGGGTTTCCACGCATTTTACATATAATTTAAATTTATGTTTTAAAATTTAAGAAATATAATTTTTAAAAATTAAAATTATATTTTAAATCATCATATAAAAATATTCAGAGGTGTATTTTTTGGTATTTCAAAAAAATGTATCATTTTTTGATGAATAGTTAATATATGAAATTGAAAACTGCTATTTAATATAAAATATTTAAATAGATAATTTATATTTTAAATACATAATTAATAGAAGTTAAATTATATATATATATATATATATATTAATCCAATTTAGTATATGGTATTAACTTATATATTAATTTTTCATATAAAAAACATTATAAACTATTGAATAATTTCTATTCGAAAACATTCATTCTTATCAATCTGATATGATTAATTTTAATTTAATTGTTTTTTAATATAGTGATGGTGTTTTTAAAAATTTATTAAAAATTTGTATTTATAATAATTTATATTATCTATAGGTCTAATTATTTTGTTGACATAAATTAATATTATAAAGAGCATGAAAATTATTTACCACAATTATGGAAAAAATTTGTTTGTTATGTGGTTTAACTAAAATGTTTGGGGATAAAATAAAATAAAAGAACTACTAAAATCTATTTTATATAAATATATGGACCCTATAATATCAAATCATCAATATTAATCAATTTTGGACCCCCATGTCATGTGTAAAACATTGGTACTCTTTTTTCTTTTCAAAATTTGAAACTGCGCCACTAACCATAGTTATAAAAGGCCACCCACTCCTCAATTATAACACCTAAAACCCCATTTTTTCATCCAATACATAACCTAATAAATTAATAAAATTAATCCCCTCCTCCTAGAAGGAATAATTTTTCCAAATTAAAACCATGAATGTATTTGGTGAAAACATATAGAGGATACATAAAGAAGAGAAAACATTCTTCAATTTTCTTTTTTAATTTATTTCTTCCTTCGCCTCCTTCAATATTAAATAAAACATTATGATAATATTTCCAAATAATATTTTATATAATTATATTTGGTTATGTAATGGACATTTACTACAACTATTTTCACTTCCATCAAATGGGTTATGAAGCCATCATTATTTTATAAGTTACAATACCACATCACGAAATGATGTCATTCATTTTTAAACTACATCCTCCCAAAATTATATATGATGATAGATTTAATGAATATATATTAAATATTTATAACATAATTATAAATATCGTGTCATTATTTAATATATAAATTTTTAACTTTACATTACATTGGGGATACGATAATGTTATTCATGAGTATGGTGGATTACTGTCTCACAAAGTGATATGATTTCTCTTTCACTAATTATTTACATGTAAGGTAGTAATGATAAATTTAATTTATATATATATATATATTATAAATGAAAAATATATGATATTAATTTCATATTTTGTATTGTTAAAATTAATATATCAATTTCTTTCTTATATTGAAAAATGATAACTTCTTTCATGAACATGTGGAGAACCGCATTCAAAAAGAGATGTGACTCTCGTTTCATCAGAACAACACATTGATGATATATATATATATAATTATATATATAATATGAAAAAATTTATATATGATATTATGATCAATTTTCAATGATAAAAAATTTAATAACCTTATTTCCATAATGATCTATGAAAAATAGAAATGGAATGCAAACATATGAACACCCCACCATTTCCATGATAAAAATAAACATCAATTATCCAAACCATCTATAATTATTGGTCGTAAATGTATAATAGATGTATAATTATTATAATTAAATAATCATTATTATTCTTGAGGTTATGAAAATATATAATATGATCAGGAAATAGATCTTTCTTGATGAAAAAAATGAGAAAACAAGGAAATTATAATATGAATCAACAAAAATAAAGAATGAAAATTAATTAATTAATATAATATTTTATAAAATTTTCATATATTTTATTAGAAATGATGATACTTTTTTAATAAGTTAATAAATCTTTCTAATCCACTATAATGAAGGATAATTCATTTTCAACCGAAACACAACATGATTTAAGGGATATTGTCTCAATTTCCAATCATTATTCCATATTTTATTATGATCCACCTAATTTATTTTATATGGTTTAAATACTAGTATATTAATTTTATATGTTGTAAATACTATACCATTCAAACATTTATATGTTCATTTATAGTCGATATATACAATTTTCACATTGATTATTTCTCCATTCAATTTAGTGGTTGTTGTGAGGGTTTATTTCAAAATCTAGTTTCAATAATGGTTGTTTATGATAAAATTTGAAAAAAGTAAAATTATATTAACAGTTTATAATAAAACCATTAATTTTTATTCTCATATGGTTATAATTAATTTCTTCATATAATAGTAAAATTTTTCAACTCTTTTTTACTTTAGATAATTTTTAGAAATTTTATAATGAAATTTGGATATTATTTTTCTCTTAATTTGAAAAACCTTATGAATGAAAATGTTTTCATAGAATGTTTAATATTTTTTTATCATTTTCATAATGTTTATTCAATATTTTTTTCAATTTTTTACTTTTGAAAAAATGTTCAGAATGAAATATTTATGTCTTTTTCATAATAATGATAGTTTGTCATTTACTTAAAATTTAATAGGAATAATTTTATTTACTTGTATGGAATGAAAATAATTATCACCCTTTAAGAACATAGAAATTTTTTAAAAATTAATTTTTAGGTTTCAACGGTTTTTTTCAAATAAATATAGTTTCAAAATTTATTTGTCAACTTTTAGTTTTAAAATGTAATTTCCAAAATGAAAAGTATATTTTTCTAATGAATGTTTTCAATGACCATTTTTGGTATTTCAATATATTAATGAAATAAAACTATTAATCATTTTTAATCGGTAAATTTTTTATTGACATAATGCTTATTATTTTAATGAATATTTTCTATCATTTCACAAGTGAATTTATTTTAAATTAACTTTCCCAATTGATTTTTTTGTTAAATTTCACTTGAACTATTCAGTTTCAGTTATCATTAGACATTAATTAATCCCTCAATATCTATATATTTTATCAACAATATGCTTATTTATTTAATTTTATCTCGGTTATACATGTGGTGTTTTAATATGTAAATTATTTTATTTAAAGGTGGTATATTTATAGTATGTACTAATTCTTTAATGCCTATATTTAATGGTAAGTCATATTCATTCATTAATTTATTTTGATAATTAGGTATGTCATGTATGATTTGAATATGCAGTGATAGGTGGGAACGATATTATATAGCATGTCGATGCATATGAATGTGTCATGATATAAATGAGTAACCATGCATGAAACAAGGTTCTACTTGTAGTTTTTAACTCTCTTGAGAATGGTCTTATCAGTATAGGTACCATGTTACTATGAAATAACATCCAATAATTATGAACATCCGTCATTAATAATTATATTATTAATATATCTCAAATAATTTCATTATAATTTTATGTATTAAATGAAAGGTTTCTATGTTATTTACCATTCTATATTGAATATACCTTATCTAATAATTATATTCTATAAATTTTAATGGAATTTGGATAATTAATTTACCTACCAGTGTTTATTATGCCTTTTAATTCAAGAAGGAATATACTCTATGTAACACTTAATGAGAATTTTAGATCACCGTTATTTTCATTTATTTTTCTAGGAATACATGAAGTGTAATATGATTAACATACAATGATGTTATATATGGTATAATTACTTTATCAAAAATTATTTTTTAATTTTTATTTAAAATATATTGTGGAAATCATGAATGAATATAATTTACCAAGACTATAAAACTATTTGGAAATTCATGATGAAATTCCTATAATCTTATGTCAATGTTATATAGTATGATGATTACATTCAGTTACTAGAGTTGAGGTGGATACATTTTGTATCAGAGAAATATTATTATAAAATAGTGTAATTAGAATCATGAAAGAATATATCAGATATCATAACAATATGAATGCAATTTAGTATAGGTATAGAATAACATTTCAATATTTTCCAAAGGCTGATATTATGTGGGGTTTTCAAGGAAATTCAACCCTTTCTAGAGACTAAAAGTGGATGGGTTCCTAAAATAGATGCACCTACGGGTAATAACTGTGAAATGTGTGCTTTGGGAATGACAAGATCAACTCATGGTGTATGAAATGGGGCCTTACTAACTAAATAGTTTGACACTCCTAAGGAATAATATTATAATATTTCCCATCATATTTACAAAACATTAGTAAAACACCATTAGATTTTAAAAGGAAACACCATGTTCTATAGGTTACGAGATAAGCCACATAGATCTTAGACAATAAAATATATATAATTATTTAAATTTAACAATTTTAACCTACATGATAAATTGATGATAATTATTATTTTTAACCAAATAATGAATTATATAACAGTATTACCCATTTCTAACATATTATATATTACATTTTGATTAGTTTTATATTTTCATTAATTCAATTGGATTTATTTTTTGGTTTTAGTATTGTATTTTATATTTGAAAAGAGGTTAAAAATGTTTTATACCTAAAAATAGAATTTTTCCTCAAAATATGTTTTCCATTGAATTTTTATATATTTAATATTAATTTAAATAATCAAATTATGTGATTTTATTGGAAAAAATGAATTTATTATTTAAAATTATATGATAAAAATTTGATTAATAGGTCCCTTTTTATTTTTATCAATATGTATTGTATCCTATGTAAATTATTTTACTAAAAAACATCTTAAATAGGGAAATTAAGGGTAATAATAAATTTACAGGAACTATAAAATAAACTTTAAACATAAATAATTTTTTATGTCTCATTTTCATCCATAATAATTCATATTTTGAATAAGTGGACATTTTTTGTCATTTCTATGTGATTGTGATATTTATAATATAATATATAAACAAAATTCACAATTGTCACACTTATATTTTTAGGAACTATAACTTTTTCGATGAGGGGTTATCTAGAGGATTTGTATGTCTAAATATATATTTTTAATATAAAGTATTTATCTTCATTGTGGTAATTTAATTGTAATTTTTATGGAATAAAATTTCAACATAAATGATTACACAATAATAGTGTATTAAATATTCAATTAATGGAAAATTCAAGTATATGATAATAAATATAATAAAATAAAAAATATATAATTAATGTGATAAAACAATTTCTATATGAACATGAAATTTTAAAAAAAAAATACTTCATGTTGATTTATATTTTTTATATAGATATTAATAAATTTAATATAATTAATAGTTCTTAAAATTTTTATTATGTATATTTAATATTAAATAATATTTTATTGAATGATATAAAATTCATAGAAATTGTAAATACTAAGAACTAATTAATATTTGTTTCAAAATCTATTACATGGTCGATTTATGTGTTTTTTATTTTCTAGTAAGTATATTAATCCTCAATGATTAAAAATCCATTTGTTTGCATTAAGATTTAAAGGGGATAAATAAGGGCAAAACCCAATAGATAATGGTTTAAATTATGTCAAAACATATGTTACTTCTATTAGATAATTTTATTTAGACCCATAAACATATTTTCAATGATATTTATAACATTATAGACATGTGTAATTTAATATTACAATATATATATATATATATATATTAATTTAATATCTTATTGAATTCCATGAGTACCCCTACACTATAATAAAAAATAAAAATATTTATTCTCATTTTTAAGGTTTAAAAACCACTTTTTATTGTATAATATCCACCCATATAACTTTATATGATTTCTACCCACATTACATATATCCTAAATTATGAATAACACCTTCTTTATTAGTCGTAACCTCTTACAAAAAGTGATTTTCCAAAAAAGAGGTATCGTTTTCAATCAAGCATTTTTGTTTTATAGATTCTTCAACATCGATAAAAATTATTCAACCATGGTAAAAAAATAATTTTAATATATATGTATATATATTTTATATTTTTTTTATTATTTATATTAATCTCCACCTCGTTTAATTTCAAAAAAATCATCGTACTTCTGTAACAAAGACATCCCCTCGAAAACCAATATAATTATTTTTCTATAACCATGTCTCATGGATGGATTAAAATGATGTAAAAAATATTTATATAATATAATAATTATAATTTGTCATTGAAATTTAAATAATATATAATTTTTTTTAAAATTTTAATGCACATAAAAATGATAATGTTGTTCATCTATACATGTGCATAACCACCATCATGAGGCAATGTAATTCATTTCTAATCAACACATCATATAAAGGATGTACACTAAAATATTTATAGAATTAATATGATATATATGATATAATTATATTTATGTAAATATACAATAATAACTAATGATCAATTAGAAATGAAAATGTTACCCATTAGTATATATGGGCTACCGCCACTATGATTGTGACATATTTTATTTTTCTTAACCATATTTAATACAGGGATTTAAAATTATAAATTATATAAAGAGTGATAATAATTTTATGATTTTTTTATTCTATATATTATGGTATTTTAAACACTTGTACAACAGTCAATTGATGAATGTCATTTTTATCATAAGTTCTGAATACCATCAATGCATCGAATGTCAATTTAAATGATTATGAAATTTACATTGTAATAAGTTTTTTTCATGAATAATTAACTTCAAAAATTAAAAAAAGAATATTTAAAATAAATATATTTTTAATATTAATCAATATAAAGGACATACATGATGAATCAAACTCATGTTAATGGAATTAATAACAAAAATTTTATCTATTCAGTTAAAAATATAAATCATTTTTAATATCATGTGAATATTATATTTGATAAGAATTTTTATTATCAAATGTTTTAAATCTAATTTTATTGTTATGATTTAATTTTTCTGAAAATAATATATTAATTTAATAAATTTAAAATTCAATTATATTATATTTTTATAGGAATTTATTTAAAAAATTTAATTTGTCCCTTAGAACTCTTTATTTCTTCCATACACAATTTTTTTCTAAATTTTTATATAAATTTTTTCGATAATTCTTTTTCGAATTTTTAAATTAATTACTCTCTTGTTTTAATGTTTAAAAATGTTATTGTTAATTTTATTCTTCATATTTTTCAAAACATGGTTCTTTTTCACTCTACTGCAAAAATAAAGAATGCATTTTTTTTTTAAAAAAATTATACAACATTTGCATCATTTACCATCATAATGAAGCCTTTATGATTTGAATATTCCATTAATTAATTATATTATATTCCTCAAAGTGAAGTTCATCCATTGAATGTGTGAAATATTTCTAAAAAAATAATCCATTTTTAATCAATAGGTTCTTTTCATAGGAATGTTTTTATGATCCTGATTTCATTTTTTATGATTTACTAATTGTTCTGGGAAATTTTTTATAATTATGTGTGGTTCTGTGTTAATACAAGGACAAGTGGTCATATTATTATACAATTACCAGTGTTTTTGTGATAAACCAAGGTTTAGTGGTTATGTTGTATCCTAAAAATCATTTGGATCACCAGATTTATATAATGGACATGTTGTCCACACCAATTATAAGAGTGATATATAATAAAATTTTTCCCATGTTAGATAAATAAACATTCCATGTGTGCTATTGAGTTTTTATGATATTTTTTTCTTATAATTTTCTTTTTAATGATGAATGTTTTGAAAACAATTCACTTGGGGGTAAAATGATATGATTTATTAAACATTTTTTATAATATTTCATGGTTTTTACTAATGTAATTGTTTCTTATCATTGTGTCCCTTATATATATTTTTTGTGATCATCCCATGATTTATAATGTTTTTTCGTTAATTTTATTGTGATTGAGGACAAGGATGAGATTAATAATAGAATATTAAATATATTTTCTGAATACACAGCTTCTCTATTTTGTGGGAGAAACTAGTTACAAGGTATAAGCGATATCTTATAATGAATGGGTTTACTTTGTAATAGTTCTTCGTAATTCTATAAATATTTAACCAAAAATATTCTAAAAATTTTAAGAAATTTAATTATACTTAAAAAATAATACAATACCTAAAAAAATTTAGTCACATCCTTACAAATATGATGTATATGAAATTTTGATATCCCCACACAATCCATGATTATGATTATAATAGTATCTACAAATAAATTATTAAATTTATGTTAAATAATTTTGTATTTTTTGAGTTATACATTTTTTATAAGGATATGATCAAATATAGTGTAATCCATCATTTTGAAATGGCTACTTAAAAATGTAACTAAAACCACATGTATTCATAGAATCTAACTATTAATTATGATAATTTATTTTATGGTGTCAATCTAATCATTCAAAGGGAACTAGTACTGTAATCATTCTCATCATATGTGGATATAGTGGCATGTTATTACAATATAGATACTGAATTCAAAAAATATTTGTGGCTTCAAAGGGATGAATTAAAATAATTGGATGGAATTTAAGAATACATATAAATGTAAAAAGGGGAAACAAGATTTTCCCACAACTGCTAATTATGGAAAGAAACACCTAGTAACCTGCATAAATTGAATGTGTTTTTTCAAATAGTGTGATGAAAATTTTAACCATTCATATGATTTTAAAGGGAATCAAAAATTTACACACGTTAATATGCCTCAAATATATGTATATGGGGAGTTTTGGAAAATCAAGCACCCATGAATCAACATAATATACATAATGGTTTCTCATGGATATGGGTAAAGAATATTCAATAACAACATAACAAGTGGAATGATTAACATTATTGTGTTCTGAATCCAAAATAATTTCAATTTACTATTTTATAAATTATATCCTTATTATAAGAATCATGAAATGTATAACAATTGTACTCCATTAATTTTACATTAATAATTTGAAATAGTATGTAAAATATGAACAATACACAAGAAAAAATATTTAGTGGAAAGTTGAATGTTATAAAAAATAAGCAATTGAGGGGAATTTTACCCATAATATGTATTTGATTAATGGATATTTATTTTCTAATAAATATATGATTGACATGTATAATGTAAATTTTATAATACTGACTACCTTAGGAATAATTAACGTTTTGTTCAAAAATTTGTATAAACTATCATTGATGGAATTTAAAACATCTATAAATTTATAGAATATATACAATAATCAGTGTTTTACATAAAAAATAAGGAAACATTGACTTTTATTTGATTCTGCCATAATTTATATTATTACCATTATTCATGAAAATACATGATGAATATATTCACATGTTTAGTGTGTGATGATTAAGATCCACTTTTGGTTATTTGGGGGATTAATTATAATTTCATTGTTAAAATTAATGTTCCTTCATTATATGGTTTTCAGGTCATAATATTTTTGAAGGTTCATAAGGGTAGCCATTTATAAAATGGTTTTTTAAAAACTTGGATATGGTTAGAGAAATTAATGTATGACTTCCCCATATAAATATTTATTTAGATGGGATAGGCTATGAATTTATATTTTACATAATAATAAATAGAGATTAGATGAATAAATCATCATTCTATTATGAGTATTAAGATCCATTATATTTAAATTTTAGTTCAACTATAATAAAAAATTAATTTTTAGATATTCATTTTTTGAGTAAGCAATGAATTTAAAATTAATCAAAACATAATCAAAGGATTAAATTGTTCTTATAAAATATGAATGTATCATGTATGTATATTTCCTTGAAATGTTATATAGTGAATGAATTACTAAATATTTAAAATATATAGTTGAATTTTGTTATCAAATTATATAATATCTAATTATTTATAAGTTATTTAAAATTAAAATAATTATTGTTATTTGATTCTTATGTTTCAATTGATCATTAAGATTCATCTAATAAATAACCTCAATCATTATCTTTAATTTCTATTAATTTTTTCAATGAAAAAAAGTTATATAGAAAGAATTTAATACTACATTGAAGCCTACCAATGTGTTACTATATGTGAAAATTTTACATCCCTTTTCTCTCATAACAATATGATATTTTATTAAACATCTTTTATGCTGACAGTTTTCAAAAAATGAATTTTCTATTATTAAGGCCTTGATTTCTAGGATAAATATAAAATTTTGAGGACACAAATTATTTATGTTGGAGAGAATATTACACCTAAAAATTATAGTATAAGAATATTTTATTTCATATTGTATGTGACATGAAATACGGATCCTAAACAACCCACAAAATAAATTTCATTAATTTTAATCACATCATAAAGTTGCGGAATAAAAAACCCCATGTATAAATGAGCAGCAATATAATATAATATTGTATCCTAAATAACATTTTTTAGGTATTAATAGAAATATATAAATAATGAAAATTTTGAATATCTATTGATTATAAATAATCTAATAATAATTTGAATGAAAAAGAACTCTTTTTTGAGAAATTATATTTTTCTAAAAAATGTTTTTGTCATGCATTGTAGATGTATATTAAAATTATTTTTTTGCCATTTTTAAAAAAATTATTTCATGAAATTAAATATATTTTTTTACTCACTATATTAAAATTATCCGGTGGAGAATATTTTTTATTTTTGAAATTTTTCATATTTTGATGAATACAGAAATAATATAGAATTTGTAGATTCCTTTTATTTAAATTATTTATAAATAAAAATTATATTATATGTTTTAAAAAAATATGATTAGATCAATTTATTGTCAATTATTTAAATTTATCACATTTTAGTAATTTAATAATGAATTTTCAGTAAAAAAACCTTCCAAAATATTGAACATTTTGTCGTTGAAAACATTAAATCTTGTTACAATTATCATATTAACTTTAAATTAAATATTGAAACTTCTATGAATTTATTTTAAAAAAAAATTAAATATTTGAGATAATAATAATTTATATTATATTTTAAGGAAATATTATTTTTGACCCTATTGAATAGTAAAATATTTAAATATTTTTTACCCCACAAAATGAGAAAAATGGTTTTATGGCGTTTTTTAAACAAAAATTTATGGTATAAAATAACCTATAAAATGTGGAAAATAAATTTTATAAAAATATTTAGATCTTATTATGTTAACAAATTTTTTATAATATTTGTTTGAAAGTTTCATAATGTGAACAATAAGGGTACAACTTTTTTTATAAAACTACATGTACACCACTCACCTTACTTAAAAAAATGACACACCCTCTCCTCTATTATTTTCAACATCAATCGCATTTTTTTACCAATATTCCATAACAAAATGATTTTCCAAAATCCCTAAACTCATAAAATATTCCTTATATTAGGAATAAATTCACTGTATGAATTATTTTTGGTAAACAAAATCAGGTTAACCAATGAAGATGTAATGTTCTTTAATATGTGTTTTTATTTAATTTCTCCGTACAACACATTCAATTCATACTAAAAAACAATGATATAATAACCATAGTATATAAATTAAAATTATATTTTATTATGTTATGTTAATTACATGAAAACATCTCCAATTCCATAAAATGGGTTACAAAATCATCATTTATGTGAACAGTAGTCTATCGTGATGTGAACAGATGTCAATCATTTTTATATTGCCACCTCTCTCATTTGAGTATGATGATGGGTATACTATATATATAAAAATATATTTATGTTATTTATAAAAATAATATTCATATTTTTTCATTATGTCAAATTTAATGTTTTTTTACTTTCCATTCCCTGATGGTTAAAATAACGTCACATATGTATATGGAGGACCAGTACCTCACGAAGCGATGTGATTCATTTTTTACTATCTATTTACATGGAAGTTAATATGGATTATTATTATCTATATATGTCATATATATGAAATATTATTAATTTACTAAATATTTTGATTTTTTTTATAATAATTTATCATTTTCATTCTTACCATAAAGAATTAAAACATCGTCTGGGCACATGAGGATTACAGCCATCCAGGAGTGATGTGACTCAATTTTAATCAAAGCATAACATGGATGGTATATTTTAGTATACATAAAAAATAATTTTGTATAAATGATATTATAATCATTGTATATATATTAAATAATATGTACCCACATTCAATAATGAATATTGAAAAATGGAAATGTTACTCAAGTTTAAGTACGACTTGTCGTCTCCTTGATCGTAACCAATTTAATTTCTCAAAAACATATAACAATATATTTATAAATGTAAAATGATAAATAAATATAATAATAATGACATCATTAATATTATTGACATTATGAAACTATAAAATTTGAAAATAACCATATGTTTCATGGTGAAACACGTATGTGAAAAAAAGGTAATTAACACCCAAGATAATCAAAATAATGAAAGATATTTAACAAACGTATGATACCATACTATTAATGGATTATATATCATATTAAAATTTTTAATGTGGTTATAAAATTAGTTAACAAAATGTTTTAAACTTCAAGACATGGTCTAAGCATGTTCAACCAATATAAAGTGTGGGGCAATTTACTTTTCTCAATTTAACTTCATTTAATCATAATTATTGGTTAGAATTAATCACATTTATATGGTCCACATACAAAACCATTGAAATGTAATATAATTTTTCCATAATAATTCATTGCATTTTATATTTCAATTTTAATTAAATCAGAGAATGATATTCTATTTAAATTTCAAAAAGTAGTATATAATTTAATAACACAATTTTTTTCATTGGTTTATATTACTTCTCCTTCATCACTATTATTAGAATATTATGTTTGTAATGATTTTGAATCATATTATATATTAAATAAATAAATTATTAGGAAATATAATTCAAACAAATAATCTATTCATTGATTAATTCTCACTTTAATGTTATGATAATTGTGACCGTTTAAGTAACATTATAATTTTAAATTGATATTGTGTATGCTTAAATTCCCATTGAATAAAAATATATGATAATTGTACAATAAACTAGTTATATTTTATTACCCTCTAGTTATTGATGAATTTTTCATATAATGGTATATCAATTCCAATATTTGGAACTGAAAATTTTTTAGAACTTGTTTTTATGAAAAGCCAACATTATTTTATCTTTTTCGTTAGCATTTTTTTCATAAAACCCACTAATTTATAAATTTTTTAGCCATTTTAAAAAGGTAAATTAAATAATTTATAATACTTTTTAACTTTTAATAAATGTTTTTAATGGAATATTTTTTTATTTTTCAAAACAAAACAAAAAGGGGTTTTACAAAAAAAATTGAAATGTTTTAAAATTTTTACGATATGAACAAAATTATCATCCTTTATGACCCCTGAAATTATAAAAAAATTATTTTATATGTTTCAATTGATAATTTTAAAAACATTTATTTACAAATATTTTCTATAGATTATATTTTTGAGAAGTGTATTTAAAAATGAAATTGATATTTTCCTGATGAACATTTGAATGATCTTTTTATGGTATTTAAATTAATCAATGATAATAAAACTAAATTATTACTGAAAAAGTGTATATGTTGTAATTCCATCAAAATAATTATTTATTTGGATTATTTATGATCATTTTAGGAAAAAAAGTATCTTCATTCACTTTATTTATTAATTTCTTTAAATTTTTAAATTTCTCTCCATATATTGACATTATTATAATCATTAGACAATAAATTTACCATTAATATACTTATTATTTTTCATAGTAATTTTAAATTGATCAACCATATCATATTTATATATATTGTGATCTGAATTCAATTTAATTATATTAACTAGAGAAATAATGATAATTTGTATTACTTGTTAAATTAGGAAATTTAGTGGTTAGTCATATTGATTGTTTAATTAAATAGAACATTATATATATGAGGAATTATTTAGAACATCGGTTATGGGTGGGGCTATGTATTATATATAACCTCAATACATCAGTAGATCCCATGATAAAAAAATGAAATCAAGTATATATTGAGTTTTTAACTATATTTTTAAACCACATTGTATTGTTTTTTGGTGGAAGTGGTATCCTTTTCCTAAGACATGAATTTAATTAGGAATTTCCTTTTTTACGAGTTTAATTATTATTATTCATGAGATTTCCAAAATGATATTATCTCGTTATGAATTAATTTTTATTTCATTAATTAAATATAAATTGTTTTAATTTATTTACATTTCTATATTTCTTATTACTTTTATTATCATGATAATAATGATATATAAATTGAATTTTTGATAACATATTTACATTTACATGTGGATTATGACTGAAAATTCATTATAGCTTCTATTTTTTGTAACAATTTTTTGGAGTTTGATATCACAATTATTTTTTTCTTTTACCAATTATCCATTGAGTGTAGTCTAACTACTATGAAAGGATATTATAGAGGTAATAATGTTACTCATTAAAAAAAAATATTGTAATTTATTTCAAATATAGTACTAGAATCATGTATATGTCGAGTTTAACAAGACTACTAAACTATTACATCATCTAGGAAGTAATTCATGGTATCGTATGTCTATGTAATAATATAAGAAATCATCTATGGGTTAATATAGTCAGCTTTAGCACACAAATACCCAAATTAATTCATTACAATTTACATAGACCCACTATTTTTCTTTGGAATCAGTCCTACGAAGGATTTTGGTTCTAACCAAATGAGGTTGTCTAAGGATGATATATCATCCTAAAAGAGTAATTTTTATTTATTATTTCACCTCATTCAAGTATTCTAAAATTATAAGGATTTAATAATACTAGTATGTATTATATAAATGTTTTAATTAGTTTAATGGAATAACCAAAATCTATCTCATATTATATCAAAAGGGAAACAAACTCATCAATGTTATGTATGAAGTACTATAGCCTAATGAATAGATGTGATTCATTTTGTAGCACCCCTAGCTTCCACGACACTTTTTCCTTTAAATATTGCAATAGCCTACATTGTACGCATCTTTGAGATTCTAACACACCAAAACCAATCAAACTAGCCTGTATGAATAGTAATACCCAGTTTTTGAAATTTTGTAAATTTTATCCTTCAAAATGGACATCATTTTTGGATTCTGAAAATCAAAATTATCTTAGGGTAAATTTTTTGTACTATTCTGAAAAATTCAAATTTTGATTAATAGTGAAAAAAACAATGCGTTATTGCTTAAAACTGAATTTTTATTTAAATAATTAGTTATTTTATTTTAATTCATTTTATGTAAAAATAGATACATAATACCTATATATGTTCAAATTAATTCATTGGAGTCATTTTATAATAAGTGTAGATATATAAAATTTTATCGAACTTTTTATCGTCTTTTACCCACCTCCCTCGAGCATTTGAAAATTTGTATAAAACTTAATTTTACCGCTTCTGTGAATTGAATTTAAAAAATCTTAGAGACATGGTTGAAATCAGTATGTAAAATGTGGTTCAATAAGATAAAAATAAATTGTGGTGAATAGTAACATTTTACTTTTATTTACCAAAGTTAAAAGTAAATAGGGTAATTAAGGGTAAAAATGATATTAAAATTACCCTAACACATGTCCTAATTCTATTGGATAAGATTAAATTGGGAAAAAACAACCTTATGAATAAAATATGATCTCTTTGGGTCTATTTGGATTAGATTAGGATGTTTATTAATATTTTAGTTATTGTAGTGTTAAAAAATATAAATTCAAAGATTAATAACTAAACCATTTTTAATATAGGATTATAAATAAGATAAATTAGAAAATAAATATTCATTAGAAATATAAAATAATTTCCTACATAATGGTATTTTATTTATTATTTTAATACATTAACTAATTTAATTTTTTGTGACACGATAATGATGCAGTAAATACCTTATTAATGAAGGATTAAAATAATTGATATTATAAATATCCCAATAAATGTAATTTGATACTTTTGATGAAATATACTAAATTTCAAGGAAAATATGACTTTTTTAGGGTGTATTAAATAATTTTTTTCGAAGTAATCATGCTGTTATGATTTTCACATAAACCAAATACTAAATAGTTTCAAAATTGACATAATTGAGTTTTTAAAACAAATACTATATTATTAATTGATATAATATTCTGAAAATCTATGTTTTGGCCAAAGGACTTAGATAAGGTTAAATATATTAATAATGAACCAAATGGGGTTCTCTTGGCTTGTTATAGTAAGTTTATTAACCATATTATATAAAAATACAAAGAGACATCATAAATGTCAAACTATTTAACTAAGAGTTAAATATAAAAGATAAGGTTAATATGATGACCTAAACCTGTCTAAAACCTATTGGTTGAGTGGTTTGCGACCCCTACCCACCTTAGACTCTAAATTAATCATTTTTGAGCCATTAGAAACTGAAAATGGTTTTATTATAAAATAATATTTGAAGCTTTTCCTAGAGTGACCCTCACATCTCTTATAAAAAGGCACTTCCCCTTCTCATAATTTCACACCTCCAAAGCCATTTGGCTTGGCCAAAAACTACCCAAATATCCTCCCAATGTTCCTACCTTCATATTAAAGTCTTTAATTTGGTCATAAAGCCAATATATAGAACCCTTTTGATCAAATAAAAAAGAAAGAACCCGAAGAAGAGATAAATATTTTATCACCTCTTTCAAGTTCTTTTCTTCTTCCACTACCTCATTCTTTATTTTTTCCATTATAAAATAATAACTCCTACATATTCTATATACCATTATGTTATTATAAAAATTCTATAACCAAATTCATTATTCTACCCATCATATGAATGACAATGTCACCATACGTGCGTATGTACGACTTACCCTCTCCATGTCATGGTGTAGTTTGTTATTCATACACTTTATTATTTTGATGGGTATAATAATGAGTATAAATTATGTAAATAAAAAATATAACATGTTAAATATTCTCTATATAAGATATACCAACCAATTTTATACGATTTTTCCATCAATATAATGATATTTTCGCTCGCCCGTACGTACGGATTACCGTCTCCACGAACACAATGAGAATCATTCACCATCATAATCATTCAAGAATAATTTTTATTTTACGATTTAAAATAATGTTTATGAAGTTAATATAATTATGTATATGAATCAAATACTTCCTATTCATTACAAACATGGCTTACGTAACCAATCATATAAAGGAAAATGAATCAGTTAATACCAAAAATGATGATACTACTAAAATTTTATTAACTAAGCCATATTAGAAGATCATATATGATATCATAATTACATATTTGGTTCTCATATAATTTAATAACAATGATTTAACTATTATAAATGAGGTTAACATACCCTTGAACAAGGAAAAGTAAAAGTTAATGGTTAATTTGACAATCCTTATATTATCCGAGGTTGTTTTTACGTATCTACTAGGACCTCTTTATCATCCACATTAGTGTTTTCTTAAAAATTTATTTCAATTTTTTTTACTATTTACTGTAAAATAGTTTAATATCATATATACTCTTATATAATGTTATATGTTTTGAAATTAATCTTTTCGTCACTTTCCAAACAAGGTACTTAATGAACCCTTCGACAAAATTAATGTAAGAATGTTTTTTTAACTTATACGGTGAGTGTAGCTATTTTCCATCGTTATAACAACGTCAAAGCTTCCCCTACAATATAATAAGAATATTTCAAAAATAAATGTATTATTTTATAATTATACTACTTTTAAATTATTTCAAAATCGAAAGAGATATTTCTCTAAAAAAAGTTTTGATTTCATTCATGTCAACATCCTTTGATCTATTTTAAGATTGTTTGAAGTTGATTTATTATAATACAAATCTTCCATGTTTTATTGAAGGTTTTGTGATATGTTTGAATGTGTATGTGTTATTCTTATACCATTCATGGTTTTTGGATAAAGTATTGACATTTCATATTCTATTTTTAATACAAATGTTTATGTTATGATTAAACCTTTTCATATGAGGAATGCATTGGACTTAGTAAGTGACGGATGGAGCCCACTATAGCTCCTCGATGAATCAGTAGGTCTCATGAGACAAACTAGTGTCTTGGAACATGGCCTTGAAGAAATATTATTTTTAGTCTTTGCACAAGGCCTTGACTATGTGGTTATGTAGTCTAGAATTATTCATTCCATCATTATGAAAGTGGAAATTGATATGGCATGTGATTATTCAAATATTAGAATATCCATGTGAATATGTAAATGGAATTATTTTATTTTATCTTTTCCATATTATGTTGAAGTTTATGTTTAAACAGCTTTTTTTTAGTATAATAAATTTTCTTAAATGTTTAGGCTTATTTATGAATGTTTTAGCTATATTGTTATCCTTACTCAGAATCTAAGCTCACCCCTTTATATGTTTTATTTTTCCCAGGATGTGAAGAAGTATTTTATGGTTGACCTTTAGGGATAGGCTAAGGATATAAGTTTGTTCAAAAGGGGACAAAATGTTATTTATGTTTTTATTTCATGATGTAATGTTAAACTTATGAATATATCTACTACTTCCAAGGCTACTAAACTGGTCAATCGTTCGGGACATGATTCCTTGTATCACGCCAATGCTATGTAATAATGCACAGACTATGGATAGCTGGGGTCAGGGAGTTACAGTTTCTATCAGAGGATGTTTAGTACAACCCTTGGAAACTATATTTAGAAAAACTCTAATTAAAGAACACTACCCTAAGATAGACATTGAGGATTAGTATATAAGAACTTCCTAGAATTTTGGTAATGTAGAGATTTTGAGAGTTTTCTAAGCAATACATCCCTATCTGGATTCAATTATGTAGATACAGCTCTGGCACATATGTACCTAGGTGTAAAATATGAAAACACCACTTTGAGCAAGACTCGAACAAGAACTGGTGCAAGACAATGGGCCTTACTACACTCTTGGTTATGACACTCCAGGGGGATATTCTTAGGATAATTCTAAATTTCAGTACAAACCATTATGAAGGGTTTAGGAGTATATACATTCTCAAAGAAAACATTTTTATGATTATGGATTATATCCATAAACTGTTCAATTTATGTTAACTGTTTTATAAGTTTAGAATTATGTATTGCGATACATAAACTAATCTAGTGTATGACATTGTTTAGAAATGGCCCTTAATGGAAGGAATAAAAACTAAATTGACGCTTTTAATCCATGTATGGATTTCCCTCCTACTCAAGATAATTATAGTGGAGCTGTTGATGCAACTGGTTTTGATCATCTTATCCCCATACTTGGACAACTCACTCAGGTTATGAATAATAACCTTACCCATATGGAGCACCCTGATCCAAAACGTGGAGGTTAATGTTACACCACTTCATGAGGAAAAAACCACCAACATTCAATGGGATTATAAATCCATTAGTAGCCGATAAATGTATAAATTCCATAGAGAAAATATTTCATGCTTTGGGGAGTAGCAAAAGGGAAAAAGTTGTCATGGAAGTTTATCACCTCACAGGAGATGCAGATCAATGGTGGTCATTGATTCAAAACACAAAGGAATATGATGAAGTATAAAATATAAAATGGTGGGTGTTTAAAGATATTTTCATAGAAAAATAATTTCCTCATGAACATCAAGTGGACATGGAAATGAAATTTCTAAGTTTTATGCAAAAAGAGGATGAGGATCCCACAAAATACGAGGCTAACATTTCAAGGTTCGCAAGGCATCCTGTAGATCAAATACATAACCAAAGTAGTAATATTTATAAATTATTTTATGGGTTAAAACCATTTATCCAGTAAGGATTAGTCTCTTAATCCTTCTTATCATATGATTATATTGTCTCATGTCCTATCTAGATAGAAAAATAATTATCTATGTCTTACAACTTTAAAGAAAAGCAAGAGAAAAAGAGATCTGCTGAACACTTTGGAAATGGAAATAAGGGGAATATTGGAAAAGTTGAATATCCATCCTACGGTAAATGTGGGAAGAAGCACCCCGGTACATGCCCGAAGGGAATGTGAGTATGTTACATGTGTGGTGAAACTGGCCACTATGCTCGTGATTTCAAGGGGAATAAAGAGGCTATTGAATTATAAAAGTGTACAGAAAAGGGGCATTATGAAAATGAATGTCCTAAGAGACATGGGAACTTACCTCAGAAAATGACAAGGAGCAAGGCCAAGCTTATGCGATCACAACTACTGAGGTTGATGCACTGAAAGATGTGGTGGTCAGTAATTTAATGGTTTCCTCATGTTTAGCCAATGCTAAATTTGACTCTGGATCATCACATTATTTCATATCTTCCCAGTTTTCTAAGAAAATTAGATATTTTCAATTTGACTTATCAAGGGAGTTTGCAGTCAAAACACCTACGGGAAGTATCACTGCAACAAAGTTTTGTGAATCACATCCCATTAGAGTATATAGATTTTCTTTATCTGCTGATGTTATCATCATATACTGGATTGAATTTGATATAATCCTTGGAATGGATAGGTATTCCGACCAGGATGAGAGAATTTATTATAAGAAGAAGGAGGTTACAATTTTTAGTGATAGTAAGGAGTACCTTATCTTTAAAGTATAAACGTCAACACCTAATTATTATCTAGATCCACCCCTAGTAGCTCAACTAAATTATGTTATTGGGGGAAGAAGAGAATGAAATAACTATGGGTGAGGAAAGGAATGTTCGAATAGAGGATGTAACTATTGTGAAAGAATATGTTGATGTGTATCCAGAGGATTTACCTGGACATCCTCCAGAATGAGAAATTGAGTTTTTCATTCACTTAATTCCCATTTCAAGGCTCATATCAAAGACCCCTTATAGAATGGCCACTGTGGAATTAGTGGAACTAAAGAAACAACTAGAGGAATTGAGTAATAAGTGATTCATTCACCCTAGTGTTTCTCCATGGGGAGCCCCGGTCCTTTTTTGACAAGAAGAAAGACAGATCTATGAGGTTGTGCATTGACTACAGGGAGATCAATGCTATAACAAAAAAGAACAAGTACCCCTACCTCATATTGATGATTTATTTGACCAACTTGATGGAGAACAATATTTTTCAAAGATTGACATTTGATATAGTTATCATCAGTTGTGTATGAAGAAGGAAGACATTCCAAAAACTACATTTTGAACCTGGTACGGGCATTACGAGTTTACTGTAATTCCTTTTGGGCTAACTAATGCACCCTATATTTTCATGGATCTAATGAACTGAGTTTCCAAGGAATATCTTGAGACTTTGTAGTGGTGTTTATTGATGATACCTTGGTATACTGAAAAAACTATGAAGATCACGAAAATCACTTGCGCATTATACTAAATACTCATAGAATAAATGAATTATATGGGATGTTTACCAAGTGTTAATTCTGGCTTCAAAAGATTTCATTTCTTGGCCATATTATCTCTAAGGATGGAACTATATTGACCCTTCTAATACAAAGGCACTATAATAATGTCCAGCACCAACGAGTATAATTGAGGTTCAAATATTTATTGGGTTAGCATGTTATTATTGTCGTTTTGTCTAGAATTTTGCCTGATTGGATAACACATTAACCATGTGCACACGTTAAGGGGTTATATTTTATTGGAAAAAAGAGTGTGAAGAATGTTTTGAAGAACAATAGAGAAGATTAGTTAATGGTTATATCTTGACACTACCATTGGGGAACTATGGGTTTGTTATTTATAGTGATGCTTCAAATAAAGGACTTGGTTGTGTCCTTATGATGAATGATAGAGTTTCTGTCTATGCCTCACAACAGCTAAAAATTCATAAAACAAACTATCCCACTCATGATCTTGAGTTACAAGATATTATCTTTACTTTGACGATATGGAGACACTATATCTACGGTGAAAAATGTGATATTTATACTGATCACAAGAGTATGAAGTATATTTTCTCACAAAAGGAACTAAATATGAGGCAAAGGAGATGGATTCAACTACTCAAGGATTATGATGGCACTATACACTACCACATGGGGAAAGAAAATAAGGTGGAAATTTCTCTGAGAAGAAAGGATCAATGATTTTTGAACAAGATGGGACTTGAAAAGGATCCTATTTTCATGAATTTAGTAAAGATAGATATAGGAATAACCATGGAAGGTGAAACATCAATTATTTTTCAAATGGTTTCAAAACCATATTTACTAGAAAGGATAAAAAGTTCTTATACTGATGATGAGTAATTTCAAAAGAAAATTAATGCTATGAATTATGGGAGATTGACCGACTATGTATATAAAGATAGAATTTGGAAATTTGGGAAGAGACTTTGTGTTCTCGATATACCTAATCTAAAAAGGGAATAGTTGGATGATGCTCATAGCTCTAATGTCTAACTACACTCTTGTATCACTAAGATGTGTAGATATTTGAAAGAAAAGTTTTGGTGGGAAAACAAGAAGAGAGAGATTGATGATTTTTTGATGAGATGTATGATTTGTCAACAAGTGAAAGCTGGAAGGAAACAACACAGAGGAGTCATGAAACATCTTCCCATACCTCAGAAGAAATGGGATAATATTATGAATGACATTATCATAGGGCTACCAAAGACTCCTAAAAGGAATTATGAAATATGGGCCATTTTTTATCGTCTTACAAGTCATCACATTTTATTGTTATAAGAGAAGATTTTCAACTTGAACATCTGGATAGACTATATATTAATGATGTTGTACCACTCCATGGTGTACCCCTATCGATTGTTTCTGATCATGATCCCTGTTTTACATCAAGATTCTGGAAAAGCCTTCAGAAGGCCCTGGATACTAAACTTCATTTGAGCACTGCCTACCACCCTCAAACTGATGGAAAATCAGAACAGAATATTCAAACCATAGAATACATGTTGAGATCTTTCTCACTTAACTTACAGGGTATCTGGGATCAATATTTACCTTTTTTAGAATTTTCCTATAACAATAGATTCAATTCAAGTATTAAGATGGAACCATATAAAGCGTTATATGGAATGCGGTGTCGCACACCAACTTGTTGGGATGATGTTGGTGAAAGAAAACTCATAAGAGCAGAACTTGTTAAAGAAACGATGGAAAAGGTGAAGGTTATCCAAACCCACATCAAAGTAGCTCAAAGTAGGCAGAAGAGCTATGCCGACAACAGAAGGAAGGATTTGGAATTTCATGTTGGAGACCATGTTTTCTTAAAGGTATCTCCATGGAAGGGTATTATACATTTTGATAAGATAGATAAATTGAGTCCTAGGTACATGGGATCTTTCGAAATTCTATATCGAATTGGGGATGTATCTTACCATTTGGAAAAGTCGAAAAGTCTCTACAAAGTTCATGATGTGCTCCACGTATCAATGTTGAGAAAATACATGTCTGACCCAAAACATGTACTCACCTGTGAGGAAATTTAACTGGTACCTGATATTCCTTATTTTGAAGAGCATGTCACAATTCTTGATACCATAGAATAAGTGCTAAGAAACCAGACAACGCGTCTGGTAAAAGTTCTATGGAGAAACCATAAGATAGAAGTGGAAACGTGGGAACCTAAGGAACTTATGATGAAGAACCTATAGAATAATTTTATACATTAATATTCTATAAATTTCGAGGACGAAATTATTTTATGGAGGGTAGAATGTAACACCCCAAGCTTCCACGGTACGTTTACCTTTGAATAATTCAATAACTTACAGTGTACACAACTTCAATATTCTAACACACCACACCCAATCAAACTAGTCATTATGAATTGTAATACCCCCTTTTTGAAATTCTATAAAATTTATCTTTCAAAATGGACTTCATTTTTGGATTTGGAATATCTAAATTATATTAGGGCGAATTTTGGGTATTTTTCTGAAAACATTCAATTTTAGACGAATAGTAAAAAAACTACGTTATTAGTTAAAACTGAATTTTTATTTTAATAATTAGTTATTTTATTTTAATTTATTTTAGGTCAAAATATACACATAATACCTATATATATTAAGCGTAATTCATTTGAGTCATTTTATAATAAGAATATATATATAAATAATTTTATAGAACTTTTTACCGTCTTTTACCCAACTCCTAGGGGCATTTTTAAATTTGTATAAAACATAATTTTACCGCTTCTATGGGTTGAATTTCAAAAATCTGAGAGACACGGTTGACATCAGTAAGTAAAATGTGGTTCAATAAGATGAAAATAATTTTTGGTGAATAGAAACTTTTTACTTTTATTTACCACGGTTAAAAATAAATTGGGTATTTAAGGGTAAAAATAATATTATAATTACCCTAACACATGTCCTAATTCAATTTAAAGAGTGTAAATTGACCAAAAACAACCTCTGGAATAATATATGATCCTGTTTGGTCCACTGGTAAAAGATTAGGAATTTTATTATTATTTTATTTAAAGAAGAGTTAAAAGAGTTAAACTCAAAGTTTAATGACTAAACTATTTTTAATATAGGGTTACACATAAGATAAATTCGACAATAAATATTCATTAGAAAGATAAACTGTTTCCCACATAATGGTATTTTATTTTAAATTTTTAGACATTAAATAATTTAATTTATTTGTGACATAATAATGATGTAGTAATTACATTATTAATGAATGATTAAAATAATTGATATTATAAATATCCAAATCAATGTAATCTGAGACATATTATGAAATAAACTAATTATATAGGTTAATATGACATGTTAGGGTTGATTAAATATTTTTTTCTAAGTAATCATGCTGTTATGAGTTTCACAATAACCAAATAGTAAATAGTGTCCAAATTGACATAATTGAGTTTTTAAAAAAAAAATACTATATTATTAATGGATATAATATTCCTAAAAATCTAAGGTTGCCAAAGGACTTAGATAATATTATTTATATTAATAATGAACCACATGGGGTTTTTTGGGCTTGTTATAGTAAGTTTATTAACCATATAATATAAAAATACAAAGAGACATTGTAAATTTCAAACTATTTAACTAAAAATTAAATCTAAAAGATATGGTTAATATGATGGTCTAAACCTATCTAAAACCTATTGGTTGAGATTTTTTATGCCCATCCCCAAATTTACCCTTAAATAATTTATTTTGGAGCCATTAGAAATCGAAAATTATTTTATTATAAAATAATATTTCAAAGTTCTCCTAAAGTGACGCTCACCTATCTTATAAAAGGGCACTTCCCCTTCTATTTATTTGAACCCTCCAAAGCCATTTGGATCCGGAAAACCCTGCCCAAATATCCTCCCAACATTCCTTCATTCATACTAGATTCCTTCCTTTGGTTAGAAAGCCATCCAATGGAGCCCTTTTGATCAAATCAAAAGGAAGAACCCGAATAAGAGGTAAATATTTCAGCACCACTTTCAAGTTATTTTCGTTGTCCACATCCCCTTTCTTTGTTTTTTCCATTATAAAATAATAACTCCAGTATCTTCTATATAATTTTATGTTATTATAAAAATTTTACAACCATATTCAGTATTCTATCCATCATATGAATGACAAAGTCACCATACGTGCGTATATAAGGCTTACCGTCTCCATGTCATGGTGTAGTTTTTTATTCAAACACTTAGTTATTTGGATGGATGTAATAATGAGTATAACATATGTAAATAATAAATATAACATGTTAATATTTCTGTATATATGATATACCATCCAATTAAATACGATTTCTCCATCAATATAATGATATTGTCGCTCGGGCGTACGTACGGATTACCGTCTCCACGAACGCAGCGAGAATCATTCCCCATCGTAATCATTCAATAATAATGTCCTTTTATGATTAAAAATATTTTTTATGAACATAATATCATTATTTATGTAAATAAAAGACATCCTATTCATTATAAACATGGATTATGTAACCAAACATATAATGAAAATGAATCTGTTAACACCTGAAACGATGATACTACTAAAATATTATTGACAAAGAAATATTAGAAGATCATATATGATATCATATTTAAATATACAGTTATTTTGTAACTTAATAACAATTATTTAACTATTATACATGAGTTTGACATACCCTCAACCAATTAAAATTACATGGTAAGGGTTAATTTCACAATCTCTTTATTATCCAAGGTTGTTTTTACGTAAGTATCTACCGGGACCTCTCAATCATCCACATCCGTGTTTTCCTAAAAATATATTTTAAAACATTTTTACTATTTACTATAAAACCATTTAAAGTCATTTATACCCATATTTGACCTTATATGTTTTAAAAGAAATCTTTTTTCCATTTTCCAAACAAGGAACTTTATGACCCTTTTGAAAAAATTAAGGTAACAATGTTTTTTTAACTTATACGGCGAGTGCGGCTATTTTACACCGTTATAACATCGTCGAAGCTTCCCTTACAATATTATAAGAATATTTTCCAAATAAATTTTTTCTTTTATAATTATATTACTTTTAAATGAATTCAAAATAGAAAGAGATATGTCTCTAATTTTTTTTGATTTCATCTATGTCAACATCCTTTGATGAATTTTAATCTTGTTTGAAGTTGATTTATTATGATAAAAATAATCCAAATTGTATTAAAGGTTTTGTGATATATTTGATTGTGGATGTGTTATTATTATACCATTAATGGTTTATAGTTAACGTATTTACATTTTGTAAGCTATTTTTAATACGAATGTTTATGTTATATTTAAACCTTTTCATATGAGGAATGAATTAGACATAGTAAGTGACGGGTGAAGCCCACTATATCTCCCTGATGCATCGGTAGTTCTCATGAAACAAACTAGTGATTTGGAACAAGGCCTTGAAAAAAATATTATTTGTAGTCTTGGCACAAGGCCTTGACATTGTGGTTATGAATTCTGGAATTTTGAATTCCATCATTATAAAAGTGGCCAAAGATATTGCACGTGATTATTAGACTAGTAGAATATCCATGTGAATATATAAATGACATTATTTGATTTTATTTTTGACATATTATGCTGAAGTTTATGATTAAAAGTATTTTTTAATGTAATATATTTCTTTAAATGTTTCTTATTATTTATGAATGTTTCCGCTATATTGTTATCCTTACTGAGCATCTAAGATCACCCCTTTCTATGTTTTATTTTTCCTAGGATGTGAAGAATTATTTTATGGTTGACCTGTAGGGATATGATAAGAATATAAGTGTGTTCAAAAGTGGGAAAAATGTTTTTGCTGTTTTTATTTCATGATGTAATGTTAAAATTATGAATGCATCTAGTACTTTCAAGGCTCTTAAACTGATCGGTGTTTCGAGACACGATTCCTTGTATCATGCCAATGTTATGTAATAATGCACTGAATCTGGGAATCTAGGGTCAAGGAGTTAATGCTTTTCATCAACACCTCCTTTGGATTATATTATGATGGTTTGAATGTATACATATATATAGTATTTATAAAATAAATATACTTCTTTAATAATTATATCACATATACCTTCTTACTTTTCATTTCATGGTGGATGTAATATTGTTCATCGTGTATACAACGGACTACCACTTGGAGAATCGATTTGATTAATTTTTCCGTAATAATATTAATGGAAGGTAGTAGGATAATGTTAATGAACATATATGACTTCTATGAAATTATTATGATATTACTCAAAATTTTTTTTCGTTCAAAAAATATAATATATATCAATTAATTTCACGTTTACATTCACTTAGAAATGAAAATGGTTTTCTTGTAATCGTGTGGACTACCACCTAGATAAAGTGATGCGACGATTTTATCATTATCATTTCATGTAGATGATATATATATTTATATATACAGAAAAAAATTTATTTGATATATGTGGAACATTCTAGAATGATAAGATAATGCATAACTTCTTTCCAGATTGAATTTTAAAAAACGGAAACATTACTTGTGTTTACATACAGTCGTTTGTCTTAATTATTGTATTATAATTAATTTTCCATAAAAATTTTTGTGTCTTTATAAAAAGTAGAAATTACATATGGAAATTATAAATATTTTGTACGATCATGACCTTTTTAGGAGTTATCTCAGTCCTGAATTTTATTAATTTTCATTCTTTTTTATGTAAATTTGTTTCGAGTAATGAACTCGAGTGTGTTTGGGTGTAGGTTTTATGAAAATTTGAGAAAAAGAGTCTATGCATTATTGGAACATGATTTAAGTAAAATGTGAGGCCCCATATTGTAGGAATTGTATAGTTGGCGCATAGTGTTTCTTTACTCTGAACTCATACATGTAAATTGTGAACACAGTTATTAATCACTCGAGATATTATTTTAAAATACTCCAAACCCCCTAAACACATTATTTTGGACATAGACTCTAGAATAAATGATTTTGGAAACCTGTAGAGCCTTTTAGTGGGGTTCTAAGGCCGTCTAACCTCCAGTCTTATATATTAAAATACTTAATCGATGATCCATTTTTCTCCTGCTATATGTAACTCATCATGATTTGTTTCTCATTATTTCCTCTCTCTTTCGTTAATCATTTAGTTGATTTTTCCATCTCTTTATGTACATATATAGCTTTATTGTGAGATATAGCTATAACATTGTAGATATAGATCTATATTGTTAATGTCTTGATATCCTTTATCCAGATTTATGGATTTGGATCCGAAAATTAGATCTAAATCATTATATGGCTCATATTTTCATAGTTTCTTTAGAATATATGTATTTCAATGAATTCTGGAAGGTGATCTAAAATCAAATTCTTATAATCATGGATTTGATGTTTTTATGATAAATTGAGGAATTTCTAGAATTTATTATCAACCGATTTCTTAAATTGGTTTAACTAGGTTGACTAATTGATTTATCGAAGCATTGTTAAAATAGATGACTAGTTGAGAAATTAATCATGAGTCTGAGGGGTTATCCTATTAGGGATTTATTTTTTGGGATTTTATTATGAGAGTTAGGGGTTGTGACCTAGATAATTATTAATGGGATTAATTATGATATATTGAGTTGGAAAAATTCAGATAATTAATTGTAAATTAATTATGTGTCTTAAGGTGATGATCTAAATAATTAATTATGGGGTAAATTATGAATAATTGAGATTTGGAATGGGAAAATTAATTCTAGAAAATTAATTATCGGGTTCAAATTGTGTTATTATTAAATTAATAAACGAGTGAATGAAAGGGTAACACATACTTAATTAATTAGATAATTAATTAATGTTATTGATTTATTTAAATAATTCTTGATTCAGTAATGGAATTATGGTGTCTAATTAATTATGAATTAATTATATTTGAAGGAATAGGAACATGGTCATTCTAAATTGATAACTATAATTGGTAACATGGTCACTGTACTTATGAGTAATAGAATTAGAACATAGTCATTCAAATGGGAATTATAAATGGTAACATGTTCATTTTAATTATGAGTAAAGAAATGGAAACATGGACATTCTATCAAGAAGTAATAATGGAAACATGGTTATGTTACCTGCAGAATTTGATAATGATTACTTTTTCATTTATGTGTTAATTTAATGAATTGTAATAAATGTACTCCCAGATATGGCATCACATGATAATAACTTTCACATCAGCATGGGTCGAATTAGGTGTTGAGATATCATATCACTTAAGAATACATAGAGATTTGGCATGAGCTCAAGTAGGTATTAAGATATGATATTAAATAAGTAATGTTTCAGGCTCTGATATGAGAAGAAGTTAGTTTTGATGTACGATTATCCCTGGGAAACCTTGAGTTAATATTGCTAATTAAAGAATAAATGATAATGTGATAATTATTTATTTACAAAATTTTATCATTTCTGTCTAGAACTAAATATATTATATTTTTATTAGAGTTTTTTTATAGTCTGATGGTGGTGGAAAACTGATTTTTACTAACACCCAACTTGGGCTACCTGATCGGTAGACGAATAAAATTTACTGTGGCATAACATGTTAAGGGAAGGGGCCCTGCATAAGGTTGCTGATTGGAGTTGCAGAATTGATAAGGGAACCAAACAAGGCTCAGAACCCTCTTTCTAGTCAATAGTTTCTTTTCTTTATTCAATTTTATTTTATGAACATTGAAACTTATATCATCCTAACATGTTTTCCCTTCCAGTTTAATATTGTATTTTTTGTTAAGGTTATCTTATGAATTTGGAATTATTCTAGTAATATATGCTTATGTATTTTATTTTATCAATTTACACATGTGGTTTAATATAATAAAAGAGTGTATAGTCTTCCCATGATTGAATTACAAGACCCTCATTTCTATTCAACTGCCTCTAGCACATAGGGTGTCAGACATGGTGATATTTGGCCAACTTGCTCGGAGCACCATCATGTGGTTCCCGATTCATAACTATACAATGTGGTATCAAAGGGTGTTTTATTTTTCTTATTATTTTCTACATATATTTTGTGAAATTTAGACAATATAAAAGGAATATTTGGATCTAGGTAATGATCTCGTGCATGGGAGTTTCAAACCAATGTATGAGAGAAAACCCATGTACTCGTGGTAAAATTGTTGTTTTTTTTAAAGTTGAATATAATTTCACCTTGCGTGACACACTTGTAATGTGATATGATTATTGATTTTTAGAAATTTTTAGTATTGATTCATGTCCCAAAATGGAATGAGAGTTGTTTCACATGGATCATTCTAGGCACTCAGGTTATTTATAACATGCATCATTTTAGGAACACATTGTAAATAGTTTATGGGTGATTTTCTGAATGTGACTTGTTTTACTCGTTATTGACATTAAAATGAATTTTTTTCCTCATATCAATTGGGAAAGATTATAAAATTTTGGGAGAAGTGAATAATTGGGGTCTAAATGATAAAATTGATTATGATATTGTGTGTTCCCTTGTTAACCAGAACCTATGAGTAGGATTTTTAAGGGTAGTGATCACACATCAATTTGATTGTGTTCATTTTTTGTGGTAAAATTGATTTTTGACTGATTTTAGTTATTATCATATTACATAAATCTTATAAGGATATTTAATAACACCTAAGAAGTTTGTTTGGAATTTTCTAGAATATGACACCACGATGCTTGATGAGGGGACAACCGAGCCGTATTTCATTGAATGGTCTTCTAAGAAGGGAAAACGAGTCACTGACATTTAATACTAAAGATGGAGGGGAGAACTTCCAATAGAAAATTTCTTATTTCATTAAATTCATGGAATGCATCCTAGGGTGGGTTGTGAGAAGCTTGTCGGAGTTGATAATCTTGTTTCAGATGTAGCACCCAAAAACTTTTACTGGAGGGGGTGTACATAAAAGAGATAAATTATAGGTTGAGTCATTGAGACAATAAATGACCTTTTTTAGAATTATGCTAAGAGGAGGATCGATATGTCTACTTATATTCTATGTGGATCATTAAAGAATTTTTTGGAAATTTAGGCATGATCTAGAAAAACTAGAGGTATGTTATCAAACGACTTCTCAGAGTTGTTCTTGGAGCACATCAATACATAGATGTCAAGATAAGAGAAATATTTTATGTTAATTCATATGAATCATGGGATAATTTCATTTATGGATTATTACAGATGCTACATAGATATGAGACACTTTTATCCAACGTTAGGAGGAGATGAAGTATCTATGGTGAAATTTTTTGAGGACAAACATAAGTGAGATATTAAGTCCCTAGTAAATATTTTATGATTAAAGAAGTATTTTGATGTTATGGATCAAGTTCTCATTGTTGAAGGGAACCTAAGGGAGAATTCCATTACTGGACTGGTAGTGGTTACAAGATGATCAAGAGGTGCGGATTTTGATATTAGGAATCACCATTATGGAAACCTTATCTAGGCCAGAGAGAATCAGAGAACACATACAGGAGGGTCAGTTGGATAGGACCTTACTAGGGTGAACTTTCATCAGTGTTGTAGGTTGGGACAATATAATCAACACTATCCTTGTCCACTATTATACTGTCAATCTTGCAGATATATGGGAGACCATTAGAAGTTCTGTAGGTAGTAGCGACAGACTGGTGCTGAGGGAGAAACTCGACAAAGCTACAGTGTCGGAATGGGTATTCTACACAATGTTGGTCTAGTAGCTATAGTTATACTATATATGGTATTAGATTTATTATAAATAGTTCTAAAATTATATATAACCCATAATAATAGAGTGGTGCTATAAAGGGAGCTCAGACAGAATCCCAGGATTGTGGGGTAAGACAGGTACATGTGTAGCAGCCTAATCTTTTGGAGAGTGAGGTTGGGCCATTAATAGTGAGAGGTAATATTCTAATAGCAAAATATTTATCTAGTGTCTTATTTGATACCAGTACATATCATTCCTTTATATCATAAAATCATTTTAATGGTTTGATATTGGAGTTGGAGTTTATGAGGGGATTACAAACTATCAATACACTATTGGGAACATGGTATAGAGAAATATATCTATGAAAGAGATGTTCACTAGAGATCACGGAATATTTTTTTATATGGGATCTCCATATTTTTGATATGGCAGGCTTCAACCAAATTTTGGGTATGGACTAGAAAGCCTCAAACCAAAACCACATAGACTATTACCATATGAGAGTTATTATTACATCTCCTAAGGGTGACCTTTAAATTCAACGAGGAGGGTCAAAAATTCAAGAAGGCCGAGTATGGACAACCAATCACTAACTAGGATAGATCATAGCCCATGTTTTTAGTCTGTTTCTGGATGAAGGGGGTGTTAGTTATGATTTCCTTCTACCAGTGGTGGAACTATTTCTGAATTTCATTACTGAATACATCACAAGGATTCCACATTGGAGGGATTTGGTGTTCACTATTGATCTCATGGAAGGGGATGATCTGGTGTCTATTCCAAAATACAGAATGGTAGGGATTGAGCATCAAGAGATCAATACCCATTTGGAGGATTTGTAGGAAAATGGTTTTACCAATCCAAGTATGTCACATTAGGGGTCACCTGTATTGTTCTCAAAAAATAATAATACGAGGTTTTTTTCTGTGTCGATTAAAGGTTGTTGAAAATAATGATTGTGGAGAACTGATATCCTCTTACATATATTAATGATGTGTTTTAACATTTTAAGGGGGAATGTGTGTTCTTAGAGATCGAATTGTGGCCAGGTTATCATCATTTGAGTGTGAGGTCTTTTGATATACAGACGACTATTTTCAAGAGAAGGTATGTACTTTATGAGTTCTTAGTAATGTTTTTTGGGTTAATAAATTCACGTGTAGTGTTTATTGATTTGATGAACAAGATCTTTCACCCATATTTGGATTTTTCTATAGTGGTTTTTATGGAAAACATCTTGGTGTGCTCTTTGACTCATGATAAAAATTCCCAATAGAATGAAATCATCCAGAGTACCCTGAGAGAGAAACATTTATACACCAAACTATCTTAGTGATTTTTTTCAATTGACCAGATAAAAATTTTAGGAAACATCATCTTAGAGGAAGGTATGCCAGTCGACCAATAGAATTTTGGAATAGTAGATTCTTGGGAGCATCCCAAGAATATTTTTGAAATCGAAAACATTCTAGGATTAACTATATATTACATGAGATTCATCCAATACTTTTCCTATTGGGTAGATTAACTTTTTGGCTAAAAAAAGGGTATAAATATTGAGTATAAGGATGTTTGTGATAATTTATTCTATTGTCTAATGAATTATTAAACAATGGATCCAATTTTTATTATATGTGAGTCAGGTTAAGAGTAAACAATTAATTGTAATACTTCTGGGATCAGACTTGTAGCTATATTAATGCAAGGGGATTATGTCATGGTGTGTGGATCTTGGTAGTTGAGACTAAATTAATGGAACTAACCTACACGTGGCTTCTAATTAGAAACAATGATCTATTCTCTTAATTTTGTGTCTAACTACTTCATGAGAGAAAAGTTTATTGTTTATATATATCACAAGATTGTAAAGTATATCATTTCATAACATGATTTGAATCTTTGTAAGTATACATGGGTAGAGTATATGCAGTCTTTTGATTTTGAAATAGAATATATGACTGCGAAAATATAATAGTGTGGCTGATTCCATAAGTAGGAGAACACATACTCTGATGATTTAGGAGTTGAGTACATAGTGGAAGATGGTGACCTTGCATGATGAAACGTAGGTGGTTGTTTTTTGGAGAGTCAGAAGAATATGACTTTGGTTTCAGTTGTAGTGGACTATTCACTTATAAGATTGATCGAGGACATATATTATAATTTTATGGATTTATTATCCAAGATGGAAACCCTTAAATCCGGGAAGACACATTTGGAATGGTTGATAGATGAGAACAAGGTTTTATATGTGTATAATCAAGTTGTTTTATTAATAACCATTCAAAAGGATCTCATGAGATAATATCATGCCTCTCTATTGGTGGTGTATCCAGGTGTGACCAAAATGTTCCATGAACTATAAAGAAACATTTTGTGGCCAAGCATGAAAAAGGAGGTAATGGGGAATGTTAAAAAATGTGTCACCTATCAGTATGTGAAGGAAACCCATAAAAAACCTAGACAATTACTATATGCATTTCCTATTCCGAAATAGAAGTGGGATTATGGGACAACATATTTTGTGGTCGGTATTTGAAATACACTTAGGAGGTATGAAACTATTTCGGTCATTGTACATTAACTAACAGAGGTAGTGAATTTATTTCATTTTAGACAAACCCTTATAGTAGTGCAACTGGGAGAAGTATATGTTCGAGAGATAGTGTTTCAGAATTGGTAGTTGTGGACTATAGTTTAGGATTGTGATTCATTCTTTAATTTATGATTCTATTTGGGCTTGTAGAAAGCTCTTTTAAGATATGTTTTATTAAGTAATATATTCCACACATATAAATATGGGTAGTCAAAGAGTACCGCAAAAGTGCTTGGGGCCATAATGAGGGAATGTGTGCTAGACTTTGGTGGGTCTTGGGAGAATCAATTAGAATTATTTTACGTTTCCAATATTAATATTTATTTGGAAACTATATAGCTGGAACCATTTTATTCACATTATTCCAGGCCATGCATATGACCGCTATGCTAAATGGAAGCTACAGAGTCAGATATGTTGGGACCAAGTCACATACATGAGACATCAGAGATGGTTCAGAAGATTCCATAGTATATGGGTAATAATTAGAGTAGATAGAAGTCATATGCTCATAAATGAAGATAACCTATAGAATTTATAAAAGATAATTGTGGGTTACTTTGAGTGTTTCCATTGATGGGTCCCTATAGGATATGTAGGTAGGGCATGTTGGAACCAAGGTTTGATGGACCGTTTGAGGTAGTCGAGTGAATCAATCTGTTGGCATATCGATTATCTCTTTGGAAAAAATAATGCACTACGCATGATTTATTTCTTGTTTAACAAATAAATATGTATCATATTGACCCTTCTCATGTGATTTATGTATATGAGGTTGACTTAGACATAGATACATCATTTTAGGAGCATCTGATACATGTGCTAGATCATAGTGAGAATGTGTTGTAGTGAGAGAAAGTGATGATAGTTCTTGTGTTATGGTAACATGGATGCCTATAATATGAAACATGGGAAAGGGAAAATATATAAGGGCTCAATGGACAGATCTATTTGTCTTAGAATCATATAAATTCATGGAAGTGCAGCTCGAGGATTAGATGCAAAAAAGTAGGGATATTGTAAGATACATAACTTTTCAAGAATTATCTCGAGAATTAATTTAGGTACTTTGCATTGGTATTTAAGTACCTTTGTTTGTAGTTAGTACTTTGGGTGTGTTTGGGTGGAGTTTTTATATAAATATGAGAAAAGGGTTTTGTGCATGGTTGGATCAAGGTTAGGGTAAATTGTGCCCCAATCCAACCTAAATGTGTGAACACATATAGATATTTCCATATAGTTAGTGCAATATTTGACAACCTATTCCTAGAAACCCTAAAAATAATATCCCTCTGGACAATGAGGTACACACAGTTGGGGCATGGTTTTTCCTAACAGTGTTCCCCCTCCCAAAAAATTTTAAACAATGAAATTAATCACCTAAAAATTTACCTTCAAATCCATCGAATTCTGGAAACACCTCCTATTCATCCTAGACTCAGGGCCAAACTATTTTAGGTAATTACAAAGATTTATAGAAGGGTTCCGAGTCCATATGACCTCCATTATTCAAGATTCAATTCCTGAATTGATGATATGCCCCTTTCCCGATTAGTGGATCTCATCTCGATGTGTATCTCGTTATTTCCTCTCTCATTCCTTAATATTTTTTGTAGAATTTATCCTCGTTTTATGAATATATAGTCATTTTTTGTGAGATATAGATATAGGATTATTAATATTGTTCTAGATTTATAAGGTCTTCATATCATTTATTATGATTAAGGGATTTATATCCAGAACTCATATCAACATCATTGTGTTGTTTGGATTTTAGGATTTTCTATTGAATGAATTTTCATCAAATAATTGATGTAGGTGGTCTAAAATATAATTCTCGTAATCATGGATTGGTTGTGTTTTTGAAAAGTTCTATAATTACTATAATTATTTATAATTTTATTTCCTAAGTTGTTATAATTCATTTGGCCAATTGATTTATCAAATCATTGATAAAATTGATGATTAGTTGAGTAATTAATAATGATACTAAGAGATTATCCTATTAGAGAATAAATTTGGTGTAATTAATTAAGAGAGATATGGGTGGTGACCTAGATAATTAATCACGAGATTTTTGATGATATGTTGAAATAGAATGATTGAGATAATTAATTTTGAATTAATTATGTGTCTTGAACTTATGATCTAGATAATTAATTATGGGATTAATTATAAAGAGTTGAGATTTAGAAGGAGATAATAAATTATGGAATATTAAATATGGGATATGAACTATGTCATTAGTTAATTAATTGAATAATTAATTAAATGGTTTGGACTACATAATTAATTGGTAAATTTATTAAGATTATTTATATATTTAACTAATTGTTTAATTTGTAATGGAATTAAGGAGGATAAATAATTATGAATTATTTATATGTTAAAGAATGGGAACATGGTCATTCTAAATTGAGATGTAAATATGGAAACATGGTCATTGTACTTGTGAGTAAAGGAATTGTAATACGACCATTCAAATGAGAAGTATAAATAGTTACAACATCATTGTAGTTATAATAAAGGAATTGGAATATGATCAATCTATTAAGAAGTAAGAATTGTAACATTGATATCTTAATTAAAAAAAGTGAAAATGGTAACACTGGATTTTATTTGTGAATTTTACGAATAGTAAGAATGGAACTCCTAGATATGGCCACACATTGTAATAATTCAAACTATGACATGAGTAAAATCTAGTGTTGAGATATCATATAACCTATGAATACTTCGAGTTATAACACAAGTTGACACATGTATTATGATGTGATGTTACCTAGGGAATATTTTACACATTGGTGTGAGAATTTGTCAGTATTGATGTACGCGTATCGCTGGGAACCATAAATTTAAAATGATTAAATATATTATAAATTATAACATGATAACTATTTTTTCCGCATTTTATTATTTTCCTTATATAACTGCATACACAATCTTTTGACTATACATGTTTTACACACCGTTGGGGGTGGCCTACTATGATGAACTCACACCCTACTCAGGAAACCTGATCAGTACCCATATATTATTTACTATTGCAAGACATGTTAAGGGAAATGACCTATGTAAGATTATGTATTGAGGTTGGAGCCTGGAATAGGGAACCAAATGAGGTTTAGGATAGTGTTGGGTGTCGATAGTGTCTTTAATTTTTTATATTGCATTATAGGCACACTGACACTTATATCTGAATAGAATGTTTTCAATTTGGGTTAAACATTTTATTTTCTATTTTATTTATCTTATAATTTTGGAATTGTTCTGGTTATATATTCATTCTCATTGGTTTATCTATTTCTATTAGCATTCTAGTCTGACAGAAGAGGGTATAGTCCCCCCTTGATTAACATATTGAGTCTTGTGGATAGCTGGATCGGAGCATCATCACATGGATACTGAGTCCAAACACTAAAATTTCATGATTATTATAATATATATTTTTAAATAATTACATCTTCAACCATAGTCATCCAACCAAAGTCATTTTTGACACATATTTTGAATATCTTTAAAAAATATGGGGAAAAGATAATTGATTATGTAATCATATAAAATATGGTAATAATTTAAATAACAATAATAGTAAACATGTAAAATATTATTAATTAATTTAATCATTAACCTTAATTTATTATTATATAAGATAAATATCATAAATGAGGAGTAGGACTCAAGGAAAGAGACTTCATCTCTATTTTCTTCCATTTAGACATTTTGGTATGTTATGTACATATATTCTTATATGATATATATGTATATACATATATATACATATATATATATATATATATATTTATATATCCCTTTTGACATGTTATACCAAGAACTAATTTATTAACAAGCAATATAATTTTTTTTAATGTTATTATCTATTTCGGATTAGGATACAAATGTTGTTAAAATGGAAAGGAAATTATTTTTAAAAATACATATTATATGATTTCCTTAAAAATATTTCACTCCCATGTCCATGTATTTAAAATGTTTTTATGAATTTTTTCTTTTGGACGTGAATTATTTATAAAATGAATTTTATGTACCTTTTATATTATCACAAAAGATTTTATATAAAATATTTTTACACATTTTGAATGGAATATTTTTTTCAAAAAGGAATATGGAATGATATATTTTAACATATACATCAAAAATAACATTTTATACCACCATAAAAATTTTTTGGTTTCGTTGTTCATTTTTATGAATCTTTAGATCAAAACAAAAAACTAACAATTCATTTTTTTGGATTTTTTGAAATTTATATTTTATTAATTAAAATAAATTTCTATATTAGAAATTATTATTCTAATGTGTTCAAATGTTATTTTCAAAAAGATTTATAATTAAAATGTGTATGAAAAAAATATAAATTTTCATAAAATGTTACATTATAATTAAATAAAAAATGAGTGAGCCCAATTCAACTTATATGATGGGGTTCACATCATTACATTTCACTAGGAAGCCTGATATAGCATATATGAATTTTTGAGACCCATTATATCTCAATAAAATTCATTTATACCGATAAAGATTATACGTAGGTCGTTCACCCTTATTATTATCCAATTAATTAGGAAATTATTAAGTTATAGTGGAAATTGTATTATAATTCGGCCATATGGTCATTCAAATTGAAAGGGTATTGAAATGGTTTTATTATTATGACTATATATGTTTCCAAAAAATGATTTTCGGTTTCATGCTATGGGTTTTAAAGGATTACATTGACAAAAAAGTTCTTGTATTTTTCATGTGGAAAATAATTATTTTACAATGTCAAATTACCTTGAATATAATGGTAAACATTACATGGGTATTAATTATTGTCACTAGACTATGGTATTTATTCATTTTATTGTATCTAATTGAGCTTTTTTTCATTATATATATCAAAATCTCAATATGTTTAACGATTTGTAAGGGGAAGAGAGAGGTAATGATTAAAATAATTTATATTTTCATGAAAATAAATCATGGTTTATTTTATATGTTTTATACATTGGGGAAAATGGAAACTGATTGAAATATTATAATTTTTATTATATTTATTCGTTATGTATGAGTTACAACCTAATTCCCTAAATTCAAAACATAAAAGACTATCTTATGTAATATAATGGATTATTTAAATAAAACTAAGGATTACTTGTTTATTTATAATGTTATTTATTTATGAAAAGATATATGATAAAATTTCGGTATTTTTGATGATGTATTATAGATTGATGTGTACTTTTTTTTACTTATAATGGATATTAAATTAGTATTTCATAGAAATTATTATCTTCCTTAATGATTTTAGAGATAAGGAATAAATTTACATCATTTGGTTTAACTTATAATCCATTAATGAAAAATTTTATAACATTTGGAATGATAAATAAATCAGTATAAAATATTTTTTTTCATAAATAAATATTTAAAACTACTTAAGGACGAGAAAAGAATGATAGCATGGGATGAAATTATTTATTCATATAAAGTTACATTATATATCTCAATATTAAAATAATTCCTCAAACTAATTATAGATGAATCTAAATCTGCATATGTTTATATTTAAAATATTACTAATATTTGACGGCAATGTTTTCGAAACTCATTCACATATACAATTCTCACAATTTTAAATCCATGGATTATAAAATATCAATGAAAATATAAGTACACCTTTAATAACACATAAATTAATGAACTTTTCAAATGGAAATGTAAAGTTTAGTGATTAAAAATTATTTTTTTCTAATTATATATATTTATCATGAATTCAATATAATATATTTTAAAACAATTTAAACACATTTTATAAAAAATACGATAAAATTGAGATGATATATTTTATTTAGATGTTTACAATTTATCAATAATATTTTTTAGAATTTATTTGTTGTAAAATAAATTATATGTTGGACAGTGTGTGCCACCTATAACACGATGTTGAAACAAACTGTGATATGCTATTAAAATAATTTCATTTTAATGTTATTATAAATTTACAGAAATTTTAGGATACTATATGAATTATAATAGAAAAATAATAAAAATAATATTGTATATATTTTGTAAAATATTGGTATTTATTAATTCCTCAAAAACATGTTAAAAAAATTAAAGTTACAAATAATATAATATTTTTCTAATATAAATATTTGAAATAATTAAATTTGAAAAAATTATTTATATTTATCAATAATGTAGTATATTTTATTGTATTTTTATATTTAGTAAAAAATATATATTCAGTAATTTCATATCAATTGGATTAGAGTGAATATTAAATAATATGATGGTAGACAGATATAGTTTTCTAAAAACTATTTTTATGCAAAATATATTTATATAATTCAAAATAAAATTAATCATTATTATTGAATGTAATTGATTTAATTTCTATATATTATTTAAAATAATATTATATATATATATGTATAATATATTTAAAATTAATTTAATGATATTAGAATCAATTTTATTAATTAAATTTATTTTCTCTAAAAATGGTTCTTGCACGTTTTGTGTAAGGATATTAAACTAAACTTATACCAATTATTCTAATTGTATAATGTAAAATATATTCCATATTCTGAATCAAAATAATGATTAAAATTTTTAATTTCAATTAAATTTTGTTCATAATAGATACTAACCAGGGTAAATGATTAACAACATGATATAAGGTAAAATTTGTTTGACATGATCAATATTATTAGAGAGGGCATCAAAATCACTAAAAAAATTCCTTAATCACAAAGAACATATTTATTTCGCCCAGAATAATCATTTCTAAAAAAATAGATATTTTTTGATAAATTTTTATTATTATTACCTTTATATTATTTTATTTAACATATAAGTTCAACATGAGACCATTTTTGTTGCCCTTGGTATGTTTTCATAAAAAATGATAGATGTTATAAAATGTGATAAATGGTTATAGGAAATATGATTTATTTTTTATGATAGTAATTTACTATTAATATTTTTAAATTCTACAATTACATAACATTATTACACATCACTAATGTTTCTCTTGTTCATGAAGGTGTAAAATTTATGAACAAAATTTTAATATAAGAAAATTGATTTTTCTATAAGTTAAATTCCATTGAAATTTTCTTTCTTCCAAATGAATGACATATAATTTTTCTAATATTAAACATTGATCTCAAGAAAATTAATATTATCTTTGTTTCAAAATATGTTAATAGATAAAAAATTAGGATATTTTATTTAAAAAAATATTTATTTAACTGCTTTCCAAATTATAAAACCATCTCTTGTATTCAGGTTAATTTGAATTTTTTAGAATATTAACCACTATCCAATTATAGTCTAACTTTTGTTTTATAATGATAATATTTCGACTTAAATATTTTTTCTGGGTTTCCATTGTAAAGGTTAAATTAGGTATTCAGAGGAAAAAAATAATAGATAAGTTTTAAAATACCTTATAAACCTCCCTAAAATTTTTAGTGGAATCTGTATAGACCTTATACGACTTATAATAGAATACGTGTGAATTATTTACTTCTTAAATGAGTTAGGGATATATGATATATCAATTCATCATGAGTTTAATTGATTTTCACCCTCCTCCCTTATAAAAGACTACCACCAGTAATATATTCTATAGAAATACTTGGCAAAAACTGGTATTCCATTCCATACATAAAACACAAAATCAATAAGCAACCATCAGTATAAGGGTTTTTTAAAATATATTTATAATCTCATATAAGGGGATACCAAAGGATGTTTTCCCAAATAGTTTGTAATTATTTCCCCCCAAAAAAATTTATTTCATTTCTACTTCTACCACCTAAATAGAATCTTCGACAATATAATGAATATATTATCAGTAAAATTAGAAATTTTCAAATAGAATAAACAATATTTATTTATCATTTTTCTTGACGGAGAATTAAAATAACATCTTGCGTACACATAGAATATCGTTTTGACATTTGACATATTTCATTTTCAATAACAACCTCACATTGCTGGTAATACTGATTGATTCAATGATTATAAATTATGTTAATAAAAATTAAATTATTTTTTTGATATATAATATTATCTTTTTTGAAATTATTATCCATCATGAAATGATAACATCACCCCTATTTACTTGTTCTCTATCACCTCCAAGAAGCTATGTGATTTTTTTAATATTTATCCCTCATATGGATTAAGATAATAATTGATTTATTTAATATATATATGAAATATATGATATAATGATTATCCAAGAAATGTGAATTACAATTTACCTTAACTTCATTATATGACAATATTTCCCAAGTCATCCCTAAACTGTACACCCATATCGGTCTCTTGAAAGGCCCGTCAAATGTTTTCCTAATACATAGAGGCAAGAGACAAATATTGGGCAATGAAAAAATAACATTGGGAATAATTTCATCAATTTCGTTTTGGAATAAATAAAATATATGATTATAGAAATCATACTAATAAAAATTGAAACATTAGAAGACATATAGTATAAGAAAAAGTCACTGCTGAACAGAAGCAGAAAAAAAACATAACTAATATAGAAAAAACATAATCCATGTCATATAAGGATACAAATCATAATATTTTACTGGAAAATACTACAACCCAATAAACCAGATACAATACAACTCTTAGAGGTTCCTATAATTTACCTACATCAAATAAATCATGATCTACACACACCCAAAGGGATCTGAATTGTTTGAGTCTAAAAATCATATTAGGATTCCATGTTTTGGTTAATGAATGTTTTAATAAATATTCTCACTGTGATCATTCAGTGAATATAATATCATGTAATATAGTATAGAGATATTTTAAAAATTTATTGATATAAACCATTTCATAAAATTTATGAAAACATTATAAGATAAAAAATTGTTCAAAGAATGCATAAATATATAGTTATACAATTATTTATAAATATCCTATTAAAATTTAGATCCATTGAAATTAATCCTATGGTATATTAGTTATAGGATAGCTAAGATCCCAACATGTCCTCATGGATTAAAGGACATCCCATGTACGTATAACCATTGTACATATGTCATTGGGGTTTTGATTAAATCCCATAGAGTGTCACACTACCAGAACAAGATTATGCTACTTCATTCTCACTTTACATTATGACAGAAAATATAATGGGTAAGATTACACTCCCCAAGGTGCTTTCCTACATCATTAATTACCAGACATTGGGAATATTATTAGTCATAAATGAATTCATTCAAGGGAATTTACTAACTAACTAATCAAACAACCTATGTAGCACCGAAAATCCAAAAGGAATATCTCGTTCATATAAATTTCCAAATCATAAAAAATTCAAGATTAATAATTTTTTAACCAATTATTAATTAGAATATGTAAATGTAGACATAAAAATATATATTTATGGAACAATGTTCCTAAAATACTTGGTAAATCCCCAAAAGAAAAAAAGTCAACTTCATAAGGAATAAGAAGAAATTTAAATCCCTAATCCATTAAATGAGTAGAAATATAATCATTTTCAGAAATTCCAAAAATAAAATAGATAAAGAATACTAGTTACCATGTAAATCTCCAATGAAACATCAAATGACCATCATAAATCTAATAACTTACTTCACTCCTCTAATAAATCTAATATAATTCTCAATTGATCATGAAAAATCCCCAATATCATGAAATATAAAATAATATCTATGATTAATTTTATGAAAATGGGTATTATATATGTATGTGGTGATGAATAATGAAACAAATATCTATAACATGGGTTTCTTAATTCTAACACCACACAATCTGTTTTAAAATAAATGATAAAGGTATAGAATCTATGAAATCTACTAGAGTTATTCCTAGAGTCAAGATACAGGGTGTTGAATTAATGAATGAGGTATATTGGAGATATTCCAAGTTAAAAAAAAACTAGATTACTTAAATCACAGAACATTATTCCATCATGTGGTATAACAAATTCTACACTAATTATGTTCTAATTTCTATCCATTAGTGTTTGCTTTACCATTTTAACGTATAGTTTCACTAACCATGAGAAAACTATGTGAAGATAAATATCCATACTAGTTAAAAAGTTTAATAGTTTATGGTGAATACCCTATTTCTTCCCCTAACCATATGAAAATTGTGAACATTACTAGAGTACACAAAAAACCACCAAAAAACACCCTGAATAGGTCAACGATGCATTAAAAAATATTTTTTCATAAAAAGTATGAAATTATTTGAATGTGAATTCTAGATTTCATAAGAATACCTAGGATTTAAATTTCATTAAAAATAAATTATTTCACAAGCATGATGATAAATATAGAGGTAATGATAATATTCCCTCATAAATGACTCTCATTCCCTTTTCCCTTGATAATATCTTACATTCTACAATAAGAACTCAGATAATTTTAATTTAAATATAAAGAAAAATAATATAGAGAATAATAAATAATATGAACTTGATTTTAATATTATAACAAATATGTTTCTAAAAAAGATCTTCCCAGTTACAAATATGAGAGTTATTAGGTTGCTACATATTTATAAGAGAAACATGAAAAAAAAATCAATTATATCATTCATCTAAGAGGAAATGGAAAATAAGTAAGAAACCATTTGTAACATCCCAGGTAATTAAAGAATAAAGAATTTTCATATTTATTAATATTTACGAATTAAATATTAATTTTAATTAAAAGGGGTTTCTACGTTCGATAGCGTACTCGATACGCAACGATGAGTTTCTTTGAAAACTTACGTTGCACACAAGTAATAAAATAATATTATTTTAAATGTTAGTTAACAAGTAGCCGTTGTACTGGCGGGAATGGATAGAAATAACTAAAATATGATTATATATGTTTTTAAATGTTTTTACATTTACCCAATAAAAGATAAAGGCTTAAAATACGGAAAGAGTTCAATTTTAGGCATTTATACCCTAATTTTCACTAAGGGTTCACTTATCACCTTTTGAAGGTGAACCGTCATTAAATATAGTTTTGATCAATCTTATAAATTCTATTGGACCAAAAATAACACTTCTTTATAATCGGGACATCAAAATTTACTTTGTGTAAATTTTTGGTACCTTTTCGATAAAGTTCATTTTTTAATGAATAGTGTAAAATGTTGTATTTTAATTCAAAACCTCTTTTTAATCTAATTTATTTATATGATTATATTATCTTTTGAATTGTTTTTAAAGTGAAATTAGAAAATATTTTTACCATTAAATCCAATAGTGGTCGTTGGAATTAATTTCACTTTGAAATCAGACTTAAACTAGTGTCAATCTTTTGATACTTATTGTTTCATAAAAACACGCTATTTGCTCTGACAGCGGGAATTAAATATTAAATTAATTAATCTGACTTATATGTTTTGAATTTTGTAAAATAGACTTCATTTTTGAATTCTTAATATCAAATATATCTTAGGGTGAATTTTTGGTAATTTTCTGAAAAACTTCAATTTTTGATGAATAGTGAAACCACTAAGTGGTACTTATAAAAACTGATTTTCCGTTTAAATGAAATTTTGCCATCATTGTGTTTTGATTTTCAAAAATCCGACATACATGGTTGTCATTAATAATTAAAATTTGGTTCAGTGAGATTAAAATAATTTTTTTGGTGAATAGTAACTTATTAAGTTTTTAATCGCGATTAGTGGTAATTAGTGTAGTTTAAGGTAAAAATAATGTTTTAATAATATGAGATGAGCTTGACACATGTCCTACCCTCATTGGATGTGTCATGGCCGACCAAGACAAGCCATAGGTCAACTTGGGGACCCCATGGAGCCACTTTGGTTGGGAAATGACATAAATAACTTTTTATTTAACTTAAAAGTAAAAATCACACAAACATAATATGTTTTACGAAAACAATTTTTACATGGGGTTATAAAGATAAGATTTTTGATTATAAATAGTAATTGGAAATATAAAAATATTTCCTACATCATAGTATTTTTTTTATAATTTTTAGACTTTAAATAAATTAAATTATTTATGACATCATGATGATGCAGCGATGACTTCATTATTTAACGATTTAAATAAAATGGAAAGATAATGTAATATCTAAAACCTACACATGTCCAAAACCTATTGGATGGGAATATTTCGAAGCCTTATCATCTTATCTTCTAAATATATCAATGTGGGACCTTAGAAATTCGAAACACTTTTGAAAATAAAATAATAGTTTCATGATTTCCAAAAGTGCCCCTCCTCTCCTCTTATAAAAGGCCCCCACCTCTACCTCATTTCACACACTCCTCAAGACTTTGGCTCGGCCATACCCTGACCATTTACTCTCTCCACATCCCTCTCCTCATCCTAGAGGATTCCCTTTGGGCAGAATCCTTTCAAAGGAAGCCTTTAGGCTCAAATCAAAAGGAGTTACACTTTTAAAGGTAATTCATTCTCTCTTGTTCATTTGTTTTATTTTGCTTCTCCAACCCCCTAAACTCTTTTTATTTACTTATTTTGTAACAACACCAGTATCTTAAATATACTAGGATGTTTTTATAAGATTTATTCGAGCTACACTCTCACACGACTACATCAAATGGTTAAAGAACATACGGTTTCCGTGGATGGCGAAATTCCGCCTCCCGAAACGATGATTGTTCAATACTCATTTAACACCTTCAAAGGTGGCCATTATGATGTCACTATTTTTATATATGATATATAATATGTTTATTCTTTCCTTAAGCTTCTGTATTTTTCATTTATGGCATACCATTATTGTTTCCATTATGGGTAAACACGATATCTTCATTTTAGGAAGTGCGGACTACCGCCCCCTGAAAGTGATTTGATCCGTTAATACCATATGTGGGATGTGTAAAGGATAAAGTTAATGATATTATATATGTTATTATAATTGAATTATAATATACTCTTATATCATTATGATTCCATTCTATAAAATACGAAATAGAAATGAAAGTAGCGTTCATGCGTACGTACGGCTTACCGTCTCCATGAACGGTGCATTTAATTTCTTACCTCTAAATGATTATGTAATATTATAAATACATGTATATGCTGGATATATATGATATATATGATATCCAAATCAGGAATGTCATTCTGGATATAAAGAACCTTTGACCACACGAACAACATGTAATTGTAAGAAGTCCACTTTCGACTTAAGAACCAAATATTGACAAAACAAACATTATTAACTTAAATGGTTACATAATGTTTATAACATGGGAATAAGTGATATAAAAGGAATAATGAACTTTAAAAAGGTTCTTAATCAAGTATAAATTAACTCAAGTTTATTATTCAGGACGTTAAAGAATGATCGAGTCAAGTCGGACCCAAGGTAAGGGACTTCGTCTCAATCTCCTTTCATTGAGGCATATTTCGTTTTATACACAACTTTCTTTTATACGGTGTATAAACCCATTTGACTTTTACTTTTATACAAAAGCAATATTTTTCTACGAAGCATTTTACTAAACGATAAAAAGGAATGTTTTTTTTACGTATGCGGTGACAACGTCCTTTTCCGCCGCCGCAAGTATTATTTGGTCTTTGGATTCCTCAACAAGCCGTAATGTTTTTAAAATAAAATAAATACCATATACTATTTTATGTATTTTGGTATTAAAAATGGTTTTGATAAAGGATTCTATTATGTCAATATATTTATGATATATTGTGATTGAAATGTTATCATTCCTTTATATTGGTTTTATGTTTTATGATTTTATATTGGTACTTGGACATTTTAACGGGTGGTTACGTTATAAACTATATGACGGGTGGTGCCGTGAATACCAGGACGGGTGGTTACGTTATAACCTCCAATGCATTGGGTATGGAAGCCGGCCGTATGGCTATTCCATTAAGTATGTATGGAAATTGGCCGTATGGCTATTCTATTAAGCGATATGTGTGGAAGTCGACCGTATGGTTATTCCACTTAAGTATGTTTATGTCCCAAGTTACCTTTATATATGTTATGTGTTCTTTATATGGGTTTTATGGTAATCCTTTGGTTACAAAAAGGTAAGTAATGATACTTTATTTAGTGAAGAGTTTTTACTACTTCATGAAGGTAAAGGTATTACTTTGATAGAGTATACATTTTTTACTTGATGTTAGAAAAACTAACAGTTTTCATTCTTTGTGTATCCCTTACTGAGCTTTTTATGCTCACCCCAAGATTTTTTGAAATGTTTTTCACAGGACTTAATGTGGAATAAGGTCAAGGATGGGATCAAGGGAATGACATGCTATATAAAACATGGAACTAGACATGTTTCTTTTAAGAGTTTTTTTTATATGTAAACTTAGTAGAAGTGACTACTTTGTAATCTTTTGAGATGTAATAGTTATGTTCTAATTCTCTAAAACTCTAAACCTGAAAAGATCCTCAATGTGAATTATTCATTTAATTCAATATTAAGTAAGGTTTAAGGCAGGAGCATTATAGTTGGTATCAGAGGTCGGTTTAGACAACTTTAGGAGTTAGAAAAGTGTTAAATTATAATATGATTGAAATGATATAGCATTTACGGATTACCATGTTGCTTCGCCTAAGATATTTCTGTGTTAAAAATGGTTTTCCGCAGAGGAAACAAAGCAACTATGTTGGGACGACATAAGGAGGAAGACAACCTTCCAAATCAGAATCCTGATATGGTCAGAATCAGAATTGAGCAGTTTACTACAGTGATGGCTCAGTTGAATCAGGTGATAAGTGGTGGTTGTGTAATTGATGATATTTTGGTATTTTGTAAAAGTAAAGAGGAGCATGAAATTCATTTAAGGGTTATCATTAAAACCTTAAAATAAAAGAAACTATATGGAAAATTAGGCAAGTGTGAGTTTTGGTTACAACAAATTTCTTTCCTAGGTCACATTGTTTCAAAAGATGGCATAACTGTTGATCCTACTAAAACAAAAGTTGTTGAAGAATGGCCAAGACCCAAAAACGTAACCGAGATCCGTAGTTTTCTTAGTTTGGCAGGTTACTACCGAAGGTTTGTTGAAAATTTTTCACGGTTATCTAGTCCAATGACTAATCTAACTCGGAAGGGTGTTAAGTTCATCTGGACAAAAGAATGTGATGATTGTTTTCAGGAGTTGAAAATAAGATTAGCGAATGCTCCAGTTTTGGAACTTCCTTCCCGGAATGGTGGTTTTTTTATCTACAGTGATGGTTCATTGAAAGGACTTGGTTGTGTCCTAATGCAGAATGATCAGGTAATTGCATATGCTTCACGTCAGTTGAAAACTCATGAGGTAAATTACCCTACACATGATTTGGAATTAGCTGCTGTTGTCTTTGCTTTAAAAATTTGGAGGCATCATTTGTATGGAGTAAAGTGTGAAATATATACTGATCACAAAAGTTTAAAGTATATATTCACTCAGAAATAATTGAACATGAGACAGAGGAGATGGCTAAAATTAATCAAGGATTATGATTTTACAATTCATTACCATCTGGGAAAAGCAAATAAAGTGGCCGACGCTTTGAGTCGAAAAAGTAATGCTTCATTAACCATGCTACATTTGGAACGAGATCCTTTGGTTTTTGATTTGATGAACTTTGCCATGGAAGTTGTTTGTGTAGGAAGTCCTTCTGTTTTGTTTCAGGTATCAGTGACATCTTCCCTATCAGACAGAATCAAGCAAGCACAGAAGCAAGACAGTGAGTTGCAGAAAAAGTTAGAGCTGGTTCAGAAGGGTAAGTTTCCTGAATTCAACATTGATAATGATTGTGTTTTGAGGTTTGGGAAGAGATTATGTGTGCCTTGTGATTCACAGTTGAAGAATGAGTTGTTATGTGAGGCACATAGTTCCCCGTTTTCAGTTCATCCTGGTAGTACTAAGATGTACAGAGATCTGCGGGAGTATTACTGGTGGGATGGAATGAAAAGAGATATTACTGATTTTACTGTGAAGTGTTTGACTTGTCTGCAGGTTAAAGCAGAGCGGCAGTTACCTAAAGGGATGCTTCATCCTTTACCAGTGCTAGAGTGGAAATGGGAAAACATATCCATGGACTTTGTTGTGGGATTACCGAGGACATCTCGAGGTAATAATGCAATCTGGGTTATTGTTGATCGCTTGACTAAATCTGCTCATTTCCTTGTTATACGAGATACTTTTTCCCTAGATCAACTTTACCGTTTGTATCTTAAAGAGATAGCCAGGTTACATGGAGTTCCCCTCTCCATTGTATCTGATCGTGATCCCAGGTTCACATCTAACTTTTGGAAAGGCCCTCAAAAGTCGTTGGGTACTGAATTAAATTTTAGTACAACTTTTCATCCTCAATCAGATGGGCAGTCAGAACGAACCATTCAGACCTTGGAGGATATGCTACGAGCTTGTTCGATGAATTATCAGGGAATTTGGGACCAACATCTTTCTTTGGTTGAGTTTTCTTATAATAACATCTTTCATTCCAGTATACAGATGGCACCATTTGAGGCATTATATGGGAAGCGGTGTCGAACTCCAGCATTTTGGGATGAAGTGGGTGAAAGGAAGCTGATGGGACTAGAATTGGTAGAAGAGATAGCAGAAAAAGTTCAGTTGATTCAGAAGCACATGAGAACAGCTCCGAGCAGGCATAAGAGTTATGCGGATAAACAGAGGAAGGATCTATCTTTCGAGGTAGGTGATCATGTTTTTCTCAAGGTTTCTCCTTGGAAAAGTGTGATGAGATTTGGTAAGAAAGGAAAGCTGAGTCCAAGGTTTATTGGACCATATGAAATTCTAGAGAAAGTTGGATCAGTTGATTACCGAGTGGCTTTACCTCCGCGTTTATCTCAGGTACACAATGTTTTTCATGTTTTAATGTTGAGGAAGTATATTCCAGATCCATCGCATGTTTTGAGTCCAGAGGTAGTTCAGCTGGAGGAGAACCTATCTTATGAAGAACAACCAGTCCAGATTCTTGACCATAGGGAGCAGGTGTTATGGAATAAGGTGATTCATCAGGTAAAGGTTTTTTGGAAAAACCATGTGATTGAAGAGGCAACGTGGGAATCTGAAAATGCTATGAGGGATAAATACCCCCACTTATTTTGATAAGTGAATAAAATTGCGAGGACGCAATTCCCAAAAGGGGGGAAGGATGTAACATCCAAGGTAATTAAAGAATACATAATTTTCATATTTATTAATATTTAAAAATTAAATATTAATTTTAATTAAAAGTGGTTTCTACGTTCGATAGCGTACTTGATACGCAACGATGAGTTTCTTTGAAAACTTACGTTGCACACAAGTAATAAAATAATATTATTTTAAATGTTAGTTAACAAGTAGTCGTTGTACTGGCGAGAATGGATAGAAATAACTAAAATATGATTATATATGTTTTTAAATGTTTTTACATTTACCCAATAAAAGATAAAGGCTTAAAATAGGGAAAGAGTTCAATTTTAGGCATTTATACCCTAATTTTCACTAAGGGTCCACTTATCACCTTTTGACGGCGAACCGTCATTAAATATAGTTTTGATCAATCTTATAAATTCTATTGGACCAAAAATATCTCTTATTTAGAATCGGAACATCAAAATTTACTTTGTGTAAATTTTTGGTACCTTTCCGATAAAGTTCATTTTTTAATGAATAGTGTAAAATGTTGTATTTTAATTCAAAACCTCTTTTTAATCTAATTTATTTATATGATTATATTATCTTTTGAATTGGTTTTAAAGTGAAATTAGAAAATATTTTTACCATTAAATCCAATAGTGGTCGTTGGAATTAATTTCACTTTGAAATCGGACTTAAAGTAGTGTCAATATTTTGATACTTATTGTGTCATAAAAACACGCTATTTGCTCTGACAAGGAGAATAAATTATTAAATTAATTAATGTGACTTATATGTTTTGAATTTTGTAAAATAGACTTCATTTTTTAATTCATAATATCAAATATATCTTAGGGTTAATTTTTGGTAATTTTCTGAAAAACTTCAATTTTTGATGAATAGTGAAACCACTAAGTGGTACTTATAAAAACTGATTTTCCGTTTAAATGAAATTTTTCCATCATTGTGTTTTGATTTTCAAAAATCCTACATACATGGTTGTCATTAAGAAGTAAAATGTGGTTCAATGAGATTAAAATAATTTTTTTGGTGAATAGTAACTTATTAAGTTTTTAATCGCGATTAGTGGTAATTAGTGTAGTTTAAGGTAAAAATAATGTTTTAATAATATGAGATGAGCTTGACACATGTCCTACCCTCATTGGATGTGTCATGGCCGACCAAGACAAGCCATGGGTCAACTTGGGGACCCCATGGAGCCACTTTGGTTGGGAAATGACATAAATAACTTTTTATTTAATGTAAAAGTAAAAATGACACAAACATAATATGTTTTACGAAAACAATTTTTAAATGGGGTTATAAAGATAATATTTTTGATTATAAATAGTAAATGGAAATATAAAAAGATTTCCTACATCATAGTATTTTTTTTATAATTTTTAGACTTTAAATAAATTAAATTATTTATGACATCATGATGATGCAGCGATGACTTCATTATTTAACGATTTAAATAAAATGGAAAGATAATGTAATATCTAAAACCTACACATGTCCAAAACCTATTGGATGGGAATATTTCAAAGCCTTATCATCTTATCTTAGAAATATATCAATGTGGGACCTTAGAAATTCGAAACACTTTTGAAAATAAAATAATAGTTTCATGATTTCCAAAAGTGCCCCTCCTCTCCTCTTATAAAAGGCCCCCACCTCTACCTCATTTCACACACTTCTCAAGCCTTTGGCTCGGCCATACCCTGCCCATTTACTCTCTCCACATCCCTCTCCTCATCCTAGAGGATTCCCTTTGGGCAGAATCCTTTCAAAGGAAGCCTTTAGGCTCAAATCAAAAGGAGTTACACTTTTAAAGGTAATTCATTCTCTCTTGTTCATTTGTTTTATTTTGCTTCTCCAACCCCCTAAACTCTTTTTATTTACTTCTTTTGTAACAAAACCAGTATCTTAAATATACTAGGATGTTGTTATAAGATTTATTCGAGCTACACTCTCACACGACTACATCAAATGGTTAAAGAACATACGGTTTCCGTGGATGGCGAAATTCCGCCTCCCGAAACGATGATTGTTCAATACTCATTTAACACCTTCAAAGGTGGCCATTATGATGTCACTATTTTTATATATGATATATAATATGTTTATTCTTTCCTTAAGATTCTGTAGTTTTCATTTATGGCATACCATTATTATTTCCATTATGGGTAAACACGATATCTTCATTTTAGGAAGTGCGGACTACCGCCCCCTGAAAGTGATTTGATCCGTTAATACCATATGTGGGATGTGTAAAGGATAAAGTTAATGATATTATATATGTTATTATAATTGAATTATAATATACTCTTATATCATTATGATTACATTCTATAAAATACGAAATAGAAATGAAAGTAGCGTTCATGCGTACGTACGACTTACCGTCTCCATGAACGGTGCATTTCATTTCTTACCTCTAAATGATTATGTAATATTATAAATACATGTATATGCTGGATATATATGATATATATGATATCCAAATCAGGAATGTCATTCTGGATATAAATAACCTTTGACCACATGAACAACATGTAATTGTAAGAAGTCCACTTTCGACTTAAGAACCAAATATTGACAAAACAAACATTATTAACTTAAATGGTTACATAATGTTTATAACATGGGAATAAGTGATATAAAAGGAATAATGAACTTTAAAAAGGTTCTTAATCAAGTAAAAATTAACTCAAGTTTATTATTCAGGACGTTAAAGAACGATCGAGTCAAGTCGGACCCGAGGTAAGGGACTTCGTCTCAATCTCCTTTCATTGAGGCATATTTCGTTTTACACACAACTTTCTTTTATACGGTGTATAAACCCATTTGAATTTTACTTTTATACAAAAGGAATATTTTTCTACGAAGCGTTTTACTAAATGAAAAAAAGGAATGTTTTTTTTACGTACGCGGTGACAACGACCTTTTCTGCCGCCGCGAGTATTATTTGGTATTTGGCTTCCTCAACAAGCCGTAATGTTTTTAAAATAAAATAAATACCATATACTATTTTATGTATTTTGGTATTGAAAATGGTTTTGATAAAGGATTCTATTATGTCAATATATTTATGATATATTGTGATTGAAATGTTATCATTCCTTTATATTGGTTTTATGTTTTATGATTTTATATTGGTACTTGGACATTTTAACGGGTGGTTACGTTATAAACTATATGACGGGTGGTGCCGTGAATACCAGGACGGGTGGTTACGTTATAACCTCCAATGCATTGGGTATGGAAGTCGGCCGTATGGCTATTCCATTAAGTATGTATGGAAATTGGCCGTATGGCTATTCCATTAAGTTATATGTGTGGAAGTCGACCGTATGGTTATTCCACTTAAGTATGTTTATGTCCCAAGTTACCTTTATATACGTTATGTGTTCTTTATATGGGTTTTATGGTAATCCTTTGGTTACAAAAAGGTAAGTAATGATACTTTATTTAGTGAAGAGTTTTTAATACTTCCTGAAGGTAAAGGTATTACTTTGATAGAGTATACATGTTTTACTTGATGTTTGAAAAACTAACAGTTTTCATTCTTTGTGTATCCCTTACTGAGCTTTTTATGCTCACCCCAAGTTTTTTTGAAATGTTTTTCACAGGACTTAATGTGGAATAAGGTCAAGGATGGGATCAAGAGAATGTCATGCTATATAAAACATGGAACTAGACATGTTTCTTTTAAGAGTTTTTTTTATATGGAAACTTAGTAGAAGTGACTACTTTGTAATCTTTTGAGATGTAATAGTTATGTTCTAATTCTCTAAAACTCTAAACCTGAAAAGATCCTCAATGTGAATTATTCATTTAATTCAATATTAAGTAAGGTTTAAGGCAGGGGCATTATAGTTGGTATCAGAGGTCGGTTTAGACAACTTTAGGAGTTAGAAAAGTGTTAAATTATAATATGATTGAAATGATATAGCATTTACAGATTACCATGTTGCTTCGCCTAAGATATTTCTGTGTTAAAAATGGTTTTCCGCAGAGGAAACAAAGCAACTATGTTGGGACGACATAAGGAGGAAGACAACCTTCCAAATCAGAATCCTGATATGGTCAGAATCAGAATTGAGCAGTTTACTACAGTGATGGCTCAGTTGAATCAGGTGATAAGTGGTGGTTGTGTAATTGATGATATTTTGGTATTTTCTAAAAGTAAAGAGGAGCATGAAATTCATTTAAGGGTTATCTTGAAAACCTTAAAATAAAAGAAACTATATGGAAAATTAGGCAAGTGTGAGTTTTGGTTACAACAAATTTCTTTCCTAGGTCACATTGTTTCAAAAGATGGCATAACTGTTGATCCTACTAAAACAAAAGTTGTTGAAGAATGGCCAAGACCCAAAAACGTAACCGAGATCCGTAGTTTTCTTATTTTGGCAGGTTACTACCGAAGGTTTGTTGAAAATTTTTCACGGTTATCTAGTCCAATGACTAATCTAACTCGGAAGGGTGTTAAGTTCATCTGGACAAAAGAATGTGATGATTGTTTTCAGGAGTTGAAAAGAAGATTAGCGAATGCTCCAGTTTTGGAACTTCCTTCCCGGAATGGTGGGTTTTTTATCTACAATGATGGTTCATTGAAAGGACTTGGTTGTGTCCTAATGCAGAATGATCAGGTAATTGCATATGCTTCACGTCAGTTGAAAACTCATGAGGTAAATTACCCTACACATGATTTGGAATTAGCTGCTGTTGTCTTTGCTTTAAAAATTTGGAGGCATCATTTGTATGGAGTAAAGTGTGAAATATATACTGATCACAAAAGTTTAAAGTATATATTCACTAAGAAATAATTGAACATGAGACAGAGGAGATGGCTAAAATTAATCAAGGATTATGATTGTACAATTCATTACCATCTGGGAAAAGCAAATAAAGTGGCCGATGCTTTGAGTCGAAAAAGTAATGTTTCATTAACTATGCTACATTTGGAACGAGATCCTTTGGTTTTTGATTTGATGAACTTTTCCATGGAAGTTGTTTGTGTAGGAAGTCCTTCCATTTTGTTTCAGGTATCAGTGACATCTTCCCTATCAGACAGAATCAAGCAAGCACAGAAGCAAGACAGTGAGTTGCAGAAAAAGTTAGAGCTGGTTCAGAAGGGTAAGTTTCCTGAATTCAACATTGATAATGATTGTGTTTTGAGGTTTGGGAAGAGATTATGTGTGCCTTGTGATTCACAGTTGAAGAATGAGTTGTTATGTGAGGCACATAGTTCCCCGTTTTCAGTTCATCCTGGTAGTACTAAGATGTACAGAGATCTGCGAGAGTATTACTGGTGGGATGGAATGAAAAGAGATATTGCTGATTTTACTGTGAAGTGTTTGACTTGTCAGCAGGTTAAAGCAGAGTGGCAGTTACCTAAAGGGATGCTTCAGCCTTTACCAGTGCCAGAGTGGAAATGGGAAAACATATCCATGGACTTTGTTGTGGGATTACTGAGGACATCTCGAGGTAATAATGCAATCTGGGTTATTGCTGATCGCTTGACTAAATCTGCTCATTTCCTTGTTATACGAGATACTTTTTCCCTAGATCAACTTTCCCATTTGTATCTTAAAGAGATAGCTAGGTTACATGGAGTTCCCCTCTCCATTGTATCTGATCGTGATCCCAGGTTCACATCTAACTTTTGGAAAGGCCCTCAAAAGTCGTTGGGTACTGAATTAAATTTTAGTACAACTTTTCATCCTCAATCAGATGGGCAGTTAGAATGAACCATTCGGACCTTGGAGGATATGCTACGAGCTTGTTCGATGGATTATCAGGGAAGTTGGGACCAACATATTTCTTTGGTTGAGTTTTCTTATAATAATAGATTTCATTCCAGTATACATATGGCACCATTTGAGGCATTATATGGGAAGCGGTGTCGAACTCCAGCATTTTGAGATGAAGTGGGTGAAAGGAAGCTGATGGGACCAGAATTGGTAGAAGAGATGGCTGAAAAAGTTTAGTTGATTCATAAGCACATGAGAACAGCTCAGAGCAGGCATAAGAGTTATGCGGATAAACGGAGGAAGGATCTATCTTTCGAGGTAGGTGATCATGTTTTTTCTCAAGGTTTCTCCTTAGAAAAGTGTGATGAGATTTGGTAAGAAAGGAAAGCTGAGTCCAAGGTTTATTGGACCATATGAAATTCTAGAGAAAGTTGGATCAGTTGATTACCGAGTGGCTTTACCTTCGAGTTTATCTCAGGTACACAATGTTTTTCATGTTTCAATGTTGAGGAAGTATATGCCAGATCCATCGCATGTTTTGAGTCCAGAGGTAGTTCAGCTGGAGGAGAACCTATCTTATGAAGAACAACCAGTCCAGATTCTTGACCATAGGGAGCAGGTGTTATGGAATAAGGTGATTCATCAGGTAAAGGTTTTGTGAAAAAACCATGTGATTGAAGAGGCAACGTGGGAATCTAAAAATGCTATGAGGGATAAATACCCCCACTTATTTTGATAAGTGAATAAAATTGCGAGGACACAATTCCCAAAAGGGGGGAAGGATGTAACATCCCAGGTAATTAAAGAATAAAGAATTTTCATATTTATTAATATTTACGAATTAAATATTAATTTTAATTAAAAGGGGTTTCTACGTTCGATAGCGTACTCGATACGCAACGATGAGTTTCTTTGAAAACTTACGTTGCACACAAGTAATAAACTAATATTATTTTAAATGTTAGTTAACAAGTAGTCGTTGTACTGGCGAGAATGGATAGAAATAACTAAAATATGATTATATATTTTTTTAAATGTTTTTACATTTACCCAATAAAATATAAAGGCTTAAAATATGGAAAGAGTTCAATTTTAGGCATTTATACCCTAATTTTCACTAAGGGTTCACTTATCACCTTTTGACGGCAAACCGTCATTAAATATAGTTTTGATCAATCTTATAAATTCTATTGGACCAAAAATAACTCTTCTTTAGAATCGGAACATCAAAATTTACTTTGTGTAAATTTTTGGTACCTTTCCGATAAAGTTTATTTTTTAATGAATAGTGTAAAATGTTGTATTTTAATTCAAAACCTCTTTTTAATCTAATTTATTTATATGATTATATTATCTTTTTAATTGGTTTTAAAGTGAAATTAGAAAATATTTTTACCATTAAATCCAATAGTGGTCGTTGGAATTAATTTCACTTTGAAATCGGACTTAAAGTAGTGTCAATATTTTGATACTTATTGTTTCATAAAAACACGCTATTTGCTCAGACAACAAGAATAAATTATTAAATTAATTAATGTGACTTATATGTTTTGAATTTTGTAAAATAGACTTCATTTTTTAATTCTTAATATCAAATATAGCTTAGGGTGAATTTTTGGTAATTTTCTGAAAAACTTCAATTTTTGATGAATAGTGAAACCACTAAGTGGTACTTATAAAAACTGATTTTCCGTTTAAATGAAAATTTTCCATCATTGTGTTTTGATTTTCAAAAATCCGACATACATGGTTGTCATTAAGAAGTAAAATGTGGTTCAATTAGATTAAAATAATTTTTTTGGTGAATAGTAATTTATTAAGTTTTTAATCGCGATTAGTGGTAATTAGTGTAGTTTAAGGTAAAAATAATGTTTTAATAATATGAGATGAGCTTGACACATGTCCTAACCTCATTGGATGTGTCATGGCCGACCAAGACAAGCCATGGGTCAACTTGGGGACCCCATGGTGCCACTTTGGTTGGGAAATGACATAAATAACTTTTTATTTAATGTAAAAGTAAAAATGACACAAACATAATATGTTTTACGAAAACAATTTTTAAATGGGGTTATAAAGATAATATTTTTGATTATAAATAGTAAATGGAAATCTAAAAAGATTTCCTACATCATAGTATTTTTTTTATAATTTTTAGACTTTAAATAAATTAAATTATTTATGACATCATGATGATGCAGCGATGACTTCATTATTTAATGATTTAAATAAAATGGAAAGATAATGTAATATCTAAAACCTACACATGTCCAAAACCTATTGGATGGGAATATTTCGAAGCCTTATCATATTATCTTCGAAATATATCAATGTGGGACTTTAAAAATTCGAAACACTTTTGAAAATAAAATAATAGTTTCATGATTTCCAAAAGTGCCCCTCCTCTCCTCTTATAAAAGGCCCCCACCTCTACCTCATTTCACACACTCCTCAAGCCTTCGGCTCAGCCATCCCCTACCCATTTACTCTCTCCACATCTCTATCCTCATCCTAGAGGATTCCCTTTGGGCATAATTCTTTCAAAGGAAGCCTTTAGGCTCAAATCAAAAGGAGTTACACTTTTAAAGGTAATTCATTCTCTCTTGTTCATTTGTTTTATTTTGATTCTCCAACCCCCTAAACTCTTTTTATTTACTTCTTTTGTAACAACACCAGTATCTTCAATATACTAGGATATTGTTATAAGATTTATTCGAGCTACACTCTCACACAACTACATCAAATGGTTAAAGAACATACGGTTTCCGTGGATGGCGAAATTCTGCCTCCCGAAACGATGATTGTTCAATACTCATTTAACACCTTCAAAGGTGGCCATTATGATGTCACTATTTTTATATATGATATATAATATGTTTATTCTTTCCTTAAGCTTCTGTATTTTTCATTTATGGCTTACCATTATTGTTTCCATTACGGGTAAACACGATATCTTCATTTTAGGAAGTGCGGACTACCGCCCCCTGAAAGTGATTTGATTCGTTAATACCATATGTGGGATGTGTAAAGGATAAAGTTAATGATATTATATATGTTATTATACTGGAATTATAATATACTCTTATATCATTATGATTACATTATATAAAATATGAAATAGAAATGAAAGTAGCGTTCATGCGTACGTACGGCTTACCGTCTCCATGAACGGTGCATTTCATTTCTTACCTCTAAATGATTATGTAATATTATAAATACATGTATATTCTGGATATATATGATATATATGATATCCAAATCAGGAATTTCATTATGGATATAAATAAACTTTGACCACACGAACAACATGTAATTGTAAGAAGTCCACTTTCGACTTAAGAACCAAATATTGACAAAACAAACATTATTAACTTAAATGGTTACATAATGTTTATAACATGGCAATAAGTGATATAAAAGGAATAATGAAATTTAAAAAGGTTCTTAATCAAGTATAAATTAACTCAAGTTTATTATTCAGGACGTTAAAGAACGATCGAGTCAAGTCGGACCCGAGGTAAGGGACTTCATCTCAATCTCCTTTCATTGAGGCATATTTCGTTTTATACACAACTTTCTTTTATACGGTGTATAAAACCCTTTGACTTTTACTTTTATACAAAAGGAATATTTTTCTACGAAGCGTTTTACTAAATGACAAAAAGGAATGTTTTTTTACGTACGCGGTGACAACAACCTTTTCCGCCGCCGCGAGTATTATTTGGTCTTTGGCTTCCTCAACAAGCCATAATGTTTTTAAAATAAAATAAATACCATATACTCTTTTATGTATTTTTGTATTGAAAATGGTTTTGATAAAGGATTCTATTATGTCAATATATTTATGATATATTGTGATTGAAATGTTATCATTCCTTTATATTGGTTTTATGTTTTATGATTTTATATTGGTACTTGGACATTTTAACGGGTGGTTACGTTATAAACTATATGACGGGTGGTGCCGTGAATACCAGGACGGGTGGTTACGTTATAACCTCCAATGCATTAGGTATGGAAGTCGGCCGTATGGCTATTCCATTAAGTATGTATGGAAATTGGCCATATGGCTATTCCATTAAGTGATATGTGTGGAAGTCGACCGTATGATTATTCCACTTAAGTATGTTTATGTCCCAAGTTACATTTATATATGTTATGTGTTCTTTATATGGGTTTTATGGTAATCCTTTGGTTACAAAAAGGTAAGTAATGATACTTTATTCAGTGAAGAGTTTTTACTACTTCATGTAGGTGAAGGTATTACTTTGATAGAGTATACATGGTTTACTTGATGTTTGAAAAACTAACAGTTTTCATTCTTTGTGTATCCCTAACTGAGCTTTTTATGCTCACCCCAAGTTTTTTTGAAATGTTTTTCACAGGACTTAATGTGGAATAAGGTAAAGGATGAGATCAAGGGAATTTAATGCTATATAAAACATGGAACTAGACATGTTTCTTTTAAGAGTTTTTTTTATTTATGGAAACTTAGTAGAAGTGACTACTTTGTAATCTTTTGAGATGTAATAGTTATGTTCTAATTCTCTAAAACTCTAAACCTGAAAAGATCCTCAATGTGAATTATTCATTTAATTCAATATTAAGTAAGGTTTAAGGCAGGGGCCTTATACCTTTTGAATATTCTTAATAATCTCAAATATTACCATGTATCCCACAGTAAACATACCATTCTTTAATAGTTGATAGTAACCCATCCAAGAAGAATCATTTAGGAAAACATGGTGACCTATATGGAATTATAGAAGAAAGTGATTATGATTCACATATATTTTTATTAATATTATCCCTCTCTAATCAATATAATATAATATCAATATTCTATTGCATTACTTGAACAATTATTGGTCCCAAAGTAGATGTTTCACCAACCATTGAATAACAAAGAGATTATTTACATGTTTGGACATAAAAATCCTTAATGGTAACCACATTAATGGAAGAATGGTAACTATTTTTTTTTTGGAAAACACAACTAATAAAAATGTTTATCTAAATACCATATATATATTCTATAACTTAAGAAAATACAATATCATCCAAAATAATAATTCCTCATTCCATTTGTCTATATATACGAGGTTTGCAAGACATTCTAAAAATATCAAGAGAACATATCACTTCTTGAAGGCCTTTATAAAACCAAGATGTGAATTGGGGAATGGCTTTTTAAAAATAGTAAATAGAACCATATTAATATTCATATTTTTACAATATACATCACTGAAAAATCCTAAAACTCTATAGTGTCTCAAATCATAATGGAATTCGATGACATGGATAGTTGAGCAATCAATGCCCATATATAATTCATACTATTGGGATTATATAGTAATACAATAACAAATTGATATATAAATATATATCAACCCATTTCCAAATGGTAACATGGAGAGGCTGATGTGAGCCATATTGTTTTTTGTGTTTTAATTTAATCAACTGATATTTATATAAATATGATAAACAAATCAACATTGACTCATTTAAAAAGTTTCCACCACATCCAATTATTTGTGTCAATTTATCTATTTATTATTAATAGATGGACCTTCTAAAATGAAAAGGTAATAATTTTATGTCACTTCATTCCTCCAAAATGAATGAAAAATGAACAAAATTATTAATAAATCTACACACATAACAGATATAGTTCCCTCAATAATGCTTTCCTAACTATATGAGGATTTCTTCATACTCATGCGGTCATCAACATGTTAAAAACCATCTCATAAAGTTACCTTATAAAAAAACACATTAAATGAATATTTTTCCCTTCCTATATCACATCCATGCCCAGCCAAAAGAAGTGTCCCATAGGATACCACCCACCTTTCAATTACAACACCACTAAATAAGGATACATCCCACTGAATGCATTCACACAAATGTTCAATTTTCCAATGTAATTTTTATATTAATGATGATAAACGAAAGTTAGAATACCCATAAGATTCACATTTTGTGTAGAAATTTATAGGAATTTGTGTTTCTCAATAAATTGTATTAATAATAATGAGTGAATAAATATTACTAACAGTTGAGATCAGGAAGAACTAGAAAAAATTTCTACATCATGGTTCAACTAGTTCACTACAATAAGCCAAATATGTTAAGAATCATACAACACTACATAACTTTATAGAATAAGAACACCAACCAAAAATGAACCTAACAAATCAAAAAAAGCATTTATACCATTCCCCATTCGATTGAAATTGAAAAATGTTTTTGAGGATAGATATTATTTAACTACACCAAAATGATGCTAGACACGTAGAAAATAATATGAATTGTATCCCTTACATGGTTAGAGTTGTCAATGTTGATGAAATATTAAATAATTCATTATTAAACCACCATGAATATGTTATCAAACCATATAATAATTAAATATCAATGAAATTTTATTGTTCCAATGATTCCATGAACACCTTATATAAGATATCACCCCTCCTCATTGGATTTCATATGTGTAAGGAAATTACATAGAATTAAAATACATCCCCAAGGACCCAAAGTGTTATAATAAATACCATTGGACACATTAACATATTGGGGAATATTTTTCCTTTTAAAATAAAACAACCCACCGAAACATTCCATAAAAAAATTATCACTACATGGTGCAAGATAAAAAAGTAAACCAACCCAATTTAATACCCATTGTAACACCTTGAGATTTTATGAGAAATATTATTTTTAATTTCATTGATGTATTGTGTTGTACACTACACCAAGATTATCTTGTGCTATACGCAACACCGTATTAGGTTGTAGTATACACAACACTATTCTTGGCATGTGTTACATGCAAGAGTAACCTTCCTCGATATCTTTCATTGTATGCAATACTGAGTTTCACAAAACAACGATATGCTATTAAAATATTATATAAACTAGTCATTATGAATAGTAATACCCACTTTTTTAAATTTTATAAATTTTATCCTTCAAAATGAACTTTATTTTTGGATTCGTAAAATCGAAAATAGCCTAGGGATAATTTTTGGTATTTTTCTGAAAACATTCATTTTTTGATCAATAGTGAAAACACATAGTAATTGGTTAAAAGATAATTTTTATTTAAATAATCATTTATTTTATTTAAATTTATTTTAGGTCAAAATAGATACATAATACCTATTTAAGATTAATGTAATTAATTGGAGTCATTTTATAATAATTTTAGATATATAAAAATTTTATTGAACTTTTTACCGTCTTTTACCCACCTCCTAGGAGAATTTACATATTTACATAAAAATTAATTTTACCGCTTATGTGATTTGAATTTCAAAAATCTTAGAGACACGGTTGATATCCTTAAATAAAATTTGGTTCAATGATATGAGAATAATTTTTGGTGAATAGTAAATTTTAACTTTTATTTACTAGGGTTAAAAGTAAATAGGGTAATTAAGGGTAAAATGATATTATTATTACCCTAAAACATGCCCTAATTTTATTGGATAAGTGTAATTCGACCAAAAGAAACCTTAGGAATAAAATATGACCCTTTAGGTCCACTTGGATTAGATGAGGACATTTATTATTAATTTATTTAAAGAAGAGTTAAAATAGTTAAAATCAAAGTTTAAT